>JAPWDO010000003.1:2692409-4038614 GCA_028827375.1 Penicillium desertorum
GAGCTTCAGATTGGCAAGAGCCACAACACTGAAGGCCTCGTTGATCTCAAAGGCATCGATGGAGTCCTGGGTCACACCGGCGTGCTTCAGGGCCTTGGGGATAGCTAAAGCAGGAGCAGTGGTGAACTTGCTGGGCTTTTGCTCGGCATCACCCCAACCCAGGATCTTGGCAATAGGCTTGAGGCCGAGCTCCTTCACCTTAGCCTCGGAAACCAAGACAACGGCGGCAGAACCGTCGTTCAGGGGTGAAGAGTTGGGGGCGGTCACGGTTCCAGTGCCAGGGATGAAGGCGGGCTTCATGGCGCGGAGCTTCTCAGGGTTGAGCTAAAAGCCACGAGCATTGGTTAGTCAAAGCCAACAATAAATTGAACGCAGACAAGAGGTACTCACATTCTTGGGCTCATCATCCTGGGAAACAGTCACACCAGGCTTGCCACGGAAGCCGGGGATCTCAATAGGGGCAATCTCGTAGTCGAAAGCACCGGCCTTCTGGGCAGCCTGGGCCTTCTCGTAGCTGCGGATAGCATAGTCATCCTGCTGGGCACGGTTGAAACCGTGATCCTCAGCGCACTCCTCGGCCGCAACACCCATGAGATCCTGCTTGCCGTAGGCATCAGTCAAACCATCCTTCTGGATACCGTCAACCAGGGTCTGGCTGCCAAACTTGGTACCGCTGCGAGAGGTTTGCAGGTAGTGAGGGGTGTTCGACATGGACTCAGTTCCACCAGCGACGACAACATTGGCGTTTCCGGTCATGATAGTCTGAGCACCGAGAATAATGGCCTTCAGGCCAGAGGCGCAGACCTTGTTGACAGTGGTGCAGACGGTAGACTCGGTAAGGCCAGCACCGATGGCGCACTGCCTGGCGGGGTTCTGTCCAACACTATAAACGAAATCAGTCAGTCTCAATTGCGCTAGAATATGTAGTAAGGTTAACTCACCCAGCAGACAAAACGTTACCGAAGAAAACTTCTTCGACATCAGAGGCATTGATGCCCTCAGCCCGCTCGACAGCCGCTGTAAAGTACTATTAGCATTGAAAGTAGGTAGGATATAGTTGATATGCCGTACCCTTGATGGCGTGTGCACCAAGCTGAGGAGCAGTCAAGCTAGAGAGGGAGCTATAGTAGCCAATGTCAGATCAAATCTTCAGGGGGAAATGAAAGAATATAGGAATGCTCACCCCAGGAAAGAGCCCACGGGGGTACGGGCAGTAGAAACAATATAGACGGGAGGAAGAGAAGACATTTTGGAAGGGGGGAAGAGCGTGAAGTAGAGAATACAGGAAACAGGAAACAGAAGTCAAGAGAAGTGGAAAATAATCCAGACCAAAGAGGGAGGGGCATCTATAAGAGTGAAATTGTATGGTGGGGAGTGAGGAGCTGTACGGTGTAGGCACGAGTACTCCGGAAAACGCTCGGACCAAGTGAAAGTTGAGATCCTCAACTTCTCCGACACGCGTCTGGAGCTACGGTCCCTCTTTTTTTTTAACCTTCACACGTTTTCTCTACAATTCATTATGGATGATCTCTATGATGAGTATGTCTATTTATCTCATTGAATCTACAACCTTGCTAATTGTGCCTAGGTTTGGTAACTACATCGGTGATGCGGAATCCGACGAGGAGCATCATGATGATGCCCAACCTCAAGCCTTCAAGTTTGATGAGGCTTTCAATGATGAAGAAGAAGAGGAGATAAATGATCAACAGTTGATGGAAGTCGATGGTATGTCAATGTGACTTATTCGCAGTCTACAATCTCGCTGATTTTGTGTCTTCTTCCCCAGAGGGTCCTTCGAATGCGGTCATATTGCACGAAGATAAGCAATACTACCCCAGCGCACAGCAAGTTTACGGCGAGGATGTCGAAACTATGGTTCAGGAGGAAGATACCCAACCATTATCAGAGCCTATCATTGCCCCCGTCCAGCAGAAGAAATTTGCTATTGCAGAGACTGAACTCCCACCCGTACATTTCTCTCGGGAGTTCATGTCTGATCTCTTGAACTTTCCAGCACAGACAAGAAACATCGCAATCGTTGGTCACCTGCACCATGGGAAGACTGCTTTCATGGATATGCTGGTCAAATTCACGCACGACCTAACAGAGCGGCTGGAGAAGCGCACAGGGCGGAAGAGGGAAGAACAACTGCGATACACTGATGTCCATTTCCTAGAGAGGGAGCGGGGCGTGTCAATCAAGTCGGCACCGATGAGTCTTGTTCTCCCAGGCACTAAAGGCAAATCTCACCTGCTCAACCTCCTTGATACCCCCGGGCACGTGAATTTTGTCGATGAGGTGGCTGCCTCTATCCGCCTAGCTGACGGTGTGGTACTGGTTGTGGATGTTGTCGAAGGTGTTCAGGCGAACACCGAGCAGATTATCAAACATGCAGTATTGGAAGATCTTCCCTTGACCTTGGTCGTCAACAAGATGGATCGACTCATTCTCGAGCTCAAGCTTCCTCCCAATGATGCGTATTTCAAGTTGAAGCATGTGATTGAAGAGGTCAATACGGTTATCGAGAACATCTTGCCAGGGCAAGGCGAGCGACGACGACTGAGCCCCGAGAAGGGTAATGTTGCATTTGCATCAAGCTCGATGAATTGGTGCTTTACATTGCAGTCGTTTGCCCGGATGTACGCAGACCATCATCCGAGCTTAGACTCGACAGAATTTGCCGCGCGACTTTGGGGTGACATCTTCTACAATCCCAAGAGCCGAAAGTTCACTCGCAAAGGAGTGGAGGAGAACGCAAAGCGGTCATTCGTCAAGTTTGTATTGGAGTCGATTTACAAGCTCTACTCACACACACTAAGCGAGAGTCCCGAGGATTTGAAGGAGACTCTGGCTAGCGTCGGCGTCCATTTGAAGCCATCTCAGCTTAAGACCGATGCCAAGGAGCTGCTCAGTCTGGTCTGCGAGAAATTCTTTGGACCGGCCACTGGCTTTGTGGACATGGTTGTCCAGCACGTTCCTTCCCCCGTGGAAGGTGCCCAGAGAGCCTTGCAGCGATACTACACTGGGCCTGTGGATACTAAGGTTGGGGCCTCAATGGTCGCTTGTGATCAAGACGGACCTTTGGTTATCCATATCACCAAACTCTTCAGCAGTACCGATGCCGGAAGTTTCCACTCTTTTGGAAGAATTATGAGTGGTACCGCGCGACCTGGTCAGCAGGTCCGTGTCCTCGGCGAGGGCTACACACCAGAGGATGAGGAAGACATGGTAGTGGCGACCATCTCCGACACGTGGATTGCGGAAACGCGTTACAACATCCCGACCAATGGTGTCCCCGCCGGAAACTGGGTTCTTTTGGGTGGCGTCGACAACTCCATTGTCAAGACTGCGACGCTCGTGCCCCTGAAGCTCGAAGATGACGAGGAGGCGTACATCTTCCGTCCAATTCGGCACATGACCGAGTCAGTGTTTAAGGTCGCCGTTGAGCCGGTCAATCCATCAGAACTCCCCAAGATGTTGGATGGACTGCGGAAAATCAACAAGAGCTACCCCCTCATCTCAACCAAGGTTGAGGAATCTGGCGAGCATGTGGTTCTAGGAACCGGTGAGCTTTACATGGACTGTGTGCTCCATGATCTCCGGAGATTATACTCAGAGATGGAGATCAAGGTCTCCGACCCCGTTACACGCTTCTGTGAGACTGTGGTGGAAACCTCTGCCATCATGTGTTACTCCATCACCCCGAATAAGAAGAATAAAATCACCATGATTGCGGAGCCTTTAGATGATGGGATTGCAGAGGATATTGAAAGAGGCAAAGTCAGTATCAAGGACCCTATTCGGAAGGTTGCTCGATACTTCGAGGACAATTACGATTGGGATAAGCTTGCAGCGCGAAGCATCTGGGCGTTCGGACCGGATGAAATGGGTCCCAATATTCTCCAAGATGACACTTTACCCTCTCAAGTGGATAAGAAACTCCTCGGTACCGTTAGGGACTCTATCACTCAAGGCTTCAGCTGGGGTACACGGGAAGGCCCTCTTTGTGAAGAACGTAAGTTTTTGACTCCCCCCTCCTCATTCGCCAATGACCTTGCGGTTTCGGCGCAGATGACGCATGTGACACTAATTGAAGTTTAGCCATTCGAAACACGAAGTTCAGGCTCACAGACGTGTCCCTGGCCGATCAGGCCATATACCGCGGCGGAGGCCAGATTATCCCTACAGCCCGCCGTGCTGTATACTCATCGTTCCTTATGGCATCTCCGCGTCTTATGGAGCCGATCTATTCTGTCACGATGACAGGACCTGCAGACTCCGTGGCTTCGGTGTACACAGTCTTGTCCCGCCGAAGAGGTCACGTCCTGTCAGACGGTCCCATTGCGGGAACGCCTCTTTACTCCGTGCGTGGTTTAATCCCAGTTATTGACTCGTTTGGATTTGAGACCGATCTCCGAATCCACACACAAGGTCAAGCTATGGTAAACCTTGCGTTCGATAAATGGAGTGTGGTTCCTGGTGACCCACTGGACCGGGATATCAAGCTCAAGCCCTTGGAGATGGCCCCGGCCATGGCTACTGCCCGTGACTTTGTCTTGAAGACACGGAGGCGCAAGGGCCTGGCTGAAGATGTTACTGTGAGTAAGTTTTTGGAGCCGGAGCTCTGGAAGGGTTTGAAGGAAAGTGGCGTGCTGGACTCATAATATCAAAACTTTCACTACTCAAAATAGGGTTTGGCTATTGGGGGGGGAGGGGAGTCCTTTGATCGGTGTAAACAATCTTGTTGTGGTAGCAAAGTTCATATGTACTTCTAATACTCATTCCAATGCTCATTCGAAATCTAGAGTCATTCATCGTAGGCGGTCGTGACATGAGAGGGCCTGGTCTATCTGCCGGTGATATGTCGTTACCTAGGGATTTACATTACCGACGGATTCAGACCCCGTTTATAGTACAAAGTGGTTCCCAGATTTCAATGACAAGTCTCCATCATTTTGGCAATGACCCCCATCAACGCACCATTCTCTAGGGCTGCGGCAACCCGCTCCTTATCAGCGAGCTGCTTGTTGACCTCGTCTCCGGTACTGTGTGTACCTTCTTTGATTCGGACATCCATTCTGAATCTTGAGGGGAGAGACTGTTCCAGACGAACGCGGACGCCAAGACCGATGACGGTTGCCAGACTGCAGTGCGTTATTGTGGGCGTGATCAGCACGGTGACAGTTTGCAGAGGCGAATCAGGGACATCAGGAAGGGTTGGTCTGATCGCAATATCTGGGAGAGAGACCACGGCTAATTCACCGAGCGAGATTGGATGTTCCGGGTCGGAGATCGACGAGATGAGATCTGATCGTTTTAGTGAACTGTGAGCTAGGGCAATCATCTCCAGGGCTTTTTGCTGAAGAGGTGTATCCGAGAGAATCTTACCATATATTTCCTGTTCATCAATAGGCTCCTCCAGCAGGTTGTCATCCTCTGAGTCAGATGACGGGGCACTCTCAAAGTCTACTGGGGCGAGGGGCAGGGCCGATGTGAAGATACCACCATACTCGGACTTGCGAGTGGCAGTGGGTCGCAACCGCGTGGGGAGATCAGCGGCATTGAGGATTGTAGGGTTTGAATTTTGCATTTCTGCCATGATGAAATAGATACACCAGCAGAGAGTGGTAATGCGATAGTGGTAGAAGGGTAAAAACTGCGATAACGTTTTATCAGTTTATCATATGTTCACGTGCAAGTCTTCGGTAATGACTCCGCACGAAGTACCGTTTGTAAAACCACCCAATTTTTTTATTTATTTTTGTATTAATTTTTTATTATTATTATTATTATTATTATTATTGTTATTGTTATTTTGTATATTAACTATTATAGGGAATAGAGTACATATGTATGCATTATATTTTAATTAAATTGGAATCATTAATGGTTCTAATATATCCCTATATATCCGTATATATCCCTAATAATAGGGCTAAAGTTCTACTATGTACGGCATATGTAACCTGACAATCCCAGGAAGATCGACGGATCACTTTTATCCGAAGTCTCCCCGGCAATTTTGGCCTAGTTCTATATTTCACCCGAACGTGTCTTTTTCGTTTTCTTTTCCGAATGTTTTGGGTCAGTTTCAGAAAGCTTTGGAGTGTGGATTGTTTATGTGTTGAGTTTCTAGGTCATTTACTTACTTTTTCCCTATGTGACACTATTGCATCATTGCAGTTATAGTTACATACATGTACAACATAGTACTTCCCATATAACCTCGGAAGTACTCCGTACCTGTACTCCACACATAATAATAACTCATTGTAATATCATAATAGCATAAATAACTTTGTACTACTGATTCACTAAGGTAACAGTATCACTCCTAAGTGGAGACTCCCTCATCCCTTATTCACCAACTACTAATATAACCTTGGAACTCTTATATATTACCTATGTTGTGTACATATATATATTATGTATATATATGTATATATATATATGTTATACGTGGAAATCAACTGGAATAATTCCCTGTTATAAAATAAATCAAGTATTAGATCATCTACTCCGTATATAATCTAAATTAGGTCCCTACAACATAGTACATATAGAAAATCAAATCCGGATCGCCCCTCCACCCTGGGAAAATCCACAGCGGCGGGCGCTATTGGATCCTCTTCCACAACTTGGCACCCCTCAGCTTCTGATCTTCTTCTTCTTCTTCTCCCTCCCTCACTCACACAGCTTTAATTTTTCCCCTTTTTTACTTTTCTCCTTAAAATAAACAGCCCTACAGCCCATTCACCAATGTCTCTATGTCTCCACTTATGAACCTGGGTTGCCCTTCCTAATGCTCCGCGCCTCTTCCACATATTCCCTCCCAATTGAGCTATGCGCCAGGCTCGTTGATTCAAATGTGGAGTACCTTGTGACATTGATACCGATGGATATGCACCCAAACCCTTTCTACTTATCCGATTTGTAAGCAGTTGCCCTTGGGGAACTCTCAATGTTCTTCTGTGTTGTCCTATTCGACCTGGATTGTATGTGTGGGAACCGACGCTAATTCGCCCCGTACTTTAACAGCAATCAACTATTTATTCACCGTTCACATTCCAGCCCCGAGTCAGCCTGATTCTCTTTTTCGGTCCAGCTTCACGCACTTGATATACGTTGCATTCGGTTTGCCGAGAGCGCAAATCTCTCAAACAGACCTTGCAGAACACTTGCACGTCTCGGGACCTTCGCGACTTCTGCCGATCAATTTTCCGCGGAGCCTCGGCAAGTCAATCGCAGCCTTTGAGCAACCTGGAGTTTGTCATTGTACAGCGCCTCTGGGGCTTGTCGCAACCATAACTGATTGTCTGCCCCCATTAATCTGCTCGGACTTCGACTACTCCAGCATCCCACGGTTCTGCCTTTGATATTCATTTCAGCCCTATCGCCTCCTGGGCGCAGTTGGATCACTCGCGACAAATCCTTATCTCGCAGAGCGAGATTCGACCTGTGCATTCTCTCTCTCGCCTACAAACCGACAACGTCCTTCAATTTTCCGAGGCGGGTCCTCGTGGATAGAACGTCCAGCACAATCTTTTTTTCTTCCTTCTTGATACACTGATAGTCCCAATACCAGCTTGAGTTACCCCAACTGCCACTGTCTACGCCATTTTACGAACCCGACACTTGTTATCAAACGGGCAAGTATGCAAGGTTATTCGTTTGCGCCCCCAACGGGCCCCCCGAGAGAAGGCCAGAAAAGTATGTCCCTTAAGCACCACCTGTTCCTTGCATGTTGCATTGGCAACTAACCATTCATTGGTGTAGACTATGTATTTGTTGATGAGCATAACCGACATAAGAGATTGAAGGGTATGAAAAGCGTCCATGACGAATCAACAAATACTGACCAGCCTGGCGTTTAGTGATGCGAGCCTGTAACGGTTGCCGAAAAAGGAAAATCAAGTGTGATGCAGCTACGACAAATACGTGGCCTTGTTCTGCATGCACTCGTCTAAAGCTGGTCTGTGTCCCTCCGACCATCGGGCAAGATGGAGACTTTCTCCCTGATGGCCAGAGCGAGTCTACTCTCGAGACCGGAGGACCCTCTAGCGCAGCCGAGGGTTCTCATACATTTCCGGTCGCCCCGATCTTCAAGGACAACAGTCAGCCAACTATGAACACTATTTCATCGTATGATCAAATGAGCATGTATTCCCAATTCGTCTCTCCTCAGGCTCGACCCACCATCTACAACGATCTTCAGTCACCACAGATGGCAATGTCGCACCAAACTTATCAACAGCCCCAAATGTTTCCGGGGCCGCAGACTCCCTCTATGGGATCATCAGATCGGAACGTGTATGTTGATAACGATCAGTCAACTGCAGAAAACCTCAGCGATGTACTTGGGGAGTTGAAGATTGATGAGAGCGGGATTGGTATGGCACATTGCCTTTCTATGTATTTCCCCGCGATTGATGGCTAACACTCCACCCCTTCCATAGCTCCATACATTAGAAGGCAACGCACCGATCGAATTGAACCCGACGCCCCTGTCCAGGACGACGTTGAAGAGCAACTCCCACCTCTCAGAACTGGATCGGGCGTGACGATTCGAATTCCCCCCCGAGCTCATGCCTGCCGAAGACGACGTTATGGCTTATTTCAAGATCTACTTTGATGAGATACATCCATATGTGCCTGTCGTATCTCGTGCCCATCTGTACTATCAATGGCAGCATGATCGCCATTCCATCTCTCCCCTTCTTCTCGAGGCGCTTTTTGCCTGTGCGGGCCGTTTGTCTGATGAGCCCGCAGAAGGCGCTCAATGGCTTGCCTTGGCTAATAGTAAGTCAATATTGAACATTCCCCTAGCCCTCTTCAAAAACTGACACATCTTATAGGACACGAGACTAGCTTTATGGATGTGCCACGTTTGAGTACTATCCAAGCATTACTTCTGCTACTAAAAGCAAGGGAATCTCTGCCAAAGAAAGGGTACTATTATCGGTCGTGGCAGACTGTCAAGACTATTGTCTCAATGGCGAAAGATTTGGACATTCATGAACATTACAGTAACCACGCTGAAGGCAAGCCGTGTGAACTGGGTCCAATTGAATGCTTGGTGCACACAAGAGTGTGGCAGGCTCTAATGGTGGTTGAGGTGATGATCGGCGGGCCCCAAGGTGAGCCTATTTCCGTCCCATCCTTTATTAGAATCAACCAGCTTCTAATTAAAGTAGGCCGCTCGGATTACGGGGTCGATCCTGAGACAGTGGAAATGCGTCCGACGCTAGATATCAGAGGTCTCGATCATTACGAAATCGACCGCTCAAGACAATACGCCTATTTCGTTCGCAACGCACATCACATCCGCATAATTACAGATATCTACCACAAAGTTAAGAAGCAAAAGGACTGGGGCGCAGATGCCCGATTTGTACAAAACAACCCGCTTTTCGCAGACTGGCTTCGCAACCTTCCTCCAGACCTACAGGTCAACTATCCTGCCGACGGCTCTCCACCGTGGCTTCCATCTCATTTTGTGGGCAACATGCATTCTCATTGCCACCTCGCCATTATTTTGTTACATCGCCCTCAGCTTTTCGCTTCTCAATCTTTTGCAGCCGGTGGTGAATGGAAGATCCATATGTCACTGTGCTACTCCTCGGCAAAAAGCCTCTGTCGACTACAAGAAGCCATCTTGCAGAGGTTCGGGCTATCTGGCCTACTTTACATGCAAAGAGGCATCAATTTTGCCATATATTGTATCCTGACTTGTACGATGCTGCACCTGGTAAGCATTTAACAATTTGTGGGAGTTTTCTTTTTCGTAGCAAAGACATTCTAATACGAGTAGGTTGCAATTACCTCCCCCGACCCGGAGTTCAATTCAGATGCCCGTGAATTCTTTACCCGTCATATGAGGATTCTCGAGACGTGCTCCGCCGCCTGGCCCATGCCGGAGATTCAGGCTCAGATCGATTCATTAAGACTGGCTTTCTCCGCCGACATGCAGCGTCCTTTCGAGTTGAAGCCCAGTTTCCCATACGGCAGTCCCTCGGAACCCTACCACCCCAGTCCACCTATGGATGCGCACTATCATCCGCACTTGAATCAAATCCAATCCAGAGTGCGTTACAACCCGCTTCCGGCAACCCCTCCGATTTCGGCTGGTGCTGAAGATTCGAAGTCCGACACGTCTTCCCAGATACAGTCCCTCGGCATGATTGCCCATCAGCCTTCAACAACTCATCCTCTAGATGCCCCTTCGGTCGATGAAAATCACTGGGACCCGACCCGAATCATCACGTACGTACATGATCCACTTCTCTCAACACTCGACTTTCGCTTGGTCTCTTACTAATCTTTCACTCTAGTCAATGGGACATGGCTTTCTCCGTGAACCCTTCTACCGTCAGCACAAACTCCCCACCAATGCCAATAAACAATTCAGTACCGGGTGTACAAAATGTTATGAATCCCCAATACCCCATCCAATACGAGACACCCAACAAAGTGCCCAACAAAGTGCCCTCTGTCACATCTACCCACTCTCTCTCGCCTTCCCAGTTCCAGGCACCCCCAGTTGTCTTTTCAGCACGAGACTGGCAGCAAAGTGTTGCTAGTGTGTATGATCCACAAGGGCTGAAACGGCGATGGAATTATCCAGTTGATGCTAGCTCCGACAATAATATGTCCAAGCGCCAAAGAGGATAAGACGCACAAATACCAAACCATCTACGACCTTGTTTTTCTCCCATCCAATCTCCCGATTTTCCCTTTTTGGCCTGCTGGGTCTTGTCTCCCTATCCTAGACAACCATTGCTATTGTCACTGTATATTCCATATTTTTCGTCCTTTTTTCTTTCCCCGTGTGGAATATTTCTGTTTCTTTTTACACTACAAGCACCAGGGACATAGGCATGACCCAAGGAAGAAAGGTCTGAGGTAGAGATGCCCAAGCGTCATGACATCTCCAAACGGCCGGGATGATAGTTGATGCATGAATCCTGCTGTACATCAAAAGCTTGCTTTAATTGGTCATTTTGGTAGACTGAATTTAGGAGAGAATTGATAGTCGTGGAAAAGACACTATACAGATTGGACATGTCAGTATAGAGTAGTGGTAAAATAGCACTTGTGTTTTATACTGGAGGGATTCTCAGATTGTCTTTGCTAGTATCTTTGGTGTCTAATTTTTAAGCTACAGCCTCTGCTCAGAACAAATAAATCCCGAAATAAGCCCTGGAACCAAAAGAGAGTGGATCACTTAGAGCATCAGTTCTTGTCAGGATGCTCGATAGATGTGACCTGAACAAAATAGTGTACATTTTTGCTGTATTGTCAAGATCTTGCAATGTGTCATTCCTTCTCCAGTGTTGAGTCAATGTCCTAGCCAATGGGTAACCATAGGGGAATGCTGGGATATGCTGGGATGTTGGTAGATATCGGCGAAGAGAAACCCATGCCCTATCAATGTCATGATCGTCTGGTGGTTTAGAAAACACAATGCTCTATGATGGTTCAATCACTCGCTGCCATATGCTGTCATACGAGGAAGATGGTGTGGGATGTATGGAGATCCTGCCCTATTTATTCTTGTTAATGGTGAATAATGCGACCCAAAAGAGAAATTCAAGTAATTTGGGGGCCAAAACAGTACATGCAAGCAGATCATGATTGGGTTATGTACCTCATATCCAAGTGTCGTGGTGTGAACCAAGTCATAGCAACATGAAATGGTGGTCTAGGGGCTCAAGATGGTGGTGTGGACAGTCAACCGCGCCGACTAACGCCAATTCTTTCTTCACGGGTCCGGACAATCCTAGCCTTGTCACCTGGAAGTGGTTTCAATTCATCGCTGGGGTCAAGGTTGACATTGGAGGTCCCCTTCACGTGCTGTTCTGGATGTTTGTTTTCTTCCGACAGTTTGCGAAGTCTGGCTTCTTCAAAAGCAACAATATCCTCGGAAGTAATAGCAATAGCTGTTGGCTTCCGACGAAGCATTTTGGCAGTCAGAAAGGTATTGCAATGCAACAAAGGAAGACTGGGCGATGGTGTTTACTTGGAAGCCTAGAGGATGGCGGTGAGTCACGTGACTGCAATTCTCCATTCAATCTTTCCGCGTCGGGCAGTACCAAGTCTCTTTGCCAAAGCGCTCTAGGCATACGACCTGGTTCATTCAGACTACAATATGTTTCGGCCACAGCTGAGGCAGATCTCACTACACTGTGAACGGGCAAAATTCGGTCTTTCAACACCTACTCGCCAGTTCTCCTGTACTCGTACAGTGGCCGAAGATCGAACCCAGCCATCCGGTAAGTACATACAAGGGAAGCAGGCATTGAGATAAACGCAGTTGTACAACTGCCTCTGGAATATTGGCCATTGGGAGTTTGAGTTCTGACACCCATTAGACAACCATAAACCCAATTCCCGCCCTTCATCGGCCACACCTTCCCACCGACCTCGCAATCACAATGGCCCCCCCAGCTCGCACCAACCAGTCTCAAACTCGTCCTCCTCGAGTGATTGACGCTAGATCTTTTGCGGCGGCACGAGCTAGCGGTGGAGAGCAACCTAAGATTATCCGCAGCCCGAGGTCACGCAACGTTCGAGGCGGCAACCAACCCCCAAATCGCAAACCCAAACCCTCCGCCAAAGCCGCCAAAGCCGCCAAAGGTAACAAAAACGGCCCGCGCAGGAATGCAAGATCTTCTGAGAATGACGAGGGCGAAGATGCCGAAGCGGCGGCTATCGACCAAATTCTGCAAGAGCAAGTCGTCAAATCCCGGCCAACCCCTATTCGCTATGAGCCCCAGGAGATCAACTACTCTACCTTGAAAGAGACCTGGCCTTCAATTCCCACAGATATGAACTCGCGCTCGGCTGCTGTCTACGAAAAGCTTTCCAGCCTGGGCGGCCGCTTTGCCAATGGCTATGTCCCGCCCTATGAGCTTGGAAGGCGCCTATGGAAGGGCCAGAGTGTTCTGTTCCACAATGAAAATGATAAGGCCGAGGCTTTGGAAGAGACCAAACGATTGGCTCAGCTTCGTGCCGATCGAATTTCACAGCGCAAGGGTGACCTTGTGGAGCCTCGGAATGTCGAGTTTAGTCCCATCGACGCAGCAAACACCAAGTCTCTCATGGGAACGTTCGTTCAGGGGAACTACCCCAAGTCTGAAGTCGGCAAAGATGGACATGCCGTATTGGGAGAGGTGTCAAAGAACCTCAGGAACAACGGGACCTACCAGACAACTGGGAAGACCTCACAGTTCATCGCCAAGGTTGAATCTCTTGTCTCTGCTGGCCGCAAGACCAAGAGCGTTTAATGCATGTGAACTGAGTGCTAGAAAGTGATTTGTATCATATTTGTTTCGTTAACCTGGTTCATTTCCCTCTGTTCCCCTATTTTCCAAATGCCTATGCCTGTACCTAGATTTACAAAGTATTATTTTACAGACGCCCATTGCCATAGGCTATAATTTTTCATATCCCTTCCTTGGCTTGCCAATTGGACTTTTTATGCCTGTTCCAATGTTTTCTTGGCCCCTTCAAATGCATCCTTCACCTCCTTCTGGCCCTGCTCTGTAACCTTCTCCATCTGGTCATGGGCTTTGCGCACGTCGTCTGGCCGAGCTAGTTTCTTCTTCTGCATATCCTGAAGACGTTTATGCATGGCACCCCTAGAGTCACGCACTACGCCGGCGGCCTTCTCGAATGCTTGCTTAGCAGCTTGGACGTTCTTGTCCCGGGATTCTTTTGTAGGCGGTGGGATAGGAATGTTGAGCTGGAGGGCGTTGTGAGGATCAGGCTGAGGGGTCAAGGAGAGGTTTGAGGAGACAATTGCTGAAGTAAGAGGTTTCAAGTGCTGCTCAAAATGTATCAGTGCTGGTTCTCTATTGGTACAGCAATAGCAGGCTCACGTCCCCCACAAGAAAAGAAATCAGTGCGGTCGAGCGGCATGAACTTACATCCTCTTCGGCCGCCAAAAGAGTAACCATGCGTCCTCCCTTGGGCACAACCTGCGCCAGATCCCCCAATTTGACTGAATCTTTGCTATCTTTGCTCAGCTGGACCCTCAAACTTTCTAGGACTGCGGTATTGAAACGCCCTCCTGCGCGAAGCTTGGACAGATCATCCTTTAGCCGAGCAACAGCTGTGGAAATGCCAATGTGTAATTGGGAAAGATCAAAGGGATCTTCGGAAGGAGCGTTGGAGTTTTCCTCAGGCTCAGAAGCTGAAGCTGAAGCTTTTTTGGCCTTGTCCTTTTTCTTGTGTAAGGTTGGCGAATTGGCAAACTCACGCACCCTCAGAGGAACGCCGCGCTGGATTCGGGGTAGGAGACATGAAGATCGAAACACTTGCGTCCCTTGAGGGCGTGCAACAAGACGAGGGCAAGAGGAGCGAATGGATTGGGTTATGATGCGTTGCATGGTAGAAGTGGTGTAGAAAGTTGTGTGAGGCGGTGGACAGTTTTGAAGTTATCTCTCACGTTACCCGCCTTTCAGCCTCGCAGCCAAAAAAAGAAAAGAGAGAAAAAGACATTCACCCCCAACATTACCATGCATGGTATAGAACTATTAAAGTGTTCCAATTATTACGAAAGGAGATCATCACAATGTCATTAAATTGCAGATGGCGAACTTCGTCTACAAAAAACAAAATCAAATCATACTTTTCAAGAAAAGAAAACTGCGCCCAAGTTGCCCGGCTTCATAAACAAAGCGTGACAGAGACCAACTCTGCCCAAGGTCTACATGGTGCAGATTCCCTGAGAAGCAGAGTCCCGGGAAAAAGAGGAAAATTCGTTGGCCATAAGTCTATGTTCATGTCTTCCCATGTATGCATTTACCGTGTGGACATGGCCTTGGTGATCAGACGCTTGAGAGCAAGCTCCTTCTTCTTGAGGTCCTCGGGGGTAGAGTCCTCAACCTCGAGCTGGGCCATGGCGTCACTGAGGGCAGACTCAATGCGCTCCTTGTTGCCGCGCTTGAGCTTCATGGACATGCCAGGGTCGGAGACAATCTCCTCAACACGGGAGATGTAAGACTCGAGCTGCTGGCGAGACTCGAAGCGCTTGGTGAAAGCCTCGTCGCTGGTCTTGAACTTGGCAGCATCTACATTAAAGTCACGTCAGCATATAGTTAAAAAGAAATACAGTCAACAGGGAAAAACATACCGTCAACCATCTGGTCAATCTCGGCGCTGGAAAGCTTGCCAACAGCGTTGGAGATGGTAATGTTGGCAGTGCGGCCGGAGGTCTTCTCAGTGGCGGTGACCTTCAGGATACCGTTGACGTCAACCTCGAAGACACACTCGAGAGCGGCCTCACCGGCGCGCATGGGAGGAAGGGGAGCAAGAGTGAACTCTCCCAGGGAGGTGTTGTCAGCACAGTTGGTACGCTCACCCTGATAGACGGGGAACTGGACGGTGCTCTGGTTGTCGACAACAGTGGTGAAGGTGCGCTTCTTGATAGTGGGGACGGTCTGGCCACGGTTGACAACGGGGGCGAAGATGTTGCCCTCCATGGCAACACCAAGGGAAAGAGGAACAACGTCAAGGAGGAGCAGATCAGCGGTCTCAGCAGAGGTGGCCTTGCCGGAGAGGATACCGGCCTGAACGGCAGCACCGTAGGCAACAGCCTCATCGGGGTTGATGCTCTAAGAAAAAAAAAGTGTAAGTAACTAGGCTTAGACGTTAGATCAAGTGGTGCTGTCTTGTCTTACCTTCTCGAGCTTCTTGCCATCGAAGAAGTCGCTCAGAAGCTTCTGGATACGAGGAATACGGGTGGAGCCACCAACAAGGACGATCTCGTCAACCTTATTCTTAGGAATGCCAGAGTCCTTGAGGACCTGCTGGACGGGGTCGAGGGTGCCAGAGAAAGCCTTGGCGTTAAGGTCCTCGAAACGGGCACGGGTGATGGAGGAGTTGAGGTCCTCACCGTCGAAGAGAGAGTCAATCTCGACGGTGGTCTGGGTAGCGTTGGACAGGGTACGCTTAGCACGCTCGCAAGCAGTGCGGAGACGACGGAGAGCACGAGAATCACCGGAGAGATCCTTGCCGGTCTTGCGCTGGAACTCCTTCTTGAAGTGCTCAAGGAGGTTAGTATCGAAATCCTGACCACCAAGGTGAGTGTCACCAGCAGTGGCCTTGACAGTGAAGACACCACCCTGGATGTTCAGCAGGGACACATCGAAGGTACCACCACCGAGATCGTAGATAAGGACGTTGCGCTCCTTCTCAGACTTGCCGGCGCCGAGACCGTAGGCGATAGCGGCAGCAGTAGGCTCGTTGATAATACGGAGAACGTTCAGGCCAGCGATGGCACCGGCATCCTTGGTGGCCTGACGCTGGTTGTCGTTGAAGTAAGCGGGCACGGTGATGACAGCCTTCTCAACCTTCTTGCCGAGCTTGATCTCGGCGACCTCTTTCATCTGTGCCAACTAGTCAACAAACAAATCCCACAAATATGACATATATATTTCGCCATACCTTCATGAGGACCATGGAGGAGATCTCCTGGGGAGAGAAGACCTTGGTCTCGTTAAGGTACTCAACCTGGACAACGGGGTTACCACCCTGGTCGATGACCTTGAAGGGCCAGGACTCAACATCCTTCTTGACGATAGGGTCCTCGAAGCGACGACCGATCAGACGCCTATTCCATTTGAGTCAGAACGAATTTGTAATTGTGGAGAATGCGCATGTCTCGAATTGATGGGCTGGGCAAGAAATTTTCTTCCAACTCACTTGATATCGAAGACGGTGTTGGCAGGGTTCATGGCGGCCTGGTTCTTGGCGGCATCACCAATCAGACGCTCCTTGTCGGTGAAAGAGACGAAGGAGGGGGTAGTGTAGCTACCCTGGTCGTTGGCAACTGATTAAATAGTCAGTATTTGAGAGAGAAAGATCGAATTTTGGGGTGGAGAAAGCGTACTGATCTCGACATTGGTGCCCTCGTAGTTGGCAACACAAGAGTAGGTAGTGCCTAAACGAAAAATGGCAATTAGCGGCTGTGCGATCGAATTTAGAGTAGCAAAAACGCACCAAGATCGATGCCGACGGCACCGTCGTAAACCTCAGAATCGGCCATTATGAAATTTTAGATGTGATTTTGAGGGAGGGATGGGAAGAGGGATGGTGGGGGAGAGAGGAAATTTTTTCTATCAAAGTGCATTATTTAGTCGGAGCCACAAAAAAAAAACCAGAAAATTTTTCGGAAGCGGTGAGTCACGTGGTTCCGGTTATTCTCAGCCGTGTACTCCTATATCCATCTATATAGGTATACTACCAGTAACATACATGTGGACATCTATTGTCTATTATAAGGGTACATTTGCCGTAAGATGTCTAATAGGTACAAAATTATACAATTCGCTATTCTAATTATCCATGTACTCCGTATTTCACACTTCAACTATCAATATCCATCGGATCATCGTATAAATCCTCCGTACTCTTGCTCTCTCTAGCTCGTGCTCGAGATTCAAGAATTGCCTTTCGAACATTATCTTTTTCCCTGGGAACCGTGAGGGAAGATGGTTCCGTATAAAGAACGAGTTCTTTACCTGACGGTTTCGAGTCGGATAGAACGGATTGAGGGACTGAGAGCACTCTCTCCGCGAATGGTGAAAACACCAAACCAGGAGACTCGGCTTCCATTAATTCTTGATCCAGGTTGTAAATGTAAGTCGTATGCTTGGTGTCATCCAAGATCATTGCATCGTTTGGGGAAGAAAGCTCATGGTTATGTCGGTTATGTTGGTGATCAATGTGGTCAATGTAGTCATGTTGGTTATGCTGGATATGCCCCTTGGGTTTGGCCCGAGCGGAGATTGGCACGCTATTATCTACAAAATATGTTAACTTGACAACTTCCACAACTTCCAGACTCAATTGCCTACCTATTCGCAGGTGTCCAAATCTCTTCGTTAACGGTTGTGCGCCATCGGGGTCAGCTTCGGCCGGACGCTTCTTCCCGTGACCTTCCTCACCCGCCATCCACACTTTCTTATCTCCCTCTCTTTCTTTCTCCTCTCTCTCTCTCTCTCTCTCTCTTGTGTACTTGGAAGTGTGAAATAAAAAAGCAAATAAAAAAGGGGGAAAGGTGGTTGAACTAAGTGCACGGATCTGGAGTCAGATTCCTTTGCTCGATGCGGGTTTCTGGGTTGGTGACGAACGGGGAACGGGCTTTGACTCATCTCTTTCGCAGAAATCAACCCAGAACATTCTCCTCTTGCTTTGTTCACTCCCTGGCAACCAACCCTCCCACATTTGACAGGATGGCTTCTCTCGGCTCAGAATGGACTGCTCAGCGAGTCCGAGATACCTTTTTAGATTATTTTAAACAAAATGGCCATACATTTGGTGCGTTGAGCCCATTCCTTTTTTTTCCCCCTACCCCTCCCCCCCCGCCAACAACATTGACTGACCTGAAATTCTCGTATACAGTCCCTTCTTCTCCCGTCGCTCCTCTATCGGATCCGACTCTGCTTTTTACCAATGCGGGAATGAACCAGTTCAAGTCCATCTTCCTGGGCACCGTTGATGCCTCGTCGGACTTTGGAAAGATGAAGCGCGCAACGAACTCGCAAAAGGTATTGGATATCTCCACTATCACTAAAATATCCGACTTGGGACTGTTGCTAATACAATTGGATAGTGCCTCCGTGCTGGTGGGAAACATAACGTGGGTGTGCCCTGGAAACCGCTAGAGGGGTCTTAGAAGGAGTTTGGTATACTAACTAACTTGACACAGGATCTGGATGATGTTGGCAAGGATAGCTACCACCATGTCAGTATTGAAACCCATTTCTATCGTCAAAGAGAAGAAGTGCTGACGAAATCTCTAGACCTTCTTTGAGATGCTCGGCAACTGGAGTTTTGGCGACTACTTCAAGAAAGAAGCCATCACTTATTCGTGGACCCTGTTGACAGAAGTCTACGGGCTAGATCCTGACCGCCTCTACGTTACTTACTTTGAGGGCAATGAAGCTGGTGGGTTGGAACCGGATCTTGAAGCCAAAGAACTATGGAAATCAGTGGGCGTTCCAGAGTCTCACATTCTTCCTGGAGATATGAAAGACAACTTCTGGGAAATGGGTGATCAAGGACCATGTGGACCTTGTAGTGAAGTGCACTATGATCGGATCGGTGGGCGCAACGCTGCTCATCTCGTCAATGAAGACGACCCAAATGTGCTGGAAATCTGGAACAACGTTTTCATCCAATATAACCGCGAGCCCGATAGCTCCTTGAGGTCCCTCCCCAACAAACACGTCGATACCGGAATGGGCTTTGAAAGACTGGTGTCCATTCTCCAGAACAAGCCTTCCAACTACGATACCGATGTCTTCACTCCGATCTTCCAGGCTATCCAGAATACCACTGGGGCCCGGGAATACCGCGGCCAGTTTGGCGCCGACGATGCCGATGGAATTGACACAGCCTACCGTGTTGTTGCAGATCATGTGCGGACTTTGATGTTCGCTATCTCAGATGGCGTCATTCCCAACAATGAGGGCCGTGGCTATGTGATTCGCCGTGTCCTACGCCGAGGAGCTCGATATGCCCGGAAATATTTCCAGGTCGATATTGGGAATTTCTTCGCCAAGCTAGTGCCGACTGTTGTGGATCAATTAGGTGAAATGTTCCCTGAACTCAAGCGCAAGCAGCAAGATGTTATAGAAATCTTGGACGAGGAAGAGTTGTCATTTGCCAAGACTTTGGATAGAGGTGAGCGGCAGTTCGAGCAATACGCCCAGCAGGCTAAAGTCAAGGGCACCGACATGCTCCATGGTGCCGATGTGTGGAGACTGTACGACACCTTTGGCTTCCCTGTTGATCTGACTCGAATCATGGCCGAGGAACGTGGTCTCCGCATTGATGATGTCGAATTTGAAGAGGCTCGCTTGAAGGCGAAGGAAGCCAGCAAGGGTCAAAAGAAGGCTGCTGAGAACACAGTCAAGCTTGATGTCCATGACCTAGGCAAGCTGGAGAAAATGAACGACGTACAAAAAACGGATGATTCGCCTAAATTCGGCCGAGGTAACATCACTGCTCACGTCAAGGCTATCTACCACGGGAAGACTTTCCACAATAGCACTGACGATGTTCCCGAGGGAGCACAGCTTGGCATCATTCTCGACTGTACGAACTTTTATGCCGAACAGGGTGGCCAGGAAAATGATACAGGCAAGATCATCATTGACGGACAAGCGGAGCTTGAAGTTGGCGATGTACAGTCTTATGCCGGATACGTTCTACACACCGGGTTCATGAAATACGGATCATTTACTGTCGGAAACTCGGTCATTTGCGAGTACGACGAGCTCCGACGCTGGCCCATCCGGAACAACCACACCGGAACTCATATCCTGAATTTCGCTCTGAAGGAGATCCTAGGCGATGGTGTCGAGCAGAAGGGTTCCCTAGTGGCCGCTGAGAAGCTGCGATTTGACTTCTCCCACAAGAGCGCAATCTCTGATGCCGAGCTCGAGAAGATCGAAGCCAAATCGACTGATTATATCCGACAGAACTGTGCGGTTTACTCCCAAGAACTTCCGCTTGCCACTGCCCAGCAAATTTCCGGTGTTAGGGCCGTATTCGGCGAGACATACCCCGATCCTGTTCGTGTTGTCTCTGTCGGTGTGGAATTGGAGGAGATCCTGAAGAATGTGAAAGATCCCCGTTGGCAGGAAGTCAGCATCGAGTTCTGCGGTGGAACTCATGTGCAGAAGACCGGCGATATCAAGGACTTGATCATCCTGGAGGAGAGTGGCATTGCCAAGGGAATTCGTCGAATTATTGCCGTCACTGGAGAGGATGCGCATGAGGTGCAGAGAGTTGCCGAGGAATTCGGACAGCGTCTTGATCGGCTGAACGCATTGCCTTTAGGCTCCGAAAAGGAGCAGGAGGCTAAGCAAGTCCAGGTGGATCTCAACCAGCTTGTAATCTCCGCCGTCCAAAAGGCCAAGTTCCGCGAACGCTTTGCCAAGATCAGTAAGCAGGTCCTCGATGGCCAAAAGGCCCAACAAAAACTGGAATCGAAGAAGGCAGTCGAGGCTATTACCTCGTATTTCGAGGCGCCCGAAAACCAAGACAAGTCGTGGCTTGTGGTCCAGCTTCCGATCTCTGCCAATGCCAAGGCTGTCAGTGAATCCCTCAACCATGTCAAATCAAAGATGCAGGGTAAGAGTGTCTATCTCTTAGCTGCCGACTCTGAACAAGGTCGGGTTTCACACGGATGTTACATCTCTCAGGTGAGTAACAGGCTACATCAGTCTTTCCCATGTTGAATTTTGGGAAAGAAAATAGTAAAATATTAAAGATTCTTATACTGATTTGGGACACAGGGACTGAGTGACCAAGGTGCTTCGGCAAGCGACTGGGCAGCCGTCGTCTCTGGCGCTGTGGGAGGAAAAGCAGGAGGAAAGGGGCCTACTTCCATTGGTAACGGTACCAACGCTGACAAGGTCGAGGAGGCTATCTCACTGGCTGCGGATTATCTGAATAAGTTTAAGCTCTAGACCTAAGGGCATGATTCTGTGAAGTCTTGTTCCCTTTATTTTTATTTTTTTTTGTAGGTTCGGATATATCATATCTGTGCCGATCACTATGAAATATCCACAAAAAGGTCCTGGTTACGAAAGCCATATGAAATTGATATATTTCCATAATTCAGACACTTTTCCTACAATTCTAGGAGCTATAGATTTGTAGGACGTGGCTGTTTCCCAGATATCACTCCATTTGTGTAATTATCATTACATCTCTCCACATTGCACAATCGTTACATCTTGGTTGGGCTTGTCTTTAGTAGTACGGGTGTGTTCAACCATTTTAACGAGATCCATCCCATCAATCACCTGGCCGAAGACGACATGCTTGTTGTTTAAGAATGGTGTGGCCGTGGTTGTGATAAAGAATTGGCAACCATTGGTGTTTGGGCCCGAATTCTGTTGTCGTCAATGAAAATTCCTACAACATAGAAAGGTAGACAGCTAGTCTCGAGTTCAGACTTACAGCCATACTTAACAAACCGGCACGGTCATGTGTGAGAGTGAAATTTTCATCAGCAAATTTCGAGGTGCCGTAGATGGTACATGATCCAGTCCCATCGCCATTGATGAAATCTCCACCCTGAATCATGAAGTCTTTGATCTGCAGCGAGCATTAATTCGGTATCGATATCCAAGGAGCTTCATCAACTTACCACTCGATGAAATTTGCTTCCTTTGTAGCCCTGGGGCTGTCCCTTGGGGTTCTTGCTCTCGCCAGTACAAAATTGACGGAAATTCTCCGCAGTTCGTGGGGTGATATTGGCGAACAGCTCCATTTTCACTCGACCTAGAGACTCGCCTGTTGGTATATTAGCAGGGTTCACCTTGTTAGATGACTACTCAAATGCCCAAGCCACCACATGCAAATAATGAAACCTACCTCCAAGGGCAATATCAAAGAAAACCACTGGATTCGGTTCGGCCATAGTGAAACTGGGATTGTGCAGATGTGATGAAGAGGGAAGTTTGCATTTGGATAGACCTCCTAGGTGAACCAGGGGATTCGGAAGGTAATCGTGGCACCGCCTTTTCACCAACTTACCCGGTGTTGGTGGGCCCCAGTCAACGATAAAGACCACTGAACAATAAAATCATGAAATTAGGTACCTTTTATATGGTGTGCCTATACAAAAGATACAAAGGATACTGGATCTAAAATATCTATTTTTCTCAACCCCCCCATATAGATAGAGAAATTATAGGTCTTTATATCTCCTTACAAAGGAAATTTAGTTCATTCAATCTCTATATCGATAAGAAATATTAAGTGTACTTGAAGTAATATAACATTTAAGCTCTATATATAACCTTTATATATAGTGCCGCTATACTACGCTTCTTACGATTACATGTTAACTAGTAAGCATTGTGCCGCGCTTTTATTATATATAAGCCTTTTATTTCTCCTTAATCTAGTTTGGGAGTTGAGAAAAATGGATTTATACTACTTGTACCCTTTATATGAGCATGCTATATAAAAGGTACCCGACTTCACGATTTATTGTTTAGTGAAATTGGTCGTTGGGTGGGGCCCATGATGGTGAAAAGGCGGTGCCACGGCTACGGAGTAAATTAGTGGCTATGCAGGACTTTATATTGACTACCTCTCCTGGAATACACATTACAGTCTTCTTTTATTTTAGAGATATAAGAAAGTAACTGGGCTTTTTAAAAGGATTACGAACGAAGAACTACCTAGGTACAGTGGGACCCGTGGACCTGCGAAATATTGGGCCAAGCCTTTATACCTAGATAGACCTCCAAATTCTGCCGGTTCTGCCAGTTTAAAGCTTCTAATATGGAGAAAGCGCTAAAGGGTTAGCAGTCAAAAGTCAAAAGTTTTGTACCTAAGGAGACTGCCAAGTAAGACCTAAGACTGCTGAAAACACCTATGAAGAGACTATCGGAGAAGACTACCTGGGTACCTGAGAAGACAACTAAGAAGACTATGGCCGACTAGTATGTATTGTTGTGACAGCATGTTTAAAATGGAGACGGTATATAGGGCGGTATATCTGGGTACAAAGGTTTAGCCCAATATTTCAGAGGTCCCACCTGTACCTTTCAAGTCCCGGAATGTACTATATCAACCTCTCATACCTAACTACAATTCAGTATGAATTTACAAGGAATCTAAGAATATCCAAGAACTGATCATACAGATTTCATTAATTGAAATGCACTATTGTATACCTAGGTACAAATTGTTGGGGTTACTGAATAATTACCGAGATACTGTATATATGTAATATACAGTTGTACAAGCTAAGCATGTATTACAGTACCAGATAGTTGAAGCCTTTAAAATGTTCTATGGTCGCTGCAGGCCATTTTATATGTACCTTGAAAGGTGACTCAGCAATAATAGGCACACAATTTTATTTCCAAATAAATAGAAGAAGGAAAAAGAGAAGAGAAGAGAAAGGGGGTAAATAGCCCTGGTCTCATCCCCTGCTCAGAGAAAATCTAACTGGGGAGACTTTCAACAGTCCCGTGATTCACAGCCTCAGGCGTCAATCTATCATTAAAGGCCTCTTTGATCCACTTTCACTGTATCTTTCTATCTCTCTATCTCTCCTTCTCTCTTTCTCTGTTTCTCTCCTTCTCTCTCCATCCTTCTCTTCCCCCCCCCACCTTCTCTCTCCAAACCCAGGCTCCCTCTGCTCTTACTACCAATAATGATATGAGACCGACCCTCAGCATTCACCTTCTCTTCGCAGGAAGTTCTGTGTGTTCTGCTTGCGGTCGATCGTCTGTGACAGGCCATCAAGTTTGATCTCCAAACATTTTGTCGCATGGGGGGTACATGCCCTTAGATCGTTCCTATCCACCTTCTCGTCGCCTTGGACTTAATCGCTGGAGTCTGGCCCGGAATTTACATACAGGGTTGCCCTGTACACACAACTCAAGGCATGAAGGATCGAACTTCGGGCAACTGAGACTCCAACAATAATCGAGTGACGCCGTTCCGGCTGGGATCAGCGCGGTCATTTCATACCGAATCTTAGTCGGAATGTCTTCAACATCAGCCTCTAGCAGTGCTGCCACCACTACTGCAAGTAGCGGCGGAGAGGGTTCGGGCTCTAATAATGCTACAAGCTCACCTTTATTATTCTTCGTCGCTCTTGGCTTTGGTGTTGTATTCACAAATCTATGGTATGTCCCTTCATATTCCCTCTGTCCTGGCCACCAGGCCAGCCTTCTAGCACCTCAGAGATGGCATCTGACGGTCATCGCAGGATCATTGTTGGAGTCAAATACTGCTTTCGATACAATCAACGAAACCGTCAGCTCCGCAGTGAGGAAGTAGGAGAGCCCATAGACTTGGTCACCATGCCACGACCTCATCGCAGGAGAAGAGAGAAACGGCTAATGACGATGGACGAGGTAAACGGGCGGTTTCCACTCGTCAAGTACAAAGTGTGGAGGTCATCCCGCGCCAACCAGGGTCTTTCAACGGAAGGAGGTATCACGGCTCCGAATAGCAGACCACAGAGCCTAAAAGATGATAGTGATATCGTGACAACGGCTGTTGGGGTTCACACTGCTGCAATACCACCATCCACCAAGGGCCATGGCCGGGTGGATTCCAACGACACATCACAAACTCCCATTCAAGAGCTGCAAGATGGCCCTCAAGTGCAGACTTCGGAAGAGAAGGGCCCTGCAGTATCTGGGGTGCCTTCTACTCAGCAATCCACTGGTGCAGGTACGCAGGAAGAGAAATGGCAGCAATCCTTGGCCAATGAAAACATCACCATTGATCTCGAGGGCCATGATGCTGACGGTGGTGCCTACATTCGTAATGCTGTTCCTGCTGATCTTCTGCCCAACCCTGGCGATTCTTGCGCGATTTGCCTGGACATCATTGAGGACGATGATGATATCCGGGGACTTGCATGTGGACATGCTTTCCATGCCTCATGCGTCGACCCCTGGCTGACCAGCAGAAGGGCATGTTGCCCTCTGTGCAAAGCCGATTACTATGTACCCAAACCTCGCGCACAGACCGAAGCACAGTCTGTCACGGATCGCCAAGGTCGTCGGATGGCCTCGAACCATCCGGATGCAATTCTCAGACCTCCTCGAGTTGCTTGGAATGGTGGCAGGACAAATGGATTCCGGGCTCAGATGGGCTTTCCTAGCCGAATTTTTCAATCGACACCTGAGGAAAGAGACATATCTACCACCCGAGAACATCATGTGCGGAATGGGCATGATCAGCCTTGGAACCCAGCCCATGCCTCAAATTCTTCAGATGAATCCACCTGGTCTCGATTCGTTCCCACTCGACTCCGCCAGATTTCTTTCCATTTTCCCTCGTCAAGAAGACCACCTGTAGTTGGGAGTTCACCTGTGGATCCACTGCCTTCAGAAAGACGCACACCTCGTCAAGTCGAAGCTGGTGCCACACGATAGATATTGGCTGCTATCCTTTTCATACCCTTCACGATTTGACTAACCTTTATTTTCATGCCGGAACCACATCTGGAATGTTGGCTGGAGTTTTATTTTCCTTGTTTATGACTTGATATGTGTAATTTATCTTTTTTTGCGCAACTTGCACTGGAGCGCATGTGGATTATGGGAACTTCTTATTCTTTCGGCTGGTGATTCACGAATTGTCTTTCTCTCTCTGTCTCTCATCCTATTCCATGCCATGGGGAACTTTGTCCTATGGTGCTACTACAGCCACTGTTTCTCCACCAATTCTTAGTCCATTTAGCGGGCTGAATGGTTTATTACTAGTTGAATATCTACATATCTCTTGGTGCGCAACACCAGAGTACATACAAAGTACTGTCTTGTACACGCTATACAACATATTCTTCTCATATAGCTGCGTTCCCCCTGAGATACATATGTAGTCTGTGCCACCTTACACTTATGTACTGTCGTATTAAACTGGTCCCTCTTGATGCAGTGCAGGGAAGGTTTAATCAGGAACAAAAGTAAAGCAACATTCGCTTATAGGTTAAGGGATAAATGAGGTAAAGAACATGAAGCCCTGCTCCCCTAAAAAGATGGCAAAAGAAGAAAGGAAAAACACCCCCTAACACCTATACAGGTCGATACGTTCACATCTGAGACTTAGGACCGCCTACACCAGCGCTGATGACACTGGGTAGCTCCTGTGAGCCCATACTGAAAAGCATCCCAATCGCACTACCAACCAGAACCATGGCAAGCAGACCCACCCCTGCAACGAGGAAGAAAGGTGAGCTGATGTCTCTTTTCTGGCAAGCTGATCCACCCCACTGAACTGTCTTGCTGGTACCATCACTATTCCGAACAATACTTTGTTTGCATTGGCATGCGTAACAATTTCCTGTAGTTCCCTCAACACCCGAGCCGTATTTCAGATAGCAGGAACCATGTCCGGAGCAATCATTAGTAGATTCGGCACACGAGGTGTTTGAAGCATGACAGATAGGCGCTAGGGTTGACTGCAGCGCAGAATCCCGCATCGACCTCCTGAAGGCATTTCGTTGGCTGACTGGTGCCAATGATTGCTTCGCGCCTCGGCGGCTGAGTCCTTCTAATTTAACACCAGCAGGTAAAACAACGGTCGTGATTTCGCGGTGGCTGGTCGACGATATTTGAGCTAGGTGAAGAAGCAATGTCTCTAAGAGCTTGGCTCCAAAAGAATCACCAGACATATCCTGAAATTGGGAACATGGGATCAGACATCATTCACTAATTAGATAGGGGAAAGTCGATACCTTAAAGGACAACTTCAAAGCCGAATCCTTGTGATCCTTGCTTGTCCAGGATTCCACTGAATCGACTAGCGTGATGAAGTCATTGGCGAGCAGATCGGACCAATCAGCAAACATGGGGTCCCTGGATAGGCATTCCTTGGGTGTCTGGTATAACTGGAAGATTAGCGAGAGAACCTGGACACTTAAGTTGGCTTTGCTACCTGGGATGTTGATGATGAAGCCCTTCCAGCATCGTTGTAGTATGTACACATTTGTCCGCGGTTCTCTTTCGCAATAGTGCTGCTTTCGGTAAATGATTCCAGGAGATCAGGCCCGATAAATGGTGAGGAAATTTGAGGAATATGAAGATGGTCTGGTTGGGCTTGTTGCATGACTAGGGCTGCAGGGACATTAGCCAAAGTTTCCAGTCAAGTGTGAGTCCACTTCCACTTACCAACTTCCTGGTCAATTCCTTCCAGAATAAAGATGCTTTTCTTGAGAGCCATCCCCCCGGTAGCTCCCCCAAAGAGAGTGAGATCATCCTGAGCAAAATGATTCAAGCGGTTCACAGTGTTTCCATCTACCATTCCGAGGACCGATGCTACAGAGGACTTCATGCGAAGCTCCAAGACAAGCCGAGCCTCATCTTCTGATATTGTTTGTTGGTTGGCATTAGCAGTTGGAGAGCTTGCTGTCTTCGGAGGAAACGTGAAGATTGTAGCATCCAGTGCATTTGCTTGCAATGCACCTGTTAATGCCAGGGCAAAGAAGGCGGACACCCAGCGCATATTGCTAGAATCGGGAGGACCAGAGGTAAAGTAAGACTAATTTGGCAGACGTGGCGATGCCCACGTCAAGGTTCTCTGGCGGTTCTCTGGGTGTTTTGTTGGATAAAACAGCGGGCAGTCGAGAAGAATACCATTTTCGCTACGGACCCGTGGACGACTTGGGGGCACCCGATAAGATATCACTAAAGCTATCACGTGATATACTATATACGTCAAATATTACTGGTACATGCAATGTCCATGTCATCAATCTATAGCCTAGGAGTTTGTTCTAGTAGTAATACCATTTCATTTTTGAGGGATACTAGTAGTATGTACTGTAGTAATGTATGTGTCTAGGCACAGTTTATATACGGTAGGCAACCCGTGGACGCTGCAATGCCGCATGTTACATAATCCACTAAACCGCCCGCGGGCCGAGCCCTTCACCACTGTCAAACTCGCAAGCCAGATCCTCGTGCATATCAGTCTTCAAGGATTCTGTCCATTCCCTTTTTCCCCCCAAATTGAGATGATACTCTAGTGAGAATCATTGCAGGGATTGGCTTTTCCCAATGCTCCGGCTCAGGTATCTGCTTCGAAGTCCTCACGCACGCTCGTCTCTCTACAGTCCTACACACACTCGTTCCGACTTCTCAAAGCCACAAAATGTACGACGAGTGAGGTTTAGGCGGCCTTGGATAAGGTAGGTGACCCCATATTATAGCAAAATCAATGTCTCTTTGGCCAGACTGACGTAGAATCACTCAGGTCGTTCATATCAAAATGTCTTCTGTACGGCACCGCATTCCACCTCTGGAGCACCTTCGTGCTGATACGATTTGATGACGACATCGACGATGCTGATCTACCTCCTGTGACCAACCCGGAGGAGATAGCCCCACGCCAAACCTCATCGGAAAGCGGCAAAATAACCGGGAAAGAGGTCGAAAACGAGGGGGCGCTGTTCATACCGCTTGGCTGGTCTCGTTTGCAACAAGGCGAGCTGTACACTACATCAGATCCAGAATGGCAAGAATTTGTGAAGTTATCCAAGGATCGGAAGAAGCTTGAGAAGCTTAGGGGTGAGGAATCGATACAATTCCCGCTCAAGATCATTCGCTTACGAGTTTAGGTGAACTCGCCACAATCGTTTTAGATAATGCGGGGAGGCAGATGTCACAGATACTTGGAGAGCCTCTCTCCCTCACGGGATTCTGGCTTGTCCATCAGTTTCCAAACCGTGCCCCTCCGGGATATGTGCGATCGGGGTATGTACTGCTTATCTCTAAAAGTGTGTCTTATACTGACTGTAGACAGGGTGGATATCAAAAACGACAGTATATCGTGGGTGGCGAAGCCCATGGACCCCGAAATAGGTGACAGATTACAGACCTTCATGAAACCAGTTCATGTTGCTCTAGCAATCAGAGATGCGTATCTGGTACTATTACTAAGGCAACTGGATCGTTTCAGGAAACCTGCAGGGGAGCCGCTGAATGCCTTTGATTTGTTGAATGATTTTTCTGCCGCGCCTGGTGACGAAAGAGGGAACTGGCTTGACCAAAAGGATCAATCTAAGCTACAACCACCTCTGGGCGACGGGCTCAAAGAAAATATGCCGCCTAATACCGAGAACTGCAACTACCACCCATCCTCCCTCATATCTTTATTACAGCGGCTACCGTTACCAGACCTCGGCCCGGGGTCGGATCTGCACTTGGCATCACAGGCATTCAAATTACGCTTGAACCATGAACGCGCTCAAAGTCCAGGGTCTGCTCGCCGTGGAGCCTTCTTTATCACGGGTCCAGTTGGATTGAAGGGACCTAATGGATTTTGTCGATTTGAGGTGAAAGGCGAGTATGATCCTGCCAAACGTGAATGGCGAACAGTGGAAATGACACTCAAGGACCTGAACATGAGGAGACAGAAGGCTTTAGGAGGTTGATCACATATACTCTGGACTTTTTAAGTGTCCTCATCGCAAGCCTAAGATATTATAGTTTCCCTTCAGGTTCACGGGCTGTATGTTGAGCTTAAGACTCATCTTGACCTCTGTATGAATACTATGTACATACATGTTTTCCGCAGTGATTTAATGGATCAGCACAAATTCGAGACCACTTCTATGTTTACCATACGCAGCCATGGCTACAAGCATTATTAATACTCGGTGCCCGTGCCTTTCCCAGGTGTGGATATAAAGTACTAGGAGGCGCATCTCTCAATGCAAACAGGGACTACCAAGCTTGGGCTTGAATGACCCTTTCACGGGGTTATTTACAATATACATATAATTCTATATTACTATTAAGACGTTGTAGTGCGTATTACTAAGTACCCCTCCTGTGTTTTACTTGATCAGCTCAACTTGATCTTTATTTCCATCGCTACCTAGTGCAATACAACATGTCCTTTCGTGGTAAATTATATGCGCAACAAAAACGCCACGCGGTCAGCGAGAGTTGCAGGCAGCGTGGGAATGGACAGAAGTTATTCGATTTGCTAACCATTAGCAAAATACCTAGGTAGGCAACTAAAGCTGGAAACCAAATGACCGACGACACTAAGTGGATGGTCCAGGTATGCATCTATCTGCCCACTTCTCCCTTTTGCGAATACTTGGTCTGTTTGTTTTCTCTCTAGTATCAACCCGAGGAACCAAACAGGGGAGGCACATGCCTCACCCACAACAGTTTTCAACGTAGGATAACTTCACCAGAATGATATCCCAAGATTCTCACACTTCAGGGAGTGGAGAAGCTCAGTATCAGTAGTAGCCCCACCACTGTCTAGTATGGAGAATGACTGGGAAAAGAAACGTGATTTAATGGTCACGCGAGAACACACCAGGTGCGTGCGATAAGACAGATGTTGGTCTTCCGTATGGCATGATAGAGAGAGGGGGGAAGAGGGAGGGAGAGAGAGAGCCTGGTCTAGCGTGTCAATGAAATGGCTGGTAAGAATAAAATGAAACTTGGTCTCATTCCAGAACTTCAATTATGAAGCTTTTGTGGACGCTAATGAGCAATATTGCGAATGCGTGTGCCTGCCATGAACGAACATAAAGCAATGTCTTCTCAACTGCTCATATTTCCAAGCACAACACCGCCAAATCAATGCTAACTTATTGTTGCAGGGGGGGTTGGTAGTTAAGAGGGCGCCTACACAACGGTCAGTGATACATCCAAAGGAGAAGTTTGCAAATAACTGACTTGAACAGTAAGATATGAGGTTCAGGTTCATGCACCTCGTAATGCTCCCATCCCAAGCTCTGCACGCACTTGTTAGAACCCATACACATCTTAAGATTATGCTCAGCATACTTGTGTAATACCCAGAGCTCGCCATTCCTCCTCCCAAAGCAATTTCAGAGTCCCCTTAGAGCTGTCGAAGTAGTCCGTGGGGATTTTTTTGAGCATATTCTTTGGGAGCTGCACATGGCGGTATTCAAATTTGTCGTCGTTGTATCTATATGGAGGAGTCAATGGAGAGTCTACCACGATAGCATGGGGTCCTCACCTTGCCGAGTAGTGAATGGAGTCCACGAATTCATCAAGCTTCTCGCGCTCCGTCTCTAAAAGGAGACGGGGCTTCTTGTTGCGCCGAGCTGGGTCGATGTCCATTGGGATAGCGGAATGAGAAGAAAATGACAGAACGAAGATATCTGAGGCCATACAGTTTGTCAATATCAGTCTTTTCCATTTGTTCAAGCAACGAGGCTAGTAAATAAGTAGCCTGGGGATGCGGCTCACAATGTGGCTGAATGATTATCGCATGTAGCGACAATTGAAAACGTACACTCACAGGGTAGGGGCCCTAGAGATATGTAAAATGGCCTTGTATTGAAGAACCAAAGATACCGAGGATGAGTGATCAGGTGAGTATAAGAGTGACGCAGAGAGAAAAGAGTGAGAGTTGTCGAAACAACAATCACCGGGCTTGTTTTGCGGGACTCGGGAAAATAGTGGGGGAGGGAAACAACAAGTGGGTGCCTCAGGTGTCAATCCAGTCGCTTTAGCCACGTGATCAAGACTAAACGAAAATTACTCTGTGGTAAAAGCCAGTATAGAAATTTACAGTTGCTTCAATGTTCAACATACTGTATACATAGTAACGGAATGCAAACATTTGGTCATATTTGTAATTATGGTATGGATTATTTCATCCACGGGTAACCCGTGACATCCTATATTATATAATAATATCAGTGCCCAGGTGGACCCGTGGGCCAGGCTTACCTAATGTGGGATGACTCCGTGGACGCGTCGGCAACACGTCTAAGATGAGGAATGTCTATGCGGATATCTCCCTTTGCCATACTCTATCACTACTTGTAATTCTTTCAATCAATTTGACCCTCTGTTAAACCTGTATTTTCAGTCCCTCTGTGGTATTTTGTCACAAATTACTATCTTCAATGTGTGACTCGACTCGCGACTCGGGACGTTATCAGAACTAATCCAAGATGACCTCAAAACGACGGGCGGCTGCCGCAGCTTCTCCAGATATGAAGTTTCGTAGAACGAAACGCCGAAAGGTTTCCGTAAGTATCAATTTGTTACATTAAGTACATATCGATTGGCCCTTTACACTTGAATGGAGGGCAATCGCGACATCGTTACTATGACCGTTAGGACAGTTCGATCTACACTGTTCAAATGTGTCTATTCATATCCGATTTCGTTATTTTGCATATATAGATCGGATCGCGTGTTTCAAAAGCTAACTCAAGCTGCGGTGGGTGTGATAGGACGATGATCCCGTGTCTCCCGAAGAGTCCAATCGTGCGTCGTCGCATCTGGACTCAGAGTCACTAGAGGAAGCGGATCGAACCCCGGAGCCGCAGGCCGAGCCTGAGGCAGATTTTGAAGGTGATACTCTTCAGAGTGCGCAGGACAAGATTATGTCCGAGTTGACCCGGCTCAAGGATTCTGAGTTGGTATCACCAATCCTGAGCCTCTGCTTAAAGCTGACGCCCCGAACCAGTGGCCAGGATGTGTCTTACCCGTTCATTGGGAAGCCAGACCGGAATCTTTACCGGGATTATTATGAGATCATCCAACATCCAGTGTCCTTACGAAGCATTCAAAAAAGAGTTCGTGGTACCGACAGCAGGAAGAATTCATCCAGAACCACCGCATATCCTACATGGCAGTCCTTTGAAGAGGAGGTCAGCTATGTATGGCGAAATGCAAGGGAGTATAACGAAGACGACAGCGATATCTCTATTCTCGCGGGAGCTTTGGAGGTAAGCCTATACCGCGACGCTCTCGCCATCTGTCCCTTTCGGCATGCTGACACTAGAGGCCCAGGATCACTTCCACCGGCGGGTTGCCGAAGCTAAAAAGCTTGTTCCGAACCCCCCTGAGGTAGATGGAGCCCCTGATATGTCTTGCATCAAATTGAAAGTGGGCACTGCTGTGCCCCCCAGTGGCGCAGAGGTTAACCTTGAAAATGCCTGGGCAGAGCTCCGATACACTATCCAAAATCGATGGACAACCCTCAGATGTCACATTCAAGAACCAATCCATTGGCCATAGGCAGGATATTGCCGGGGCTGGATTAACAGGTCAAGAAATCAGTAGATCTCCTCGAGCATGGTCTCTTGGGGGGCAACTTGATAGTGCCAGGTCGAGCACCACAAACACACCATCTGGCTCAGAGAAACAACAGAACAGTTCAATGAGCGCCCAAGGCTTACTGAGCTCCGTGACCAAAGCAACCGCCCCAACAATTCACACTTCGCAAAATCCACCCAACGTGTCTTTCGGTGTTTCTTCGGATGTCGCTCGGCATTCATCTTCGACTTCAGGTTCGTTACGCTTGGTAGACATATTGTCGCCGAATGAAAGTGTTGCTCGGCTCCCGGCCTTTGCTAACTCCTTATTAGCCCATGTTCTTCACCAGCCGCATTTTGGTTCATCGCCCATGGATTCGCTTCTGAGGCGATCAGGCCAAGGTTTGACTTCCACTGGATTTAGAGGACTTCCAGCTAACTACAAGTCAGACCCACGGATGGCTTTGATTCGTAATGTCCGGGTTCTCACGCATACCTCTTTGTCGTTGCAGTCGGACTTCTGCCTAGATATCCCGCCTTCGTCGCTTATTTCACAACAGAATATCACGATCCACCTTCCTCCGTCGCATAATATACTGACGGTCAGGCCTCGTTTAGCGGCTAGTACCTCCCAGCGACAAGTGAAAATTGTTACGCTCGTGGGTATGCAGCGTCTTCATTCATCTGGTGATGGGAATACACTTTCATATGATCTCCATCTGCACCCTGGCATGACAAAGGTCGACTTGGAAGCTATTGCTGGGCCTGCCAAAGGAGTCCCGAAATGTGGCCCCCCCTGGGTCAGAAATTGATTATGAACGTGTCACTCTATTTTTTAATCTGTTACGTTGATAGTCATGTCAAGCAAACTAGTGTTCGTTTAATAAAGGGGTGGTGATATGTTTCTTATATATAGTAAAACTACCAATAACTAACGTAACCGGTAAGCGAGTGACGCATGTAAGCGAGTGACGCACCAAACCAAACCTATCAATTTCAAATGCATTTATCTTAACCAAAACGCGATTAAATTAAATTTTAAAAAATCATCGTCTATCTGGACATGTATCTCTTCTATGACCCTGATTTTTATATAGCCCGCATATTGGTAATGCTCTCGTTCGTGGCTGCAAAAGTGGCGAAGGCCTTCTTCGCGGGGGGGAATAGGTGTTTCAACTACTTCCACCGGCTGTATAATTAATATAGATGCTTCTTGAACTAAGAGGCCTTCTATAGCTAGAATCTACCTTCGGGATCTAGTACGCTTTTACTTCTGCTTCTCGTTAGCGGTACGTAAATCGCTTACTTCTTTCTCTAGTAATATAGCGGATTGTATAGTGATCTAGTAGGCTTTTAAAACCTAGTTAATAGCGGAATTGAGCGGGCTTAGGGGGCTTCTTAATCTTATACGAAGTAGTGCTTTTATTAAGGAGGCTTGCTTTTACAATTATATATAGTTCGAAGGTGTTTTTGGATCCTAATCACTACCCCGGCTAGGGGGGGGGGGGTTAGGGTTCGAAGCCGAATATTAAGCTTTAAAATCACTCTCTTTAGTATAAAAGGTATTAAACTAGTAGAGCAAAAGCTATTTTTAATAGTCTCCGATTTAAAAGCTTTAATTCGTACTAAGGGGTACGCTTTAAGGAAGTTAAATTTATCGATATAATTGATTCTATTCTGTATTTTTGTTTTAACTAGCTAGCTATATATACGTTTTAATACCGTAAAATAGCTAATATTAAGAGGCTATAAAAGGTAAGAAGAATATAGAGGTATATAGATTAATATAATTTTATTTTCTTTATAGATTTTATCGAACTTTAGGGTTAAATAACTTCTATAGCTATCGAGTATTAAAAGCCGATACCCCCCCTTCGTACGTAAAGAAGTAGTAGGAATAAAAAGCTTTTTAAGCTAGCGAAGTCTAATTTTATTAGAGGTCTATCTATTAGGACTAACCTCGAATCTCTAATCCTTTAGGAGGCCGTCGAACTAGGATTGGATAAAGACTTTACCTTTAAAAATTATATATAGAGAGAGGACCTAACTAGTAGTATTTATATACTTAATAACTATTATCTATTCTCGATTTCTAGGTTATAAAAGTACTTACCGACTATAGTATTCGCTTCTCGAAATTATATACGTAGTAGTAATTAAGTCTATAGCGAAACTAGTCTTATTAAAGTTATAAACGTCGTCCGGGTTAATCCTAAATTATAAGATAGTTTTTTTAATAAGATTAAACCACTCTCTAGGAGGTTATAGGGGAAAATAGGAAGGAAAAGCAAATTGATAAAGTAAAAGATGTAAAATAGGAAGAAGTATAAATCAATGTATTCAGATAGAAAAAACCATGAAGGATAAAAAACTAACTTATGCCGGGGGTTTTACCCTGTATTTATGTTAAATGTATAGTTACATTTAAATTAAATGATGATTTCATATAGATCTAGATTTTTTAGTTTTAATGATTTCATATAGATCTAGATTCTTAATTTAAATATAGATCAGGTTTTTATATAGATCATGTCATATATTTATATTATATCATTTATAGTTTGATGTAACACTAAAAATCTTATTATAGTTAAATGTGACATTAATAGGATTTAGATTTAATGTAACATTAATAGGATTTAGATTTTAAATCTTAATTTAAATCTTAATGTTAATTTTAGATTTTTAATTTTAGGTTTTAATATCATATATTCATTTTAGCTTTAAGAAATATCATAAGATTATTGTAATGTAAGAAATAAATTGGATCTGTATTTTAAATTCATAATTGATAAATTTGTATAAATGCTTTTTGTAAAATATGTTAAATCCTTGTAATTGAAATAATAAATGATAGTAATAAATATGATACACTCCCCTATAATTTTTAGATCTTTATATTTCGCACGCTTATAGTTATACCGTTTCGAAAACTAAGAGAATAGGAAAGGACGCCGTTTTATAAAATTATATACCTATTTTTCGCCGACCGAAATAACTAGGGTAGTTCCGCGCTTTTTAAGAAGAAGATTCGCTATTTCTTAAACTATAGAGGGCCGGGGAGCTAATCCTCGAGAATCTATAGAGAGAATCTATTTTTTAAGAGATTCCTCTTCAATTTCTATTAGTTTTAGAGAATTAGCGCGAGAAATCGCGCGGTTTTAAACTCCACGGAGGCGGCGGCGGAGGGTTGCCTCGGGAACTTTAAAATAGCGTGCTGCTTCACGAATTGAAGAGATTTTTTAATTCTGAAAATCTTACATAGCTAGCAATATCCTACCCTCTTGCTCTGCTGAATTTCTAGAGCATTGAGAGCGAATTGGTGGCATGGTGGGTGGTTGAAGAGAGAGGGTTTAATTTAATTGACGCGTTTTAGGTGGCGTGCGTCACTCGCTTACATGCGTCACTCGCTTACCGGTTACGTTACCTAAAATGCCCTCCTCGCAATAGAGCTAGCAACATTTTTAAAAATAACGTCCTGTATCCACTCCCTCCGCATTGCTATTCTGTATTCTACTAGGTATTATTAGAGATAACGGCTACCGAGACACTACTTTTTATATCCGATGTACATCCACTATACTACTTCGTGTATATCCACTGTCTGGTTATAGGGGATAAAAATTGGAAGGCCAATGAAAGCTGCAAGTAGAAGGTACATGAATATAAAAACTCAATAATCTAGGAGGTTATAGGGAGAATAGGAAGGTAAAGAATGTAAAATAGTAAGAAGTATATTTAATTTAAAAAGTAACTTATGCGGGGTTTTTGCCCTGTATTTATGTTTAAAAGAATAGTTACATTTAAATTAGATTACGATTTCATATAGATCTAGACTTTTAGTCTAATGATTTTATATAGTTTTATATTTTTAATAATTTTATATAAGTCTAGAATTTAATTTTAATGATTTATATCGTTATATAAAATTAAAATCTTAATATCATCGTTATATAACATTTAAAAATCTTCATATTGTATTTATATCATTAAAAATTTGGTGAACCCTATTGTTATAGTCACTCTTAGCAGTCTATTTTTAATATAAGTGCTATTTTCTATAGTATTGCCTTAGTAAAAAATATAGCCCCCAAATATCCCTAGCCATGGAGTACTTCGATGATCGGCCTATAACCCCTATATTAATCCCCCCTTTTTAATCTAATCTGCCTCTATAAATATAAAGCTATTTATAGATTATATAACCTATATTACTAGCTAGATCTTTTAACGTAAAAAAGTGCATCTCTATAAGAATACTAAGTACAGAGAACAAAAGGGAAAAGGAGAGGAAAATCCTCCTAAATAGGATCTTTTATATAGGGTGCCGTTATAAGCAAACAATATAAAGGTTAATCTAAAGCGGAGATATCCGGTAGAAAACTCTTCTACCAAAAAAATATAGAAGACTCTACCAGACTCTATTTAGTAGAAATCATAAAATACCGTAGATTATTATATAACCTCTAGCTAAAATTATATTTAGTCCTCTTAGGGGTTATAGATATAATAGGAAGGAAGTGTAAAAATAAATTAATAAAGTAAAAGATATAATAAGAAGTATAAATCAGTATATTTAGATAGAAAAACCTATAAAGGATAAAAAACTAACTTATGCTGGGGTTTTTGCCCTATATTTATATTTCAATATAGAAAACCCCTAATTGCACACCTGTTTAAACTACTTTCGGTAAGGCGCATCTTGGCTGCCATTTTTCGCTGGCTTTGTAAATTACTATGTGTTGGTATGATAGTGTATATATTATATATTAGTAAGGCATAATATGGAGGGAAGAGAAGTTATATTTATTTTACCGGTGCTATCTAAGAGATCCTTAGATATAAGCTATACGGTAGAATTATTAATATAACTCGCCTCCTAATATAGTAATGAGATAATATAGATATCATAAAGATATTATCATATTTAGTACACAGGAATTCAATTCAATTACAGGATTTAACAATTTTTACAAAATGCATTCATACAAATTTATCAATTATGAATTTAAAATACAGATTCAATTTGTTATAATGATCTTATGATAATTCTTACATGCTAAAAAGCTAAAATGAATGTATATATGACACTAAAATTAAGATTTAAATTAAGATTTAAACTAATATTTAAAATCTAAATCTTATCTAAGTCTTAATAAGATTTTTAATGTTACATTAACTATAATAAGATTTTTAGTGTTACATCAAACTATAAATGCTATAATATAAATATATGAAATCATAGATCTATATAAAATCATGATCTATATGAAATCCTGATCTATAATTAAAATTAAAAATCTAGATCTATATGAAATCATCATTTAATTTAAATATAACTATACATTTAACATAAATATAGGGTAAAAGCCCCGGCATAAGTTAGTTTTTTATCCTTTATGGTTTTTTCTATCTAAATACATTGATTTATACTTCTTCCTATTTTATATCTTTTACTTTATCAATTTATTTTTTATTTCCCCTATAACCTCCTAGAGGTTATAAGCCCGGCTTATTCATTTATTCTTTCTATTATAGAAAGGTTTATTTAAACCTTTCTTTATCTTTTTTGTCAAAATTAACCCCTTCCGAAACGCTAAATTACAACTTTCTATATATATCGATAGCACTATATATAGAATCATAGCCTCTCTTAAAAAAATACAAATTTAAAAGCTTTAGGGGTCTAAAAATTACTTAATCTAGTCGATTAGAGTAAAAGTAGTCCTTATAAAAGAAGAGCTTATTAGAACAATTTGTTAAAATCCTACCACTAGTAGTAAAAATAATAGAGCTCTCTCTATTATTTAGCTATTATATAATAATAGTCCACTCCTATATATAAAAGATATTATAGATATAAAGCAGGCCTAGGAAAAACTATAAGAAATCTATTACCTAAAGGGTTTTACTACTAAGTATTTAACTTTAAAGGAATTCTTTAACACCTAATTAGATAATTTTTATACTATAGAAGAATATCTAAATAAAGTTAAAATACTAGTAGATAATCTTACTAGCAAAGAGATTATACTACTAAAATAGGTAGTAATTATATAGGTTTTAAATAGCCTAAGTAAGGAATATAAATCATTAATTTAATCTATTATTCAATCTCTATAAAGAGATCTAAATTTATACACCTTAGAAACCCTATTTCCTAGTCTAATTAACAAATCCCGGGGTATTTAGTAACTAAGCAATAATAAGCTTATAATTACACAAAAATCTAAAAGTATATAGAAGAAAAACCTTTTAATAGTGCTTATTGTAAGCACTATAAGGCTATAATATATACCACTATAAATAACTAGTTTTTATTTCTAGATAAAGTACTAAAAGGTTTTATACCTTACTAACAAAACAATATAAAAATAAAGAATTATAGGGTTAAAAAACCTAAATCACAAAAACCATCAACTATCAAAAAGGATAAAAATATAGAAATTATATTAATATCTATTAATAATTTAAATTAATAAGAAGAAGAAGAAGAAGCTAGAAAGGATAAAGATATAATTATTCCTAATTTTTTAACACACTCTAATAATTTAATATAGCTAAAGAGATATACCTTCTATTAATAAATAATATAGCTAATAAATATAAACTAGATTATTTAAAAATATATAGAAATAAGGATTTTACTATATCAGAAACGAAAAAGGACTATACTCTAGGTTTAATATTTAATTTTATATTTAATACTACTACTACAATTTATATAATTTGCAATTTAAACTATTTTTACTAGTGTGAATATATAGATAAAAAGTTAAAATAGGGGAAAGTAAATATTATATATATTAAAATCAAAGGATCTATATTAATTAAAACTAATAATAGATATATTTTAAATTTAAAAGAAGTAACGTATTTCACCACCGAGCTGCGCACACCACCGAGCTGCGCACCCCACCCAACCTACTAAATTTAAATGCAGTTATCTCAACCAAAACCCCATTAAATTAAATAAACTAAATTCATTATCTATCTAGATATGTCTCTCTTCTATGTCCCGGCTTCCTATATATTCCACACCCTCGGGGGGGGGGCTTCGTACGCGGCTATAAAGCCGATTCTCTAGGTATACCGGGACCTAGGGGAGGTGTTTTAATTGCTTCCTCCGGCTATATAACTAATGTAGATGCTTCTTAAACTAAGAGGCCTTCTTCGGTGGGGATCTGCCTCTTAGATCTAGCTCGCTTTTGCTTCTGCTTCTCGTTAACGGCGCGTAATTCCTTGTTTTCTTTAGCGAGTAAGATAGTACCTTATATTATAAGACGGAAGCTTTTTATAAGCTGGTTTAATACACGATCTGACGAGCTAGGGGGGGCTTCGAGATCTTATACGAAGTAAAGCTTTAATTGATAAAGCCTATCGACGTAGTTCTTTCTCTATAAAGGGGGTTTTTAGGGTAAAATTCCGGCTTAATTCACTACCTTGGCTAGCTAGGGGGGGGGGGGTTCGAAGCCGAATATTAAGCTTTAAAACCACTCTCTCTAGTAAGAAAGGGACTAAGCCGGCTACTCCGAAGCTATTTTTAATAGTCTCTGATTTAAAAGCTTTAATTCGTGCGAGGGGGGTATACTTCGAGGAAATTAAGTTTATTAATATAATTTATCCCGACCTATATTTTTGATTTAACTAGCCGACTATATATACGTTTTAATACTATAAAATAGCCTATATCTAGAGGCTATAAAAGGTAAGAGGAGTGCTGAGGTATATAGATTAGTATAATCTTATTTTCCTTATAGATTTTATCGAACTTCGGGGTTAAATAACTTCTATATCTATTAAGTATTAAAAGCCGATACCCCCCTTTTATATATAAAGAAGTAGTAGGAATAAAGAGCTTTTTAGGCTAGTAAATTCTAATTTTATTAGAGGTCTATCTATTAGGACTAACCTTAAATCGCTAATTATCTAGGAGGCTATTAAACTAAGATTTAATAAAGACTTTACCTTTAAAAATTATATATAGAGGAAACGCCTATCTAGAAGTATTTATACACTCGATCACTATTACCTACTTATAATTTCTAGATTATAAAAGTGCTCGCCGACTATAGTATTCGCTTCTTGTAATTACTCTTATAGTTACTGTTAATCCTATCGCGAAACTAGTCTCGTCGAAGTTATAAATATTATCGGGGTCGATTCTAAATTAAAGGATAGTTTTTTAAACGAGATTAAACCACTCCCTAATAATTTTTGGGTCTTCGTATTTCGTACGCTTATAATTATATCGTTTTAAGAATCGAGAGGAGAGGAGAGGATATCTTTTAACGAACTTTGTAACCTAATTTTAGCCGACCGAAAGAACCGGGATAGATCCGCGCTTTTTGAGAAGATTCGCTATTTCTCGTACTATAGTAGGCGGGGGGCAGCTCTACGAGAATCTATAGAGAGGATCTATTTTTAAAGAGATTCCTCTTCGAGTTCTGTTAATTTGTAACTATTAGCGCGGGTTTCAGCGCGAAATATAGTCCTACGAAGACGCGACCGGAGGGTTGATTTAGGCACTTTAAAACGGCGTGCTACTTCGCGAATAGCGCTGATTTCTTGATTTTTAAAAGCCTATATAGCTAATAAGATCCTACCCTCTCTAGAGAGACTCTATTAAATTTCTAGAAGATTGAGAGCGAATTAGTGGTATGGTGGGTGGTTGAATTAACGAAGGTCTAATTCATGGACGCGTTTTGGGTGGGGTGCGCAGCTCGGTGGTGTGCGCAGCTCGGTGGTGAAATACGTTATATTATAGCCCTAAATTAGGAGTAAACCTATTAAGTATTAAAAAACTAGATAATATAATATCTATATTTATAAAAGAGAAAGTAATATTATATTAAAGAGATAAATTAATTTTAACAGCGATTAAAAATCAAAATCTCTATATATCTAGAAATATAATATTACAAAATAATATAAAAGAAAGAAATATACTTTTAACTATAAAAATAGAAGAAAGCTATAATAAACAATAGTATAAAAGGCTAGGTCATATATTATTTAAACTATTATAGGCTATATTAAAGATTTAAATATAAATATAACTAAAAATATATATATTTAATAAGTTGATAAATATAAAGTATATCTTTTATCTAAAGATAATAGATATATAAATAAACAAAGTAATAATAATAATATAAAATATAATATTATTAAAAGAATTTATAGTGATATTAGAGGTCTATTAATACTAATATATAATAAAAAGAGATACTATATTATATTTATAGATAAAAGATCTAGATATATATAGGTTTTCCTTTTAAATAATAAAAGTGAAGCTTATAATATATTTATTAAATTAAAAAATTAAATTGAAAGTAATAAGAATAGACGTATAAAAGAATTCTTTATAGATAATAGAAAAGAGTATATTAATAAGAACTTTAAAATTGTATCTATAAAGTATAGTATAATTTATAAATTAAGCCCTATATATACTAAAGAACCTAATGATTTAATTGAAAGGATTAATCTAACTTTATTAAATAAAGTTAGATTAATTTTAATTTAATTAGGAGTACCTAACTATTTATAGGGAGAAGCTCTAAAAGCTATAGTATATCTATATAATAGGATACCCTATAAATTATATAATAATATAAAACCATACATTAAAAATATAAAAATATAGGGTTCAATTATATACTAACCGGCCCAATAATTTTTTTACCAAAAATACGGACCCTCGCAAGCGAGGGTCCGCCACCTATATACAACAGATCACCCATATGTAACAATTTTCTATAGATTTAATTCAACTAGCATTTATACCACCACCACATAGTAAATTAATTAATTTAAAAACAGAGATATATGAATTAATCAATTTACTACTAGTATACAAAAGCAATTTATTTTCCACTGCGTTTTTTTGGCCCTTCTATGCTTCCTGATTTCGATTAACACCTTCTTCTATTTCCGCCTCGTCTTTTCTTTATCGGCTTCCTCGCTTAGTTTATATTCTTTTCGCTTTATTTCTTTTATCTGGCTAGAGTTTATAATGCCGGTAATCTGTGTATAACGACGAGAATTATTATACCGGGCGTGGCGAGCTCCTATAATAGCTTGTGTGCGATCAAATTCCTGCTATAGCTGGTAGGCTAAAGTAGCCTACGCTTTAGCACCTTTTGCAAGCTTTTATAACCCTTCTTTAAACCGCTGGGTTATAGGATTATATTGATCAAGCCGGAGGCTTACTCTCCTGATTTTTTTAGCGGTTTTTAGAGTGCTAAACTTAGTGTTTTGTGATATTGTGGAGGGGGTATCTAGCCGAGGTATATTATTATAATAGGGGTCGTACGAATCTAATTTATTAGTAATAAGCTTAGGATTAATAGGCTAAAGGCCTGTTAATTTAAATCCTAGTTTAATTATATACGGTTTAAAGGTTTTTCGACGAATTTCCCCTATTAAATATAGGAATTTATCTTTCGAGAATTTGCGGTATCCGGTTATAGTAGCAGCCTCTATAGCCTTACTATACTAGTGTTTATATACGCTAAAAACTCCGACGTCGAGCGGCTATAGTATATAACTAGTATATAATAGTAAGAAGAATAAAATGATATTATTCTTCTTATAAAATTCGACGAATTAACGCGTTATATATAAACTAAATCGATTATATAATACCAGCCTTTTTATACCGAGTATACGGCTAATAGTCCACTTATAAAATAGCTAGATCTATTAGTATACTAGTGTGTTATTGATATAGCCGGTGTCTATAATAGCGAGGTATTTATCTTCCTAGATAGTATTAAACTAGCGTGCTAATGCTTGTTTTACACTTAGTATAATAAGCGGCGGATATATAAAACTATTTATAGAAATAGCCTCTAAAATAGTGATAGATTCTCGATTTGTGATAGAGCTATTAAATAGCTTCTTCTTCGGATACCTTATAATAATGAATTGATCTTTTCTAATATTAATTTAAAAGCTAGGTTCGTTAAAATTATAGATATCTTGCTAGCAAATTCTATGCTTAGCTATTATACGTTCGTAGTCTTTAAACTACCTTTATATAACTAATTTATTAAGAGTAGTAGCTCTTTTAATATCGAGAGCTTTCCGGCGTCGAACGTAATACTCGGGATAACGTTTAAGAAAACGTTTTAGCTAGTGATCTCCGATTTATAGCGGGTCTTGATCGCTATTATAGTGGTCTTCTTCGAGTATTGAATCGGCTGCTATAGCAATTTGACAGCGGTTTATCGAGGCTCCGACCGAATTAAAGTATTCGATATATTTATATAAAGCCCCCTCTTATATAGTAGTAAGCTTCCTGCTATTGGGTTGTCGTTAAAAAAGTGATTTTCCGCCTTCCTATCGCCGGCGTAGTCGATACATTAGGACCGCGAATTCTCGCGCAGTTTTCCGGATATTAGGTTTAGATTGATTAGCTAGAGAATCGAGAGCTTTCTCTATCTGAATCTCTATTTGTTTATTGGTTTTAGGCATGGTTGATGGAGTGGTGGTGGATCAAAGTGAAAATAGTAAATTTAAAAAAAATGTTGTATATGGGTGATCTGTTGTATATGGGTGGCGGACCCTCGCTTGCGAGGGTCCGTATTTTTGGTAAAAAAATTATGGGGCCGGTTACTATACTAATAAATATAAAACTAAATTAGAACCTAGAAAGGATAAAGCTATACTAATAGGCTATAATAATATAAATCACTATAAACTATAGGATTTAAATAAAAATAAAACTATTTAGTCTAGAGATATATCTATTTATAAGGGTGAATTTAAAAACCTATATATAATAGATACTAATAATAATAATAATAATAATAATAACACTCATAAAAGTAAATTAGATTTAAAAAGCTATAATAATATAGCAAGAGATCCTATATATAAAATTAAAGTTTAAATCCTATATAAAGAAAATAATATACTCTATACTATAAAAGACACTAAATTAGAAAACCTAATTTTAAATATAAATAATTTAGATAGCTTTATTTTAATAACAACTTTATTAAATAAACCTAATATATATAAAGAGGCTATAGAAAGCTATAAAAAATATAAATAGTATAAAGCCTACCTAGAAGAGGTAAAAGAATTAGAAACCTAAGGGACTTATAAAATTATAGATTTACTAAAAGATAAAAATATAATACCTATAAAAGGTAGATAGGTTTTTAAGAAAAAACTAATATATAATCCTAAAACTATAAAGGATTTATATATAGTTAATAAAGATAAAACCTTTAGATATAAGGCTAGATAGGTTATACAAGGTTTTTATCAAAAATTAGGTGTTAATTTTTTAGACACTTTTTCTACTATATATAGAATAGAAATATAGTATATAATATTAATTATAGTAGTTAATAAAAACTAGTCTATATTATAATATGATATTAAAAATGTATTTATACACGCTAATATAGATGCTAATATATATACTATACTACTAATTAGTATATATATAGATAAAAATAAATACTACTATTTAACAAAAGCTATCTATAGTTTAAAATAAAGTCCTAGACTATAGTATAAATATTTATTAAATACACTATTTAAATTTAGTTTTAAAAGTGCTACCCTACGATAAGGGAGATTATATAAATAATATAACTAGATATATTTTAATATATTATATTAATGATATATTAGCAATATATAAAGACATTAACTATATAAGAAATCTAATAATAAAATTAAAATCTTATATTAAAATTAAAGAAATAGGATCAATTTCTATATTTATAGGAAATAATATTAAAATTGAAAATAAATATCTCTATATAAATCAAAATAAATATATAGAGTCTGGGAGGTTATAGGGGAAAATAGGAAGGAGAAGGAAAAACAAATTGATAAAGTAAAAGATGTAAAAATAGGAAGAAGTATAAATCAATATATTCAGATAGAAAAAACCATAAAGGATAAAAAACTAACTTATGCCGGGGGTTTTACCCTATATTTATGTTAAATGTATAGTTACATTTAAATTAAATGATGATTTCATATAGATCTAGATTTTTAATTAGAATTATAAATCAGGATTTCATATAGATTATAAATCAGGATTTCATATAGATCATGATTTCATATAGATCTATTATATCGATGTAACACTAAAAATCTTAATTTAAATCTTAATCTTAATTTAAATTTTAGTGTCATATATACATTCATTTTAACTTTTTAACATTATTACAAGATCATTATAATAAAGAATCTGTATTTTAAATTCATAATTGATAAATTTGTATGAATGCATTTTGTAAAAATTGTTAAATCCTGTAATTGAATTGAATTCCTTTATAATAAATATGATATAGAGAAACTATTAACAAAATTTAATATAATTAATAATAAAAACTATAAACCTATTAAGATTCCTAGATAACCTAGTTTAAAACTATTTAAAAACTTTAAATAAGCCTCTAAAAACGATATAAATAAATACTAAAAATAAATAGGTTCACTATTATACTTAGTTTTAAAAACTAGGCTAGATATAACTTTTACTACTATATATTGCTTATATTTTATAAATAATCCTAATAAAGATCATTTTAACGCTCTTAATAAAATATAGAAATATTTACTATATATAAATACTAAGGGTTTATACTATAATTATAATAGTGAAGATCTTATTTTAAAAGGTTATTGTGATACGGACTAGGGAAATAATTTAAATAAGAGAAAATTAACCTCTATATATTTATTTAGCCTATCTCCTAATATAGGTATTAATAATCCTATCTTATAGAATTCTCAATTACAAAAAACAGTAGCTATTAGTAGCTATAAAGCTAAATATATAGCTCTAAGAGAAGCTACTAAAGAAGCTATCTATTTAGGAAGTGTATTTAATTATATAAATAATAGTTTAAATTTAAACTATATACCTACCACTCCTACTATACTAGTAGATAGTTTATTAGCTAAAAAACTAGCTAAAAATCCTGAATTTCATAAAAGGACTAAATATATAGAAATGGTATTCCACTTCATAAGACAAGCTATTTTAAATAATAAAACCAAATTAATCTATATTCCCACTAAATACCAATTAGCTGATTTCCTAACTAAAAATGTTAATTTGCAATTATATAAAAGCTTCGTCAATTTAGCCAGACTATATAATAGCTAATCTGTATACTAAGCTTCTTACTATATAGATTAAGGGGGGATATCATATTTATTACAAAGGATTTCAATTCAATTACGGGATTTAACAATTTTTACAAAATGTATTTATACCAAATTTATCAATTATGAATTTAAAATACAAATTCAATTTATTATAATGATCTTATAATAATTCCTATATACTAAAAAGCTAAAATGAATATATATATGACTCTAAAATTAAGATTAAGGTATTATTTAAATTAAGATTTAAATTAAAATCTAAATCTTAATAGGATTTTTAATGTTACATTAACTATAATAAGATATTTAGTGTTACATCAAACTATAAATGCTATAATATAACTATATGAAATTATAGATGAAATCATAGATCTATATGAAATCATAGATCTATATAAAATCATAATTTATATGAAATCCTGATCTATAATTAAAATTAAAAATCTAGATCTATATGAAATCATCATTTAATTTAAATGTAACTATACATTTAACATAAATATAGGGTAAAACCCCCCGGCATAAGTTAGTTTTTTATCCTTCATGGTTTTTTCTATCTGAATACATTGATTTATACTTCTTCCTATTTTTACATCTTTCACTTTATCAATTTGTTTTTCCTTCTCCTTCCTATTTTCCCCTATAACCAAGATTATATCTCCTATTCTATTAGCACCTTTCTCTATAAGTCTCTTTTTTATCTAGTATAGTTTATTATAGTCCTTATAGATAGCCTACTAAGCCCTCTAGGACCGAAAGAAGCTTCTCTATAGCCGTTTATAGCTTATCTAAACTAGCGGATAATAAACCTAGGGTCGCGTTAAAGATTATTCGCGAGTATTATTGTTCGAGGTCACGTGACCTCGATTGTTGCTCCCTCACACATTAGATAGTTTCTCATGTAGATAGTTTCTTCTCTTCTTCACGCATTTATTCAGTTTCCAGAGCATCCTACATCTTCATTATAGACTATCTCTTATCAGGTTATAAGCACCTTGCTTCGAGGCCTCTGTTTAAATACACGCCTCGAATTCCCCTTCCGGCGTTCGCGTCACGCTAAGCCCGTCGAGACCCGCGGATCTCGATACCCTATAACCCCCGAGCATTTCTGATTTGATTAATCAGAGCTCTCCTTTCTCCTGCATCTAGATAGCTTTAATAGTATCTATTTGCACCTTTTTCTGTATTGTCCTCGACCGTCGAAGCCGTTCGGATACTAACCGTTATCGTGACCGTTTAAATTTACCGACCGCCTAGACCGTTCGCTATCGATCCAGACCTCACTTCCTTTGACCGTTCGAATTCTCATCGACCGTTATAATATAATAGGACGTTACTATACCGTCCATTTACGATTTTGATCGTCAAAACGAATCTGATATCTCTAAGATTGTTCCCAAACTTAAAGGAGAATCCAACTTTGCACAATGGCAGCACCGGCTGTATATAGCATTGAAGGAGAACAATAAGATCTATATCGAGATCATCTAGGGCATTGTACAAAAGCCCTCACCCCCCGACCTTTATAATAAATCTCCGAGGTCATCCGCGAGCTTCTTATTTATTAAGCTATATCCTCTTCTTTATCTAAAGACCCTACTTCTACTGTTATAGATAACGTAGTTAGGGAGCGTGTTAAAGAACAAAAATATAAGAACGCTGAGATCCTAGAGAGACACTAAGCTCTTCTCGATAAATAGGATCTTGTTAATACTCGCTATTGCAATTTGATCTATAGCACCCTCGATATCATACCTTCCTCTTACGTTCAAAACGTTGAGAACGTATGTGAAGCTTTTAAATTACTTCGTGCGGAATATGGTTCGTTATCATGGTAGGGCAATTTTAAGCGATTCGAGGTTCTGGATAATATCTAGTACAAGAATAACAACCCCTAAGAGTTCGTCCGTCGTTTTAAAGACGCTCTCTTTGAGATTCAATAGCGGGATATAGCTATACCCCCCAATCTGGTTCTTAACTTCTTTATTAAAGCTATGCAAAACAATCCCCGCTGTTAAGTCTTTATTTAGAACCTAAGTCCTGATCTGAAGGACCCTAACTTTATGGTAAACGTCTATTATGATTTTATTATAACGGAAGGTTTAAATAAGATTGCAAATCATCCTTCTAATTCCTCGTTCAATCATTCTACAAATGCTATATCTATAAAGGACTCGGTAGCTTCTAATTCTAACAATAGTTCTAATAAGAAGGATAATAAGAAAGCCGGAAATGATAAGCCTAAATCCAATAATAATTCTAACAACAATAAAAAGGATAAGAAGCAAAAGCAGCCGTAGTTCGAATATAAGAAGGACGTTATATAGTGCAAGATTTATAATACTCTTAGTAACCATTATACCCGCAATTGCCCACTACAAAAAGGTAGATTAGTAAATACAATTTATCAGTAGCAGCCTGCTTATCAGCCTACTTATCTACCCCCTCCGTAGTTCAATTTCTAACCCTAGTAAGTTGCTGTACCTCAGCCTGGTCAGATCATAGGCTAGGTTGATAGCTAGGGACGGGTTATTTCAATCCCCCTATAGTAGCAGCAGCAGCAGTAGAGGCCCCAGGCTAATGTAGTCTATACTCCGTTCTCTCCTCCTATACCTTAGTAAGGTCCCCCTTCTAGCGATCCCCTACTTCGTTATAATAACCTATTTATAAATGCACTATTCTAGCCGAACTAGGCTGAATAGGGGGTTTATGTTATCTCTAAAGAAGGCTAGATAGCTGATAGCGGCGGTGATACTAGTAGATAGATGATCGATTCCGGAACTAGTATATATATGATACCGCACCGCTCTGTCTTTATCAATTTCAGATAGTGCGTCTTGCCGGTCTCTACTACTACCGGAGATATATTCTATACTAAGGGCTATAGAGATATGATCTTAAAGCTTTTAAATTAGGATCGGACTAATAGTCTCCTATCCCTTATATTGAAAAAGGTCTAGCTAGCTCCTGAATTAAAGTCTAGTCTTATCTCTATATCTGCTCTTGATAAAGATGATATTGGCACCTAGACGAAGAGCGGATTCATGATATTTAAGTATCAAGATCAAACCTTCGGTGGCCCCGAGTCTATTGTTGGCTTTGCTATATACGAAGGTGAGTATTACTGGCTGAACTGCAACGGTATTGATAAGGTTGATTATATGCTTGATTGTAACCTTATTATTGGGTCTCTAAACTTAGTATTTGTAGTTAGAAAATCTAGATCAAATATTGCTCCTATCTCCGTGGACCTAGCTTACCGGCGTGTATATTATACTAGTGAAGACTGTGTTAAAAAGATAGAGGTTTATATAGATAGAATTGCTTTGAAGCCTGGCACCGGCGTCACCTTCCCGTGTACCCCCTATATTAAGGGAAAGGGTCATTCTCTACCCTTTGGTAAGGTTAGATCTATTAGATCTAGTCCCGGTGAATTTATATATCTTAACGTCTAGGGACTAATCTCAATTGCTTCTTATAGTGGTGAACACTACTTTATTACGTTTACTAATGATGCCACTCGATTTATATAGCTATTCTTGCTAAAATCGAGAGCTAAAGTCACTGAAAAATTCATTTAGCTAGAGAGCTATTTGAAAACCTAGTTCGGCTATATTGTGAAGCGTGTATATGGTGACGATATACCGGAGTATAAGCCGCTTACTACCTATCTCTCTTCTTGTGGTATTATCTAGGATCCCACCCCTCCGTATACTAAGTAGCTAAATGGTATTATAGAGATTAAAAATCGATACCTTATGGAGCCGCTGGTTGCTATTATAACTAAATACTAGCTTCCTAAATATCTCTAGGGCTATCTGCTTGGTGGTGTGAACTACACTATAAACCGGCTTTATGCTTCTTATATTGGTATATCGCTGTACGAAGCTCTCTATAGGAAGAAGCCAGATCTGTCTAATCTACGTGCTCTAGGGTGCTAGTGCTGGTTCTTGATTCCTAAAGAGAAGCGTGCTATAAAGCTGGATCTATATATGGATGAAGCCAGGCTTATTGCTTATAACGAGGGTGATAACTACGTGTTATATAACGTGCGTACTAAGAAGATAGTTCGCTCCCGTAATGTGATCTTTAATGAGAATCTAGCTCTAAAGGATCTTCCTAATCCTGCCTATGATCTCAACATTACCGGTATAGATCAGCCTAGTATTGATCAATATAAAGCACAGCCTCTCTCTGATCGTTATATCCCCGTTGATTTTCTTAATGAATACGACTACTATGGTACTCCCTTTGGTAATGCTTACTTCACTAATAAATCCCTAGTTTAAACCGAGGTTCAAACTATCCCCTTACGTTTCGGTACTCCTCCTCCTCTTTCTATAGAAGATAGAGATAGTGCTAATCTCTTTGCACCAACGAGTCCCCCTTTTAAGCCTTCCGATCCGGCTATTCTTTATGAGAATTCGAGCCTTTCGACGATAGAAGACCGACTTCTAAACCCCGATTCGTTCGAACTCGATAATGAAATGGTAGGTAGTCTAGGCAGGTATATAGAGGTATAATAGGAGGATATAGGTATGCACTTTAAAGTAGGTATATTAGGGGTTCTCGTGGAACCACAGTCTTCTTCCCGGGAGGCTGTTAATCAGGATCATACCTAGGATTTTATATCTCCGGCTTAGTATAAAGCTCTCTAATATAAAGCTTTTTAATAGGATTATTCCTATATAGATCTAGTCCTAGAGGATACTAATAATCCTTTATATAGACTATCACAAATTTATCTTTAGGATCCTATAGGTCTTAGGGATTCCGCTATTCGACGTTCCGAGAGAATTAGGAAGCTGTCCTAGGCTTACCTTAATAGTCTTGTTAGCAGATCTTTCTTTAATAGCAATATGCTTTAATTTCTCGCTAGCTCTCTAGATATCTTGCTAAAGCTCTTTGCTATAGCTACGTCTAAATAATAGTATATACCTTTAAAGCTAAAGCTAACGGATAAAGGCTTTAAGCTAAATAGCTAGAAAGAAGCTATAGTTTGTATTAGGAGAGACAAATAGTTAATTATAGTATATAAAGAGCTTGCTAGGTATAATAAAAACAGTACCTAGAAGATTATTCCGCGTTCTAAAGCGAAAGGTCGTAAGCCATTAATACTACGCTAGGTATTTAAAATAAAGCATAACGGTATATATAAGGCTTGTCTTATAGCCTGTGGTTTTCGATAGATTAAAGATCTAGACTTTCACGAGATATACGTAGTTATTACTAAGCTAATATCCTTTAAGATCTTTACTACTATTGCTACTTCTAAAGGCTAGCTATTACACTATATTAATATTATAACTACTTTCCTTTATATAGAGCTAAAGGAGCCAATTAAAATTAAGCTTCCCGAGGGATAGTAGGAAGAGTATCTAGGCTTTATCGGGCTGCTTTAAAAGACTATCTATAGTCTTAAATAAAGCCCCCGAGAGTGGTATCCCTTGCTTTATAATATACTTATCTCTATCAGATTTATATACACTCAATCTGATCATTCTATCTTTATTAGGAAATATAGAGATGATAGTCTCTACGTTATGGTTTACGTGGATAACTTGCTAGTTTTATCCCCCTCGGAGAACTCAATTTAGTAGTTTAAAACTACTATCTCTAAGCATTTCGATATCTCCGATAAAGGAATCCTTAAACGGTATCTTGTAATCAACGTGATCTACAGAGATCATAGAGAGATTCACCTGTCATAAGCAGACTATATTGATTAAATCCTGACCCGCTTCGGCCTTAATAACTGTAATTTAGTTGCTACGCCAATGGATAGAGAATATAGTTAATAGCTTCTTAGTATACTGCTATAAAGTATGAGATCAAAGAGTTTTAGACAAAAATAGGGACCCTTATCTGGTTAATAGTCTCTACGAGACCAGATCTCTTCTTCGTTATAATCAAATTAGCAAGACATACTAAGAACCCCGATAAAGTATATTTCTAAGTATTGAAATGTGTCTTCCGTTATCTTATAGGATCTAAGAACTTAGTGATTTCTTTTTATCTAGCAGCGAACGCTAGTATAATATCTACCGATTCTCTTACTACTGATCTAGCTCTTTATAGATATTACGATATAGATTGGGCCGGTCTCTACAGTGAAAAAGGCCTCTCGATATCTGGCTTTGTATTCAAAATGGCTGGCGGTCCTATGTTATAGACGAGCAAGAAGCAACCCTATATTACACTCTCTACTATAGAGAGTGAGTACATTATAGAGTCACTCGCTGTGTAAGAAGCTATCTAGCTTATACAGCTTCTTGTCGAGATCGGAATTCCTAGCTTTATTAAGAAGCCTATCCCGATCTACGCTAACAACAACGGGGCTATTGTATTAGCCTCGAACCCTGAATTCCATACAGCGACAAAGTATATTACCATCAGATTTCACAGACTTCGAGAAGAGGTTGTAAATGGCTCTATGTGCTTCATTAAGATTCCCACTACGTAAATAGCGGCTAACGGTATGACAAAGCCCCTTACAAAAATCATATTCAGACAGTAGATATCATAGGTTGGCCTTCATCAATTAATATAAATCTATTTTGATTTACATACCAAAATAGGGGGTGAAAACCTGGTTTTCAAAGTGCTACTTTACATCTGTTTCACATCTGGTTTTTCCATTAGAAAAGAGAGGGTTTAAACTATGAGAATCACTATGTGTTTTATCGTAGGGGGTGTTCGAGGTCACGTGACCTCGATTATTGCTCCCTCACACATTAGATAGTTTCTCATGTAGATAGTTTCTTCTCTTCTTCACGCATTTATTCAGTTTCCAGAGCATCCTACATCTTCATTGTAGACTGTCTCTTATCAATTATACTACCGAGCCCGGCCTATAGGATATAGAGCTATCTACCGCTATATAGATCGAATAGTAGGCGTATAAGCTTCTTATTACTTTAGGGACTATAAAGCTTACTAAGATAGATAAAGTAGATATCTATAAGATAAGCCTTATATTTATAAATATCCTTATATAAGGGCTTTATAGTAAGGATTTCGAAAATACTAGTTAGGTTACTATATAGAAGTAATTAGGTATTTTTATCCTATTCCCTCTACCTCTAAATCCTCCTATAGCTCTTAGAGGAATAACTAGTGATAGTATAGGTAGTAGTAACGATAATACTAGCGATAATAGGGCTAGTATAGCTAGAGATAATACTAATATAGCTAAGAACGGAGATATAGAGACTACCGCGGCTAGCGTAGCTAGCGATAATAGTACTATAACTAATAGCGGTAGTAGTACGACTATAAATATACCCGCTCCCCTAGCTCTAGTTAAGTATAGAGGTAATAGTAGTTAGTTATATCTTTTACTCTCCGATACTAATATAATAGCTTAGACTTAGGCCTAGATAGATAGTAATAAGTATTTCTTATTCTAATTAGATCTATCTAGGAGCTAACTATTTCGTTTTTAGATAAGGGTCTTAACTAAAATAGCTTCCCTTTTATTTTACGCTTATTAGATAGTAGTATAGACCTTATTTAGACTTATATTAATCCGAAGCGTACTATAATTAATTAGTATCTAAGGAAGGACTCTAAAATATTAATAGTTATTTATACTTAGGCGGTTTTAGGGTAGTTAATCGGTTATAAAGCCCCGGTCGAAAAAGAGTATAAATAGTATATAAAGGTTAATAGGCTATTTATATCCTATCGGATTATTTACCTTTTTACTTAAGGGTTCTAGTAGATATTAGCCTATATCTACTACTAATAGCCTAGTAAAGCGAGTAAGTATACTCTTTATAAATATCCTTAGAGACGTTTTTTCTCTTTGTTTCTCTAATATCTTATAGGTCCCCTTAGGGAGGTTACTAATAACCTTAAAATAGCGGGAAAAATACCCTTTTAGATATATAATTTAGTACGCTAGTTCTAATTAGATAGTCTTCTTTTTAAGATCTTTAATATACGCCGCTATACTAATAGGTAGACTTACGCGGAAAAGAAAAAGGCTAATAAGAGAAAAGAATAGGCTATTAAGTCTATAACCGGCCTCTCTCCGAACCCCGCTACTAAGAATAAAGATAAAGGTAAGACTAGATTAGCTCCTATAACTCTAGCTAAGACTAGTAGAGCTCTTACTACTCTTTCTAAGTCTATAAGGAAGTATATAGCTACTAAATCTCCTATTAAGAAGGACAAAGGTAGTAAAGAAAAAATATACTAAGAAGATCCCTAATCCCCTTAGATATAAGAATACTACCCTTTATTTAGGTCCGATCTTTAACTTATAAATCTATATAACCCCCCCTAGACTAGCCTATAATCTATTAGGTAGCGGATAATATCTAGTTCTCTAACGTCCTCGATTATCTTTATAAAGTATATAATTAGATATTATATAACTATACCGCTATATAGAAACTAGGACTTAATAAAGGTTAGTTATAGAAAGACAATATTACTAATCTAAAGAGGAGCGAATCTAATAATAGTAGTTCGGATTCTAATAATATTTTAAACTATCGCTAGTAGTATATAGGACTTTAGATAGGGTTAGTTAGTATTTTATAGTTATTCTTTAGACCTTATACCCTTTCTTTAATCTTTACTAATTTCTATCGTATCATATTTATTATAAAGGAATTCAATTCAATTACAGGATTTAACAATTTTTACAAAATGCATTCATACAAATTTATCAATTATGAATTTAAAATACGATTCTTTATTATAATGATCTTATAATAATATTAAAAAGTTAAAATGAATGTATATATGACACTAAAATTTAAATTAAGATTTAAATTAAGATTTAGATTTAGATTTTAAATCATGTTACATTAACTATAAACAAGATTTTTAGTGTTACATCAATATAATAGATCTATATGAAATCATCATCTATATGAAATCCTGATTTATAATTAAAATTAAAAATCTAGATCTATATGAAATCATCATCTATATGAAATCCTGATTTATAATTAAAATTAAAAATCTAGATCTATATGAAATCATTAAAACTCAAAAATCCAGATCTATATGAAATCATCATTTATGTTAAATGTAACTATACATTTAACATAAATATAGGGTAAAATCCCCGGCATAAGTTAGTTTTTTATCCTTCATGGTTTTTTCTTTTTGAATACATTGATTTATACTTCTTCCTATTTTCCCCTATAACCTCCAAGATATCGAGGCCTTTATATCTCTATTTATATATTTAAGTATATTACTAAGGTTTTATATCTCTATTTATATAGTCTTTATAATAGTTTCTTTTAAGTCCTACCCTATTTAGATAGCTTTTTTAGCGTTTAAAGCTAGGAATATAATCTATTTTTCTAACTCTTAACTTTATATAGCTATAAGCTCTTAGATCTCTCTAGTTAGGGGTAGAATAATGACTATAAATAGATATAATAATCGGTCTAAGCCTTATTTAAACTTATAATAAGCGTCCTCTATCGATTTATACCTATTAGATTTTATCATATTTATTACAAAGGATTTTAATTCAATTACAGGATTTAACAATTTTTACAAAATGCATTCATACAAATTTATCAATTATGAATTTAAAATACAGATTCTTTATTATAATGATCGGTAATAATTCTTATAATGCTAAAAAGTTAAAATGAATGTATATATGACACTAAAATTAAAACTAAGATTTAAAATAAGATTTAGATTAAGATTTAGATTTAGATTTTAAATCATGCTACATTAACTAAAACAAGATTTTTAGTGTTACATTAATATAATAGATCTATATGAAATCATTAAAACTAAAAAATCTAGATCTATATGAAATCATCATTTAATTTAAATGTAACTCTACATTTAACATAAATATAGGGTAAAACCCCCGGCATAAGTTAGTTTTTTAATCCGTCATGGTTTTTTCTATCTGAATACATTGATTTATACTTCTTCCTATTTTACATCTTTTACTTTATCATTTTTGTTTTTAACCTTTCCTTTCTATTTTCAACTACAACCTCCTAGAGATTTATATAGTTATAAATCCTTAGATTCGTAGTTATTTACTTCTAAGTCTTATTTATTAATATCTAGCGGGCCCTACTTAGGTATTTTATTAATAGTTTTTCTTTTTTACTTTTTATATACGGCTACTCTTATCTTTATAATAATATATTTAGCTATAACTTCCTCCTCTAGGAATTCGATATAGATATCTAAGCGCCTAAATTCCTACTATTCTTCTCTTATAAATATAGAAAGGTTTATATAAGTTAGCGGAGGGGGTTCGACCTTATCGAGGATCTTATAGAGTTCTTCTAGGCGGCTAATCTTTTATCTAGCTCTTTATAGAGCTAAGCGGCTAGCTAGCGAGGCCTATAAGCTAGGATTATTATCAATATTTATATCTATTAGTCTTATACTATTAATAAGATTTTATAGGATATATCTATTTAGCTCTATAAAGGCGTAAGTCCTTAGTAGGTAGGTCTATATAACCTTATATAGGCTAAACTATATACTTTTAAATTTCTATTTCGATTTGTTTTATATTAGGACCTAGTTATTGGGTTCGAATCTTATTTTTATAACCGCTAAGTCCTAGATTTTCTATTTTTTAATAGCGTAGATAAGTAGGAGCTTATTTACCTTTAAATAGGCGTTTATAAATTATTAAATCTATTTATCTCTATTAGTTTCTATTTAGTTATTTAGTAAATTATCCCTATTAGTAATAATATAGGATTATATACTATAGACTAGAAAGTAAGGACTTTTCTTTATAATAGTATATTCCTATATATAGGCGGCGAATAGTATCTTTATAAGATATTTATCCTAAAGCCTTATAAACTTATCTATAAGGTATTTCATAAGTATATAGCCGATTAGGCTATTAAAATTCTCTACTTTCCTATTAGTATAGAGGTAATATAAAGTTATCGTTCTATAATAGATCTTTAATAGGCCTATAAAATATCTTATAGCTCCGGATAAGAGATTTATCCTATTATTAGAGATTAATTTATTAAAGGTACTATAGTATATATATAGATTATAGAATAGAAATTCTATAAATATTTCTTTAGTAGTATTAGGAACTACTTAAGCGACTAGCTAATTAGTTATATAGTTAATCGCTGTAATAATCTACCGATTTCCGTTAAAAGTAGCTAGGAGAGGGCTAATAAGATTAATATTCTAGCGTTTAAATAGATATATACCGCTTATTACTATATATTAGGCCGCCCCTCGTTTAAGGCTCTTATAGGAGCCCTAAAATATCTAGTAATTAGGATAGTTCTTTATAGATTCTTCTATATCCGCTCGGATTAATAGCTACTAGCTTTAGGGGCGGATAATACTATTAAAACTAAAAAAGCTAAGATAGCCGAACTTATAATAGGCCTTCTAAAGTAGCGTAGAGTAAAATAGAGGCTTAAGGTATAGGGATATAACGCTATTATTATATATAAAGATAAGTTAATAATTTTCTTTTATAGGGGCCTATATAAATATATATATACTTTAGAAACTAAGTTAGTTAGTATACTTCTTTACGGCCATTTTAGTAGTAGTTTCTTCTAGTTCTATACTATCCTCTAAAAATTAGATTATAGCTATAAGCTAGTCTTCTTTAGGGATTCTATATATAATAGTTATAGTCGTAAGATATCTATCTCTAATAGGTTTTTCTAGGCTTATATTTATCTAAGTAGTACTAATTAAGTCTAGATAGCGGCTAATAGTATTAGCTATAATATTCTTAGAGCCCTTATAATAATAGATAGATAGCTAGTACTACTAAAACTCGGCGAACTAATATATAAGGCGCTTACTATATTCTTTTATAGTATTTAGGTATTATAGGGATATATTATTAGTAATAATAATAGTTTCGAAATAATCCCTATCGATATATCTATTTTATATATAAATAGCTTCTTTAATAGCTAAAAGTTCTTTCTTATATATAGGGTAATTTAGTTCTATATTATAGAGTTTATAGCTATTATATATAACTAGATATAGCTTTCTATTATTATCTTTTTATATAAGGACTATACTAAAGGCCTATTCGGAAGCGTCTATGTTAATAATATATAGTTTACTCTAGTCTAGCTATTTTGGGATTAAGGTAGAGGCGAGAAAGTTATTTACTTTTTAGAAAGCGCTTTTATAGGCTTCTATCTAGATAATTAGCCGGAAATATTATTTCTAGAGGGTACTATTACTATTCTTTAAGAGCTTATAAAAAGATATATAGACTTTTAAAAAGTTATAAATAAATTAGTAATAGTAAATAGCTATTCTGAAGAATTAGTAAATATTATAGATAGTTTTAGGCCGTGGCTATATTTATATAGCCTTAATCTTAGCGAGGAGGGGCTATATAGTTCTATTCTTAATAATATAGCTATAAAATTCTAGTTCGTAGGTTATAAGGATATATTTTATAGGCGATATATATTATTATTACTTCTTTAAAAGCGATAAGACTTTTTAATATATTTCTAGTATTCTTTAAGTATAGCTAAGAAGATAAAGATATTATTAAGGTAAATCACTATATTATAGCTAAATAATAGGCGTAAAATATTATTTATAATCGATTAGAAAGTTATAGGGGTATTATAGAGGCTAAATAGTATAGCGAGCTATTTATATTTACCCTTCTCGGAGGTTATAGGGGAAAATAGGAAGGAGAAGGAAAAACAAATTGATAAAGTATAAGATAAAAATAGGAAGAAGTATAAATCAATGTATTCAGATAGAAAAAACCATAAAGGATAAAAAACTAACTTATGCCGGGGATTTTACCCTATATTTATGTTAAATGTATAGTTACATTTAACATAAATGATGATTTCATATAGATCTGGATTTTTGAGTTTTAATGATTTCATATAGATCTAGATTTTTAATTTTAATTATAAATCAGGATTTCATATAGATCTAGATTTTTAATTTTAATTATAAATCAGGATTTCATATAGATCATGATTTTATATAGATCTATTATATTGATATAACACTAAAAATCTTGTTTATAGTTAATATAACATGATTTAAAATCCAAATCTAAATCTTAATTTAAATCTTAATTTAAATTTTAGTGTTATATATATATTTATTTTAACTTTTTAACATTATTATAAGATTATTATAATAAAGAATCGTATTTTAAATTCATAATTAATAAAATTTGTATAAATGTATTTTATAAAAATTGTTAAATCCTATAATTAAATTAAATTCCTTTATAATAAATATGATATCCCCCCTTAATCTGTATAGCAAGAAGCTTAGTATACAGATTAGCTGTCATATAGTCTAGCTAAATTAACGAAGCTTTTATATAAATATAAATTAATATTTTTAGTTAAAAAGTTAGCTAATTAATATTTAGTAGGGATAGAAATTAGTTTGATTTTATTATTTAAAATAGCTTATCTAGTAAAATAGAATACTATTTCTATATATTTAGTCCTTTTATAAAATTCAGGATTTTTAGCTAGTTTTTTAGCTAATAAACTATCTACTAGTATAGTAGGAGTGGTAGGTATATAGTTTAAATTTAAACTATTGTTTATATAATTAAATACACTTCCTAAATAGATAGCTTCTTTAGTAGCTTCTCTTAGAGCTATATATTTAGCTTTATAGCTACTAATAGCTACTATTTTTTATAATTAAGAATTCTAGAAGATAGGATTATTAATACCTATATTAGGAGATAGGCTAAATAAATATATAGAGGTTAATTTTCTCTCATTTAAATTATTTCCCTAGTCCGTATTATAGTAACCTTTTAAAATAAGATCTTCACTATTACAATTATAGTGTAAACCCTTAGTATTTATATATAGTAAATATTTCTATATTTTATTAAGAGCGTTAAAATAATCTTTATTAGGATTACTTATAAAACGTAAGCAATATATAGTAGCGAAAGTTATATCTAGCCTAGTTTTTAAAACTAAGTATAATAGTGAATCTATTTATTTTTAGTATTTATTTATATCGATTTTAGAGGCTTGTTTAGAGTTTTTAAATAGTTTTAAACTAGGTTATCTAGGAATTTTAATAGGTTTATAATTTTTATTATTAATTATATTAAATTTTGTTAATAGTTTTTCTATATATTTATTTTGATTTATATAGAGATATTTATTTTCAATTTTAATATTATTTCCTAGAAATATAGAAATTGAACCTATTTCTTTAATTTTAATATAAGTCTTTAATTTTATTATTAGATTTTTTATATAGTTAATATCTTTATATATTGCTAATATATTATTAATATAATATATTAAAATATATCTAGTTATATTATTTATATAAACTCCCTTATCGTAGGGTAGTACTTTAAAAACAAATTTAAATAGTATATTTGATAAATATTTATACTATAATCTAGGACTTTGTTTTAAACTATAGATAGCTTTTATTAAATAGCAGTATTTAGTTTTATCTATATATATACTAATTGGTAATATAGTATATATATTAGTATCTATATTAGTATATACGAATATATTTTTAATATCGTATTATAATATAGACTAGTTTTTATTAATTACTATAATTAATATTATATACTATATTTCTATTCTATATATAGTAGAAAAAGTGTCTAAAAAATTAACACCTAATTTTTAATAGAAACCTTATATAACCTATCTAGCTTTATATCTAAAGGTTTTATCTTTATTAATTATATATAAATCCTTTCTATTTTTAGGATTATATATTAGTTTTTTCTTAAAAACCTACCTTTTATAGGTATTATATTTTTATCTTTAAGTAAATCTATAATTTTATAAGTCCCTTAGGTTTCTAATTCTTTTACCTCTTCTAGGTAGGCTTTATACTATTTATATTTTTTATAACTTTCTATAGCTTCTTTGTATATATTAGGTTTATTTAATAGAGTTATTATTAAAGTAAAGCTATCTAAATTATCTATATATATTTAAAATTAGACTTTCTAATTTAGTGTCTTTTATAGTATAGAGTATATTATTTTCTTTATATAGGATTTAAACTTCAATTTTATATATAGGATCTCTTACTATATTATTATAGCTTTTTAAATCTAATTCACTTTTATTAGTGTTATTATTATTATTAGAATCTATAGTATATAGGTTTTTAAATTCACCTTTATAAATAGATATATCTCTAGACTAGATAGTCTTATTTTTATTTAAATCCTATAGTTTATAGTGATTTATATTATTATAGCCTATTAGTATAGCTTTATCTTTTCTAGGCTCTAGTTTAGTTTTATATTTATTAATATAGTAGTAAGTAATCAATCCCTATATTCTTATATTTTTAATATAAGGTTGTATATTATTATATAGTTTATAGGGTAATTTAAAGTTTAATAATTTATAGGGGTCCTATTCTATAGATATATTATAGCTTTTAAAGCTTCTCCCTATAAATAATTAGGTGCTCCTAGTTAAATTAAAATCGATCTAGCTTTATTTACTATTAGGTTCTTTAGTATATATAGGTCTTAATTTATAAATTATACTATACTTTATAGATATAATTTTAAATTTCTTATTTATATACTCTTTTCTATTATCTATAAAGAATTCTTTTATATATCTATTTTTATTATTTTCAATTTAATCTTTTAATTTAATAAATATATTATAAGCTTCGCTTTTATTATTTAAAAGAAAAACCTATATATATCTGGATTTTTTATCTATAAATGTAATATAGTATCTCTTCTTATTATATATTAGTATTAATACACCTCCAATATCACTATTAATTCTTTTAATAATATTATATTTTATATTATTATTATTACTTTGTTTATTTATATATCTATTATCTTTAGATAAAAGACATATTTTATGTTTATTAACTTATTAAATATATATATATTTAGTTATATTTATATTTAAATCTTTTAATATAGCCTATAATAGTTTAAATATATAACCTAGTCTTTTATACTATTATTTAATATAGGTTTCTACTATTTTTACAGATAGAAGTATATTTCTATCATATTTATTATAAAGGAATTCAATTCAATTACAGGATTTAACAATTATTACAATGATCCTACTATAATTCTTACATGCTAAAAAGCTAAAATGAATATATGACATTAAAGTTAAAAATTAAGATTTAAATTAAGATTTAAATTATCATAATAAGATTTTTAATGTTACATTAACATAAATGCTATAATATGAAATCATTGAAATCATAGATCTATATGAAATCATTATTTAATTTAAATGTAACTATACATTCAATATAAATACAGGGTAAACCCCCGGCATAAGTTAGTTTTTAACCTTCATGGTTTTTTCTATCTGAATACATTGATTTATACTTCTTCCTATTTTATATCTTTTACTTTATTAATTTGTTTTTCCTTCTCCTTCCTGTTTTCCCCTATAACCTCCGAGAATTTCTCTCTTTTATATTATTTTATAGTGTTATATTTCTAGATATATAGAGATTTTGATTTTTAATCGCTATTAAAATTAATTTCTCTCTTTAGTATAATAATAGTTTTTCTTTTATAAAAATAGATATTATATTATCTAGTTTTTTAATACTTAATAGGTTGATGCCTAATTAAGGAATATAATATACTTCTTTTAAATTTAAAATATATCCTATATTAGTTTTTACTAAAATAGATCCTATAATTTTTATATATATAGTATTTGCTTTTCCCTATTTTACCTTTTTATCTATATATTCATATTTGTAAAAATAGTCTAAATTATAAATTATATAAATTATGGCAGTAGTATTAAGTATAAAATTAAATATTAAACCTAGAGTATAGTCCTTTTTCGTTTCTGATATAGTAAAATCCTTATTTCTATATCTTTTTAAACGATCAAGTTTATACTTATTAGCTATATTATTTATATTATTTATTAATAGAAGGTATACCTCTTTAGCCATATCAAATTTATCCTTAAAGAGTGTTAAAAAATCAGGAAGAATTGTATCTTCATTCTTTACTTCTTCTTAATTAAAATTATTAATAGATATTAATATAGTTCCTATATTTTTATCCCTTTTAATAGATAATTTTTAAGATTTAGGTTTTTTAACCCTATAATTCTTTATTTTTAAAGATAAATTTATAGTATTTATCGGCGAGGTATAAAGCCTTTTAGTGCTTTATCTAGAAATAAGAACTAGTAATTTATAGTAATATATTATAGCCTTATAGGACTTATAATAAGCACTATTAAAAGGCTTTTTCTTCTATATATCTTTAGGTTTTTATATAATTATAAGCTTATTATTACTTAGTTATTAAATACCCTAGAATTCGTCAATTAGACTAGAAAATAGGGGTTCTAAAGTATATAAATTTAGATCTCTTCTTAGAGATTAAATAATAGATTAAATTAATAATTTATATTCCTCCCTTAGGCTATTTAAAACCTATATAATTACTACCTATTTTAGTAGTATAATCTCTTTACTAGTAAGATTATCTACTAGTATTTTAACTTTATTAAGATATTCTACTATAGTATAAAAATTATTTAATTAGGTATTAAAGAATTCTTTTAAAGTTAAATACTTAGTAGTAACACCCTTTAGGTAATAGATTTCTTACAGATTTTCCTAGGCCTGCTTTATATCTATAATATCTTTTATATATAGAAGTGGGCTATTATTATATAATACCTAAATAATAGAGAGAGCTCTATTATTTTTACTACTAATAGTAGAAGTTTAATAAATTGTTCTAATAAGCTCTTCTTTTATAAGGACTACTTTTACTCTAATCGACTATATTAAGTAATTTTTAGTTCCCCTAAGCTTTTAAATTTATATTTTTTTAAGAGAGGCTATGATTTTATATATAGTGCTGTTGATATATATAGAAAGTTATAATTTAGCGTTTCGGAAGGGGTCAATTTTAATAAAAAGATAAAGAAGGATTTAAATAAACCCTTCTATAATAGAAAGAATAAATAAGTAAGCCGGGCTTATAATCTTTAAGAGGTTATAGGGGAAAATAGTAAGGAAAGGTTAAAAATAAAAACGATAAAAAGATGTAAAATAGGAAGAAGTATAAATTAATATATTTAGATAGAAAAAACCATAAAGGATAAAACTAACTATGCTAGGGGTTTAATCCCTATATTTATATTAAATGTATGGTTACATTTAAATCAAATTATAATTTGATATATAGATCTAGGTTCTTAATTTTAATGATTTTATATAGATCTAGATTCTTGATTTTAATAGTTTTTATAGATCTATGATCTCATAAGGTGATTTCTATTTTATAGATGTAATATTGAAATAATAACATTAAATTTAAATCTTATTATAGTTATTATTCATTTTAGCTATTTATAAAATTTAATCTTAATTTGAATTTGCATTTAATTGATATAATAATTATTAATATAATATTTATTGAATTCCTTTATAATGATTATAAATATGATTTTATAATTATAAATATGATACCCTATAGAATATCTAGAAAAAGATATATAACTAGTTAAGATAAGTTTTATTAATATAGAGCATTCTCTTAAGATTATAAAGCGAGTAAAGTAAGATAATAGATAGAGTATAGATCTAGCTAAATTCTATTAGATTATTAAAAGTAGAAGTAACGATAAATAGATATTATAAAATAGAGTTCTCTTTTTTTAAAGATTAACATAAAGTTTCTAATAAAGATAATTTATAAATAAGATTATTTAATAATATATATCGATAGCTATTAATAGCCTACCCTAATATTAAAAGGTTAAGAAAGATAACCTCTATAAGATATTACTAGCTATAGTTAATAAAGGATATAGAGAGATATATTTATAGCTATCTAATATATAAATAAACTAAGCTTTAGTATAATCGGATCTTAAAGCTATTTTATCTACTACTAATTCTATAGAGACTTTAGTAGTATATATTAATAGACTTCTTTCCTTTTTAAAGAATTAATATAGATATAATATAGTTTATATTACTATAGACCGATTTAGTAAAAGGCTAATATTAATCCTATATTATAAAAAGATAAAAAATAAATAGTATAACTATTTATAGACTATATTCCCTAAAGTATTAATATTCTAGAGAGTATTATTTCGGATTAAAATAGTTAGTTTATTTCCGAGTTCTAGTTTGAGTTTTATTAGATCTTTGGATTAAAAGAAAGTTTTCTATAGTATATTATTTATAGACTAATAGCTAAAGTAGGATTATAAATTAATATATAGCCTAGAGGTTAAGACTATTTATATACTTTATTTATAATAATTAGTTAGAGTATCTACCTATAGGAGATTTTATAGTAGTAATTCTTCTATAAAATACTATAAAGAAGTCGCTTTTCTTAATTAAATAAAGATACAAACTAGCTAATATATTAATCTACTACTACTAATTAAAATCTTTAAAGAAGATAAGTAAGAAATTATTAAGATCCTATATCATATTTATTATAAAGGAATTCAACTCAATTACAGGATTTAACAATTTTTACAAAATGCATTCATACAAATTTATCAATTATGAATTTAAAATACGATTCAAATGTTAAAAAGTTAAAATGAATGTATATATGACACTAAAATTTAAATTAAGATTTAAATTAAGATTTAAATTAAGATTTAAATTAAGATTTAAATTAAGATTTAAATTAAGATTTAAATTAAGATTTAAATTAACATTTAGATTTAGATTTCAAATCATGTTACATTGACTATAAACAAGATTTTTAGTGTTACATCAATATAATAGATCTATATGAAATCATGATCTATATGAAATCCTGATTTATAATTAAAATTAAAAAATCTAGATCTATATGAAATCATTAAAACTAAAAAATCCAGATCTATATGAAATCATCATTTAATTTAAATGTAACTATACATTTAACATAAATATAGGGTAAAATCCCCGGCATAAGTTAGTTTTTTATCCTTCATGGTTTTTTTCTATCTGAATACATTGATATATACTTCTTCCTATTTTACATCTTTTATTTTATCAATTAAATTCTTATTTTCCCCTATAACCTCCCAGATCCTAGATTTAAGAATATACTACTAGAAGCGATAATATTAAGTCTAATAGCTCGGCTATAATCTTAATTTATAATACTACCCTATAGGAAATTTTAAGTATACTCTATAAAAAAAGATTTAGGATTTCTATAACTAATATGTAAAGATATACAGTCTGCAGGTGTATAGCCTGTCAACCAGGTAAGATACAATGGCTCTGGGAGGGGATCAATGTATTGTCTCTATATGCCAAGACTAATTCTTATCAGAATTTAGGGGGGGGTCCGGGGGCCTCTAGAATTATAGAGTAGACGGTAGGGCCACGAAATAGGGCCGATCATATAACGAACCCTACTCGCTTCGGCTATACTATATATCTAATATATCTATATTAGTTATCTCTATTTTATAGTTAAAAGGATCTTTTATCCTTTATAATTATCCCCTCTCTCCTAGAAGGATATCCTTATCCGAAATTAGATATAGATCTAGAAATAGGTATATAGATAATAAAATAATAAAGTATCGGGGAGGAACCGAGAGTGGTTTATAATAAAGGAGATATATTTAGAATAGTATAAAAGACTTTAAACCTATAATTATATATCTTTATATACTATAGTCTATATAGACTTAGTATCTAGCTCTATAGATTAGAATTATTAATTAACTTCTTAGATTTTTAACTATATCTATATAGCGCGTAGTTTAAATTTAGTTAAAATATATATAGTGTATATATTACCTACGCTCTATTATTAATAACTAGGATATAATAGATACTAATAAACCGTTCTCGATCTAATACTTCCTCGGTACTATAAACTTAAAGAAATACTAGTAGTATATTAAGCGGTATATATATTATAAATATTCTATTAAGGGTATATAAGGAGATATCTATAATTTTATATCGATTCTCGATTAGGTCGCCGGAGCTTATACTAATAATAATAGATATTATACTAAAGATACCGATTTTCTTAGGACTATAAATAAGAGGGTAATAATCTTTTTAAAGGACTTTATTACTATATATTAGATATATAAGTCTATATATAGCTTATTTAATAAGGCTAAGATAGATTAGAGCTAAGTAGATAGTATCCCTCTAAAGATAATTCGATCCTAATCTACTAACTTTTCTAGCCTATTTCCGCTACTTACTAGCGATTTTTAGAAAACTAGTATACTATATATCTAAACCCTCTTCTATAGCCTATATTTCGCGCTATAGTCGAAATAGACTCGATACTATACTAAGTCGGGGTAATATCTCTAATTAGAAAATAAAGGATATATTTTATAGATATAGATAAAGGCCGATTTATTATCTTAGGTTTTAGACTCTTATATTATAGCCTTTGATCCTACTATACTAGGTTAATAATATTCTATATAATAATATATAGATATTTAAAAGGGTCTTTTCCTAGTCCCTCTATATAAACTATAAGTAGTAAAGAGTCGAATTAGTAGTATTTTGATACTTTAGTAGTATCTCTTATATTTTAATATTTTTAATAGAAATAGTAGGTATAAATTTATTTTAATTATATTTTCGATTATAGCTTCTCTTTTAGTAGAGTCCTAATTTAATTATATTATATAGATAATATAGGGTTTATTTACTTTTTCCCTATAGAATTTTCTTTACTACTTTTTTTATTTTTATAGCCTTAAATCCTATATTTTTCTATATTACTTCGTCCCTAATTTATACCCTCTTTATTATTAATAATACCTCCTATTAAAGGTTCCCTCTATAAACTCTAAAGGCTAATTCTATATATATATATATCTAGTATATAATATATCTAAGGGTTTCTATATAGGACTAGACTAAAGATAGTCTTACCGATCTTAAGCCCTTTATTATCTATTACTTTACTAAAACTTATAATAGTAAAAATTACTAATATTATAATAAGTTATATAAGCCTTATAAAGCGGTATATTTCCGAGACTATCTTTATCTTTTTTTTTTATAGTGTTTTATACTAATAGTACTTATATCTTAAATTCCTAAGGGAATCGAAAGGAACTATTATAAACTCCTTATTTATTTATCTTAGGCCTATAAATTTTAGGCTAATTCTAATAATAGTTATAGTATTATCCCTAGAGTTAGTATAAATACTAAGGGTAAAGATATCGATTTATTACTACTCTATAACTTTATTAAAGGTATTATAGTATATAATCGTTACTTTATTATTAGTTTTAATAATTTTATAAAGATATATTAGCGTACCTATTCTCTTCCTAGTATTTATATTCCTTAGATAGATTTTATCTATAATCTATAGATATATTATCTATAATTTATTCTTTATTAATCTTCTTCTTTTTTAGTCTATTAAAGACGTTTATACTAGCTAGGTCTCTAGTTGTAGCTTATTAGTGATTCCTTTACCTCCTACTATTAATTCGGCCTATAACTAGGAGAAACTTAGTAATAAGGCTAGCTATTATATTTATCTATATATAGCTAAGGAGTCGGCTTATAGTTAGTATACTAGGATTATAGCCTTCTATAATAAGATCCGCGATTTAATCTCTACCGCTTATAGTAATAGGATAAGTATAGCTACTATTAGCTCTCTTAAGATATATATAGATATATTCTCTCTATCTCCTAGGGTATAACTATTATAGACCGGTATTATTTTAGGGTTATTTTAGCGCTTTTATATTCTATCTTTTCTTTCTTATTCTTCTATACTATACTATAGTAAGATAGTACTATTTTTAGATTATAGATATATCTTCTCGCTACTATTGAGATTCGGAAAGGATCGCATGGTTTTCATTTAGTTGAGGTCACCAACGGCTAAGTACTGTGTAGTACGGAAACGATAGTGTATATAAGTGCAGAAACGGCTCCGCACGGAGCCGGCTAATAAGGTATAGGACATATTTATATAAGGAAAAGGGCTTCTAGGATTATATCCTCCCCTACTAAGCGGAAATAGGTCCTCCGTTTCCCGAGGTATCACGTGAGTGGACGTGCGCAAATCCTAGGAGCAAAAATTAAAGGAAGTTAGTATAACCGGATCTATCTAAGAGAGTACGGTCGTATAAATTTAAAATAAAGGAAATTCTTATTAAGTCTACTAAAAATAGCCTTATAAAGGCCTTTAAGGCTTCGTTAGGCTCGGTGTTATTAATAAAGGCCTGAAATAGGTGGCAAGGGTGTAAAAATAGCTTTATAATAGGGGATAAAGGAGAAATTAAAAAGCGTTTAGATAAAGGAAGGCGGCTTTAAGGTGTAGAATCTACTAATTTATATCTATAGACTGTCTAAAGGTCTCTTACTTCCGACTTTATAAGTGAGATAGTCTACCCCGCTCCTAGGTAGATAGTGTTTTTCTTACGTAGCTTTACTTTTACTTTTCTTCTCTTCTTATATCTCCTATTCTATTAATATCTTTCCCTATAAGTCTCTTTTTATCTAGGATACTTTATTATAGTCCTCGCGGATAGCCTACTAGGCTTTCTAGGACCGAAAGAAGCTTTTTTATAGCTGCTTATAGCTCGCTTAAGCCTATAGGTAATAAACCTAGGGTCGTGTCGAAGATTATATACGAGTATTATACTACCGAACCCGGTCTATAGAATATAAAGCTATATACTACTATATAGATCGAATAGTAGGCGTATAAGCTTCTTATCACTTTAGGGACTATATAGCTTACCGAATCGGGTAAGGTAGATATCTATAAGGTAAGCCTTATACTTATAAACGTCTTTATATAAGGGCTTTATAGTAAGGATTTCGAAAATGCTAGTTAGATTGTGATACGGAAGTAATTAGGTATTTTTATCCTATTCCCTCTGCCCCTAAACCCTTCTATAGCTCTAGGAGGAATAGCTAGTAATAGTATAGGCGATAGTAACGATAATACTAGCGATAATAGGGCTAGTGCGGCTAGGGATAATACTAGTACGGCTCTAGGAGGTTATAGGGGAAAATAGGAAGGAAAAGCAAATTGATAAAGTAAAAGATGTAAAATAGGAAGAAGTGTAAATCAATGTATTCAGATAGAAAAAACCATGAAGGATAAAAAACTAACTTATGCCGGGGGTTTTACCCTATATTTATGTTAAATGTGTAGTTACATTTAAATTAAATGATGATTTCATATAGATCTAGATTTTTTAGTTTTAATGATTTCATATAGATCTAGATTTTTAATTTTAATTATAAATCAGGATTTCATATAGATGATGATTTCATATAGATCTATTATATTGATGTAACACTAAAAATCTTGTTTATAGTTAATGTAACATGATTTAAAATCTAAATCTAAATCTTAATTTAAATCTTAATTTAAATTTCAGTGTCATATATATATTCATTTTAACTTTTTAACATTTTATTACAAGATCATTATAATAAAGAATCTGTATTTTAAATTCATAATTCATAAATTTGTATGAATGCATTTTGTAAAAATTGTTAAATCCTGTAATTGAATTAAAATCCTTTATAATAAATATGATATCCCCCCCTTAATCTGTATAGTAAGAAGCTTAGTATACAGATTAGCTATCATATAGTCTAGCTAAATTGACGAAGCTTTCATGTAAATGTAAATTAAAATTTTTAGTTAAGAAGTCAGCTAATTGATATTTAGTAGGGATATGAATTAATTTGATTTTATTATTTAAAATAGCTTGTCTAGTGAAATAGAATGCCATTTCTATATATTTAGTCCTTTTATAAAATTCAGGATTTTCAGCTAGTTTTTTAGCTAATAAACTATCTACTAGTATAGTAGGAGTGGTAGGTGTATAGTTTAAATTTAAACTATTGTTTATATAATTAAATACACATCCTAAATAGATAGCTTCTTTAGTAGCTTCTCTTAGAGCTATATATTCAGCTTCACAGCTGCTAATAGCTACTATTTTTTGTAATTAAGAATTCTATGAGATAGGATTATTAATACCTATATTAGGAGATAGGCTAAATAAATATGTAGAGATTGATTTTCTCTCATTTAAATCATTTCCCCAATCCGTATCACAGTAACCTTTTAAAATAAGATCTTTACTATTACAATCATAGTGTAAACCGTTAGTATTTATATATAGTAAATATTTCTATATTTTATTAAGAGCGTTAAAATAATCTTTATTAGGATTACTTATAAAACGTAAGCAATATATAGTAGCAAAGGTCATATCTAGCCTAGTTTTTAAAACTAAGTATAATAGTGAACCTATTTATTTTTAGTATTCATTTATATCGTTTTTAGAGGCTTATTTAGAGTTTTTAAATAGTTTTAAACTAGGTTGTCTAGGAATTTTAATAGGTTTATAGGTTTTATTATTAATTATATTAAATTTTGTTAATAGTTTCTCTATATATTTATTTTAATTTATATAGAGATATTTATTTTTAATTTTAATATTATTTCCTAGAAATATAGAAATTAGTCCTATTTCTTCAATTTTAATATAAGATTTTAATTTTATCATTAGATTTCTTATATAGTTAATATCTTTATATATTGCTAATATATCTTCAATATAACATATTAAAATATATCTAGTTATATTATTTATATAAACTCCCTTATCGTAGGGTAGCACTTTAAAACCAAATTTAAATAGTGTATTTAATAAATATTTATACTATAGTCTAGGACTTTATTTTAAACCATAGATAGCTTTTATTAAATGGCAGCATTTAGTTTTATCTATATATATACCAATTAGTAGTATAGTATATATATTAGTATCTATATTAGCGTATATAAATACATTTTTAACATCGTATTATAATATAGCCTAGTTTTTATTAACTGCTATAATTAATATTATATACTATGTTTCTATTCTATATATAGTAGAAAAGATATCTAAAAAATCAATACCTAATTTTTGATAAAAACCTTATATAACCCATCTAGCTTTATATCTATAGATTTTATCTTTATTAACTATATATAAATCCTTTATATTTTTAGGATTATATATTAGTTTTTTCTTAAAAACCTATCTACCTTTTATAGGTATTATATTTTTATCTTTTAGTAAATCTATAATTTTATAAGTCCCTTAGGTTTCTAATTCTTTTACCTCTTCTAGGTAGGCTTTATACTATTTATATTTTTTATAACTTTCTATAGCTTCTTTATATATATTAGGTTCATTTAATAAAGTTGTTATTAAAATAAAACTATCTAAGTTATTTATATTTAAAATTAGGTTTTCTAATTTAGTGTCTTTTATAGTATAGAGTATATTATTTTCTTTATATAGGATTTAAACTTCAATTTTATATATAGGATCTCTTACTATATCATTATAGCTTTTTAAATTCAATTCACTTTTATTAGTGTTATTATTATTATTATTATTATTATTATTAATAGTATCTATAGTATATAGGTTTTTAAATTCACCTTCATAAATAGATATATCTCTAGACCAGATAGTCTTATTTTTATTTAAATCCTATAGTTTATAGTGATTTACATTATTATAGCCTATTAGTATAGCTTTATCTTTTCTAGGCTCTAGTTTAGTTTTATATTTATTAGTATAGTAGTAAGCAATTAAACCCTATATTTTTATATTTTTAATATATAGTTTTATATTATTATATAATTTATAGGGTGATTTAAAATTTAATGATTTATATAGGGTTCGATTATATAGATATACTACAGCTTTTAGAGCTTCTCCCTATAAATAGTTAGGTGCTCCTAATTAAATTAAAATTGATCTAACTTTATTAAATAAAGTTAGATTAATCCTTTCAATTAAACCATTAGGTTCTTTAGTATATATAGGGCTTAATTTATAAATTATACTATACTTTATAGATATAATTTTAAATTTCTTATTAATATACTCTTTTCTATTATCTATAAAGAATTCTTTTATACGTCTATTTTTATTATTTTCAATTTGATTTTTTAATTTAATAAATATGTTATAAGCTTCACTTTTATTATTTAAAAGGAAAACCTATATATATCTAGATCTTTTATCTATAAATATAATATAGTATCTCTTTTTATCATATATTAGTATTAATAGACCTCTAATATCACTATGAATTCTTTCGATAATATTATATTTTATATTATTATTATTACTTTGTTTATTTATATATCTATTATCTTTAGATAATAGATATACTTTGTATTTATTAACTTATTAAATATATATATTTTTAGTTATATTTATATTTAAATCTTTTAATATAGCCTATAATAGTTTAAATAATATATAACCTAGTCTTTTATACTATTGTTTAATATAGGTTGCTTCTATTTTTATAGATAGAAGTATATTTCTTTCTTTTATATTATTTTATAGTGTTATATTTCTAGATATATAGAGATTTTGATTTTTAATTTCTATTAAAACTAATTTATCTCTTTGATATAATATTGCTTTTTCTTTTATAAAAATAGATATTATATTATCTAGTTTTTCAATACTTAATAGATTTATTCCTAATTCAGGAATATAATATACTTCTTTTAAATTTAAAATATGTCCTATATTAGTTTTTACTAAAACAGATCCTATGATTTTTATATATATAGTATTTGCTTTTCCCTATTTTACCTTTTTATCTGTATATTCACATTAGTAAAAATAGTCTAAATTGCAAATTATATAAATTGTAGTAGCAGTATCAAGTACAAAATTAAACATTAAACCTAGAGTATAGTCCTTTTTCGTTTCTAATATAGTAAAATCCTTATTTCTATATCTTTTTAAACGATCTGGTTTATACTTATTAGCTACATTATTTATATTATTTATCAATAGAAGACATACCTCTTTATCATATTTATTACAAAGGATTTCAATTCAATTACAGGATTCATACTAAATTTATCAATTATGAATTTAAAATACAAATTCAATTTATTATAATGATCTTATGATAATTCCTATATGCTAAAACGCTAAAATGAATTTATATATGGCACTAAAAATTAAGATTAAGTTATTACTTAACTAAGATTTAAATTAAAGATTTAAATTAAAGATTTAAATTTAAGATTTAAATTAAGATTTGAATTCAAATCTAAATCTTAATAAAATTTTTAATGTTACATTAACTATAATAAGATATTTAGTGTTACATCAAACAACTATATGAAATTATAGATGAAATCATAGATCTATATGAAATCATAGATCTATATGAAATTGAAATCCTGATCTATAATTAAAATTAAAAATCTAGATCTATATGAAATCATTAAAACTAAAAAATCTAGATCTATATGAAATCATCATTTAATTTAAATGTAACTATACATTTAACATAAATATAGGGCAAACCCCCGGCATAAGTTAGTTTTTTATCCTTTATGGTTTTTTCTATCTGAATACATTGATTTATACTTCTTCCTATTTTTATCTTATACTTTATCAATTTGTTTTTCCTTCTCCTTCCTATTTTCCCCTATAACCTCCGAGACTCTTCAGCCATATCAATTCATCCTTAGAGAGTGTTAAAAAATCAGGAAGAATTATATCTTCATTCTTTGCTTCTTCTTGATTAAAATCATCAATAGATATTAATACAGTTTCTGCATTTTTATCCTTTTTGATAGTTGATGGTTTTTGTGATTTAGGTTTTTTAACCCTATAATTCTTTATTTTTATATTGTTTTGTTAGTAAGGTATAAAACCTTTTAGTACTTTATCTAGAAATAAAAACTAGTTATTTATAGTGGTATATATTATAGCCTTACAGTGCTCACAATAAGCACTATTAAAAGGCTTTTTCTTCTATGTATTTTTGGATTTTTATACAATCATAAGCTTATTATTACTTAGTTGTTAAATACCCTAAGATTCGTCAATTAGACTAGAAAATAGGGTTTCCGAGGTATATAAATTTAGATCTCTTCGTAGAGATTGAATAATAGATTAAATTAATAATTCATATTCCTCACTTAGGCTATTTAAAACCCATATAATTACTACCTATTTTAGTAGTATAATCTCTTTGCTAGTAAGATTATCCACTAGTATTTTAACTTTGTTTAGATATTCTTCTATAGTATAAAAATTATCCAATTAGGTATTAAAGAATTATTTTAAAGTTAAATACTTAGTGGTAAAACCCTTCGGGTAATAAATTTCTTACAGTTTTTCCTAGGCTAGCTTTACATCTATAATATCTTTTATATACAGAAGTGGACCGTCATTATATAATAGCTAAATAATAAAGAGAGCTCTATTATTTTTACTACCAGTGGTAGAAGTTTGACGAATTATTCTAATAAGCTCTTCTTTTATAAGGACTGCTTTTACTCTAATCGACTAGATTAAGTAATTTTCAGATCCCCGAAGCTTTTAAATTTATATTTTTTCAAGAAAGGCCATGATTCTATATACAGTGCTATCGATATATATAGAAAGTTATAATTCAGCATTTCGGAAGGGGTCAATTTTGACAAAAAGATAAAGAAGGATTTAAATAAACCCTTCTATAATAGAAAGAATAAATGAATAAGCCGGGCTTATAACCTCTAGGAGGTTATAGGGGAAAATAAGAATTTAATTGATAAAATAAAAGATATAAAATAGGAAGAAGTATATATCAATGTATTCAGATAGAAAAAAACCATAAAGGATAAAAAACTAACTTATGCCGGTGATTTTACCCTATATTTATATTAAATGTATAGTTACATTTAAATTAAATAATGATTTCATATAGATCTGGATTTTTTAGTTTTAATGATTTCATATAGATCTATATTTTTTTAATTTTAATTATAAATCAGGATTTCATATAGATCATGATTTCATATAGATCTATTATATTGATGTAACACTAAAAATCTTGTTTATAGTCAATGTAACATGATTTGAAATCTAAATCTAAATCTTAATTTAAATCTTAATTTAAATCTTAATTTAAATCTAAATCTAAATCTTAATTTAAATCTTAATTTAAATCTTAATTTAAATCTTAATTTAAATCTTAATTTAAATTTTAGTGTCATATATACATTCATTTTAACTTTTTAACATTTGAATCGTATTTTAAATTCATAATTGATAAATTTGTATGAATGCATTTTGTAAAAATTGTTAAATCCTGTAATTGAGTTGAATTCCTTTATAATAAATATGATACTATATCGTTAGGGATAGCACTATTATAGTTAGTAATAGCCTATAAGTCGTTTAGGAACCTCTTATAAGTATCCTTATTTATAGCTTAGAAAGTATCGATTGTAGACGTTAGAGGCCTCTTAGGGGCGCTTAGGAGGGATTACTCTTCTTTAGAGGAGGGATTTAGTCTGCGTAGCGGAGTTATAGCTATAGCTAGAGCGGCTATAAGCTATATAGTCTTAGATCGTTCCGCTTAGAGAGCCTTAGCTCTTTACGCGGCCTATTTAACTAAAGGGTTAATCTAGTAAGGGTCTATACTAGAGTATATATATAGAAAGATATTTTGTTCTTCTACTTCTAGGAGGTTAAGGGCCGCGTTAATCTCTACTAAGAGGGTAGCCCTAAATTAGACCTCGGTGGTTCCTTAAGAGATCTATTTAGATATAATTAGTTTTAGGCGGAAGTAGTAAAGTAGGTTTCTTTATAGAGGAAGGTTTAAAACTCTTTTTTGTTTTTTCCTTTTATTAGGTTAGGAGACTATTAGTCCTTTTAATAGCGCCTAGATATAGATCTAACTAGGTAGCCCGGTTTCTATATCCTTACGGATTAGAGTTTTCCTCGGCCGGGCGTTTATAGATCTATATCTCCTCTAAACTACTCGTTCTTCTATACTATATATCTAGATAGGTTCTTATAGATCTATATATTCCTATAGATTATATATTCTCTACCGATAGACCCGCTCCGTTTTTCGGAGGGGAGATATTGTTTCTATATATCTCCGCCCTTTCCTTTTCTCGGGTTTCTATATTCCGCGAGTGTTAGGGGAGAGAGGGAGGAAAACGGTATATTTTATAAGCTTTCCCTATTTAGTATCTTAGGTCTGTAGGATCGTTGTCGGGATAGGACGAGAGGGGTTTAATACTATACCTATCTTATATAGATATATACAGTGCCGTCTCGTGCCTCCCTAGGCTAACTATAGAAGGTGGCCTATACCGATATACTACTAGATAAGATTCGGAAAGGATTATATAGTTTTCATTTAGTTAGGGTCACTAACGGCTAAGTACTATGTAGTACGGAAACGATAGTGTATATAAGTGCAGAAACGGCTCCGCACGGAGCCGGCCAATAAGGCATAGGACATGTTTACATAAGGAAAAGGGCTTCTGGGATCACACTATTTCGGTAAGTATTTAGTAATTACCTAATTAATTTTACTTTCTCTAGAATCTTTTATATTTAGCGATAATTTTTAGTGTATTTACTATTACGCTCTTAGATATCTATTAATTATATTCTAATAGCTAGCTATACTACTTAACTAAGTAGTATAGTTTATCTTTAAATCGCTAGTTATCCTTTATCTCTTTGACTTCCTATTTATTATTATCTACTAGCTTAGATAAAGGTAATTATTCTAGTTATCCTTTATATTAATACTATAGTTATAGTAGTAAGATAGAGAATATATTATAAATCGCTATATATTAGCTAGGAAGTAAGAGGCGATACGCTTACTTTCCGATATATTTAAAAATCCTAAAAGGTCTAATCTATTATAGTAATAGTTTTTTTATTATATCTTCCTTTAGCTATAGATTCTTTATTAAGAGGGCTATAAGATTATTTCTCTTAAATATTATTTCTTTATAGCGCTTATTATAATAATTCGCTTATACTTCGGTTACTTTTTCGCTATATTTTCTATAGCTTTTTATAAAGCTCTATAAGCTTTTTAATTCGCGATAGTACTACTAGTACCTCTCTCTTAACGCTACTATTCTTAGCGCGTATTTAAAAATTAGGATTATAGCCTAGTAAGGCCTAAAAAGGCGATATTCTAATTATTATATTAATAGTATTATTATATATAAATTCCGCTATATATAGGAGTATAGGCTATATTTTTTACTATTTATTAATAAAGTACCGGAGGTAGTATTTAAGCGTTTAATTTATCCGCTTTATTTAACTATCGGTTTAGGTATAAAACGTTATTAAATAGCTTAGTTTTATCTAGGATATATAGTATAGTTTTAACTAAAATCTATTTATAAAAATAGATCCCTAGTCCGATATAATACTATTTAGTAGTCTAAACCTTAGTTTAATATAGTAATAAAAAAGCTCAACTAATTCCGAAGTATCTATTATTATCGAAACTAGAAAGAAGAGATACTATTTTAAGAAATAGTCTATAATTACTAAAATAGTATCTATAATCTTTCCTTTCTAGATCGATTAAAGCAATCCTATAATAAAGTCTATTAATAATTTAGTAAAGAGCCTAAATAGAATTAGTAACGATTTAAGCTTACTAAAGGGGCGATACTTTAATATCTAAGTAGTTTAATATATTATATAAGATTTAATATATTTCTATATATCTATTTATAGATTTATCTAATAGTATTCTCTCTAAAGAAGCTCTTTAGTCCTTACTCTACTAAAGTAGCTAGCTATAGGATTATTATAATATATTTATATTAATTTAGTATAGAGGCCCTCTTTCTTTAGTATATATAGACGTCCTCGGTATTATAGTAATCTTAAGATATCTACTAACTAGCCTTTATCACTAGATTTTAAGAACGATATATTATCTTTTTAGCGGTTTATCTCTAGATTATCTAATTAGGGTTTTCCTACTTATTTAAAAATATCTATAGTATCTATATTAATAGACTAGATTACTATAGTTTTAGTATTTATAATATCGAATAGAATATCTAATTTATTATATAATTCTCGCTATTTAGACTAGTTATCTATATCTATACTTATACGTTTTACTATTATTTCGATAGATATATTAGATCTAAGATTTCTATATAGGGTCCTTTAACTAAATCTAGGCTAGAATTTTAAGTTATATTTATCTAAATTATACTTATAATCTATATCTAGATCCTTAGTATCATATTTATTATAAAGGAATTCAATTCAATTACAGGATTTAACAATTTTTACAAAATGCATTCATACAAATTTATCAATTATGAATTTAAAATACAGATTCTTTATTATAATGATCTTGTAATAATTCTTATAATGCTAAAAAGTTAAAATGAATGTATATATGACACTAAAATTAAAACTAAGATTTAATTAAGATTTAAATTAAGATTTAAATTAAGATTTAGATTTAGATTTTAAATCATGTTACATTAACTATAAACAAGATTTTTAGTGTTACATCAATATAATAGATCTATATGAAATCATATGAAATCCTGATTTATAATTCTAATTAAAAATCTAGATCTATATGAAATCATCATTTAATTTAAATGTAACTATACATTTAACATAAATATAGGGTAAAACCCCCGGCATAAGTTAGTTTTTTATCCTTCATGGTTTTTTCTATCTGAATATATTGATTTATACTCCTTCCTATTTTCCCCTATAACCTCCAAGAAGTATCCCCTTGGTAAATCCTTAGTAAATCATATGACGCTCGAATGGTTTTTTATTACTAGCTATAGGGCAAGTATCGATTATATAATGTAGCAATAGCGTATAATTTTGAAGCTATTCCTATAACCCCTTTTGGCGTTATTACAATCTACCTACGAAGAGATCTTATCCGCGAATATTCTGCGATTAATCACAATTATTTCCTTTCCTTTTATTATTATAGAGCAACTTTCTTAGCCTAAATCTACTTCCCGAAGCCTCGAATCCCTATTTTAACACCCTAAACGCGATTTAAATTAGCTAAAAAAATTAATATATATAAATTAGATCTCTATACTCTATATACCGTTTTCAAAATCCCGAAAAAACTATATCTTTAGTGGTATAGGAATTAAATTTGTATAGAGAATTATATATTGATAGGGTGATAACCCCTCTTTTAAAAACTCTGTAAGCCCCCTAACCCCCCCTTTTTCTTAGCCTAAACCTCTAGTTTTCAATCGCCTATTACTCTATAAATATACCTTTAATAAATCTATAAAAATACTATATATAGTATAATTAAGAGGGCTTTCTTATAGTACTATTTTTATATTTTTATAATATAGAGGTAGTGTTGATAATAGCGCCGAAAAGGGTTATAGGTATAGCTTTAAAACTATAGGCGGTAGCTGTATTATATAATCGATACTTGCCCTATAGCTAGTAATAGATAAAGCTATTCGAGCGTTATATAATTTATTAGGGATATACTAAGGGGATACTATAGTAATTTATAATGTTAGTAAAAAATACTAGCTAAGAGCCGCCTTACCGAAAGTAGTTTAAATAGGTGTGCAAATGGGGATTCTCTATTTATTACCTAAGACAAGACTATATAAAGGATCCTATTTTAGAGGATTCTTCTCTCCTTTTCTTTCCCCTCTTATACTTAGTATTCTAGTTGAAATACGCTCTCTTTATCGAAGATCTGGCTAGTAACAAAATCATATAATTAAGTTTTGTATATATTATATGAATTCTTTTATAATAAATATAATATCCCCCCTTAATCTTAGTCTTCTACACAACCTGGTTGTTACGCGCTGCTAACTAGTTATAGTTAGGTTAGAAGGGTTCCGGGTATACTTGCCTTATACTCTTTAGGTTTCTAACGCTAACGATCTATACTCTTAACTGTACTATTGCCTTCTAGGCCTTACTATAGACTAGGTCCTTTTAAGGTATCGAGGAACGGTGCTAGGTAGAGCGCCGAATAGATCTATACCACAGTATTAGTCTATTTGTGAGTATTATTAAGTTATAATTAAATAAGAGAGTCACTAGTAATCCGAAAGGTAAATATAAGTAATAATATATAATTAAAGACGAAGAACTAAACTAAGTATGTAAATAAGTGTCCTTTAAGGATATATCCTTCGTGTGTATTCCCTAGTCCCTATCTAGGTATACCGCTACTATCTCGGTAGTAGTCCTATTAGTATACTATACGGATATACTATATCTTAGTATATTATATTAGTATAATAGTTAGTTATATAGTATCTATAGTATAGGAGATATCTAGTACCCTAAAGTATATATATACTAGAAACCTCCTAGTAATAGGTTCGATTAGGCTTAATTATACTTTTACTTACTAAGCGTGAATAGATTTCTCTTTCCTAAATACCTAGGGATACTAAAGTATTAGATACTATATATAATCTACTAATAGATAGATTAGTTAGCTCTCGGTAGCCTATCTATATATCTAGTAGGGCACTATCGATTAGTAACGGGTAGTTCTATAATATTATCTCCCCCTCCTTTAGGGTTTTATTCTTAAAGCTCTTTAAAGCTATAAACCGCCCCTTAGATAAGTAATAATTTTTTCTTTCTCTAAATAATATCTCTATACTATATCTAAACGTAAGGCTAATTCCGACCTTTAGAATTTATCTAAGCCTAAACGTAATAAGTACGCTAATAACTATAAGCTCGCCGATTATATTAAATATATAGGTATCCCTATCGATTCTCTTTATAATTATTATTTACTTTATAGAAAAGTCTATATTATAGGTCCTTATTTAGATAGTAAGAACTATTCGACCTATACTAAGCGCGGTTAGACTTATAAATATAGCTTCTATTCTAATAAAGAGTAGGATAATTTATAGCGTAATAAATAAAAGTTAGCTTAGGAATTAGAGGAGATATAAAAGTTATTTCTCTAATATTTTTAAAAAAATAAACGAGGCGATAGTAAAGGTACTCCGCCTTTAGATCTATTAAAAATATCTTAAAAAGTATAATAGTTATATATTAAATTATAACTAGGTAGTGTATAACTAATTAAACGCCGAAGATCCTTCTACTATTAATAAATACTACAAATTTAATTATCTAATAAAGTAATAAAAGATCTATTAATTAGCTATTATATCTAAAGACGCTAGTCTAATATAGATAGTAGTATCTCTAGACTAGATCCCTTTAGCTTTCTAAGATAGTTAGAATACTTTTTTATCTACTAGTAGAACTATTAAACTAGCTAAAAGTAGCCTCTTAGGTTCTTTATAGGTTTCTATATATCCTTAGAGGTATTATATCTCTTCTATCTTACTAAATAGTAAGGCCTTCTGCTTATCTATTTTATTTCTAGAATTTCCTTAACCTTATATTCGTTTTCGGTTTCTTCCTTAATTTCTATATTTATAGCGAGTTTAGCGTTTTCTAATATAGATTTAAGTAGTAGCTAATTAGTCCTAATTTTTCTTTAATTTTAAATAGTCCTAGTTATAGATAGTCCAATTTATCGCTAAATTACTTAGTTTTAATATGATAGTATAAAAGATAAACCTTTTCCCCCCTCTTTAAGTTAAATTCTTCTTTATATTACTAGTTATATATAATACTTCTTTATTTATAGATTAATAAAACTAATATCTCTAGATAGTTATTAGTATAACTATTTTAGCCTAGTAGCCTTTAGCCTCGCTAATTCTACTATAGCTATCTTATTAATTAGTTCTCTATACACTACTAGGTAATATCTATAATTTATAAAGAATAATATTTTATTAGTAGTAGAATATACTATATTATTATATACTAGCTATACTATTAGTAATAGTCCTATCTAGTTATCCTACTATTAATTTATATAGTATTATAAATACTATTTTAGTATCTAGTTTAATCTTTCTATTTATCTATTAGATTATAGATAGTATATAGTAAAGAGTCTAAGTTTAATACCTATTTAATCTATAAATAATTACTATATATTCGATATAAATAACTTATCTCTATCTAATATAATCTTACTTAGTATCCTATAGTTAATAACTATATATTATAGTATAATATTCGCTATTTATCTAATATTAATAGTTTCGGTAATCGGAATTATATAGGCGTACTTAGTAAATCTATCGACTATAATTATAAATATATTATATCCCTTTAAGACTAAAAGCTTTATAATAAAGTCTATTATAATCTATTACTATAGTTTATCTAACGTCTTTAATAATTATATTTCTCTATAAAATATATATTATATTAGCTTATTCTATTAATATATTTTATATACTTAGATATAGAACCGGATCTTTTACTATATATTCGGAAAATAATAGTTTCGCGAAATCTATTTAATAGTCTTTTCTACTTCTAAATATCTATAAGTAATATTATTATAGTATTATTTAATAACCTTATTCCTTAGCTTCGCTAGAATATAGATTAATCTATATATATAGAGTCACCTATTCTTATCTTTAATAAGCTTTCTACCTTTCTTAATAAGTTAGTTAATTATATCTTCCTCTAATATATCTTTAATTTACTATAGGAATTTATTATTTTTTAAGTTCTATTATTATAGCTAGTATTTACTTATTATATAAGATAGTAGTACTATCTAAGTTTTATCTTAATATAGTAGATTCTACTACCTTAGTTCCGATCTTATAATCTAATTATCTATTAAGCGCGTTTACTTAGCTACTCTCTATCCCTTTATAATATTCGATTCTAAAATTATATTATACTAAGGTTTTAGCTTATTGTATTTATTATTATATAAAAACCTTTATTATAGTAAGGAATATAAGATTCTTATAATCGGTTTATACTATCACTATATACTTAGCTCCTTTAAGATATACTCTTTAGACTTAGAATACTAATATTATAGCTAATAGTTCCTTATTATAAATATTATAATTAAGCTTTACTAGGATTATCTTCTTAGACTAGATATAACTAGTTATAAAGTCCTATTTTCTTTCTTCTAAATTAATCTAGCTCCTAGAGCGTAGTCTAATATAACTATCTCTAATATAATCGGTAGATTATAGTTAAAGTTTCCTATAATCATCTACTATTTAAATAGTTCCTTTAGTTTATTAAACAATTTTTCTACTATTTCGTTCTATTAAAATACTTATCCCTTCTTAATAAATTAGTAAAATCTAATTGCTATACTAGTATAGCTATCGATAATTTTCCGATAGTAGTTTATAAGTCTAAGAAATTATTACACTTCCTTAATATTCTTTAGTATAGACTATTTAAGAATACTCTTAACCTTATCTTCTTCTATATCTAATCTATCTAGGCTATTATATTTATTATTATTATTATAAAGGAATTTAATTCAATTATAAAAAGTATCTATACAAATTTATTGATTATAAATTTAAAATACAAATTTATTAATAATTTTATTAAAGATTTAGATTTTATAAAACCTAAAATGAATATTAAGATTTAAATTAAGATTTAAAATCTAAATCTTATTATTTCAAAGTTATATCTATAAAATGCTATATATAAATCTATATGAAATCATAGATCTATAAATTATTAAAATCAAAAATCTAGATCTATATAAAATCATTAAGATTAAGAATCTAGATCTATATATAAAATCATAATTTAATTTAAATGTAACTATACATTTAATATAAATATAGATTTAAATCCTAGTATAAGTTAGTTTTTTATCCTTTATAGTTTTTTCTATCTAAATTTATTAATTTATGCTTTTTCCTATTTTATATCTTTTACTTTATCGTTTTTGTTATTAAGTTTTCCTTCCTATTTTCCCCTATAACCTCTAAGAAGCAAATTAGCCCTATACAGATTATATAATTTATAAATAGCTTTATATTTGTGGAGGTAGATTAGATTAAAAAGGGGGGGATTAATATAGGGGTTATAGGGCGATCATCGAAGTATACTATAGCTAGGGTTATTCGGGGGCTATATTTTTTACTAAGGTAATACTATAGAAAATAGCACTCGTATTAAAAATAGACTACTAAGTCTACCTAAGCACTAGCGTGGTGTTATTAGTGAAATCACGGTGCTAACAGTGTCTACCTTTACTAGAGAGTATCTCTAAATATAGAATAAGCTCTATTATATTAATATTTATAACTACTAGCTTTATTACGAAATAAATACTAACTCTATTATAATCTAATAGGTAGCTACTACTAATATAATAATAGATAGTCTTATGAAACTTCTTCTTATATAGGCTTATAAAGTATTTATTAACTTACTTAGCTTAGTCGATATTAAACTTTAATCGATAAATAAGTTATATAAAGAAGAGATTCTTTGAAGCGCCTATCTAGTAGCTTTTAGAGGGGTATATTAGCCGGAACTATACTTTCCCTATCCTATTATTTATATATCTTATACTAGATAAGCAAAAGCTATATAAGGCGGAAACTTTAGGTGGTAATTATTCGGCCGAAAAGCCTTTTATACTTTATAAGCCCCTAGTATACTCAATAGTCGAGTAACTAGCTACTCTCTCTATCATATTTAATCATATTTATTTACTAGTATTACTATTATAATGAATATTACTACAAAACATACAAATTAAAATACAAATTCATTTATTAAGATTTAAAAAGCTAAAATGAATATGACTATAATAAGATTAAGATTTAAAATCTAAATCTTATTATTTCAATATTATATCTATAAAATGCTATACATAAATCAAAATTAAAAGATCTATATAAAATCATGATTTAATTTAAATATATAACCATACATTTAATATAAGTATAGGGTAAAAACCCCTAATATAGTTAGTTTTTCTTTTATATATCCTTTATAGTTTTTTCTATCTGAATATTCAATATTAATTTATACTTCTTCCTATTTTATATATTTTACTTTATCATTTTTTGTTTTTAACCTTTGCTTCCTATTTTCCCCTATAACCTCTAGGAGTAAGTATAGTATAATATTATAAATCGCTATAAAGTAAATTTATCTAGCTCTTCTTATTTACCTCCGAATATAAATAAATCAATATATAAATTAATATACTAAATAACGCTAAGATATTATTACTCTTTAAGGACTGTAGCTTAATAAATACTACTAACTCTATAATTATAAATAATATCTTAAAAGTAAGAATTATCTTTATAAATACAATATAATAGCGAACCTAGATTATATAAATATAGACGATCGCCGAGAGTCTTAATATCTAGAGATTTATTAATCTAAACTCCCTAGGTAATAGATAACTAATAATCCTTATAAAGCTAGTTCGGCTAAGTAAAGATAATAAAAATTATAAAAGAGTTAATAGTCGCCTTACCTCTAAAATATAAACTAATTATTTATATAACCGGAAGGATTATAATAATAACCTTTCAGAGTATAGAATAATAAAGCTTACCCTTAATAAAGTATTAAAAAGTATCTAAAATATACTTACTATTAATTTATAAAACCTTACTATTAAAATTGGAGATATAAAAGAGCTTCTTAAAAAGCTTTAAAGGCGCTTTTTATATAATAATAAGATCCGGTATTAGCTTCTTTATATATCTTAGTATAACTTACTATATATATCTATTAAAGATATAAGTATTAATATCTAGCTATTAAAAATAGAAAATCTCTATATAGAGCATAAGTTAGTAGAGATTAATTTTACTACTAAAGAAAATAATACTATTTAGTAGACACTATTAGCACCGCGCTTTCACTAATGGCACCACACTAGTGCCGGGTTAGTCTTGGTAGTCAGTTTTCAATATAAGTGCCATTTTTTATAGTATCGCCTTAGTAAAAAATAAAGCCCCCGAATATCCCTAGCCACAAAGTACTTCGATAATCGGCCCTTTATTAATCCCTCCCGCCGCCCCCCTTTTTTTTCTCACCTAATATACCTCTATAAAAATAGAGCTATTCACAAATCACCTAATCTCCTACTTTTAAAGCTAATTTAAATTAATTCTATAACAGCGAAAAGTATAGATATCTAAATTCTAAAAAGTATATTTAAATCTTAAAAGGTCGAAAATATCTAATTAATTAATTCCGACCGTAAAAGATTGCTTTAAAAGTAGGAGATTAGATGATTTATAAATAGCTTTATTTTTTATAGGTACAGATCATATAATTTATAGACAGCTTTATATTTATACATGTAGATTATATAATAAAAGGGGGGCGAGTATAGAAGTACTCTGTGGCTAGGGATATCGGGGGCTATGTTTTTTACTAAGCCAATACTATAAAAAATAGCACTCCTATTAAAAACTGACTACTAAGACTAACCCGGCACTAGCGTGGTGCCATTAGTAAAATCGCGGTACTAATAGTGTCTACCTACTATTTATAACTTCTAAGTTCTTATACCGCTTAAAAGTTAGTTCTATTATATATAGAAAACTAAGATCTTCTAAGAGTAGATAAAGATAACTTTCTTAAGCCTAGTTAATATATATCGCTCTAAATATATAATAATTAATAAAAAGAAAAGTAAAACTAAGACTTTATTTAATACTTTTACTGTACTTTATAGCGAATAAAAAGCTAAAGTAACTACTTTATCCGCTACTATTAATAATAAATCTAATAAAGAACTCCCTCTTTATATATATAGAGAGAAATATCTCCTTTATTTATATCTATATCTAATACAAGGAGTAAGATCTAAACCTAAAAACTAGATCTAGAAATTATTAAAAAGATACTAAAAACGATAAAAAAGCTTATACTAGCTATTTAGAAAAAAGGTAAAAGATTTATAAAAATAACTTACTAAAAAAAAAAAAATCTATAAAAGTCTTACTTTGCTTCTATTAATAATAATAAAAAAGGTAGTTTTCTTACTATACTATCTTAATAAGCTATCTATTAAACTCTTCTTTATTCTCCCGCTCCTTTACTTCTACTTTATTAGCTAATAATACTCTCGCTAGTTAATACTACTTTCTTAATAGAAAATAGTCTTTAATTCTTAAAGAAAACACTACTAGCACAGCAGCTTAACCTAATTAGGCAGAGTCACTCTTAGCATTTATTTTTTAATACAAGTTGTTGGTATAATAGTGTATATATTATGTTAGTAAGGCATACTATAGAGGGGAGAGAAGCTATATCTATTTTACCGGTGCTATCTAAGAGATCCTTGGATATACACTATCCGGTAGAATTATTAATATAGCTAGCCTCCTAGTATCATAATGAGATAATAAAGATATTATGAAGATATCATAGATTATCTCAGATTTGCCTCCTAAAAGGGGTATAAAAGCATGCCTGATTTCTATCTCTGATGAAATGTACTATCTTCTTAATTTATTCTGATACCTATTATAACCCTATTTCCTATTTAGGATAAGTATAACCTATATCTTATATAAGATCACATTCCCCTAAATAGTTATAGTCTATATTAGACTATAATATATTATCTGCTAAATTACTTATAGGTTATAAGCCCGGCTAGCAAAACCTATTTCCTATTTAGGAAATCAAGGTATATATTTCCTATTACGGAAAGGCCGAGACTTTGCCGAAATATTTCCGAACTTTATATACTACTATAGTATATTACTATAGATAGTATATAAACTCTATATACTATATCTTAATATAGTATATACACCTAAAGAACTATATACTATTAATAGTATATAGCACTACTTCGATACTATATCTCTCTATAGCCTCCCTAGAGAAGATATATCTCTTTAAATTAAAGGGATCGGAGAATTATATTATCTAGTCTATTAGGGTAAAAGCTACCCTAATAAAAGATGATTTATATACCCCTATAGAAAATCCTTCTATAGGAGTAAAAAATAATAAAGCTATATCTATTTTAAAGCTTTATTGTGATAATAGACCACTACTATATCTTAAAGATATAGAAAGTGCTTATAAAGCCTAGCTACGTCTTAAAGCCCTATATAATCCTAAAGGGTTTACTACTAAATATTTAACCCTAAAAGATTTCTTTAATATAGTATTAAGTGATTTTAACTTAATAGAAGAGTATCTTAATAGGGTTAAAACACTAGTAGATAACCTTAAAGGAAAGGGTATAGACCTACCTAACTAGGTAGTTATAGCCTAGGTCCTAAATAGTCTTAATAAAGACTATAATATATTTATTTAAAATATAATCTAATTATTAAGAAATAACCCTAATACATATACTATTAAATCTCTATTTTCTAGCTTAATTAATACAGCTAGAGGTAGAGAATTCTACGCTTATAGAGGAAGTTATTATATAAATATTATAATACTTAAATATAAGTATTAAAGGTCATATAAAAATAAGCTATTTAAGGGAAAATACTATTAGTATTATAAGATTATTAGTTATAATACTAATAGCTACTAGCTATTATTCCCTAATTTAGTACCTAAAGGCTGGAAGCCTAGAGGTAAAAGGGCTAAAAAGGCTATTAAGCTACCTATTTTAGCTACTAGAGAGTCCTATAGAGCTAAATTAGCTAATATAGCTAATAGCCCTAAGTCTCTTAGTTAAGCTAAGATAAATAAATATATTATATCTAATACAGTAGATACTCTAAAATCTACTAAAGATATTAATATATTAGATCTAGTTAATAAACTAGATAAAGATCTATATACTAGTATTAAAAATAAGCCTCCTAAGGAAGCGAGTAATTAATAACTAGATATAGATAATAACTATAAATATAAAGAGGTATATCCTCTTTTAATATATAGTACTATATTAAGTACTAAAGGACCGCTAGATAATATAGGATTAAATCCTATAAATAGAAAAGTGGACTTTATTCTTAATAGTGCTACTACTATTAGTACTATATACAAATTGGAATATTATTCTTATTACGAACCTACTACTACCTTAGTAAGGTAGGGTAAGGCTAATATAACTAAAGCAACTTATAAAGGTGATATATATATATAATCTAATACTAGCTATATATACTTATTAAAGATATACATTATATACCTAATTTAGGTATAAATTTAATATTCACTAGTTATATAATTTAATAGCTTTATTTATAAAAAATAAAGCCTATTTATATATACTATTAAAGAAAATAGTTACTATAGGTAATAAGAAGGATAACCTCTATTATATAAATATTACTATATTAAAGAAAACTATTAATACTAATATAGATACTAAGACTAATTATCTTAGTATAACTACTAAAAGTGGTAATAGTTATATTCTAGAAAGGACTATTAAAAATAGTATTATTGATACTATTAAATTATAGTATATAAGATTAGGGTATATTAATATATAAACCCTAAGAATGCTCCTATTAAATCTCCTAGGGATAAAAATATCTCTAGAAGAAATTAAGGCTTTTCTTAAAGAAAAATATAAGGTATACCTATTATCTAAAGATAATAGAAATATCTATAGGAAGTTAGATAATCCTACTAAGTATAAAATCTTAGATAGGATTTATAGTGATTTAGGTAGACCTTTACTACCTACCTATAATAAATATAGGTATTATATCACCTTCCTAAATAAGAAATCTAGATATTTATAGATAACCTTACTATATAATAAAGATAATACCTATAAAGTATTTAAAGACTATAAAGCCTTAATTAAAAGTACTTCTAATAGGAGGATTAAAGAACTCTTTACCGATAATAGTAGAGAGTACATAAATAAGTAATTTAAATTAGCCCTCTCGGAGGTTATAGGGGAAAACAGGAAGGAGAAGGAAAAACAAATTAATAAAGTAAAAGATATAAAATAGGAAGAAGTATAAATCAATGTATTCAGATAGAAAAAACCATGAAGGATAAAAAACTAACTTATGCTGGGGGTTTACCCTGTATTTATGTTAAATGTATAGTTACATTTAAATTAAATAATGATTTCATATAGATCTATGATTTCAATGATTTCATATTATAGCATTTATGTTAATGTAACATTAAAAATCTTATTATGATAATTTAAATCTTAATTTAAATCTTAATTCAAATCTTAATTCAAATCTTAATTCAAATCTTAATTCAAATCTTAATTCAAATCTTAATTCAAATCTTAATTCAAATCTTAATTCAAATCTTAATTCAAATCTTAATTCAAATCTTAATTCAAATCTTAATTTAAATCTTAATTTAAATCTTAATTTTTAATTTTAATGTCATATATTAATTTTAGCTTTTTAGCATGTAAGAATTATAGTAGGATCATTGTAATAATTGTTAAATCCTGTAATTGAATTGAATTCCTTTATAATAAATATGATAAGCCCTAACTAAATATAGTATTAACTATATAACTACTCCTAGTTATATTAAGGAGCCTAATAGGCTAATAGAAAGAATAAACCTTACTTTATTTAATAAGGTAAGAGTATTACTTATACAATCGAAAAGCCCTAGCTATTTATAGGGAGAAATACTATAGGCTACTACCTATATCTATAATAGGTCTCCGTATAAAGTATTAGGGTATAAAATACCCTTTAAAGTGTTTTATAAGAAAAGACCTAATATACGAAATATTAAGGTCTAGGGCTCTTTAGCCTATTATTATATAAATAAATATAAAACAAAGCTATCTCCTAGAAAGGAAGAAGCTATAGTTATAGGCTATAGTGATTATAAACACCATAAGCTATAGGACTATAAAAGACTAAAAAGTCTATAGTCTAGGGATATTATAATATATAAAAATAAGTTTCTAGAAAGACTACCTAGAAATATAAATCCCTATAACTATAGTCCCTATAAAGAAACTAAGCTTATAAGCTTAGAAAAGGTTAATATAGATCCTATATCTATATCTCCTAATAAGGAAGATAATAAGGTATTAACTAGAGCTAAGAACTCTAGAAGAATTACCTTAGATCCTAATTATAGGATAGAAGTGTAAATACCTAAATTATATATTATGAAGGATACTATATTAACTAACTATATTAGCTTAATTAAGACTAATATAACGTATTTCACCCCCAAGTGACGCACCCCAACCAACCTATTAAATTTAAATGCATTTATCTCAACCATAACGCTATTAAATTAATTCAACTAACTAACTGGTCTATCTGGATATGTCTCTCTTCTATGTCCTAGCTTCCTACATATTCTATATCCCCGGGGGGGGGGGGTTTATACGCGGCTACAAACCCGATTCTCTATATATACTAGAACCGGAGGGAGGTACTTATATTACTTCCTCCGGCTGTATAGTTAGTGTAGATGCTTCTAAAACTAAGAGGCCTTCTTTAGCGGGGATCTGCCTCTTAGATCTAGCTCGCTTTTGCTTCTACTTCTCGTTAGCGTCGCGTAATTCCTTATTTTCTTTAGCGAGTAAGATAGCACCTTGTATTGTAAGACAGAAGCCTTTTATAAGCTAGTTTAATACACAATCTGATAGGCTAGGCGGGCTCTGTGATCTTATATATAAAGTAAAGCTTTGATTGATAAAGCCTATCGATATAGTTCTTTCTCTATAAAGGGGGTTTTTAGGGTAAAATTCCGGCTTAATTCACTACCCTAGCTAGCTAGGGGGGTAGGGGTTCGAAGCCGAATATCAAGCTTCGAAATCACTCTCTCCGGTAAGAAAGGGACTAAGCTAGCTACTCTAAAGCTATTTTTAATAGTCTCCGATTTAAAAGCTTTAATTCGTACGAGGGGGTATACTTCGAGGAAATTAAATTTATCAATATAATTTATCCCGACCCGTATTTTTAATTTAACTAGCCTACTATACGTATATTTTAATACTATAAAATAGCCTATATTAAGAGGCTATAAAAGGTAAGAGGAATATAGAGATATATAGATTAGTATAATCTTATTTTCCTTATAGATTTTATCGAACCTTAGGGTTAAATGACTTCCGTGGCTATTAAATATTAAAAGCCGATACCCCTTTTTCGTACGTAAAGAAATAATAGGAATAAAGAGCTTTTTAATCTAGTAAAGTCTAATTTTATTAGAGGTCTATCTATTAGGACTAACTTTAAATCGCTAGTCCTCTAGAAGGCCGTCGAACTAGGATTTAATAAAAACTTTACCTTTAAAAATTATATATAGTAGGAGGGCCTAGCTAGTAGTATTCGTACACTCGATTACCGTTACCTACTCGCGATTTCTAGGCTATAAAAGTACTCGCCGACTATAGTATTCACTTCTTATTATAACCTTTATAGTCGCTATTAACCCTATTATAAAACCGGTCTTATTAAAGTTATAAATATCGTCTAGGTCGATTCTAAATTAAAGGATAGTTTTTTAAATAAGATTAAACCACTCTATAATAAATTTAGGATCTTCGTATTTCGCACGCTTATAGTTATACCGTTTCGAGAATCGGAAGGAGAGGAGAGGATATCGTTTTATAAATTTTATAACCTAATTTTCGCCGACCGAAAGAACCGGGATAGTTCCGCGCTTTTTAAGAAGAAGGTTCGCTATTTCTTGTACTATAGAGGGCCGGGGGGCTACTCTATATAGATCTATAGAGAGTATCTATTTTTTAAGTGATTCCTCTTTAGTTTATATCAATTTGCGTAAATTAACGCGAGAAATCGCGAGGTTTTATATACCACGAAGGCGGCGACGGAAGGTAGATTCGGGTATATTAAAACGGCGTGCCACTTCACGAATTAAAGAGATTTCTTGATTCTTAAAAGCCTATATAGCTAGTTAGATCCTACCCTCTTGCTCTATTGAATTTTTAGAGCTTTGGGGGCATATTGGTGGCATGGTAGGTGGTTGAAAAAGAAGGGGTTAAATTAATTGACGCGTTTTGGATGGGGTGCGTCACTTGGGGGTGTGCGCCACTTGGGGGTGAAATACGTTAGATAGTAGGTTCTTATTAACTACCTTAATACTATCAGAACCTAATAGCTATTAAGAAGCTATTAATAGTCTAGAAAAGGACGAATAGTTAAAGGCTTACTACGCTAAGGTAGAAGAATTAGAAAAATAAGGAACCTTCTGGGAGGTTATAGGGGAAAATAAGAATTTAATTGATAAAATAAAAGATGTAAAATAGGAAGAAGTATAAATCAATGTATTCAGATAGAAAAAACCATGAAGGATAAAAAACTAACTTATGCTGGGGGTTTTTCCCTATATTTATGTTAAATGTATAGTTACATTTAAATTAAATGATGATTTCATATAGATCTAGATTTTTAATTAGAATTATAAATCAGGATTTCATATGATTTCATATAGATCTATTATATCGATGTAACACTAGAAATCTTGTTTATAGTTAATGTAACATGATTTAAAATCTAAATCTAAATCTTAATTTAAATCTTAATTAAATCTTAGTTTTAATTTTAGTGTCATATATACATTCATTTTAACTTTTTAGCATTATAAGAATTATTACAAGATCATTATAATAAAGAATCTGTATTTTAAATTCATAATTGATAAATTTGTATGAATGCATTTTGTAAAAATTGTTAAATCCTGTAATTGAATTGAATTCCTTTATAATAAATATGATAAACCTACGATACAATAAATACACTACCTAGTATAAACCGTATTAAGGGTAAATAGGTTTTTAAAAAGAAACCTATAAATAATCCTAATCCGGATAAGGATTATATTACTAATAGTGATAAAACTATTAGATATAAGGCTAGGTAGATAATTTAAGGATTTCACTAAAAACTAGAGGTTAATTTCCTAGAGACCTTTTCTACTACGTATAGAACTAAGTCCTAGTATCTATTATTAATAATAGCTGTTAACAAAGGCTGGTATATACTATATCATATTTATTACAAAGGATTTCAATTCAATTACGGGATTTAACAATTTTTACAAAATGCATTCATACCAAATTTATCAATTATGAATTTAAAATATACAAATTCAATTTATTATAATGATCTTATGATAATTCCTATATGCTAAAAAGCTAAAATGAATGTATATATGACACTAAAATTAAGACTAAGTTATTATTTAAATTAAGATTTAAATTAAAATCTAAATCTTAATAAGATTTTTAATGTTACATTAACTATAATAAGATATTTAGTGTTATATCAAACTATAAATGCTATAATATAACTATATAAAATTATAGATGAAATCGTAGATCTATATAAAATCATAATTTATATGAAATCCTGATCTATAATTAAAACTAAAAAATCTAGATCTATATAAAATCATCATTTAATTTAAATGTAACTATACATTTAACATAAATATAAGGAAAAATCCCCGGCATAAGTTAGTTTTTTATCCTTCATGGTTTTTTCTATCTGAATACATTGATTTATACTTCTTCCTATTTTTACATCTTTTACTTTATCAATTTATTTTTCCTTCTCCTTCCTATTTTCCCCTATAACCTCCAAGACCTATATTATAGATAAGTAAGAAGTAGCCCTATATTATACTCTCTACTATAGAAAGTAAGTATATTATAAAGTCACTCGCTATATAAGAAGCTATCTAGCTTATATAGCTTCTTATCGAGATCGGAATTCCTAGCTTTATTAAAAAGCCTATCCCGATCTACACTAATAATAATAGGGCTATTATATTAGCCTCGAACTTTAAATTCTATATAGCGATAAAGTATATTACTATTAGATTTTATAGGCTTCGAGAAAAGGTTACTACTAGCTCTATATACTATTACGGGACTACCTGTCACCAATCGATGGTGCCCCACCGGGTACATAGATAGGCCACCGAGAGCCAACTAATCTATCTATTAGTAGATCACGTATAGTATCTAATACTCTAGTATCCCTAGGTATTTAGGAAAGAGAAACCTATTTACGCTTAGTAAGTAAAGGTATAATTAAGCCTAATCCGACCTACTACTAGGAGGTTTCCGGTATGTATATACTTTAGGGTATCGGATATTATCTATACTAGGAATCACTATATATAGAACTAGGGATATATAACTATAACTCCCGCGTCGACTTTAAGAAGTATATATAGGAGTATATAGCGACTCTAGCGGTAACTCTAGGGAGTTACGCTAGGAGTAGGAAATAAAGGATATATAAGGACACTTATTTATATACTTAGTTTAGTTCTTCGTCTTTAATTATATATTGTTACTTATATTTACCTTTTAGATTACTAGTGACTCTCTTATTTAATTATAACTTAATAATACTTATAGATAGACTGATACTCCGGTATAGATCTATTCGGCGCTCTACCTAGCACCGTTCCTCGATACCTTAAAAGAACCTAGTCTATAGTAAGGCCTATTAGGCAATAGTACGGTTAAGAGTATAGATCGTTGACGTTAGAAACCTAAGCGGTATAAGGTAAGTATACCCGGAACCCTTCTAACCTAACTGTGACCAGTTGGCAGTGCGTAACATCGTTAAAAATTCCTACTATATAAATAGCGGCTAACGGTATAATAAAGCCCCTTATAAAAGTCATATTTAGGCGGTGGATATTGTAGATTAGCCTTTATTAATTAATATAAATCTATTTTGATTTATATATAAAATAGGGGGGTCTAAATCTAGTTTTCGAAGTGCTACTTTTATCTGCTTTTTATCTGGTTTTTCTGTTAAAAAAGGGATAGTTTAAACTATAAGAATCACTATATGTTTTGTTTGGGGGGGGGGGGTTCGAGGTCACGTGACCTCGAATGCTCTATTATATATTAGATAGCTTCTTATATAGATAGTTTCTTCTCTTCTTCACGTATCTATTTAGTTTCTAGGGCATCCTACACGTTCACTGTAGATTGTTGTTACGGACCTACCCGTCACCAATCAGTGGAGACCCACCAAGCATATAGATGGGCCATTAAGAGCCAACGAACACCGGATCACGTGAGCAGACAGCGAACGGCTAAGATCAGCCTACCATTCGCCGTGATAAATAATACTACAATACAATACACTACGAGACAATCGGCCAATATCACGTGATTATACACGTAGTAGATTGGTAGATAGTCGGATAGTAGAATCTGCTAAGGAGATTCTACTACGCTACTATCTACTTATCTATATAGGAAGAACTTAGGGATATATAAGGACACTTATTTATATATCTAGTTTAGTTCTTTGTCTTTAATCATATATTGTTACTTATATTTACCTTTTAGATTACTAGTGACTCTCTTACTTAATTATAACTTGATAACACTCACGAATAGACTAATACTCCGGTATAGATCTATTCGGCGCTCTACCTAGCACCGTTCCTCGATACCTCAAAAGGACCCAGTCTGTAGTAAGGCCTGTTAGGCAATAGTACGGTTAAGGGCACAGATCGTTGACGTTGGAAACCTGAGTGGTATAAGGCAAGTATACCCGGAACCCTTCTAACCTAACTGTGACCAGTTGGCAGTGCGTAACAATTGTCTCTATTAGTATGGAATAAATTATCGTTGAGTGTAAAATATTGTTGAATGGGGCCTACCAACCCTCGGTAGTGTGTTGGTGAAAAGGCGGTGCCACGGTTAATGGTTGAATTCTGTGATTAAATTCATAATTGATAAACTTGTATGTAATTGATAAACTTGTTTAAATACTTTTTTGTAAAAAGTTGTTAAATCCTGTAATTGAATTTTGAATTAAATTTGTGTATGAATTCTTTTTGTAATAAATATGATAGGGGTGCCATTCGCTTTTGAGATACGTTAATACTTACAATCTGCCATCCAGTACGGACTTATAAATGGAAATTAATAGGCGGAAATGGGTATATGAACATAGTGAAAATACAGCGCGTGTAACATTATAGACCTACCTCTGTACTAGACGTGCATCGATGGATTCATCTGGTGTTGAATCCTCCAATGGGAAATGCAAACTCGAGACCTATCCGGTCGATCGCGAGAGGCACATGTGTGACCAAGAGTTTTAAGAGTTACACTCCCATAATTCCTTTGCTGACATGATCTCAAGAATCAGAGGCGTATTCAGCAAGGCATTTTTCGCTGCTTCGTCACCTGCAGCTGCTTTACTCAAACCCTGACCCGAACCCAGAAACCTTTTGTCCCATCCCCACCCAGTGAGAAATAACGCGACGAAGAAAGTCTGTGTGCCACCCTTCTGCTGAATTGATGGACGCTCCTCAATGTACTCAAGCTTGACATTTTTCCCCATAATCTTCTTAGCAAGAGCTTCTTTGGAGCGTAACTCCCCTTTCTGATGCCCCAAGTTCTTTAGAATCGGCACCCATAAACCTGATAGCCAGTGCTCTGCTAGCTCATAGCCAGAAACAGGATTGGATAGTATGACAGCAGCGACGTAGGCTTCGAATACGTCCCCCTTTGTTTTTGTCCATCGCTTTGACGGGGTATTGTAGTTTGGCGGCACAGAAACCCTGCGGTCCAAACCAAATCTTTCAGCGAAGCCCGAAAGCGTCTCATTCTTAACAAGAATCTCCCGAATCTGTGATATTCGACCTGCGGGTAAATCTGGAAATCTCTCCCAGACAAGTTTGGTTGCAATCAGTTCGATGTATGCATCGCCTAATATCTCAAGTCGGTCGTAGGTCGTGTTGTTATTGTTGCTAAGAGCTGGATGGGTAAAGACAGCAAGTTCCAGCTCGTCATCCATGATCGGGGGAAGCTTAGGGTCACACGAACCACCGATCAAATTGAAATTGTGATCTGAGTGGTGTGATTTTGGGACTTCACCAGCCATGGAAGCATCTCTGAAAGACAACTGATTCTTCGTCGTACGAAATGTGTCATCCAGCCTCGAAATGGCATCCACAATCTCCGAGTCAGCGCCAATGAGATCAGAACTGGTTGAAATTTCTCGAACAAGGTGTTGTAGAATAAGCAGACGAGAATTGTTGCTAGACTTGGCCATGCTGCGACTGACACCAATAGGGGATTTAGTATCCGATGGCCGACTCGATTTTCGAACCTTTAAGGGAGTAGTTAGCAAATTACTTTGAATCAACAGGAATTAACTCCGTGGGATGAGAACATGGTATTCACCTTGGGCCGCTTTTGTGAATTTTGTGTGGCATCTGATCCAAAGGCGGATGATGATCTTTTCAGATCTACCACTGGCCTTTTTGAGCCTGCTGAATCTGGTACCTTGTATTGAGACATGTCAATTGTTGTAGACCTTGTTCATTCTTGAGTCCAGCTTTTGCAGTTTTTACCCTTTTTCCCTTGGAGGTAAAAACATGGATAATATGTAGGCGGTATACTTCGGGTGGTCACATGACTGCCAGGCAAAGTTCAGTTGGTATCTCCCCGATTTCGATGTCTACCAAGCTGCTGTGAACAGCTGCTTCACCCATTCCTTTTTGCATATGATTCTTCTGATCCCTTAAGAAGGAAAATGGCGCCCAGTCGAATCTTGGATCTAGTTAAGGTTCAACCACCCTTTTCACTGTGCTGTGCTGGCATTCACTAATTGGCAATTCTCTAGACCCAATGCCGCATATTCTCTCTTAATTTCAATCCGCAACGGCTTCGGCTTGGAAACAAGGTCTTGAGACAGCGCTTGCGTGGGCCAGCGCTTGCAGCTTGGTACCCAAAGCAGACTGTGTCTTTCCAAGATTTACAAAATACTTATAAGCCTCTTGGCTTGACAACATTTGATGAGGCTGAAGATGACAGAGAAGAAGCTATTCAGATGTAAGAATTGACGCACCATGTTACATACATTCTCACTAAACATCTGATTCATAGCGCCAAATTGCGAGGGAAGGGCCGGCCGAAGAAGAAAAGAACTGCTGCAGGTAATCTCCTCTACACCCGACGGTTTCATGCCAGGATCAAAATCTAATACTTCAACAGAATCGAGGTCCGCAAAAAAGAAGAAATAGATTGTCAGCCTAACCTTCTAGACATTTCTGAGCTTGATATTGCACCACTCGGATCGACACTGGCACATTCTATACCCGGATTATCTATCCATGGTTTGGCTGGGCTAGTGAAACACTGCCTTGAAAAGCTGTCCAGATCTTTTTCTTCAGGTGCAAATTGCCTAAAGATGTTGCCTTCGCTGATAGTCTCACCATCCGACACAGCTTGTTTTGTTTCATATTTTGTATACTACAATTTTTTTTTGGGGGGGGTTTTCTCATGCGAGCAGTTCATTGGAACAATACCGAAAATCCTACACAAAAGAATTGGACCAAACGTATATGTCAATGTACATCAGATAGGTCGTGGCATGGGATTAGACCTTTCCAAGGCTTCCAAGCCCTGGAGGTCCCTCGCGTCTTTATATATTATGTAGGTGTGTAGGTGACTGTACGGAGCAGAGTGGCAAAATATAGGCGGTAAGACATTGTACCCGGGCGCACGTGATGACAATTGAGATGCAATATATTCGGGTTTTTAACCTTGCCGCCCACTTCATCGTCTTTCGCTACCTAAATCTATCCTTGTGCATACTTGAACCAAGTTGTTGGTGCCATATTTCTTTCCATTCCTGCGATATTTTGCAACTGGCACCGCGTTCATTGAGCAGCTGCCAAACCTTCCAGCAACCATGAAACTGAGCAAGAACCAGCTCAGAAGAGCCAAAAAAAAGGCACAGAAAGCCGAGGTAAGGCAGATTCTTAAAGTCTCTCAGTAATAGCCGACACAAAGCTGACACTACTGTAAAGAATACGAGCTTTCCAGTCGACACTACCATATCACGGGATCCTTCACCTCCCCCAGTCGCTACTTCTCAGGATGCACCGGCTGATACCAACACTGATCTGCTTCCCGAGCCAACTGATCCGCTATGGGAAATGTACAAAGGTGTTGTCGGAAAATTCGACGAGACAGTGAGCGAAGGTTCATTGACGAAGGATACCGATAAACCCGAGGTCTTCTTTGGCGATGGTGATGAAATACCCGACGAGGAGCAAGAGAGCGAGCCCAAGATTTCAAAAAAGAAACGGAAAGAAATGAACAAGCTTTCCGTTGCTGAACTCAAAGCAATGGTACGAAAGCCTGAAATCGTTGAATGGACAGACACATCCGCTCCTGATCCTCGACTCCTTGTTCACATTAAAGCTCATCGCAATGTGGTCCCGGTACCCTCTCACTGGTCGCTCAAACGAGAGTATCTCTCATCCAAACGGGGAGTGGAGAAGGCCCCGTTTGCTCTCCCAAAGTTTATACAAGAGACGGGAATATCTGAAATGCGCGACGCCGCTTTGGAGAAGCAGGAACAGTCAAGTTTGAAGCAGAAGCAACGAGAAAGAGTACAGCCAAAGATGGGAAAGCTGGACATTGATTATCAAAAGCTTTACGAGGCATTTTTCCGTTTCCAAACCAAGCCAGAGTTGACTCGCTACGGTGAGATCTACTATGAGGGCAAAGAATACGAGACCAATCTGAAGCACCTGCGACCCGGCGAACTGAGCGATGAGTTAAGAGACGCTCTTGGTATGGCTCCAGGAGCCCCTCCCCCGTGGCTTGTCAACCAGCAGCGATATGGTCCCCCTTCTTCCTACCCCGCGTTGAAAGTTCCCGGCCTCAATGCGCCACCGCCCCCCGGTGCGTCGTGGGGCTACCATCCTGGAGGGTATGGAAAGCCACCTGTCGATGAACACAACCGCCCATTATTCGGAGGTGATATCTTCGGCGTTTTACAACCTCAACAACATTCACAGCAAGGAGTGCCGATTGAAAAAGATCTTTGGGGTGAATTACATGAATCAGAAGAGTCAGAAGAGGAGAGTGAGGCAGAGGAGGAGGACGAGGACGAAGAAGAAAGCGACGAAGATGGGGTGGGTGCCGGTGCTCATTCCCCTAGTGGCATGGAAACCCCAAGTGGAATAGATTCAGCAGTACCATCTGAATTTGTTGGCGCTGAGAATGTTTCTGGGGAGTTCGATGTGCGCAAACACCATCGTGGTACAGATACAGAGGAATCCGTTCACCCTCGCAGTGCCTATCAAGTCATCCCTGAGAGGCAAACGAACGTGGAAGGCTTTTTCGGGGGTGATAGGGCCTACGACCTTAGCGGATCAACAGGCAAACCTCCTGTTCTCGGCGCAGATGACCAAAACCGGAAACGCAAGAAGCCTGGGGATGTTGAAGTGTCTGTCAACTTGGATGCAATTCAATCTGGCGATGGCCTCAGCAAAGAGAGCCTCCAGAGCATGTACGAGTCACAGAGGCAGCAGCAGAATCCATCAAACTGGGCTTTCCAGGAGGACTTGAGTGACATGCTTGCACAGGAGAACCGCAAAAGATTGCGAAAGGAAGAGGAGAGACGAAGAAAGCATTAAAGATGCTTCTTTCGGTGTATTTTTTATTTTCTTTCTCTTGAGTTCTCGAGGCGTGCTTCTTTCATGGTGAGCATTGGAGTTTGGCTGCTTTGTTGTACACTCTATTCAAAAAAAGCTATCTGGCCTGTAATGTGCGGTTAGTTTTGAATCAAAGTTCTTACTGAATAATCTATGAAATTCCAAGAGGTGTGTTTGTAGATTGTCTGGAATCTTCCCAGTCAGAATACTAGCATCTTGCCCAGGTGATATATCTCCATACATCGAGGCCCACAAGTCACGGGTATGGTTCCCGAAAGGGTTTAGCTCAGTCCTCTCTACCGCATTTCGACCCTTCAATTTCCTTCCAAGGTTGTACTTTGATTTACTTTCGCCTTCTCTCCCTAGGAGACGGAGAAGTAGCACTGAGTTATTGTGTGCTCCTGTGCTCTGATTCTCTGCCTACTATTACACCCAGAGCACTTCATCCATATTTTCTACGTTAGAATGGAGTGGGATCGCAGAAGGTTTGTAGGCGCATCGAAACGTCTGAAAGGAAGTTTCTAAGAATTTCCCTAGATTTGATGAACGAAGAGGTGGAGAAAGTTATCGCCCAGCCGACAGAAACGGTCGTTCCCCTTCTCGGGCTTATGAAATTCGTCACCGACGCTCGCCACCGCGAACCCGAAGCCCTCCTCGACCACGAGCCGACACTTGGGTACCGTCATCAAATAGAGGGTATGGGCGCACACGAAGTCGGTCACCACCATACCGGCGCCGCTCACGTACTCCCCCGGGAAGAAACTTTGGTCCACCCCCCCTACGAAAGACGACGATCCCCACCGAGAAGGTTCTCGCCCAGAAGAGATGAAAGGGTCAGATCACCGCCCCCAAAATGGCGCTCAAAATCGCCCTACGGTGATGGCAGATCACGCAACGCATCCCGTGCTCGCAACAGCCCAAGACGGATACGCGATACAACCCCTGGCAGCCAAGTCTTCCGACCCGCTAGACGAGACGGGCCTGCTATCTTAAATATTGACAACCCCACAAGACCACCCTCGCCGAGAGTACAGGCAGAAGCCTTGTTGCCACGGAGTCCAATTCATGCCTTGCATCGAGGCCACCCTCGTGATGCGGCGAATCGAGATCGGACTTTGTCGCCATCGACACGTGTTTCACCTGCACAAGCCTTGGCCTCACAACCCGCCCTGTTATCTCGACGTTCATCGCCGGATATAGAAAAGCCTGTTGTGGTTTCCCGCAGATCCCGTAGTCGGTCGCCGATTCGCTCTCCGGTACCCTTACAACGTTCGTCGAAGCCCTCAGGTCGATCTCCGTACCGGGATCAGGTCTACGATACGGAGCCCTCTCACCCACAACAACGGCAAGATCACGAGGACCGAGTATCGTTTGGCAACAATTCGCCTTTTTCGATTTCGGAGAGAGCGCATTTGGAACCTCAGACGAGCGGGACCAAGGTTGGTGGCAACATCCCAACCCAACCGAAAAACCACAGCGCAAGTCCACTCCCACTGCCGCCATCAGGACCTTATCAGGGACCGAGGCCGCCATCTAATCAGCATCGCGGTCCTTCGCATGTCTCTTTACTATCAGCGCCTACTCGTCCTCGACGCGGACCTGGCCCACGTGATGCTTGGACGGGGTCCCCGCCGGTACGCCGCGGACCTGTTGCGCCTTCGCAGGCTCCACCAGCGGGTCCTCGCGCTTCCTTTTCATCCCCCGTACCAGGTGGCGGTTACCGACATCCCACTTCTCGGCAACCCAACACTCCGTCTGTAACTCAACCATTGGCCCAGAGGGGGATCAACCATCTTGCGGGGCTATTCACCATCGTACCGGAAGGTCGGAGTTTTCCGTCACTTCTAGATCCTGCTGTGGAGAAGCGGTTGGCTCAGCTTGATGCCGACAAAGAAAGACTTCTTGAGCAGATCGCGGAGACGCAGAGGTCTAAGCGAGCAGGACTTCGAGACTGGGATCGACTCGATCGCGAAAGCTCGATCTGCGCTCTTAAGAGCGAGCTAGCTGAAGGCCATCTTCAGCGAATGGCCGATGAGAGTATTGGGGGCGGGAACTTGTTCTAGCGAGGCACGTGTACATGTTTGTCCTACAATGACAATTGATCTCGGCGTTTTTATCTGGCCATGTGTCTGGTGGCTTTAAGGTGTTGGGCAGGTCTAGGTAGCGGTTATGGCTTTTCTCTTCCCATGTTGTATCAATATGATGACTTGACGACATTATGTATTGAGATCCTGTTGTGTGAATATGTAGGGATTTATTGCGCTTGTAGACATATTAAGTACATATTAGGAGTAGATATCTCATATATGCAATGCCTATACAGAAGTCAAATCACATATACACATATACTGTATATATGTACATAGTATTCAATGCAAGGTACATATATACCTACTACAACATATACAGTTAGTACGCATTAATCTTAACACCCTCACCTCATACCGCCTACCAAGCCGCTTATCAAGCAGTGATTCAAGGCGCCTAAAATGTCTTATGTATCTTGTTAAAAAGGGTATCCTATGTCTCGGAAGTAACATTCTAGTTAGAAATGTGACTTTTAGCAAATGAAGTATGCTATTATGACTACCTGGCTAATTGGGCGGATGACTTGACTGGCAGAATATTATGTAATAGTGTTGTGTGGGGCCAAGGGTGTTAAGACTAATGCAGAGTCACTGTATGTAGTAGGGGATCTTCTAGATCATTGTTATCGGTACGGAGTGCAATTCTCTACTTCAAGTAAAGCATTTTCCCTGGCTAAAATGCACAAATTAGATACTTGGCAAGCGTGTACTTATAGGTATATACGTCTATAGACTATACTCCGTACTACTATACGATTTAAGGTATGTCTGGATGTCTGGATGTCTGGAGGTCTGATTGTATGCATTGTATTTACCGTATTGGACATACGAGTCATGTACGGAATACGTATGTATTGTACCTGATCTGCAAGTAATTTAAGTTCCCCTTCCGTTTCTTGCCTTCGTGTCAATAACTCGGCTGTTTTGGTGTAGACTCCTACCAATTCTCAAACTCGCCCCCTTCTCCTTTTCTCTTTCTCCCTCTCCTGGCTTAGGTCACTATTCACACTGTTAATCGAGATACGTTTCCGGCATAATGAATATCTTCAGGTTATTAGGTACGACATAAAACCAATGGAAACTAACGCGATATACTAACGCTCAATCGCAGCCGACTTCTCCCACCTGGCGTCGATCTTCATGCTTCTGCAGAAGATGAAGACGTCAAGCGTATGTCCTCCTATCCACGAAGCCTCATATGCTTGCGACTAATGGCAGATCGCAGAGTTGCTCCGGGTTGTCGTTCAAATCGCAGGTGCTATACCTTCTCGTTTTTGTCACTCGTTACCTCGGTAGGTTATGTTGCTGTCGGCTTTATGTTCATCACAATCGCTGACGCGCTTTGTAGATCTTTTCTGGACATTCACCGACTCCCTGTACCTCACCACGTTCAAGCTTCTGTTTATCGGTTCCTCGGCCTACGTCATCTACCTTATGCTCAACGACTACAAACCCACACATGATCCCAACATTGATACTTTCAAAGTTCAATATCTCCTCGGAATTAGTGCGGTGCTTGCCATTCTCTTTCCGCGCGATTATCGTATTTCCGAGGTTGGTTGGATCCTGTCTATGGAGTGGAAAAACCCAAGACTAATGTCATGTAGATACTTTGGACCTTTTCCATCTGGTTGGAGTCGGTTGCCATATTGCCACAGCTATTCATGCTACAACGAACCGGGGAGGCAGACACCATCACCACCCACTATCTTTTTGCCCTGGGACTCTATAGGGCACTCTACATCCCGAACTGGGTCTTCCGCTATTTCACCGAAGCCTCCTTCCAACGTTCATTCCAGCCTGTGACAATTATCGCCGGAATCATCCAAACGCTGCTTTACTCTGACTTCTTTTACATTTACTACAACAAGTAAGCCCAATTGCCCCCAACAAGCAAAAGACAGACGTGTGGTGCAGGCACTGACGCTCGCGCTTTTTTTTCCCTCCCAGGGTTTTGAAGGGCAAGAAGTTCTCGCTTCCTGTTTAGGATTCTTTCTACTTTTTGAATGAGTTAAGGAATTTATGATATCTCAGGATATTCTAAAGGTTCCGAGATGGAATTTTGAATCTGATCCGCTTGTTCCTTTTATATCTGCCTGGAACACGATCACCCACAAGCACCAAGTGCCTTGAACCAATGCAACATCCCTCCAAGACCCGACGCTGGGGGTTGCTATGAATTAATGTTTTCATGTCACCAAATCTGTATGCATATAGGAATGGTCACATGAGGCAATAAACCCGCAATTGACTACCGAATATCGAATATCTCGGACCATGTGCATATCTGATTGTATTCTATGTTCATCAGTGAAGGGAAATCTTCTTTGGCTTGTCAAATTTTGTACTTTTAGGTCATTCGTCTACCCTTTTTAATGTAGCCTATGTTATATGCGAGATCCAAGATTCGAGCTCAACTATTCAATTATTCAGAGTATTCTTTTGGTTTGCTTTTTTTTTCTCCTTTCTCCTTTCGCTTCCATTGAATATTGACATCCCTTATCTCTTCGTACGCTCGAAGTCTTGTAACGGATGGTAATCAACTTCTCGCCCGGTCCGTGTATGCCACCCATCAGACCCGTGATTGACAAGGAAGCATAGAACGATCTAGACGCTCCTGGTAAGGTATACTTTTGGGCAGTACACAGTTAGTGTACCCCGATAATATCAAAAAAGCAACATCCACACAAGGTCGACCAGAAATGACAATCAGAACTCTCGCTGAGGCGCGGTCCCATGCGTCGGGACATATCCCGTTGTGTAGCTCAATTGGGACGGAGGAATAGATAAATCGGCGGAGAATGGGTCCAAAGTGCCGGCAATTGAGTGTGAAATATTGCCCATGGGACCCTGGAACGACCGAACTCCGTTACCTAGATTCGAGCGACCTTGCACATTTTGATGACTATCCAACCAGCCACCGTGACCGTGTAAATGACCAAAATAGTCTGCTTGCGTCCTGTCAAGAGGAATTTGACCGGCAAATGTCGATTCTCGTCGCGAAATTGGCGGCGACGGGAGTTTGGGGGATCGAGAGACCATCTCCAGCCTGGGGGAGCTTCTTCGCGAATTGGGCGGCGTCAAGCGTGAGCCTCCACGGCGCACCTGACAGGTTGGGCAGATCTTAACAAAGCGAGAGATCAGTTCCTTAGGAACCCTAATGAAATAGTCAGTGGCTGTGAACCAGACACGCCATGTACATATACAACGTGACTCGGATTTGCCCACCATGAATAGATTCGCCGGACCTGGGCAGATGTCTTGTCTCGGCCACCGTGCTGGCATTGCTGATGGGCCTTGGTGAGGATTTTGAACAATTTTTCGCGAATTGCAACCGGCTTTCCCTCGTGACAGATCATTTTCTTATGCTTTATATCGCAACAAACCACCCCGTCAGCATCATCCATCATATCAGTTGAGAACAAGAGAGACTTACATCTGATCCCACTGCTTGGAGCTTGAACATCTTTTTGACCCAAAATCTGACTCGTTTAGCAAGGCAATTGACTGAATCAAAGAGACCCCATACCGAAATTGAGCCGATTCCACTGCCGTGTCCTTAGGGTCAATCAATACAGTTCTGATGTTACGGGCCCTTTTAGCGTAGATCAACGCTTTATCTTGCTTCTTGATGGACAGGTCCTCAACGTAGCTAAAGTAACGAAATATCAGCCCTAACTGCTTTTCAGTTTATCAAGACCCACTCACTTCTGCATCAGTTGATCAAACTCCTTCACATCAGGGAAGCCGCTAAGTGCAGGCACCACAGCCTCTGACAACAATGTAGCCTCGTTGTGAGACTCTTGGTTTTCAATATCCGTTTCACCAAGCGGGTCGCGGGGCAGATACCTTGGCCCTTGAAGATAGCGCGGTTGGGACATGAACTGCGGCGGATGGTGTAGCCGGGATTCATCTGGGGTTGTCATCGATGGAATCGAATGTTCCGACGTATATTGCAAATGCTGCAACCCCGGAGGCAGACTCGACTGTGGGCCATAGGGCTGCCCAAACTGAGACCCGTACGGGTTGAAGGAATGCTGAGGGAAATGATATGAAGCAGAACCATGGGTGTTGAAGTCATGGCTTTCTTGCTTGAAGTCATGACTCTCTGGCTGACCGTAGGAGCCAGGTACTGCCATTTGGTGATTCATGATATACGCATCATTACCTTCGTTGCGCCTTGCAAAGCTGCTCATAATGCCTTGCTGAGTGGGAATGCCAATTGATTATCAGTTCAGGTCGATCTGTTTCAGACAGATAGATGAAGAATAAGATAAACAAAGAGATATATAGATAAAAAAAAAGGATAGAAGGAAAAGGATAAAAGGAAAGAGCAGTATACAGCGAGTCTCCGAGTGGGGTGATGATAATGAAGAAACGAAGACTGGGCTTAACTCGTTTGTATGTAGAGGAAGAATTTCCACAGTATCCTGGTACACCACAGTATCACCCAAAAAAAAGAAAAGAAAAGAAAAGGGAATTGAACTGTGTCTAGAAGATCACAGCAAGTGAGATACAGAGAGAGAAGGAATAATTCACAGAAAGTTCATCTGGAAACGGGGTAGCAATTCTATTAAAAAGACCCCAATGGACAAACAGTGCAGGACTGACATGGCTGATGCCCAAGGTGAAGTGCACGAGACCATGTCGCGCCAGAGGGCAGAGACAACAGAGGGCATCCCTGGAAGACGAACAGCAAATATTCCACAGGAAAAAAGAAATGATGGAGCCAGGCGAGTCGAAGCTCTGTAAGGTACGGAAGCATAGGTATTACCAAAGCTTTGCAGGGAAGATAGTGGCATCTAACCCCCAAAAAAAAGAAAAGAAAAGCAGCAAGAAATGACTGGGGTTCGTGGTCAAGATTCTTTCCGACCCGCCGAAGGTATCGAAAAGTGGAAGTAGGCTGATACGACAGCGCACAGAAACAATGGTGATACGGATTCCTGCCTTTGCCTTTCACCCTGAAGTCACCCATTTTGCTTCAAGGAGCCACGTTGAGGATATGGGAGACAGGGCTATTCGAGGCACCCTATCGGAGATAGTGATGACCTGGGGGGGAGCCCCATTCGGCTCTCCTGATTTGACCGTACAGCGGGGGGCGAAATCATCATCTCCCCGAATCTTCCTATACTTAGAGCGGAACAACTCTACGAGATCTTCCCGACTCGAGGAAAAAGGGGAACTCTTTGTCTCTGCACGTTTGCTTCGTCAAACAAAGTCGGCAGGAGATTCGGCAAAAATGAATTTGGCCATGCAAGTAGCCGTGCAAATTGGTAAGGAACATGGATTGAGAATCCCCTCGAAGTTCTGCATCTTCAAGCTGCTCCCCGTTTGAGAAGAGGAGAGGGGGAAAGAAAGGAGGAGAGAACGGGGTCATCAATATGTGTGTACAAGGGCAATTGATCCCTCGAGATTAGAAGTTCCCTAGGGAATCCCTGTTATGTCAATGTTGTACTGCCATGCTGTCCCACCTTTTTATTTTTATTTTTAATTTCCCAGAGATGCAAGTGAAAAGATTATTTGACGTGGCATTTACCAAGGCCAAGACTTGGACTTTTGCAAGAAGAGGAAAAGAGAAAAAAGGGGCAAAAAAAAAAAAAGAAAAGAAAAGAAAAGGTAGAAGTACGCAGAAGTACAAGGGGGGAAGGGGAAGGGAAGAGAAGAGTAAGAGAAGTAGACCGGGATGACAGGATGACATACGTTTGGTTGAGGAGGTGAGACATTCGGACCAAACATTATCTGGAGTGACGCTACTTTCCGATATTTGATATATTTGATATAGGTATTCTATATATCTATATATTCTATGTTTTACATATTCTATATAGTTGATCTTTCATGTGTATTCAATTAGGTATGTACGGAGTACTCATATAGTTACATTCTTCAAACCGATTCATCACAGGTCTTCACATCGTAAAGTTCATGGGTTAGTTGTACACACGGGTACTGGGGGAAAAAAAGGTATGCAGACCGTATGCAGACGGTATGCAGACGTCAAATCTGTTCTATGCCGATCCCCGGTCAAAGGCCACTAAATCGCGGATGATCCATTTCCAATGATTTTGGTCTTGATCCCCTCGATCGAATACCCATTTGTCAACCTTGCGTCTCCACTTGTCTTCCTCAGCCCGCTGGCGTCGAATGAATTCGGGGCCAACATCAAATTCCTCCGTCATAGGTCCTTCGTCAGATGATTCACCGGCACTCGCATCGTCCCCTGCTGGGAATTGCTGGTCCCCAATCGCTCCAGAATTTCGTCCATTCATGGGGATTTTGTCATCCAAGTCGTCCAGACCGGCAAAAACGTCGTCCTCGTCTCCCAGAGATGCCCTGAGCCAACACATCCGATGTGGATCAAAGACCATTCCACCAACGGTCTGGACATTCTGCATCGCGCCAACGTTGGTGATGAGAGCCGGTGCCGGTTTGGGTGATTTGGGGCTGTCAAATTCCTGAACCAGGTTTTCGTTTCCTTCCCATCGGAAATTGGTAGGGTTGTAGCGCATACCCCTCACAGCTGGAAAACGGTTAATGAGATTGAGTCAAAAAAAAAGCAAATAGGGGTCTTGCTTACATTTGGCATCCTGCACTCCAGATCCCATGGGCTTGATCAAGTGTGGCTTGGATGTCGACTTGGCATTCGGTTTACCTTTCCGGCTTCTGATCGTTGCAGACGCCGGGGGAATCCTCGAGATAGGTTGGGACTTCCAGTTTGAGTTGAACGTCGAAAGAGGATTCGGTTCACGGCCTTTGGAGTTAATAGCCATGGAGGCAATGCGTTGTTCCCTGGCATTTCTAGATGCATTTGTATCTCGCGCAAACCTAGGTGTCGGACTGCGCAATTTGGAGGTTGATGGAGATGGGAAAGATTGAGGTGATTCATCAGGGGGGTTCAATCCGGCTCTGGCTGAGTCTGGCGCGGACCGACCTTGGAGCCCCTCGACCGGTGGGGGTTTTGACAAACTTGCTCTCTGCCAAGACCGACGTAGATAGGTCATCAAACGACTCTAGCTCTGTTCCGTCCCCGAAATTGCGTCTTTTAGTGGGTCGTGTGATTGTACGTTTTGTAGAGGAACCGAGAGACTCCGCACTTGTGTCGCCAAACCCAGCACGGAGCGGCTCATTGCGAGTTGGCCGGGAGAGTCGAGAGACTGTGCCCTGCGGACTAAGAAGTCCGCCAGAGCTATCTGAATTGGTGCGACGTGACGAGCGATACCCCTTCACACTGGCATGGTGTGACTGGGATTCTGATACACCAGCCGGCATAAATGGCACCTGAGGCCGGCGAACTAGCGACCTCGCATCGGTTGTGGGGAGATCCACAGGTGTTTTAGGCCTGGCAGAGGGAAGGCGGCCTGGACGATCCGGTGGTCGTTGGGAAGCAGTCATCGAGGCCGTCGAGCCTAGGCCACGAATGGATGGCAGGGATCGCTTGGTCTTCAAACGCCTAACTGAAGTGTTGCCCTCGCCGGCCTGGGCAATGTCCCGGGAATTGCGAGATCCGAGAAACCGTCGACTAGTGAGAGTAGGAGTCGGCGATGTCGAATTAGCGATAGGGGCCGGGAGACTTGAAGTTGACGATTGAGAAGAGTGCCCTAGACGCGACTGTGATGTTCGAAATTTGGAGAGAGGTGCACCACTTTCTGACACAGTCTCAAGGTGGGTTGAATGTGTCCGGTCATGACCAGACAAGCGCGGGATACGAGTTCGTGGAGATCCCGTCGCACTGGTGAACGTGAGCGTTGTTGCAGATCGACGGGTCGGGCTGGATGGCCTTTCTGTTCTGCACTTTATGTTGGGGTTCAGAGCGGGTTTTCCAAAGGAGAAAGCCTTCTCATTGTCGATATCAATACCAGAAAAGAAGTCGTCAGCATCAGAAGGAACATGATCCACCTGACTTCCTTCCACTTCGACATTCTCGGCCTGGGCAGTTTGTCGCTTTTGGAGGGAAGCACTGAAATCAAGGGGACCTTCGGGAATGACAATACCGTCGAGGCCATCGTCTTCACTTTCCGCAGTGAGACAGCTTGACACGCTGGGGCTGGCGATGGAGATGGAAGAACTGGGCACTGAACGACCATCCCTTGCAGTACCACCAACTCGTACACCGATACTTCCTTCAGACCACTCAAGATCAAAGTCCTCCAAAGTGGGACTGGAAACGTAGAAATTTGCTTTTCGATGGGATAATTCGAGAGGCTCGTGATTAGCGGGAAGTTCAAAATCCTGGTTGAAGTCGTCTTCCGTCTCCTGTTCAATGTTGAAGCCACCGCCGACATTGCCAATGTTCAATTTATTCGGAGACCGAGGAGTTGGCGCTTTGAGGGTTGGGATATCTCGAGTTCCCAAACTATTGTTGTCATCTTGGAATGTGTCAAATGGTCCCAAGTTAGATTGCAAACGTGTCGGAAATTCGTCATCCCAAGATGGGGACGCCGTGGATTTCACTGGACTGGTAGCAGCAGAGCTCAAATTCCGAAGGGAGTCGGGAAACATAGTTTCCCGAGGAGTTTTGAGCTGTAACAGGGTTTCAGGACCCGGGAGCTCAACATCTTCTGACCAGTCATCAACAAATGTCTGCTTGGTCTTTCGAGTTGACAAGCGCTTGATCGTGCCCCCAATAAGAGCTGACTTGGGGATATTTGGAGGAATGGGAATGCCCGCAGTCTTGGCGGAAGCAATGGCATCTTCTTTTGCGAATTCATCATTATCATAGAGTGGTACCTGCCAGTCTTCGTCGCCCGCGTTAGAATCAATATCTGAGCGAGCAGAGCGTCTGGAGGAGATAGAATCTCGGTGCCCAGAGGGCCGAAATGACGAGTTTGTTATGGACCCAGCGCTGGATGCGGTGCGAAAGTGAATATCCTCACTGAACTGCAAGTCGTCGTCATCATCCCAGCATTCAATCGGCTCGTCGGTACCCGGTCGTAGGTGGATTGGTAAAGATTCCATGATCGGTGAAGCGAATTGATTGAAGGCGTACAGAGAACACAGGGGTCATGGGATTGTTATAGACGTCCGGAAGCGGGTGTGATTAAGTGGCAGACTCAGTGTTTTGCGACACTGGTGAGGGTTCAGGGGGTGCGGACATGAGCGTCATTCCGTGTCGGTTGGTAGGGACGACAGATAGGAGCAAGTGAGAAGCACGGCTTGACTGTTGATTGTAGCGTGACGAGTTGAGCTCGAATATTGCAAGGCGTGTTGTTAGAGAAATCAGCCTAATGAAGGCCGGTGCTCTAGAGTCGACTTCGCCGAATGAGACCAAGCGGGTTCACTAGGCTGATAAATGCCAGGTCCTCATCCATAAACATTCACTAGGTAGAGGACACTTAGGATTGGGGACACTCCTAGACACTTGATTCCCACACCTAATATTTGGGGAAATTCAAGGAACTTAATTGCGAGAACGAGAGGAGACAGGGAAAAAGGAAGGCGTGTCGGTTGTGGCTGGATCTCAAATTCCTCATGGAGGCACCTGGGAGAGGAAGAACGTGACAGATCCCCGTATTGGTAATGTTTCAAGGTCATAACTTTACCTGGATATTCGGTGGAGACTGCATACTTCCCAGTGTGCAGAACGTATTTTACAGTGATTTCATGTAAGTAACGGAACCTTGATGGCTTCAGTACATATGTATTGACCATTTGTACTTACAAGGTCATATTGAATGTCAATTCGATCCGAGTGTTTTGAAGCTGTCAAGGCTTTAATTATATAACTATTTTATGTACATATTTAATCTAAAGATACGGTTTCATACCGATTTTAATACCTAGGTAATATGTAGCTACATATGTATGATAACCCTTGGAATCAAAATTGGATTAAGTAACCACTGGCAGTACCCGTGGACTTACATTTCATACATACCCTTTTAATATGTGGAGTGGTATCTGATACCTTCTACGGTACTTCTCCACTCAAGTTCTGCCTTGATGACTCTTGATGACTTTCCTTAAATACATATGTATCCATTCTAGCTATCTCACTTCCTAATAGCTCCTACTCTGTCTCACCTGAGCCTTCATTCCAAATATGCCATCTCCTGTTTCAACAGAACCTCGAATCTTGCGATTTCCCAGATCTGACGAGACTGGGGCTTTTGTACTCGTCCATGTCTCGTGTACTGGCCCTGCACCACTCGATCTGAGCCTGACGGCTACTGAGGGGGAATCGCCCTATGTTAGCTTGGGTGCGTCATCACTGAATGAAGTTTGGAAATTATGAGCTCATGTTGCGCAGTGAAACAAACTCGCTTGAAAGACCTTCAAGCAAAGAATTACCAAGGATCCCATGATGAGTGGGTTAAAACAGTCTCTCTCATTCTGGGACAATCTTCAGCTCCTCCCGATGAGCCAGATTGGGCCACTGGTCTCGAAGCTTTGGCCAGTATATCGGGTTCTGATGAAGACAAGGAAATTGTGATCACGATACGGAAACGAGTGCAGACTATCACAGTTAGTATTCCATGCCGGTGGGTTATATGTATATATCACCACTAACCCTAATATAGCAACGTCTTGGTGCTTTTACCCTCAGGCAAGACGATGAACAAGCCGTTGAGCTTTTCGAATGGACAGGAGTCACTGCGGCTAGGGCTCACATGCTAGAGCAACAAGTATCCAGCCTGACTGGCCGTTATCGCCTTGCTGAGGATACCATACATAGGTTGAATGAACAACTTGAGGAGCTCATGCATGCAAAAACTGAGCATGAGAATCGACTGGTGGCCAATTTTGTGCAGGTCTTGAACGAGAAAAAGCTTAAGATTCGCAACCAGCAACGTCTTCTGGCATCGGCTACTGTGGATGCCACCAAAGGCAGGTGACACAAACAGAGAATCCTGGATATCTTGACTGACTAGATATCGACAGTCTCTGAGATACAAGCTAGCATTCCCGAAGAGTCACATGGGACTGCCGAGAAATCTCATCCAGCAAAGAGAAGTGCCCGCAAGATGAGCGACACAGATGACTCTGACGGGTTTGAACAAATGGATATTGATCCAATAAAGACTGATCGAGGTGCCCCCAATAACCAAGACACCGATGACGAAGAGCGTTTGACTCTTCATCCTTTGGACGACGAACAAAATAATAGCACGACAGACGACGATTCGTCTCAGGATGAACTTGCCCAGCTGAAGCGAGTCTCCCCAGTGAGGGACACCGCGCCGCCTCAAAGAGAGTTGCCATTTGCTAAAAGGACTGGCGGGCCTATCAAGACTGCTCCGACCCAGCCCAGCGAAGGTGCCGAAGAAACCGCGGGAGAGACAGACGATGATGAGCTCTAAGTTGACCACCTGGAGCAAATTAGACAAAGAATTCAACGGAGCGAGATACTGTTCCATCTTATGTGCAGAAAAAGCACCCAATTGATGCCGCAGTTAAGAATCCCTTTTGACTCCTTGATCTTGCAATACACATATAGATGCTCCCGTTTTGTTCCTCCTCTGTCCTGTTCTAGTCGTTGGGACCCTTATTTATTCCCAGGAGTCATTTCTCTCCGTATAATTTCACTTGATCTGTACCATAGATCCTCAACTGTGCTTTCCATTCAAAAGCTGCTACGCACAAAACTGCACAAAATTACGAAAGTAGCAAAGATTCATCATCTCCGACGCCCATGGACTCGAAATTTTGGGGGTTCAGTCTTTTATGTACAAGGCAACCACTACCGATTAATCCCAGGCGACACCGGAGAATGGCGAAGAGGTCAACAGGAACCGGAAGGGTGTTCAAGATGATAGGGAAAAAAACAGAGGATGGAAAGGAAACAGTACATCAAGAGGAAAATTTAAGATGTGGTACAATAAAAACGCCTGCAACCATTAGAGAAACACAGAATGAGGTCAAAATAGACCCCGATCTAACCATACAAAGCCTGAGGAGACATTTCTCCTGCGGCCATGAAGTTGGTCTCAGGGTTTCCAGTGGCCTTGGCAGCGGACGCGCGGGCCATGGTGGGCGAACTGAATCAGAGTTAGCAATGCAAATAAATTAATGATGAATAGGGTACTCACCTTCTGGAGATAGCGTCAGTGAAGAAGAAGTCTTCAATCACCTTCTTGAAAGGAGCCCCGGTGGCTTGAGAACCCTTGTTCTGGTCCACAAGTTGGACCTTGCTCAATGAGCCAACCGAGGTCGGCTCAACAACGTCATAGCGGCGCATGACAGGGCTGATCTCCTCCATGCGGTCGCGAAGAGCCTCGATATCATCATAAGGAAGAGGAGCACCGAGAAATTCGCTAGTGGCACGGATGATCTTCCAGTCATCACGAGCGGCGCCGGGAAGAGAAGTGGCAGCACGGGTAACTTGCACGCGACCTTCTGTGTTGATGTATGTACCTGACTTCTCGGTGTACGCAGCGCCGGGGAGAACGACATCAGCAAGTTGGGCACCGCGATCACCATGGTGTCCCTGGTAGACGACAAACGCATCCTTCGGGATCTCGCTTTGGGCAATCTCATCTGCACCCAAAAGCCACATCATCTTGGGGGTAGTTTGAGCAACCTGGGTAGATGGTGCAGTGAAGCCAACTTCATAGGCACCAGCCCGAGACGCCGCACGCTGGAGGACGTTGTAGCCCTGCCACTCCGGGGTAATGAAGTTGCTTGCATTCTTCTCGACGAAACCACCGACAGCCTCGAAGATTGCCTTAGCATCAGGGTGCTCTGCAGCAGCGCTACCGACAATAATCATTGGCCGTTTGGCTCCGGCAAGCTTCTTGCCAAATTCTCCGGACAAAGCGGATTTCAAGGAAGAGACACCAGTGCCCAAATGGTTGAAGTCAAATGTGCTCTCAAACTCCTCGCCGACAAGTCCAATCTCAAGATCAGATCTAATATACTGCTTTCGGATACGGGCGTTCAGAACAGCGGCTTCGTGACGAGGGTTTGTTGCAACCAAAAGGATTGCATCTGCCTCCTCGATTCCATAGATCTTGGAATTGAAAAGATAGTTGGAACGGACATCGATACCGTGAGCAATGGGGGCACCGCCTCCAGGTTGATCCAGGGCAAGATTGTCAGAGCCGAGCTTGTTTGCCAGGTCCTTCATGGCAACGAGCGACTCAGCATCAACCAAGTGTCCCGCAACAGCCTTGAACTCATTTGCTTGTGGCTGCAGCTTCTCGTGGGCCGATGAGATCTCCGTTAGAGCCTGTTCCCAAGTGGCAGGGACGAATTTACCCTCCCGACGAATGAGTGGCGTTGTGAGCCGTTGGGTCTTCAACCCATCGCATGCGAACCGCGACTTGTCGTTGATCCATTCCTCGTTAATATCGTCATTCAATCGGGGGACAACCCGCATCACTTCCAGGCCTCTGCTATCAATGCGGATGTTAGAGCCGAGAGCGTCAAGGACATCGATCGATTCGGTGTGCTTGAGCTCCCATGGGCGTGCCCGGAAAGCATAGGGCTTCGAAGTTAGTGCACCGACAGGGCAAAGGTCAATGACATTGCCTGAGAGTTCTGAGTTGAGGTTCTGCTCAAGGTAGGTTCCAATCTGCATGTCGTTTCCGCGACCGGCAGTTCCTAGTTCTGGGGCGCCGGCGACATCATTCATGAATCGGACACAACGGGTGCAGTGAATGCATCGATTCATTGAGGTCTTGACCAGTGGGCCAATGTTCTTATCCTCCACGGCACGCTTTCCGCCGGTTTCATGGAATCGACCCCGATCGGCACCGTAACGCATCGACTGGTCTTGGAGATCACACTCTCCTCCTTGGTCGCAGACAGGACAATCGAGGGGATGGTTGGCGAGGAGGAACTCCATGACACCCTCTCTTGCCTTGTGAACCAGTGGTGAGTTCGTCTTCACCACCATGCCGGGTTGCACGGGCCAAGCACAGGAGGCCACTGGCTTTGGGGCACGTTCGACTTCGACGAGGCACATACGACCTACAGTTTCGGTAAGTACATATGCCGCAATGGTGTGGAATGAAGGATTGTGGGTTTCACATACAGTTTCCTGCAACCAAAAGTTTTCTTAAGGGACTAGTGTCAGCAAAAACAATATGTGTGACTCGATCAAAGGCACATACTCATGGTAACAATATCTGGTGCGTGTTAGTACTGCAGGCCAATTGTATTGGTGAGGTCTTGTCATACCTGGGAACCGTTGCGCCTGCCTGCTCACAGGCCTGGATAAGAGCCGAGCCAGCTTTGGGGAGAGAATGTAAGTGAAGGTGCAATGGGTTATCTCGAGGGATCATTTACCTTCTACCGACACCTTTTTGCCATCTAGAGAAACGAGCCATCAGTTATTGATCAATTTGAATGGACTAGACCAAGATTGGACTTACCAATGGTGAGTTCCACCTCGGCCGCGCGAGGGGCTGTCGTCGCGAATGCCCGGGGGGTGACCTTAGGAACCCGGAAGGAGCGGGCGGCCGCACGAAACAGCTGCGGCCGCATCATTGGAAGGAGAACAGAGATGTGAGGGTGGGGGATAAGGTGGAGGAGGGTGAGGGAATGAGATCCTGGTGACGGTTGGGAGTTCAGAGAGCACTTTGCATCGGAATCTGCGGTTCTAAGGTTACATAATGGGAGTGCTGACCATCTCATTGCTGACTAAGGACAACGGCAAATGGGCTCACGGGGATTGGCTCAATTGACTCGGTTAGGCGGATAAACTTCCGCTCCGGGATTCCTTAAAAGCCACCGTTTCTGCCCCCTTTATTCTCCTTTTCCTTTCTTCAATTTAAATTGTTAACGGGCATTATTATTGTAGGAGACAGGCCATTTCCCTGTTCCTATTTCCTCTACAGCATGTCCCAAGAACAGAGTTGCACCGTAGCTGGAGCTGTCAAGGGTTCGCCTGATGATGACTTTGTTCCTTACCAACGGTAGCTACATCATTTTCCTGATATATAGTTTCGTACATTTAACAATATAATCTTTCTATTCATCCTATACATTCTGAGGTTTACCTAAGATATTGCTAGATCACATCTATTGAGACTCCGGGTGGCAATAATCTGGACTCTGGTGTATCCTATATGCAACCAAAGTACATCTCTATGCCCTGCGCGTCCTAGGCAGTAGCACACAACAAGAGGAGAAGATAGTAACGTAAAAGCTCTTCCGAGCAACAACTCGCTACCATGATATCATACACCGAACTAATAAAATACAAATGCTAGGCTGCAGCTTGAGAATCACTAACCTGCCAAGTGGATTCTTGCTTGGTGCCTGGTAACCAAGTACGGGAAACACTGGCCCCTCTTGGTCGAACATGCCCGGGCCGATCGTCTTCCTTCTTGGAGTTGTTTGCTGCAGCATGGAAGTTGTTGGGGGCACCTTCAAAGGCCCTCCCCGCAGGGAAAGCATAACCATTAGAATCCCACGGCTTGCTTGAGCGCCGCACATTCATTGGAAGAATGGACTGTTCGCCACGGAAATGATCCGTGTTTGCCCTTTTGTCAGCTACATCATCATGGCTATTGCGATCATAAAGGTAGAGGCCAACGAAAGTGAGGCCAATACCAAATGCTTGAACCGAGGTGGTCGAGCTCCCAAACCATATAATCGCTACCACGATCACAAACACACGCTTGACCAATGATGCAACCGAATAGGACACAGGAGAAACCATGGACAGCAACACAAAGGCCAGGATGTTTTGGGCAAAGTGTGAGATTCCATTGAACACAAACTCAAGAGCAAGAGCACCGTGATCCAATGAGCCTTGCTTACCCGATAGCGATATCGCACCATCATGGATGAAATCAGATACTAGTGGGTAACCCTCGCTGACAAACCAAATAGGCAGAGTGAGGAAAAACGCCAGCCCGGAGCAATAGCAAAGCAAGTTGAGTTTGTCCAACTTCCGCCGTCGGGGGTTTGCGGATCTGATTCTGCACGGTCTGCCTCGTTAAACAGCTTCTTGGAGAATATGTTCTGCGAGACAAAGACAAGAGCTGCACCAAATGCGCAAAAGATACCGAAGAAATTGGTAGACACTCCGGTCGAGCATGCAAGCATCACACCCAGAGTCAGAGGGATCAGCGATAAGTAGGTTGCCCGGGCATATCGAATGCGGAATAGGATCCGGTATGCTAGAACTGTGAAGAGGGGGGAAAGGCCCTTGATGGTGTGGACCAAAGATACGGGGATCTGTTCAGTAGCCATAGAGCTTAGAATGTGACCGGCCAATTGGAATACTGCCAGAGGCAAGGCTGTGGAAATCACGTCACGGGATGGGTAGCGAATTCCATGTTGAAGGACCGGGATACTTTGTCGCAACCGAGGTATAATTGTGGAAAGATACACCAACAGCAAGCACCAAAAGGAGACGAACGCAAATTGAATCATCGTCAATGTGATTGGCATCGGAAGAGCATTCAAAATCGATTTTGAAGATGTATTTGTGAGGGCAGAGGTCAGGTACCAGACGACACAGAGAGCCTTGAAACAGTGTGTTAGCAGCCTCGCTGGAGGAATTTCTTCTATGGGTGAATTTCTCAAAGCGCTAATCAACATACAGTGAGTCGGTAAGAGACTGGGGCGCGAAGTGCTTGGGCCAATTCATGAGCATTGGCACTCATACTGCCATTGCGTGTTCTGATTGTCGTGATGGCTTCACTGATGCTCTTTCGCGGACGATGTTTGGGATTTCGTAATGATCCGTTCCCATACTCTCGCGAGTAAAAGCTTGCTTTTCTCGGTTCCCAGAGCTCGTTCGGGGCATATTTCACCGAGGCGCTTCGGTTTGGCCGAGCTGACCCCGCGACGGCGTCGACGGTGTCTTCGTAAGGCGGAAATTTGTCTATCGGGCTGCTCGTTGATTGAGGAACGGAGGATTTGGTAGGGATTTGCAATTCGGCCTGGCGCATTGAGGCGCGTCGCCCATGACCGGTTACTGTGGTTGTAGCCATCTTCAGAGACGTCAATTCCCCGAAAACCCCCGAAAAGAACCCACACTTGGTGTCACTTACCCGAAAAGGGCGAGAAAGCAGTTGCGGAGAGGCAATCCGCTCAATGGTTTCCGGCGAGGATATGTGTCCGCTTCACTAATTAACGGAGGAAAAAGGGCGGGTTAGTTCGCCGGTTTGTCGTTGTCGATGACGAATCTCCTTGAGCGAATGAGCGTCGAGTATAGAAACACACCCGTGGACACGCTTTCGGCGAAGCCAAGCGATCGAAACAATATGTGAATATACCTAGTGATGCATAGGCATATGTTAGACGAAGGAATGGGGAAATATATGAGAAAGATGCCCCCATAATAACTTGTAACGCGACCAGGGATATGCAATTTGATTTTCCATGTACGGAGTACCGCCACTTACATTACGGGATACGAGTTCATGTTGATGATGACCGAGGAAGTCCAGAGTATCCACAAGTACCTAGGTACAGATGAATGATTATTCCTATTGCATGATTTCTACTGTGTATTATTTTTCTATATGTTCGCCCTCCTGTTTTCTATAATAAGAAAATGCCCCTTGTTCCGTCTTCGTATGCCCTCTTCTCCATTACGCGTCACCTAGGTCACGTGGTATGGACCCTGATCTGCATGCAAAATGTCTTGGCTTTGGGAGTTCGGGCAGGGAACATTTTGATATATATGTACGTATGCAGGGTCTTTGACATAGGACTATAATAATCTGATCTATTTAGCTCAAGATAATACTAGGTACGTTATAAGAGACAAAACAATGTTTCCCCTCCTTCTCAGTATGAAAGTATGAAATGAGTATCAGATGCAGAATCCCGTAAATCCCACAAAGCACCTTTTTCTATGTATTAATTAATAACATATGACCTTGGAAGCTTTTCCAAGTATATAACTTTTTAACATGTAGATCTTGGATCTATAGAATCCGAGCTTGTGAATATGCACCTACATAATGTATACATGTATACTACCATATACTCCATATATAGATTGTATCCATGGATGAAAATGAACATTGACTATGCCTAATCAAGTAGTCCACAAGAACATGACAGGAACATCATGTACCTACCTACCTAGGTACCTAGGTAGGTATAGGGAAGGTTGGAAGGTTCTCAGTCTCTTCTCTGCTCCTTCCTTGACCTCTAAGGTTGTTTTCCTTTCCTCCTTTTATCTCTATCTCTCTCCTTCCATCTCATTTCTTCTCACATCACAATCTCGTCTCTTCTCACCACTTCTTCATCTCCAAAAGTTCCCCAAAAATTCCCTTATGTTTACCGTGATCTCGCAAGAATCTGCTCGGAATCCTTTTCGTTGCATGTAAGCTCACTTGGTTTCCAACGAGCCTGTTTGTCCCAACCTTCACGCAGCGACTTCATTTGCTCTTTTTTTTTGCCTTTCTTCTTTTCTGTTTCTATCTTGTCTCTGCTTCACTTTTAATCTCTTCCAGTTGACAACATGTCTACCCTAAGCGGACCTTCAACACTTGGTCGAATGGGGAATGGAGGACGTTTTACCTCCAATGATGCCATTGATGTGCGAAATCTTTCTTTTGGACGTGAGTCCTCGGTATGCTTCTCGGGAAACAATCTTGAATCGAATTTCTAGCATACTAACCACATTGGTCGCGGCAGAGCCCTCAGAACTCCATTACTCATTATGGTTCTTCCGATGCGGCTGAAACATCCCGACATGAAAAGCTGCAGGCTTTGTCTGTTGAAGGGGCTGAGCACTCGGCGAGCAAGGTATGTGTTTCCTATGGCGTCAATTCACATGTGTATGTGCCTGTGTTCTCACAATCCCAGAAGCAGAAGCTAGATCATATCAAAGTTGAACCTTTGAATGGACAAGCATCGGATCTTGACAGAATACTGGCAAAGATTTCTCCCAAAACAATCCCCCCTCCACGTTCTGAAACCGATCACTCTTCTGTTTCGTCCCAGATCACTCCCACCACGTCGGTACCATCTTTAACCCCCAATGAGACAACCAATCCTTACCCCCAGGAAGACAGAACGGTAGAGCTGCTTCGCCTCAAGCAGGAACTCCTTGCTGCAAATTCCAAGATTGCCCTGCAGGAGCAAGAGCTTGCTCAAACTCGCGTGATAAAACATACCTTGGATCAAGCCCTTGGTCCGTCATCAGAGGCCGATTTCGGCAGCCGCGAAATTACAGAACAGACCATTAGCCACCTACAGAATGCTTTTAATGCATCGAGCTCTGCATTTACTCAGTTTCAAGATGCATGGGCTGTCCAAGATGATTCGCAATCTGATATCTCGGATCCTTTGTCTACAGGAGCTTACAACAGATCCCGCGCACTCTGGGCCCAGAATGAGACTGCCACAGACAGAGAATACGGAGAAAGCCTTTCAGGCTCTAGCAGCTCTACAAGCCAGGACCCAAATCGGTTCTGGGGAGTCTCCAATGTGTATCCTTCGTTTGCTGGCCCATCATCTCTGCAATCACAAAGACCACACTCGGGATCCTCAGCTAGTTCATGTGGATTTTACCCACGTCCCATCGGTGAGCAAATGTTGTATTCCCCAGGGCCCATCACCGGGGCTCGTCGTTCCATCACTCAAAACAGTAGGGGCGGATCTCTGTTTCCAATTCAGTCTACCCCTTGGGGTGAATTTGCTTCTGGGTCCTCCAGTGAGCAGACCGCCAAGTCACCTGCTTCGCCAAAGAGACCCCCCAGCGCTTTTCAGCAGGTCGGGCTTTACTCAGTGCCCCCTTACCCCCCCTCGACCGATTGGAAGCCCCCTCTCACCTACTGCCACAGAGTTTACAGGTACCAACACGAATGAAACCACATGGGCCAACTCGGTAAGCAATAACAATCTGCGTCCTGTTTACATTCATTCTGACTCTTGTCAGATGAGCGGAAATTCCATCCAGACGTACGTGTCACCACTGGAACCACTCAACTACCGTCGCCTGCTCGACAAGAACGTGTCGTGTGATTGGAAGTACATTGTAGACAAGATCATCTGCAACAATGACCAACAAGCTTCAATTTTCTTACAGCAAAAGCTCAAGGTCGGCACAACTGAGCAGAAATACGACATCATCGAGTCAATTGTGCGTCAAGCCTACCCACTCATGGTCAATCGCTTTGGAAACTTCCTCATACAACGCTGCTTTGAACATGGAACTCCGGAGCAAGTCGTCGCCATCGCAAATGCGATCAGAGGCAACACGCTAAACCTCAGCATGGATGCATTTGGCTGCCATGTGGTCCAAAAGGCATTTGACTGCGTTTCAGAGGAGCACAAAGCTATGATGGTACATGAACTTCTCCGCAGAATTCCGGAGACGGTGGTCCATCGATATGCATGTCACGTTTGGCAGAAACTCTTTGAGCTCCGGTGGAGTGGTGAGCCTCCGCAGGTGATGGCAAGAGTAAATGAGGCATTACGTGGAATGTGGCACGAGGTTGCCCTTGGAGAGACGGGAAGTCTAGTCGTCCAAAACATCTTCGAGAATTGCGTGGAGGAGGAAAAGGTGAGATTCCATGCCAACCAACCTGACCTACTATCATACACATCGAACCCGTTTTCTCGCTGCCCTGCTTTTCTGTTGGTTATTTGCATTGATTATACCAATACTAATAATATTTGAAGCGACCAGCAATCGAGGAAGTACTGGCGAAGATCGATGTACTTGCTCATGGTCAATTCGGGAACTGGTGCATCCAACACATCTGCGAGCACGGTGCTCCCCACGACAAGAGCCGCGCCGTTGAGCATGTTCTTCGCTGGGCTGTGGATTACAGCATGGATCAGTTCGCATCTAAGATTGTGGAAAAATGTCTCAAGATTGGCGGCACCGAGTTTATGGATCATTATCTCTCTCGTGTCTGCACTGGCCGGTCTGACCGGCCTCGCATGCCATTGATCGATAGTAAGTTGCCCAGGCTTTGACACCATGAGAAGATATTAATTTGTTCTTTAGTAGCGGGTGACCAGTACGGGAACTATCTCATCCAATGGATTTTGATGAACGCCGCGCCTCATCAACGAGAGCTGGTGGCCAGTCACATTAGGTATTGCTCCCCCGACAAGTCCATTATCTACTTGGTGTGGTCTGAAGTCTAACATAATTCAACTAGGAAACATATGGTCTCTCTTCGTGGCTCCAAATTTGGCTCTCGTGTGGCTATGCTTTGCTGCAACCCGTCCCACGCTACACGCCCTGGTCCTGGGGCTGGAATGCAAATCGGCCATTTCAACAGCTTCAACGAAGACAAATTCACCACCACGGGGCCGCCCGGTGGTCGTTTCGGTCGTGGACATCAATGGGGACCCCATTATGCGCCACTTCGTTGAGCCTGTGTCACTGTGTCTTGATTTGATACTTCATATTCACTTTTACCGCCATGCAAAGAAAAAAAAATAAAGAAAAAAGAAAAAAAAGGGGGATAAAAAGAGGAAAAAGCATCTTTTGAGCATTTCATTCCCTCTGCTTCCAAGCAGACAGTCTGTCTTTGCCAGTTTGCCTGACCGTGTCTTATCAATATCTGTTGGCCCAATCATTTCTGTGTTTCAATATTGCGAGTTATCATTGCTTGCCGATTTATTCATTTGGCTTGCTATCCCCAGTTGCTATCATTTTATTCAATCTCATAGATTGAAGCTTGGGGCGTGTCACGTTAATTTTCTTTAAAACCACATGTTATTATTCAGATTCTACTCCAATCAAATATATATAATCCATCATAAACCCCACGTGGATAGAACAGAATTTCAGGGGGCAGAACCTGCAGCCTCATCGGATGCAGTCACCACTTCATCCTTCTCCCAGGGTTTCCGTCGCCGTGGTTTCTCACTGGAAATATCGTGGCCACTAAGCACTGTGTCTGGGATGTCTTGGATCCCAGGTATTGGCTGTCCCGTAGTGATGAGTTCCACAATGTGCGCGAACGACGAAGGGTAAGCAGGTTCAGGATGCGTTGATCTCTCAGTCCCAGATGTGCTTGGGTCCGATGCTTCGGAGATTTGCAAGTCCGTATTGCCTAGCCCGTGGGGCTCCGTTGTCCGTGATGCTAACCATGATTTGAAGGCAGCAAAGTCAATAGCAGGAGCGAGCTTTTCTTTTCTGTACTCGGATTAGTACCCGACGTATTGTGTGAAGTGTATTCCCAGCATACCGGGAGAAAAAGAAACACTTTGCTTGCAGGACAAGGTCGTCATCCCGGTTCATCTCCACCTCGGTTGCGGGGGTGTCGGGATGGCCAAGTATTATTGAGAGGCCATTTGCAAACTCGGGATCTGATACGAAGGAGTAAGATTGTAGCCTTTCGAAGACCTGAGCTTCCGAGGGCTGCGCCATTATTTGATGAAGAATACACAAACATGTCTGGGATGCGGAGGATGCGGAGGATGCGTGGGGCATTCTAACTAGCCGAGGCTCGTCTGCACTGGTGCGTTCTCCAAGTTCTCCAATTGTCTACTCTGCATCTTCTGACGCTCTGGGACCTTTTGTCTACTCATCTCGAAGATCGGGAAAGTTACATGACACTTGCGAGAAAATTCATATTTTGTATATACAGACGCCTTTCCCTCCCATGCTACCTTTTGGCCTGTGAATAGAAAAATCCAGGGATATCTTGCGCCGCCAAACAATGCAATATTGAGATAATTCCACGCCCTAGACCCTGATATCCATTCCACCTGACGTTTGGCTGCCTGCCCCAGAGTGCAGGGCGGTACTTCTACTTTGGCAGCCGGGACAGTTGTGCACGACCTCGTGGGCAAAGAGATCGCAGTCGATACAGAAGTGGTTATGGCACGCGGTACACTCGTAGCGACTGCTCACACTCATCCCCTTGGTCTGGTTCTCTGCCGTTTGCCAGTGATCTTCCAGAGGTACGGATGGAAAAGAAAGACCACAGGCAAAGCAAGCGGAGCTTCGCGAGGCTCGACGCCACGGCACCTCGACCCAGTTGATCAAGGGAAATAGATGATGATACGATCGTGCCAGATGAGTTGAAAGGATCAATGTGAGCCCACAAGATGGGCATTCAGCAGGAAGACTACACACTTTGCTGTTGCATCGCGAGCAAAGATAGCCTCCTCGTGAGGGTTTTGAGTGGCATGCGCAGAGCGAGGGACTGGACTCCACTGTACGAGAAGGGAACCCCATCATCAGCAACGAGGTTGCAGATTCTTTCTGTGAGTAGGCAGCTGGGGGTGTAGTCACGTCCATCATCAGCTCCCGAAAGTGCTGCTCATTCAATGCTACTCCATATGCTGTTTCATCACCACCGTTGGTTTTTGTACACAGTTCCCGGCAAATTGCAACCTGGGCTCCGAGACCCACGATACCAACCCGAATTTTGTCGCTAGTCAGCGTGTCTATCGTTCGGTGGATGTCCCCAGGATCGGAGGAAAGAAGGGAACCATATATAAACAGCACTTCTCGAGTGCCATGGCTAGGTGTATGGCTAAATTCACTGGTTAGTTTCGTTATTTATAGCGGGTGCAAAGAAGACATACAAAAGAGCACCTCGTGCCATCTCCAACCCATTCTGAAGACTAGGCAAACCTTTCGGATCCTGTGTTTTGAGGGTTTGGATGGCTGTGAGATGTTCTGTTGGATTGCCACTCATGTCACTGACTCGGAGCGCCAGACCGTCTCTCAGGCCGAGGACACCAAGCTGGGAGATGGGATTTTGTTCAAAAAATTCCCTCACGAATTCATGGGCGTATCGGAGAGTCAACAAGTATCTCGTGGGTCGCAAGTCCTTCTCGGACATGGATTGTGAAAGATCCAGAATTAGGATGAGATGTCGAATGATACCGCGCTGTAGTGGTGTCGTATCTTTCAAGAGCCTGGACGAACGATACACTTCTTAGCAAGAATGTATAGACACTGTAAGGGAAAGGAACCGACCGTTTCCGTTTTCCGGCCTCTAGCAGACCTTCGACGGTCGAGTTTATGGTACCATCTGCACCCTCCACTAGCGTCTCCCAGGTTCTGGATAGCTCCCATTCTGCGCCACCGCGCTGCTTTCTTCTGGCTCGCGGATTATCGCCCCGAGTCACCTGTAAATCATCTTCATCTTCCGTTACCTCCCCCACATATTCTTCGTCGGGATCGGCCATGTCCTTAGATAAGAGTGGAGAGAGAAAGAGAGAGAGAGAGAGAGGACCCAAGCGGAAGACCGAAAATGGGTCCAAGCTTCCCGACGGAGCTCCGTTGGAGAGTATCCTCCCTATCCCATTTTTCACCGAGTCACAAGTCTCAATCTCTTCCAAGCTAAGCCTTTTTTTTCTTTTTTTTTCGAAATAGCTCCGACAGTAGCCGTAGACGGTTAAGCTAGAATATAACCCCCCCGATGTGGGGAAGAAGATCCATTCGTGCTGGCGTAGCAGTTCAAGTCCGTCCAGTCACTGTCCGCCCTACCCCTCCTCTTCTTTCTCGCACACTACACAACCTTTCTCTTCCGCATTCTCCTCGACTGCGACCTCGACTGCCTACACCCGCCGCTACGTTAGGTCTGAGCTTCCCTCCAATTAGGCATTGTTCCGCCGAAGTCCGCATGATGGCGTCTCAAGAGCGAGAGACACTTCCTGACGTGTGAGTGATGCCCCGCTTGGGTTATCCTGGTTTTTCTTTTCTTTTTACTTCCTTTTTGTTTCCCAAATTTGAGCCCAGGTTTTCTTTCTGGTTTGCAGCATTGGAAACTGACATGGCAATAGGGCTAAGCCTGTCAACTACCATGTCTCTCTTTTCGACTTGCAGTTCGGTGGTTCATGGGAATACAAGGGCGCGTTGAAGATCGATCTCAAAGTCACCCGTTCTACCAGCGAGATTGTGCTGAACTCGAAGGAGATCGAAGTACAAAGTGCTGCGGTATTAGGAAAAGATGGTAAGTGTGGGAGCATACCATCAGTGTGATATGGAAAAGGAAGAAGACTAATACCAGTCTTCTTTTCATAGGGAGCCAGTTGGCCAAAGCATCCGGGATCACCTACGACAAGCAATCGGAGCGAGTTTCCCTCGCTTTCTCGCAAGAGATTGCGCCGGCAGACGTTGTGCTCTCCATCAACTTTACGGGCACCATGAACAATGCCATGGCCGGCTTCTACCGCTCGAAGTATAAGCCCGTCGGAGAGCCCTCTGCTGACACCCCCAAGGAGGATGACTTTTACTACATGCTAAGCACTCAATTTGAGTCCTGCGATGCACGAAGGGCTTTCCCTTGTTTCGATGAGCCGAACTTGAAATCCACTTTCGATTTCGAGATTGAAGTGCCCAAGGGACAGACTGCACTGAGCAACATGCCCGTTCAATCCGAAAGAGACGGACACAAGCCCGGTCTGAAGTTTGTCACGTTCGAGAAGACGCCGGTGATGAGCACCTATCTTCTGGCCTGGGCAGTTGGTGACTTCGAATACGTCGAGGCTATGACCGAGCGCAAATACCAGGGCAAGAGTATTCCCGTCCGAGTCTACACCACGCGTGGCCTTCAAGACCAGGCTCGCTTTGCACTAGAATGTGCTCACCGCACGGTTGACTATTTCTCGGAAGTTTTCGAAATTGAATACCCTCTCCCCAAGGCTGATCTCCTGGCTGTTCACGAATTTGTGAGTAACCATGAATTCCGTACGAATTGCGAGCGTTTCGTTTGAGCTAATCGCGGGTCTCTAGGCCATGGGTGCCATGGAGAACTGGGGTCTTGTGACCTATCGAACGACCGCTGTTCTATTCGACGAAGGAAAGTCGGACAACCGCTATAAGAACCGCATTGCTTATGTTGTAGCTCACGGTCAGTCTCCACGTCGATCTTTAGGTATCCAGGTTTCAAGATGGCTTTGATATCTGACTAACTTTGTAGAGCTGGCTCACCAGTGGTTTGGCAACCTTGTTACCATGGACTGGTGGAATGAGTTGTGGCTGAATGAGGGATTCGCAACCTGGGTCGGTTGGCTTGCCGTTGATCATTTCTATCCTGGTGAGCTTTGTTCGCTTCTGGCCGATGAGTCTGTGATGCAGTATCTAACGTGCAAGCAGAATGGAACGTCTGGTCTCAGTTTGTCGTACGGAATGCCCGAGGTAATATCTATCCTGATAAGACCAATATTGACGTTCTCCCAGGCTGAAGGTGTGCAACAAGCATTTCACCTCGACTCGCTCCGCGCTTCCCACCCTATCGAAGTTCCCGTTCGGAACGCCCTCGAAGTCGACCAGATCTTCGACCATATCAGCTACCTGAAGGGAAGCTCTGTCATTCGCATGTTGAGTGTCCACCTCGGCAGAGAGACTTTCTTGCGTGGAGTTGCGGATTATCTCAAATCCCACGCATATGGTAGCGTCAAAGAAGAAGATTTTTTAGGAACATATGCTGAGTAATTATAGGAAACGCAACCACAAATGACCTGTGGTCCGCCTTGAGCAAAGCCTCCGGCCAGGACGTGCATTCTTTCATGGTAAGTACATACTCAACCCTTGGCTGTTTTTTTTAACTCTCTATTTGGTCAGCTCGATAGCTAACTGACCTGCCCTTAGGACCCCTGGATTCGCAAGATCGGTTTCCCGGTCGTCACTGTGGCAGAGGAGCCCGGTCAGATCACCGTTAGCCAGAGTCGATTCTTGTCTACCGGGGATGTGAAGCCAGAGGAGGATGAGACGAAATGGTGGATCCCCCTCGGTATCAAATCCGGAGCGAAACTGGCTACTGTTGACACCCGTGCTCTAACCTCGAAATTCGACACCGTTGGAGGGGTTGGAGAGGACACTTTCTACAAAATCAACAAGGACCTGTCTGGGTTCTATCGAACCAACTATCCTCCCGGGCATCTGGCAAAGCTGGGCCAATCGCTTGATCTCCTAAGCACCGAGGACAAGATCGGTTTGCTGGGTGATGCAGCTGCCCTTGCAGTCTCTGGCGAGGGCACTACGCCCGCCTTGTTGACTCTTCTGAAAGGATTCAAGGAGGAACAAAATTATCTGTGAGCAACATCTCTTTATGATATTTTGCTGTCATTTCTAACGTCTCATCCTGCAGTGTTTGGTCCCAAGTCTCCGCGTCTCTGGCGAACATCCGCTCGGTTTTCTCACAAAACGAGAAAGTGGCCGAAGGATTGAAGCAGTTTACTCTTAAACTGGCTTCCCCGGCCGCAGAACGGATTGGTTGGGAGTTCAAGCCCGATGAGGACTATCTCATTGTACAGCTCCGGAAGCTGCTCATTGGAATGGTCTGTAATGCAGGTCATGAAGGGTGAGTTCTTTTCCCTCGGGTCCGAATGCTGTTGAACTCTCTCTAACACAATCTCCATATTTTATAGATTTGTCTCAGAGGCCAAGCGCCGCTTTGATCTCTGGGCGACCGGGAAAGACACCAGTGCTATCCATACTAATCTACGGTCAGTGATTTTCAGCGTCAATGTATCCGAGGGCGGCCGTAAGGAATACGATGCTGTTAAGGAAGAGTACATCCGAACCGACTCTGTGGATGGCAAAGAGATTTGTCTGTCTGCGCTTGGACGCACGAAGGATGCTGCTCTGGTGAAGGACTACTTGGACTTTGTGTTTTCGGATAAGGTGGCTATCCAGGACATCCACAGCGGAGCCGTATCTCTGGCCGCCAACTCGAAGGTCCGGCATTTGCTATGGAAGTACATCAAGGACAACTGGACTGCTGTTGAAACACGATTGTCATTTAACAACGTTGTGTTTGAGCGCTTTGTCCGTATGGGTCTATCAAAGTTTGCCGATCACCAGATCAGTGACGAGATTGCGGCCTTCTTCAAGGACAAGGAAACGGGCGCCTATGACCGTGCACTCGTGATTGTCTCGGACAATATTCGAACTAATGCATCCTATAAGGAGCGTGAGGAGGCGCTGGTTCTTGAATGGCTGCAGACACACGGTTACGCATAAATGCGCATCTTAGGAACATGTGGCTTTATGCTTTTCTTTTCTTTTCTTTTTTTTCCCAAACAATAAATTTGTTCAACTGAATTCTTTGATTTGGATACAATGTAAAAGGTCATTGGTCCTGTATCCATGAGGCCGAGTTTATGCACGGGATAACATCAGTTGAGCAGGTGATCTCGAAGACGGAAAGTGGAATCTACTTAGGTACAGGGTGATCCTTGTGATAGACATACGCGTATTTCGTTAAAAAAAAAAAGATTAAAATGAAGAAGAGAGATATATAGAAAATATACCAAAAATACCAAAAATAGAGAAAATGAAGGGAAAATAAGGAAAATAAGGAAAACACAGAAACCCCGAGAAGTTGTGGTTGTGACGTGAAACAAAGCTGCGCATCAGGTGCGTCTGCCTCCCTGCACCTCCTATCATTTCAGGCGACTGTTCCATCATTGTCCCCTCCCCCGACTTCCTAGGATCGACTCCATCAACTTGTTTTTTTCTTTCCTTTATATTCCTCTGGACTTGTGTGTTCTCTTCAGTCTTCATTTCACCTTCTCCGCCTCCCAAATCTCATCATGAATCCTGAGTGGTAAGCCTTCCCCATTCCTCATCCACCCTCCCCCCCAAATGCCCATCTATGCGCCCTGACTTGGTCGACTATATGAGTCTACCTGTGAGTTGAATTTGACTGATATGATGTTGATTTCTAGAGTACCGTCGCCTCGCTGATTTGACCGTCACACGACCCAAATCCCTAAACTTGCCGATCTCCGTTGCCTAACCATCGAGATAGATACGATTACCTTTTCAAACTGCTCCTCATCGGTGACTCCGGTGTTGGAAAGTCTTGCTTGCTGCTTCGTTTTGCCGATGATACCTACACCGAAAGCTACATCTCGACAATCGGCGTTGACTTCGTACGTCTCGAAAGCTGCAGAGTATTTAGCCGCAATAGAATAGCGGTGCTGACAGGTCATCGTAGAAAATCCGCACAATCGAGCTCGATGGCAAGACAGTGAAACTTCAGATCGTACGGCTATATTGAACACCAAATATTTGGAGCAAAGCTAATAATACATGCAGTGGGACACCGCCGGCCAGGAGCGATTCCGTACCATTACATCCTCTTACTACAGGGGCGCTCATGGAATTTGCGTGGTTTACGATGTCACCGACATGGATTCCTTCAACAATGTGAAACAGTGGCTCCAGGAGATTGACCGATATGCTACCGAGGGTGTTAACAAGCTGCTCGTTGGAAACAAGAGCGATATGGAGGACAAGAAGGTTGTGGAATACACCGTTGCCAAGGTATGTTTAAAGGCAAATCCAGCACCGTTGGGGCAGATTATTAACTTGGCTTGATTGCACTTTTACAGGAGTTCGCCGACAGCCTCGGAATTCCTTTCCTCGAAACTTCGGCCAAGAACGCGTCCAATGTGGAGCAGGCATTCTTGACAATGGCACGACAGATCAAGGAACGCATGGGAACGGCCACTGTCAACAACAAGCCGACTGTGCAGGTTGGCCAGGGCCAAGGTGTCCAGTCTGGATCGGCAGGTGGCTGCTGCTAAACGACACGATGTTCTCTTTGTGTGGTACGGTGCTTCACTTTGGCGCAATGTTACATCATGAATTGAGGGGTTTCAAGCGGCGTGGTATCTAATCGGCAGAAGTCAGGCTTGTCAGGCCTTTGGAAACTCGACATGTTCTTGACGGGCAAGGAGAAGCTTCTCTACGGAGCTGGCAATCGTTATGATCATGCCGTTGGGGGTTCTTTCCTGCCTTGGATTCGCTTTAGACGGCCTGCGTTCTATCCTCGTTACTGCGTTTGCTTATGCGATTACCGCCGGTTTATGCGTTCTCATGATTTCCTGGCCACGTCTCTGCTCTATTACCTTGGCCTATCATTCTCTCTGTGTCTTTCTTTCCCCTTCACCTTTCTATTTTCTATTTTCGCTTTTTTTTTCTGTAGGTTGGATTTCTTACTTGTGAATGGACTAATAGCGAGAACCTTGCGGCTCCTCGATGCATACTGCCTCACACGGGGGGGCTACATATGTACTTTGTATGTTCTTTTTCGGTAAACCAGTTCGTTGTACTATGTAGATTTCCCGAGTCAAATATAAACGTATACATATTTGGATCCCCTATCAGGATGTCTACAAATATATATAATCACATGCAAGTCACAGGCGCCGACTCCGATATAATAGATCGTTAACACATATAACGAGGATACCTAGGTAGTTCGGAGATATTACCAATTTCGGTTTATTCGAACGTGACACATTTTAAGGTCACTTTATTAGGATGCAGGTACCGAGGACCTCCATACATCCAACCAAATCCATCAAATGATCTTGTACAAGGTGAATCTGCGCTATGGGCGTTTCGGAATGCAGTGGAGTTGCCGAGGCACACAGCACTTCGGCAAAACGTCATGAACATCCCATCCCCTTTCAAGCCGACAAATCATCTCGATGGTCTTAAAGTTTTAAACGTCCTTTACCTCCCGACATATCTCATCTTCTTCCGCCCTTTACCGGTTATACCTTACACCTGAACACCGTTCAATAATCCAGCCCTTCCCATCATGTCTCAACCAGGAGCCGAGCAGAGTAAGGCAGCATCTACTGCTGTTCAGCAGAGCGATAACATCGCCCACGCGCTGGCGGGCGCAGGAGGAGGGGTTCTGTCGATGGTTTTGACGTATGCTTCCCCGCGTTTTCCCCATCGCTGCCGCTAACCCCATACCCACTCCAGATACCCTCTGATCACTTTATCGACAAGAGCCCAAGTCGAGTCGAAGCGTGCACACTCAACCACCCTTGATGCCGTACGCCGTATTGTACAGAGAGAAGGTATCTCGGGACTATATTCCGGCTTGGAATCAGCGCTGTTTGGAATCAGCGTCACCAATTTTGTGTATTATTATTGGTATGAATTCACGCGTGCGGTCTTTGAGAAGGCCGCCATCCAGGGAGGCCGAGCCTCGAAAAAGCTCACGACGGTGGAGTCTATGATTGCGGGTGCCATTGCAGGGAGCGCCACGGTGCTGATTACCAACCCGATCTGGGTCATCAACACTCGCATGACTGCTCGCAAGTCTGAGGCGGAGGAAACACTGCCTGGTGTCAAGAAACCAAAGGCATCCACCCTCAGCACCCTAATGGACCTGCTCCGGCAGGAGGGCCCCAAGGCCCTATTTGCCGGCGTCCTCCCAGCATTGGTTCTGGTGATCAACCCAATCCTGCAATACACCATTTTCGAGCAATTGAAAAACGTGGTAGAGCGCCGCCGGCGTATGACACCGAAGGATGCGTTCTACTTGGGCGCACTGGGAAAGATTATGGCCACCAGTCTCACCTACCCATATATCACCATCAAGAGCCGAGCGCATGTAGCCAGCAAGGATGGCCCCAAGGAGAGCTTGAACGGAAGCCTGAAGAGGATCATCCAGGAAGAAGGCTGGAAGGGACTCTACAAGGGTAAGCAAATTTTTGGAAGTTACACCGGGTTGCTCACTGACATATCTTCAATAAGGTATTGGGCCCAAGGTCACTCAGAGCGCCATCACTGCTGCATTCCTTTTTGCGTTTAAAGATGTGCTGTATGATATGATGGCGTCTGCCCGTAGAAAGGGCCGCATCGCTAAATAGACAGGAAATGATCCCCAGTCTACTAGACCTGTGTGACAACTCCAATGGTCACGTTTTCTGGAGAGACAAGGCTCGGACGCTCAATTCCACTATGCTTGTTCAAGTGCTCGGAATGAGAGAGTACAGGCTGACTTTTCACACTTTTCACTTGCCCACCATAGAGAATTGACTTGGGTGAAAGTTCTCGAAGGTTGTTGGGGAGTTCTTGAGAACTCTTTTAAAACGATACCCAGGTGTTCTGCAAATATGTACATATGTAGTTTAGTTATTTGGAATTCATTCTTATACTCCTTTTAATCATTAAAAAAAAGTTCCTATACTTCAAACCTGACCGCCTTTACGTAGGGGTTCACCGCCCATCGCTCATACCCGTGTTATCGCGTTCTTGATGTTCTTTGACGCGATTCTGCTCCATTTCTCCACACTGTGTCTTCTGCAAATCTGGGTTCAGTTTGCCATTCCCCTGCTCCTCTATTTCTCAATACCTCTTTGGGCTTCTACACGTATTTCTCCCAGGTATACTTCTCTCGGTCCCTTTAGGTGGGATAACTCCTAATGCCTGACAGATCCAAGCGTGCCTCTCCACCGTCGAATTGTCGAATTGTCGAATTGTCGAATTGTCGAATTGTCGAATTGTCGAATTGTCGCACTGTCGCATTGTCGCATTGCCTTTGTGACTCTCATATCCCTGGCTTGGAAGATCTGTGCTTATTACAGATATTGTCTTTTATACCCCTCTAGAGACAATATCTTGAACGGCTGTATTGCCTAGGGTTCAGCTCTATTAGGGCTGCCAAGGCTATACCGGGATAATTTCTTTCCTAGCAAGACCATCCAAAGACATAGGCTTGCTTCTGTTACAGAAGGGAACAGAAACAGACTTAAGGTTGGCGAGTTGGAAAGGCAATAACGGAAACCTCAGGTTCAGTGTGAACAAAGTGAGAGCTGGGGGGCCGATGTTATGTCTTTCTCACTTTGCCATCGTCCGACACCAGACGTGAGCGAGCCCGAATCAATATCAACCAAGTTACACAGGTGAGAGAGCTCTTCTTCCTTATGCTCTTCATACCTGACCATTCTTTCTTACTCTTTTTGCCTAGCTCAGAACATCAGCTGTGGCACTAAAATGTCTCACGGCTTTTCCAGTATTAATGGCCGGGGTATAGTCCCGGCATTCCCTGGTCTGTCAGCCCGAAGCATTCCGGAAAACCCAGATATTCAACGTGAGACTCTGCGTTTGCTACTGCAGTATTCTAGGGTCTCTTCTCTATCGGAGAATTCGTCAACTCCGGCAACCTCTAGCCGTACGGGAGACAAGGCCCGAGATGTCTGGCAGACTCCACAGCCTGAAGCCCAGCCCTGTGAAGCCTCACCTCGCCAAATATCACCTCGACTGACTCGTTCATCAAGTGGCAGCCATGCCACTCGACCTTCTCCTTCCCACTCTGTCGCTCCTTCCTCTGGCAGTCCAGTCCGGCTTTCCCGTCGCGCTTCTTCGCGCGCTTCCTCCCGCGCTCCCTCCCGCGCTCCTTCCCGACTTCCGTCTCCCCAATCAGTTTCTGTCTCCACTTCTTCCTCGCATAGCATCTCTCCGAATCATCGCGAGCGCCAACGGACCCTTAGGGAGAGTGTGGCAATCTCAAATGCCAGTAGGAACGATGAGGTAGTTGCTCCTAAGTCAAAGCAGCACTTCTCTTACCCACCGGATGCCATGCCATCTGCATCCAGATCCCCTCATTCGCGGTCGATATCACCGACCGCCGAGCAAAGTTCCATTCGTCGTTCTAGTCGAAATAGAGTCCAACCAACCAACTATTACGCCAATCCTTGGGTGAATGTTCCCCTGGAATCGGAAGAGCCAGACACAATTGTCGAAGCTATTCCGGACACAGTCGGGTCATCTTCTCCACAGGAGCCGCGTCGTGTCCCACCACGTCGTGTCCCACCACGTCGTGCAAATGTCCAAAAGCTGCTGTACAGCCGTGAGCTTGGAGGCGGAAATCATCGCCCCATCGTCACTGATGTGGTCTCGGATCTAAGACCATGGAAATCATGGCAAGGTGCTTCGGGCGATCTGCTTGTTCTGGCTTGGTCGCCTGATGGCACTCAGTTTGCGGCAGGCGCCGCAGCTAAATCAGACGAACATAATATGCAGTATAACAAGGCCAACAACCTTCTTTTAGGTGATCTTCAGAGCAGTCGCCTAAAGGAAATCCCAGACCATTGGATTCCACGGCCAACAACGTCACCAGTTGATGACCCACGGCTTTTCATGAGCGTCAATAATATGCAGTGGATTGGTAACCGACTCTACACCGCCAGTTTTGACAAAACCGTCAAGATTTGGGACGTGGAATCAATCCGCAACGTATCCTGCACTCATACCTTACAGCATGGGTCCCGAGTGGCAGTGATGTCAGTCTCGAAATTCAATCCGGATATATTGGCCACAGGGACAGAATCAATTTTGGTCTGGGACACACGAGATCCGGAAAACTTGACATCGACTCTCCTTCCCCTCGACCGCGATGCACGGTACAAGTCCAATTTTGAGTTCTCGTCAACGGCCCTGGCCTGGGGGCATACTCCGTCGACTATGGAATTCTTAGCTGGAGGTCTGGCCGAACCAGGGGAGGATCCAATATACAAAGGTCACCTAGGCTTGTGGCGAGCCCGTGAATCTGCATTTGAAACCATCAGGATGGCTTCTACTTCACATAATGTCTTTGACATTAAGTGGCACTCTTCGCTGCCCATTTTTGCAACGGCCAGTCCTGAAGATCCTCACAGTGCACGGATTAAAGGTATCGGCGTTACCACGAAATCAATTGTGAGAGTGTTTAGCCTTAATTGCGACCTCCAAAAACGCGTGCCGTCCGTGATGGAATTCTCCTGTCCGGCGTTAGATGTCAATGAGGTCAGTTTCTGTCCAATGGATTCGAACGGCACATATGTCACCGCTAGTTGCACGGATGGCAAAACCTATGTTTGGGATAGTCGCAAGGGTGATGCAATTCTTCACGAGCTTCGCCATAAGGCCCCGCTTAACCCGATTGATCACCAAAGGACTCGGGAAACGGCAGACGTGGGCGTCAGGGTAGCTCTGTGGGGTTCGTCTATGGACCAATTCTACACCGGTGCGTCCGATGGTGTTCTCAAACGATGGGATATTCGCCGGTCACCTGAAGATGTCCTCCTTGAGGATGTCGCATCTTTTGACGAGGAGATCATGTGCGCATCCTTCACCGAGGATCAGTCTCATCTCCTTGTCGGGGGTTCTGGAGGAGGGGTGCACGTGCTATCATTGGGGCCTTGTTCGGACCCTAACGTAAAAACTTTCGAGTTCGAACACGCCCCAGAACCCGAAAAGCCTAGTGATAGTGGCGTCCTTGCAGGAAACCAGCTTGTCTCCTCCGGCCAGGTTGTTAAGCACGAAACATTTGGTATGGGTCAAGGGCCCTCTTATACGGGGCCTTTTGCCTTGTGGGCTAGGGACGTCAAGCGAGACATTTCTTCTGATCGAATTAGAAATGTTCCTTTGCTCAAGAAATACCAGAGCCAGCAGCTGGATGGACCGCCACCAGAAGATCGTGCCGACCTCGATTTGAACCAGCGACGAGAAGTGGAAAGACAAATACAACTCGCTGAAATACGAAATCGAGGATTCCACAAGAGAAAGCGCCAGGAGCAGAATGATCCTTCTACATTTCTCTTCCAGGGCCCTATATCTTTATCTTCCCTCGGCTCATCGCGGCCGGCGAAGAAGAGGAAGAAAAAAGCCGAGAAAATGGAAGTGAAAAGGGAAGAAAACCAAGAAGATGAAAAAGAGGACCATGGGGAGAAAAGAGAGAACGGAGAAGACCGGAGAGAAGACAAAGCGAAAAAGAAATCTCGGAGCAAAAAGATGGCTCGGAAGATGGCGCGTCAGATAATCAGCAACACAGAAGATGTTGACCTTACTCTCCTGGACTCAGACACGGAGACGAAGACGTCAAACCGACATCGGCTTGACCTTGAGGAGCTCCTAGAGGCTCTTGAGGATGATAATTGGTTCCCGGCCAGTGGAGAAATTGACCCCAACATCCAAAAAGAGATAGTCTGATATGATAGATTCCTTGATATTGATGTGTTTAGCATAGCATTGAAGCGTGGAGTTCTCATTTAGGGGTTCCTTTTTACTTGAACAGTAAATTCAGTTACAGAGTCATCAATAATGTTTACATGAGAGTAGTATGTCCGATAGGCTAAGATCTTGAACGTGGTAGCCTGTAGTCTGTACTCTGTAAATATATGGTGTTAGTATATGTTAGCTTATGATGTTACTATAAATGGCCTTTTATATATCCATGATGACATCACCGGAGGCGCCGTCTAGGTGCCTGAGGCCACAACTCTCCGCTTACTTTCCCGAGTATATATCCATCCATGGATGGAACCTTGGAAGAAAGCAAGACCACTCATTCTCGCTCTCATTCTCACTCTCCCACGTACACACCCTCTTATTTTCTATCTGAACCTAAACTAATTGAACAGCGCCACAATCCAAGCTTTCAGTCTTGCCAACATATTCAATCTAATCATACCTGTCACATCATGTCGTTCGCCCCGCCTTCCGGGCCTCCCCCGCCCTCAGTACCTGAGGGATGGAAAGCGCAGTATGACGACCGATACCAGACTTGGTATGTATTTGCCCATCTTAACGAAGTCCAAAATACTGACAATCAGCCAGGTATTATGTGGACCTTGCCACAGGCAAATCGCAGTGGGATCGCCCCGAAGCTCCCCCACTGCGCGGTGACGCCAGTCTTCCAACCGATTCTCTCCCGCCATCGTACAGCAATTCAGGGCCTGGCGACCTAGCAGCAATAGCCGGTGTTGGAGACAAGAAGCAACCCATGGGATCGAACAACCCCTATAACCCTTCAACAAATATTAGCTCAGGCAACGCCAGCCCTCACACAATCGACGAAGACGCACGACTTGCCGCCAAGCTCCAAGCTGAGGAAGACGCTCGGGCTGGCATACGAGGAGCCGGAGCCGGACCGGAAGATCGTGGCGCATCATCAGACTACTACAACGATGCCTCGCGGCCACAATCCACCGGTCCAGGCGGATATGCGGCGGGCCCAGCGTCGCATAGTCCGATGCCTGAGCAGGAAAAGAAGCGCAGCAAGGGTGGATTTTTCAGCAAGCTGCTAGGCAAGAGTTCGAGCTCAAGCAGCAGGCCGCCTCGGCCACAGCAACAGTACGCCTCGTATGCCCAGCAAGGTCCTCCCCCTGGTGCATACTACAGTGGTGGAGGCTATCCCCCGCAACATGGCTCCCATTTTGGATATGGACCTACCGGACCGGGATATGGAGGTGGATATTACCCACAGCAACCGCCTCGCAGACAAGGTGGGGGTATGGGAACTGCCGGTGCTGCTGCTCTGGGTGTTGGTGGTGGTTTGCTTGGCGGTATGCTGATTGCTGATGCTATTGATGACCATCATGACAGCGGTGGTTACGGCGACGGTGATGATTATGGTGGTGGTGATGACTTCGGAGGAGGTGACTTCGGCGGAGGTGACTTCTGAGCTCGGTTGCGTTTCGATTTATTTGATTGTTCTGCTCTTTTTCTTCATTGGTTTGTTACTAGGATGGACTCCGGGATAAGGGACAGGCCCGTGTACAGGCTCGAGGGACCTATAGGCGCTCTGGTATCGGGAGGGATTTGTGGGGGGCATTGCTTTTGTTTCGCCTAAACAGCTCTAGCCATTTATCGGCATTTGGCTCCAAGTTTATGAGCCATGAGCAGCTTCAGTTTAATTTTGTATCATACAATGAGCCACGAAACAATGACAAGATACCATGTCGAGAACGGTCAATATAAGGAAGTAATGATCTTCTATCCGCGCCTCCGGGCAGGACCACTGGTATCTCTACCGGTTGAACCAGCCTGGGCCGCATCGTTGGCCGTGGGATTAGGACCACCAGTGCCCGCCATCCAGCTGGCCAGATCAAATCCGCCACCAGCCATGGCATTGGAAGTGGCGCCGGTGATGGGTGAGGAGCGAGAATGTTGCTCAAATTCGGCGCGCATCTCGGGATCCACTAAGCAACAGGGTTAGGCACAAAGATCGGTTAGGATGAAGGGGAAGAGACATACTGTTCTCCATGAGCTTGGGCATGACAAACATGAGACCCAGCGCGACAACTGCAAGTAACACCATTGGGTTCTTGACGAGACTCAACGGAGAGACTGCGATCCAATCCATCATTAACGCTACCGAAGACATTTACTGCAGGTTGCATCTGCGGGAGAAGGGAAGCTCACATTGCGCCCGCTGTTCATAAAAGACCTTCCGTCCCAGGACCTTGGCCTCGACAACCACATCAATCTGCTTCTTTCCAGCAACATCCACGATGTATTTCTCTGCGCCACGGTTATCCCACGGGTTCCCGCGGAAAGTCTCCCAGATACCGAGAATTGATCCATCAGCCGCAACATCAACGCGGTAGGGCGCGAAGACGTAGTCGCCAGCAGAGCGGATATCGAGCAAGTAGGACTCGGGCTGAGCATCCGGACCGGACGATGGAATATCATGGAACACAAATGTTGCTGAGCGGGTCAGTGATGCGGACAGGATGTGATCTTTCCCATCAGAGGGGAGAGTAGTGAGAGTGGCATGGCTGCTTGCGGGGAGGACATGCGGGTTTGGGAGGGGACTAGAGGCAGGAATGGTGATTGTCAAAGAGCTGGCAGATACCAGACTGCTGATCCCTAGCAGGACAAGAGAGGAGAGCGAGAAGTGCATGGCGGAGATATGTGTTGTTGTGGAAGACATGGGGCCATGAACCGATCAGCAAGCAGTGTCCGCATCACGTGATGTGTCTCTTCTCTCCAACTCTTGGATGTACGAGCGTCTTGAGCCGAAACCAACATATTTGTTTTCCAAGGCGCGGAGCATCATGCCTGTCTACCTTATCTCCAGGTACAAAGTCTCTCTAAAAGTTCGTTTCCGACAAGAGACACATTGTTCTAACGTCAATTTTGAATAGGATCGCGGATCCCCTCTTCGCCCTGGCTATGGGGGTCTCTGCTGCCCTCACCCGCATCCGCCGTGACCAGCTCGAACAGCACCCCGACCGCGCATCTGAAATCACGTACGGAAGCATCGTACAAACGAGCGGCCATCGGTTACAGCGGTGGTGGAACGGAGATTTCCAGGATGTTTAAAAGAACCTTGCGATATATCATCGATTTGGAGTTTTGGTTTGGGAGGTTATCGCCGATAACTAATATTGATTGCTGAGTCTTGTCCTCCGTATTCTACTTGTACATATCTACAAAAGTTGGTCTAATAGCATGGAATGATGGAATGGTCACTCTATACTTAGGCACCGGGAGGATGCAATTCTTGTACAGTTTCAGTTAAGTCATCTAGCCCTAACAAGGGTTGTTTGAATTCTCTATGATCTACAATGTACAGAAAGAGTGTTTTGAATTAAAAAGAATTTTGATTCACTAGGATTTTTTCCCCTAGAAAAGAGATAACCTTGTATCTATGCAATCATGCGCAAAAGGAAACCTTGATACCCCATAAGTTCGTAAAACAAGACGTGATGAAAGGAAACGAGTGCCAATGGCAAATAATAAAGAATCATTCCGAGCGAAACGTTTAGTCAAGCTCCTCGGGCTTCTCCTCGACCTCGTCAGCGGAGCGGGCACCCTCGGGGGCACCAGCGCCAGGGGGAGCTTGGCCGCCGTAGGCAGCGGAGATGATGGGGTTGGCAACAGCCTCAAGCTCCTTCTGCTGGGACTCGTACTCGTCCTTCTCAGCAGTCTGGTTGCTGTCGAGCCAGCCGATGACCTCGCTGATCTTGTCCTCGACCTTCTTCTTGTCGTCGTCGGAGATCTGGAGCTTGCCCTCAGAAAGAGTGTTCTTGAGGGAGTAGGCATAGGACTCAAGGCCGTTCTTGGCCTGAATACGGGCAGCCTCAGCCTCATCCTCTTCCTTGTACTTCTCAGCCTCGGAAAGCATGCGCTCGATCTCCTCCTTGGAGAGACGGCCCTTGTCGTTGGTGATGGTAATCTTGTTGGACTTTCCGGTACCCTTCTCGAGAGCGGAGACGTTCATGATACCGTTGGCATCAACATCGAAGGTGACTTCAACCTGGGGAACACCACGGGGAGCGGGGGGAATGCCAGTAAGCTCGAACTTTCCGAGGAGGTTGTTGTCCTTAGTGCGAGCACGCTCACCCTCGAAGACCTGGATCAAAACACCGGGCTGGTTGTCAGAGTAGGTGGAGAAGGTCTCGGACTTCTTGGTGGGGATAGTGGTGTTGCGCTTAATCAAAGGAGTCATGACACCACCAGCGGTCTCAATACCGAGGGAAAGAGGAGCGACATCGAGAAGAAGGATCTCGTTGGTGGACTTGGAAGACTGGTCACCGGACAGGATAGCGGCCTGGACGGCGGCACCGTAGGCAACGGCCTCATCGGGGTTGATGGACTTGTTGGCGTCCTTGTTGAAGAAGTCGGAGACGAGCTTCTGGATCTTGGGGATACGGGTGGAACCACCGACAAGGACGATCTCGTGGACGGAGGACTTGTCAATCTTGGCATCACGGAGGACACGCTCAACGGGCTCCATGGTGCCGCGGAAGAGGTCCTGGCAGAGCTCCTCGAAACGGGCACGGGTGATGGAGGTGTAGAAGTCGACACCCTCGAAGAGAGAGTCGATCTCAATGGAGGTCTGGGCAGCGGAAGAGAGGGTGCGCTTGGCACGCTCGCAGGCGGTGCGGAGACGACGGAGAGCACGGGCGTTGGTGGTCAGATCCTTCTTGTGCTTGCGCTTGAACTCGTTGACGAAGTGGTTGACCAGACGGTTGTCGAAGTCCTCACCACCCAAGTGGGTGTCACCAGCAGTGGCCTTAACCTCGAAGATACCCTCCTCGATGGTCAGAAGGGAAACATCGAAAGTACCACCACCAAGATCGAAGATCAGAACGTTGCGCTCACCCTCGACCTTCTTGTCAAGACCGTAGGCAATGGCAGCGGCGGTGGGCTCGTTAATGATACGGAGGACGTTGAGACCAGCAATGAGACCGGCGTCCTTGGTAGCCTGACGCTGAGAGTCGTTGAAGTAGGCAGGGACAGTAATGACAGCGTTGTTGACGGTGCCACCGAGGTAAGCCTCGGCGGTCTCACGCATCTTGACGAGGATCATAGCAGAGATTTCCTCGGGGGTGAACTGCTTGGCCTCACCCTTGAACTCAACCTCGATGACGGGCTTGGTAGCCTTCTCGACGACCTTGAAAGGCCAGTGCTTCATATCGGCCTGAACCTCAGCGTCGTTAAAACGGCGACCAATGAGACGCTTGGCATCGAAGACAGTGTTGTGGGGGTTCATGGCGACTTGGTTCTTGGCGGCATCACCGATGAGACGCTCGGTGTCGGTGAAACCGACGAACGAGGGGTGGTGCGGTTACCCTGGTCGTTGGCAATGATTTCAATGCGGTCATCACGGAAGACACCCACACAGGAGTAGGTGGTTCCCAGATCAATACCGACGGCGGGAGCCATGGTGAATGTGTGTAATCGTTAAAAAAGAAAAAAAAAGGTAGAAAGAGATTCGTGAGTCAAGAGGGTAGGTAGTGTACAAAGAGTAAAAGGGTATTTTGATGAGAGAAGGAAAGAAGAAGAGGAAAAGGGCTGAGAAAAGCTCCTATATAGTGAGCGGTGTATTACTCCAGAAGCTTCTAAAGGGAGGCTTCCATGGGGATCCATGAGATTCCATCAGCTTCGATGGCCCAGCAACCACTTCATTACGTCCTTCATCAAGACTTTAGTATGTTCCAGATGAGCCTAGTGGAGTCTTCAAGTCTACAAGTTACTTGATTGTCTCTAAATTCCTTATCGACGATGTCAATTCCTCTTTTTTTCACTCCGATTCATGATCTTCTTTGACGTTCTCAGCTTTTTTTATGGCGGGGCTGTATGATGTAATAGTGGGATGACTTAAGGCGGTGTCAGCCATGGTATTAATACAGAATGAATACCGGTCACCATGGGAGACCGTTTGATTATATGTCTTGGGTTGTGTTGGGGGTGAAGGTATTAATGGTAATGGTATGGTCAATTATGTATGCGTCATAGTGAGTTCATGACCATTTCAAAATAAAAAGAAAAATCAGCTGACTAACTTCGAATGGGGGTTTTCCGGAAATTCAGATGTATTATGTAATCTCAGCTGCCTAAGGTTCCAGCCTTGGAGCCTTGGAACGTTGGAAGCTTCCAAGGTTACCGAGTTTCAGCTTTTCTACATACAACATACGGAGTACGGAGTACATCCATCATATTCACCCTATGCAGGGAACATTTATGGATGCCTAAATTCTCACATCTAAAAAAGTCACATCAAGGTATTAACTTGATCTATATATTTATACATAAAGAACTTAACCTGTGTCTCATCTAGGCATATCATATAAAATAGTTAAACTGTGGAATCTAATTCCCCTGCCAAGAGTCTGATTTGGTATCACTACAGAGTACGGAGTACAGGGTTATGGAGTACAACATAGTAACATCTATAATCTATTACATTTTAAATCGGAGTTACTCCGGAGAAACTGCAGTTTCCTCGTATATTGTATTTCTTATTCTTCTTAAGCCTTAAAAAAGGGCTGGGCCGAGAAGGCTTGCGCCATCCGCGCTAAGCATTTCTCCTTATATAGATGTAACAGGTGGCATTTCCTATCCAATCGGGAATTTCTTTTTTACCTCTTTAGGATTGCGAATATTTACCCCAGTCGCACATCATGAGACATTTTTAAAGTAGGTTTAGTTTTCAGAGAATATAATCTCATGGATCGCATCCAATTAGGATACCTCTGGATTCTTCTGAATCCTCTTCGACATGTTCCCTGCATTGAAGAGTAAGAGGCCCGAGGACAAATCCGAGGCCAAAATAGACCAAGGGCCTATGGGCTCAGAGGGCCCAGAGTTCTCTTCTAAAAGCCCAAATGTGGCGGAGACCGCAGTGGACGAAGAGGACCTCCATTTCAAGGGGGAAACAGCCGCCATTGAACAAGAGACACACGATAACCCCGAGATTGCTGCATTGCCCTTGTCCGTGAGACAACTGATCAACCTGACCGATGACCCCAACTTACCGACAATCACCTTTCGGTACTTTGTGCTCTCGACCATCTTTGTTATCTCTGGAGCCTTTTTGTCGCAGATGAGTTACTTCCGCACAACGAAGGCACCATATTCCATCTTCTTTGTTCAAATAGCCTGTCACTATGCCGGTCACTTTATGGCTAGAGTCCTTCCGGACTGGAAGATTGGACTGCCTGGTACTCGCTTTTCTTTTAGCCTGAACCCGGCTCCATGGAGCATCAAGGAGCATGTCTTGGTCACACTGACTGCAGCTTCTGGAGCTACGTACAATCTGGGGTATGCTCCCATCGTCCTGGCAGAGCTTTGGTCCGGCGGTTGCAATCTTCTTCATGCTTTCGATCGTATGGATTGGCTACTCCTTTGCTGCTCTTGCCCGGCAAATCCTTTTGCCTGACCCAGAGTACATCTGGCCCCAAGCTTTGATGCAGACAACATTGTTCGAGACTTTCCGCAAAACAGACATCTCGTCGGCTGTCGCTCGGCGCCAGATGAAGGTGTTCTTCTTCGCGCTTCTAGGAATGACCATGTGGCAATTCCTTCCAGAGTATGTTTTCCCGTTCACCTCATCTTTGGCCTTTCTATGCTGGGTAGCACCTCGCAATCCGGTGGCCAACTTCATTGGCTCAGGCATTGGTGGCATGGGCTTCCTCAATCTCTCGTTGGATTGGTCAAACGTGAATTGGAATGGATCCTCTATCATGACGACCCCATACTGGACTCAGGTCATCTTGTTCTTGGCATTTGCTTTCAATTGTTGGGTCCTAATTCCTGCAGCAAAGTGGGGGGGATCTAGGTTGTTTCAAGCACGGACTCATGTCAAACAGCCTTTTCCTGGGAAATGGTACAACCTACCCGATCCTTGACGTACTCACCCCAGACTATCACCTGAACACCACCGCTTATGAGGAGTATGGGCCGATGTATATGGGGTTGCAAAATGTATGGGCGACATTTTTCGACTACGCCAAACTTCCAGCAGCGGTCACTTGGATCTTGACATTTGGATATGCACAGGTTTCCGGGAATGTCCGAAGGATCTGGTCGTCTCGCAAGGCAGGGAAATCCATGAAGAGTGAAAGCATTCATCACCAGTATCACGACCGTCTCAACGTTATCCAGAGACAGTACAAAGAGATTCCATGGTGGTGGTATGCTATTCTATTCTCCGTAGCTTTTGTCATTCTGATTGTATTCCTTGCCCTCGGACATCTCTTCATCCCAATCTGGACGTTGTTTGTGGCACTTGCGAGTGCTGCCGTCCTGGTCATCCCGTTTGCTTGGCTTTACGCCATTTCCAACTACCAGCTCGAGACGGGCTCTTTCAACGAACTCATGTACGGCTACATGGTCCATACAAAAGCCGGAGAGGCCCACCAACACCCCTGTGGCCCTTCTGTCTATGGGTCTATCGCGGGTGACGCCTGGTATCGTGCACAGTATATGCTCCAGGACCAAAAGATCGGTCACTACATGCACATTCCGCCCCGCACGGTTTTCTTCTCTCAAATTTTCGGCACTTGTATGGGTGTTCCAATCAACTATGCCGTCATTCGTTGGATCATGGACACCAAAGGAGATTATTTGACTGGCAAGAAAACGGACCCATTAAATCAATGGACAGGGCAGTCCTTGCGGACTTCAAACACAATGGGAGTTCAGTACGCTGTGCTTGGTCCAAAGAGGCTTTTGCCTGAGACAGAAATGGCCGTGCTTCCCTGGTCATTCCTTATAGGGGCAGTCATTCCTCCCATTCTCTTCCGCTTCCACCGATTCTTCCCTCGGCTTCGGATTGACCTGTGGAATGTCAGTATCTTTTTTGGAGGACTGGCAATGTTCTACGGTAACATCAGTACTGGTTACACATCTGCCATTATTGGTGGGTATGTTGTAATGTATTAGGCTTATCGCCGCCATTTCGAGGTTTGGAAGCGGTACAATTACCTGCTTGCTGCTGCGTTTGATGCTGGATTTAACCTCAACATGTTGCTTGTCTTCTTCTTTTTCGGAGCAGGCAAGCAAATTTCGATGCCAAAATGGTGGGGCAATAATGCAACGTCCGTGGAAAGATGTTTTGCTCTTGAAAGCTGATTTACTTCAAAGATTTGGTAAAGGAATAGATGGTATTATGAGTTATAATATTAAATTTATGAAATTTGCCTCGTCACACTTCACAAATGCAGACAAAGGGTAGCGTCCTAGTATGTTGTGATATTGCTGATGGCCTGGGGCTGTCACTTGCCTATAGAAACAAGTTAGATAGGTTTTATATATTTGCTCACTTTAATTCTTTCAATTCATTTTCAGTTCCTTGTCTGTTGGCACTTGTACTTGATGCCTCAGGGCAAGATCTGTCACCGGGTTTGATCACCCGCGATAGCCAATCAGACGGCGAGATCACCCTTGCAGGTTGTTTTGGTTCGAGGGGGAAGACCTTACTTTGCAGACCGTCTTTTAAATTCCCCTTGTCCCCTTTCCACCCACCATCCTTCCTACAATTCTCCATCCACTCTAAATAAACCTCATCATGGCTGACCAGGCGACTATTTCCAACCCCAACGAGGAAGCCTTCGCCAAGGGCAAGGGCAAGGCTGACCCCACGCAAGATATGAGCATGGACGAGGAGAGCGAGTCTGAGAGCGAGAACGAGATCGTGAGTCTACAATTTCCACGTCCAACCAATTTCTTTTATGCTAACTTTATTGCGTGTTACTAGGCTGACAATGGTGTGTACCCCCCCCCCCCAAAAAAAACGATCACCCAAGCAACCATGTCTGAATGGCCACATGCTTCAGAACGACCATCAGTTGACTTCATACTGACCCTTTCTGTTCCTAGATGAGGATGAAGACACACAAGATAACCTCAACGACCCCATCGACCAGAGCAACATCATCCAGGGTGACCGACGCACACGCGGCAAGGTCATTGACTACTCCAAGATCTCCACCGATGAGATGGAGGATGACGAGGATGATGATGAGGAATACCAGAGCCGTGAGGACAACGAGACCAACGACGATGATCAGATGCGCGACTAAGCTCGATGAATACAAAACTTCCGGGTGGCATGGAATTGCTTTGAACGATAGGCGCCACGGATCGGTCTCCACGATGTTTTTCTTTCGCGTGTGTCCATAACATGTCTCACGATTGTGTGATGACAATGAATCAATGAATATCTCTTCGGATCTCTGTTCCCAAACCCGTTAATATACACTTAGTCCATTATGGGTTGGCTGATGCCCACGGGTTCAGCCTATGATGATGTAATTTGTAGACCTAATGGTGGGCTATAGTTTGGAATGGGCAACGCATTGCCCATTGTATTCCACCATAATCAATCCTACCTGGCCTAGTTGACAATAAACAGAATCCCACATGAACCACAACTGCTGTGTATCCTGCATATCGATTCTAGAACTTGGGCTATCACGTGCTGTTCTGCTGTTCGGCGAATAACGACGCTATGGCCACCTTGATGTTTTTAGCTCCGCAAGCATCGAGGACTCGAACAGTGATCGCCTTGGATTTTGACTTTTTACGAAATGCCCCATTGCTGTTGAACAACTCATCCATCTGCAGTTTATGTTCCTCCTCTCCCCCGTCGCGAAATCTAGCTACATTCCACAACCGCTATGGCTTCACGGTATGTCCACCATCAATATCTCGGTTCATTATGGGGTCGCCTTCAGCCAGCTAACGCAGCAGTAATCCAAATAGATTTCCGCGTCAACGTGATCCCCGCGCCTCTTCGTCTCTCTTCGATCAATACGGTGGCGACTCTCGCCAAGCTAGCAGATCGCCTGCCCAACAACCAGGTGGATACGGGTACGGAGGTTACTCCAGTCCAGCACCTAATGGTTATGCGAGTAGCGGTGCAGCTGGAGCGGGATATCAAAGTGCATCGCCCGACAAAAAGTGCGTTGAGTGGCTCATGATCTTTCGAGGTCTTCCGTCATTCTTCCGAGGAAGGAGGTGCAGTTGCTAACCAAGGCTTTGTTATAGGGGGCACTACTCCGATGCAGTTCTCTCATCTCTCGAGTCACAAAATGACGCTGAAGTTGAGGGTATCAGTGCCAAGGTCAAAATGTTGAAGAATGTAAGAAGCCTCGCACCCATATTTCCAGACCCAGCAAAAGCAGGTGGTCGTTTAATGGCAACCGCTGACAGGAAAACCATCTAGATCACACTCGCAATTGGCGATGAAATCCGAGACACCTCCCACATCACCGACCTTAACGATTCATTCGACAATACCCGAGTCCGACTCCGCGGGAATATGAACCGCATGCTTCGCATGGCCGAGAGCACCGGCATCGGCTGGCGAGTTTGGCTCGGCTTCTTTTTCGCTGTCTTCCTCCTGTTCTTCTATGTGTGGGTATTTTGAACGTATACCCTTGCTGTCTCTCGAAGACGTGCACTCGCGCTCTATACTATGTCGTCTACGTCCGCCTTTTTCGTCTTTATCATCTTTAATCTCTCGTCTTACTTCACTCGCAAAACCCAGCGACTTGCTCTTTTACTTATTCTCGTACGGATCGAGCCACGCGCATGACTTATCAGTATCTCCAGCATGGGGGATCTTGGCTTTGGTGCTATGAGGTGTTCTGGGAGTATGGATTCTTTGAGCTATGTATATGCAAACCCCTGCCATTGGCTCAGATGTCGGCCACGTACCGCTTTCTGGGCTGGCACGTTGGAGATCTTCCTGGTATCTATCTCCGGAGATAATCCAGGAAATATGTCCGATGTGATCCGATGATGGTTAGGTTCTTTCTGGTTTGATATTGGAAGATGTTTTAAGGAAACTGTACATAATGCATTTAAAACAATATACAGGGACTACCCTGATAAGAGAAATCACCTACAGGTCAAGCTTTAGTTCTCGTGACTGTGTTTACCTCAAAACGTGTTTCAAGCCATGTTCATTGAATCTTCTTATAAGCAGGTATCATAAGCTGCTATCAAAACTCCGAGGCAGACCCCCAAGGTCTATCTTTTTGAGCTGACACAAAACGCCGTAGATGAAACCGAACAAGTCTAACATCATTTTGGATAGCCTCTCTAGTTCAGACTATCCCTGGGCCCACCGATGTGGCGCGGGAACCTTCTCGCAAACCCGCTCCGTCGACTGCCCTGACTGGTTATGGATGCGCGCAGGTCTTCGTCGCTGTAAAGCATGCTGCTGGAATCCAACGCATCGCCACCACCGCTCCAGCGATTGAGGAAACGGCGTTGGGCTTCAGTCTCGGGCTCGCGGCGCAAAGTTGGAGGCGGAGGCAAGCCACGACTGTTTGGCGTGCTGGTGCGGAAGTTCTCCGCGAACCTGGTTTGAATAATACTGGGTTCGTTTTCATCGTCCTCATCACTCAGCTCCTCTTCGCTGTCTGTGTGCTGCCATTCCCCTTCTTGCTCCGAACCTTGCTCTGCAGCATCCGGGATATCATCGTCGAGGTCGCGCGTCATGTCTTCACTCACACTGTCACCGTCGGCGGCAGGTATCTCCGCATCCAGATCAGGCTGGTTGTCGAAATCGTCCCCTTCTTCGTCGTCATACAGGCCTGAGCCCTCATAGTCATCATCGGGGAAACCTTCAGGGATGTCATCATCCAAGTCGCGCTCCATATATTCCCCTTCATCTCCAGCGTCATCCTCCTCAAGCCCTTCTTCGCCTTCCTCGATAAGGCCCGAGGCCTCCTCCGCGTTGGGGATATCATCATCCAAATCGCGTTCCATGCCTTCGTCCTCTTCTACTTCCCCTCTCTGCATCCCCATTTCATCATCCATAATCCCTTCTCCCTCTGCAGCCTCCATCTCAGCCGCGGCAGCCTGTAGTGCCTCTTCGCGCTCCGCTTCCTCCTCTTTCATACCAAGCATTGTCTTCGCACACCCCGCCGGTTTGATCCATGAGTATCCAAACGACGCGATGTTCAATTTTCGAGCGCGTAGCGAGCGTTCTTCTGCGGCCAATGTGGCAATTGTGTTGGCGGAAGAGCGGGATGGCATGAATGAGCGATTACTGCTAGACGTGCCGGCATTGCGTCGGGCGAGGTGGTTTGCAGCGGAATTATCGCCAGCTTGTTGATCGGAGGTAGAGCGATATGGTTGAGAGGATCCGAACCAGAGTTCGTGGGACTATCAAGTTGTTAATTTCCTCGAGGGCTGGTTTGAGATGCGCCAGCACTTACGTCGCGTGGGGTGATGGATGAAAGGGTGAGCATCACTGCAACGATTGTTTCAATACCAGATTTGGGAATACCCTGCCTATGCCGGGGTTTCTGTTTATGGAGCTTCGTGGGGATGTCCTGCGATTTGGAGATACGGCTTGTAGCCGTGTAGAGTAGCAGTTTGTTTATGGTGCGGGGCGAGGAGTGGCTACCGGTACTAGGACTTCACGCGTGCGAGCTTTGATCTTGAAATGAAGATATAGAGAAGCAATTGGAGATGTCAAGGATATAATCCAAAGATCGGGGAAAGCGCGCAGAAAAGGCTGGAGCTCCACAGCCAATCAATTTTCATCTATGCGGGGAACCCCCGGTACTTTCATACCTAGAGTAGCTACCTAGGTAAGCATGTATTAAGCAAAAAAGGCTCTTAGTAGTTTGAGGTTAATTATATTCCACATAGTACCTTTTATTAACATTGGAAAACATCTATAGCTTTAAACAGCATTCTATGTTATATGGGTCGATCTAGGGGTCAGGTCGAGTGTATAGTTTTAGCTTCAAGGCAAATTAGCAATGCTCTCACCGTTGTACTCCGTACTTCGAGGGCAGATCCCAGTGAATGACGATGCCAGCCTTTCATTAATCCAGGCCCTTGGCTACAGACACTGCATATGTACGCCGTACTACGATGCATAAGTCTAGGACCAGTGGAGATGTGAGGTCTCAGCCAAATGACTATTGGCTGAGACCTACTCCGTAGAAGACAAGACCTGAATATAGGAAGTGAGATGCTGCTTCACCGTTATTTCCACTGCGACGCCCTAGAGAAATTTCGATGTAGTTCTAAAGTGGTGTGAGAAGTGCGATATTACCGTGAATCCAAAATCGAGTTGGTATTACCTAGGAAGTTAAAAGTATAAGGAGGCTTCTAAGACTCTTTTAACTATGGAGCATACGGAGTAGTTAGTAGAGCTCTCTGCTAACATCCCAATGTCTATGTTGTACTCCGTACTCCGTAAGTTTGTTAATATTTCCGGAATTACCCGACACTAGCAAGCTCGGTGAACCTAAAGTAGACAAGAGGACAGTCGGAAAAAGTCGGGTGTTTCGAAATCGAAATGAAATGGCCTTCTGGCTTTCTGACTTTCATCTGCACTTTCATTGGACGCAGAAAAGGTGGGGAGTGATATCCTGGGGTTATGAACACGGGTACATTGGACATATGTTGTATGTTGTAGGTAACAGATGTATGCAATGCAGCTTACAAGATGGTATATATGGAGAATACTGGTCCTGTTTCACCCGATCATGATATTGATGTATATTGTAATGGGCTGACACACTTGTATACGATGTAGACAGCTAGGCGAAAAAAGGAGAAGAGATCCTTGGAGAGATCAGAGTTATGTATTCTTATTATCATCTTCTAATTACCTTATCTCTAGATCTTCCGCCTAGGCGGGCCATTTCCCTCCGGACTCTAGCTCCTTCAATTTAACCATACAAGTAGAGCATATTTTTGGAATGTAAAATATGGGGTAGCATGATCGATTAGCAGATGAATTCCCATATTCTCGGGGGCACAACGCCTACATATGTAGTCAACAGGTCATTATAGGACGATAAGGCAGTTGGGATGACCTTAAAGAAGGGAAATGGTCATCCGCAAACGGCTCCCCGAAATCGGGCCACTTTCATTTGGCATCTCCAAGGTAAGGCGAGAGGGAAAACCCGGGATGGACTTGGCCGTTGTCGGAATGTGTACCGTTACAGGTATTTATGCATTTCAATGGATGTCTTTACATATTGTAACGGTTTCAGGATGTCCACTGGCAACAATTTCCCGTTATTTTCTTTCTGTATTCTTTATTTTTGTATGAACTTGAAATCTTTTTATCTATATTGGTACTTTTGGAGTAAATCTTTTAGTACTTTTGTTTTCGGTTCTGCAGAGAACGCAAACCGGCTCGAAATCAAATGGATTAAGCACATCTTTGCCCCACTAGGGAGTGCGCCCATTCGGGTTAACATGTGAGGATTGCCCTTATTCTTCGGGAGTACGGAGTACTTTGTATGCACTTTGAATATATCCAATGAGCAGCTCTGATCTTTTTATGGGTCTCTATGGGCCTATGGGCCTATAGGACCCACTAGACCTTGTTTTCTTTGAGCTTTTGGAGAGAAGAGGAAGTGATCAAGTATAATAAATATGAATATATAAGGTAGTAGTGATAGTATATAATATAGGAATATACTGATATACTAATAAGCATACAACCTTATATTAATATATTAATATAGTATATAGTATATAGTATATAGCATATAGCATATAGTATGTATAGTGTCCCCACCAAAGTTAGTTGACGTAGTAAAGAGCTAAGGGTCGTAAAATCTTCACTCTGATTGGTTGAGTGATGCTTATCTTGGAATGATTTGCACTCCGTAATCATAATGATAATGATAATCATTACTTTGCCCAGGTGGCTCTTCGGGCTGTTTCCGTCGATTCTGTCTTTTTCATATGGTTAAAACGTGTGTTCAGATCTAAATGGTATGTTGTATGTGCATATGTATGTAATGTATAATATATTGTGTAGCATAGCATATTTCACTCTCATATTTCTTTCACTTGACCTCCCCTTACCGTTCTCTTGGCTTTCTAGCAATTTGCCACGGTAGACTCCCCCACCATTGTAATTTTCCCTTTTGGGGTACATTGGGGGCTTGCAATCCCCGGACCTGCTGTCCCGCCGTACCACCCATCTTTTTTTTCCCTCTCTCCCTCTCTCTCTCCCCCTCCCTTTTCTCTGTTTCTCTGTTTCTCCTTTCACTCAATCTTCAACTCTTTCGCAGAAACTGGGTGATCATTGACACATTTGTTCCTCCTTCGCGCTACGACTTCCTGTGACGACATCACCAGCTGTCAATTCCCAAATCGGTGGTGCCTTCCTAGCAACAATCCCCTTCAGTTACCATTCCATTCTCTGTCGGCTCCCGGCGGAAGAATGGGTCTTAACTTGGAGGAGCTCTATGGCAAAGATATAAGTGAAGAACAGGCTCCTCATGAGTATTCTCAGTACCAACCCGAAAAGGGTTATGGCTGGGCCAATGCTCTGCCAGAGCGGCAAGGTCTGTACGACCCTGAATATGAGAAGGATGCCTGTGGTGTGGGCTTCGCAGCGTGAGTGAAATCCCCTAAGACTGCGCCCCCCCCCTTCTTTTTAATTGGAGGCATGAAGACCAACTCAATTCTGACGAGACAAATCAGTCACATCAAGGGCAAGCCAAGCCACAAGATTGTTAGCGATGGTGAGTGCCAGTTCTCTGCCCTTTAAAGAACGACACCAGAACAAGTGAAGCTGATGGCAATTGAACAGCCCGCAATCTGCTGTGCAACATGACCCACCGAGGAGCCGTTGGCTCTGATGCACGGGACGGTGACGGTGCTGGTGTGATGACCAGTATTCCACACAAATTCTTTATCAAAAACTTCGCCCGTGAGGTGGGTGTGGATCTCCCTCCATTGGGACAATATGCTGTTGGCAACTTGTTCTTCAAGCCCGATGAGGAAGCTCTCAAGCAGTCCATAGTGGATTTTGAAGAACTGGCCACGACGCTTGGCTTGCGTGTTCTTGGATGGCGTGAAGTGCCACGGGACTCAACTATTCTCGGTCCTGCCGCACTATCTCGAGAGCCCATCATTATGCAGCCATTTGTGGTCTTGAAATCGGCATACGGTGAAGGCAACAAGCCAGAGATCACTGACACTGAAAAGTTTGACGAGAGAACCTTTGAGCTTCAGCTGTACGTTCTACGAAAGCGTGCTACCCATGTTATCGGCCTCGGAAACTGGTTCTACCTCTGCTCTCTCAGCAACCGGAACATCGTCTACAAGGGTCAACTCTCTCCCGTCCAAGTGTACACGTACTACCACGATTTAGTGAACGTAGACTACGAGGGCCACTTTGCCCTAGTGCACTCCCGATTCTCTACAAACACATTCCCATCCTGGGATCGTGCCCAACCTCTGCGATGGGCTGCCCATAACGGTGAGATCAACACCTTGCGAGGAAATAAAAACTGGATGCGCGCACGAGAAGGTGTCCTGCGGTCAGAGGTCTTTGGTGACGAGCTTGACAAGCTTTACCCCATTGTTGAGGATGGCGGTTCCGACTCAGCTGCGTTCGATAACGTGCTTGAACTACTCATGATAAACGGTGTTCTGTCTCTGCCGGAGGCAGTGATGATTATGATTCCCGAGGCCTGGCAAGACAACCCCGCCATGGATCCAGCCAAGTCCGCTTTCTACGAGTGGGCTGCCTGTCAAATGGAACCTTGGGATGGCCCAGCTCTTTTCACTTTCTCCGATGGACGTTATTGCGGTGCCAATCTTGACCGTAACGGTCTCCGTCCCTGCCGTTTCTACGTAATGGACGATGACCGCATCGTCTGTGCTTCCGAGGTCGGCGCTATTGATATTGATCCCGAGAGGGTCGTTCAGAAGGGCCGCTTGCAGCCTGGAAAGATGCTGCTGGTTGATACCGTGGCTGGGCGGATCATTGATGACGCTGAGCTCAAGCAGACTGTTGCCCACCGCCAGGACTTTGCTGGCTGGCTGGACAAGGGGCTTCTACAGCTCCCTGCTATAAATAAGTTGCTACTTGACTCGAACGTTGATCTTTCTTTCGCCTTGGACAACAACACTATTCAGAACGACGCCCGCCTCCGAGTGTTCGGGTACTCGTTTGAACAAGTCAGCTTGATTCTTGGCCCTATGGCTGCAGACTCCAAGGAAGCTTTGGGCTCCATGGGTAATGATGCACCTCTCGCCTGTATTGCCCTTCAGCCTCGCCTACTCTACGAATACTTCCGCCAGCTTTTTGCTCAGGTCACCAACCCTCCCATTGACCCTATCAGGGAGGCTGTGGTTATGTCCCTCGAATGTTACGTCGGTCCTCAGGGAAACCTGCTGGAAATGGACCCTTCGCAATGTCACCGTCTACGTCTTCCCTCTCCCATCCTGAGCATTCCCGAGTTCAATGCTTTGAAGAATATCAACGTAGCCCACAACGATTGGACCGTGCGAACTATCGATATCACATTTGCAAAGAGCAAGGGCACGGCTGGGTATATTGAAGCACTCGATTCCATCTGCGATGGTGCCACTGAAGCTATCCAGAATGGCGATAAGGTCATCATTCTCTCCGACCGTGCTACATCCGCCGACCGTGTTCCAGTCTCTGCCTTGTTGGCTACCGGTCTGGTGCATCACCATCTCGTCCGAAACAAGTGGAGGTCGCTCGCCGCCCTGGCGGTTGAAACCGCCGAGGCTCGCGAGGTCCACCACCACTGTGTTCTGCTGGGATATGGTGCCGATGCCATCAACCCTTACCTAGCTCTGGAATGTATTCTCAAGATGAATCGGGAAAACCTGATCCGCAAGGACATCCCCGATGAGAAGGTTGTTCAGAACTACAAGTCGTCCTGTGATGGTGGGATCCTCAAGGTCATGAGTAAGATGGGTATCTCTACTCTCCAGTCCTACAAGGGTGCCCAGATTTTCGAAGCCCTTGGCATTGACGACAGCGTTATCGATCGTTGCTTCTCCGGTACTGCCAGTCGCATCCGTGGTATCACCTTTGATCTGATTGCCCAGGATGCTTTCGCCTTCCACGAGCGCGGTTATCCTTCGCGTCCGATTGTCGAAGTTCCTGGTCTGCCCGAATCCGGCGAGTACCACTGGCGTGATGGGGGAGAGGCCCATATCAACGATCCCACCAGTATTGCAAACGTGCAGGATGCCGTTCGCACCAAGAACGACAAGTCCTACGAGGCCTACGCCAAGTCCGCACATGAGCAGATCAAGAACTGTACTTTGCGTGGAATGCTGGACTTCGATTTTGACCAGCGCACACCTATTCCCATTGACCAGGTTGAGCCTTGGACCGAAATTGTCCGCCGCTTCGTGACCGGTGCCATGTCCTACGGATCCATCTCCATGGAATCCCACTCTACACTTGCCATTGCCATGAATCGCCTGGGCGGCAAGTCGAACACTGGCGAGGGTGGTGAAGATGCCGAGCGTAGCAAGAGGATGGAGAACGGCGACACGATGCGGTCCGCCATCAAGCAGATTGCTTCTGGTCGTTTCGGTGTGACATCTAACTACCTCGCCGACGCTGATGAACTGCAAATCAAGATGGCCCAGGGTGCCAAGCCCGGTGAGGGTGGTGAATTACCCGGCCACAAGGTTGTCGGCCCCATTGCTCGCACTCGATTCTCCACCCCAGGAGTCGGACTTATCTCCCCGCCTCCGCACCACGACATCTACTCCATTGAAGATCTGAAGCAGCTTATCTACGATCTCAAGTGCTCCAACCCCCGATCTCGTGTTTCCGTCAAGCTGGTATCCGAGGTTGGTGTTGGTATTGTCGCTTCTGGTGTGGCCAAGGCCAAGGCTGATCACATCTTGATCTCTGGTCATGATGGTGGCACCGGTGCCTCACGCTGGACCGGTATCAAGTATGCCGGCCTTCCTTGGGAACTGGGTCTTGCAGAGACTCATCAAACTCTGGTTTTGAACGATCTTCGTGGTCGTGTTGTGGTCCAGACTGATGGCCAAATTCGTACCGGCCGTGACCTTGCCATCGCCTGTCTGCTCGGAGCGGAAGAATATGGGTTTGCCACAACCCCTCTGATTGCTTTGGGATGCATTATGATGAGAGTGAGTACATTGAGTCCCTGATCTCCTGATGAGACCGGCCTATTAACACATATTTTCCCTAGAAATGTCACCTGAATACCTGCCCTGTTGGTATCGCGACTCAGGATCCCGAACTGAGGCAGAAATTCAAGGGTACACCGGAGCATGTTATTAACTTCTTCTACTATGTTGCCAATGAGATGCGTGCTATCATGGCCAGGCTGGGCATTCGTTCGGTCAACGAGATGGTCGGTCGTGCTGAGCTGCTTAAGGTCCGAGACGATATTCGTAATGTTAAGCAGGAACGGATTGACCTGTCACTCATCCTGACCCCGGCTCACTCACTTCGCCCTGGAGTAGCTACCTACAATGTTCGCAAGCAAGATCACCGCCTTCACACCCGCTTAGACAACAAGTTGATTGCTGAATCGGAGCTCGCTCTTGAGAAGGGTCTACCCTGCCGAATTGAATGCGATATCGTTAATACTGACCGTGCTCTGGGTGCTACTCTCTCCTATCAGATCAGCAGACGTTATGGCGAAGCTGGTCTTCCTCAGGATACCATCCACGCGAACATTAAGGGCTCTGCTGGTCAGTCCTTTGGTGCCTTCCTCGCCCCCGGTGTCACCCTTGAGCTTGAAGGTGATGCCAACGACTATGTCGGCAAGGGTCTTTCTGGTGGCCGTCTCATCGTCTACCCCTCGCGCGGAGCCGCTTTCAAGGCCGAAGAAAATGTCATCGTCGGTAACACTTGCCTTTACGGTGCCACCCGCGGAACTTGCTACTTCCGTGGCATGGCCGCTGAGCGCTTTGCTGTCCGTAACTCTGGTGCCACTGTCGTCGTTGAGGGTGTTGGTGACCACGGATGTGAGTACATGACTGGTGGTCGTGTACTGAACCTCGGACCCACTGGCCGCAACTTCGCTGCTGGTATGTCTGGTGGTATTGCCTACGTCCTGGATAAGAACCAGGACTTCCATTCTAAAGTCAACTTGGAGATGGTTGAAATCTCTAGTATCGAGGACCCATCGGAGATTGCCTTTGTTCGCGGTTTGGTTGAGGACCACCACCATTACACTGGCTCTGAGTTGGCTGCTCGCATCCTGCTCGACTTTACTCGTGCTCTCCCCCACTTCGTCAAGGTTCTGCCAACTGACTACAAGCGCGTCATGGAGGAAGAGGCTGCCAAGGCGGAGGCTGCGAAGAAAGCTGAATTCACTCTTCCTCAGCTTCCCAGCGTCCCGGTTAAAGCCGAGAGGGCGAAGGCCGATGATTCCAAAAAGACTGACTTGCTGGATATTGAAGACAGCATTAGCGATTCGAAGGCTGAGAAAAAGCGATCCGCATTGATCTTGGACAAAACAAGAGGTTTCATGAAGTACAGCCGCCGCAGTGAGAAGTATCGCAACGCAACAACCCGTACTCGTGACTGGGGCGAGATCTCCCACCGCCTCAGCGAGGACGAGCTCAAGTACCAGTCTGCCCGTTGTATGGACTGTGGTGTTCCATTCTGCCAGTCGGACACTGGCTGCCCTATTTCCAACATCATTCCTAAGTGGAACGAATTGGTTTTTCGAAACGAGTGGCAGGATGCTTTGAACCGTCTGCTCATGACCAACAACTTCCCCGAGTTCACCGGGCGTGTCTGCCCTGCACCCTGCGAAGGATCCTGTGTTCTAGGCATTAACGAAGACCCCGTTGGTATCAAATCCATCGAGTGCGCGATCATTGACCGTGGATTCGAGATGGGCTGGATGGTTCCCTGCCCCCCCTAAGACCCGTTCTGGCAAGATCGTTGCTATCATCGGCTCTGGGCCTGCAGGCTTGGCTGCTGCTGATCAGCTTAACCGCGCTGGTCACAGCGTCACAGTTTATGAGCGTGCCGATCGAATGGGTGGTCTTCTCATGTATGGTATCCCCAACATGAAGCTTGACAAGAAGATTGTCCAGCGCCGTATTGACCTCATGGCTGCTGAAGGTGTCAAGTTCGTTGCGGGCACTGCTGTGGGCCCCGACTGTGAGGTTTCTCTGCAGTCTCTTCGTGCCACCAATGATGCTGTTATTGTTGCCACTGGTGCCACTGTTGCGCGTGATCTCAAGGTCACTGGTCGTGAATTGGATGGCGTGCACTTTGCCATGCAGTTCTTGCATAAGAACACCAAGTCCCTCCTCGACTCTGGTCTTTCGGATGGCGAATACATCTCTGCCAAGGACAAGCACGTTGTCGTCATTGGTGGTGGTGATACCGGCAACGATTGTATTGGTACCTCTGTCCGCCATGGTGCAAAATCGGTGACCAACTTCGAGTTGTTGCCCCAGCCTCCCCCAGAGCGTGCCCGTGACAATCCCTGGCCTCAGTGGCCCCGTATCTACCGTGTCGATTATGGTCACACCGAGGTCAAGACGCACATGGGCAAGGACCCACGCGAGTACTGTGTCATGTCGACCGAGTTCGTCGACGATGGCAACAACCGCGTCAAGGGTATCAACACTGTCCGGGTTGAGTGGACCAAGAGCGCTACCGGCGGCTGGGACATGAAGACCGTCGAGGGCAGCGAGCAATTCTTCCCCGCTGACCTTGTGCTCCTCTCTATGGGATTCTTGGGTCCCGAGGATCGTGTATTTGGCGATGAAATTGAGCTTGATCCTCGCAAGAACATCAAGACCCCTCCCGGCCACTACTCGACCAACATTCCCGGTGTCTATGCCGCAGGTGACTGCCGCCGTGGACAGTCTTTGATTGTCTGGTGAGTTTTCGTCCAATTCTTATAGTTAGCAATTTACTAATATAATTCCAGGGGTATCAATGAAGGTCGCCAGTGTGCTCGCGAAGTGGACACTTTCCTCAGCGGAACCAGCTCCCAGCTCCCAGTCACGGGTGGTATCGTCCGTCGCCCTGCCATCGACTCCGTTCCCCAACCCACTGAGGTTGCTGCTTAATCTAGCGGCGATGCAGGACATGTTTTACGACGTTGACGGCCATTATCATGATAAAAGTTTCATTTCGATGCGGGAAAGTTCATCAAATGGGGTAAACTTGTGACATGTACAGGATTCCATGGGGTTGTTCTCTGCGCGAATGAAAAAGCCTACAATACTGCGCTTTCTTGAGTTTTGCTTTCTACTTTCTACTTTCCATTTTTATTTCTTTGATTTCCATCTTATGTTTTGCTTCAGCGTCGTTTTTTCTTTGCCTTTTCAGGGTCTGCAAGGTGTTTAGAGCGTCTGCCATTCGGTGATCTCTCTATTTCAGCTGTACATAGCTTTTCTGCAAATCTGACTATGTTCCATCATTATTTCAAATTCGTCTATAAAGCCGAATGCCTCGTTGTCTTTGAGTATCTTTTATGCCTTTGTGTGAAAGAAGGACAAAGAGCTGAAGAGTCAACAATGCCTTTATGTTTCTTTCTTTGGCAACTTCCCCTTGTTAGACTTTGCAGGGCCGGCTTTGATGGCTAACCTATATAACCGTCCAAATATCCCTTGCTTTTTCGGACCATTCCATTCCATTCATTCAGTTCAACTAATCCAGCTTACCTATTTCACAGATTTACAGGTCTCATCCATCTCAAACATGGGCAACGAAGCCAATAAGACAGCCGCGGCTGCGAACGATCTCAATCCCAACGGCTTCATCACTGACCGCGAGATCGACGGCGAGCGACGTTCCATCCGCCGCTATAACGATGGTCGAGTATCTGGGCGCGGAAGGAGTATCGAGGGTAGTCGCCAGGGCTCCCGCAAGAACTCCACAGGGACCGGAGGTCGCGCCAGGCCTCCCATCTCCCGCCCCAGGGATCTGGGCAGTCGATCTACTCCTGCTGCGTCCGGTCCGTCCAATGTCGCTGATATCACTGCTGCCATGGCCAAGCTCACTGTTGACCATCCAACTAGCCCTAAGGTAAAGAGACTCGGCAAGAAGTTGACCCTCGATGCCGATCCGGGGATTGAGACTGTGACTCTGCGAAAGGTCACTCCTTCACCTACGCCTAGTGTGGCTTCCTCTACGTGCAGCACGGGCAGCAACAGCTCTGTCAATGCTAGGATAGCGGAGATTGAAGATCGAGTAAGGAAGCACATCAAGTCACGACTCCAGTCTATCAAGGAGGAAGATGAAGAGTAATAAAAGAATGAAGCTTGGAATGGGCTAGAGAATCGGAGAACATCATTTATCTGTCTTCCATTGATTTGCTGCATGCTAACTTCTTAAATCATTCCTAACAATAGGTCTTACAAGCTTGCTTCGCAGTTGAGCTTTTATATGCACGGCTACTTACAGCTTCCCAGTCTATGCCCAATGCCATGAATGAATATGAGGTAGACATGTTTTGAGTTTCCTCTTTGATATCCTGAAACATGTCTCTTGTGTCTACGGGCTTGGGGATCTTTACTAACTCATCTGGCTTTTAGGTCATTCATTTAAGCGTTCCTCAAGCATCTCTTGTGGAACCTTGAGTCAATCAATTTATTTCAGCATCATTCTCTCCCTCCAGTAGAATCTTATAGATCATGGGACATAGTTGTAGAACCCATGTAAAATCAGATTTGAGAGATACTGAGCATATAAGACCATAATGTGTAAAAAGAAATAGCCTCTAAAGTGCTATATGCGAATTCGGAGAGTCCTCCATACGACCATCGAACAAACGCCGATACACAGGGGAAATGGAGAGTATCGTATTATACATGAATAAATGAAACAAGAGGGTGTATATCTACATATCGTAACAAGAAGAGGAGAAACAAGGGACATCACGAAACCGCCTTTTCCGCATGTTGTTTCGCTGCTTCATCGTCAGCCTTCATCTCCTCCCACATTGCGGCAAAATCTCCCTTAAACGAGTCCTTGGCTGGATCTAGTCGCACGTCCCAGACATCCTCACTGCTGGGGCCTGTCTTGTACTTAATCGCCTTCTTCCGGTTGTGGTCTCGGATCTCTCTCCTGCGCAAATCTTCTGGCCAAGTTCGGGTCTTCATGCACAGCCATAGATTATCCCAGTGATCGCTGCATGACCGTAGTTCTCCATATCGATAAACATTCACAAATTGGCCTCCGAAAGACTGGCAAAAGAAGGCATAATCGAAGGCATTGCGGCAGGACATGGTATCTTGGTAGAGGGACTCGGGAGAGATGGGTGATGAAGGTGTTTGGGATTCCGGCGACGGATTGCCATCAACGGTCAGCCCTGCTCGTTTTGAGAGCGACGAATCCTCAGACCTGAGATCGGCCAGGATTTGGTTGAATTCCATGTCGGCTTGTTCGTCGGGGGTCAAGGTCTTCGATGGTGCATTCTGCTTTGCGGGTTCCGTAAGAATTGTGGATGAAGTATCCTTGGAGATCTCCTTGGGAGCTTCCTTGGGACCTGATCCCCACAGCCAGCCCATTTTGTTTTGCTAGAGGAAAGAATTGGTGGATCTACCGCAACACCTTGAAATCGCGAGGTTATCTTTTTCGCGGCAATCAAGATGTCATGTGACTCAGATCACAAGTCACGAACCGACGTCATTAATTTGGCAAGTCGATTACACAACTTGACTTGATCGCTCTTCCGGGCTGTTTCTTTTTTTCTTTATTCTTTTTCCATTCGGTATGTGGTCGTGAGCAGAATGAGATCGACACCCGTATCAAAAGGTTCGTTGGCCCTTTGGTCTCCAGCACGCTCTCATATCAGCGCCAATGGGTCCCGGGGTGGAGACCTCCGCTTTGGGGACGCTCGACGATACGATGCACATCTTCTATCAGGTCGGGACATATTGCAGTAGGAGAAAATGAAGGGATTATCTATGTCAATAGTGAGCGCCAATTTATTATAAGCTATCATGTCTACTAACTAGCTCTAGATATATTTCCGCACCGGTTACAATGGCTGCTGCGGGGTCCTCTCAGCCATATTCAGCCTCTCGAGAGATTTTTGGCACGAGTGAACAACCCAGAACTAGCGGCAGCTGATCCGACTCGTATTGTTCAACAAGCTTTTCCAAGAGACCTAGGTCTGGAGATCAAAGAGGTCGTGACGAGGTACAAAGAGGGAGGTGCATTCGTGAAGTATGCGCTTAAGTCGGACATCAGCAACGAAATTATCCAAAATGCCATCAAGGAGCATTTGAAAACCAACCCCATTAAGCCCTGGTTTAACCCAACCCTGAAAGTCGATGCAGACCTTGTTCGCGGAACGCCGTGGATCGAAGACCTCTATCGAATCCCAAGCCAGACCCTAAAGGTGGAATTCTTGGCAACGTCCCCAGATAACTCAGCGGCGGAATTAACTCAAGAGTCCCTATACTCACTGTTCCGGCCTTACGGCAAGCTTCTGGACATCCAAACACAGCCCTCAGATTCGAAGGTCGAACCACGCTATGCAATTCTGCGATTCGAGCGCCCTCGGTTCGCCGTGATGGCAAGAAACTGCATGCATGGATTTATTGTTTCCGAAGAAGCAGGGGGTGGCAAGTCCGGTACAAGGTTCAAGATCAACTACGAGCGCAAGATCAAGCTATTTATGATCAAGGACTGGATTTTGAACCATCCGAGACTGGTGATTCCTGCTATAGCTGCTCTGATAGCCACTATCACGGTCATCATCTTCGATCCAATTCGCACGTTCTTCGTCACGCTCAAAATCAAGTCATCGTTCCAAAGTGAAGAGAGCCCCGTGCTGCAGTGGGTTCGCAAACAAGCCAGCAAAGCGAGCATGTTCCCATTTGGGAGGCGAAAGTCGGACCCGCGAGGTCTAGCGGCTATCTGGGAAGACCGACAAACAGAGATTGCGCAACTGCGAGCCTGGTTAACGGAGACTGCGGAAACCTTCATTGTTATCCACGGTCCTCGGGGCTCAGGGAAACGCGAGTTGGTTCTAGAGCAAGCTCTGAAAGAGCACAAGTATAAAGTCATCATTGATTGTAAGCAAATTCAAGATGCTCGGGGTGATACAGCCAAGATTTCACGAGCCGCAGCTCAGGTCGGCTACCGACCGATCTTCTCTTGGATGAACAGCATCAGCAGCTTCATTGACCTTGCTGCACAGGGAATGATTGGCACTAAAGCTGGCTTCTCCGAGACGCTAGATGCACAGTTGAGCAAGATCTGGCAGAATACTGGTGTCGCCATGAAGCGAGTCGCCTTGGGAGGTAGACGAAAGGAGGACAAAGATTTCAACATGTCCGAAGATGAATACCTGGAGGCTCATCCCGAGACGAGACCTGTCGTAGTAATTGACAATTATCTCTATGATTCGGACGACAGTGTCGTGCTCGACAAACTCACTGAATGGGCGGCTGGTTTGACATCGGCAAACATCGCCCATGTCATCTTTTTGACGACTGACGCCTCTTTTGCAAAGCCATTGAGCAAAGCCATGCCTAATCAAGTGTTCCGCACAATTGCCTTGGGTGACTGCTCGCTCGAAGTTGGTCGTCGTTTCGTATTGAGTCATCTAGATGCAGAGGCAGGCGATGACGATGAACAGAATGCAAGGCGCAAAGAGACGCTTCGTGGTTTGGATTATTGTATCAAGGTGCTGGGTGGTCGAGTTACTGACTTGGAGTTTATGGCTCATCGGATTGAGGCTGGAGAGACCCCTGAAGGTAAGTCTATCTTTTGTTACACGAGAATTCTGTTAACCGTTGTATAGCTGCCGTGGACCGTATCATTGAACAATCAGCGTCTGAAATTCTGAAGATCTTCATCCTCGGAACTGAGTCAACTGCACCTCAGTGGACCCGTGAGCAGGCGTGGTACCTCATCAAGTCTATCGCCAATTCCAAGGATGGAAGCCTGTTATACAGCAAAGTCCTCCTCGGCGATGTATTCAAAGACAACGGCGAGGCCACTCTCCGGGCACTAGAGCAAGCGGAGCTCATATCCATCGGAACTGACAAAGGATTCCCACGATACGTCAAGCCGGGTAAACCCGTGTATCGCGCTGCTTTCCAACGTTTAGTTGCGAACAAGACCCTCCAGGGTCGCCTTGATCTGCTAATTCTCTCACAGCTCATTGGCAATGAGAATTCAAGTATCAAGAAGTATGAGGAGGAGCTGCAGGTCCTTGGCTCGCTGCCAAAACACCCTTGGGAGCTGGCTTCACGGATTGAGTGGCTTCTGCGCAAAGTCCACGGATCGCAATCGAAGATCCTCAAGTACGAGAGTGAAAGTGCTGCCTTGTCAAAGTGTTTGCAGAAAGAGAACTGAGACTTTAGCTACTGTATATCGATCTCGTCTCAATGTCACTTTATTATTGAAAACATCACTTCAAATTCACCAGAGTATAGATCTGTTGTCGGTCAGAGGGAAGTATAAACACGAACCAGTTGATATCAACTTTTTGATCCGACTAAAATATTTGAGTAACCTCCCATAATTATATAGAAAAAAATCACAGATTATATTGAAAATATTGAAAATATTGAAAATCAATGAAAATCAGTGAAAATCAGTGAAAATCAACAAAAATGACCAAAAATAAAACCCAGCCCAGGTGAGACCACTGAGCTTAGTAAGCTAGAAAAAGACCCGTGGACACCTCCGTTTGCCATCGTGTCCCTTTTCCCTTCCCTTGGGTATATTAATCTGAAAAAGATCTTTGGAGATCAAATTCAATTGCCATATCCCAGTCATCTATCCTCGAGCCCTTGAGCGGGTGTTGACGCTGTGTTATCTTACGCGGCAGGGTTTGTTTTGAGCATTGAATTGATCACAATGGAGAGGTACGAAGCCTTGAGTCTTATACAGGCCGTCCGTGAGAGATATTTCGGTATAAACTGGTCAACTGTTTTTGCTGTTGTAGTGTTCGTATGCATCACAACCCGGATTATCTCGGGGCTTCAGAGTCGACGTGATCGAGATTCAAAATCACAGACGGTGCGAATAGCACCGTATTGGTTTCCCTGGATTGGACATGGCCCTGCCTTCTTATGGAATCATGTTACCTTCTTTGCAAGAACTCGGTTGGTTTCCTACTATATTGCCCTTCTACGTGTCTGCTAACAAGGTTGTAGAGAATCTATGAATGAGCCTGTCTTTGGCATTTACATCGGTGGTGTGAAGCACAATGCTGTGACATCTCCATCTATGATGAGGACTGTTTTCTCTGCCAAAGCTGCCACGCCACGCAACCAGGTGCTCGGTCAGGCTCTGCAAAACGTCTTTGGTGACCGCAGCCTAATCCAAAAAATGGATTTGGATCGTAACCAAGGAGTTAGCGACAAGGCTTCTACCATTCTCAACGAAGAGGATTTTGTCACTGAAGCTTCGGCTGCTATTACCCGTTTGGTGCAGCGTGACATGTCGAACCTGGTGAGCTTCTGCCGGAGCATTGTTGACCAATGCCCCTGGGAGCGTGGAATGAGTGGGGTTGAAGTTCCCGAAGAGGACCAGACAGTCTGCGAGGCCAATTTGTTTGCACTCATGAGCAATTTCATTGGTCACATCACTTCAACTTTTCTGATGGGTGAGGCCTTTGTGGAAAATTTCCCTAATCTCTCGGAAGATCTTGGAAGAATCGACGATTGCTTTGTGACACTATTCGCCGGGACTCCTCGCCGGGTCCCGCATCCAGCGGCTTCAGCAGGACATGCGGCTAGTGATCGGCTTCGCCATGTCTTTTCGATCTTTCACCGGGCCTTTACTGCTTGGGACGACGGGATTGACGCCGGCATCGAACTGCGTGATCTTGACGACGTGTCTGAACTGGTCAAAGATAGGATGCGGACTTTCCGAAAATTGGAACTATCTTCAGGTGCCAGTGCCGCAGCGCACTTGTCTCTGTATTATGATCTGATTGAGCACACGACTAAGATCACTTTTTGGACAATTACCCATCTCTTTGCCGAACCTTCCCTTCTCGATCAAGTCCGCAAGGAGATCTCCTCTTATGTGGTGGCTTCTAGACCAAGTCGTGAGGAGACGGGTTTCCCCTTCGATGAACCTCCTCGTCTCTCTCTGGATATTGAAAAGGTGCTCGTGTCTTGCCCACTGTTCCAATCGTGTTACTACGAGACTGTGCGTCTTCATTCAGCGGGAATGTCATTCAAGAAGCTGGCGTCAGATTTGATACTTTCCGAGTCGGCAGAAGAAGCTGCCTATAGTCTGACGGAGCCCCGTACATACAAGTTTGCAAAGGGCGAGGATATCGTTGTACCCCATGGTGCTTATCACCACGATGCTCGATACTTCTCAAACCCGGAGCAGTATGATCCCCTACGATTTCTCGTGACTGACCCTGTAACGGGAAAACAACGGGCTGATCCAAGTATACTCGCTCCCTTTGCGGACGGGTTGTATGGGTCGACAAACAATGGATTTACCGAGCGAGCCATCTTGACATTCACTGCTGGCATTGTGGCCTTGTGGGATATTGAGCCTACAAGTGGTGAATTCCTCCCAGTTCCAGGGCACAAGACTAGCTGGGGGGGCTTTCCGACCAACCAAGGAGCTGCGGGTGAAGATGAAGTTGAGGGTATAGATTACATGGGGAGCATTGCATTTTATCGTTTTATTATAGAGAGCACTGATCAATTTAATTTTTATAGACGACAGGCTCGGATAAGTATCCGGATCGGCCTTGCGCCGATGACACCATCCACTAAGAGGGGAATATATAAGTCACCTACTTGAGCTGGCTGTACGGAATAGTTCCTAGTGAATTATTATTCAGGTAAAAATGGAACAGAACCCTAATAAGGACTACGATCTCACAATCCCAATCACTTCCACATCTGGACTTCGCCAGGGTCTAACATCCTATGGGGATGCTCATTTCTCCCTCTTTCTCCGAAAAGTGTTTATCAAGGCACTCGGATATTCAGAGGATGCGCTGTCACGTCCAATCGTGGGCATTATCAACACTTTCTCGGGGTTCAATCCCTGTCATGCCAATGTGCCCCAGCTCATTGAGGCTGCCAAGCGTGGCGTGCAACTCAATGGAGGACTGGCAATAGAATTCCCCACCATTAGTGTGGCCGAATCATTCTCACATCCGACCAGCATGTTCCTGCGCAATCTTATGAGCATGGATACGGAGGAGATGATACGGTCGCAGCCGTTGGATGCTTGTATAATGATCGGGGGTGAGTTCAATCGCTTTATTCTACCGTTGCTTTCCTGTCATGTGAGAATAGCCACTGAGAGAACTTAGGCTGTGATAAAACCGTTCCTGCTCAGTTGATGGGTGGCATCTCTGCCAACAAGCCAATCCTACCACTGATCACCGGTCCAATGTTGCCAGGAAGCCACCGCGGTCAGCGCATTGGAGCCTGTACCGATTGCCGAAACAACTGGGCGGCCTTCCGAGCGGGTGAAGTTGACGTCGAGGAAATATCGGCCATTAACGAAGAGCTTGCTCCAACCGTATGTGCAGAGGGCTTTCTGCAGACCCAGGGCCATTTAGTTCGCTAATCACAATGAGTACTCGTTTAGATAGGGACATGCGGTGTTATGGGAACTGCTAGTACAATGGCTTGTGTGACTGCTGCATTGGGAATGATGCCGCTCCGAGGTGCAACTGCACCAGCAGTATCATCCGCGAGACTGCGAATTGCCGAGGAGACTGGCGCAAATGCAGTCGCAATTGCAAAGTCTAAGAGAAAGCCACAAGAAATCTTGACAAAGGAATCATTCTGGAATGCCATCACAGTGCTCCAGGCTATCGGGGGTTCGACCAATGCCGTTGTTCATCTGCTCGCTATTGCAAATAGGCATCCAGAACTGCAGGGAGTCATCACTTTGGATACTATTGAGGAGATTGGCCGCAGAACTCCGCTGTTAATCGATCTCAAGCCGAGTGGAGATAACTATATGAATGATTTCCACAATGCAGGAGGCATGATGGCGCTGTTGCACGTGCTTCGACCCCTGCTCCATTTATCTGCTTTGACTGTTACTGGACAAACGCTGGGTGAGGTCCTCGATGCGCCCCAATCCAAGCGACTTCTTTTTGCGCAACAGATTATTCGGCCAATTTCAGACCCTTTGTTTCCCGCGTCATCCCTGGCTGTTCTGCGTGGCAATCTTGCCCCGGACGGAGCCGTCCTCAAAGCCTCAGCGTCGAAGTATTGGCACTTACTCTCGCACACTGGACCGGCTGTAGTATTCGAGAATTCGGCTGACCTTGCTCACCGGATCGATGATCCAAACCTTGTTGTGACGAAGGATAGTGTACTGGTCCTGAAAAACATTGGTCCGGTTGGCAACCCAGGTATGCCAGAGGCTGGCCTTATACCGATTCCAAAGAAGCTAGCAGAAGAAGGAGTTAAGGATATGATACGACTTTCAGATGGTCGAATGTCAGGCACCGCGGGCGGAACCATCATCCTCCATATCTCGCCTGAAGCTGCACTGCCAGAGTCACCATTTGGTGTGGTGGAGACGGGTGATTTGATCGTTTGCGATATCGAGACTAGGAAGTTGCACTTGGAAGTTCCAGAGGCAGTATTGCAGACTCGAATCGAGAAACGCCAACAGAGCCTTGTAGAAGAGACCCAGGCAAGAAAGCAGATGAGAGGCTACCGCGGGTTGTACGAGCGATCGGTGAATCAAGCGCAAGAGGGAGCAGATTTTGATTTCTTGACAGCTGGAGGTGCCAGCACGTAGAACCTATTTCAGATACAAATTCGATATAAAAACAGTATGTCTATGTCCCTTTGGTCTCATCGAACCTTGGATTGTCTGGAGGCCCTTGCCCTGAGCCCTGAACCCTACTTTCTTGCCCGATCGGGTTAAATCAGTCAAGGCGCGTAACGCGGACGCGTCTGACCTTGTAGATCCCTGGCCATTTGTGATTCACCAGATTAAGATTGAACGATGCTCCAGACTTTCTAATTGCAACCTGATCGAATTATTTACGTCAGGCCTCGTTTGCAATGAGTTTCGACCCTCTTCGCCCGCGGGGGCGCCCAGCCCGTAAGTCATGCTGATTACCTGGGGAGACTCCAATAATTACTGACAACGCGGCTTTCACATAGACACACCCGGCACAACGATACTGACCTACACACCTGACGGACGACGGATCATTACTGGTGGCTCCAATTCAGCAATTCGTATCTACACGGTCGGCGAAGATGGGGAGCCTAAGACTATCGACGAAGGCGTTGACGCGCATTTCGGCATTGGTGCTACGGTATGCCAGAACAGAAGACTCAGGATTAGCCGAAGGAACTGACTGGGTTGCTAGAATCGGTCTTTCATCATGGGTGCCGAGGATGGAACAGTCTGGAAGTACGACATGTCGGGCAAGATGCAAAACTTGCTTGTACGATGCGCTTTGCCGGTCAGGGACATTGCAGTGACCAGAGACGGAGAATGGGCCGCGGTAGCAAGCGAGTAAGTGTCACAAGCATTGTGTTAGACAGAGCATTTGATGCTAACAGTGGTGGACTAGTGAGCTCACAGTGAAGATCGTGAAAGTCGACGACATGACGCAAGTCAAGTATCTTCGGGAACAGTCGAAGGGAACGAAACATGTCACATTCGATCCCAGTGGCCGATATGCGACAGTATCCGGAACAGATGGAATTCTCTATGTATACTCCATGCACGAAGAGGAGCCGGAGCTAATCCGCAAACTCGATGGGGTGATTAGACGATTGGAGCCAGATGCCGAGGCGACATCGAGAGCAGTGTGGCATCCCGACGGTACTGCATTTGCTTCTGCGGAGCCGACCAGGGACATCTCTATCTACTCAACCTCGGAATGGAAGAAGGAGAAAACATTTGCTGGCGGGCATACCGGCGACATTACGGCCTTGAGCTGGGCCCCGAACGGATCTCTTCTGGCATCTGCAGCGGCAGATGGATGTATTGTGCTATGGGAAGCGAAGACGCAAAAGATCTTGCAGCGATATGACTTTGGAAATGTCATGAACCTATCCTGGCACCCCACCAAGAACTCCCTTTCATTCACAACTTCAGACGGAGAGCTTTTCATCTACGATAACTTTGTGCCGAAGGATCATGAGCCTCTTCTGCAGAAACCTCTGCAGGCTGCGCCTATCTTGCCTGGGCCTCTGGGCGAGATCTCCAACAACGTCGGGCGAACCACACTGGCGGAACGGTCCAAAGAGGCCATCCAACGAGCGGCGAGAAGAGGAACTCCAGACTCGCTAGATGATATCCTTGGTGAAGATGACCAGATGATGGATTTTGTCGAGGATGATGATGGGGCTGGCTATGCCGATGAAGAGCTAAATCTGTATGGCAAGCGGCCACACGATGATCTCGATGATCTCGGCGGTAGTAACAAGCGCTTGCACTCTGGCTTTGAGAAGCCCAAGGCCCATCCACCTCTTCAACCCGGTAGCACGCCTTGGGCTGGGAGTAGGAGATATCTCTGTACGTTCTCGTTCCAGTTTCATTGGAATGGATTTGCTAACTTGGCCAGGCCTGAACTTGACGGGAGCTGTCTGGACGGTGGACCAGGAGACACATCACACCGTTACTGTGGAATTTTATGACCGAGAAGCTCATCGGGACTTCCACTTCACTGATCCATATATGTATGACAAGGCTTGTCTGAGTGAGTCTTTTCGGCCTGCCTGCCTCGCCTTTTCGTGTTGGATTTTTGGCTGATCAAGTATAGATGACAATGGGACACTTTTTGGCAATAACCCTTCGGATGGTAGTCCGGCCACTATCTTCTACCGGCCACACGAGACGTGGACTGCGCGAGCAGACTGGCGGACTGAACTGCCCGAGGGAGAACAAATTCGAGGTAAGACTTCAAATGTATATAGTCAACCTAATCATCTTACTGATGCTCCTTATCAGCGCTGGCACTCAGCGATTCATACATTGTCGCTGTGACATCGAAGGACTATGTTCGAGTGTACACTCTCTTTGGAACTCCTTTTAAGGTGTATCGACAGAAGAGCCAAGCCGTAACTTGCGCGGCGTGGCGCGACTACATTATGAGTATCGGAAACGGCCCTATAGGGATTGATGGCCACACGACCTTACGATACACGGTGGAGAATGTCAAGCGCGACGAGATTTGCCAAAACGAAGATACTGTCGCCCTTCCGGAAGGGGCTTCGCTACAGAGCGTGTTCTTCTCCGATAATGGGGTAAGCGCCATCCACACAGAAGAGTTGGATATGGAATTAACCACCTTCTTAGGATCCTTGTATCTATGATTCGACTGGCGTCCTACTGGTTCTGCAACACTGGCGCGCCCCCGGCCAAGCGCGATGGGTGCCACTCCTGGACACGAAGCAACTGGCACGTCTCGCGGGAGGACGGAAAGAAGAAACATACTGGCCAGTGGCTGTCGCACAAGACAAGTTCCACTGTATCATTCTCAAGGGTGGCGACAAGAATCCTTACTTCCCGCGGCCGCTGCTCAGTGAGTTCGACTTCCAGATCCCGGTTGCCAGCGCTCTTCCGAAGGATTCCAGCGAATCTGAAGACACAGCAGCCGATGGTGCCCGTTTCGAAGAATCATTCGTACGTGGAAACGTACTTTTGTCGCTCTTCCGCGACCTTATCTCGTCGACCAATGCAACGGCAAGCCAACGCTCTGACTTAGCGCGGAGGGAGCTCGACTTGGATAAGACCTTGCTGCAGATGCTGGCCATTGAATGCAGAGAGGGCGAGGAGCGTGGTATGAAGGCGCTGGAGCTGGTGGCCCTGATGACGGACCGCAACGGTAAAATGCTCGAGGCAGCCGCTAAGATTGCACAGCGTTATGGACGTGGTGTTCTAGAGGACAAGATCCGCGATCTGGCTGAACGACGTGTCATGGGAATGGGAGACGACGATGAACTGGCTTGATGGGGATTCTTACGAATAATACTTTTTTTTCCAAATTAGTCGGAATCAGAGTAGATCTGTAGATTTGTAACATTTTCGTGAATTGTATGAATTGTACTAGCTATGTAGTGAATGTAGCGAATGTCAGTATAGAATTGTATACCAGAGCATTCTGATTGGCTCTGGCAACGTCATTTTCCCCGACTCCCCGACTCCGAGCAACTTCAACCTTCAAATTATCTACATGGCTTGATAACACACTAAGTTCAGTCTGCTTTTGAAATGCAGAATGCCGAAGCTGGTTTCTCTACGAACGTCTCTTCCCAATCAGCCGAAGAGCCCTGTCTCTGGCCGGCCTTTTGCTTCGGTTTCGCGACAACGACTGGCGCAACTTCGTCATGGCCTTCTCACTGAACCCTGGCTACCTCCAGCTTCAGCTACACATCTGCCAATTACATACTTCTCCCCGGCTTGGGTGCGCAGGGAGCATGGGGAAGGTCCTCGGAGAACCGATCACAAACCCCCAGATGAAAGGACCTTGAAACTCGGAAAGAGTGTGTACTCACCATCTCATTCATCTTCAAGAAAAAGAAAAAGAAAAGGCAGCCGTTCAACTAACGATTAAAGCTTTACGAACCCTCTCGTCCCTCTTGCCAACCATCTTGTATAACACCTTACCAACCGAAATCCTCGCTCCGAGTGTCAACCTTCACCTATTCCCATCCACACATCCACACCTCCCCACCGTCAAAGGACGCACACTCTATCGCGCAGCACTATGGACTGTCCCCGTAGCATGGAGTAGCGTACCACTAGTCGGCAACGTGAAATTGCAAATTCTCAGCGAAAGAATCGTACGCGCCGGGACGCTGCTCGACCCCACGCATCACGGTGCCCACCACGACTGCGGCGATGAGCGCCTACTAGTACGATGGAAAACCGAACCACGAACAGACAGCCGCCCCTTCCACGGGCCCGATTCTCCGAATACCAATTCTACCGACTCGAAAACCGCCCCATCAGAAAGTAGCCATCTCTCGGCTTCTACAAACGGCACTAACAAAGGCTTGAGTGTCCTTCTCGGTGGCGAAGAGCCTATTTTCAAGCTGTCAAAGGAAGAGCAATTCACGGGTATCTTTATCTTCTCCTTCGATGAGGAGGGTCGCATCCTGACTCATACCATCGAACATGCCGATGAAGCGGACGGCTGGGACCGGACTGCTAAATTCGTGACTCTCACTGACTGGCTCATTGGCAAAGCGCGTGGATCATTGGACCCAGCTGCCAATACCGGACTTGCCATGGCGACTGGTCAAAATCATGGGTTTGCTTCTGGCAGTGGCCGGAGATCATGACTGCACACCTTCAGCCGATCATACCTCGAGCGAATTTCTCATTAAATGAAAAATCCCGAAGACAATGAAAGAACATACGGTTACCGCTGTGTCCATGTACTCTCTCCCAACTTCTTGTATTGAGTTTCTCTTTCTCTTTCTTTTTACCTTTTTTTCTTTTGGTTCGAGTATCATTTTTGGATTCAAGGCGCAACGGTGTCTGGTCATGAGTATTGAAGGATGGGGCGTTTTGACATTGAACTCCTCTCTTTCACTTGGCCTTGTCTGCTGGCATCATTGAGACATACTATCGCCACTCTTCTGTGTACTATACCCTGTTACAGACTAAAAAGACCCAAAGCAATGGTAAAATCATTTGTTACATATGGAAAAGTCGTTTTGTAGGAACCTACGCCTTTTACCAGATTCTACAGCCTGCTAGTCATTATCGTTCAACTATACGAGAAAAAGAATTTCCAAACTGAGTGAAGAATAGCAAGCGTGAAAACAAGGTAACTTGAGTATAATAATCGTTGGCTTTCTACGAAAGAAAATGAGGGAGATAAGACGTTTTGGGACTGATACTGTTCTCTCAATTGATATAAAAAGAATAGTACGACACTGGGACTATCTTTACTTTAAGCATGCTTGCTACAATGTCCCTCTATCTGCCTATGTACATTACTCTGTCTTTTTGTGCACAGCAGGCGACTTCAACAAGCCGAAAGCCGCAACTGTGACGACACACATGGCGAACCCGCCAGCAGTATAAGCAGCCTCCCGGCCAGCCCACCAAAACAGAGAGCAGAACACAATAGGGCCCGTCGCCCTACCAGCCTGCCCCCATCCCCGCAAACGACCCATAACAGCGCCGCGATCCGCGTCCTGCGCCTCGAAGCTGCCCAGGCTGTTGAGTGAGGTGACAACGGTAGCGGTCGTTACCGCCAACAGAGCACCCGCAGCATAGAGACCAGAGGGCGAAGAAACGCGAGCAAGACAGAAGAATGAGATAGTACAGGCCACAACACCAGCCCGTAGGGTGATCAGCGGCGGGAGACGGCGCACCAGCGTACCCTGGAGGAGGGAGGCGATCAAGCCCATTAGGGACAAAAGACGTCCGTTCAATGCAGCAGGGCTAGCCGTCGTGGCTGATCCCGCGTATAGAGTGGTAGTGAGGAAGGGGAGGGAAAACTCCAGACCGGAGAAGGGGAGCAGGAAGAAAAAGTGGAGGGCATTGAGAAGGGCCGGGCTATTTGCATGGGTGCGCTTAGCGGGAGGACTGCTCTTCTCTTCTGTCTTTTTACTTGACGCATCATTCTTCACGGTGGAGGTACTGTCGCCCTCCATCTGAAGCGTCGTCAAGCGGGGATGCGTCTCGGGCAAACAGGTCCAAAGATACACAGTCTCCACAAATATCAGAGCAAAAGAAACAATGGCCGCGACAATGAACGGGTTCTCGGCAACCATATTGATAGTGCTGAGCGCTGCACCTAGCGCCGGCCCAAAAGTGAACGCAACACTGAAACAGGCCCCGATTAATGCCATAGAGGAGCCGCGGCGCTCCTCGTCTGTGATATCCGCGACAATGGCATTGGCCATTTGCACATTTGCTTCGCTCAAGCCGCCAACGATACGACTGGCGAGGAATGTGCGGAAATCCGTTGCCGATACCCACAGCGCGACGCTCAAGAGGTTGCCTAGCATGGAGATGAGCAGGGCGCGACGGCGGCCATGACGGTCAGATAGGCGGCCTATGACGGGTGCAGCGAAGGCTTGGAGGAGGGAGAATAAAGAGCCGAGGGCACCACCGAGGAGTACAATGTCATAGCGCGAGTCAATGGGGCGCGCGAAGGAGTTTTTGTAGGCATTTAGGTAGTGGAAGATGCGGTTGAGGAGGGAATCCGGGGACGGATCTTGCATGCGATAGAAAGATAGCAACGAAGGGAAGAGAGGCAGAATGAATGTAAAGGAGATCTAAAGTCGTTGTTAGTTGAGTAAATGTGAATTGTTAAGAGGGGGTTATCTTGGTGTTACCAAATCTAACAACAGTGACAGTATCAACACCTTCAGCACCTCCTTACGTTGGGCGCCAGCGACGGCCATGGTTGCTGGCGCCGTATATACAATGGAAGATGTAAGGAGGGAGGAAAGAAGCAAAAATGTGCAGAATGACAAGAATCTTGAGAAGTTGACAGCTGTACAAGGGTAAGATCATTTTAATCAGATCGAATACGCCAGCTCCACTGACATTTCCTATCGTGGGTTAGCGCTTTGCTCTGAAAACGGGTATCCAAGAATGCGCTAGTAATAAACGAATACGCCTTTCAATCGTATTTTGGTTATTTTCATTAGGCCATGCATAATTGCACCCAACTTGATTCGGTCTTGTGTAATAGCATTACAGTACCTAGGTACGCGAATGCACCTGCCCGGCAAGCTAAAAGTCACGTGATGAAATATAGCTACCTACTAGATAGTGAGTAGTACTACATATGTTCTACACACAACAGTTACTTATGTGCCATAACTATCATCAGCTACAGATGTATCGACTATTGTCCAACTATTCAAGTAATAGACCTAGTAAATCTTATTCCGTCCAATGAAAGAGGCCCATATTGAAAGATATTGTTATCTAGAGCAAATCCTGGAAAGTAATGGTGCACTCATTATGATCAATTTCGATCTATGCCCAACCTAAGCCTGTCCACCGGTCCGTTCGCAAGCGCCGATAAAAACAATAGCCATAGAATACATATGTATGTCATGAGAGAAGCTCTCTAGGGATCGGGAATATGCACGCTGAAAAAAAAATTGCAGGACATGGTCAAGAAGACTTTGGCAAAGCCAGACGAAGAGATCAAAGCGACTCTCCGTGAAGAAAATTCGTTGCATTCGTGAGCCATCACATCGGACCAGGAATTGTCGAGGCCAGTCCCGAGAAGACAGACCCAGAAATCACTCGTTGGAACATCAATTCGGAGACTTGCTCCCCAAACTAGCATGTTCCAACTGACACCCTAGGATTGCCACTCTTACTCGCTGGAAGCAGGAACTTCCGCCGAGCCAGAGGCAGGGCCACTTGCACCGCCGCCTCGACCACGTCCGCCACGACCGCCTCGTCGTCCTGCACGTCCACGACCCTCACCACCACGACCCTCACCGGCACGACCCTCACCACCACGACCCTCAGCACCTCGACCTTCACCACCGCGACCCTCACCAGTACGCTTAGCGTCATTTCGGCCTCGGCCACCACGCTGTCCGTGACGGCGGCGTCCACCAGACTTGGCACCGTTCTCACCCTGAGTAGTAACGTCAGCGCCAACGGAGCCATTGTTCAAACCCGCATCAGCGCTAGCCGGGGTAGCCTGGAGGCCAGTGTCGGTCTCCTCAGGGTTGCGAGGAAGCTTGACCCATTCACTGCTCTCATCGGAAGTAGGAGCCCAAGTTTGTTCCGCAATAGGGTTTCCACCATCAGAAACCAGGGCCTGTATAGGAGGAGCCACCTGATCAGCTTGGGAAGCTGCAGGCTCAGCCTGAGCACCGAGAGAGGTATCTTGGAGCTCGGTCAGACCGGCATTAGCCATGGTGGGGTCGGTCGTAGGGTCGGTGGCGTGGGTTGCCTCTTCGGCAACTTCTGGAGCCTCGTCTGGCGGGGCGAACTTGTCAGATGCTTGCTTCACATCGCCATCTAAATAGATATAATGTCAGCAAGCACATTCAAGAATATTTGGCGGGCAGTGGAGCCCTCGTTACTGACAGGTGAACTCAAGAGTGGTGCCCTCAACAGTATTGACCTTCTCATCGGCACCCTCAGCAATCTTCAGTAGCGAATTGACTGCAGATTGGTTGCCAGCGTACACCTCGAACAGAACACCCTCAAAAGCACGGCTCTCGGTACTGACGGCATCACCGTCGCGTCGAAGGATGGCCGCGGCGCACAAGAACTTAGTCACGGTATAGAACTGCTGGCGCAGTGTCTTCTTGGAGGCCTCAGTCGCATCAGCAATGGCGTTATTACGGACAGCTTCGAGCTCCGCCTCATGCGCCTTGACAAGCGCAGCCTTCTGAGCAGCCAGACGGTCCTCGTATTGGGCAGCGAATTGCTTGTAGTGGCCAATCTGCTCCTCAGTCTGCGCAACGGTGGCCTGAAGGGAAGGCTTCTTAAGGACCTGGGCCTTCTGGTCATTGTTGATCTTCTTCTCTTCAATCAGGTCATCAAGCGACTTGTCGGGGTTTTCGGCGATGATGGCATCGACTTTGCCAAGAGAGTTCTGGTGAAAAAGACAGCAACGTTAGAAATGCATCAAAAGAAACAGCTTGAAACCAAAGAACATTCAATAATGACTCACCAACTTCTTCATGGCATTGCGAAGTGTCCTAAACGGGGCATACAGTTAGCTCACTTTCACTTGCGCATTGGCAATAACCACGCCACCAGGTTCGTTGGATTTTAAACATACTTCTGCAGCTCCTTCAAGTAGGTATTCTCCTGAACATCAGAGTTAGGACTCTCCGGGTCCTTGGATACGCTCGAAGCTCGGGAGCCCTTCTCCTCGTCCTTGAGCTTCTGGGTAGTGGAAGCGGGAGGCATGATGGGAATGTAACACAGATATTAAAGTATTTCCGAAAAGCTTGTACAGGTCTTGAAGAATTAAACGTGATAACGTTGAAGAAAAGATGGGTTGTTATGAAGGAAGAATCAACATGCGGGTCGGGGAACCCTTTCTTGGTCGGTGTGGCCCACTGGCTTTGGGCAGACTCTCTCTCTCTCTCTATGCGTTAGCGCAAAGCAATTAAGCAATCATAGAACTGGACTACGTCTACAACTGCGCAATTTTCCAGGTAACAGATTTGTTATTTGATTTCTTCCATTGTATCGCTCCAGGGTATCATATTCACATTCGTCCATAACGCCATAATATCACAAAATGCAGGCCAACCTTAGTACAGTATCCCCCTATCGCCTTTCATATCCATACTAGGCAGGTCTTCGCCATAATAACAGGTCGAGGTTCATATAGGTTTGTATCACGGGCTCTTCTATCCCTGGAACTTGCGCAGTGTTTTCTAAACCCATACTCTTGTCAGCCGTGTGTTCTCACGTGTCTCCCAGAGAAGCTCTTAGATCGACCTCAAATAACGCACCTCAGTGACTTTGCGCACGGTATTCGCTGAGATATTCTTCTCGCCAGACTTGCGTGACCGAATCGATGCCTCGCGCATTAACCTACCAATGTGTCAGCCCCATCGTCAGTTCAATCATGTCGAGAATGCGAATCGGAGATTTGCGACCGGTGTACCAAGGCACAAGGATAGATGGAGACGCACTCTTGCATGAATATTATGTAGTCCAAGAAGATCTATACAGATAGTATTAGCAACTGGATAATAGGGAGGCGTCATATAGGAACGACCGCGTACTAGGATGTCGGCATTCTTGCTCACGCTCCGGTTGGAGTGGGCTTTCACAATTCGCTTGACTGTCCCTCGTGGATAAAGTTTCTGAACTGCCATGACGAGTAGAATAGAGAAGATGGTGAAATGGAAGAGGTGTTCAAAGTTCAATGTTTACCCCCCAAGAAGGACGTGGGGAGCTCTCGAATCCGAATACCGCAATGATCTGTTTCTTATGTAATTTGGTATCTGCCCACCTGGGCAGCCCTGGAGGTGTATGTCCAAAACATGTGACCTGTATCGCATGATGTAAGTAAATCTTCATTTCATACTATATACAATCTTTAAATCTTTATTGCATCTGTTTATATAATGTACACTTCAACGCAGTCGTCGAAGAATTCGCCAAGCTGAAATACCAGCAATTGAACCAATGGCGACACGCCAGGCCAGGAAAACCCAGATTGCTATGCGCAAGCGGTCATAATACCCGCGGAGCATGATTCCAACAGCATAAGAAGTCCCATCTCTTGCTTGGTCTGTCGGTCCGTAATATCTTCCTACCCCGAGGCCACCGATACCCACTTCATTGTGGTCATGTTCAACATTCGTCTCCTGTGTGACGGAGAGTGCGGCCGTTTCGCTATCAGCGGCCGTGTTACTAGGACGAGCACCCGATCTCACATTGAGTGCATTACGCTCCCGCAGATTATAAGTCACGATGCTCACAATCAACCGCAGATCAGGAACGGTAAATGTTGGATATTTCCACAACTGCACAGCCTGATGGGGAGGGAGCATATCCAAGAAGTCAGCCAGGATGCCGAGGGTGAGACCCCAGAGGAGCAGCGGGCGTGCAGTGTCACTCGAATCCGCTTGCCCACTTAGGCACCATCCCTTGAAGCGCTGTAGCAGGGAAGGTTGAAGTGTATTCTCTTCAGGAACAAATCCTGGAATTGTAGTGCATTGATGAGTTTCCGACGGCAGGAGCCTCACGGCCGAGAACTGCATCCAGCCCATCAGAGACCTAATTGCAAGACGGGTCAGAAGCCCGCCTTGTCGAGCGAAACGCTGCGACATATCCACATATTCCACGGTCCGCAGCGATGGTGATAGGAGAGCGCGCAGGGGAATCCAATGTGTCGATGCTACTTCCGTGGGCTGCAATCTAAGGGTCGGGGAGTCGCTGCGAGTCATGAGGAAGACGAAGGGACAAAGAACCATCAACCTGCCATTCAAGTCAGTAATCCAATTCTCAGCAGCGAAAGTGAATGGCATTCGTACGGTTCGGACCCCCAGCTGGTAGTGACCACCCGCTCAGGGAGATTGCCCACACTAATTGTATCTTCCGTTGTCAAATTCAATCCGATTTCCTCTGAAGCTTCCCTGATAGCTGCAGCCTTATCATCTACATCTTCCGGATCTCGCTTTCCACCCGGTAGGGCAACATGGCCAGTCCATCGGTCCCCCACACGCGAAGCACGCTTGATAAACAGAACATCCGGTTCGCCATACTGGACCCATGGCTGTGAAAAGAACTCATCTAAACGTTGTTGGACTGGCTGAGAAGCATCATTTGCGGGGTTCGTGCCGGGCCAATGGTCGTAGGTTGGTCGTACCCGAATAATCAAGGCAACCGAGGCGCGTTTCTTGCAGGTTGGCGGATTTGGGACGTAGGGATAAGGTTGGCGATGTAGCTCAGTTAATACGCCATGCAGATGATGGGACAGGCCCGGAACTGCAGACTTGGGCTCCATCAAGTTGTATGCTCGGTACGGAGTACTCCGTATATAATATTTAGATGTCAAAAGGGCTGGATTGTGGAGGATATATCGGACAAGCCCATGTGCACGTACCTCTTTCTGGTTCCGGCGGCGGCGATATCGGTCTGGCCCGTTACTCCCCGTACTGTAAAATACCTACATACGTAATACGTACAGTACATACGTTATATAATACTCTCGGAACATCAATTATCCAGATAGCTTGTCATCCCCCGGTCCACTGATGGACTCTGATTGGCCTCATCTAACGAGCACGTGCGTCTATCGCTGGCTACGAATGCTTTCAGTCTGAAAGCTGCTGCATGTCCATCGCTTAGCTTCAAGCTAATGAGCTATTTTTTTATTTTGGCGTCTCATATCTTTCGATCTGCAGTTGATTATCAACTCTTACTTTGCTTTTTATTTTCTAAAGTTCGATCTTAAATCCTCTCTCATCTCTTCCCCCTTCCAAACCCGCCCAATCAGAGGTGCACACCGGCCAGCTCTGCGTAACAACTGCACAACGCCATTGACAACAGGACTGGCTCAAAATGCGGTTTGGAAAAACCCTCCGTGCTGCGGTGTACCCTCCCTGGAAAGGGAAGTACATTGACTACACCAAGCTTAAAACCTTGCTGAGAGAGAATGATGTCACCCGGAACGGAGAAGACGCCAGTGACTCGGATGACGATCAGTGGACTGAGCAAGATGAAGAAGCTTTTGTGCAGGAACTGCTTAATGTAGAACTGGACAAGGTAAATTCTTTCCAAGCAGAGACGTCGCAGCAACTCCGAGAACGGACAACAGCATGTGAAGTTAAGCTACGACCCTTGGCGTCTACCCCGGAGCAAGAAACGCCTCCTCTCGATGAACAGAAGAAACGGGCCATTGCCTCAGAAGTTCTACAAGAACTCGATAACATCACCAAGGAAGTTAGTGCCTTGGAGAAGTACAGCCGAATCAATTTCACTGGTTTCCTTAAGGCTGCAAAGAAGCATGACCGCAAACGAGGAGCCCGATACCGGGTGAAACCTTTGCTCCAAGTGCGACTGTCGCAACTGCCATTCAACTCAGAAGACTATTCGCCGTTGGTCCATCGGCTCTCGGTCATGTACTCCTTTGTTCGAGAGACCCTAAGCCATGACATCGTGCAACCAAGGGAGACAGAGCATGGATTTGGCCGCGAGACCTATTCGTCTTACAAATTCTGGGTTCACTCCGACAACGTTTTAGAGGTCAAGACTCACATTCTTCGTCGATTGCCGGTTCTTATCTACAGGCCGGGAACTTTCAAGGACCTCGATACCATGACTGAAGACCCCACCATTACTTCCCTCTATTTCGATTCCCCTCGATTTGATCTCTACAACCAAAAGGTCGCACGAGCACCCGAAGCCGGATCTTTGCGACTGCGGTGGACGGGATCACTAAAAGACAAACCTGCTATCCAGTTGGAAAAGAAGATTGTCACCGACGACGACGAGAGTCGACAAGTCAAGGTACAGCTCAAAGACAAGCACATTAAGGAGTTTTTGGACGGCGAGTATCGCTTTGATAAGAAGCTCCACCGCATGGAGGATTCGAACAATGGAGATTCGGCGGCCGCCGAAGCCTTGAAAAAGGATGTGGATGAGCTGCAGTCATTCATCAAGAACAATGACCTGCAACCCATGCTCCGGGCCAACTACACGCGCACCGCCTTCCAGATTCCTGGCGATGATCGAATTCGTATTTCCCTCGATACCAACCTTGCACTCATCCGGGAAGATGCCCTCGACAGTGAACGTCCATGTCGCGATCCAGCCGAGTGGCACCGTACCGACTTGGACGATGCCGATATGACTTATCCCTTCAACGCTGTCAGGACTGGGGAGATCACTCGCTTCCCTCACGCTTTGCTCGAGATCCAGCTTCGAGGCAAGGCCCATAATACCGAGTGGGTCAAGGACCTGATGGTCTCCCACCTTGTCAAGGATGCTCCCCGCTTTTCCAAGTTCGTCCACGGTGTTGCATCGCTATTTGAAGATTATGTCAACAGCTTCCCCTTCTGGCTCGGTGAGCTTGAAAGTGATATTCGCCGTGACCCCGAAACTGCATTCCATGAGGAGCAAGAACGACTGGCTCGACGAGCGGAGGAGAACATTGCAGTGGGCAGCTTCATGGGAGACGCGCGTAGTCCCAGTGTTCACCCACTCGGGTCACCTTACCGATACTCTAGCGCAGGCTCTCCCTCGGTCATACGGAGATCCTCAGCAGTCACCGAACCTGCAGCGCGGCACCCGCGTCCCTCAGTCGCAGAGCCCCAGCGCCGTGATACCGAACCCGCTCCCGAACCGGAAGAACCCGAGCCGCCCACTCGCCTCGAGTCCATCTTTCAATCCTTGGGCCTATCTCCTCAGCGTTGGCTTGGAACGGAGTCTGTCTCTCTGCCGCCTGGCGTTCGACACCCCGGCGTCTGGATCAAAGATTCCGGGCCCGTTCGTGTGGAGAGTAAGGTTTACCTTGCCAACCAGCGAACGTTTATCAAATGGCTTCACATCAGTATCCTCCTGTCGAGTTTGTCATTGGGCCTGTACAATGCTGCCGGCAAGCACAACCAAATAGCCCAGGCACTGGCTGTCGTCTACACATTCTTCGCCATTTTCGCCGCGGTCTGGGGGTGGTTCATTTACGAGAAACGGGCCCGTCTCATCCGCCAGCGGAGTGGAAAGGATCTAGACAACATGTTCGGTCCTATCGTAGTCTGCATTGGTTTGGCAGTTGCCTTAGTCCTGAACTTTGTCTTCAAGGTTAGATTTCCCAGTCATTTTGTTTCAACCCGACCTTGTCGCTAACTCGTTAACAGTATTCCTCGGCACTAAGTCAAGGCCGCAACCACCCGCTTCCTAGTGTGCCTGTTCACTCTAACTCGTCAGTTGTTTTCGACAGCAGCTCAGGAGGCTCGTGGGGTAACGTGGACCAGGCCCAGCAGGTTCTGTAATAGTCTTTCTGGGGCTTTTTTTAGTTGGACATGTGGCCTATGAACCCCATGGCTGGCCTTTGGGCTATCAGGCCCCAACTATGTGCATATGTGCTTTAGTGTAGTTGTTGAGCATTAGCGTGTACTCCAAAATAACATCCTTCTGGGACACTAGTTTATGTTAATTACTTCTCTTATCCAATATTCATTTATGCCAAATACATGAGAGCTCTTAGAAGATCCGAGATCTCCAAGACATACAGCAACTAAACACGGGACCTCGGGAGTACGCGGCCGAATATCAACGCTTACAAATCGACTGTCTTGGAATCCCCAACATCCCAAGGACAAAAGCTCCAGGAAAGAAAAAAAGAAAAAAGTACAAGATATCCCAGATTTAAACACCTCTCTCTCTATTTCCTCGGTATCGACATCCTTGACACAATGACGAACTTCCAGATCCAGATCATCTCAGACACCATCTGTCCCGTAAGTAAATTCCAACCATATACGGATCTACACCCATTCATCCATATCCTCCAATTCCACATACTAACAATATATTAAAAAAACAAGTGGTGTTATGTCGGCTACCGCCGCCTCTCACGAGCAATAACCAGCCACCAAGCCACGTACCCAGCAGACACATTCAGCCTACACTGGAAAGCATTCTACCTCAACCCGGCGGGAGCGGAGTATCCCGGCGTGAACAAAGCCGAGATGTACGCCCGGAAATTCGGGGCTGAGCGCATGGAGGCGATCTTCGCGCGCCTATCTGCTGTGGGCAAGGATGAGGGGATCCAGTTTAGTTTCGGCGGGAATTCTGGTCTCACGCGGGACTCGCATCGCTTGCTTTGGTTCGCTGGGCAGCGGGAGGCTGAGGAGGCTAAGAAAGAGGGTGTGAATGGTGAAGTTGTTGGTGGGTTGCAGACGAGGGTTGCGGAGCAACTGTTTCGGGCTTATTTCGAGGAAGAGAAGAATATTACCGATTTGAAGGTTCTTTTGGAGGCGGGTGTTGGGGCAGGGTTGGATCGAGAGACAGTGAAGAAGATGTTAGATGAGGACGTTGGTGCTCAGGAGGTTGATTTGGAGGCCAAAACGGCGGCCAGGAGGTTGGTTTCTGGTGTGCCGTACATCTCGGTGCAAGGGAAATATCACGTTGAAGGGGCTGATGAACCCGAGGTCTTCATGGAGATCTTTGAGAAGGTGAAGGCTGAGCAGAAGGAATAAAGAACATCGTTAGGAACTCAATCAGAATGTTCTATTGATTCATACAGTTCGAATGATCTCATTGCTATGGTCGTCTGTATAGTTCTATCGACATGCCGTATAAAGCTATTCAGACTGTCAAGCAAAAGCGCTGGTTTTATCTTGGTGCATTTGTGTGTCAAAGATATCTGCACGAAAATGGAATGTCGATGTAGACACGCTCTCAGTGACCTGTCACTTCCAGCCCATAAGCTAGTGAGCATCCCAGGTCATGGAAGTACACAGATTAACGCCTGTCATGCAACGAATGTCTGGGTCATCTGTCAGGGAAAAAGGGAAGAAAAGAAGAAAAAAAACCACCCCGAAAAGAATAGTGAAAGGGGGGGGGAAGGCATAGATAATACATATTCATGACGCAAATAGGAAATAAAACTCAAGGATACAGTCCAGCAGGAAGCAAAAAAATGAAGAACGTAAAACGACTAGAGCCTCAAACCTCGGCCAAGTCATTCCACAAATAAGGTCATGATAGATCGTAGCAAGTCATGGAATTTTGAAGTCCATGTTCAAATTCTAGGGGCATTTAGTGGGTCGTCTGTGCTTTAACCTGGTGCAGTTCGTAATTGGGAAGGTAATCGAACCAGTCGGTCTCGGGATTGTAGCGGTATGCCTTGAACTCCACGCCATATGGCTTGGGCTCAAGCATGTACAAAACGCCCATCGGGACATCGAGGTCAGCGACCTCGTCACGCTTCAAGCCGCGGAAATAGGCCAGGAGAACGCGAGCAACGGATCTATGCCCGACCAGGAGCACATGGTCTGTAGTACGCTCTACCTCGACAATGACCGTACGCGATCGATTGATGATGTCGAGGTAGCTTTCTCCGCCTGGTCCGGGGTATCGGTAGAAGAGTTTGTCTTTCTTGCGGTGGGCGTACTCCTCGGGGTACTGCTCTTGGATTTCCTTGTATGTCATGCCTTCCATCCTGCCAGAATGAATTTCGTCCAGCATCCTCATCTGCTTAACATCGTACTCATCCTCGTTGAAGTATTCAGCTGTTTGAACGGAGCGTTGCATCATTGAGGACCAGACACAGAAGTTGCGAGGCCCTTCCTGAGGAATGTAAGATGGGTTGGGAGGTGTGATGTCACCGGCTCGAGGCGGGAAGTGCTTAAGAAGGTCTTTCTGTCGCTGATATGCTTCCCACTGCTTCCGCTGGTGATCCACGAAGCGAGCCAACGCCTTGGCATACCTTCTACCGTTCTCGCTGAGATCGGAGTCACCGCCAATACGGCCTGCGGCATCATCCAAACTTTCGCCGTGTCGTGTGATCCAAATTTGGCGTGGAGAGAGATTGAAATTGAGCAAGTAGTAGACGACTTGAGAAGCAAGGAAGCCATGGGTTTGGTGAGCGACGACTTTACGACCGACGTCGATCATCTGAATGAAAGCCATACGATGCTTCTCCTCGTATTCGCCGAGAGGCACGTAGGACTTTTCATAGAGAGCAACACGCTTCTTGAAATCTTCAAGTGCCTCGGTTGGGTCCTGGCCTTTGTAGTCGGGACCAGAAAGTTTCAGGCGCATGTTAGCCTCAAGCAAATCCTGATCCACGCAACTGCTCTCAAGGAACAGAATATTTAGCTCGGGACCAGCCCGGTTCCGAATATGGTCAACAATCGCTTTGCGACGTTCCATGGTGCTGTTGGTCGCATCCAGGATACCAATACTGCCGCCTTCCTCCAAAATATAATCCAACAACTCATCAAGAGTGTCCAAAGCGACCTGCTCTCTCATCTTGACGGCACGCTGATTCTGGGGGTCAAAGAAGTCGGCAGTTTGATCCATTGGTTCGGGGGAAGCTTCATTGATAGCTTCTTCATTCTCACGAGATTGTGCAGGGCCTGCGTCGATCGAGGGCACAACAGTACTTTCGTTTTGAGAAACTTGTTCGGGCTCTTCTCCATTCACGAGAATCTTGGTCGGGACCGCTGGAGGGGGAAGCGGTGCCCCGTTCTCTGGCGGGGAGACGTCTGATGAGTTCAAAGTGGTGCCAACGCTGACACTCAACCGGCGCACTGAGTCAACGAGATCCTTGTGGAAAGCACTTGGTTTCCGATCCTGGCCACGATCAACCGGGGCAGGTGAGGGGGACTTTCCAGCGGCCACACGGCGACGCTGTCCAACATTGAAGATTTCGGTGTCATGTTGGAGCCAGTTCAAATAGCGGGCCAGCTTCTTGGTAATATAACTTTTGCCTCGGGCCGGGAGGCCGACCATGACAATGACCAGCTTGGCGCCGACATCCCGCTGGGCAATGCGGCCATCTGGAGATACCTTGGACTTGGTCAATCCGGGGATATCGAGAGTAGTTGCTCGCACTCGACCGGGAGTACCAGGAGGTTGATAAAGGCCCGATCTGCAAGGATCATATTAGTCACCGTTTGCCAAGGACATCTAAGCAAGTACCGAGACAGGAAACGTAAAACAAGGGGTTGAATAGTCCGGGGTAAGGTAGATTAGCTCAGAATAAGGGTGCAAAGAGCCCCAGAACTGGACAGATCCCGAAGTGAGCCGATCAAGGCTCGTTCCGATAGGCTCAAACATAGTAAAGTGGAAAGGTTCTAGACGAAAATCGACAAGACTCACATCTGTGGAGACGGAGGCGCGGTAGAAACCGGAGTGTCTGTCAAAGCCGTTCCGACTCCGCCCTTGGGCGGCAGTGAAGATTTGTGGGAATCGGAATGCAGGTCGTTACCTAGCGCTCGGTTGACCACAGTTTTCGGAAGCAGAAGAGCTCCTTCTTTTCCCGATCCCGAGCCATTAGATGTGCCGTTGGGTTTAATATTAATCCTCTGGTCCCCCCTCTCAGTCGAGGTGGCCGACGTCATGGCCGACCGGGCAATGCTAGAATGTTGCGCCATCCCACCGGGGGGGGAGATGTTCTGTTTGTTTATTAAGAAAGGTGTCTCGCTCCTTTCAGAGCTTGTTCACGAGTCTCAAGTTGATAAGGGCTTGTGTCACACCTGGGCTGGACCAAAAAAAAAAGGTGGTGAGAGAGGGGAGAAAAAAAATGTGTGTCCACGGAGGTTTGGATGAGTCAACCAACGGGACCACCGGGTCTGATAATTGACCACCTGGGATAGTCAAGGGAATTTGAAATATTCAAGGGGTTGAAAGAATCAAAGAGGTCGGTTCTCTTTTTTTTTTTGGATCTGGGTTTTCCTTTTGGTGCAAAGATATTTTTTGTAATATTTTTTTTCTTCTCCAACGTGTGGGGAATACAATATCACTCTTATCACTCTCAAGGACAGTGCCAAGGACGTCAAAGAGACCTTAAAAGAAATACTTTGAAATGATGAAATCAGGATGCAGGTTAGACTTAGTTCATAGGGTGGATCGATGGCTTAAAGATCGGCCATATATGATGTCAAAGTGTATACTCCGTACAAGCTTTGGGAAGATAGCAAGATTTCACTAATACAGGATTAAACAGATCTTATATATATCGTAGACACGATTGGAGGTCTCACAAAATCATGCAAGATGTATCGGTCCTATCGATAATAGAGAATGCTTGGCTAAAAGTATACAGATGGGAAGGGAAAAAAAACATGGAGTGTCGAACCATACTCAATCACACCCCTGGGTACGGAGTACTTTGCCCTGCAATATTCTCATAACTTACCGAAATGCTCATAGCCGTTTGTTTTCCCGTCTCGGTAGGGGTGATCAGGACTCCGTACACCCTCAGTTGATTCCAGATATGGCCGGCTCAACAAAAGCACATATAATACTCTGCATTTGGAATTTGGAATCGAACTCAGCCTCCAAGTCAATCGAACAACAGTAACCATTGAGACACATTGTGTGACCGGAGTCTCACCGCTCGGGTTGATCCATACTCGGCTTCCTTGGCGACTTTCGGTCATCAACATAACAGCTTGATCTCCGACCAACTGTAGGCGTCCGTTGCTGCACGCTGATGTCCGGTGCCGTAAGCCCCGAAAATGGTAACCCATATTCCGTGGTCAGGTGCGGAATCCTTGGCGCTTGGCGGTAACGCAGGGGGTATCACAGATAGCATGCTTAGAAAATAGGCTCCAGGGATATTAGATATGGTGGCTGGATCGCGTTGCAACCACCCAGAATGTCCCTTATCACTTGCTCAAGTTCAAGGTCAAGCCAATCAAGCATGCGTATGCCGCAATACTCAATGCTGTCAAGACCAAAACCGCATTTCCGCTGGTACGGAATTTGTGCCGATGGATCCCATCCTCCCCTATTTCAGAGAAGAACTGTCTGTTTCCCTGCGAGCGGCGGAAAAGCCCGATGATGAGAACACCCGTGCCGTATATCGCGAACAGAGCCCCAATACTGTAGAACTCGGCGGTGAAGATTTTGAGTACGACGAGGGCGAAGGAGAACTGAGAAAGAGCGGTTCGGACATAGGCCCCCTCAAAGGTGCGTTGAGCCGCGCGCATCTCAACCATTTCATCTGAGGTCAGCACAGCCGAACGGGCTCGGTGCATTCGAAGGCGATAACGATCCGCTGCACGACGCTGAGACAGTCAGACTACAAGTTAAGAGAGAGATGAAGAATATGTAGACGAGATATCACAGTAAACACACCTCAAACATGGTTATTTAAGATCAGATAAAGGTCAAGAGCGGATTTCACAATTTCAAGGAAGTTGGGTTCCGGAGGAGATTCCCTGAGGGGGAACTGAGGGGGAACCTGGGAAGATAGCGGACAGCTCACGTGGATTGGATTTGTAACTAGTATATTACCTATACTCGGTATATATTATGTAGACAATAAATCCAATATAGACACTGGGCAATATACAATATATCCTATTTTCTCTTTACATATAATACCAAATATTTTCCACCAATAACGTGATGTCGATTCCAATTCCTCGGCAATTGAAAATTCCCCAAAGGAAAAAAGCGGCCATGTTCCCCACACTCTCCAGAGTCGATGTATCTTTCTCCAATTTACTTCTTTCGCCTTTCCCCCGTCCCATTCCCTCTCGAATTACTCCGTCTCAACCTCTATAGCAACTATCCACTATCACCCTATCCATCCTTGTGGCGTGATTGAGAATGGCGAAAGTATTCGATGCGGCAGAAGGTATGAGTTCTCCGCACCACTGTGAGCCCCCCCACGCGGGATGTTTCGACTGACTGAAATAGTCGCAAAGCACAACACTCCTGAGAGTTGTTGGGTGGTTCTGTACGGCAAGGTCTACGATGTACGCTTTTATGCTATTCGATCCTCATTGTGCATTACACATTCCCTGGCCATGTCTGACTCTAATCTAGGTCACCGATTTCCTGGGCAGCCACCCTGGCGGTGCAAAGATCATTCTGAAACTCGCGGGCCAGGATGCCACCGAGGAATATGATCCTATTCACCCGCCAGGTATTTTGGAGGAGGAGCTTAAGCCCGAGGCATGCTTGGGGACAATCGATGCTAGCACATTACCAAAGGAGCAGACCTCTGAACCTCAAGAAGAGATCGAGGGTCCACCACCTATGGAGAATCTTCTCAATTTGGATGAGATTGAGGAGGTGGCTACTAAGCAAGTGAGCAAGAAGGCCTGGGCGTACTATTACTCCGCGTCCGACGACCAGATCAGCAAGCGCTTTAATAATGAGGTTTACCGGTCCATTCTCTTGCGGCCCAGAGTCTTTGTGGATTGTACAAAGTGTGATCTGGATACTACCGTCCTCGATCATAAACTGAAAACGCCTATTTATGTGGCTCCCGCGGCGATGGCCCGTCTGGGTCACCCATCCGGTGAGGCCGGCATCGCAGAAGCATGTCGTAGCTTTGGGGCTATGCAAATCATCTCCAATAACGCCTCCATGACACCAGAGCAGATCGTCAAAGACGCTGCTCCGGATCAAATATTTGGCTGGCAGCTCTATGTTCAGATTGACCGCAAAAAGAGTGAGACGATGCTTGCACGCATCCAGAGGCTCAAGGCGATCAAATTCATTGTCCTTACTCTTGACGCCCCGGTACCAGGAAAACGCGAGGATGACGAGCGGGCGGGGATGACCGGACGGACCGCTGCCGTGCCCAGTGGCGTGAAAGCCGCCGAGCGCGCGTCCGACGATACCCCCAATCCAACCGAAGGATCTGGAGGTGTCGGCCAGCAATTGTTCGCAGGCACCGATCCTTCCTTGACATGGACGGATACTTTGGCCTGGCTTGCCACTCAGACGGATCTGCCTATCGTATTGAAGGGCCTGCAGACTCACGAAGATGCATACCTTGCCTCCCTCCACGCACCCCAAGTTAAAGGTATCATTCTCTCCAATCACGGAGGACGCGCCATGGACACTGCCCCTCCGGCGGTTCATACTCTCTTGGAGATTCGGAAATACTGCCCCGAGGTCTTCGACAAGATCGAGGTGTATGTGGATGGAGGTATTCGTCGCGGCACAGATGCCGTCAAGGCTCTTTGCCTAGGCGCAAAGGCGGTTGGTCTTGGGCGCCCGGCTCTATGGGGCTTAGCGGCGGGTGGAGTTGACGGTGTTCGTCGAACATTGCAGAGTAAGTCGACTGGGTATTTGGTCTGCTTCTATTTCTAACTATGTGATAGTCCTGAACGATGAGATCAAGACATGTATGCGGTTGCTTGGAGTCGAGCGGATCGATCAATTAGGGCTTCAACATGTAAGTGTCCTCTCATCACTTTGTCTTATCTTCTACTAACTCTTCTCTTAGATCAACACGCGCGTTACCGAGCAGCAGATCTACGATGGTTCTACTGCTCTCGAACCCTTACGGCGCGCATTCCGTGCGAGACTGTAGGAAGAGCAACCACTGTTATACTCCAAATGTAAATGTGTTTATCTTATATAATTCGACTCGGTTCTTATTATCTTGCATCCTATTCAACACTATCAACATCCATGAATCCTTCCTCTTGGTTTCGCCCGCTGGCCGTTGGCCCACTATCCACGCCACCTTAGCCCATCCCCACCGAACCCCCCCCCCCCAAAATCCACACAACTAAAAAAAAAAAACCACTTTCCTCAGGAGGGAAGGGGGACGAAAAAAATAGTTTCCCTGGGAATCGAACCCAGAACCTTTCCGGAACACTTGCTTCAAGCAATTGTTAACGGAAAATCATAACCGCTAGACCAGGAAACTGATTGGTGTAAGACGAGGCCGGTTATGTTACTATGAGTTATGAGCTCAAGGATTCGAAAGGTTCTCCCATTTTCTTGCTTAACACATTGCTAATACATAATATCCTCCTGGGGGTCAAAAAGATTTATTAAAATACATCACAAATCTTTAGATTGCCTTCTACTATAAATTACATACGTACTTAGAATTGGACTGTTAATAATGTACATATGTACTTATTACCAAGGTGCTTTCCGATCCATCTATTCCCCGCATCTCACTGTTTCCTCGATCCCACAATGGCTGTAAACATCCTACAATGGTTTCCTCGTACAACCGCTCCGTTCATTGCTAATGCACCGATGTTTGGATTTGCCGATGCCGGCCTAGCAACTGCTGTCACAAAAGCCGGAGGATTCGGTATAACAACCCAACCTGGTTGCAGATATCAGACTCACCATCTATAGGGTTTATTGGCGGAGGCTTTGATTTCCGATCTGAATCCACCCAGCTCCTAGGCCTGGATACTCAGTTGGCAAATGCCCGCTCTGTCCTCGGTTTGACTGATGGTCAACCATTGCCGCTTGGTGTCGGTTTCATCACCTTCCAGCCAGACGGGCTTATTGACAATGCCATTCCCATACTCCGGAGGCACCGAGTAGCAGCAGTCTGCCTGTCCTTCCCTCAGGCTGACGCCGATCATCTTCCTATTATACGGGCCATTCGAAGGGCCCGGGGAAGTTCTGACTGGGATATCAAGGTTTTTGTCCAGGTAGGGACTATCAAAGCTGCAGAAGAGGCACTTCGGCAGGAGGTGGATGTTCTAGTGATTCAAGGAACCGATGCAGGGGGGCATCAGTGGGCCCAGGGTGCTAGTCTGATATCCCTCTTGCCCGAGGTGCGAGACCTTCTGTCAAAGACTCAGAGTACAAACACGGCTATCCTGGCAGCCGGTGGCATTGTGGATGCGAGGGGCTGTGTTGCTGCTCTCAGCCTAGGTTGGTTATTCCATACTTTATTGTCGTAGCTAGTTGACAGAAATAGGTGCCGATGGAATTGTTATGGGCACAAGGGTACGTCTTGCTTTTTCTCAGACATGGGGCCTTGCTAATCGGATCCAGTTCGTTGCAACCTCGGAATGCCCTGCGCCGTCTGAGATTAAGCAGACCATTGTATCGGGTGGTGATGGTGGAGTCTCGACCATCAAGTCCATCCGACATGATGTATTCCAGTCAACCGATCTCTTCCCGAGACAGTATGATGGTAGGGCTGTCATCGGTGCTAGTTACAAGGATTTTCGGGCAGGAGTCAGTGATGAGGAAATCATCCGACGGTACAACGAAGCTAGAGAAGCTGGCGAGCATCAGCGGAGGACAGTATGGGCGTGAGTATCCTGACTCTATTGGTCTCATGGGTTTCTTGTGTTAATGGCTTTGATAGTGGTGCGAGTATTGGATGTATCAATGCGGTAATCTCTGCTGGGCATGTCGTGCAGTCTACTCAACAGGAGGTGAAGGTGATATTGGAGCGGTTGAGGGCAGGATTCTAACCCTATAGGTCTACATGGTGTCTATTGTACATCTTCTCTTCACTTTAGTATGAAAGCAAGATATCGGCCTTATGTTTGCAATGTATACTCCGTACTTGACCTAGAGGTGTATATACACGAACATCAGAAGCCCCAACATACATGAGAACAAGGCGAATTCAACAATCAATTATCAATTACCGACCCAAACACAGACAATAACATCTCTACTGTCGAATGTAGAAATTGGTGTCAGATCGAGATCGACAACGGGGGCGTAGGCCGGACTCTGACTATCTCCCCTCCCCCTCTTTATTCTCAATCTCAATTCTCAAATCCTCGACATTCGAAGTGACTGTCTCTACCTCTTAATTTTCTCTCCCACAATCACACACCATTCGAGCAAATCAAGATTCACGGCCGTGTTTGGTCAGCCTTGAAGTTGGGACCTTGGTGTTCCCTTCTGAGCTGCCCGCGATTTATCCCTCGATTTATTCCCGCCCGCCCAGTCACGAATACAACCTCGAATCGTGAATTTTTAACTGGGACATGCAAGAGGATATCCCCTACTTCTGTCACCCTCGCAATACTCGACTTGACACCCAGGGACGACCGATTCGCGATGAATAAGACTACACCCTCGCCGAGCCCCATCCCCAAAGCTTCCCCAGGCTCGAAACCCTCTCCCTCGCCGACCGCAGGCACGAAACGCAAGAGGAATGCCCCGGCAAAATACTATGCCGTCAAGGCGGGTCACAAACCGGGTATCTACTATGGATGGAATGACTGCCTGGCTCAGATAACGGGATTCAAGGGAGCAATTTGTGAGTGTGCCCCTCGCAGTGGTTCTTCCAATAGGCGTGCAATTAGGCCAGAGAACTGACACATAACCTCTCCAGTCCAATCCTTTCCCTCACAAGAAGCAGCCAACGCGTTTTTGAATGGTACCAAGCCCCCCAGTCGAATCGCAGAGCTCGGAGAACACACGATTCTATGGAATCCAAAGGGGCCGGGTTACTGGGGTATACACAGACTGGACAACGGCACAGGAGCAGATCCGTGGTTTTCCGCGACCTCGATATCGCAAGTTCTCCACCCGTGAAGAGGCAGAGGAGTTTGTACGGGAAGGACAGAGACAGCCCCCAGCCGGGTTCGGCGTGGCAACTGGGCCTCATGGGTTAACGACTGAAAAACCGAAAGACGCAGAAGGGGTCGAATTTGCGCCAGGCGAAGGCCCATTGCCGAAAGGAGCAGAGGATGGGTTTGACCCCAACGTCATTTTAGACCCAGCTACTGGCAAGGTGGTGTACAAGACCGCCCCCCCAGATGGCAGCGACAAAGACACAATCAGCAGGTATTCCAGGGATGCTCCGGATATACACCGATGGGAGTTCATTAAGGAATGGTACTCCACTAGCATCGGCCGGGGTAGGGGTATACTTTGGGCCTGGCGATTCAAGGTTCGTACATGCCCCCCCTAGGACTATTTTCCACCATTCCTTCTAACTTCCGTCACTTATCCCAGCAGAAATGTATCGGAGCCACTAAAGGGCAGTCGTCAAACGAACCAGCGTGCTGAATTGACCGCGATCCTTCGGGCGATTGATATTGCACCTCGGCACCGAGATGTAACCATAGTCACTGACAGTCGATATTCGATTGACTGTGTTACCGTATGGTTTATCAACTGGCGTCGCAACAATTGGATGACCCGGGACAAGAAGCCGGTTGAGAACAAGGACCTGGTGGAATCGATTTTGGTCAAAATCGAGGAACGCAATGACCTTAAGGTGAAAACCTTGTTTGAATGGGTTAAAGGTCATAACAAAGACCCGGGCAATGAAGAGGCCGATAAATTGGCCGTTGATGGAGCCCAAAGGGGAGTATCTGCTAAGGCAGAGGCACTACATGTGGCCCAAGAGGTGCCGGATGAATTGTTTGATGAAGATTTTTAGGCATGTCATTGGCGACAGAGAGCATCTTGCATTCGAATAGTGATATAGTAATATGTAGAATATACCCTCGTAAAGGTCAATTGATATGTAGTTTCCTATGTAAACATCGTAGTCCGATGCCAAGACTTGGGATGTTTTCCCACAGAGAGAGAATTCTCTCCTTTCTCTTCTCTTCTCTTCTCATCTTCACCTTCATAGCATACGAATGCTACCATTTGCTTCTGAACCCATTTCAGTACATCCCAGATGAACTCGTTTACAATCAATCAGGAAACTAAAACTATGATTCAATAACACTTGCTTGTACTTCAACCTTGACATACAGACACTTGTCTAAGACTCTAGACTGATCTGACTCTGTTGAATCCGACATACTCATCTTAGTTAACACATTTGAGCTCTCATCGCGCTCAAAATACAACTCGGAACATTTCCAAGCGGGATATAGTGCAGACCAAAATGCCGACACTCGCATTGATCGATTTCAACATTGTCTGCGCGACACTCGGAGGCTTTATTTCCCTCTTCGGGCTAGTCTCGTACCTTTGCAAGGAGCAGTTCTACCTATCTGAAGCATGTAAGCGTTAAGTTATCCTAGTGGTATCATCATCTTTGCTAACAGGAAATAGTAATCTCCCTGCTAGCCGGAGTGCTATTCTCTCCTCATGCAGCCAATTTCATCAGACCAGATGACTATGCACTCCATTCAGAAGAAAATCTGGAGGCAATCACTTTGCATTTTACACGCCTAGTGCTAGGCGTGCAGCTAGTCCTCGCCGGAGTCCAGCTCCCAAAGCGGTATCTGCAGATCGAATGGCGGAGCCTAGGGCTACTCCTTGGACCAGGCATGGCTGCTATGTGGATGTGCAGTAGCCTAGTGATCTGGGCTATGGTTCCGAATTTCAAGTTCCTCCATGCCCTGATCATCGGCGCATGCGTGACCCCAACCGACCCCGTTTTGTCCAATTCCATTGTCAAGGGAAAGTTTGCCGATAAACATGTTCCCCGTGAGTTGCAGAGAATTATTATCGCTGAATCTGGCGCTAATGATGGCCTTGGCTATCCATTCCTTTTCTTTGGGATCTATCTCCTTCAGTACACTGGGATGGCAAGCCAGAGCTATAGCGGTGGCGCTGGGAAGGCGATGGCATTGTGGGTCTATGAGACCTGGGTATACACGATTCTGTTAAGTGTGGTCTATGGAGCTCTGGTTGGTTGGATTGCGAGGAAATTGTTGCACTGGGCAGAGGAGAAGCGCTATGTTGACCGGGAGAGCTTTTTGGTGTTTGCCATTGCTCTTGCAGTGAGTTTACCTCAAAATCCAAAAGAAATGTGCTTTGCTGATCTCTCGAACAGCTGTTCATTGTGGGAACCTGTGGCTTGATTGGGACAGATGATCTTCTCGCCTGTTTTATTGCTGGAAACGTATTCACGCAAGAGTAGGTCACTTCGACATGGGTTATAATATCACGAATACTAACAGTGACAGTGACTGGTTCCGCCTTGAAACCATGGACGATTCCCTCCAACCGACAATCGATATGCTTCTTAACTTGTCCGTCTTCATGTGGTTTGGAGCGGTCTGTCCCTGGTCATCCTTCTTGAACAACAGCGTGATTCCAATCTATCGGCTCATCTTCCTGGGAGTATTGATCCTCCTAGTCCGCCGCCTCCCGATTGTCTTCGCCATGCACAAATGGATCCCGCAAATCGACCACGTCGCCCAAGCTGCATTCGTCGGCTTCTTTGGTCCCATCGGGGTGGGCGCTATCTTCTACCTGTCAGTCAGCCTTGAATTCCTGCGCAAGATCCAAGTCGACGGCGAAGTCCCAGAGGACGTAAGGCGAGTCATGGAGACCATCCAGGTTGTGGTCTGGTTCCTAGTAATCTGCAGTATTGTAAGTTCTCCCCGATCAAAGCTCCACATCCTCCTATCTTATACCCAAACCCAGGTTGTGCACGGCCTCTCAGTCCCCGTTGGAAAAGCCGGCTATAACCTCCCAGCAACCATCTCCAACGTCATCAGCATCAGCACCAGCACATACGAGGAACCTGAACCGGTCCCCATCTCAAACACCAGTCACACGCACAGCACGGCAACACCTCCCACAACGGCACCTCTTACAACGGGGGAGGATGCAAGTTACCGCAGCCGCAAGCGTGGTTTCCGGAGCGCAATCCCCCGCCCGCCATTCTTTGGCATTGTTGGTTCGGTGATCCCTCCTCGTTCGCCGTCCCACCAGCCCGGCGTGGGTCAGCCCGATGAGCCGGAGAGACATGTTCACCTGGTTATTCATCAGACTACGAGCGAGGATAACAAGCCTCAGCCCTAGTTTTGCATCTGGGAATTCGATTGATCCAGGCGCTATACTTCACTTTGATTGGATATATCCAATTGTTTGATCATCCGGTAGGAGAGTGAAGTGTTGCGTATCGTTATATCTCCTGCTTTTGCCCAGAATTTTAGACAGCATGCATAAGCATCTCGTTTTCCGTGGTCCATTTCAACAGCATTATCGGGGGGTTTTCCTATGGGTTTGCATATTTAACCGTCTCAATATGTACAGCTTTGTGTATATGATGACTTATCCAAATGTGTACATAGTCAATAATCCTATCGGTAAAATCTCTACCGAACGTCATCAAATCGATACAGTCTGTAAGTAGTACATAAATGGTTTCATCGAGTTTGGCAAAGTCTAATATGAAGTGATATCGTCACAAGAATTGAGATTGGACAGTATGAGTAAAATAGTACATTTGAATTGATAATAACGCCATGCCATAAATATGGAAACCCGAGAAGTACAAGAACTAGATAGATACAAGGGAGACGCAACGAAGCTTTACACAGGCCTTAGATAACCCACAGCGCCATGCCCAGACCCTCATAGAAGATCTCAGAAGAGTAGCAAATACAATTGATGTGCATTGGTATCAAATGTGCCCAGGACATCCGTTTTCCATGCCCTAACTAAAGGAAACTTCATAACCTCGTCAAGGTGTTTGACCTGATAACCAAAGATAACCTTTCCACCCATCCCGAAGGGTACCAGAGACCATGTTCTCTGATCGAATTCATGTGTTCTTTTTTTGGAGTTTGTTTCTTTCCTTGTCATTCCTTCGATATCATTACACGTCATACCGAAAAGCAAAATGATAACGCCGTTGATGGGTCCCGCATCGAGACCGTGAATTCGTCTTGATTCTGAATTCATGATTGCAAAGGGCGAGAGATAAAACGCGATTTAAGACAGGCTGGCGTGCAGATCGCGGGCACGGCGAGCGAGGGGTGAAATAAGTCGCAGGATCGGGTCGTGCGGGTTGCGCTCAACGACTGACATATACAGAGTATTGAGGCGCTGACTCATGATGTCCAGAATGCGAGGTGCGACTTCGCGGAGATCGGTGTCCTAAAAAGCCAGACTTAGTCAACATGATACGAATATTTGAGATAGAATGACGCCATACCCTGGGGTTCACGTTTTGGAGGACCACCTCGAGCCAGTGGAGGCGCTGGCCAATGTTGGTCTGCATGGTAGTGGTGACAGCAACGGCCACGGAGAGCATGACGATCGCAGAAAGTCGCGACAAGTAGGTCGGAGAAATGTGGACAAAGAAGTTGTCGAACAGGTCAGCTTGCTGGTTCGATTGGAGCCACTAGGAAATTTAACGTTAGTAGGAACATCGAATATATGGGTGTGATTTGAGACGAACCTTGATAGTGCCCTGCTCGTAGTGACCAGTATTGATTAGCTGCACGATATCCCCCATTTCGATCTCCTCGGGGGATCGCGCGATAGGGGAAGCGACAGGAACCGGGGCCGGGGCCTGGACCGGGATAGCCTGAGGCTGAAGCCCAGGCTGAGACAGCGGCTGCGACATGCGCACCTGATTCTCACTTGGCTGTCTAGTCGAAGAGCGCTTGTTGACGTTTAAGATCTCACGGTGGGGAATCTCGTGCTGCGGGCTTTGGCTCTGCTGAATTTGGTGGCCCTGGTTCGCGGCCAACAAAGAAACGGTCTTGGACAAGCCACGCAGGGCGGCCGACATCTCCTCGATCTTTGCTGTATCACTCCGGCGCTGGGTTTCGTAGTGGTTGATCTGCGCCTTGAAATGGCGTTCCATATCCGACTCCACCTTCTTTGTGGTACGTGCCAAGCTCTCAAGCATGGGGGCAATCGAAGACTGCATGACCCGGGTAACTTCCGTCTCAATGCGAGGTGCAAGCTTCTGTGCAACCGAATCGGAGACAGCCTTCACCACAGGGGCTTGCTGCATGGCATTGATGACAGCCTTAGGAAGAACCAGCCGCAACTCCTCATTGAACGCGCCCCCAAGCTGTTGAGAGACAGCGCCATTAAGATGCTTGTTGACTGCTGCAGACGTGGCATCGGCGATGACGGGAATAACATCGGACTGTATACTCGCTGAAACAATACGCGCCAAGTTCTTCTCGACGTTGTCGGAGAGCGTGCTAGAGACTAGGCGCAACACTTGGTCTTGCTTGGCTGACGAGGCAGCATCCCAGCTGCGACGTTCATCGTCGAAGCGACGATGGAGGTTCTCAAACTCATGGCCCAGACTCTTGTTGAATTCGCTTGAAACACTACCCTGCAGGGTCTGAATGTGTTTGCTGAAAGCTTCGTTCGAGAAACCGAAGCCTGGCATGGCTTGTTCGGCGGCCTGAGTCGCACCCATCGCCGTAGTAGAAGAGGCAAGAGTCTCGAACTCTTTGGCAGCGGCGGAGGGGACTGGCAGAGGTTCGACACCGGTAGTAATGGACGGCTCCTTTGCCTTGGCAACTTCGGCGGCAGCGGCAGGCTTCTTCCTCTTCTTCTTTTCAGACTTCTCAACCACGACAGGTGCCGCTGCTGGCTCAATGGGCTCTTCCTTCTTCTTGGCCAACTTGGTAGGCGAAGCGTTACGCGAGGGAGCAACGCCAGAAGTCAATTCTCCAATCTCTGGCTTTTTCACCGATTCCTTGGGACCAACGCGAGACTGGATAGAGGCGGTGTCACCGTTCACAGACGGATCGTCGGTGGCGTATGTGGGGAAAGTTTGGAGATCGCTGATTTCAATCAAGCCGTGCTCCAATGCATCGATAGGGCGAATAACCTTGTTATCCGCAGTCCAGCCCAAATCCTCCTTCTTGATGTTCAAGCAGGTCACACCGCGCGAGTGCATAACGTAGAGCTCAAACAGGGGACTTTCCTCAGTGCCGCGCTTGTCAGTAGCGGACTTGGTGATAGGGAGAAGCTCCAAGCTTCTTAGCTGACCCTTGGAACCGAGAGAGATCTCCCGAATTCCACTCAAGCAAGCAGTAGACTCGGGCTTGGGTAGGGTGTTGTCCTTATCGTTGAGGTCTCGGATGTAGGCTGCCTGTGACATCTGAGGCAAATTGTACCGAGGAGCCGAGAGGTGAGCAAAGTAAATAGAGTTACGTGTGGGATGTCCAACGACAATGACCCCTGATGATGGGTGATAAGCCACGCTGCAGATGGCATCGGACTCGTTCTCATGAGGGAACTTCAACTCCTGCACGGCCTTGCCCAGCCCAATATCCCAGAGCTGCAAGGTGTGGTTTTGCTTGAGACCAACCAAAACATAACGGAGCGCCATAGACCGTGAATAAGCGCGAAGCTTATCGAGGAACAGCACCGAAGTGGGCCAAGACTTTTCGGTGGGGGAGCCAGTGACAAATGTAGTCAAGGGCACCCGGATCTCAGCAGGAGCAGGGCCTTCCACAAAGCTCGCGTCGTTAAGCATATCATGTATATCCCAGAAGCGCAGTCGGCCAGTCTTGTCCAAGGAGGCGATGACGGAGTCATCATCACTGAAAGCGAAGTCTTTGCCGGCTTTACCAGTGGAGATCTTCAACGCACGCTCCTTGAAGAATTTCTCAGTGTTAACTGTACGCTGAGTACCAGAAACGCCGTAGGTAGGGCTCATTGCTGCTTTCGGCGAAACAACGTAGATGTTCTTGCCCCGACCAATGGCAAACAAGTTGGTGTGGCGAGTGCTCCGCTTGGCCCGCGTTTTCAGCTGGCCACCAGAGGTGTTCTCGTCTGAGGCCGGGAAAGGTGGGAAGATCAAGCTTTCACTTTCCAAGGCATCCATATCAAAGAAGTCCTTTCCAGAACGCGAGATCAAAGCCCAGTAGACAGAGCCGCTGACTCCAATGCCGAGGATGGCCTGGACTTCGGAGTCACCAGCCGCAGTAGGAGCTGTGCACAAGGCAACGTTGAACACCCGATCACGGGTGGAACGGAACACCTGTCGGTCACTACCGTCATCCTGTCGAATAATTCTGATGCCACCAGTTTTGGCGAGCGCGTACACAATGTATTCGGACGTAGCCGCAGTCAACGAGCGGTCAAGCTGATCGAACTCCTTCTTCAGACGAGCAATATCCATGACATCGTCATCACGGAAGGTCGTAAGTTTTCCAGACGTAGCTTTAACGGCAATAGAGATAAAGGGTCTCATTGGGAAGTTGTGAACAGAGACAACTCGTTCTTCTTCCTTTTCGGCACTGTCTTCCGCACTCTCCCAGCTGTCAGCCAGAGCCTCAGTGTTCTCAGCCGTCTTGGGGGCAACCGGAACCGCGGCAGGTTCTGTTTGCTTTGCGAGCTCGTCAACCTGGGTCAAGCCTGCCGCTTCTTTAGATTCAGGAGCAGTCTCGCGCAGATGACTAGCGGTCGACGAAATGACTGCTTCAGAGGGTTCCTCCTGGGCAGTAGAAACAGCAGCCTTGGCTTCTGTTGCAGCATCAGCTTGAGGCTCATCTCCACTGAGAGAGCGGCCAATCTCATCTACGAGACGACCGACGACCTCATTCACAGCTTCTCTCTGACCTTCACTCAAGATTGGCGACTGGGTCCTCTCCTTGGGGGCCGCAAGTTCAGGTGTCTGGGACGGCTCCAGCTTAGCAGAAACATTGATCTTTTGCTTCTGTATGACCTCAACAGCTGGGCTCTGGATGCCAGAGGTAGACTGGGGAGACTTGTTAATAGGAGAAATAGCGGCCAATTGGTCAAACGGATTGACATAGGTGAACATTGAGTCCTTCGAGTTGGGCGATACGACCGTTTCCGGGTTCGCAGGCGCCTTGGGACTCTCATCCACAACTTCCATGAAGACATTCTTGGCTGCCTGGTTCTGATGTTCATCGACGGCAGCCTGCATATATGGTGCCTGCTGGGTTGAAGTCAGCGCCGGTGATTCGGCGACAGCAGGATCTGGCTGAGAACGGTTAAGCAGGCGAAGTAACATATCCTGTGTGTTCTCGTTAGGGCCCTCAGGCTGACCAGACTGGAATGCCGGGGAAGGGGCAGCAGGGGCAGCAGGGGCCTGTTGACCGAACAATGTAGCAACTAGGTCAGACGCGGAAATATTTCGTCCGTGCGACCCAGGAGCTCCCTGAACCGGCGGGGACTGCAGGTGCTCGGAAGCTGCAGCCGGGGCTTGCGGCTGGGGAGAAGCATCAGGACGCTGGCTGAATCTGAGAAGATTCAAAAGATCCACAGAGCCTGGGTTGGCGTGCTGTGGTTGCGGCTGCTGGGGCCATTCGCCCCGAGGAGAAGGCACGTTAGGACTCAAGATATCAGAGCCCTGATGAGGGGGAACATTCATTGGGGCAGGACTTTGAGTGGTCGAGGTTACGGACGGATTTTGGTAGCCATGCGACTGGGGATGAGGGTAGCTCTGGCCATCGTAAGGTTGCTGCTGCTGAGGGTGCGGTGGGAACAGACCGGGCTGGTAATACGATTGGCGCTGGGCCTGGGGATTATCCTGGCCAGGAGTGTTCGAAGGAGAAGGACGGGGCCGGATACTGGCTAAGAGAGCCTGGAGATCGGTGGGGGTGGACATTTCTGCCGTTACGCCGTGGTTACAGGCGACCTCCGCCGATAGGATCCAAGCTTTGCAGAGCTCTCAAAAGCTCTCTTTCGAGAGGGAAAGAGTATGAAACTGGGAATCAGAAAGGCTAGAAAGGCAACAAAAGAGTAAATCAAAGGTAAGTACGAGAAAAGAGAGATGAAATTGAAGAACGTGGTGAAGTAGAGAGGAAGGGTGAAGGAGAGAAGAACTCTCGGTAATATTGTTCAAGCCGTGGGTGTGGCTGAGCCTGCCGAGTTGTGGCTGACTGTGGCTAGTGTTATTTCTTGCCCGATTCGCGTCATTTATGAATCGGATTACTTTTACTTCTTCTAGCGCACTTTCACTTACTGAGTTCGAAGGTGGTGAGCTCACTGGGATAGCCTATCAAGAAATTCCAATATATCAATTACGTCAAACGACGCTTTTGTCCATCTATCTGCACCTTTCCGCCAGAAGGCCAGCGCCCGCAAAACCCCATCATGTTCTGTCTACGAAGGTAAGAGAAGCAACCAACAGCAACAAGCAGCAAAGCAAGTGATTTAGACTAACCCGAATAACCTATACTGCAGCTGGCTACCTCTCCTTTTCATTCCGACCAACGCCTCCCCGCTCTTCATCATTTCGTTTGTTGCCTTGACATACATCATCCACCGGCCATGTATTTACTGCTCCGCATTGCTCCTGATTCTCTTCGTTTCGTCATGTCATTGGTCGGACAGATGCATCTTTGACCTACGGAGTAATTGGTTTGCCCCACGCTATACCTCAGGACCTGGCGATTATGCTATCTCGGGCAACGCAACATCCGAAGCAACAGTGTCTGGCGACGGCCTGACGGAATTTGTCTTCGATACTATGAACTCCACCGCCAAAGCCTTGGCTGGTGCTGCGTTGGAGGGCGTACAGCAACGACTTTCTCCCAGTGGAATGGAGTCAAGGCCCAACGAGTGGACAGGAGTTGGGTTGGAATGGATGCGCAGCCTCTTGGGGAGACGGGAGTGGACTCTTCCATGTGTCGATGTCAAAGTTCGACTATGAAGTTGCAAAAAGTTTTGATTAAGCATGGTTTCCTTGTTGATATATTCAAATGAACCTTTGATTTCACATATATTATTTACGATTCTTGTGTTTTCAGTTCATGTGCAGGTCTCGATATCCTCCTCCCTTGAACACTCATGAATAACCATTGTACATGATACATTCTATACTAATCCATCGATCACTGAATGACCTATCGTTAGAGATATAGATTCCTCTGCTGTTGTAACTCAACCCTGGTGGTGACTACATACGACACCATGCAGTACTTGGCTTGAAGAGGAAGACGTTGTCTAGCCTTGGTCTAGCCCTCGCCGATATGTCCCTCATACTAATATAAGTATAAACGCCGACAAAGACGAAAAGAGCAGAAATACAGCTAGCATTCCTACGGGAATGGGACTGACTGCCATGTATGCACTAACTATGACATGCAATGACAAGATCCCCAACTAGCAAGCAGCTGAGGGCCACATGGCGTTTACCGGGAAGGAGGCTTATCGTCGCCATCATTTGAGCCCCGGACAGAAACCGAGTTCAACAAGCATATCTTCAATCGCTGGAACACAAGCAACGCATGAGCAGATCTAGACTCGGATATTAGTTTTTGTCCCCAAAGCAAACTCGACGAAGGCAGAAGAATATACCTGGGTCACGGAAGTCGTCAAACATTTCTGCAGAGCAGCGGGATCGCCATTGTTTATAGCATTAGCAATGCACCTAAGTTCGGCTGACAAGTTGAGACAAGCAGCGAGACTACACGCCTCTGGGAGGTGCCGGACGATATCTAGATTATGTTGCCGCACTGTACGTACACTTTGTATTAGCATGCTAGATTGCCCCAATTACATAAGAGTTGAGCTTATGGAAAGAGATCTGTACAGGTGGTCTGGATGTGGGTATTATTGGTTACCGGAGCTGTACCTGCAGCTGAGGTCAATCCCGAGGCGAGGACGAGAGCGGTGATATTGAAACGCATATTCAAGAACATTTGGAGAGAATTGAAGACAAGTAACCGAGAGGGATACGTTTGAATTTGGTATCTATTATGTTTTAAATGGACGAGGTTGCGCTGTTGAATTAAATAGCTGCTTATTATATACACCGAAGTTTAAGAGTCATTCGCAGCAAAAGACATCGATAGTCATTCCTCGGCTTGAATATCACATTGGCGGCCAATTGATAGATGAGCATATAGAGCGATGTGTAAACCAGCACGCCCAGGTGGTCACACTGAGTCGCATTAGAAGGCTTGTCTTTCCCCAATGTCCGTGTCGGGGTAGATAGGTAGCATCACAGACTACCTACCCTAAGAGACTAGAGAAGCGTTCCCACAAAAGCCTTCCCATGAATGATTTGGTCTCGGGATTGGGAATCGGCAGTTTTAGTCGGGGTTAATGAAATCGGGAAAGGCGAGGTAGCTGAAGTCGATTATTTGACATGGTTACAACTAAGTACATGGTGAGGAGACATCTGCCATTAAATAAAATAACGGATAAAGGCCGACGAGAAGATGGTCGACCAGTAGTTGGACTGGGAGATGGAAACTCCAGGTAAATTCATAAAACGCAGATGGGCTGGAACGAGTCACAAAGCAAGGCATGATGACCACCATAAAGGTAAGAGATGGCAGATGAATCGTGAAACATGACTCAAGGAAATGGGGTATCACAATGTCGACAATCCCAGTTCAAGATCCAGATTCGTAAACAAGCGTGAAGAAAGTTATGTATCGCTGGAGAATAATTAGAGATGTTGAAATTCGCACGCAAGAAACTGACGAAGCAAAGTCATAGATAATGCAAATGGCATGATTATCAAATCAGTTGTAGCCACCGCCACCCACGGGCAGAGGCCAGTCGTCTTCAGTGATACTACTCCAGAAGGCCCAGACCCCTGAGACAGAGAGGAGGGTGAAGAGAGTTTCGAATAAAGCTCCATTGATCTTGCCGTCCGAGGCCTGGCACAAGTGGGTGCTGATCACATAGTTGAAGACCTGACCAATTGCGAACAACAAGCCAGCACCGGTGAGATACACTGTTGCACCGTTAGCATATGTTTGTTTCGAGTCCAGTGTGATGTACTTACGCATTGGCCGGAACTCGCCTAGGACCCGGAGCACTAGTACGGCTTCCAGGAGGTAGAACAAGACAACGCAGATGAGTGGGAAGAGTTGGTACAGAACATAGAGGGCGATGTTGCGATTTGGCGCGTCATAGCTTGACTGGAAGCGGCCAGTCCAATCGAATCCAGTGTCCAAGGCAATATAGCCCGTCCCGATGAAGAGGGCCACAGCAGATGCGCTGATGAGACCGATGGAAGCTGCAGTGCCGTCATCAAGCAACTGGAAGCCGACAAGTGCGTTCATGAGAAGGACCCAGCAAGTAGCCGTGATCGCGGCAATGTGTACTGCAGAAAACCCCTAGATGGTTTTGTCAGCCGAGGCCTTGAGTCTATCCTGCAGAAATCCTACCTTTCGGACTGCGTCGCTCAGCGGGAAGCCGCCTACTGTGAAGATCTCGCAGATCTCGACAATGATGAAACCGAGCAAAAACAATTGCATTTCCCTAACGCACACCGCCATGTCAGCTGATATTCCCGTAGAGAACAACGATATCCCATACCTCCGGCCGACCGCAGCGTGCTTCTTATCCGATCTCCATATCATACCCAGGGTCAAGACAATGGCGATGAAGGCCAGCAGAATCGAGCCTATCAAAAATCAGCAACTGTCCTCACATCATTTGGTCCCAATGGCAGCAGCCTCGGCCTCGTATATCGTACCTAGGTTCCGAAGGTGTCTATCCCCACTGAGAGGAATGCCGGTCAGATCGCACGCGCCGAAGGCATCGGTCGCGGTTTGATTGGTGAAAAGCTGCACGCGACAAATGACACAGTCAGCTGAGAATTCCACCTGGGCAGGCCATAATAAGGGGGGGTTCTAAAAGATCTCACTCACATTGCAGACTGGTAGGGTTGAGTCGCGACAGAAGTCCTGTGGTACCCATACGGGGTTTGCGGTCAGTATCTGCCCATTGGAGGGTCAGTCTCCAGGTACGATCTGCACTTACGTGAAAGTTCCCGAATTGAGTGGACCCCATTGCGAATTGGAGTGTTCAAACGAGAGGTGGAAAATACTCGAGGCAATGTTGAGAAGAGACTGTTGAGACTTGACAGTTCAAGATGGGGGGGCGTCCTGACCTGCACGCAGGACCGGTCCAGATCGGTGGATAGTGAAACCAGGTTGAAGTAGAAAAAGAAGTAGTAGTAGAAGTAGAAGTAGCAAAGTGAAACTGTATAGCTGTGTAGCTGTGCAGTGTAGAGTGTACTGTGAGGGGAAATAAGAAAGCTGATTCCCACGGGTTACTCGGGGGGACTCACAGGGCTGGCGCTAGTGCTGAGGAAACGAAAAGACTTGAACTTCCAAGATTTCACGAATTTCGATCCAAATCGATTCAAATCGATTCAGACTAAAACTAAAATACTAAAATCCGAAATCTGATCAAAACAATTTGGAAAGAGTGGCAATGGTGTTTCCTTGGGTCCAGTCACTAATAATAGTACACTCTTCCGATTAGGTAGTAAGTACATGTATAAAATTGCTGTACAATTAGAGAAGGCTCTTCTGATATTATGAATACTTGCAGATCTCCCTAGATCCAGGATATTTCTTATATTCGTTACATACGTATATTTGTTTTCTTTTTCTTGTTCTTCCTTTTTGGTAAAGTGGTTACAACCCTTGCCGATGAACATATCGTCGCCAGGTCGACCAGATGGGCTGCCCCAATTTTACTAGAAACATACAATCTTCAATTTTGCGTTTATAGAGTACTGGGCAATTGGGATATATTTATATCATTTTATGTGCCTGCAGTGCTGTACCGTTACTCTGTACCTCTACGGAGTATTTCGCACGGTACTTATATGTAGAAGTATACCCCTGAAGAACTCGATCTAGTCCCATTGGAAATTGATTGATCCACGTCCAATTTTAACGAATCAGGCCCTTTTTCTGTAGGGGATCTCATCCAGTTTCACAAGTATTCGAACGCTCCTCTCAACACACATCCTCGATCACCAATTTTTGCCCATCATGATCGCCCAGATCCAGCTTCAAGGTGCGCCCAAACAGCTCAAGCAGCATCTCAAAGCAGACCTTGCTAATAGCCGGATCATACCGACCTTTGCTGAGCTCATCACGGATAAAGGCATCTGAATAAGTATTCTTGTCAGCATACCGGTGTTTGATAGTGTTGAGAGAGATGTTCAACTCACGTTGCGCCCAAGCGACTTCATAGAAACCAAATAAGACGCCCTTATCATGCAGAGTCTTGCGGATGAGATCGCGTCCCTCGGGCGGGACGTGGTTATCGTTTTTACCGAAGATCTAGAGATTGTATTTAGCAATGGAACCCAAATGAAAAACAATAGAAAAGAAAAATCTGAACATACCATTAGCATCTCACCCTTGATATCCCCAGCTCGCTCCAAACTATCATCGTTCTTCCCCAGGGCAAGGGTCTTGCTGTGGATATCCGTGGCAAAGTAACACACGCTCGCCTTGACCCGGCTATCCAGCGCGCAACGATAGGCCAAGTGACCACCAAGACACATGCCCGTGGCACCGACTTGGCCATTGCAAGTGGGCAGTGAGAGCAGATAATCCACACTGAGACTAGCGTCTTCATCATAAGCGGCAAGTTTCTGATAGACAGTCAGCACCGGAATTCAAGCCGAAAAAAAAAAAAAGAGAATAAGAAGATCCTTAATGAAGGACAAGAGTAGAAAATGCAAGTAAAGCATGTACTCGTGAAACTGTGTTATTTCGCTTACCTTGCCAATCTTCCACGCATTCCCTTGTCCGTGTCCTCAGCGTCATACTTCAGAGGTTCCGGACCAGTGAATTCATGGTAGCTTGAAGGAGCAGCACAAATGTAGCCCTGGCCTGCGATCTGGCGTGCAAAGCGTGCCACGGGTCCCGTTACTGCGGGTCTTTAGTGGAGGTGTTCGGGCATGATCGCAATGGGGGACACGAACCTTGATAGATCTCGCTGAAAACTACGACTCCGGGGAAGCGGGCTTTGGGATAGCCGGGAATTGTCGGGTGGAAGACATAGATGCCTGGTAAATCGTTAGGATTGCCATTATGAAGGAGCAATGGCTCTATAGAGAAGAGAAATGTGCTATAGAGGGACCGTAGTGTACATACGCATCGTTCCCTGTCCATCCGCTTTGGTGGGGACATCATGATAGGATTCTTGGATCAGCATGGTGTCTTTATTTTCTTTTCAAAGATAGTAATATACTGGAAATGAGATCGAGGAACCGATTGAAATAACCTTAAGAATACAGATGATTGAGGCACGGAGAAAGCTTTATCGATAACACGCGCGGGGCAGTCATGTGCTGATACTGGTTTTTATTTAGATTCATGGATGTCTTTAGTTCTACCTTCAATACGGCAATTGTAGGTTAACCTGAATAGAAAATAAAGTCTTCAGATATAGATGAACTTCAGAATCCAGGTGACTCGGCGCAGTCGTACAAAGAAGTCATAAAAAGTCATAAGTGGTTTCCAAATAAGTCAGAGGCCACACCAGAGGGGGTGAGATCTTCCAAGGTTGCTTCATGATCGGTGCAGGTATTAATAATCTATTCAATGTTCCAAGGCTTTGTTTTTATACATATGTTACACCAAGGTTGTTTGGCAGAATGAAGGTCTAGTTAGACCTAAAGAAGAAAGATCCCCTGGGCTCCCAACTACCGAGCCCCCAACGAGTCCAAGGGAAAGCAGCAGGCTGCGATTAGAAGACATACTATGATTTACGAGGTCAGCCACAGGCGCTGGGGAAAGTCTTCAAGGTCAAGTTACTCACAGGAATGAACAGGTAAGGCACCTGGCGTTCGTACTCGAGCCAAGTCTCGCCGTACTTAGTGCGACACCGCTGAATATCACGAAGAGCACGGTGGCTGATCATGCAAGCGAAGAAAACAGGGTAGAACCAAGGGAACGGGCTTGAGAAGCCGGTAATCAAGCCCCAATTCAGAGCAAAGTAAAGATCGCACGTGTAGTGGATTTTGCGGGCCTTGCCGTCTATGGGGTCGTCAGTATCGGAACTTGTAGATTTTTGATATTTGGCATAGACTTACACCACCCATCTACAAGAATCTTTGAACCATCAGCCGCAGTAAGGGTCTTAGGGTTCTCCAATGTCTGCCAAGGAAGCTGGGGGAAGGTGTTGCGGGAAACCATGGTACCACGCTCCTGCTGGCGGAAACGGTTTTTCTGGCTGTTGGTGGTATCCCAGACCCAGTAGACGAACAGGTAGGCGACAAAGAGGAAGGCAAGGAAGTAGCGGTTCCAGCGGTATTCAGCAGGGTCGTGGTTGGCGAGGTAAATGGTGCAGTGGCAGTAGCTCAGAGGCACACCGGCCAAGTTCCAGAAGATCAGCATGAAGCCCCACTTCTCATAGTACATATCCCTGCAAAATGTTAGGAAATAATCTTGATTCTGGAGCAGGAAATACCCTTACCAGGTGGAAACAATGCACTCCTCACCCTTGGAGCAGGCATTGGCATAAAGGTAATGAGCCATGACAAGGAACATAACCTCGCCAGACACATAACCATACAACTCCCATTGGCGGGCAGCGGCGCCCATAGACAGGCCGAGCAGGATATACCAGGGCAGGCGGACCTCGAAGAACATCTTGAAGTCGAGGATCTTGAACATGCGGGGGTTAAGCTCGGCACCCATGAAGAAGTCATAGATCGGGTGGCCAGTCATACGGTGCTCTGCGCCACGCGCCAAAGCCGAGAAGTAGGCAACGAAAGAGACGATATATCCAGAAAGGATGGCGACGCTGAGCAAGGGGCCAAACTCATCAATGATGGTGTACAGCTTGAAGACCCCAGTGAAATGCGCAATGAGTGCCAATGCAATGCTGGTATAGAAAGACCACACACCAGAGCAGTAATATGGCAGCTGCTTACCACCCATGTGTGGAAGGGGGCGACCCGAAACGCTCACACCGGGAAGAAGCACGTAACACGCACCCTCGAAGACGAAGAAAACCCAGTAGATAGTCCATGCCTTAACCGATGGGAAAGCGCCAGTGTAGACGAGGTTGACCAACTGTGCGAAAAAGTCGCCGTAACTCTCGTTCTCCGCGGGGCGAGGGAACTTGCCATCGTAGTAGGTGGCACCAATCCACATGTAGTACATGAGCATGGGGAATCCGATCATCATGGATAGCACACCCAAGGAGCCACCGAATTCAAAGTGTCCGCTATAGTCCACCTTGGGATCGAGGCCTTCCTCCCAACCGTCCACCACGCGCGATGCGGACTTGGGCTTGGGGGTGGTAGTCTTGCCATTGGTCGTGACCTTCGCAGGTGTATCATCCTCTTCAATCTTGACTTTGGCTGAAGTACGACGACGGGAGGCGGACTTTGATCTCTCTAGGGAGGGGGAGTTGGAGACCTCACTCTCGCTACCCTCGAAGACAGAACTGTTGCGAGTGGCACGACGGCCGCCGGGAGTCTCAATGAAGCCGGGGCGATCCATTTTTCTGGAGGAAGAAGGGATTCCAAATTAGCTTGACAAAAAGGCCTAGTATGTGCAAGCCAAAAGTTCCGGGTATTGGCAAGATATAACCCTGGAGGATTCAGGGTGTGGATACGTCGCAACTAAGATCCGGTGGAAACTACTCACTTAGGGGTCTTCCCCGTTTGAGAGCGGGTTAAAGTCATAGTCGCTCAATCGGAAGACCAAGGTTCCGACTGCAATTGAGGGTAAGGAGAGGCGTGACTGAGGGTAAAAAGGAGCGAGGGTGGAAAAAAAAAACAAGAATGCCCTGAATGTTTACTTTGTCCGCGGGCCCCGTACTAACGGATTACATAATAAACAAATTTAAAATCAGCCTATAACCTTGGAAGCTTGGAAGCTTCGAAGACAGGCAAAATATCGGTTATGTTGAAATTCACAAGGGGGGGTATTTGTGTCATTTGATAGTAGTAGAGTAGCGAAAGGCATTAGTATATTCAAAACTAGAGAAGAGAACATTGAAGTTGAGGTATATAGATTTCCTTTCATAGATACTAAAAGGGGGTAAATCCTTTTTTCTTTTCACAACATCGTTACATAGCACTAGCATATAGGACTACTGTAATATTTTACCCCCACTAGTTAAAGGCAATTTACCATTTAGGGAGAATTGGTGGTTGAGTGTGTCATTGTGGGGGGGCTCGTTGTCAACTGCCTATTTTGACTATTTGGTTCTTCAAGCCCTAGATCTACATACCTACCTAGGTACATATGTAGTTATGCAATTTTACCCCTTATTCCTTATTGCATGTTAATGTAGAGGTACGCTATATTTGAACCGGTTTTATTCCATCTAATTCTTCTTCCTTTTGACTTCTGACTCTTAACTACCATTGAGGGAGACCCTTTTTAACAGCCCTTTTTTCCTACTCCATAGAAGACACTGCGAAAGGATCTTAAATATAACATCCCTTATATCATCTCAAGTCAAATGCATCTGAATTGTAATGGTAAATGTAAATGTAAATGTAAATGTAAATGTAAATGTAAATGTAAATGTAAATGTTTATTTGTTTTATTTGAATATTTCACAAAATGGAACAGTACCGGTAGGATAGCACACGGGCACAGCCGAGAACCACAAATAATAAGACAACAGCCCGAAGAATCAGGGAAATGGTTTCATATATGATAATGCAGTGCGGTCAACAGAAATTGAGAAAAGTGAAACAAGCGAGGCTTCGTCAAGACCTATGCCCCTCTCTGACTGCTAGTGGCCATCAAGGTGATCTTGGTTTTATTCTTCTTCTTTTTCTTACCCGCACTGGAAGATGGTCCAGGACTTGGATTTTGGTCTCCAGATACCGTCTGAGCAAGTAGCTCAGATTCCTGTTGGGCGAAGAGCTCATCTTCCCAGCCCTGCCGCCACCCGTCACTGTGAATAGCTCCTTGAGCCTCAAGGCTTGGTGACAGTGAACCCACTGCCGCTGTGCCCCAAACAGTGCGGATACTTGGGGGGCTGGTGGAAGGAGAAGCCAACGCTCCAAATCCAGCCGATGAGCGTGGAGGGGAGGCCGAGGAGGCGGCGGCGTCGTATAATGTGGGATCCGGGTTGTGAGACAGTGGTTGGAAGTCATGAGCAGAGAATGGAGCTTCACTGACGCTGGCACTTCCGATGCTGGGCCGCTTGCGCCGAGCAGCAGCCCACCGTTTGTCGTCCTCCTCCTTCTCCGCGCGAATGCGATCCTTTTCTTCCCGGGCTTCTTTTTCCCGGTTACGCTTTCGACGTCTATCAGTCTCTGCGCGGAAACGCGCTAGAACTTCGGGGACAACCACGTCTCTCCAATCGCACTCCAGGAAGCTAACCTCACACCCCTGCGGAAGATGCCCGAGGTACTTCACTCGCTTGCGAAGTTCATCATCCACAATGTGGCCTGTTGATATATGCTCCACTCGCGGTAGGATGGTTGCAGGGAACAGAGAATATTCTCCAAATGCAGCCTTGAGGATGCGAATATCCAAGGGAGAGAGGTAGAACTGAGGCAACGCCTGATAGAAATGATATGGTTGATCTGGCCCGGAAGACACTGGCGTTTGCTTGCTGCGGCCTTTCTCTTTAGCTTTGACACTGGATCCAGGATCAAGATGGACTCCGTCTAGGGAGTTAGAGAGATGATCCGCTTCATCTGATGTAGCCGGCGTCACGGCAGTGTGCTCAGAAGAGCTACTGGATGGTGTAGGAGCTATAGTGCGTTCCTTAACTGGCCGAACCTCAGGTGGATTGCCAATGCCTTTCAGCTTCTCTTTGGCATCCATGATAGAACCAATTGCTTTTCGGGTCCACGTATTCTCATCGCCAAAGAGAAGCTCGTCTTCAACTTCCTGTTTGCGGAGGTCTTCAATCTCGGCATCATGCTGAGCGGTCATATATTCTTCGCCACCTTTCATGATTCGTGCATAGTCGGCAACTTCCGCCACATCATACCACGGAACATCCTCGTCTGGACCAAGTGTCTCAGATCCATCACGAGGCAGAGCAAGGGTGCTGCCCGGCTCTCGCTTTACGAGTCTCAATACAACATCACCGCCTTCGACGGGAAGATCGCCTTCTTGGCCACGGAACCATCTGACAGGTCGAGTCTCGGAGATATACACAGAATCCCAGCAGATAGGACATTTCTTCCAAAGGTGCCGTTTTTCAGGGACCGTGTTATCGTCGTCGGATGAGTGCATGTATCGGATAAAGCATGGAAGACAAAATATGTGACCACACCGTGCCATTCGCGGTGCTACCGGAGTAGAAAGACAAATGGGACAACTGGCAGCCTGCGTTTGAGCAGATACCAGCACTTGAAGGACCGAGGTCCAATCCAGATGAACATCGGCATTCGCTGCCTGAGCATGGAAATTCTGATTAGGCATCACAATAAACCGGTAATTCGCATGAACATAACGCGATTTGTCGACCGCACCCGCTCCCCAGGATTTATACCGTCGAATGTTGCGGGGAGGTGGTTGGTATTGTGGGCGAGGTGGAAGCGAAAAGTTCATTAAGTGAGTGATGGACGTCTGTCCCTTCCGGCTGGTGGTGGATTTCATGGCGGCCTAGATAACGGCTCCAGGGTCAGCAGGCAGCTCTTGAGGAAGATAGACCTGTGAACCCACCGATTCGTTGTACTCGTCATCATCCAATAACCGAGGTTTTCTTTGACGGTTATGTTGACTCTTCCGAGCTTGATTATTCCTTGGGGTGGCTGAAGTTTTCGATGACACCACTGGCCGAAAACTTCCAGAGCCTCCTACGCGCCTTTGAGAGCTGTTTTCCGCTGGAGCTGCTGAGTGGAATGGAGCAGACGAGGCTGTATTCGGAATGTTTACCGCTTTAGAAGGGGGCGGGTTCTGTCCTGCATTGGATGACATCTCCCTGCGGTATTTGCCTGCGACCGTGAGACCCCAATAAACCAAACAAGGCGGAGAGACAGAGCGAGCCAGTTGACTGAAAGGAGGATGAGGGGTTCTATGAGGGACTGGATAAAACCAACAACTGATAAGATGTCAATCAGCTAGCGGGCAGTAGATCGAGTGATCCACCAGGTGCCTCGGCTTGGACCAGAAGAGGTGAAGAAGAATAAACGGCCCTTAAGGCCATGTAAGAATAGTAATGAGGATCGAGGGACGGCCCTCAGGGTGCCAGTTGATGTCGCGAAGGTGCAATTTCGCCCCTCTCCGGTTACAAATCGTAATGTCACGTGAACCAACAAGTCCCGACACCCAATTCGGTCTCGGTCCCCTTCAGCTTCATTTCGTTTGACGGTGAATCGAGGCCTCCTAACCCTCGTCTCTTATTTTTTTTCCCCCCCTTTCTTTCATTCTTCTCATTCGCTTCATCCCCGAATTTGTCAGCTCTCTCCGTCTAGGGAGTTACTTGTACAGCGATTTACTTCTTTCTCTTGTTTCCTCACTCCGATCTGGTTTGCCAGTCTCCTTCAACCAATCCCAGCAATCCCAACAGCTCTTTCGATCCAGTTCATCCTCCACTTTCACTCTCCAACGTATCCAGCACCTCTTGCCCGAGGCCACGATGGCTGCCTAAATGCGCCAGCAGCTCCAGATTTTTCCTTCCTCTTGACTGCTATCGCGCATGGCACTCATTTGAGGCAACGCGTGACCGAACGTCAAGCCAACTTCTTTCTCTAACTAGCTCAAGATGAACCACCATCTTCCTGCCATGCCCCATGGGCAGCTGCCCATGCCTCCTACAAGGCGCCAGCAAGACTTCTCTTACAATGCCGCGCCTCCCCACATGCGATCACCTCAGTACATGGGTTACCCTCCTCACATGAATGGCCACATGCCTCATCAACCATACTCATCGCAGCAATACCCTTACTGGTATCCCCCATATGGACATGTCCAGGGCCCTCCACGCCCATACCAGGCGCCCTACGGACCGATGATTGTATCCTCTTATCCTCACTCGCAGCCTGTCCTGGCGCCGACGCATATTCCTCATTCGATGCCCATGCATCAAAGAACTCCGACTCCACTGCAACCGATAATTTCTCCAACTGTCCTGCATCCATCGATTCAACCCATTCAGCCCGAAATCCAGGAATACCCTGCTGTTCTACCGCACTCGGCCCAGCGATATCCCATCGCTTCACCGCCACCGCGATGGGAGCCACAGTCAAACTTGCCGCCGAAGCCCACTTTTGCCCCACCAGTAAGTGTTTACTCTTAGTATCAAATTAGACTTGAACGCTTTTCTAACTCTTAGTCTAGATTCCTTGGCTCTCTGTTCCCGAGCAGCCGTTCCCGGCCAGAATCCCGCGCAGACGTCGCAAGGGCCGTGTCATGCAATCATCAGTTGAGCTTCCCAATAAAGACACGCATATGGTCATCGAGCGAGGTGAAAATGAAACGATTCAGCCATCTTCTTCATCCACCCGAGAATCTTCGGAACCTCACACCCCAACGACTACCACCTTCCAACAGTCGGATGCAGACTCTACACAGCCCACCACTCCTTCGTCAATTGCGAGATCACAGGCACAGTCGAAGGGCTCAAAGCCTGCTCCTGTTATTCCAGTGGTGCCCAACGTACCATCTACCCCACGTCGCCAAGCCAAAGATGGCAGCGTCGCATCTGGAACTCCTAAATCGACTGAACCTGCTACTCCTGCCCCAGTGGTAGAATCGGATAAAGCCCTTTCCACTGAAACCAAGACAATCTCGCCTGTCCCAGCTGCACCCAAGTCATGGGCTGATTTGGTCCGTTCGAAGGAGTCAGCAAGAGCAGCAAGCGCCGCCGCCGCGGCCGCTTTGTCTGAGCCACACGGTTTACCTGCTCAGAAAAACAAATCTCTCGCAGATGTCCTGAGCAAATTGGGAGAAGATGTCACACAATACAGCGACAAGATCGCGTTTCTTGAACCTCGAGGACTGGTCAATACAGGAAACATGTGCTACATGAACTCTGTGTTGCAAATTCTTGTTTCTTGTACCCCGTTCTATCAGTTCCTTGATCATCTTGGCCGACGTGCTGCGCACACCTTCCACAGTGACCTCCCTTTGATCGATGCGATGATCATGTTTATGAAAGAATTCCGTGTTATTGATGCGGCCACTTCCGAAGAGCAACTTCGTCTCAGGTTGAAACCCAATGAGCTTGAGCAATATGGTGACTCTTTCGTTCCTGAGTTTGTCTATGAGATGGTTCGACAGCTGCCACGATTCAGGGACATGCGACGCGGACATCAGCAGGATGCTCAAGAGTTCTTAGGCTTCCTTCTCGAGGAAATGCACGAGGAGTGCGCTCGTGCTGAAACGCACACTGCAAAGAAAGAAGGCGGCGATTCTTCTGCCGATGGCTGGTTGGAAGTTGGCCACAAGCAAAAAGCAGCGGTCACCCAACTGTCTGGCTCTCTTGCTGCCGAGTCGCCGGTCACCAGAATTTTTGGGGGGAAGCTTCGGTCAGAATTCAAGGTGCCTGGTAACAAGACTTCTGTTACATTGGAACCCTATCAACCTTTGCAACTCGACATTGGGTCGCATGACGTTCACAACATTCTTGATGCGCTTAAAGGAATGACAAAGCCGGAAAGCATCCAAGGTGATTTTAACTCGTCTCGCGGACCCAACATTACCGCGACTAAACAAATCTTCATTGAGACCTTGCCCCCTGTCCTCATTCTTCATCTCAAGCGCTTCCAGTACGACAGTGCTACAGGTGCCACTCAGAAGATTTGGAAGAAGGTTGGATATCCCCTAGACCTGGAGCTTCCGCGGGAGGTTTTCCCAGCCCACCGGCGTAACGCCATGGCATCCCAGGGAGGACCCCCGAAGTATCGTCTTATGGGTGTCATCTACCACCACGGAAAGAACGCTAGCGGTGGTCACTACACTGTCGATGTTCGGCGGCAGGAAGGGTTGGAATGGATCCGCATGGACGATACTGTTATCCGTCGCGTTCGCAGCGAGGAGGTGGCAGAAGCTGGTGGCGAGGAAGATCCTAAGGTTCTCGCTGCCGCTCTTGAGCAGCACAAGCACGGCAAGATCCCGAACGGCAATATTTTCGACCACATCGATCAGGATGATATGGAGTTGGCTGACAGCGACAAGGGCTGGAGCCAGGTCAATGGCAATGGTGCCAACGGACATGCAAGCAAGAAATCCGTGAATGGTGTCACCCCACCTCCCGCGGCTGCCTCTGGGGTCCGAACTCCCCTGGGTCGCTATGGCTCTCGTGACAACAAAGTTGCCTATCTATTGTTCTACCAGCGAATGGATTGAGGTTTCACGCCCAAAAGCTAGGCCATTAGGCTGGGCGTCCATTCGTCAACGACGTATTGAAAAACGCATCATACCCACTACATCCTGCGACACATTAAGTTCTGTGTCTTCCACGAAGTCATGCAGTTTGATCCTCGCTTCGGAGGACTATCTGCCGCCTGTATCAACAGGCCATACATAACATCAATCAATCTTGGCGAGCTCGTTCCATTTTTTTGTTTACAGCTCTCGCCTTTGCACATGAAACACCGTTCACAACGGAGCCATCTGGAGAGAGGAAAATAATCTAGGGCACGGCGGTCCCTTGATGCCTACTACCTCTCACTGAAAGGCTCCTCCATCATATCTCACTTCTGCTCCAGAAAAGCATTTACTCAAGACTACGTTTTTGACCTCTTTTTCTCTTGCTCATTTCTTTCAGTGTGATGAACCTCGAATCATTTGCTACACAACCCATTGTCTTTTGAGCCAATTGTTTTTTTCCCCGTCTACCTCTGGGCTGTATCTTATGGGATATTGACCTCGGTTTATACCCCTCTCCGTTTTCGCATGGATACATTCTTCAAAGCCATCTTGGCCCTATCCCCTATCGCCCACTACCAGGCCAAAAAGAATGAGTCTCATGAACTGTTCCTACCAAATTCTTTATGTACTTTGCCATGTCATTCGACATCTGGCGTGGATACAGGGGATCCTGTGACGAAGTCACGAATTTCCTTGTCTTGATATTGATTGCTCTGTCTGCATAGAAGGGTGTTGAAGAGGGCTGGGGTTGTTCCGGGGCGGGGGCGTTTCTTGCTGTTGGGAAAGAGGAGGTTAATGGTGCCAAAAGTGTGGAGGTTTGGAGAAGTGTGGTGAATGCGAGCACGCAGAATACCCAGGTGTGGTATGTCTAAAAAGCCTGTTTTTATCAAAAAAAAAAAAATTTCAAAGGAAGTTTCAAGTTATCTTAAGTGTACATGTAGTAGGTCCCGTAACTGATATCATGTATACTCGATACTATATGTGACTACATGTATATATGACTACCTACCTAGGTAGGTATATATGTGCCCTAAGTATATGACATTTTACTTAGTTCTGTATTAGGGACTCGGTAATATCGAAAGGTATTGTTTCTTACATAGCCTTACCTTGATTACACAATATATACACATTTTAACCTAGAGAGCCCTGTATTTGCATGTATCATTGATACACCTGACCTCGACCCCTAAAAGGCTTCAATGTTCTGTGTAGGACTACATACTTCCATCGATGTGCCTATGCAGACACCCCGACATGGACTTGGACAGCCTCTTCTTTAACACAGCAACGTTGATTGCTGGGGTCTTTGTCCTTGACTATGGTGCAGACAAATTCATTGATCACACTGTGATCGTAGGACAGCGACTGGGCATCTCTCCAACTCTTATTGCCCTTTTGACTGTCGGAGCTGAATATGAAGAGGTAAATTGGTTCGAGCTCCATCATCTAACTCTATGCTGACAAGCTCCTCTTAGCTCGCTGTTGTTGTCGCTGCGATCCTGCAAGGTCGCACCCCCTTTAGCCCTGGGCAATGTTATGGGATCTACAATTTCCAACATCCTCGGTGCCTTTTCACTGGGGCTCTTGTGCCATCCAGGCGGGAGTCCTTTTGATAGCAGTGCAAAGATATACTCTGCACTCCAATTCTTCGTCACCACCATTTTCATCATCTTGGCATATTTTCAACAGCTGAATAGAGTTACCGGTGGGCTTCTCATCGCTCTCTTCGTACTTTATATCATCTCTATTGGCTTTGCCATCTATAGGGGTATCACTGAACCACCTCAGCTGTCGGACAGTGAAAGTGACGACGAATCAATCAATGTTTATGATGAACAACTGCCAGGGCAGAGTGCCGGACAGCCAGCCTCGGAGACTTCTCCTCTATTAGGAGATACGAACGTGCCCGAGGTACTAATAGGTGCATCCGTTCATAAGGACAAAAGGCCTCGGCCGCTTTATCATCATGTCCTCCAGCTTATTTTTGGGCTGTTAGCACTCTCCTTGTCGGGATATATCCTTGCCCACAGCGCAGGCACCATCGCCGACTCTCTCAATCTGTCAGGCACTGTGTTTGGGTTAACTGTGATCGCTTTCATCACAACCTTACCAGAGAAGTTGGTTGCGATGCTCAGCGGCTTTCGTGGGCAAGGAGGCATAGTTGTTGCAACCACGGCGGGGAGTAATATCTTCCTGCTAACGCTATGTGTCGGTGTTGTGGCGGTGGCGGGAAACCCCCTCGATCGGTCAGATACATTTGTTCTGTTTGATCTGGTCACAGTATGGGTGTCCTCGCTGTCCCTTCTAGCGGTTGTCTTTCTGGGACCCCAGCGAATCGCTGGCGTTGTACTTCTCGCTGCCTATGTGACTTTTCTGGTCATGGAGTTCACAGTTTACAAGCGTTGAACCGGGGCATTCGGCTTTGATGCAACTATCGCGGGCCCAACCTAACAAGGAAACCCAAGTGTACATACACGCATGTATCTTATCATCCCGGGCGTAGTCTTATTTATGTACATAGAATATAGGCTATACCTGATATAACATACAGCGAACAGAACCGCTACCACAGGGATGAATATATGCAATCAAGCATGGAAGACAGGCACTTCAGCCTCGCTCTCCATATCCCCACCCCCATCCTCCACAAACTCAAATCCAAGAGCCCTCCAGTTCAACTCCTTCCTCCAATGAAGCCCATAGTACCCTCTTTCGTCCTGTCTATCCACCGCAGAAGCATCAGCCTCTGCAGCTGGTCCAGGTTCATCGGCCACAGGGCCAACAACCGGTTCGGAAGACAGGCCACCAGTCCCTAACCTTCCACGTCTGGGGAAGATAACAGCCCGGAACCGGGAGAGAAGCATTCCCATAGAGCAGCACAGACAGGGCTCATGGGAAAGGTAGACGTCCAAGTCGGTGCAAAGGTAGCCGCCCTGCGAGCGGGTGCGAATGCGCGAGGCTGCGGGAGTTGTAGCCGGGGTAGAAGAATCCGCGAGTAACACGGTGGATGGGGGAGGAGCGGGGGGAGGTGGGTGGTGGAGCTGGGTTTGAGAAGGGTCTGCAGAGGGGTCGATCGTCAAGGCAGACTCAGGATTAGGGTCGTCGTGCTTCCTCTTCAATGGGGAGGACGGAGACTGAGGTGGGTTTGTGATGTTGGTGGATGTACCAGGACGGTGGCGGTATAAGAAGTATGATTCCAAGGCGCTCAGCGCTGGCTGTTTTAGTTCTGGCTTCGATGGATCTGCAATAGGCGTTGACGCAGGCGCGCCGCCGAGACGATCGTGTTCTCGGCGCCAGCGAGCAACAAGCTCGACAGCACGCATCAGTGCGTGCAGTTCGGGCCCGCCCTCAATATCCGCGTTGTATGTCTTGCTCGCCGGGTTCGGCGCTACCCCGGGGTGCAGCTGGGCCTGGGATGGCGCGCCTGCCTCAGAGCGGGAGTACCGCGCATCACCGGCAACTGCGAGGACTGCTTCATCCCATTCTGTTGTAGTGTCGTATCCGGCCTCATAGGCTGCCTCGGTTATCTCTTCTTCGATGGCAGGGTCGACTATCACTGCGCCGACGCCGCGGCCTAGCCCGGATTGTTCTGCTTCCTCTGCCACTTTGCGCGCGAGGGATAAATAGTACCCTGCACGTGGTTCAATGGATTCCTGTGCGCGTTTTAAGGTTTGAGGGGGCGGCGCGACTGTTGAGCGGGGTGCGGCTGGGTTGAATACGATCGGCCACTGGGTCTTGGTCCATGTTTCGGCTTGAGTTGTGTTGAAGGGCGGGGCAAGGGGGATTTTGATGGGGTGAAGCTGAATATTAGAGGTTGAAGTATCAGAATGTGAAGCTTCGTCTGGCGTTTCATTCGTGGTTGGGAGATCATTTGTAGCGGCCGGCGCTGGGTTCGGCGCAAATGGAGCGAGCAGAGCCTTGAGTGTGGTGGTATCAGGCAATGGTGGCGATATGAGGACGAAGATGGTTTGTGTTGGGGCCGCTAGAGGGACGTCCTGGCTTTCAATGGCTGCCCTCAGCCGCGGTGGGAGCATTTCTCTCTTGGCGAAGCGACGGAGGTGGGATAGTGGAAGGGAAGGGTCTTTGGGGAAAGCCGTGTCGATAGCCCTGATTAAGGATTGATTAATTCCAACCTCCAAAGCATGCGAGTCTGTAGCTTACTTGATCACTTTGGATGCAGACTTCACTTTGACTTCTGCGACAAAGGCATCTCCTACTTGTCGGTTAATCATGATGTTGCCAAAAGAGACCCATATTGTAGGTCATACCAAATTCTTCTTGGGGCCTTGTTTCTTGAACTGTTCGAATGGGGACGACTTGCCCATCAAGGGGCTTGAGGCCTCTGATAGTCTTTTCCATGTCCATTCTTACTATCTCAAATGGCCGGCCGAGCGCGGGGTGAGATATAATATATCAAGATAGGTTAACAATATACGACCAATATCATAGCCTTGAAGTGGTTGTAAAAGACAATGACTTAGAATTGGGCACTTGATCCTCAATTGCTAACGGCGCAATCATTCGACGGAGGAAGTACATGTATTCACATGACGACTTGAAGAAAAGAAGAAGCTATACAAAGTTAAGAAGCAAACAATGCAAACTTCTTAAGGTTTGTCCCGCGGGTTTGCCGCTAGGCCGCTTTGGGTCTTTTTGATCTGGAGATTTTCACATCGTTTGAGGTGTTCCAAATGTTTACTCTGAGCATTATTTATCGAATACAGTAAATGGGAAGCAAGACCGTGGAAAGGGCACGGGGATATATAGCAAACGGTAGCTCCCTATGTACCTTGCGCCCCTCAGCCCTAACAGTGTATACAATGCAAGAACCGATAGACATGTAGTACGGACATAAAACGCAGAAGTTTACAATTTCAAGAGATTATGAGTGGATATTTGAGATTTGTATGGTTCTAAAAAGAAAGAAAGCAGTTTAAGATAATAGGTGATTTGATCGTAGATATCACCTCATCATCCCGTAAGACATCAAACGCCGCCCAGTGAAAAAAATCGCTGAAAAGCAGGAACAGGGTATTGCACATTGACCTTTTGGTATATGCTGAGACAGATCCCATGTTCTAAAGCGCCATGTCCGATGCCAGTGCTCCTCGATATTAGATCAAAAGTAATGGTGCATCGAGATCTGACACCATCACCCCCCCTAATGCAAGTGGTATGTATTAAATCACACCGCCAGTGACACGGCGGGTGACAGAAGAATCCACTCATCCATGGCTGACTCGAGACCGGCCCGAGTGGTCCAGGGCAGAACGTAATTTGTGCAGATTTCGCATCGGCGACGTAATTGGGGCATGGTTCTAGCTTTATGTTGGAACAGGACCGGCTGCTGGAGCAATACCCGTTACCCCGGCTTTGGCACTGCCATTCTGGCAGATGCCTTCAATTTCAAACCCGTCGCATCGATCGACGAGGCTCTGATAATAATCCACCAACACTTCCGGTTGTGGAACAATGCGCCATTCAACTCGGAACAAGAAATCTAGTTCGAGCATGGCCAATTCCGTCATGCCAATTCCACCGACTCGAGCATACGTTTTGTTGGTCCAGAAACTGTCGCTGAGTCCCTTGCTGGCGACTGTGGCGCTGGTGATCAGGAACCGATGAATGGTCAGACTGGAAACGGTGAAGGCGGGGTACAGCGCGCAGAGTCGATCGATGTAGTAGACCATGCTGAGGAGGATAGGGGGGGAGAGAGTAGCATGGGTCGTCAATCGCTGTAGGTAATCTTGCACGGAGATTCGGGGCGGTGAGCGCGAGTGGAAGCGAGTTAGACGACCCTGGTGTAGTGGAATCTTGTCGTTGAATCGGATCAGCTCCATGAGCATGCTGGAGATCAGCACGACCATGTCACGCGGGTCGGCCAGTTCATATTGCGTGGGCAGCATCTTGACATCTGGTTTGGAAGGTCGCAGACGCTTGGACTGCGACCTCTCCAAATCTGCGCCATCGTAATCGGCCGGCGTCGGATCTGATTGATGGCTATTGCGCTTGTTGGAACCCGAGGTAGGGGCGGGCATCGAGGGGGCGGGGGAGGAGATCGGGGGTGGATTTGTAGAGGTGGCAGTCGTCGGGGTGGTGGCAGTCAGAGCGGAAGAAGTGGCTGATTGGGGGGGTCGAAGCCAAGGCCGAATTATTGACCAGAGTCTTCAAAGTGTCGGATGTGGATGCGCGCCTGCATTGAAGATCCCCTGAAGTTTCAGGAGAGGAGGGATCGACAGTATGTCGATTCAAGGCCGAGCGAAGTTCGTCAATGGCCAGACGCGAAGATCGAGGACTATTGAATTGTGGAGCGGCAGTCGGCTCATAGTGGGAATGAGAATGCGACCCCGAAGTTGAAGGAAGCGGGGAGCGTAATGCAGCCGTTGAAGGCGAGGGCGAAGACGCCAACATGGTTAGGGGGGCCCCGGGGTGTAACTAGGTTATTAAGGAATGCTGGGAATCTGAGCATTCACAGTGCAAGGTGAGACCACGTGGGCGCACAGTCAGGGCGCGCTGTGGATGGCGTGGGTGCACAGCCGGCCTCATCCTCAGAGGCTGAAAAGGCTCACAAGGAAAGTAAAAGGGACACAAAGGTTATAAGAGTGAAATATTGAAAGAGGAAAGAGGGGGTCTGGGAATAATACTCCGAATGACCTTGGACAAGAGAACAGGAAGGGGGCGAAAGCCGGTTTGAAAATCTTGTTCAAAGTTCCTCAGTGAGGTAATATAGATCCATGCTGTCAGTGGCTAGTTGCTTCCGGTGACTGTATTGTTACAGTATTTGTAATTTTTCTAATTCTTGGCTTGATTATTACATCGATTACTATATTATTAGATATATATGTATATCCATATCTTGACACCCCTATGCACATATATAGGTAAGGGTATGTGGTTGATACTAGGTAAAAAAGAAGAGGAAATCTTTAATCAGTTCAAACAACCCTAGATATCATACATATAGCTCTCTTGATATTTCACACTATAATATAAATACCTACAACATAGGTAAGTCTGTACTTTGTACTTTTACGGAGTACAACATTGTATCCAGCCACGGGGAGGGGGGTGGTTAACTACATGTACCCTAGCTGGATTAGGTTAAAATGCCAAGAAAACCCCAAGTATACAATTGGTTGTACGCATGTTGGGGTTGGAGTTCTTTATGCATCTTTATATGACAGACAGCTAATAACTGAGATTCACATGATCTCCCTATATTTGTTTCTATAGACTCAGGTCAATAGTATATATTGTACTGAACTTACTGTAGTGTCGCATATAAAATGAGAACTGAAACCGACGATCAAGGCCTTACAATATTGGGCTACTTAATATAGATCGTACGGAGTACCCCGTAAGCGAATATTGACCACCTGGGCAAGATGCATCCACCTTTGATACCCTTACGGACTTGAATATGCCCCTCTTTTTTTATGAACAGGTAAAACGTCTTGGAATGCGTGGCGTTAGTCCAGATGTCCTCGTGACACTCGACAACTTTGGAATGGTCAGGTTTTTCATCCATGACAGCTTTTATTATATAAGCAGTTGGGGGTACCTACCCGTGGACCCGTGAACGGGTGCACGCAAATATTTTCTAGCCATGTGACCGGTAAGGCTGAAGGCCGCTCTTTCATTAATCCGGGGCTACTTTTTTGGGACCGGTGTGTCCCAGCAGAACCAAAGTGCGGAGTACCTCTAGGCCCGGCTCTACAGTTCCGGTCTGCCATCATCTCTATGTTGTACATCCAGGTCTACACGATCCTCACATTGACGGAGATAATTTCCTCAATATCATTGTAATACCCCTCCCAATTCCTTGATTCAACACAGTGAAACGCTGAGAACCTCCCGCTGGGGAGGGGTGATCGCCAGATGATGACGCGAGCTGCCGCACCGCCGATACTGCTGCAGCTACAGAGCGCCGAATCGGCTTCCTCTCAGATTGCAGCTTTGCGCACTCTGAAGAATGAACTGATTGGCCATGACCAACGCAAGGAAACCTACGTTGTCGAGGGAATCATACCTACTTTGGCACAAGTGCTGACCTCGAGATGGCCGGGAACGGCCGAGTTTAATGAATCGATATTGCACCACGGCCGGTCCATGCCAAAAGCCACAGAAGATTACGAAGCATGCCTTCAAGCAACTTTAATTGTTGGAAGTTTGGCACAAGGTGTGTGAAGACTAGACCCTTGTCGTCAAGACAGACATTGACTGTACTGAGCAGGTGGTCCGACGTTTCTCACCCCACTATTCGCCAGCAACATTCCCCAAACCTTACTTTCAATATTTTCCTCCCCAGACTGCCCAGATTCATTCTGTCTTCCCATTCTACGACTCTTGAACACTATCGCAGACCGGATACCGTTGCAAAGCCAGGAACAATGGCCTCGGGACACGCAGCTTGCGGATCTTGTTTTTGCTTCTGCAAATATTACCTCTCTTAGACGTATAATCTCCCAGGAGTACAAGAATCTGCACAGCCAGACCACGATCGAGCTGGCAGCTGCCCTGATCGGCAAGCTTTGCACGGAGGAGACCCATAAGACGGCACTAGCAGAATCCGGGGTATTGGATGCCTTAGCCCTCAAGATTGCCTCCTTTGTCGTGGCCAAGGGCTTCGTTTTGCCGGGCGCGGAGGATCGCTTTCAAGCACCGGGCGTATTGGAGGATCTGCCACTTCCGGCCCCTGAGTCCGCCCAGCTGGCACCGATTCTGCGCGCAGTTGCTGTGATCATTGAACAGTCAAAATGGAGGGCGGAGCACTTCCTGTCATCACCTGGCATTGTGACAGTGTTTCCAAAACAAATCGCTGGATTCGCTCCATCAGACATTAAGAAAGGTCCGTGGGGATCCACATATCTGTCGGGCTCCGCAGTACCCCGTCATCTTGGCTCCAACCCCATAGAACAGCTTTTGCCGTCGGTTCCTCTAGCACATACAAAATCATCATCTAGTTCTGCGAATTTCCCACCTCTGGGGCACGGGGGCTCGCAGCGCCGACACAGCCATTCTTACCCCACAGCATTTTCGCTAGCTGAAACACCTGTCCCAGAAGACGACGAGAACGCCATTGTTCCATGGCTGCTGTGCATTCTCCGCTCAGAGAATGGCATGACACGGTTGATGTCCGCCCGTCTCGTCACGGCCCTCTTCCGGTTAGGACTGGCGAAGAAACATCGCATTCCAATGTTCAGTTATCTGTTGATTCCCATCTTGATTCGTATGCTTGACAAGAATGTCCGATTGCCGGATGAAGAAGGCGCTATTCACGATGGGCTGCTCTCGTCGAGCTTACGCTTAAAAGAAGAGGCGCCTGCCGTATTAGCCAACTTGGTCGTGGACGACCAGGAGCTGCAGAGACATGCAGTAGAAGGCAATGCTCTTAAGCGACTTTCACAACTTCTCAAGGAGACTTACAACCCAATCACAGAGACCTCCCGGCCGATGTGGCACGCAGAGGATGGCCCAGCCCGGGATCTTGAGTCTCTTTCACCAGAGTGCCGGCTCGGGCCTTCTGGTTACTCGCCGACCCTTTGCCATGTAATGCGTTATCGAGAGAACATTCTCAAAGCTTTGGCAGCACTCGTTCCATTCAAAGACGAGTACCGCAAGGCGATTTGTGAACATGGCGTAGTCCCTTACATCATTGACGCCCTCAAGCCAAGACCTAGTGATGCACCGGCTGATGCTGCGATGCCCAGAAATACGGCTGAGGATGGAAATCCGATTCCGACAATTCTGGCTGCTTGTGGCACAGCTCGAATGCTGACCAGATCCGTGAGCGTGCTAAGAACTAGTCTTATTGATGCCGGCGTGGCTAAGCCACTGTTTGCCCTTCTTCGCCATTCCGACCTCGAGGTGCAAATTGCAGCAACGGCTGCGATCTGTAACTTGGCATTGGACTTCAGTCCCATGAAAGAGGTTTGTGTCTCTATTTTGTTCATAGACTTTGCAGCTAACATGCTCTTCCCAGGCAATCATTTCCCACAACATCATTCCCATCCTTTGCGAACACGCGCATTCCTCCAACACCAAATTACAGATTGAATCGCTCTGGGCTCTCAAGCACATGGTTTATGACACCGCAAACGACATCAGAATGAACATCATCGAGACTTTGGGTCCCAAATGGATTATGGAGGTCATCTCCCAGGACCCGGTCCGCGCAGTGGCTGGACGGGGGGTAGAAGAGGAGGCGGATCAAAGTCCCGGGTTCGCCATGGGTCGATCCAACTCAGCCGGCGAACAGGTCGATATTCTGAACCCCATGGAGGATGCAGCGGAGTGGGACGAGGACCTCAAGATGACCGATACCATGCCTCCCTCCAAAATGAGTCTGGACATGTTCCTTCCTGATGCAAGACGTAGGCGCAAACTCGTTCTGCACGGAACTCTGGCTCAAACCACACAGTCTCGACAGGACGATATCGCCGTCCAGGAGCAGACATTCGACTTGCTGCGCAACATGATCTGTGGTCGGGATGCACCTGAGATGATTGAATATCTCTTCAGAGAGCTTGGTCAAAATGAGTTCCTCGATACAATCGCAGATACACTGCGACCACGTACCATCCAACTGCCTCACCGCCGGGACTCCAGCAGTCAGTCCCTCCATGTCCCTAATGAGATCATCAACGCAGCCGCCGCTCTCATCATCCACTTGGCGGCCGGACATCCACGCCACCGGCGCATCATCACATTCCACCGTGAGTTGCTACGGTCTCTAGGCAATTATTTCAACCATTCCCACAAAGACATCCGGTCGAACTGTGTCTGGGTAGTAATCAACCTCATCTACGAAGAAGATCAGAGCGATCATGAAGGTTGTCGGGAGCGGGCAGTGAGACTTCGTTCCCTTGGTTTTGCGGAACGACTGGCTAGCCTCGAGGATGACACTGAGCTGGACACTAGGGAGCGTACGAAGACTGCGCTGCATTTGTTGAACAAACTGTCTCCCGCATAGTTTGATAGCTTTTTTATGCTTAGAGTTAACCGACGTTCTGGATGGATTGGAGTACTGTAGGAAAATGTGAATAATTCCTTTTTTTTTTTTATCTTCTCTTACTGTGACGAGCCCATCTGATATCCTAACTGAATATAGAACTGAATATAGGGTCTCCTCAACTTAGTATGTGCCTGAAAGCTGTAATGCTACCTAGGTAAGACCTCCATTCTCGATGTGGGGAAAAACGTCATAGCCCTTTTCCGGGTCTATTCGCATCTGTGCATCTTAAATATCTGTTCACAACCTACCTAGGTAGTTCTTCCTAACAAAAATACTAGTAATGTCTCCAGTACCAGAACCCATCCTTCAAGCCCTCTCACTCCCATCCGAATCAAAAGCCAGCCTCTCGACATCCGGCCTAGGCTCAGGCTTCACCAGCACAGGTATCATCCACGCCCAGATTCCCGGCAAAAATGGCACAGAAGAGCGACGCTACTTCGTGAAAACCTCATCAAATGGCAAAGCCGCAGAAGAAATGTTCCAAGGCGAATCCGAGTCCCTCAACGCAATCGCAGCTTCAGTACCAGGATTCTGTCCGCAAGCCCTAGCTCGGGGCCCACTCGATGAGCCAGGGACAAAGGGTAAAACCCACTTCCTTGTAACAGAGTTCCTCCAGCTCGGTGGCAAGATGGGTCACAGCATGAGCGACGAAACCACGCTCGCGCACCGCCTCGGGAAACTACATACCACGCCCGCACCCCCAGATCCGAACACCGGCCGGCGCAGATTCGGATTCCCCGTACCGACCTTCTGCGGAGATACCAAGCAGCCCAATCGGTTTTATGATAGCTGGGCTGAATTCTATGCGAATGAAAGGTTGCTTACAATCCTGGCGACATCCGAAGAGCGCAATGGACCCGATGCTGGGCTGCGCGAGACGGTTGAGAAGACGGCACATAAGGTTGTGCCTCGGCTGCTTGGGGATGGTCACTTAGGGTATACTTCCAGTGGTGAGGGGGAGAATATCGTGCCTGTTGTTGTCCATGGGGATTTGTGGAGTGGGAATGCTGATTGGGGTCGGATTGTCGGCTCAGGCCGCGATGAGACGCCTGGGGATGTGGTGTATGACCCGTCGGCTTGCTACGGACATAGTGAGTTTGAACTTGGGATTATGCATATGTTTGGTGGGTTTGGGCCTCGTTTCTTTGATCAATATCATCGGATTGTGCCGAAGACTGAACCTGTGGCGGAGTATGCTGATCGAGTGGAATTGTATGAACTGTGAGTTTTCCATCTCTTTCTTCTCTTGCTGTTGGACAAATTACTGATTTAATCGGAAAAAAAGGTATCATCATCTAAATCATCATGCTATTTTTGGGGGAGGGTATCGATCTGGTGCAATGTCGATTATGCAGAAGTTGATCAGGAAGTATGGAAAAGACTAGAGTCTGATAGTTCATGCAAGGGCTTCTACTTTCTTTCTTTATTTTTTTCCCCTGTCATTTTCATTATCAAGCCAGTAGGGTTAAAATAACTTGAACGGACACGAAGCTAGCAGGCTGAAAGAAAGGTAGATAGGACGCTTAGAATATGATGTCACACTAATATCCGAGGCTTGTCCAACTCTGATTTCTTCGTTCACCTTTCACTTCTCCATTAAAGACCCCGAATTTCATTTCACAATGCCGGCTCATCCTGATTCCAATCTCTACCCTGAGGCCAGCGGCGCGGCCAAGGCGCTGGTCGATCAGCATCGTGCTGAACAGCCATTGAAGTTGTATGCGGGGTGGTTCTGTCCGTATGTCCAGCCCCCTCTATACTTATACAACGACTGCTAACAAGGTACAAAGCTTCGGTGTGTGTCCAGCCACTCATCCATAGGCAACAATACTAATAAAACAAAGTGCAACGAGTCTGGCTCGCCCTCGAAGAGAAAAAGATTCCATATGAATATATCGAGGTTAACCCATACAACAAGCCAGACTCCCTACTCAAACTGAATCCCAGAGGACTAGTCCCTACACTTTCAACGCCAGCAGATCCACACCCACGGCCACTGTATGAATCCACTGTGATTCTAGAGTATCTGGAAGAAGCTTACCCAGACCATAAACCCCGCTTCCTGCCAGAGGATGCCTACGAGCGTGCCCGCGCACGCATATGGATTGACTATGTGACATCTCGAGTAATCCCATCATTCCACCGTTTCTTGCAGTATCAGCCTGCAGGTGGCAGTGCCCAGAACACAGATGCGGGGTTGGACCAGGCTCGGCAAGAGTTTTTGAATCACCTGAAAGCCTGGACTAAGGAGATGCACACCGAAGGACCCTTCTTCCTTGGTGCGGATATTGGTCTGCCGGATCTGGTGCTGGCTCCGTGGGCGGTACGGCTATGGGTGTTTGATGAGTTTAAGAATGGTGGGCTGGGGATTCCGAGGGAGGGGGAAAGCGGCTCTGATGAGGGGATCTGGAGCCGGTGGAGGACTTGGCTGGCTGCTATTGAGAGTAGAAGGAGTATCAAGGAGACCACTAGTGATCTTGCCCATTACCTTCCCATCTACAAGAGATATGCGGATAATACAGCTCAAAGTGAGCTAGCTAAGGCGACACGGGCTGGGAGGGGGGTTCCATGAGGGATTTATGAGACAGTATCCTGCCATTCATGTATATCCAGCATGATCAATATGTCTAATAGCACATCCTCTCCAGGGAATAGAGAATGACGATAGACACGTATATATACACTTCGTAATACGGAAGAATATACTTCCGATTAGTGCGCACGTGATTAAGAGCTCTTGAACGGGCACGTGATCGAGATATCAATCCGGTCACATTGTTGCGCGTCTTCATCTTGCAACTTCCAAAGATATTGCTTGATATTGCCATTTTTCAAGGAAATCCGCAAAAACTGAAATGGCACGCAATATGAGGGACGAGTCTCCCCGCGGGAGCTCCACGCTGGAACCCGGCCGGTCAGCCCCAGCCATCCACCCGTCTTTTATACAGGTGGCCAATCCATACATATTCGAACAGACAATTGAAAACTGCATCGAGGCAATGAACGTCAACCCCCTTCGCGAAACTTCATTGCGTCTTCAAGGCGTAGCGTGGATCGACAGCGTGCGGAGAGCCCTCAACCTGTTAAGTCGTCTCCGAGCCAGGCAAAATGCATCAGAACTGACTGGAAGTCCAGTCCCATTCGCACTTTTGACACAGCAGTGGGTTATTACCACCGTTTTAGACTGGTACATCCAGACAATGAGTATAATTTCACAGTGAGTTCTCTCGAAAATCCCTCAAGGAGATCGACCTAACCCGGGATACAGGATGCTGCGGCTGCGGCTCTATTCACAGCATGCAAGATCGAAGATACACTTAAAAAGTCGCGAGACATTGTCTGCGCAGCGTACAACTTGAAAGTGGCCCCCTCGGAGCATTTATCGGCTGATGATCCCGTAAGTCATGATGCAAGACGAGACCAGACCCGAGAATTAACGCATGTCGCTAGATGTTTGAATCCAATGCGCGTGGCATCATCGGTCTCGAACGACTCATGTTAGAGGCCTCTGGGTTTGACTTTCGAACCCGGCATTCCCATAAGACCCTCATGAAGCTGGGTCGGCATTATGGACTACTGCAAAGCTCCGAAGTCTCCAATCTTGCCTACCGCATTTCAACGGATCTTTACCGCACATTTGCACCCATCAAACAAAACTCATCGACGATGGCCTTTAGCTGCCTTGAGCTTGCAGGACGACTCTTGGACCAGCGTGTCGAACAAGTGGAGTCTGGGCTAGACTATGCGCAATGGAGCACCAGCCGAGCAGAAATCATGGGTAAGTATCGTTGTTGCCTTCACATCCACCCAGGGAATGCCACATATTAACAATCACCCAGAAACCCTCTTCGACCTCCTAGAACTCTACACCCACCACCGCTCATTAACCGCCGTCGGCTCGGAATTCCCAGCAGACCGGTTCCTAACAGTTCGCATCCCGCTCAACCAAGAAGCTAGCGAACACAACATCCCGCGCTACCAGCCGTGGATTGGCCAGCCACGCAGACCATCCAACGGCACTGGGCCCAATGAGCAAGATACTGCACGACCTGCTCATCCCTTAACACCAGTTGCCGCGAACGGGGACCGCCAGTGGACAGGCGAGCGAGGCCGTGACGCTGCGGTGCGATTCATGCTCGATCCCGCATGTGCGGATGAGGAGAGGCGACAGGTCGCGGCGTACTTCAAGGTTGAAATGGAAGAATATGAAGTCGACGGGTAAGAGATGGTTCCTACTACTTGCGTTCCTGGCACCTGTCGTGCCTCATGCAGCGAAGCGCAGCCGAGAGAAGGAAGGCCTTGGTTTGTTTCCATGTACCGATAATATAGCGGGCTTGGCAATGAGCTGGGATAGGGGCCCTATATATACTACATCCCGTCTTGGTTTCAAGCAAACAATGCTCTGGTCACGGTGACTCGCTGTCGGCTGTTCGTCCTGATTATTGTTGGGATACGCCGATATCCTGGCTAAGCTCCGATGGGACCTTCGACCGCACTTTTCTGGACAGATGGGCGAAACACCCGGTTTCTTGCTCTGCAGTTTCGGACCTGAGTTATCTCGAACACGAGGCTAGTATTCCAGAAATTTCCCCTCTTGATCCATATATCCCACGAATTCCCGATACCCCAGACATCTATGACCAGCGACGAATTCTCGATAGATAGTATGAAAAGACCCATTAACTATCGATAATTGGTTTCTCATTGTAGGACGGCACCGTGGTTGATATTGCTTTACCTGGACCTATGTGGAGTGAAACAAAATCAGAAATCAGCTTCAAATTTGAATTGAAAGCTATGTACAAATCTACGGTCCATTTCCCTTCGCGCGTCCAAAAACAGCGAAGCTAGAGACAAGACTGCCAGCGCAAAACAGACATACGTATCCCCCGTCACCCCTCTTCTACCACTTCTGTAGAGAGACCCGTCCGTTCCACGCATCGGGAGTATAGCAGAGCTCAAGGTCAAGATCAACCGAGCAGTACAAGTCATCAAATTTAGGTTCAGTAGAGGGCCCCGCATCAGTCAGAAAGAGAAGAGAAGAGAATAAAAAAAGAGTACTAAACAAAAGTACAGGGAAACAGTCGTGAATGAAGGGGAAAAAAAAAGAAAGAATCGTCCCGTGCCTCCGGCATGGAAGATGTTCGCTCTTCGGGCCGGTTCATTAGAGCCCTTGCCACGGGTGGTTTTTGCTGGGCGTCGATGCCGTGTTGAAAGGCGGGTAACGCGAGCGGGGCCCATGTATGTACATATCATGCATGCACACATTGACGCTTGCATGCATATTCCGTGAACCCAAATCAAGTCCCGAATGAAGCAAGAAGCAAGAGGGGTCGTCGGCACAGCAGAAACAATCGGAGGATAGTTGCAGGGGGGGGGGAAGCGCGGGGTTGAAAGGTCGTCCTCGAATGGTGGAAGTGAAAGTGAAATATGAGTGTCATAAATTTGGGTTCAAACTGAATGCCGGACAATTTTAAGTTCACCGACGCTTGAGCTCAGTGACCAGGCAATCCAAAATCTAGGAAAGGTTAGTAAGGTGATCATGGTAATTGGTTGAAGGAAGCATACCGATTCTGAGACGGCGCCCTGATTGTACAAGTACTTGCCCAAGCCACGGACGACCTCGAGCTGCTCGTCAACTGTAAGACCGTTGATGGCAGTCTCGATGATATCGCCCACGCTGGCCTTGTAGACAGCAATAAAGCTGTGGTAGTACATGAAAGAGAAGAAGCCCATGATGAATTGGCAGTCCATACGGTCAGTGATACCGCCGTGGCCAGGAATCGACTCGCCAAAGTCCTTGATCTTGAAAGTGCGCTTCAGACCAGAGGCAAAGAATCCACCAAACGGAGCGATCAGCGAAGCAAAAGTGGCGAAGGCCAAGATGTGGAACTGAATAGGTTCCACCCAGAAGGTCTTGTCCAGGCCAAAAACTTCAAGAGAGTACGGTTGCAACGTGAAAACCGGGTTCGGAATACATTCCAGACCGGTCAGAACATTCGAGCCCAGATCGTTGACTGGACAGATGAAGTACTTGTAGCGGATGAGCAAGTTGGTCATGAAATAACCAAAGGCAACGGTGCAGGCCCATGCGCCAAGGAATCCCTCAACAGTCTTCTTCGGGGAGAGCTGAATAAGCTGTGTCTTTCCAAAGCTAATACCGCAGACGTAGGCGAAGATATCATTGGTGATGACCAGTGCAGCGGGGAGGAAGAACCAGATCATGCCCTCGAAAATGTTGTTCATGACGAAGTGAGCTTGGACAACAATCAAGTACAGAGCCATATGGGTCCAAGCAAACTGGGTGAATTGGAATCGATAGTGGCCCTTCTGCAGAGATCCGACAAAGAACACGAATCCTATCGACCGGGATTAGCAGAGTAAAAGGGGAAGGGTCGAAACACTTACCCATGACGTAAAGGGTGAAGCTGATGAAGCGGTGGTGGTTCGCCAACGGAAGTAGCACCTTGTCAACAAGCAAGATGTGCTTGAAGTAGTAAATCACACTCTCTCCGTACAGGAAATACATGGTGGTCGCCAAGAAGTACCAATTCAACGATTTGGTGAACCGCAAGTTCTTCTCTTTATTAGGGATACTGGCGATAGCGATGACTTCCTTGAACGAGATGATTTGGATGCCAGTAATTAGGGCAATAATATAAATGTGACCGGAAAACAAGGCAACGAAGAAACCGGCGATCATCACAAATGTCCATATCGTCCGGGTGATGAAGGTCTGCTTCTTCTTCTCATATTCGGATTGGGGGGGTTTCTAGAAGTGAAGATCATGTCAGACCGAAATTCCGAGGCCATACTTTTGCTATACTGAAATCTAACCTCTTCAGTTATTGTAGGTGGTTTGGAGACGTTGCCATTTTTGCCGGGGCTAGTGGGCTCTGAGGGTGCATCGCTGACGTCGGAGGACACACTGAGACGTCGCTCATCATTTGACCGGTGTTGAAACCTAACATTACGGCGAGATTTCGACATGATGTAGAAAAGGGGGCCAGAAACAGAATTCTGGGCAATAGAAGTGGAGAGTGCAGAGAGCGAGAGAGGATCATCGGATTAGAAGTTCATGAGCTCATGTGAAGTGCCGAAAGCGGTCAGCTTCAGCTTCAGCCCCAGGTTTACTTTTTTTTTTCTTTGCTTGTATAGTCATACCTTGGTGAATTATTCGAGTTTATTAATTGAGTCAATCATTACTTGGCCTTCAAGTATTACGTTCATGACTAGAAATTGAAATTGGATGTGCAGGGTTGTCGTTCAGGTGCCTTTGAACTGCCGTGTTCTCTCTCTCTCCTTATTCAACCCTCGGAACCACTCCAAGTCGAGAATGATCAAAAGCCCTCCGTGAACTTAGAACCCCTTGATTCCCTCTGGTAGTCCATTCATGGCGGGGGCATGGAAGACGACGACGACGACTACGGCTCCGATGAGTTCGACTCCCTGCCACCGGGGACGTTGTATGAGCTGGAACAGAGTGCGTTCCAGGCAACTCAGGCATCGGCCTCACAATATCACCCCAAGCCCCTAAACAGCAACCCCGTGCTACGCACTCAAGCAGTGCCATTGAACAACAATGCTGGATCGCTGAGACCGCCCCCTCGCCTACACACCGGGTTGACGAACGACTACAATACACTGGAGGTGGGGGAGTTGGAAGCCGAGGTGTACGATAATGTCGATAAACCCCATGTCATTCCGCATGGTCAACATGTACTCCCCACGAATCCTAGCTTTGCGGTCAACGAGCAGTTGGGCGATGCCATGGATGTGGACGAGTACTATGGGCAAGGGAACGCCGCCGCTGAGCTCAATGCACGCCTAGTACAGGTGGGTTAGATGAAAATTTATTTGTATAAACTCTAACAACCTTCATAGATGGAGCAAGAAAGAGAACGAATGTTACAGGAGCTAGCTGAAGCGAGGATGCAAGTGGAAACGAAAGCCGGTGAAATCTCGATCATTCGAAGAAAACAGGCGACGATGACTCAAGACTATGACCGGCAAATAGCGTCTTTGCGGAAATCCATGGCCGATGAAATGGCGAAACACAAGCAAGAAGTTGAGGCAGCCATGTCCCAAGGCAAGATATTGGCGACGGAGAATGTATTTCTTCAACAGGATCTCGTGGATGAAGCCTACCAGCTTCGGAACTACAAGTCCAAGCATCGTGAGGTGGAAGCCCCAGCGACGCCCCGAAAGTCCCGGGTTCTCCCCTTCCGCGATGGATTTGATGACGATGAAATCGCCATGATATCGCCCAGCAAGTCTGCAGCACGTTCCAAGCGAGCCACGCCGACAGTCCCAGGAAAACGTAAACGGCAATCAAGCCAAGATGGCCCTGCGCCATTGCAGCTGAATCCTGCTGGCGTGGAGCTTATTATGGCCGATGCGACTGATGCTCCGGCCGAAGTCGACGAGGCGAAGCGCAAGTCTGCAGAGGCGGGTCGCAATCAGCGATTTATGATGCGACTTTTGAGCCACCGTACGCCTCCCAACCAAGAAACCGATTTCGAAGCCATGGCCAAGCTTGCATTTCCCTCGGAACCGCTTCGACCCATGTCCAGCATCGTTATGGAGGTCATGGCTCGTGTCGACCCGAGCAGCTACGTATTAGTATACACGCAAACGATTGCCTCGCTATGGCAGCGAGCCATCAACGAGAAGTTCTACGAGCCGATCCCCCGATTTGAAGCTATCACAAGATACAGTTTGATGTCGGATGATGTCCCGCTCTCTGAGCTGATCACACCTTTAGTTGGAGTCTTGCAAGACACCGTGGAAGTGAATGCAGTTCCTCGCTTCAAGTACGCCCCGGCATCGCGAGATAAGCGAATTACTCGACAGACACCACAATCAGATCTTCAGCCCCTGGTTGACTCGACTGGGGCCATGCGTCTACTTTACCAAATCGCCTGCGGAGTATTGCACATAAAAAGTGCAATGGAGACATTCTGGCAAAATATCCGGATCTCGTTCATTCTCGTGATGCTGCACCCGTCACATCCACTGGGTGACATTGTGCTTTTGATGAATCTCCTGTCAACAAGTATTCGAGCAGACTCCTTCGGTCCGATTAGAACCTCTGACCAGGACCAATTGGACGTGCAAAAGTGGATTGTGGACCGCCTCACACACATGCTGAGTGAGCCCGCAATACCAGACGAAGGGGTGGAGCCATACACTGCATACGACATTTGTGCGATGCGTCTCGAGGTCCTGCTGCTGCTGGAATCGCTGGCATTCAACCCTATGGCCCCATCCCAAAAGCATGCCAGTATGATCCTCGCATTGCACCCGAATGCACTCGCTCGTTTATTCCGGTCAATGCACGATGAGCTGGATGCACTTTACTGCTCCCCGCCAGAGTCAGACCTGCGTGTTGCACTGGTTAATGGCCTTATGCGGCTGATTTTCGGGGTCATGCGGCAACATGGCTCCTTGATTAATATGCAGGAGAAGCTGGCGTGTGTACCTGGCAGCAAACAGAAACATCTCGTTGTATTAACTCGCTTGGCGTTTTGCGACGGGACTGTGCTGGAGGCGGGCATCGATGATGAAACCGTTGATATGGCGCACGAGCTACTGGAGGAATGGACTAATCCCCAAGAAGCAGAGTCATTAGCAGAGGCCTTTCCAAGTTCTAGGAGAGACTGACAAGTGATGACAAGACGTTTAATGTTGAACGACTGGGGGTTTTGTATGCATTTGACATGGCGTAATGAGTTCTCTGGAGTTACTAGCATATTCCTTTACCATATACCAGAACAATTTCATTTTCTTTTACAAGCATTCAGGATATGGGGGAAAAGCTACAGAGACGTAGCTCCATAAGAGGTTTGAGATATCCAACAAACGTGGGCTTGCAACAGTTACAGGGTTTTCGCTATCCGAGTCCCAATGCTCCAACAGATTCCCACCTCTCAGTGGTTAAAACTGTGCAGTAAGGGACCAGGAAAGGGAATCAAGTGGAGGAGTCACGCCTAGAGGATAGGGGCTTGGAGACATTGTAGACACCACACGACGCGTCAGACACGTCCTGTCCTGATGGGGTATCTAGGAGGCGCGATATGTCCAGAGCTTTATCGACAGGGTCAACATTGAATGAAGGAGCCACAAGAATGGGGAGATCTTTTACGGGAGAGAGCATTGATAGAAAACAGGAGTTCTTAGTCTCACTTCAAAATCCTATCATGACTACATGTACAGTACTCCATATGAGAACTATGAAAATCCTCTTCTCCAAGCTCGAGCCACTGGCTCAAGGATTGATGAAAAGAAAAGACTCCACGAATGGAGGTGCCAAAGAATACGCCTGTCAATGACCCATAAAGAACCATTGAACAGACTGTTCCGCCACGCTGTGCAATGCAGGGACCAGTCTGTGGTGAGCCGCCTTGTTGATCGCAGTCACCCAAACAAGGTAAGTATGAAGAAGAAAGAAAAAGAAGACGAAGAGCCGGGGGCCAGGCGCCTATATATACACCTTTCTATAGGGCGGTGGCAGAATACGTCCAGGCAAACATCCAGTTCCCTTACATAATATGCAAACTAGGCAAACATGGAATCCTGCACTATTTTTCAGGCATCAATTTCCTAGCAATCACGTGCATTGAAGTTTTGAGACTGCCAATTTGATCTGGGTAATATATCATTTGCTACAGCATTGTGTCTAACGAGTCGCCACAATGAGAAACAGAGCTAGCAACGCATTGTCGAAAGGCGTATGTCTCTCCTAATATACTGGGTTGCCCCAATTCCAAAAAGGCTAACAAGACACTGTTCAGAAAATCCGTCAATCATGGAGCAAATACAACCTGTATAACATGCAACGATTCCGCAGCCCACCCACTACCAATCGCACATTCTTCCAGCAGAAATGGTCTGCTAAGGCTGCCTCCCGTGCCTATCATGGCGAGCAGGTCCGTGAGGGACAGTGGAAACGCATGTTCAACCATCGCATTCGCAGTGTTATCCCGATGAATGCATCCGACTTGGCCGCTGATGACGGTTCCCTAGTCTCGTCCGGTCGAGGCTCCGGACTTGATAAGGCTGGAAAGCCCGCTTACCAGACACGTCCTACGCCTTACACCCACATGACCTTTGCACCCCTGGAGCGCCGGTTGGATGTAGCCATCTTCCGAGCTCTGTTTGCTAGCAGTGCCAGACAGGCGAGACAGTTCGTCATCCACGGAGCGGTCACTGTTAATGGGCAAAAGGTATGATGCGATGTGGGAAGCTACCGATTCCTTGATTACTGACTCGCTTTTGTGTTACTAGATGAAACACCCCAGCTACCTCCTGAACCCCGGTGACCTCTTCCAGGTCGACCCAGACCGCGTCTTATATGCTACTGGCCACACGAAGACTCCGTACGAGCGACGTCAGGGCCGATTGACTCGGAGAAAAGCTAAGGCACAGAGATCAGAGGGAGCCGAGGAAGCCGAGGCCGCACCACAGACCGAGGAGGCAAAGGAGACCGCCAAGGAAGAGACCAAGGAAACTGAAAAGGAAGATACCAAGGAGACTCTCAAGGCGCTTCTGGCACAGGCTAAGTCTGTCATGTCTGCCGGCAAGAATACCCTCGCGCCCCAGCGCAAGCAGGAGCTCCGCGGTTTCCAACAAGCCGTCCGCCGCGTATTGTCCCGCTCCGAGTCCAGTACCGTCCTCGCTGACAGCCTGGAGGCCCAATTCTCCCAGTTAACCCTGCTTCTCAAGGCCAAGCGGAGTGAGAAGCCAGAGAAGAAGGATGTGAAGCCCCGTCCAGAAGATGCCTTCGCGACCGACAGGGGAGATGCAGAGGTGGCTTCCGCCAAGAAAGATACAGAAGCCACAGCCAGCGACAAGCTCTCCGAAGCCTTCGCGCAGGCAACACTGGGTAATGAGGTGGATGCCTCGGAACTCAGCGACGAAGAATTCGACACGCTCAAGCGCGCTCTTACTCAAATGCGCGACAACCCTCTCGACAACAGCAAGACCTACTCCCCCCCCCTGGCAGCCACGCCAATACATGTCTGCCTTTGCCTTCATCCCGCGCTATCTCGAGGTCAACCAGAACATTTGTGCAGCCGTGTACCTGCGCCACCCCGTCGCCCGCCCGGGTTCCGCCGAGGTGCCCACTCCCTTCGGCGAGTCCATTGCCACTCCGGCTTATGGCTGGTACCTGAGGAGACGGTGGTAGATGATGCGATTGGCTTGTATTTCTCTGCCTAGCCTGTCCCTTCCTCGTTTCTCTCTACTGTTCTACTATTTCCCCTCCCCTAAACTTCCCGTCTGTGTATTAGTGGGCGCTTAGATCTCCCTCCCTTTCTGCATATTTCTGGATCATGTTGACCATGGTGTTGGTTCCTGTTTTGCTTGTCTTTGGGGCTCTTTGTGTCAGCTCCACCCCCTGTACCACCATAGCCATGAGTTGTAAATGGATATATTATTGATGCTATTGTTTCACGTTGTATATTGGCCAGTCATTTGTATGATCCTTGAGTAGACCTGGCTACTTTTCTCTCTTATTGGGGGGTGGATATTGTGCCAGGCAGCCTGTTCTTGATGTACTGCTGGATTGTAAATCCATAGGAGATATTAGAGCCTTACGCGAAGTTGTGTAGGCAATTACCTACCTACAACAATAGAGGTGGTCAAGTGTCCAATATATACACCGCACTTATATGAATATGCAGCCAATGGATACTACCTAGGTAGAATCCCGCGGAAATTATATAACTTAAACGGTACATATAATCAAGTATAATCTAGACATCACCGTTAAAATTGTCCAATTGAAGCTCTCTACAAAATTGTATAGCCAGAGCTGCAATATATGCTTGGCGCACGGACCCCTTGGAAAACCCTCAGGTGAAATCCATCGCAGCTTTATCTTTTATCCCCACAGATCGACAAGGACATTCTACATTGGTCTGCTACTCTATTGTCACCCTATTGATGGCTACTTTGAACTAAGGAGGCTATCTCCTGGACATAGGCCAGCCAACTTGCACTGTTGGTCTCCCATAGCGCCTGCTCGACTGCTACTGCTGCTGCGAAAGCTGCGGTCCTCATGACGCGCATTCAACCACACGAATACGGCCGTCCTTCGTACCACCCTCCACAAAATTCCTTTGGAACAGTACCATCTGGCCTGCGCTCAGGATTCAGCCCAGCTTCTCAGTCCGTGTCCGTGGTAGTGAGGAATCCACCTACGACCGATAACGCATCAGCGAGTAGCGAAGAGACGCCTGGAGGGGCAAACCTAACCGGAAGTGATTCACGTGAAGGAGACATCCTCCAAACCGATCTATACTATGCGCCGATGCCGGTGGGCGTAGCTCAGGCCAGCGAAGAAGATGGGTCAAGGCTGATGTCGGGATCAACCACCAGAGGGACGAAGCGCAGTCACACCGGCGGCGATGGGCTCGATGGCGACACTTCACGACAGCATAGGCGTCTCACGACCAAAGAGGAAGTAGCGCTCTTCGAGATCTGCAACCGAAATGCAGACACCTTCGGCAGCCGCAGTAATCTGTGCAAGTGGTGGATCTCCATCGCCGCCGAGTTCAAACGTACCCATGAGGGCCGTTCATACTCGTGGCATTCGGTGCGGCGCAAAGTTGAAATGGTTACGAGGCAGCGCATCAAGTTCCTGGAGGACCAGAGACAGCGGGGCTCAAACGCACCCGGTTCGACGGCTGAGGAATTGATGAACCCGCAATGGCTAGCTGCCGTCGACGCCTGGCTTCCGACCTGGCAGCGGTGGGAAGAATCCGAAAACCGGCGCATTGCAAAGCGGGATGAGCTCAAGAAGCGCAGACAGCCGCAGCCCTGGCGCCAAAATTCGAATAACGGAGACCAGGAACCATGGCGGAACCTGGCTGGATCATCTGCCACTAGCCCGACTGATGTCAACGGTGCAATAATGGGTATGCTGCACCAGCCTGTTGCGAATAACGTCGGTGACGCTACCCTCCCGTCTACCAGCCCCACGCCCTCGCCCTCAATTACTGGCACTGCACCACCCGCGCATTTCCTCGAATCACCCTCCACCCCTGTCTCTGCGAGCACATCACTGAAACTACCACCGGGATTCGAGAATATGTTTTCAACCCCACAAAGCACATCACAAGCCGCGCCTCTTCCCTCCATATCCACACCACCAGTTCCACAACCCGACGGCCGTATGGTCTCAGCCGTCATCGAAACCCTAGGAAAGCTCAACAAACGCCTAGACGCTGCATCAGGGGGTGGTATAGACCCGAGTGTCGCCTCACCTGTGATCTCGGCCTTGGTGCAGGCCGCCTCGGAACCACCGGTTCTAGCTTCTCCCCGGCAATCACAGCACCCGCAAGTACAGCCGACGTTACAATCACAGCCACAGCAAGGTCCTACTCACACTCAGCTTGAGCAAATGAAGGAAGAGCTACGGCAGGAGATGCAGGCCCAGTTTCGAAGTGAACTGGAGCGCGAACGTGTTGCGATGGAAGAAAAGCTGGATTCTGTGCAGCGGACCCAGGACCTGATTCTTGAGATGTTGAGACAGGAGCCTGCCTGATGCAGATGGAGTCTTAGTCTTGCACTTTTTCTCTAGGCGTGGCTTGTGTTGTCTCGCTTCTATTCCTATTTGTATTTTTACTTTCGCTTTTTCTTTCTGATATGATACCCATTATCGACTGCGAAGGACGGCGGGCCTGCATATCTCCAAGTGGGCTGATATTGCTACCCAAGTCTTTACTTGATATTCTCGATGAGATGAAGACCTTGCAAGACTACTTCCTAAAATCTGATGAGCCTGAAAAGGACCCAGCCGATGGCAATTGCTCTCTACTCTAGAACAGAAAACAAGTAAACAAACATAAGAGAAAATAGTCATCGGGCTAAATTACAGATAATGATAGAACGACCCAAGAATTCCTCCCCGAGCATTCACACAACGATTAAAAGCTCTTCCATGATGCACAGAAGTGCCTATAGGGCGAAACAATCTAGTAGTAGAAGGTCTCGTCGACGGTACGACCACGCATCCACTTGGGCTCAGAGCCACGGACGTAGATGTCCTCGAAGAGAATGCGGGAAGTGTTATCGGGGACGGGCATCTTCTCAGCCTCGGCGACCTCGGCGTCGACGTTGGCACGGGCGGTCTTGTCGAGACCCTTGAGCTCCTCCTCGGAGGTGACGCCCCACTCGAGCATCTTCTGCTTGAGACCAGCGATGGGGTCGTGGGTGCTGCGCATGCGCTGGATCTCCTCACGGCTGCGGTAGGTGGTACCGGGGTCGGACATGGAGTGGCCACCGTAACGGTACGTGACGTACTCTAGGACGAGGGGTCCGTTGCCGGTGATGGCGTAGTTCTTGCTGTACTGGACGGCGGCCTTGGTGGCAAGGACGTCCATGCCGTTGACCTTCAGACCGGGGATGTACTGGCCACGCTTGTAGTACTCGGTCAGAGCGGAGGAGCGAGAGGCGGAGGTACCCATGCCGTACTTGTTGTCTAGAGAAACGTAATGTTAATACATCCGTGGTTCTTTTGAGGCCGTAAATATTTGGAATAGACCACTTACTCTCACAACCGAAGAGAACGGGGAGGTTCCACAGCTTGGCCATGTTGAAGGCCTCGAAGACCTGACCCTGGTTGGAGGCACCGTCACCGTAGAGAACGATGGAGGTGTTGGGCTGCTCATTGTACTGCTGGGCGAAGGCAAGACCGGCACCGACGGGCACCTGGGCACCGACAATACCGTTACCACCGTAGAAGTTCTCGGCGAACATGTGCATGGAACCACCCTTTCCGTACGCGATACCCTCGCGGCGGCCGAGAAGCTCACCAATGATGGACTTGACGGTACCACCACGCATCATAGCGAAACCGTGGCAACGGTAAGCGGTAATAACCTTGTCCATGCGGGTGATGGCGTGCTCAATTCCGACAGCGACGGCTTCCTGTCCGGTCGACAGATGGCAGAAACCCCGGATCTTCTTCTCCTTGTACAGACGATCGGCGGCCATCTCCATACGTCTGCAAAAAGAACGAGCAGTCAGTCAACAGCTAGTTCAAAAACATCCGCTATCCTGCTTATCGTACCTCATCGCGACCATGTCGTAGTACATCTGCTTGAGCTCCTTCTTGGAGGTCTCGAGAGTGTACGGGGGTGGGTCGAGCTCGTAAGTCTCGAAGCTCTCATCGGAGAGACGGACAGTGAACAGCTTATCATCCTCCTGTTAAAGCGCAAGCACAGGCATCAGCAATTGAAACTCCGGGACCCTCGGGGCGAGGTTTTTCAGATCTTCCGGATAGGGCTCAACAAACCTGCGGCACCGGGCTCTCGACGTTGGCGGAAGCGGCGTCGGTGGTAACAGTGCGACGGGCAAGAGGAGTGAAGGCACGACGCCTCAAGGGCGCAGCCTGACGGACCGCAGCACGGAAGAGCATTTTGTGAGGGAATTGGAGATGGTACGTTGTAGATGATAAGCACCTTTTTCCGTCCCAACAACTCTCTTCAATTTTGCCGTCTTAGTCAGCTTCCAGATCGGGGCCGCCCGGTGAGGAACGTCAGGCCGGCTCCGATGTTCAACTACTTCACGACTTTACTGAACATTGATTCTGCTATATCAACTCGGATATTCTTGTATCTGGCGATTAATTACTCCGGAATATTCAAAATGGGCCATTCTAGCTAACAATTGGCGTTTCTGTTGTGCCCACCTGACATTTCGTTCGGGCTTCGATCTCCGATCCAACCCCGGTTCAGTGCACCTCTATATACCATAGCAACTTCAACCCTTTGGCGACAAGAAGATGGAATTCAGGCTTCTCTGGGGAAATCATTTCCTCTTCGATACCTGTAGGTCATTGAATCTGGTTGTAGCGAGCTTAACAAGCAATAGTCTTCTAGAACAAAATATATGTTGTATACAAGGCTGGGATATCAGTGACAAAGGCCACAAACAACCTGACTCGGTAAAGGGTCAAATTGCATTAGCAGTCATGAGAACAGAGTCTCAGATAACCAGACTTGAATATGCCAAAGTTCAAAGTATGTCTGTCTCCGACTGTGAGGCAGGAAAAGGCCACCCACCAATGGATATCAAAAGGTAATTGACACCAACCTCAGGTCTATTGAGACGAATGGCCATTGAGAGACTCGAAAGAACTGTCCTTCTCACATATCCTTTTCAATTCCAGGATTCTTACTCATATGAATAAGATCCCAAGATGATGCTTTATTGACTTTACCGACTCTATTGACTTTTCAAACGGAAGTGCAGTTTGTTCAGGTACTGCGCGTCGAAGGCCGAGCCTCATTATTTAAGATGCTGATTCCCCCCTTCATCGTCCTCTTTTTCTTTGCATCAGCTTCTGAACCGGTGTGACCAAGGTATCTTTGCACCATGCCTCTATCTAAGGACAGGAAGCTAACAAACATCACGCAGCACCAATCTCGATATGGCGGAATCCACTGCCAGCGCAAGCCTTCCGTTGGGTCCTCCCACTGGCCCTCCCATTGGAAATGCCATGGAACCTCTGGTTGTGTTCGTTGCTCGTGGCGCTCCGGGCCCCAGACCCGTCGACCTCGGCCAGCTGAAGTACTACCTTCGTCCCGCCCTGATTGAGCTCCGGGGAGAGTTCGAGCGCAAGTATGGGAATCTGGAAGGACGTTCCCACTGCTACTGCCCATTGATTCATAAATCAATCACCCCCCCTTGAGCCAGATTCCGACTCGTTCCAGTCTCTCACCGATATCCTCATGTATGGCCGGATCCACCGCTGCGACATCATGTTTGTCTTGAACCACTGGGACGCCATCACCTCCGACGGACCGAGCTTTGCCAATATCTTCAAAGGTTTCACCGACGTCAGAGTGACCATTCGCGTCCACGGCACGATTTCAGCGGACCACAATAGCGAATTCCACGACCTCGACGCCCACAAAGTTAGCGCTCACTACCAAGGCTTGATCCGACTGGAAGAACAGTTTCTTATTGATGATGCACTGCGTTACGTGGTCAGAGTCGAAGAAATCCGTGGAGTTAGGATCGGAGTGGAGGAATCGGTTAACCTGATGAGGGAATTGACTGGTGAACCTGAGGAACATCTGCTGGAGAGAGTGCAGTGGTTGCTTTGATACCGGGAAATGAAACGAGAAAATGGGTTCTTGGATATTCATGGGGATGTGAGGAACCCTGACGATGGACGTTTTCCCTGGTTTGAGACATGTGATTCTATGCCCAGGTTCCTTTGATCGAGGGTTGAAGCACCGATGTACCTAGGTATCTTAGTGCCAGCTTGCGAAAGCCCACTTACAATGCCCGAGCAAGCCTTGAGCTCTGCTTGTCTTTGGGATCAAATGAAACCGTCAATACATTAATATCTCCTTTCGGTAAATGATTATTTCACGCATTGTATCATGCAGAACATGGATTCTGCTTCGCCCTAAACGTCTCTTGTTTAGTTAAAGCCGAAATCGGTTCCATCCAGTGTATACAAGAACCCGTCGACGGTGAAGCAACATTGAATTGCTTACATATGTACCTATTAGCCCTGGAGAATACCAGGGCTATCGCCCATATGAGATCAATCAACGGCTGACACTCTCAAGGCTACAGCTGAGAATGTTACATCTGCAGAGCTATGTAAATTATTAGCCCATTGGAAATGTACCTTGTCTAAAATGTCATCTCCTATGCCCTAGACTATGGGACCTGAGATTATTCTTGATCCTAATTGACTTGAACGGAGACACAGTCCACAACCCCATGCTTTACAACTCTGCCTACACACCAATCGGAGCACACCCATACACCACAAGCGTTAGAGCGCTGTTATGCCAATCATACGATCTCAACAACCTGCATTGTATAGGGTGTTGATAGCCGAGCCAATTAAAAGATACATATCTAAAGTACGAACTCGACACGTCATTACGGCACAATCAAAGCCGTTGAACAAAGATCAGAAAAGACATGTATTGACTCAACAAAAGAAATACGTGTCAGAAATATCAAAAAAGTACGGAGTACGGAGTAAAGAACAGATGTATCCGAAATTACCCCGCGAGTGTATAAAAGTGATGGATCTTAACACGCTAGACGCCATACTCAATTGGCACTATGGGCTGAAAAGTATAGGGCAAAGCCCGATATCAGAATCGGCGAATAACGCCACGTCTCCATCAGTTCGTGCATTGGCTCAAGTTTATCCATAACTTAGTTATATTAACTTATATTAATTTATTCCGGCCACGTTAACCTTTACAAATGATAGACCTGAAACACTGAGTTGATTCAGCTAAGACAGATTGCGATCGGAGAAGACTCATAGTGACCCAAGCTGATAGGATTCAAGACATGCCGCCGTAGGACCCTTACCTACTCCGTACTTTGTGTGAGGTCTGATGTGTGAGGGTCTGTGTGTGAGAGAATGGTGAAGGAGCATCCCAAAGGATCTGAACCATCCGCTTGCACGGACGATCTGCGTTGCAGGTGTACACTGGTTACCTTTTTCTGAAACTAACCATGTCGATTGTAGAGCTACCAGCGTCATCGGACGCACCGTTGTCTTAAAAGACACATTGGCTTGTGACAGAAGTCAGTTCTGGATGATCCCGACCTCGAAGGATCCATATCCTCGTTATGAAGTAGCTGCAGTCTACTGCATCTACTGAACTTTGATCACAATTTCAAGTCCTCGAGTCTTTTATGCTAACGATTATCGAGTTCGGGATCAGCCTGGCCAATAATGAGACCTGCATGGATATGCACTTACCTGCACGTAGGAGTGCACTCAACCGCATTTACTAATAAGGGATTGAAGGGTTGCATTTCTAAACTTATGTATGTACGGAGTCCCGAGTACAAGGTAGGAGAATGCTAGATAATAGCCCAGGAGGTATCATCGTGATTATGTCACTTCCAAGTTGATCAATTCTTTTACAAGCGACCAGTTCGTACTCTGAAACACTCGATCATTACAGAATTGGGAAAGAGGGAAAGGATCAACCCGCTAAAAGGAGTTAGACTGTGTTTACATTACTATCTCCGCTATGGAAACTTTCAACGGTGATGATCATTGATCTATGCGCTTCAAATATCCAAAGTACATATAATGTGGATTGTACGGAGTACTCCGTATTGTTGTAAGCGGAAGAATAGCCGGCCATGCTGATTTTACGGTCTCGAGTCAACACAGCCAACTGAGCTGTCAGATGGGGTTTGCCACATCTCTCTATGCCGAGACTTGACAGCTCCAGGGCCGAGCAGCAAGGAGTTGTTACCAGTCAACTCCGCTCTTGTCCGTTCTTTGTAGTCACGTTTAGCCTGCAAGGTAATTCTCCGACGCAGATGACGTGCAGGCCAGCATAGGGGGCGTACTGACATAGTTTGTGATAGATCCAATATCAAAACCCCACATCAAAAGGGGAGGCGTTGCCAATCGTCATCTACTACGGGGATTTGACAATTTATACAGAGCACCCATTGGCGATGCCTTCGGCAAGCGAGGCTTCCGAGACAATGGAGAAGTAGCTAAAGCGAGCACAGACACTATGCAGCAACCAAAAAAATATAAAAAGTATAGGAGTATGTCGATCACCGCGTAAACGACATTCGCACCCACCCGGGCAACGGAACGACCCATAAACGGGAAGCTGCAGTCAATGTGTGCAAATCAATTTCCCCTATTTTCGCGTCTCCTATGTTGTATTACCAGGACAGATGATATAAGCGCTAGCGAGTGGGACGAAATACGATAGACCCGCCGGTGTCGAATTGCAGGCGCGACGAGGGAGATCAAGGAGTTAAAGTGAAGACGAGTCACACCGATTAGGCCAAGGGGTTTTCTGTTGACCCATTTTCTGGGAGCTCGGGGAGTGGCCTACCATGTTGCTTATAGCAGAAAATCTCCGTTGGAGTCCGCTGCTGGAGGAGTGATCGTCAAAACTCCGGAGGAGAGTATATGTAGACACCCATTTAGGATATCCAAAGCCGAGGACCAAATTCCGGATGTCGATCACAAAGGGCAACGGACTTGGGCTTGAAGCCGGGGTAAACCCTGGAATAGTTGAAGAGAAATTGCGTCATTGCAGAATGATTTCGAAAGAATTACAGTCTTTTCCAGAATCCTTCTCCAGAACGCTTTTGACAGGGGAAGCCGTTCGGAGGATCGACAGAGAGAACCTTGGAAATTTGCCACTGTTTCCAGGAGCGTGGCCCTTAGCCAATATCGAGTGGGTATATGGCTAGTGGATGAATGAGCCGCCTACAACCACGTGAGTCGGTAATTAGTGTTAACGGATGTTAAATTAATCCGATCCGAAGTAAATCCACTAGTCAACCTTGTTATCACCACTCACGGATTTAGGTTTCCCGCTCTTGGAAGGTCTGGAGTAATTCCCAAGGTTGATGCCCTGGTGGATTTGTCGAATATTTGAGTGTTGCCAGTCCATGGAAAAGATGTGGATAACCCACAATGAAGCAACTTTGGAAGATTATAGAGTGCGAGTTATGAATTGCAGAAGAGGTTAATGAATAATACGAATGTCTCCGTACTCCCGTACTCCGTACTCCATTTGTTCTCCATAGTAAATTAATTAACCCGATTTCAGGACCAGATCCCTTAACTGGATTGTAAAGCCGATCGGATATCCGTGTCGCGTCCGAAGAGGGTATTGGAGCACCGAGGTTTGAGTATACCTATTTACACATGTATGCATCTAATCCTATACTACGGAATACTACATACATGTATGCACAAGAATAAAGAATAATATAAATTCTTCCTGATACTAATAAGGGGTGCAATAAGGCTACCTAGGCTAACCTTTGGGACCGTACGGAGTAAAAAAATTAAATTCAGGGGATCTCCACCTCCATATCCATGGTTAAGAGTGGGACTTATTGTACTAGTAAGATCTTGACCAATTCCATGGTTTTTCTCTTTTTTTCTTTTCTTTTTTTCGGTTTTTTTTTCAATTTCTTTTTTCTCTGCAATTTATTTTTCCCATGTCCATGGTCCACTCTAAACGTGTGGTGTATACTCCGTATGCCCCCCTGTTCAGCTCTTCCTCAAACTTGTATACACTATTACACTTGAAATGCTTGGATTTTGATTATTATTATATTTCTGTTTAATTATTTTTGTTTTTAATTATTTTTCGATTACTTTTTGCTCCTGAAGGTTCGCCTTGTTTTTTTCCTTTTTTTCCCCCCACCTCTTTGTTTCCTTTGAGTCGATGTGGAAACGTTCACCTAGATCGGAGGACTACTCTGGGAACGACTCAACTCAACATCATCTATCTGAGCTGGGTTTCCTAGGTCGATCCAGAAAGTCCAAAAGTAAGTGTGTTCTGTGTCTGTATCTCTCTTCTATTCTTCTATCAGTTGTGGGACTTCCAGTCTTGGAAAATGTCCTAGATCTGAGACTATTGTGGCCTGTTCTAGATGCCTATGGGATAAGACTAATACCACCCTCCCCTGAGTACTAGTATTGTTTGGGGGTGTTTTTCCCTTTTTTTCTCTCTCTTCTTATCCACATCCTCAATCCTTGTGCTTCTGCAAAATAGCCTCAATCTGCTATTAGTCTTGAAAAGTCCCCACCTTGCTAACCAGGTTACCTGTGACGTACAGAATTTCAATCGCAGCCAGAATCATCCTCTCGTTCACCTCTCCGTTCATTTCGTTCATTCAGTCGAGGCGTGATAGACCGACCTAGCAGCAGTCTTTCCAACCAGACCGATATTACCCGGAGAGCTCCTTCGACTGTCGCTGGATCGATTAATTCTGCCTACCCAGAACCCGGTCAACTTGCGCATTCAAACCGCTCACGAACATCATTTCATTCAAGATCGGGACGGACCACCGGCCTAATGGAGGTAGATCGCACCCACACACGGAGGGAGAGGACCTTTGTCGGGAGCGAATGCGCTGTCTGTGAGGAACCTTTGGAGCATACCCTACGCGGCGAGCGTGTTCTGCAGCTCTCGTGCGCCCATGTCTCCCACGAGGCCTGTTTCTATGAATTCCTACGGGAATGCGATGGACAATACTGCCCAACTTGCAATGCGCCATTGGCCTTGGACACGAGTCGTGGTGGAAATGTCTTGGATATCGGTATGTCTCTCGTGCGGGGTTTAGAGGGGGAAGCCGGAAGGCTAATATGATTACCCAGAGAAAATTAGTAATATTGTTCGTTCAGTGACGTCGAATGATACCGCGACGGTACGCAGTGGCTTGACAACACCCACTCCATGGGAGCCATCCAGTCGACGAGCACCGAGTGAATCCGGCAGTCGCTACACCTCGGGTACCCGGGAGCCACCTTACACGAGGGACGCATCTTACAACCCCTCAGCAAAAGAACCACCCTACAACCCCTCGAGAGATTCATCCTATAATCGACTAGATAGCCGTGATACCAGCAGCCAGCGTGAGCGCGCAGAGCGATTGACCGTGGGCTCTAACCCCCGTCAACCCCACTCCCGGAACGGCAGCGCGGCCGGCTCATCGGGCGAATACAATGAAGGCCACCACGCTAGTGGGCGGCGTCATGATTACGATGTCCAAGCTATGGAGTCAGACCTCAGTCCTCGCCCCAAGGTCGCCAAGAATCCCATTCCTGCGCCGATAGTCACTGTCCGAAGTGAGTTTCCGACTATGAACCGATCTCGCCAACAGCAGACCCTCACGTGTCTCATTACGGTCGAGGTCCCAGATGCCAATTGGCGTCCTGACTTGGATGACCTACGACACACGCCTTCCGGACAGTCGCAGCCGGATGAGGCATACGCCGGGCGACTTGGTGGTGGACAGGATGCTCGATCGATCCAGTATGAACCAACAGAGAATATGGAAGAGGTGGCCGAGGAATTGCGCAACCGAGTGGACAATTGGCACGGTCTTGAGTTCCAACGGTTCGGCAAGCTGCGCCTTCACGGACATATGCGCGTGGGCAAGGATCGGGATTCCTGGCAGGAGTTGGAATGCTATCTCTTCGGAGAGATGCTTATCTGTGTCAAGGAGAAGAAATCGGGTGACTCCCAATTCGATGCCACCGGGCGACGCAAGCCCGTTCGTTGCAGTCTCAAGGGCTCTATATTGATTAAGAAGCATTTAAAGTCCATCGAGGTGTCGCCAGATGAACCTATTCTCTCCTTAAACCTTTCTGTCACTGAGCTGCCCTGTTTCTACCTTCGCTTCCAGAATCGGAACCAGCTTGAAATATGGCGTCGGTCTTTGATCGATTTGCACCCAGAGGCCATTTCACGCCACAATGACTATGACTACGACAACTCGGGGGCGGAGGAGGATGACTACCGCGGTAGCCGTGGCATCCAACGACAAGCTTCTATCAATTCGTCCTACGGGGCAGGAAAATCCATCAATACCGCCATTACAGACTACACCAACCCCGACTACGCCAGCCCCGACGCAGAATTCCCTGCAATCAACACTGTTCATATCCCCCTCGATCTTGTCGTGGTCATTCCCGTGTCCTCGTCCATGCAAGGCTTGAAGATTACTCTCCTGCGTGATGCCCTCAAATTCCTCGTGCAGAATCTCGGCCCTCGGGACCGGATGGGCCTCGTGACCTTTGGCTCGAGTGGTGGAGGTGTGCCCCTGGTTGGTATGACCACCAAGTCCTGGGCTGGATGGCCCAAGATCTTGGAATCGATCCGGCCGGTTGGCCAAAAGAGTCTCCGCGCGGATGTGGTTGAAGGTGCAAATGTCGCCATGGATCTTCTGATGCAGCGCAAATTCAACAACCCCGTCTCGACCATTCTTCTGATCAGCGATTCTTCTATCTCCGACCCTGAAAGCGTTGATTTCGTAGTCTCCCGTGCGGAAGCTGCCAAGGTCACCATTCACTCGTTTGGACTTGGATTGACCCACAAGCCCGATACCATGATCGAGTTGTCTACTCGTACCAAGGGATCTTACTCGTATGTGAAGGATTGGATGATGTTGCGAGAATGTGTTGCTGGATGCCTGGGCGCGTTGCAGACAACCTCCCACCAAAACGTCAAGTTGAAGCTCCGCCTACCTGAAGGGTCACCCGCCAAGTTTGTCAAGATTAGCGGCGCTCTTCACACCACAAAGCGTGCAACTGGCAAAGATGCGGAAGCCGCACTGGGAGATCTCCGATTTGGTGACAAGCGCGACGTCTTGGTTCAACTTGTCATCCAGCCCGACAGTGCTACGCAGGACAACATGCCGCAAGATCCGTGGGAGAGTCTAGTCTCCGGTCTGGAGGCTCTCGGCGGCGGTTCTGATGGTGACGAGGGCCGAGTTTTGAGTGTTGAAGAGGTCCCCTTGATCCAGGCTGATCTAACCTACGGCGACCTGCTCCGTGATGGCCATCTTACCCACTCCCCCGCCCTTCACTCCTGGCCATTACCATGTTGCCTCCTAATCCGCGGGCCAATGGCCAGCGATCCTCGACCCCTCCGATTCCTCCCCACCCCTCGATCGTGCAGCGCCGGATGGAGCTACTCACTTCCGACATGCTGACCCGTGCTCTCACGCTGGTTTCTCGGGGCCAGCATGATCGCGCGATGCATCTCCTCAACGAAACCCGCAGCATCCTCAAAGGCCTGGGCAAGGGTGGCCTGCCGCCTCTCCCCCCGGGTGCTTCCAAGTCCGATAACGATGCCGATAGCCGCGGCGACACTCCAGTCTCGGCCTCCTCTCCTAGATCGTCTACCTTTGGCGGAACCCATTCATCCGCATCCGACACCAACACTATCACGCCAGCCTCCGCAGTCGATGCTCAGACGATGATTGCCCTGAACGCTGACCTGGAATCGTCCCTGGAGTGGATCAACCACCCGGCAGTCTTCGGGCGTGATTCACGCAAGGCAGTGCTCCAGAGCATTGGTGTGATCTCCTCACAGCGCGCCTACACCTTCCGCACTCCCTCCGAAGCTCACTGGGCTCAGCGTGTCTCTGGTGTGCGTCGGTTGACGGAGCGATCCCAAGACTGGCGCGAGACTGGTGACGATGCTTTGACTGAGGAGTAAGGTGTCGACTCTCCGCAACTCAGCACATATTTCTCCCTCTTATTTTTGATTCCTGAAACGTTCTCCCTTGTGTCATATTCCCGACTTTCTACATACATATCGAGTCGACATTATTTCCCCTTTGTTTTTTACCCCCTTTGCGATTTCTCTTTGCGATTTCTTTTGCCATCCCTATGATACCACTTTGTTCCCATGACTACGCAACATGATACCAGGGGCTCTGTTCTTGATGTGTTTCCGCTGTATTTGGACATAACATCTCTGTTTCTATGTAATTGCTCTGACGGTCTCGGCTATGGTGCGCGGGTGGGATGGGGTTCTGTCGGTTTTCTCTTTTAATTGTTTGAACATATGACGATTTACCGGACTTATTTTTTTTTTTCTATACATCCAGGCTTGCTAGTTTATCTGAACCTATTACCTGGTTGTCTTGGATTGGTATATAACCTCATCGAAACGATTCTTGGTTCCAGCCTCAATATCTCAGGTTGATCGACTCATGGGCCTATGTATGTGTTGCGAGAGGAGCGGTAAGATCTTTAGGTAGTGAGTTGGTCTTTTTTCTCTTTGTTGCCTTTCTGAGTCGACTCAAAGAAAGTAGGATATCCTCACAAGAGAGGATCTTCAAGGTTGGAGACACTGTGGATGACGTTCCAGGCCGAGGAATGTGGCTGCTTATCGTCGTGTGGCTCAGTTCGACCTTCAACTTGCAACTTCCCCGGGGAGGTTTCTTTTACCTAGACCATTGCAAATTCTTGAATCCTCTTCCTGACAACATCTAGTATAGAGCTGAATAGGCTCTCGACCATGCTCCGTCAATCTATGGCGCGCGCATTCCGCAGCACATGCGCATACCAGTTCTTATCGCCGAAGCCCTCCACCCACTTCAAGGCCGCCTCACTGGCAGCTCAAACCTCACGCTCATACAATACCCAGGGCCCTCAACTCTTTACCCGTTGGGCTAGACCTCTGCGCTCTGAAATCCCACCCCTACGACAACCCCGACTCCAATCACAACTCTCATTCCACACACCTTCCCCGAGCAACCGGCGCACTTTCTTCTCAAGCCATAAATCCCCCTACCAGCAAAGGCAGAACCAATACAACCGATTCCGAGGGAGCGCCCGCCAACCTCTTGTCTTCCGCTTAGTGCAGAATGCAAAACCGCACCACTTTGTTATTATTGGCGTGGGGATATCGGGACTCTATCTATACAACACGGAGATAGTGGAGATGACCGGTCGACGACGGTTCAACTGCGTCTCCCGTCACCAAGAGCTCAACATGGGCAAAGAGAGTTACCGTGAGGTTCTCAATGCCGAGCGTGGAAAGATCCTCCCCCATAACCATCCTCTTACTCGCATGGTTGATGGTGTGCTGCAGCGGTTGATCCCGCAAGTGGATATCGAGGGCGCTGATTGGAAGGTTCATGTTATCAAGGACGATGGAATGGTTAACGCTTTTGTGCTTCCTGGGTAGGTTTTACTGGATGTTTGGGTTCTATAGTTGTGGATATGGCTAACATTGTTTTGCTTCGCTTAGGGGAAAGGTATTCGTCTACACGGGTATCTTGCCTATTTGCAAGGATGAGGATGGCTTGGCTGCTGTGCTGGGACATGAGATTGCTCACGTCGTGGCCCATCATCCCGCAGAGCGCATGAGCAACAGTTTCATTACTCTAGGAGCTGTGTTCGCTATCTCTTTCTTGTTCGATGTCTCCGGGCAGTTTTCTTCTTTCCTTTTGAACCTCATGTACAGCTTGCCAAACTCGCGGACGCAAGAGGTATTATTGGGTTTCCACTTTTATTCTATGGTCACTTGGCTAATTTCTGTCTACAGGCTGAAGCAGACAATATCGGACTAAGTAGGGACCCTTGAAGTTAGGATCAGCTTGCGATTGTGTCGCTAACGATTGTTTCCAGTGATGATGTCCAAAGCCTGTTTCAACCCTGAGGCCGCCGTCAAACTGTGAGTTAACATGACATGTGTTAGCGTCTTGGACTTTGCTGATAATTGCTAGATGGGCTCGCATGCATGAACAGGAGAGACAGGCCCCTCCACAGTTCATGTCCACTCACCCAACGGTAGGCTTAGAAAAGTTCCATACGTGGATGATAGCTAACTCACAGTAGAGTTACAACCGAATGGAAGCCATTCAAGGATGGTATGAGAGTTTCCCCTGCATTGACTTATTTGTTACTAATTCGACCACATAGGCTCGACAAGGCCGAAGCAACCTACGAGGAGAATGGGTGCAGCTCTGTCAAAGGATACAGTAAGAGTTTCTTCCTTTGTTCGATATGCTAAGTTGCTAATGATTCTAGTGCCTGGTTTCCGAAGTGCTTATAATTCGCAAGTCTCATATTTGAGATGATCAAGCGTCCAAGTCAATACATAGTGCAATTGATGGTAACTGCTCATGTGTATAATAGCATTAGTCGATGTATTAAGAAACATGAGAGCATCTCCCCTTACGGACCACAAGTATAAAGCAAAATCATATAAAACACATATAAAGCATGAAGTATTAAAGATGGTAAATGTGCTGATCTATAGCACGACGCCAAGCAACTGGGCGACTGGCGGGCTCCCCCTCGTGCAAACCGAGCAAACCCACCACCGCAGCTCCAAAAATTGCCCGGCACTACAGCTCCATCCACTCCCTCACATTCAACCCATTTGATATCCAGTCGCATCACCTTCGGACGCGACCTAATATCATGTCGCTATCAATTCCAGGTCCCTCCCAGGCGGGGCTCTTCAAGCCCGGGTACCAGAGGTGAGTTCGAAAAGTCGGGGAGCCCGAAAACCCACCGCAATAGGGACCTCCTTATCTGGCGCCCCTCCAAAAAGAAGCAAAGCAATTGACTGATCTGGTTTTCTGCTATATAGCCACGATGCCGAAGATGGAGCCGTTATCCGTAACATCGAAGCCTGCCAGGCTATCTCAGGAACCGTCCAGACCTCCCTGGGCCCCTATGGCCGCAACAAGATCGTCATCAACCACCTGCAAAAGATGATTCTGACCTCCGACGCGGCTACGATCCTTCGTGAGTTGGATGTTGTTCACCCCGCTGCTAAGCTGCTTGTTATGGCAAGTCAGCAGCAAGATGCGGAGATGGGTGATGGTACCAACTTGGTTATTGTGTTGGCCGGTGAATTGTTGAAAAAGGCAGAGGAGTTGATCCGTATGGGCCTCAAGACGAGTGATATTGTTTCTGGATACGAGAAGGCTCAGAACTATGCCTTGAAGGTTCTAGAGGGTATGCTTCCTCCCACTCCCCCCATGATTGGTTTGTCGATATACAAGTGAGGAAATGTTTCTGACTTCATCTAGACCTCGAGGTCGACAGACTCCAGGAAATACGATCGGCAACAGAATTGAGCAAGGCTCTCCGCACAGTGGTGGCTTCTAAGCAGTCCGGTACGGAGGATGCTTTGGCTGCGTTGGTTGCGGAGGCGGTTCTGGCTGTGTTGCCCAGGAACCCCGCTAACTTCAACGTCGACAACGTGCGAGTTGTTAAGATCATGGGTGGTAGCTTGGAACAGTCGAAGGTGGTGAAGGGTATGGTCTTCCCCCGGGAGCCCGATGGAATTATCAAGAAGGCCACCAAGGCCAAGGTTGGCGTTTTCAGCTGCCCCATCGATATCAGCCAGACCGAGACCAAGGGCACAGTTCTCCTGAAGAATGCTCAGGAGATGATGGACTTCACCTCGGGTGAGGAGGATCGTCTGGAGATTGCCATTAAGGAGCTCTACGATTCCGGCCTCCGTGTGGTCGTCGCCGGCTCCACTGTTGGTGACTTGGCCATGCACTACCTCAACCGTTTCAATATCCTCGTCATTAAGATTCTGTCTAAATTCGAGCTCCGCCGCTTGTGCCGCGTTGTCGGCGCCACACCTCTGGCTCGTCTGGGTGCCCCCATGCCCGATGAGATGGGTCAGATCGACGTTGTCGAGACGACCGAGATTGGCGGTGACCGAGTGACCGTCTTCCGCCAGGAGGATGTTAACGCCATCACCCGCACAGCAACCATTGTCCTGCGCGGTGCCACCCAGAACCACTTGGAGGACGTCGAGCGTGCCATCGACGACGGCGTCAACGTTGTTAAGGCCATCACCAAGGACCCCCGTCTCGTGCCCGGTGCCGGTGCCACGGAGATCGAGCTCGTCGAGCGCATCTCCAACTTCGCCGACCGGACCCCCGGTCTGCCCCAGTACGCCATCCGCAAGTTCGCCGAGGCCTTCGAGGTCGTTCCCCGCACACTCGCCGAGTCTGCCGGTCTCGATGCCACCGAGGTTCTCTCGCGTCTGTATACCGCACACCACCGCGCTAGTGCTCCTGGCGAGTCATCTTCCGAGGAGGATGAGGAGGAGGGCTCGTCTGAAGAGGAGGAACCCTACTGGACTACGGGTGTGGACCTTGAGGTTGGCGACTCCGATGGCACTCTGGACACTGTCGAGGAGGGTATTCTAGATCTTATGGCTACGAAGATGTCTGCGATCCGTCTGGCCAGTGAAGCTGCCCGGACGGTGCTGAGCGTCGACCAAATTATTGTCTCGAGACAGGCAGGAGGACCCAAGCCTCCGCAGGGTGGAGGTGATTGGGACCAGGACTAAATTTTTTAAAAAAAGGAGCGATGAGGGTCTGGATGCTGTGATAATATGAGGCCTATAGATCTTCGTACGATGATACGCTTTTTGAGAACCATTGTAAATTGGACTACCTTTCTCTTCCGGTACTTTTTCTTTGCTTTCTTCGTAGATACTCTCTACGGATATCTCAACAATGAAAAGAATATCAGAATTGAGTTGATCATACCTCTAGTGCTACGGCAGTGTTTGCCTGATGGATAGACAAAATACGCCTGAGGCACCAAAGATCACGTGTCGCTCCCAGATTTTCCTCGAGTGTTTCCTTTCGGTCTTGATATCAACGAGCCGCGAACCCAATCCCCACCACTTTTCCTCTAATTTTCCTTTCTCTCGGGCTTCCCTCATTCTCACCTCCGCCATGTCCTTCTCCACCCAGACCGCAGCTCGCTGCGCCAGACAGCTCTCCGGCTCCGTCCGCCCGTCCGCCCTGCGCATCGCGACCTCCGCTACATACCTCACAGCCCGTCGCACACCTAGCAGCCGGCGATGCGAATCCACTGAGGCAGCCCCTTCGGCTACCACCAACCCCAAGATTTCCCAAATTGTCGACCAGATCAGCACATTGACGCTGCTCGAGACTGCCGACCTGGTGTCTAGCTTGAAGGTGGGTTTGACAATTTACACATAACCAATGGATTTCCAAACAGTAGATGCGGGCCTTGCATATATCTCTCTATATACATCATCGCTCTACTCAATTGAAATGTTTATCCGAACCATTGCTAATCGAAACGTCTGCACAGACCCGTCTGAACATCCCCGACCTTCCCGTTGGTGGCTTCGCCATGGCTGCTGGTGGTCCCGGTGCGGCCGCTCCTGCTGCCGAGGAGGAGGAGGCTGCTCCCGCCGCTGCCGAGAAGACACTGTTCAACCTGAAGCTCGAGTCGTTCGAGGCTACCTCCAAGCCCAAGGTCATCAAGGAGATCAAGACCATGCTCGGTCTGTCGCTGGTGGACAGCAAAAAGTTCGTCGAGGCCGTGCCCAAGGTTCTGAAGGAGTCTGTGCCCAAGGAAGAGGCGGAGAAGCTCATTGAGACGTTCAAGGCGCTCGGTGCCAAGGCGACTATGGAGTAAAAGCTGTGTTATTATTTAGGTACGGGGAAGGGATAGATTGGGAAGAGAGTGGGGGAAGATGTCCATTTGGTCTTTTCCTCTCTTCTTCTTCTCTTTGATTCTTGCTTTTGAGAGATCTTGTTGAGCATTTATTGTGTTTGGCCTGGTAGATCAAGGCAAAATGTACATTATACGCATTGTGTTCTGGGACCGTCTGGTACAGAGGGCTCGTTTGGTTAATTGATGCATTTAGCATATCGATGCTATTCTATTACTTTTAAAATCAGTAAATATCTTCTTTAAATACTACATTGTCGTATAGTCAAGTTGGTAGATCTACATATGTAAATGTCAACTGTTCGAAGTTGTGGAAGTTCCCGATCCCCAGATCTTCAGAGAAAACTTCCCCCTCACCCCAACCAACCCCCCACGATCTTGCCTCTGCGCTCTTTTCCATGGCCAGACCATTGATTTTCCCCTTACAATGGCGTCAATTGCATCAAGCTCTCTGTCCGAAAGCCCACACATTGCGCCCCTACGACGTGCAAGCTTGCACTGCTCGAGCTGTCACCAATAGCAACACCACATCGAAACGACCCTTCCACACTACTCCAACCCGGTCAGCTGTTAGACCTCCTCGCCGATCACCGTCTGTTCGAATACAAGAGAGGAATGGGGCAGGAGCGGTATCCGATGTGTTGGAAACCCCAAATGGAATGGGACTAGACCGTGATGGGTTTTGGAACCATTATTGTATTGCGCATATCGAACCAACATTGGCGGAGTTTAAGAAATTCACGCGCCAAATGTATGAGACTTACGGTTACCTCTTACCGCCGGGTGTCAACATGGCGACATTTGGGTCTGTAGGTGAACAGTTAATCAGGCTGTCGCACTCGCGGTTCCCTTCCGCAAGTCTTATACGGAGTATCTCAATAGGTGAGTCTCAATTTCAAGTATATAGCGGAAGGCTATGGATTGGGTGATTTGGTACTAACTCTGCACTTTGTTATAGATGTCGACGCTGTTTATCGAATCGCGTTCGTTCTGAGAACCCTTTCAAAAGGCCCCTACATCTATGAATGGGCGTTGACCGGTTGCGCAAAAGCACATTCGCGCCGAGCCCTTGTGGATCTCGTGAACCAGTATATCAGCATCGAAGGCGTGGATATTCACCGAAACACCGAGCCCATAGCCCAGATCAAAGACTTGGCGCTCAAAGATGAATTCCCTCATGCGATTATGCTATATGCCAGACTGCTCATATGGCGTGGCGAGAACGGACAAGCCGCCCGGCTCCTAGAGCAGAAGATTCTGCCATATTTGCAACCCGTTAAGACCCCCCTCCCCTTTGGGAGGATATAAAGTTATTGGACGACTTTGAATCGCCCTGGCGGATGTACGCTATTGCTGTTGAGAAGGAACAGGGTCTACGTGGCATCCTCAATGCCACGCGACGAGCCGCCGTGGAGTTCCACGACCCGCTTGCCATGACTGACTATGCCATCTCCGCGTTGGAAACGGATGAACCCCACAAATACGAGGTGTACGAATCGTACATGACCGCCGCTGCATTGGGGCAACACCCTCTAGCCTGCTTTTACCTTGCCAATCTCTATTACCGCATCTCCCAAGGCGAATTTACAACCGAAGCAGAGAGAGACGCCAAGAAGAGGAAGGAGGCTTACGCTGCGCGCCCTGCCTGGTTGAGACGCTTCGAACCTATAGAAAAGTGGGTTAATAGTTTGTTCAACCAACCCCTCGATCGCAAGTCATACCGCGTGCGGGCGATGGATTGGTACGAGCTTGCATTTGATATGGGAAACAACGAGGCTGGGTATAGTCTAGCCTTGCTCCTTCGCGAGGATGGCGAGATGGAGAAAAGCCGTGAGGTGTACAACCTTACTGCTCAAAGGGGTCTTCCTACCTCGTTACCGAAGAAAGGCCTGAAACAGATGGAGGATAAGTGGGAAGACCAGACCTTCAACCCTGGTCTGCCCTCTAAGCTCTTGAGGCTTGCTTAGGTGGTTTAGAGCCGTTGTGTTTATATCTTTTATATCTACATATGTATGCTGTACATTTCTCTCCTTGTATCCCACTATGTATCATAGCAATGTTTCTTTTTGGGCCTTTTTCGGCCTTGATACTTTTTCTTCTATATATCCTCCGCTCCCAAGCATGCATGTCTCGTCTCGCTTATCCCATGTCAAACTGACAGAAGAGAAAAAGCAAAAGTTCAGAACTGTCGTTATGATTGAAGGGAAAAGAATCAAACGCCATGTTTCATCCCCGAATCCAATTTTCTTTGTCCTCGTGCCAAACCCGACACAAAGCCGTTCACAGACTCCAACCTGACAACCCAGATATTCGAAGGATGATAATATCAACACAACAGAAGAAGACAAAAGGACCCCCCCAAAAAATGACAAGAGCCACCAATCACAATCGAAATCACCGCCTCTTCTTCCCCTTCCCCTTCCCATGCCCCCTCGTCTTCAACTCCACAAACCCAAGTTCCTTCAACCCCTCCGCAAGAATCGACGAATCCCTCATCCCGGGAAAATCCTTCGCAGGATACACCCGGAACGGATCAGACCACGCCTCCGCAAGAATCGGCATCGACTGTCCCGTATCCTCCACAGAGCCCCAATTCATCAATCGAAACTGCAGCCTGTATAGGCCCGCCGAGCGGATCGAGAGATCCGCGAAGATGAAAAAGGTGGCTGGTTGGTGGAGGCGCGAGGCGGCCTGGTTGTAGACGTGGTGAGGGGGGGTTGGAGAGATGAGGATCGGATATGGAGGATGGGTGTGCGGGAGCGGAGTTGGGGTCTGGGTCGGCGTCGACGTAGAAGGGGGACATGAAGGCTTTGCCGGATAGTAATGGGGTTGAGAAGTTGTCGTCTGTGCGGGCGACGCCGTCTGTCTCTTTTTCTCTTTCTCTGTCTCGTTCTCTTTCGTGTTCTCGTTCTCGTTCTCTATCGCGATTTCGGTCCCGGTCTTGATCGCGCTCCTGATCGCGCTCGCGTGAATGTGTTTCTGTTGGTTCGGCATATGGCAAAGAAGGTGAGACGGGGAACAGTAGACAGCCTACTGTGAAGCGGGGGTCTTGGAGGAGGTCCCGGTCTTCTTGTGAGTTGGAGTCGAAGTCGGTCAGGAGGATCTGCACGATTGGGGGTGGGTCGACTGGGCGGCGGTCTCTGTCGCCTGCGCCGCAGGCTCGTGCGGCGATGGGTTGTTGCCGGATGTGGAGGTGGTATCGGGATTGGGTGGACGGCCGTCTGGGTGGTGGAGGGGGTGATGGTGATTGTGGCTCTGGTTCAGGGTGGAGGAGCTTGTCGAAGCCGTGTGGCATCCTGTAGTTCGCGTTTCGGGATTGTGGTTTCGGGTCTTGGTGAATGCTGGGTAGTATAGGATTGAATGCGTGGGTGGCTGCGCTTTTATCTGACCAGACGGGACTGGGCATGGCCGTAGAACTGCTGCTGTGTCTATATGAAAGTCCGTTGTCAGAATGTGTTTCTTGTTCGAATGTCTCCTCTGCGTTGTGTAACCTGTCACAGATGTGACATGAGACGAGGGATTGTTTTCGAATTTCTCAAGCCGAAGACATCGCATCAGGACGGAGCACTGACAGATAGAGGCGGTTCAATCGACAGAAACGAAAAGAGAGGGACTTTACTGGGACTCCACGTCGTATGTCCAGCTCCGGTGACTCTCATAGTCACGAGCATGGCTCGAAGTTGGGTATGTTCTCTCATCGTATGGGTTGTAGTAACCACGGGCATCAGAGCTTCCCGGATATTGGTGATAGGGTCGGAGAGGGAGCGTTTGGGGCGTAGATTGTGTGTTCATGTAGGCATTGTCGGACGAGAGCATATATCGGGGATCTGTGCTTCTTTCAGGAACAACCAAGGCAGGTAGCCTTGGACCAAGGGGTGCCCCGTGCATAGGGCGCCCAAAGCTCGTGCTCTGGGGTATGATCTGTCGAGGCTCCTGTCGGTAAGGATATGGCATGGGTGTCGGGCCGCGGTGTTGCGTGCGGGGGCCTGAATCGATGTATGGCCGTTCCGGTGTGGAATTCCCACGTTGCTGTGGCGGTGGCCTCGCCATATATTGTTTGGGGACTTGCGCAAGTCCCAATAGGTGGTCCTTGTGTTATAATTTAGATATTGCCGTATTGGGGTTGGTTTCAGACGAGGCAGGTTGCAGACGAGGCATTGAATAAAACGCACAAAGCGGTCAGATAATCACGATCAGAACAGAGTCAATATCCCAGATAGAATTATATATCATGGGGATGGGAAAGAGAAAACATATCCGGTCAATGAAGGCATCTGATGCTCCACATGTGAATACAGGCGGTTAACAGCGACGCCTCATGACACTACTTCGGTATGATCCTTTTTCTTCGCCCTGTCGAATTGGCTCTATACTTCCCTCGGGGGGGGATTCGTTGGCCGATTTTCCTCAGGGATCGGAAAAAAAAAACGTCCACAGTAAAATTTAAAACGCCCCTGTCCAGTTTCCCCGAGCTATCCAACCACGCGAGGGCTGGAATATGACAGGGGAGCGGGAATGGTGAAGGTCACAGTATTGAATAATGTCCTTGTTTTAGTTGAAACACTTCGATACCCTACGATTGGCGTATCCACCGGTAATGAGAAAGGGAAGAGCCGGGGGGAACGGGGAACGGGCCGAGCGGGTTTTGCCACGAGAAGGGGAGACCAGAACTACCAAGTGGGCGTGGACATGGGTGTGTGGGCTGTGCCTCCATGGAAATGGTGCGTGAGCTGAATGAACTGGGCAGAAAATGGTCTCTGATCTCTCGAAAGACGGTCAGGCAATCAAATATAAGTGGAAGCTGTTCTGTATTGTGGAACTCGCGTGTACAACTGGGAAGCTTTTCTTGGGGTGCTCTGGAGTATCTCGTGTTGGCGTACGGAGTGTCCGTTCTCGACTTATCGGCATAGTGCGAACGGGGCAAAAATAGAAAGATAAAGACCTTGTCGAATTGTGGCTTTTTGCGAACCAGGCTACGGGGGTTGTGGGCCGCACACGATCAGAGGGGTTATGTGTTTTTGGCCTTCAGAATGTGTGAACAGCACTCCGTACGGAGTGTACGGTGTAACTGGCGTTTTAGCGAAAAACTCAGATCTCCGCTGTATAGAGTACAGAACAGCAAATTTGCCGATTGCTGACCGACAAGCCTCCGGCGAGATGGTAACCGGCTGTTCAAAATCCCAAGTGACTGGATCTGGAAGCTGCCGTGAGGCGTGGTGATTGGCGTTCAACCGTTGCTTGGCAATCCTTCAGAAAAAGATCTGCCTTCCCCCCCACAATGGGGAATTTGGAAGTGTTCACTGGAACTCACCGTGATGGTGGGATGATCTTGGTAGGGATACGAGGTAGTCCTGGAGCAATATGGTTTCGAGGGTGGCAAGTAGTAAGCCCTTCGGAGGGAAATCGTATAAACTGGCAAGTTCATCAGCTTTCCTGGAATTCAAAAGTCAATTAACATTCCAGGACGCTCTTACCATTGCAACCCCTGCTCACTGAGTGGACTTTGACAGCAATTCCAATTAGAAATGGCCAATGGTATCTTGCTGTTCGATCGATCGGCGTGCAATCTTAGCGAAGACGAACGAACTACTAAGATTAGACGGGTACAAATGGGTCCAAGCGCGCGAGACAATGTATTGTCGTGTCCGAGAATGTGTGCCTCTTGTTGGCCTTCTAGCATTGGGCTGCAAAATCTTCAAAAATGGCCCCCAGCATTAGCAAAGTGTCACACACGACGTGATTGGAAGTTTGAGCTGCAGATGCAGGTCGAGTTCGTCAAGGCTATTTGAGTTCTAACCTTGTCGGCAGTGCTAGGGACTCGCCATGAGTTCCACGTTAGTTCTCATGCGTCGACTTTGGACTAGACCTTACTCCAGTTCTTGGTGTATGAGAATCGAATGCCTTATGAGGTCCGGAGTACTCTGTACTTCGTAGGACTGAAAACCCATGCAAGTCAAAGTTTTTCGGTATGCAGCCCCACGTAGCAGTGTGGCTGCGTTGACTGTTCGTTGTAGTTCCCTAAAGACGACTGCCTGCTTGAGAGACTTGCGGATCTGCGGGTTGCTGCGTGCTGCAGGAGTGCAAGAATCCGGCTCTCTATATGTCCATCACCACACAACCGGCCAGAATAGGAAGAGATATTCGGAAAACTACCATTCATAGCCGGGAATATCCAAGACTCCGAAGGTCTTCGATATCAACTGGGTGACGTCCCCCCATCCTTACCGACAATCTTGATATTGCAAATGGCGTGGGAGGCTTGACTCCGTATTGTGTGGAAGACGCATCTCAGTGCGTGTCACAGGTAGACTGACAACATTTCCGCGGACACCCAAGACAAGCCAAGTTGCGATTCGAAATCCCAGTCAGCTGCCGATCAAAACTGTTGATTGGCAGTAGGTTCATGAGTTGGGATATGTTCACTGGATTACAGATGAAAGAGCAAAATATAAAGCTTTCGTTCAGGATCCGAGAGTCATATAGGTAATGGAAGAGTATCTGAAAAGGATATGCCTACAAAGTTGTGGTACATCTAGATTCTGCCGAACTGGAGCACATCACCGCTCAGTCATATCAAGAGAGTCCATGATTCATCTCCAGTTTAATGAATTCATGGACATTTCGCACGGGAGAAAACTCAACAGTCTAAATCTCCACTTGGATCTACATCCAGATAGTAAGGACCCAAGCAATTTCGAGCATGAAGGCGACCAAATACTCGCTCGTTACGATTGCCTGGGAGTCCAAGATGCATCAAGGCACCAAGAGGGCCATCTGAGGGTGCTGGTCCACAGTCAATGACCCCGTTGTTCTGCCCAACATAAAGCCCGAGGAGTTCCCCGTAATGACGGTCCCAAACCACGATGTAGCCTGATCTTTGCCATGGTTCGTCTGGACCATACCGCATATCCATGCAGCCAAGTTGCATCAAGTGTAAGTTGTCGATGCCCATTTGAGGAACGCCGTGAATGATGAAACGAGCCCGAATAAGGCCTAGGGTAGATGGGCTCATAGGCTCAGACAAATCACGCAGCGCCGGAATTTGGGAGTTAGAAAATTCAATCGGTGAGTGTTCTGGTACCCATCGGAGTTCGAGGGATTCAAACTTGGAGCGAAGGTCATCAAGCCGTGCTACATTGCAATCAAGACGGGTGACGATCGCTTGAGGCTGCCCGCCGTGGTCATTCAACAGATCTGCGACCCGGCCTAGTGCAGCCGGAGACTTGGAGCAGCCATGAACCAGAAGTTCTGCATACAACTGTCCTCCATGGTCGGAGACCACGGATTTGTTATCGACTTTTGGTAAAAGTTGATCATCAAATGCTTCCCAGATTGATGCTGAGGGGTCCAAGGCCGTACTGAAATGCCTTTGGCTTTCAGGGCTCCATTGAACACCCGTCCTTCGATCCATGTCCTCAAGGCAAACCTCAAGTAGTTCGAGGTAGTCCTCTCCCCTCACTAGGTCAGGCAGTGCCTCGCCCACAATAGGGTCATTAAGGAGGAATCGAACATTGGAAAACTTCGCAATGAATGGCAGGTTATCACCACAATGTTGAGAGATGTCTTCCAACCATTTCGCTGCTATTTCGGATCGAACATTTCGGACAAGAGCCAGCACTACCTCATAGGCAGCAATGCAGCTTTCATAGTTTTTAGGCTGAATGTTCTTCAAGAAATGAGACCAACATCTGTGAAGTACCTCATCACTTCCAAGCCTAATAAGTAGGCAAATATAATACTGGGCTTTGTTTTCATAATTGAATCGGTCGCCAATTTGATCAGTAGGTTGCGTCCAGAACAAGGTATCATGCAACTTGCGTTTTTGTGCCACGAGTTCTCCTTCACCTGTGATCTCAGCAAGGATGGGATTGGGATCATAGTAGGGGTCCTCAAAAGCCCTGCAGTCGAGTGCTTCCGAACAAAATCGGATTATCTGCAAACTTGTTCGGAGATTTAGGGCTCGAATGCCCATCTGGTGATGGCTATCCAAGAAGTGCCTCAAATCTGAAGGCGAAAGAGCATAAGATGCAAAGTACAGTGCTATAGTGTACATCCTGGGATGGATAGGGAGCTGGAGACGTTTCAGTCTCGCAAACAAGTCATGTACCACCGTCAGGATTTCTGCTAATGTGTTGTTCCGTTGACAACGTCGCAAAACGTCACTTAATTGGGAGCAGTTACGAGACTGCAAAATCTCTGCTCCGTGTCTGTCGTTGACATATCTCTCAATCAGACTCCGTAAGGAAGAGACATCGGCCATTTCGCTATTGGGATCCCACAACAACTCTCGGTTCCGCGATGTAAGCCCTTTGAGGGAGGTCCACAACGGGGGAGGTGGAGTGTTGAACTTCCATTCGCTGACAAATTGGCCATGGAGGTATCCAGATAAGACCTCGTTAGTATTCGAGTCATGAGTTGGCTCAGTTGAATCCGTCAGGGCGAATCGAAGCAGTTCAGATGGGGATGGGTCACGGGGTCGTTTAATTGTTGCGGGATGGAAGCTGCGCACCAATTGCCGCGTGAGAACATTCCCCGTGCTAAGCTGTCGTCTTGATTGCAGCAGCAGCAACCGCGTGGTCGGCCCTCCCATGTCGACTGGATTCAAGCTGATCTCCAGGAGAAGATGTGGAGAAGATAAAAGGTCCGATAAGGTACCCAAGTCTGGGGTTTTGGCCAGCAGAACAAGGGCGGCGTGGAAGACGGTGTGGGGCCGCATTCGCGCTTTTATTTCGTCAACCAGCTAACTACCATTTCTTATCAACCTAGCTACGAACAAAACACTTACCGCTTTCCATCCATAGCTGCTGTTGATCTATTGATCAACCCAAGGAAATTATGGTCCGAACCAGAAATGCGGATAAATCCGCGAAGGACGAGGCGAGCCAAGAACAGTCCATTGAGCAACCAACCGAGAACACGAGCGAATCGCCTGTCGCATCTTCCGAAAAGAAAACCGAAACCCAACCAGATGACACAAAGGATGACGGTGCATCCAAAGCACGTGAGAGAATGAATAGGTTCAAAGCCTTGCAGGCTCGAGCTGTATGTGGTCCTCAAAAATGGCTTGCGCGGATCAATAGGCTTGGCCAGCCCAACCCCTCCACATAACTGACACAACGTATAGAAATCCGCAACGGAGCGCAATTTAAAAGAGACTGCAGCCGAGTCCCAACGTCTGACTACCGATCCAGCCCTGCTGAATACGTTGTCCCGCAAGCATGCCTTCGCCTCCCACAACCTCCTCAAAGCGGACACGGAAGCCGCAGGAGAAGATTTTGAACGCAAGCGGGCATGGGACTGGACAGTGGATGAATCGGAGAAGTGGGATAGGCGCATGGAGAAGAAGCAGCGTCACCGAGATGACGTGGCTTTCCAGGACTACACTCAAGATGCCCGGAAGATTTACAAGAGACAGTTGAGAGAGATGGCGCCGAACTTGGAGTCCTACGAGAAAGAGAAGCTTGCTGCGATCGAGAGAGCCGCGGCCAACGGCGATCTAGAGATTGTGGAGACCGAGGACGGTGAAATGATTGCAATTGATAAGAACGGTAGCTTCTATTCCACTGCGGACTCGACTGGCTTTACGGAGAGCAAACCAGATCGGGCTGCTGTTGACAGACTGGTCAACGATATCCAGAAGGCAGAGGAGGTGCGCCTGAAGAAACGAAAGGAGCGCCGTGGTGGTGACGATGACGCGGACGTGACATACATCAACGAGAAGAACAGGCAGTTCAACCAGAAACTCGCTCGTTTCTACAACAAGGTCAGTTTTCCATTGCTGTCCTTATGTAATCCTTTTACTAACCTTTTTTTATAGTACACCACCGAAATTCGGGACAGCTTCGAACGTGGCACCATGATTTAATCTGAATGTGAAATTCATTGCAATATTTTACATTAGTGAACGTTCCGAGCTATACAGCTGTACCTGGATAGGCACCAATCAACCAGCAGAGATTCCACGCGTTTCCCCTCTGCCCAAAAAAAAAATTGTTTTACAAACATACAAGTCACTTGATCAGCCAACAGACCTAAAGCATCGTCTTTCGCCAGGCTTTTGTTGCAAGTGCCTCAATCTGTTTTGTTCCGACTGCACCCTTGGTGGACTCATCCTCCAATGCCTCGACCACCGCTTCGCTCACAACATCGGCTTTGAGGGGCTTTTCGGCCATAGTTCCGAGGAACCCGAGCTTATTCCCGAGGAAGGTATTGAACTCTGAGGCAACAAAGCCACCCATTGCAATTGGCAGCGTGAACTTCCGACTCGAGTCGTACATGAAGCCCGGGCGTATGAAGATGCTTCGTAGGTCCGGGAGGGTGGATGTGATAGTTGCCTCTGCTTCTCTTTTAGTACTGATGTACCTGGCCGGCAGAATCGGTGCTCCGGCCGCTGCAGAGATGTAAACGAAGGTCGGAACATGCTCATTGGTTGACTCTTGGGCTAGTGCAATTGCTAAATCACACATGTGTCAGCTTTCAAAACAGCCCTGGAGACTTTAGAACTCTTGTACGCACCTGAATCTCGGTTCATCAGCTCATAGGTCAGCTGCCCATCTTTCTCTTTTGGCTCCAAAGCCTCACCCTCTTGTCTTGTTAGAGGATTCTGGCTTCCAAGCTTAGATGTACTAAAAGCTCGTTGAAGGCCACTGAGAATTGGTTCTCTCCCTTGCACGACGCCCTTGTAGTCAGCTTCTAAGAGAATGCCCATTGAGTGGACAACAGCAGAGGCACCATGTAAATGTGGCTTGTAGCTCTCTGGTTTGAGGATATCGGCCTTGGCCCATTCCACGGAGCCTGCCCAGCTAGGCCGTTCTCGAGAATCAGTGACTGCCTCCCACCGGGGCTCACCAGATCGACTAGACAAAGATCAGTATCGTGCTCTTCCATAGATCCATACATAAGCGAGAAAGCTACCTTAAAGATGTGACTGTCCATCCCCTTGCTGTTGCGGCTTTACAGATTCTGGATCCTGGAATAGCTAGTCAGTAAAATGATATCGATATTTCTGCACTGAATGGAAATCACAAACCCAAAAAACCGCTTCCTCCTGCGACAACTAGTCTTTTGGTTGGCATGCTGTAGCTTCGGGATAGCTCCGGAGAATGATATCACCAAGGAATCGGAACAATAGTCCAGGCTATTTAGGTTCACAATTGAGATTTTAGAGCTGAGTTGAGGAAGTGAATACCATGCTCTTCAATAAGCAAAACAGTTCAATTGCTCCAGGTAATTGTCTCTTCACCAGGACTTTTGGAGTTAGCGTTCGGCATCATTCGCCTTCTTGTCGGGCCACTCGACCGGCGGATTATCCTTCTTCCGTCTCGCCCTTGCTCTGGACAAATCCGTGTTCATCGGCTCTACAATCCAACATCAACGTGCAAGATGGTATCTGCAACAGGAAACAAGCGTGTCAGGGTAAGATTCAAGTCCCGGGAAATACTGAAATCTGACTAACACGCTCGCAGGGCGTCTCAGCCTTCCGACCTTTTGGTATGTCCCGCAAAGAGTGCATTATCGCCAACAGTCGCAAGCTAATGAACACAGTATTTGGCAGTGTAGCGCACCCCTTCGATCCCGATAATAAGCCTCCAAACTGTCCTCCAGACCACACCCACAGTTGGACGATATTCGTCAAGGGAGTCAATGGCGAGGACATCTCCTACTGGCTAAAGAAAGTCCAATTCAAGCTGCATGAGACATACGCCCAAAATGTCCGCGTGATCGAGCAGCAGCCCTTCGAAGTTACGGAAACTGGCTGGGGTGAATTCGAAATCCAGATCAAGTTGTACTTTGTGCCTGAGTCGAATGAGAAGCCGCAGACCCTGTGGCACAGCCTAAAGCTACACCCTTACGGCCCTGATGCGGAGGGAATGAAAGAGCGTCGGGATAGTGTGATCAGCCAGAACTACGAAGAGATCATCTTCAATGAGCCCGTTGAACCGTTCTACGAGATCCTCACTGGAGGCTTCGCTGGTGGTCAGGCTGGCAAGAGCAAGGGAAAGAATACCAAGCAGATTGGGCAGAGGACGGCGGATATTCCGATGAACGATACGCCCGGGAACCCATACAGTCGGACGACCGAGAGGAAAGAGCTTGATCGCATGGCCGAAGCCACTCAAACAGTTGAGCAGATGATCAAGGAAGAGAAGGAGCGCTTGATCGTGAGGGAGAAGTATCTGGCCGAGCTGCGAGAGAGTGAGGGTGTGCCCGCCAACACGAAGAAGCGGTGATAGCTCCATACGCTCTTCTAAGCCAAGAACCTAGCCATTGCTGGAGTGTGGTAGGCTTTTGAGCACCCCATCAGGATGTGCCTGACCAACAACCCTCATCACCCCTGTCAAAACGTTCCTCAGTGCTGGGACCCTCCTGAGTGGCTCTACTGCCCCCAACAAGTCGAAGTTTATGTCTTTACGCCTCTGTCAGTCGCCTTGCCACAAGATCCAGCCTCTCTGTTTCCACCGAATTCATCACGAATATTGCATTATGCCAGATACGACCAACAGGCTCGAATATCTGTGTCATCGCAGGCTTGCCCCTGGCACTCACACGAGACCCTTTCCTCGTTATCTGCGAGGCGAAACATCGCAGAGCATGTTCTAGGGGATCTTGGGAATGCACCGGGGATTCTATCCAGACCATATTCATACCAATTGCGACAAGGTTGACTCCGGAGTCTGCCGGTTACATGGGAAAGGGGAATCCCTGCAAGGGTACAGTCCTATCACCGTGGATGTACCTCCAGATCTCGGGATGTATCCTATTCTAGATCGTGATGCGATTCTTTGTTTAGGAAGGTCATTTTGAACCATAGTACTGGTGGCAACCAATCTCAATTTACAATACGAAAAGACAATTCTATATCACAATATGTTCGTTCAATCATCACACGTCCATCTGGACACCTAGCACTTAGCATCTTGGACTGTATCTCTGGTCTTTTTCAGGAAGGGTATCAAATCCGTGCCCCCAGTCCCAGCAAGCTTAGTCTTCGTGCCTGCTTCCTTCGTTTGAGAGCTAGCCGTGGCTAGGTTCATTCTACCTTTTCCCTGTTCAGTTGGATTAGGCTGTCTCGACGCCATGACAATGTATCGAGTGACCATCTGGATGTGTGTATCGCGGAAAGCCTTGAGCTCGTTTACAGCTGCGTTGTACGCATCCTTAGGCTGTTGAACCGGCGACTCCAGTATAAATGGACGAACATTAGCTCGAGCAGATAGTTCATCAAGGAAGCGCCTATGCGGACCAGGCATATAGTCTCGCATTTGCTGTCGTTGGTGTTAATACTTGGTGAGACATTTCTGAGACAGAGGCTCTGGAAACCAATATCCCGTGGTATTCTTACCTGAATAAAACTCGGACCACCAGTCTGCTCCCCATCCGTCGCAGAGTGCTTAATACCAAGGAAAATATCAAGGGCTTGGATCAGCGAGCTCTGTGCATTACTTCCACCATTCAACCGGAGCCAATTCTCTGGTCTTTCCACCCTATCACTATCACCAACGTCATAGTACACACCCCTGGGAAGACCAGCATGACCCATATTCTTGCTACCAGCCAGGAACGGCCGAAGCTGGTGGAAGAAGACAGCCGGATTGTTGTGCTCGTACATTCTTTTCAGAGTCAATGTCAGGTCGCATAAACCATCGGCAAACCTGTACAAGAGGGCAGTGAGAAGGTCTACATCGTCGGCAGCAACTGCCTTAAAAGCGTCCCTCATCAGCGAGATGAGTTTGATGCCCTTGGCTTCAACGGCGACGGAGATCACCATAAACCATTCCTCATCTTTTGTACCAGTGAACGAGGTTTGAACATGGAGGTTGTCCGGGTCTGTGATGTCTGCTTCTGGGTGGGAAGGTATGAAGTTCCATAATGTGAGGCCGGCGTAAGTGGCGCAGGCGGGAAGTTCGAGGTGTGCTGATATTTCAAGGAAGGGCTTTGAGATTGAGGGGGGAAGCCTCTGTCTGGATGTTAATGGAATTTCTTTGTTTGAAAGGGAACCTTCTAAGGTTGCCCTGGTGGAAAGGGTAGGTGCTTACGTCTTTTGGGGTCTCTCCTCCCCAGATATAGGCATGAGCGAAATATCCCATAATAACACATGCTCGCCGCCATTCTGGTTCTGTTTGAAGATTCTCAGTCGTGCATACAGGCATATTGTCGATTTTCTGGCGGATTTGGTTTGTTTGGATGAGGTTCGGGAGTTGGCTGGCTATGTCCTCCCAAATCTCGTAATAGGGGTTTGAGATTCTGGCCAGCGGAAGGCCATCTGGGAGGAAGCCCTGCTCAGCGTAACATTCGAAGAGATCATTGAGAACAGCATCTGTTGATTGCAACATTGTGGATTAATGGTGTAGGATGTTCCGATCGAGAGGGAGAACACGGCAGACATATAAACAAAGACAAAGGGGAACTGTCTTTTAGGTTTAGAGTGTGAGAATAGTCTTGGTGCTATATGGGCCTCAATTGAAATATTTCCCTGCATCGGCTTGCCTCGGGGTGATTTACTCCAAATATCTATACAACACGGAAGCTATCCGGATCTATATCCGTCTTCCGCCTCTTGATGTGATACACCGTCCTTTTACTGGATCGGCTTAGTTTCTACCCACTTTGTTCGAAGGATATAGAAAAAGTTTGAGACATAGATTAAATCGCCTGTCAAGTAAGAATAGCCAAACAGGAAATAACTCCTTTTTGAGTTTGAGGATGTGATCAATCGAAGACTCGGGGAGGGTAGCCAATCCAACAAAGAATCTTTGGGTTCTTTGGCTAATCAGAGAGTGTGATTGCTTTTCTTTAGCTGACCTGCATAGGAGGCAAACTATCTGCAATTATTCATGCATTATGATGCATGTAATGTACGATAGTCAATAGCCTATAAGAAGGGGATTTATATTTTACGTTATACTCTGTATAACATCGGCGGCTTACTAGAATCCATGGATGTAAGTAACTAAGTCTACTAGTAATATGATGTAACGATATGGATGTCTATGTGGTGGAAGGAGACGGATCGTGGGGACGGAAGCGGAACAACATCCGGGTTGACTACAGTTGCAGCTGGAAAGTCCCCTGCTCTCCGATTCGGCAATGGGGAATTATAAAAATCAATTGCCTTTCCGTTCCCCTCATTCTTGGTTATAACTCAAATTCTCCTTTGACTTGCTACACTATATTCGATTTCGCAGCATTTATAGATATGACGGGTACCAAAGCATCTAAGCCAGTCTTCCCTGCGGAGGCAGCATCACAAGATTATGCCGCTTCTCTGGATGCAGCGGATCCTCTGCGAGGATTCCGCGACCAATTTATCATCCCCTCCAAGGCGAACCTCGCCACAAAGAAGCTGGCTAAGCCTGGTGAGAACTATATCCCACGGACGCCAAATATAGTTTGATTATTGCTAAGGTCATACAGGTCTCTCGTCAGAGCCAAGCACGTACTTTTGTGGTAACTCATTGGGCATCCAGCCCAAGGCCGTGTCGAAGTACATGGAGGCTCAGTTGGATACTTGGTCGTCCATCGGTGTCTGTGGACACTTCACCGATCTTGAAGACTCACCATTGAAACAATGGCAGCTACTGTCCGAACAGGCGGCTGCTTCAATGTCCCGCATTGTTGGGGCCGCGCCTGAGGAGGTCGCAGCCATGGGAACGTTGACTATGAATCTCCACCTGTTGCTTGCAAGCTTCTACAAGCCGACTGAGACCAAGCGGAAGATTCTCATGGATTGGAAGGCATTCCCCAGTGATCATGTGAGTGACAACCTGCAACGGAAGTGGTCCTCTCAGGATTAACATTGTGATAACCTGCTGGCCAAATTACCCATCAACTAACATGCTCACAGTATGCAATCGAATCACACATTGCCTGGCATGACCTAGATTCAAAGGAGAACATGATTCTCATTGGCCCAGATGAGGGACAATACGAAATCTCAACGCAGAAAATCCTGTCCTATATCGACGAGCATGCTGAAACCGCAGCGCTGCTCCTTCTGCCCGGTATCCAATACTACACCGGACAGTTATTTGACATCCCCACAATCACCAAGTATGCCCAATCCAAAAACCTGGTCGTTGGATGGGATCTGGCACACGCATATGGAAATGTGGAGCTGAAGATGCACGACTGGAACGTCGACTTCGCAGCTTGGTGCACGTATAAGTACGGCAATGCCGGGCCCGGCGCGATGGGTGGTCTTTTCGTGCACGAGAGACATGGTCAGGTTGACTATAGCGCCGGACCAGATGCTCCCCAGTTCCGTCACCGCTTGACAGGATGGTATGGTGGTGATCGGTCAGTGAGATTTAAGATGGACAACAGTTAGTTTTTCTCCCCCAGTTCGTGTCGCGCAATGCGTCTTCTAGCATATGCTAACCAACCAACAGAGTTCAAGCCTATTCCCGGAGCTGGAGGCTTCCAGGTCTCCAACCCCTCAGTCATTGATCTGACCTGTCTTTGTGCGGCTTTGTCCGTCTTCGATCAGACCTCCATGGCCGATTTGCGCCAAAAGTCACTGAAGTTGACGGCGTATCTGGAGTTCCTGCTTCTGAAGGATACCGACGAGAAGACTTGTCTGTATGATATTATCACGCCATCAGATCCCAATGCTCGCGGTGCTCAACTGAGTGTTTTGCTTAAGCCTGGCTTGCTGCACAAGGTATCCGAACGCCTACAGAATGCGGGTATCATCTGTGACAAGCGGGAGCCGGGCGTTGTCCGTGTGGCGCCAGTGCCGTTGTACAACACATTCTCTGAAGTGTTCAACTTCGTCAATGAATTCAAGGCCGCTTTGGCCTCTGAGTAGTTGGTAAATAATCTTATGACGAATGTGGATAAACGTCGAGTATGATAATGCAATGCACTATAAATAATATGCCGTGGATCTTCCGTAACTATTCAACCTCAGTATTGAAGACAAGATAAATATACATAACTGTTGAAGCCTGCTGCTGCAAGCCCTTAGAAATTTCCAACACTTTCCCAGTTATCACCACTGCGCAAGAACTCTTGGCCCTGAGAAAAGAAATTGGTAGCAAGAATAGAGAACTCATCATTAGACATCGTCAAATGTTGCGGCGAGAGCAAAGAGCTTGCTGGGTAGTCCTGGCTAGGAAAAGCGGTATTGGCACTGTACGATTGAGACCGAAGATTTGGTGTATCTTGTTCCTGGACAGTCAACCGGAACGGTGGAGGCAAAGGAGACGTCTGAGATACTTCTGCGCCTACAGAAGACGAACCGGCATATATCGACTCTCCAAATAGGCGCCGAGCAGAGTCTGTATCGCTGTTGGACGAGTATTCGAGGATCTCCCAGAATCGGGACAGGTCGATTAGGAGGCTTTGGTTTTGCGCGCCTGGGTCTGACTGGTATGTTGCGGAGACTGCGTCTTCTAGTCTCTGCAATCTATGTGCCTGTTGATGCGACGAATGAAGTGTAAGCATTATTGATCTAACCCAAAGAGGATCCGAGGAGATGGAGGTTCATACCAGTCGAGCCATGTGTGGCCACCTTTCTCCTATGCCTTGCACAAACTTGACACACTTGGCGAATCTTTCACGCTTATGTTCTCTGATAGTCGAATCATCTGTGAAACTGAGTTGCAGCTCGATTGTAGCGACAACGGCGGCGCTGTAACCTAGCAGCGGATCGGATACTAGAAAGGCCTTCTCCTCAAAGCAGTTGATAAAGTGGATGATCCAGGTTGTATGCGAGGAGATCAAGTCCGAGGTGTGTTGCAAAAAGATTTCCGGGATAGTACTGCGAAAATTCCGAAGACTGAGCGAGAGAAGCAGCGGATGATTGAGTAGACACAGGCTGGTATGATACATGAATTGATTCAGAAACCATGGGCCCCAGTATTCACGATGTGCCTGCAATTCCTCGAGAGAGCGTTCACCGAGGTTGGCTGGCTTGAACCGATGAAGATACGGCATGCGAGTTTCGAGGTCCATTTGTAAAGCGAGAATTTTCGAGTATTCGGAATGAGGAGACCATGGTGGGACATTGCTTGGGCGTCCGTGAAGGCGCACGTATCGTGCTGTCCTTGCGAACACTTCGCTCAGCATTACCACATAAGCAATGATTCCTTCGTCTTGCATGTCACTTCGTCTGATTTCGACGGTTGATGGCCCCGGAGAGAGAAAACGTGCTGGTCGTGCTGGGCTTTGGGGATATGGAGGGCCTCCGGCTTGGGGTATGTCCAGGATTGGAAAGTCGCCGCCATGTAGTCGTTTGAGAAGACATATACTCCAGAAGCAGCGTCTCCGTTCTTCGCGGACTATAGTGCTGGTTGGTGAGCGGGGCTCTTGTCCGAGATTTGCACATTGTGCAAGGTTCATTGCCAAGCTGCTGTGGATGCTAGACCGATGTGTATTGCCATCTAATAGATATTGTTAGCTCGAGTCTAGAAGTTGGAAAGGCTAGGCTCATACTTGTGAAATCAACTAAGCTCAAAATACAGAGACATTGAAGGGTCGAAAGCTCCACTGGCCCTTCTGAGACTCTTTTCATAACGAGGCCCCGAGCAACCTCAGCATAGCCATTTATCAGGCTAGTGGAATCGGCCCTGTTATGATAAGCGTATGAGAAACGAAAGGCGAGTGCCAATATAGCAAAAAGGAGCTCTGTTTCACGTGTTTGTAGACTGGAGAGAAAGCTATCCCTGTAGAAAAGAGGCAAAGGCTGAGAGTCACAGTATAGCAAATATAGCTCCGCAACGGGGATAACCTCCTCCCACGGTGGCAGGGGAGTAGATGAACTCGGCATTGACAATGCCACAGATGGAACAAGAGATTCGGTGGGTATTTGCGGCTCACTCCTCGAGCTGCAGCATGTTTCTAAGAGTAAGTGATCGCTCAAATAGGGATCATGTATGGTTCTTACCCAAGTACATCCAGAACCTTTCCCACTTTGCTTTCCAGGCTTCGCAACCTATCTTCCTGTGGTGGGATTAGTATTTGAAGAAGAACTCTTCGAGCTTGCATTGAGAGTTAAAGATACTAACCAAAGCATGTGATGTCCCAGGGTCTGAATCGCTGAGCCTTGGATTCAACTCGGGAAGTGGCCGACGCCTTTCATCAGCGTATAGACATTGTTGCCGTAGCCTGGCACACAGAGAACAGACCGGCTGCTCTCCCGGGCATTTAGCTTTTTTACGCCTGAGGAGTTGTTAATGGCTATCTCTTTGTACAATCCGAGCGGGAAGGTACCTGCAAGGCTCACAAGCCTGACGAACCCGCTTGGCGGGTCTCTCTGAATAGTTGAAGCTCTCGTCTTCCATTGTTATAATCGCAATATTCAATGCTCTCAATGAACACAGTCATCATAGGAGTATGAATCTGGTATTTTGGACCCCAATTGACAGATTATATCGAGTTAGGGGTATACTCAGCGCATGCCCTTGCTTCAAGGGATACATATATTGGAACGAGCAAAGCCGTTGTACATTTTGGCGTAGAGACGGAAATAAAGCCGTGAAATTGGCCAGTGGACCGGGTCCACGGGTTGTGAAATGGCTGAGTAATCACTTGTGAAGTCCACCTGGGCACCCGCGGACGGGTGCAGCGAGCGGTTGGCCCCGGGGGACCCGGGCCTTGAATTCTGTTCTGCGATGCCTATAGACATCTTGGGCACGATCACGTCCAGCCTCCATCATTAGCTTTCTTTGCGCTCAATTGGTTCCATATATGCCTTGAGCGGATTTATTGAATGCCCTCGTGTTCCTAACCATGACGTATATGTATCTTTTAGTCTCATCTTGAAATTCTATGACCTCAATCCCCAAGGCCGATACAATTATACGAGCTCTAGATGTGCAAATGCAGGCTCTCTGTTGTAACTGAAATATGAAGCTTCCCAAGGCTGTGCTGAGTGTTGTGACTGCTATATCTGAACCTTTCGTACTTCCTCAAGCTTGTCATTAGAGTATCAAACAATCGGACGTACGCACTACGGGCATGGCTACGACAGACGTTATAGTACAAGGTTCTTTAGAAGAGGATCGTCCATCTCCTGTGTATGCCTCCTTGGAATAGCCCAGGCAAGTCATGAGTCATCCATGTCGACCTCCGGGCTTCGCCATATACCTATCTCTCCACTGCCGTGTACAGGTATAGGCGAGCAATACTGTGCTTAATGCGTAGACGGTTGTTACCGCCACTTGGATGCCTAGCAGGACCGATAAAGGTCAAAGTAGCTCGGCTTTCGCTTGTTGCGGGTCATAGCACAACCATTTCCATTCTATCAAAAACAGTACCACCCAACTTGGGGCGACGGGTCTGAACGACTGCTGTTCCGTGATATCAGGGAAACGATATAAGGCAGCATCTCTTGGATTGGCGCTTGAATTGATCATATGTACAGCTCCAAATCTGCGTGGCTGCCAACCCATCTAACCCCTCCCTGGAGTAGAAATACACCATACAAAAAACAACTGATGCCACAGCTGAATAACCAACGGAACTGGAAATGGCATCATTTATCTTTGCCAGAATAAGTCTTAAGATCTATAATTTAGATCCAAGTCTTGTGGCCCTGTAAAGAAGTCAGCATGTGAATGTATCAAATCGGTTACTCGTGCTTCTTGTCGGAAGATGAGTGGAGGGTTGGGTAAAACTCACGAGAACCATGCGGCACATGGCATAGGTGGTAGCTATTGTCGATTAGTTTTCTATCCTCAACCTGACCTTCATAGCGGAATACGGGTTTACTCACCAGCACCGAGGCCGTAGACCGAGATGAGGTAGGGGTACATGAGGTAGCCGGAGCGGGAGGTCTGCGAGACAATCCCAATGTCAGTCTCATGTTCTTTGCGAAGCTCAATTGAGGGTATATGTGCCCCTTCCGGAGGTACTGACCTTCCACCATTGGCGCTTGCCATCGTGGTTCTGGAAGAGACGCTGGTAGTAGGGCACACGGTTCTCACGGAACACGAAGCTAAACAGAGTCGATCAGTCAGTATAACTCGCAATTATATGGCGGGATAGCAGGGCCCGGCAGCCGCATCAATCGCAATTGGATTCCGAAGATCGCGGGAGGAAATTCGATGGTCGCACTCTCGAGATCGGGTTTGTGCGCGGGGGGGTTTATGCAGCGATTCGAAGGGAGGACATACCCAGCCATGCGGGAGCTAGTAGCACGGAACATTTTCGCGGTTGGAAGCGAAGAAGGAGCGGGGATGTGAGGTACGACGTGGGCAAGATGGGGATGTGAAGTTGATCCCGGAATGAGCTGGATATCGTGTCACGTGCTGAGCATCACCTGATCGAATCAGACGTTGTATCTGGTCATCATCCCAAAAGGGAAAAGCGCCAGAAAAGTGCCCAGACGCGTATCAACTTTTGAATACTCGGCAACGAATCTTTTGGATTGACGTCGGGAGCTCGGAGAAGGATGTTTGGCGTCGAGAACTTGCTTTCCCGACCTTTATTTCTTTACCACTCATGCGCCCGGCGCTTCTGCGACTGTTGAAGAGGCCGTCCGCCGTCTCGATTCTCGACACCCTCACAGCTACACCCATCGGGATTGAGCAATTGGAGTCCAGATACAAGTGTCTACGATGTCATACGGGCAGCGCCAAAAAAGAACCGCTCGAGGAACCCGACAATAGGCCGACCCGGCATCAGCTTGAGGATTCATGCCGAGCGAAACGGCCATTCAGCTTCCCCATCTACGACATTGAGGCCTCGAACGAACCAAATACCTTTGCGCCCACACCTGTGGAGAACCAAACACATAATAACACGACACAATGCCCTATCAAACTTCTATCTCTCCGACCGGACGAGCTTGAATTCGAATCGGATGTCGGACACCTCAACAACATTGGAACGCGATTAGTGGACAACCCGGAGCATCGAAATAATCTCGATCTGTGGGAGGAGCTTCTTCGATACCGTCAGCGCCATTACGGCGACAATGGCACACTAGAAATATGGGAAGGATTGAGGGTCCGAGTGGATGGTGTACGGCTTCCAGTTGCAGGAGAGCAAGCGGACTTCTTTTGGCAGAACTTTGTGGACATGGGATTGAGACGAGAACTTTTTCTCAAGGAGGTTATTGACTATGCTGTCATTCTACGTCAGCAGCAAGGCAACGGATGGCCACAGTTGTATGAGCGTGTGGTTGGTGGACTTCTTGACCAAGGCTTGATGAAACGTGCCGTCGAATGGCACAAGAAGCTCCTCAGTTCTCATTTAGCCAGCGCAAATGATGTGCTGAAAATTCTTCCCTCGGCGATCCGTTCTTCGTCTCTTCCGGCTGGCACGGAATTTGCGACTTCGGCTGATCTCCAGCGGTCGTCCTTGTCGCCGGGGTTGCAGGCATTCCAAGCCATATGCTCCACGACACCCGACCACAACTTTTATGGCCCTGTCATTGCGATGCTCATGCAGCAAGGCCACGGCGAGGCGGCGATCTCAATGCATCATTTTCTCGCTCGACGTCAGGATCACCCACAGAGCCCCGGCGAGATACAACTGTTGCTGGAATATGTTGAGAAATTCGGGCTACGGAAAGAGTTCAATCGACTCCGTGGCTATGTCAAAAAACGGTTTGATACTGAAGCTTCGATTGATCAACCTGGCCCAATGGATACAGCCCCGAAATCCGAGGAGAAGGGGTCACAAGACGAAAAGCCCTTCAAAGACGACATTGGTGCTAAGCTGTTTGCTACTCGCGCTCTCAATTTCGATATGATCGTTGGTGGCCTGAAGATGCTCGGTGTATCAGAGATCGGTCACCGGACGTTGCGCGAACTAGCCACAAGAGCTCACGGCAACCAAGATCTCCTGGACAAGCTTAAAATACTAAAGCAGTCCGGGATTTCTATAGGAAGCACTGTCTTCTCGCGCTTAATTCAAAAGCTTGCCTCCCAAAACCGCGACATCCTTCTCTCCGACTTCCTCCGCAGCGATCAGCATCCTGACATTCTCGAAGACAAGCGTATGCAGGAGTCAATGTTGGTATCTTACTACATGGCCCGGGATTGGCGACTGTACAATATGACTCTAGCGGTGTTGACGGAACTATACCCGGGCGCACCAGACCTCTACGACATCCACTTTCGGAAGCATATTGCGGCCTGGGAATTGAACGCGGCCTCTAAGGTCGCAGACGAGTTAGCCCTCCGAGGCCGGACACTGGGCGAAGACAGCGTGGATTTCATGGCCGAGCAGATTCTCACCCCTCGGCGAATGAACCATCGCCCGCCGCCGGGTCAACGCCTGTCTGCCGTCGACGAAGTGATGTTCATCTTCAAAATTCTTAAGCGCGTGGTTCCCGCCGGAGGGTATGTTAGTGCTGCATTCTGGGTTGAGATGCTCAAGCGTCTTGGCATGGCAGATGCGTGGACAGACTGGGATAAACTCCGAGATTGCTGCCAGTGGCTCGTCCGACAATACGCTGAAAGCCCTGACCAAAAGCCCGGGGTGAATTCCTCATCCGCCAAACCGTCCGTTGATCCCACCAAGCAGGCCAACGGTCGCGATCGGCGGATGCTCGATCTGGTCTTTACCCCACAAATGCAAGCGGCCATCGTCTCCTGGGGCTTCATGTTCCGAGTATTGGACACCGCCGCATTTAAATTTACCGTCGCCCCACCTAACTCCCAAGCGGATGAAAAACTCATTCCATGGGTACGGGGGCTGATTCTACTTCGAGAGCTGGAACAATCCGGTCTTCGTCTTGACAAGCGATTGATCTCACAGGCAGTTCGCCACCGGCTGGCCATGCTCTACAGCCACCATGTTTTGTCAGCGCGGCGCATGAACCGCATGCTGCGGCGGCGGAACCCGTATTCCCTACCGCAAGTGTTGAACGATGTGTTCCAGGCCTGGGGCGATCCATCCCTCTTTGATGGGATGGAACAGAACTTGGAGCAGCTGGTGAACCCGCCACGAGCCAGCAGGACGAAGCGACGTGCTCCTGGTATACGTTTGTCGCTTAAAGGACTATGACACTTGCGTCCCATGTATATTAGCGAACGTGTAAATAATTGATTATAATACCCAGATTATTCGAGAATCGTATATGTCAGTTGAGACATTGATCGTCAATAAGAAATCTGTAAAATCGGATTATAATAGATTATAATAGTTATGCCTAAAAATCACTGGGCTATGTCATAAATCAAAGAGGTCGATTGGTGTAAATGGCCCAATGGCAGTGCAATTGTCGATCCACCGATCTAAGAATAGTTGAGAGGGCAACGCGGCCTTGTAAACATTCTGTTTATTTGACTCCTTTTCTTCTTCAACTTATATTTGATTCAAATTATACTGTTACATCTCATCAATTTGTGTACAGTCATGCGGGTATTCAATTTCCTGGCCCTGTTGCCTGTTGTCCTTGCGAACCCTTTGACCCAAACAAAGCGTACAACGGCATGCAACAACTCTCCTGATCTTTGCTCCAAGTCCTATGGAGAAATTACTCATCTCGGCGCCCACGACAGTCCTTTTGTCCGTGATGGTGATAGTGGCAACTCGATAGCTGCCAACCAGTACTACGACACTCCAACGCAACTATCAGCCGGCGTCCGATTAGTAACAGCGCAAGTCCACAAGAGCAACTCACAATGGCGCCTATGCCATTCTAGCTGCGACCTGCTCGATGCAGGGTTGCTGAGCGACTGGCTGAAGGATATCAAGACGTGGCTGGATGATAATCCAAACGAGGGTGAGTTAGTTCCGCGAGGACGTTTAGAAAGGAAACTAACACTCCGACCAAAATAGTCGTGACTATCCTCCTAGTCAACTCCGACGGCGCCACAGCCTCCGAACTCAACACCGAGTTCACCACAGCCAAGATCACCGACTATGCCTACAAGCCCACCTCCCCAGGCACCGCCCCAACAACCTGGCCAACCCTCCAAAGCATGATCGACGACGGCAAGCGACTCGTTGTCTTCGTGGCCTCCCTAGAAACCAGCACCAGCTACCCCTACCTACTGGATGAATGGAGCTACGTCTGGGAGAATCCGTACGATGTAACCTCCGCGTCGAACTTCACATGCGAGCCAGACCGACCGTCAACATACAAAGGCAACAGCGCATCCGCGCTAGCAGCCAACCTCCTCCCGCTGATGAACCACTTCCTGTACTCGAGCAACCTGGCCATCCTGGACGTCGAGTACCCGAACTCCAGCTACGTGGGGACGACGAACGCCGCGTCCGGTGGAACGGGTAACCTGGGCACTGCGGCGACGAACTGCAAGAAGGCGTGGAATGGACGACAGCCGACGTATATCATGGTGGACTTCTTCAACCGTGGACCAGCGATTGATACCGTCGATAACTTGAATAATGTTACCAATCCGGTTGGCCGCAAGTCTGTCTCGACTTCGGCGGATGCGACTAGCGATGCGTCGTCGACGAGTAACGTGTTCAAGGCGCTGGTTGAGCTGGCGGAATCGGCTAGGTCGGGCACGTCGGTGTCTATGGGGAATTGGATTTGGACTGGTGGGAACTGGGGGAATCTTCTCGGTGGGGGGGATTTCCTTCTGAACCGAGTGGTTTGACCTCGGTTTCCCTTGTTTTGCTTTTTATTAATTGGAGCGTTCTGACGTCGTTTCCTGGATATCCTTTTAAGTCCTGTGATATGGGTGCCCTGGACAGTGCATAGCACATGGGTATAGGGTGTTTGCATGCAAGGGCAAGGCGTTTTGGATTAGAAATTGGGATGGGATGGCGGGTTTCAGCATTTTCCCCAAGGTCATATAGTCTCTACGAATGGAATGAATTCAAAGTCAATTGCTTGTTCGATTTGCGGAGTTCAAGTCTACTTTCCCAATATCTGCTGCACCTTGGCCACCTTATCCTCGAACGATTGCACTTTGTCAGTCCTAATAAAGACAATTAGCAGGAGAAATGGATTACCCAAGATAAGATGAGCAAGGAGCAAGGAGCATAGGACAAGAGAAAAAAGCAAAAACTCACCTCGTTCCAATCCGAACATCAGTATGGATACGAACAACTCCCTTCTGATGGAGAATCGTATGCGCCTGTCCGATAACCTGATGAACCCGGTCCCAAGATCCTTCTGCAAAAGCAGAAAAGAGTCAGTAAATATAAAAATAGCGTCACACAGGCCTGTCAGGTCTCAGGTCTCAGGTCTTAGCTCTCAGCGCTCTCCTCTCTTTCTCTCGTGTGATTTCAGTTCCAGCTGCAGACAGATACAGGCCACAGTTGGTGGAGACGAGATGAAAAGTACAATTTCCATATAGATAGGAGCTGGAACTGGAACTGGAACTGCGGAGGTGGCCAGGGTAATACCATAATACTATACCACTACATAGTGTAGTATGTATTATAGCCTCGAGACATGTACTCCATACGTACCGAGGGTTGTGCCTGCGGAATGCATGACATACTTCAAGCCGCATGTTTCAATCATCCGATGGACGTCAGCGACTTGGTCTGAGACCGAGGGCGAAGAGGTGCCCATCTGGGGTAATGTTAGGAGAATGTGACTCTCACAAGGTTTAGAGAGGCTTACGGGGACCAGACAGAAGTCAGCGACACAGTGGTCGGGGGTTGCGATATTAGACATGTTAGAGGTTAATTAAATGGTGAAATAGTGAAATGGTGGGGTAAAGAGGGATGGAAGATGAAGATGGAGAGATATAGAGAGATGAGATGAGATGAGATGAGGATGTGGTCAGAGTGACCATATCAAGGCTGAATGACCACTTACGACATCTTTACTCATTTCCTATTTCCATTTCCATATGTAGTATATTGTAGGTATTTCTATTTCTATTTTCTATTTCTAGTTCTATTTCTATTTGCATATTTACACATTTACGAAATATTTAGCCCTCGAGCCTCTTTACATGTCACATCTGCACAGTCTGCATCTCTGGGATATCTTGCTGACCGCCATTGCCCATAAATACGGCTTCATTGGCCTTTTTCCCTCTGACCTTTAGGATTCCCTCATGGAGTTCTTCCATTCCATGACTCCATGATTCCATGGTCCTTGTTCCCTTTCAAGATTCCTTATGACTCTTATGACTTCATATGATCGACGGGACGGTGTACGCCACTTCTTATCGATTCCCCACAACTAAACCCTTGGGATTTTCGAATGTCGGGCTTCTTTGTCCGGCTTCTCCGTTCTTTCTCGAAATCTTCTCTCGGTTCGTGAAGAGCTTTGTCGGTGTTCTCTTGATTTCAAACTTTCATCGAAGCTGATTGGACATCCCAGCCTTGGAAGATTGATCCGGTTAAACTCGGTTTAGCCCCTTGGGATCGGTTTAAGCCTCGCACTGGGATGCATATGCATATAATCTGAGGTGGATTGTTTCGAATACATCTCTACACCTCTCCACCTCTTCACCTTCGGATCTATTCAATCTATCCAATCTATTACCGTTTGTGTGGCAGTGATAACCAAATTGCGTACTATCACGTCATGATCACAGAGACAGTTTGGATCTCCTCCATCCTTCTAACGGATGACCAAACCCAATCTCCTTGAGCTTCCCTCGGGAGTTCAGCTCGTTTACCTCGCCGAGGGAGGAGCAAATGTGATTTATCGATTTGTCAGAAAACCACTTCTCGCCACAAAAGAGCCAAAGAGGCCACTACCTCCACCTACACACGACACGGATCATTGCAACCTACCAACCCAGCTCAAGGGAAAGTTGCTCCGACTCCGCAAAGAAACTGCAGCCGACATCTCCTACACAGAGATTGTCCGAAACTTCGACACTATCATCCGACCGTTATTCAACCCCGAAGAACTAGTCGACCAAACCCTCGTCAGACTCCCAGAGGGGCTCGTCGCCAGTTGCAACGAGCAACTCCCGGACTGCCGAACTAAATGGCGCACGTCCAGAAAAACGCCGGGGCAGCTATCTCTGTCTACATGAGCCATTCGGGCTCCTAATCACCGACATGACGACGGCCGGAGACCCCGGCACCACCCTAGCCGAGCTAAAACCCAAATGGCTCATCCAGTCACCATCAGCGCCTGCGACAGCGCATAGGTGTCGGACCTGTGCGCTGAGGGATATGAAAAACCGCGAGTCGCAACTCCTAGGTCGCAAAGAGCAGCGGTCATTCTGTCCGCTAGATCTGGTGTCGGAGCAGTATGAGAATGTGCTACGGGCGACGGGGTTGATCAAGGGCTGCAAGGATCGATCGCGACTGGCTCGCATCTTGTATCGAAACCCGACGCTGCAGAGACTGCAGTCTCTGCAGAAGATTGAAAGGGATGTTGGTTTGCACGGTCCGGCCACGCAGTCTCGGGAGATGTCGCTTGCGATGACGCTGCGGGATTGTACAATGTTTATCAAGGTGAGTTCATGCTGCGAAACAGGTTTGATCTAGTCAAGATCAAAATACTGTCGGGAAACATCATTCAGAGTCGAATACTGACCTCTCTACAGATCCCCCATGACGAAAGGTCATCTGTTGAGATCCGCCTCGGTGACCTCGATCTGAAGACAGGTGCCGGCAAGAAAGCCGACTACTGGCGAGACCTGGAAACACGGCTGATTGACCAAGGCTGGTATCGGGGAAGTAATATCAGTCAAAATTCGGGCGAGTGCGCTTTGCATAGCCCGCGGAGACCCTCTCAGTCTTATTTAGCATGAGGCTGTATCAACTCGTGTGGAATGGCATTTTTTGGTGATTCGAACAAAGACAACAGATGCCTCGAGTGTGATTGGCATCGCTCGTTTGGGTTGTATAATAATTCGTTTATGACTTATTTTCGGGGGCTTTTTGGGACTTTATTGTTTTTTGGGTTGGTTTGGGCAAGGGTGGTTTTCTGATATTATTCTTTAATGACTGCACGTTTTGAATATGAATTGTAAAAAAACATCCTCAACTGATATCGGTGGGGGCCATCTAAAGCTATGCCCAACTCCATAATTCCTCACGTACGGATAGTGCGAACAACTTGGTATTGAACCCGCTGGCTGGTAGATCTGGCAAGTCTGCGCTCGGATCGTCTCAAACAAGGACGCCGTGAATATCCCCGAATTCTTGAGACGCACTCTTAGTAGCAGCTACTTTAGCATGCTGGTCGGCCTCTGTATTCCATTCTCTTGGAGTACGCCAGAACTGAATGCGCATTCCTTCTTCATTCCATCGCCCCACTTCCCCGAGTAAACACTCCCAAAGGTCCTTGTTTTTGACAGACGCTCCGGTGCTCGTCTTCCAGTTGTTGCGTATCCACCCCTTCACCCACTTCGTCATACCCTCAACAACGTACTCGGAATCAGTAGCAATGACTAGACAGCGACATCCTTCCCCAGTCCATACTCGAAACCGCATAGCGGCAATGACAGCGCGCAGTTCAGCCCGATTGCTTGTTTGCGGGTGCTCTATGCCCGTGGGACCTTGCTTCTCGAGAGGAAAGCTTGTGTAGCCACAGATTTTAGGGTTCTGGGTGGAGTTTCTGTAGAGAAAGCAACAACCGGCTCTTGGATTGGCACCGCCATTGTCTAAGCATGCGCCATCCGTGTAGATCAGGAACTGGGTTTCGTCATTGCGACGAATGAACCGATACACAGGCGGCGTGGCGTTCTCAGTTCTGCGGAGTGGAAAAAGCGTCTGCGGTGTGTCGCTTGGATTTGAGGGACTGAACTTCGTGGGGGAGACGCGTCCCGTGCCGGCTCTGGGCTCTGCGCGAGGCAAGGGAGCACCGATAACACCGAGAGGCCCATCAATGTCGTCTGTGTGATCGCCAAGCTCGGAGGCTTCTGCATCAACGTCGTCCTCATCTGACAACTCGTTCATAAAGCTGTAGTCAACGGTGCAGTAGCCGCAGACTACGAGTCTGTGTGGTCTGCAGACTAGGCGACCATCGGGAAGTGTCACTGGGTCATCTGGACGCCAGGCCATGTTGGATACAATGTTTTGAAATGCGGAATGAGTCGGAAGACTCGTGTTCCTAATATGGAGTGTTAGGTGTAGATGTTGAGGTTTCAACAGCAAACTCACCAGAAGACTACGAGGGGTGGTGAGGATGTCGAATTATGACACCCGTGGACAAGCAAATTAGGATATTCCCGTGGATATCATGGCGGTCAGAGATGATTCTCTGTCTGCTACGGATGTTTGCATCTCTCGTTGAAACGACCCGGTATACTACATTGCTCTCTAAACCAATCTGTTCCCATTTCTGTAAATACTGGATTTTCCCTGACCTTCCTCCATTTTAGTGCTCCTTTTGATAAAACTCATCCCTTTTACCAGTGCGTGCTGAGTTCATATCTCCCATTCCATTCGGCCAGCTCGTTTTGATCTACGGATGTTCAAAAACATCATGGTCACTATGGTCAACCCCCCGTTTTACCCCTTGAGGAATCATGAAGTCCCCTGGATTTTGTTTCGCACATCTTGCGATGGCGAGGAATGCGACGAATGCTGCGAGGAAAAACCAAGCAGTCTCAACTTGTCCAAGTCGCCAGAGTCTTCGGCATTTGATAGCCACCTCTCATGGAAAAAGCTCCCAACACCATTCGTCAGCTTCTTCAGCACCTGGGCAAGAGCAATGCGATGGCGTGAATGGTTGGAGGAAAATCATCATACGGACATTAAAGTGGTCGCTCTCTGGGCAAGAGACATGGGCCACGTCTATAAGGCGATGACAGTCGCTTTGAGCTTGGGATACTCGGATACGGGCTCTGACAATCGACGAAATCTTCGAAATCATGAAGATGAATACCTCATTGGCTCTGGTGTGGACGAAGACCGAATCTTGGCTGTGTTTCGAGGCGGTGGTGATCTTCGAGCTATCACCTTTGACGGCCCTTTCTACAAGACCACAACATCAGTTCCCAGTGAATACTTTCCTGCCCAAGGGATCCCCTCAAAGTCTTGGAGGATGTGATATTCATGAACACCGGAGTGCGTGATGATCTTTGGCGGGATCAGCTCGTGAAATCAATCAGCAATTTCACCTGCCCAATGCGGATAGATTACTTGAGGGGGCCATTCTGTCCGCAGCTTGAGAACGTCTATTACTAGCGGCTTACTCTTCCTTCTTTATGCCTCGTGTTGTGTTCGGTTTGAGCTGCGAGATTGGAATAATCAAATAGTCCTGGTAGCCATCGGGCGAAACGAGGGTGATATGACCATGTATCCGATATAAAAATTGCAATTAACATTTATTTACTCGACAATATCACAGCAGAACCGGAAACATGGAATTCAGATACAGTGACATAATTAATAAACCCCTTTTCCGTCCTTCAACTTTCACAAGAGACACCAACACAAGATCCCCGTGCCTCAAGTTACTCAAACCACGATCTGTATGCAGTAGAATCTCCAACCTCTCATACCAGTCGGTGAGACTCCCTATCTCGGGTCGAAGAGCATCTAAGAACGTGTATTCCTAACCAGCAGCCCACCCAACACGTCGCCATCCTCGCCCTTGCCATCCTCACCCTGCAGGCCACCCATCCCCGATGATTCCAGCTCTTCATCAGGCGTAGAGCGTCTAACGAGAAGACCACCACCACCCAACAGGCCACCCAACTTGTAACCACTCTCTGTATCAGAGCTATCTCTAGCGTTCAACGCCGGGGCGGACAAGGTAGACGCCTTAAAGGGGAATGCGGTTGGCTTGGCTTGTCTCTTCGTCAGGGTGGGGATGGGCGTGCTGGATGGGCCTGGGGTTTGGCTGGATGGGACCACTTGATTGCCTAGTCCACTGAGGCCATTGAGGCCGCTGAGGGGGAGTTGAGCTGCGGCGTTGCTGCTCAGAGCTGTCAGAGTGGACAAGGTGAGGAGGATGTTGAAATGCATTTTGGTTGGTTAAGAGATTGGAGATTATGTGGATTGATGCTCGGTTGGATTTGAAGTCTGAGAAGGATCTTATCAATTGAGGGTTTGAACTTTGTTTCAAAGGCTTTACATGCTGAGAGTGTATGGGAAAGGGTATAAATATGTCCGGAAGAAAAAGTAAGGAGGTGAACGGATTTGTATAGATCACATCGCTATATGATGGAAGCGGGAACTAGATGAAGATCGTGATCCTTTTTATGAAGATCATTGAAAATTGGTCTCAGCCCTAACATATTATGTCCTGGAGAGGCCGTGATAGGCTATAGCGTTTGTTTTTGTGTGATGGGTTTCCTATAGTTCGATATTGGTTGTGCATAAATTGAAGATCGCTGGCTATATCCCTGGACTAAGCATGTATCTTTTCTTTTGGCTCTTAAGCCACTGCATTTTCAAGCGTGGGAAATAAACACGTTGCATGTACAACATATGTGATGCAGGATGTGACTGTTTTTGGTCACACTTTAGCGCTTGATATTCAAGGTAAGAGACTAGCACTGTGCCCCTGAGGCATTTACAACATATATCATCAAAATACATCGTAAAATATACAATATGATCTACAGAGGAAAATATCCGCATACCAGCGCAGGGTCTTACCTTAAGAGCCAAGAGATCATCCCCCCACTTCCTGATAAGAGTCACACTTCAACTCTCTTCTCTCCAAAACACCCTACACCACAAAATAGCACAAAAATAGCACAAAATAGCAAATGGATCCAAAGGTCGGAATCGGTGTCTTCGTCTTCAACGGTGCAGGCAAATTCGTCATCGGCAAGCGAAAGGGAAGTCTGGGCGCCGGTACGTGCATACAATACCCTATAAGCCCCTACACATGCAACGAACAATCAAATATAAGCTATTGGAATCAATCCTTACCATTTGTAATTAAAGGCACATGGGGGTTACCAGGTGGACATCTCGAATTCGGCGAATCCTTCGAGACCTGCGCAGCCCGTGAGACCCTCGAAGAAACAGGTCTGAGGATCCAGGATGTGCGGTTCCTGAATGCTACGAATTCTATTATGAAAGCGGAGAATAAGCACTACATTACCATTTTTATGGGTGGTGTCTGTGACGGTGTTGATCCTCAGGTAAGTTGATGTTTGCTTTTTGTGCTTTTTGCGATTTTATGCGAACTTGCTTTTTTCGTATGTTTCATTGCGTATCCCCATGCTGTGTACCGGAACAGGATAGGATATGCGGCTTACTTATCTGTAGATACTTGAGCCGGAGAAGTGCGATGTGTGGGAATGGATCTCATGGGATGAGCTGCGGGCGTATGGGGAGGAGGAGATGAAGGCTGGTGCTGGGTTCGAGGGGAGGAGGTTGTTTTTGCCTCTTTTGGAATTGTTTAGACAGCGTCCGGATTTTCGGGTTTGAATTTTCTTCTGTTCAGAACTCATGCTTAGAGAAGGTGGCATACGATATCGGATTTTCGGAAACTACTTCATACGATTCAACTGAGAGATAACGTAGGTCTCATATTTTCCATTCTTTCACCCCCTGGTCATTACATATGGAGACAACGTTGATGCTTTGTTTCAACATTCCCTTGACTGTAATGTCGAGTTAATATCCAACCCAAATTAAGGAACATGCGAGCCAGAATGTTCATCAGCAGCCCGCTTGATCCCCACTCGCAGGATAATACTCGAGACGTATGACCGAATTGCCTCTTGTAGCCATAGTGGCAAGGCCCTGAGCGATCCAGCCACCGAGCAATGCCGAGGAATGATGGTTTGTCCACTTTTCCGAGTAACAATATGTTCCATCACTGCCTGGGAGACGTCCTTCGGATCCAGGAGCGATTGACCGAAGTCAGCTTGATATTTAGTGAAGCCTTCGACCATGGGCGTCTGAACCCAAAAGGGGTGAATGATACTAGCTATTGTTAGCATGATCTCTCTTCGAAGAAAGGCTTTCCCAAACTAACCTCGTCCGCACATTCGGAGCCTTGTACCAATACTTCAACTCTTGCCGAAGGCCCTCTTGGAAAGCAAGAGCGCCGGATTTAGTACAAGCATAGTCTACCATCTCGCCTGGAGTGACAAAGCTCGCCATACTCGCTACTGTAATGACATGGCCACGGTTCATACGGACCATGAACGGAAGGAATTCTTTCATGATGAGAAAATGGGCGATGATATTGACATCGAATGTCTGATGCAATTTCTCCTCTGGCATTCCGAGAATGGTGCCATGGTGGAAAACGCCTGCATTGTTCACAACGACAGTCGGCTCTCCGTGTGACTTTCGAATAGCAGTGCCCGTTTCGGAAAGAGACCTGGCCGATGTTATATCTGTTTGATAGAATGTGACGTTCTCTGGAAGCTCAAAGGTAGGCCGTTTGATATCGAGGATCACAACGCGTACTTTCTGGCGAGAAAGATCTTCCATGATTTGTCTGCCGATACCACCACTGCCGCCGGTCAAGAGGACTAGCTCATTCTCTGGGATCCATGTATCGCTGGATTGGAAGTTGTTTAGAACTCGTTCTGAGATTTTTATATGAAGGTAGTAGAGGACTATAGAGCCCATCAAAACACTCAGTGAAGATGTGATGATTGGCGTGCTCAAAAAGTCGAACATGGTGTCAACAGAGAGTTCCAATAGTCACAGAGTCTGAGTAGTCCTCGCTCAAAGGTAGTCCACGAAGGGGAAGAAATAGAAGGCGAACTTGTTCGAATTCTGTAGCTGATATCCTGGCACAGTTGTAGTCGGAGTGTTACGCTGGCGTGGAATTGGGAAAAGAAGATGATATTCTCAAGCAACTGATACAAATGAGGGGCAACGTGTTATTTTATCATTTGAATAACTAGCCAACATAAATGGTAACACGGAAGGTTATTCAACGTACAAAAGTACTCAAGCAGCAGTGGATCTGCCATTTCTGCAAAGGCACGGCCTTTTGTCCCCACACAGGGGCCCAAGGGCCTTTTTAGCTCCGAGTGGGAAATTAGAGATAAGAACCCCAAGATTATTGTTGGTTCTTCGAGGCATGGGAGTCAAACATGGCCCAAAACTTTGATAATTAAGACCCGATGATAGAGCCAAAGGGGGAAAGACCCATGCATGCCAAACTATAGACAGGGAAGGATTAGAAGAGCACAAAGGACCTCAGGAATATCAATATCTCCCGGATTCGGCTCGTCTAACAGACCTGTTTAAACCAAGAACAACTGAATGCTTTATATTGAAGGTCGTGAGCCTATCATTACCCCCGTCACAGAGTATCACTATGTTATGTTGGCGAGGCTATAAAAGAACATATAGAAACTGTTGTGGCTACGGCAACTGAGCATTGGATATATAAGGAAGGAGAATATGCTACATTCAAACTAGCAAAGGAAATCATAAAGGCCAAAAGGGCAAAGGGTGAACAAGCGAGCTCAGTCTGCATCGAAGATCTGGCACCCACGGAGGATGGACCCATCCCAACAGAAACAGATATTATTTTGTTGAGGGAGCACGGGAGACAGAAGGAGAGTTTGGATTTTCAAAGAACAAATAGGACCCAGTTGGTATATATATAAGAGGCTAGAAACCAAAGGCACGGGGGACAATCAGGAGGGCTTGTGACGGGTACACACCATCAGGGATCACAGGACCTGAGAAGCGAGGTTTCTATATTCTTTCCAAGAGGCTGGCGACCTTCACTCCAGTCAGGCCAAGACTGGGCATCAATATAAGATATCCATAATAAAGGATCGGGTGCTTCCGGACTAACCCTATAAGATAGGCCCCGCGAACTTGTTAACGTAAGTAACTTTTCGATGTACTGTGCCAGCTATCAGAATAAACATAGTGATAGATGAGAGACTTGAATGCTAGATAGGCGTAGGGATTCTGATAGCTAGTCAACAGCCAGAATGGATAGTGAGTATAAGATAAATATGTATAGTACTGAGTAGTATAGTAGGAAGATTATAAGTAATCCACTATTTTATAGCATGTGGCACATAATTGTTTGCATAAAGCATAAAGCAATAGAATGTGCTGGAATGCTTAAAGTGAAGTTGATAGAAAAGACCAGCTTCTCACCCGCCAAGCCCGAGACAAGAATCGGAAACACCTTGGCATTTGCTTGACTTGCTTGATTTATACTTAGAAAATTACCTACATATGTACATATAGGTAGGTAAAGAGGAACTCAATCAACTAGAACCAAAAACCCAGTCAGATACAATAACAGCGATAGTCGAAACCTGTACTGTCAGTCAATATATACTCAAGAACCCAAAGACTCGAATACTCACCAATGAAATATCCACTCCAGGCATTACAATCACATCCATAGCAGGTCGATACCCCTGCCTAGAGCCTCTCATCAAAGCCAATTTCTCATTATGGTGAATACTCTCCCGGACTTCAGCAACCTTCCTATCCCCATCAACAATATCAAAAAGCGCCAGCGCATTCCCATGCCGTTCAATATGCAAAGTAAGCATTTTCTCATCTCCGCGCTTCCCCTGAAAAGCAGCCGCATTCTCAAACGAAAGATCAAAATTCCCAAACGAAGTATTCCCCAGCGTCCATCGCGGAGCGCCAGTAGCTATCGTCGCGGTATCACACCCGGGCAAGCTAACCGACCAACTATTTGTCCACGACCATTTCCGATGTAGCTCGAAGAGCGGCAGACCCGAGTCATCGCGGAACTCCCGACACGACCGATCGGTGTATTTGCGACCGGTCACCGTGAACTGTGGCGTTCCATCTTCTTCGGTGATCTTATATGCGAAGGCGGAGTGGGGACTGCCGAATGGTCTGAGTACGAGGGTTGTTTTTGAGCGCGCTATGTATTGGTTGCGGAAGGCGATGTCGCGATCTGGTGAGCGGAGGGTTTTGCGGGGCTTGGAGGAATATGACTGAGATAGTCGGGCGTTGGAGTAGGTGGTATAGGACATGGTTGTTGCTATGCCGTGTTTATTCACAATACGTGCTGGGATTATGCGGGGGTGCCTCTTATACCTCCAGGGTTGGATTGTATGGGTATATCTTGCGCTACTTATCCCTGCTGCGGCATTTGTCTCGTCCAATGCCCGATGATCTCACTGATGGCTGAGCCACATGCCAAGAAATATATGTGAAGCTATCTCAGGGCTTCAGCGGGGTAAGTGAAGTAATGATCTTGTGGCTACATCCGGTCTCGAATGATGCATTTTGATTGATAGCATTCAGCCACTTCTCTGTTAAATGTCAATGCTCCAGTACCTAGAACTACAATCCAAAAAGTACATACATAGAAGTCATGGATGTATTGAAGTAACAGGCCTGGACCTCAGGACCTTCCAAGGTTCTGCGGACCCCCCATATCTGCTGAGTCATGCTCCACGGCCCTCCCCGGGGCCAGTGCTGACCTCCGTCTGTCAGGCCTCCTTGAATACCATCACATCTACTCCGTACTGATTACTTAAATATGGCTGGGAAGTTCGCCGTCAAATCTCTAGACCACTTGGTCCTAACAGTCCGCAACATTCCCAAAACTGTGGCATTCTATACAACCTACCTCGGCATGCGGCACGAGATCTTTACCTCACCAGCTAACCAATCCATCCAGAGGTAACCCCTCTTTTCTTTTCTTTTTCCTTTTTTCTCACTATCTTATTGGATGTTCAATAGATATTGACGATAACAGACATGCCCTCATTTTTGGCTCTCAGAAAATAAACCTCCACCAATTAGGCAAGGAATTCGAACCCAAGGCCCAGGACGTTATGCCAGGAAGTGCCGATTTGTGCTTTTTGACAGACGAGAATGTCGAAAAGGTCCTGGAAGTTTTCCAGGATGCCAGAGTCGAAGTATGACCTCTCCCTTCCCCCTCGCAAATGGTGCAGATAGATACTGATCTCTACAGATTCTGGAAGGCGCCAAGGTTGTAGAAAGAACCGGGGCCGTTGGGAAGATTCGTAGTGTATACGTGAGAGATCCTGATGGAAATCTAATTGAGTGAGCCCTTTTCATTCTCTCTTGGAAAAACAAGTCGATTAACCACAACTGCAGAGTGTCGAACTATGTTTGATGAACCCGCCTGGGACCTATAGTCACAGACCTTTTCTTCCCCTTTGATCCCATAATCTTTTTATGTTCCTCCTATTATAAGGAGATTGGGACAAATTCCGATTATACCACAGTTTTCACGAACAAAGTCCCAGATCTTCTTAGGATTGATGCAGGCAACTGGATTAGACCTTGGCCCTCATCTTTGATCCGGTTTTTATTACACGAGCAGCGACCAGAATCAACGCGCCCAGAAGGAAGGCCAACCCGCCCCATATCTGCGCTCCAATGTAGCTGTCGGCTCTAGCAATGAGTGCTCCACCGAGGGGTGGGCCAGTCAGACAGGCAAAGCTCACAATCGTAAAGCCCATACCCATGCGGACTCCGGTTTTGCTTAGGTCGGGCGTAAGACTGGAGAGTGTTGATGGCCAGAGACCCTGCACACCATTGGAGAATATGCCGTAGAGAACGGCAAAGACGTACAGGCCTGCAGTGGAATGGACGGCAGCCCAGCAGAACATCATCACACTAGCAGCCAGAGTCAGGGGAACGATGGTGTTGAGAGGTCCATACTTGAGATCGGCCAAATAGGCAGGGATAAGGCGGCCGACTATTCCTGCTCCATTGGTTACGATGATCAAATTGTCCGAGTCCGAGAACGTCAGGCCGAGAACGTCACGGGCAAATGCACCAATGTAATAGGGGGCGGGGTATAACGCCCGGAAATTCGGGAACATGCCCAGACAGAAAAGCACATAGGTAGGTTCCTTAAACGCCGACCATTTGAACTCAGTAGTGGGAATTCCCTTATAGTAAGACTATGTTCCCACCGGGATACCTCGTAGCCAAACGAAGCAGTGGATGGAGGACAATACAACTCTACGAGTTGTGATTGTTGGTATTAGGTGCGCGCATCTATATATACATTGTTGATGCGCACCGACACCAACAGTCTCCATCAACTCAGCATTTCGCTATATGGCAGTGTATTGGCTGTGCTTTCACGCCTACTCTTGGAATTTATGAAATATTCTCTTCTAGGACTTTGTATGTAGTGTAATGTAGACATCATTTAGACCTATTTTGTACTATAAGAAGATACACAAAACTACGGACAAAAACCCCTTTTGACCAATTAGCTAATGCCTAGCATTCCCCATAAAAAATCGGCGGTTGTTACTCCTTACAGGGTCACAGTTTATGCGGAATGTCAATCTCAATATCAATGACGACATCGTGGATCAGCCCTGAGGATAGGGCCGGCCCTCTCGCGTAAACAGTTATAAAGTATCTGACAGGGTTAATCATGATACTTCCAATAGCACAAATCTCCCCGAATTCCCGAAAATGTTTTGGATTTGCCCAATCCGTCTCTAGGGTATCTAGGGTATCCTGTTTTGATATGGGCTTTTTGAAATATGAAAATCTTGATGATATGCGCGAAAAAGGGATGATAACACAACATTGTTTACTCACATAATACGCAGCTTTGGGAATTCAATCTTCCATCCCAATGTCAAGAATCACCTACATGGAGATCTACATGACAGGTTCAGGATAACTGTTCCGCGATGGTCTCCCGTTCCCGGGCGGGGCTAGCTCAGGTACGCGATGCACTTCCATTCTGTCGATTCTACGGTCCAATTCTTTTCTTTTCTTTTTCCTTTTGGCAATGACGATATTCTATCCGTGGCTTACCATTCATGGTGAAATTTGATACCTTATATGTTTCAAGACGGGTTTCTGAGTGCCGATTTTACCTTGTGTTTTGCAATCTGTGTCTAAGTTATGTATCCATGCTAACTCGAGTGAAGTCTCTAGGGAGCTTGGAAATAGAACTTGATGCTTTTAATATCATAGTAATTTTGGCGACATTCGAAGAGTAATATAGTGTAGGGGTATATGTTTTTCAACTCTGTTGGGCATATTGTAGCCCCCGTCTTAGCTGGATAATTGAATAGCTCCAATTACCCATTTCTTTGATATTTCTTCCTACTCTGTTCACTTTCATAAACTAATTATTCGATAAACCCAGTTACTGATTGCTGATTAACTACGGAGTACCTAGGTAACTCCATGCTGATAAATAGTTAAATCCGTAATTCCGCGATATCACGGAATCGCCTGTGTCGGGTACATCCCGGATTAGCAATCGAGTGATAAGCAAGAGTCTGCACCTGGACAGATCTATATAAACCACAGATCACGGAAAGAAAACTATACAATTCGCTCGCAAAATGACAACCCGCCTCACTCAATCTCCCCTACACGCCATAACCCGCGCAGCATCCAGAATCAGCCCAGCACGCCTGGTATCCCGCCAGACCCATCTATATCAAACCCAAACACAACCACTCCGCTCGTTCTCCTCTTCAACCAGCAAACTGGCCCCAAGCCCAGCAGCAAACAGGTCTAGCGCTTTAATCGATCTCGCTAAGAATAGGCGCACGATCTACAAGCTCGGCAAGGAAAGTCCAGTCCCAGACTCCAAGATCGAAGAGCTTGTCAATGCCGCCATCCTACATGTTCCCAGTTCATTCAATACCCAGTCTACGCGGCTAGTCGTGCTCCTGCATGGTCAGCACGACAGTCTGTGGGATATCGCCATTGAGGCTTTCGAGGGTCTTGTTAAGACGGGTAAGCTGTCGCAAGAGATCTGGGAGAAACAGACATTACCCAAGTTGCTCGGTTTTAAGGGGGCGTATGGGACGGTACGTACTTTCGCTGTTCCTTTCGAATTCGGCTTTATTTCCTAGAAACTCGAGGTATCCGGTCCTGTCCATAGCTAATCAATACCCAGATCCTTTTCTATGAAGACCCAACCCACATCAAACCCATGCAGGAGAAATTCGCTACCTACAAGGACAATTTCTTGCCATGGGCGGACCACTCCAATGCTATGCATCAGTATTTCCGTATGTCCGTTTCTTTTTCTTTTCCCTTCGTGTGTCAGCCCTTTCTTCGTTCTAACGTTTACCAGTGTGGACGGGCCTTGAAGCGCTCGGCTTTGGAGCAAACTTGCAGCACTATAGTCCGCTCATTGACGCTGGTGTTGCGAAACAGTGGGATCTGCCCAGTGAGTGGCGGAATGTTGCCCAGTTGGTCTTTGGAAGTCCTGAGGCTGCTGCTGGGGAGAAGGTGCAGAAGCCTGTTGAGGAGAGGGTTAGGGTCTTTGGGAAGTTGTAGGGTATAGATACAGATAAAGCAGGAATTATCTAGGTAGTGTATAGATTCTGGTATAGACTGAGCTAAAGCTGCAAATTAAAATCATCGTGAAAATCATCACAGTCGTGCCTTCCTCTCACAGTCTTCGAACTCCTTGGTTCCGTTTTCTCTCTTTTGCACTTCTGCATCCCATCCTTAAGAACTCTTTCAACCTTCTCCTTTATATTTCAGCTTATGACTTCGATAGTCTTTCCTACCTTGCCAAATAGTCACTTTCTACTTCCCATCCATCATTCGATCCCACAATCTTGGTCCTTGGTCACAAGCATAGTGTTATCCACTGCGATTAGTGTGGTCATTGTCTCAATCAGTCTGACTACCACAAAGACGGTGTTGCTCTTCAACCCTCGCAGCAGACGATTTAGAGGTTTGGCTGTTGATAACAGTGACCATCATTGTCGGCCTAATCATTTTTACATTGATTAAGAAGAAAAGGGAGAAAAGGTAAGCTCCCTATCTCTACAAATACTCTCACAAGCATTGTCGCCCTGACTCGTTAGGAAATTGGAAACTTCCTCTTTCCTTCCGTCCTTCTTTTTCACTGGCTCCCCACCCCAACACTCACTTGTCTCTCACTCTGATGGCATCTTTCACTCACCTCAGGAGTCATGGATTTACCTTTCCATCTGGAGCGGTCGACACTGTGCCGGCTAGGGGAACTGACCCAGGCCAAAACACAAAGGTGGTCAAGTACAACGAACAGCGGCCAAGGGGAAGGACGCATGAGCCGCTTCCTGGGACCGCAAACAACGACAATGCAGCAAGCTAGCGAGTCCGATGATCATCACCCTTCGGGGTGATGTATGATTTCTTGTCGGTCGCCGAAAGACACCATGTTCGAGTGGCATCGTACAACCTATATAAAGACGATTTACAATGCCACGGTTTATACCAGGATTATGATATGCGATACCGCCTTAGCAGCTTTCGTGCCATAATGCCAGCCCCGGAAGATGATATAGTACCTCGCCCAAGTCCAGTGCAGCTGCTAGCGCAGCTGTTAAGGCCATGGCTGATGCCATGAGCCCCGTGAAAAGTAAACTGCAACCTTTGGGGATCCTGGTCTGTTCATTTTGGTTTTATTGACTCGTCTGCTCGTTGTGGTCCGAGCCTTCGAGCATGTCAGAGCGTTGAGTGCTTCAAATTCTTTCCTTTTTTGGATTTGTATATTCTTACCGAGATACCGAGCACCTGTGTACTTTTTACATCGGAAGGGTAGTGCTTTTGACGCATCATGTATGCTGATGAAGTCCCATTTGATTTCTTGGGTTCTACCGTACAAAGCTGTAGAAGCCCGCCAGTCCCGACACAAATACCAAAGGCATTGTCTCACTGGAACTCCCCTGGTCGATCATATACTCCACCACTTGTCCAATTTCCTAACGCAAATCTAATTCTAATATAACTAGATACTTCAGGCAGTGCCAGTCTGGGGGACTTTGAGCTCACCCACGGCCTGTAGGGCAACTGGGACACGACACCACAATGACCGGTGTCTTGGCGTAGCCAGTCCCAGTCAATTTGAGATCAGTAAAGCGAATCCATTTATGCCCTAGGACCGGGAAAGGAGAACGGCATCCCTCGAACCTAGATGATGTGGGAGGAGGCAAGGCTGAGGCTCTGGCTACAGAGTCAGATAATGTACCACCTGGAAGCTCTGGGGCTCTTACCATTCTTTGCGCTTTTAACTCAAAGTTAGCCGAATGGCAAATTTTCTTTCGTTTTCCATATCGCCAAGAGAGGTGGTGACCGTCACCCTGCCGTCGATAGTCTTAGCACCTCGGCTGTGATGCATAGATCGGTGTCGCCATCCTGTGAGATCACGAAAATCCGCCTATATGCGACTTAGTATTAGCACTGTATAACATGGCTGAGACAAGTATAGAAAGGCAAGCCCCACCGCTTGGGATCGACCTCCTGTGTCATGAGCAACGCAACCACTTCCCTCGTCTCTTGGATAGAGACTTGGGGCTCATGACCATTGATTGATCCTGCTTTGGCCTCAAGGATTATCTTTATCGGCCCATCTTCCTCCCAAAGTATTGGTCAATTTGGGCCGCCATTTCTGCACCATTGCCAAATTGGGCTTTGATTGGCTTCCCACGACAACGTACTGTTTCGCAAGGCTTGTGGAGGCCATTGCAGTGCTGGCAGTTCTTGCCGTCGTATGTCTCGGCGAAACAGCGGATGACAAAAGGACGAAGCGAGGCCGAATCTCCCTCGCTCCAATCCCGGGACGAGACTCGGAGGCAAGTCATGCACCAAGTCCGGCTCCGAAGGACGGGACGTCGCAGTTTATGAGGGGAACTCCTGACAGGAGGCATTTTCAAAGTCGAATAAAGCAAGAATCTGCACTGTTTGCTGTCCAACGGCTATGTATGGAGGGACTTTTGGCCGCGAGAGAAACGAGGAAGGCTACCAGGCTCATATTAACGGAGTCCTCATCAATCGGCCTTCGTTGTCTCTTCCTTGAATAGCGCCGAGGTAATCCTGGCCTGCTCGATCGCTGGTACTTGAAAGATTCCGGGCCCTAAGCCAGCCTTGATTGCAACAAAACAGAGTATCCAGCAACGATGACAGCATCATCAATAGCAAATCGTGAAACATTTGCTGTTGGTTTTTGATACGAAGGAAGATGGAACACTGTCCATCTGCTGCAATGACGGCTGAATTTGTTTTGACCGTCTATAGGTATCTTAGTTGGGTTGTAGCGGGCTCGACGGATCTTCGTAAGGGAGATCTATAACCGGTTAGCAACTGGCATATAACCGGTAGGCAACCGGTACGTACCTTGTCAACTCTCTTCACTACAGGGGAATGGAGGCATTCCTCAAGGTCTCATTCTGTAAGACTTTCTTCTTCGAACTCAGAGAACGCAGATGACCATATGACCATGTCATATTCGGTGATTTTGCCATTTCTGCAAGGTACTTGCGTCGAGACCTTTGCGTCTTCGGTGTACACACTCTTTGTTCAGGTTAGATTATGCACCCCAAGTCTTCAAAGCAAGGAGAGTAGAAGCCACTTACCCATGTATCCAAGCAGTGTCTGAGATGCTATAATCAATGGCTATGGTGGGTACCAAGTGCCAAGTAATATAGGATATTGTGTGAAAAAGGAAAGAAGATGATGTCGAACGTGATGGATGGGAAGTGGGAAGTGGGAAGTGAGAAAGGAATTTGCAGGACTCTTGCTTATATACTAAACGATGGTCACGTCAGCTCATCAGCTCACTCTCATATTTTATTGATGCATACCTTGTTTGAATCTTACCATTGCCTTATAACTTGTATTAGAAAAGATAATACTTACTAATGGGAGGCTAGGAGAAGAGCGAGAGAACTGTCTCTCTATTCACGATCTAGCCACAGGCATGAAGCTCTCTAAATAGGTTCATGGAGACAAAGAGACAAAGTCACAAAGACAGGAAGACAGAGAGAATACATTGGCAAAGATAGGTTTGACAACCTGCATGTAAGTGGCTTACCCCAGGGCTGTGTCAGTACATCATATTTACCATTTGCATGAGCCTCAGATCTATGAATGTCCAAAGACCAGGTAGTTCATCAACTAAAATGAGACTAAGCAGTCATTCTATATCCATGGCCAAATCAAGTAGGAAAGCGTGTAATTGAGAGACTAAGGATCGAAATAACTGATCTATAGCTTCAACCTCTTGCCTATTTAAGAGGTCCGACATTCTATAGTTGTCGTGTCCTCTTTGGCAATAGTAGTTAGCTTAGAGCTACAGGGGCCAGGCACGTATGTCAACAGAGCATCTTCGTCAAGAATAACCTATAAGCTCAATGGAGCCTACGACTTCTGTACACAGGTATCCCTTGGCTCAAGTATGAATATCAAAAAGAACAATCACCCAGGACAACAGAAAATAGAACATACCTCCAAAACCAACACAAACCATCTATCTTCCAGTACGATACCAATACTCAGACGGATCACCAAGACACTCGCCAACAGTAACAGCTATAAGCGAACGTTAGCCTCAAGCCATAAACATCCAAAAACACAAAGGAAAACCTACGACTCAGCCCCCTCCTCTCAACATCCGCAAGCATATTATGCACCAAAATCTCGACCGTATGCTGATGCGAATCATGCGCCAACACAATCGTCCCACCAGCATCAACCTCCCTCAAGAACTTCTCGAAACTAACCCAATTCGTATCGGGATTATCGTTCTCGTAGTCCTTCGTATCAACGCTAGCCCCAATAACGTGGTATCCCAGATCGGCCATAGCGCCGAGGACGACGGGCGTATGTCTGAGGAACGGGGGACGCATGTAGGTCGGGAAGAAGCCAAGGATGCGCATGAAGGTTTCTTCAAGGAGTGTCATTTGCTGCACAACCTCTTCGTATGGGAGGGTATCGAGGGAGGGATGGTTCCATCTGGGTATCTGGTTAGTGTGTGTTGGTGCTTGGACTGGACTGGGATAGGGGAGGGAAGAGAGGATAGGTCAGTGGGTGGTGTCAACGAACGTATGAGACCCCAGCTGGTGTCCTTCTGCCAATGTGCGCTGCACTATGTCGGGTGATGTATGCATGTTTCCTCTGTTATAGCCGTTGAGGAAGAAGGTTGCTCTTGCGCCGTGTTCGGCGAGAGTGTCTAGTATCTGGGGTGTGTAGATGTACGGGCCATCGTCGAAAGTGAGGGCGATTGTGCCTGGGATAGTACAGTGGGTGAGTATGGCTCCGACGGGTAGGCTGGTGGTGCTGGTGGTGCTGGTGGTGCTGGTGGTGCTGGTGGTGCTGGTGGTGCTGGTGGTGCTGGTGGTGCTGGTGGTATTGGTGGTGGTATTGGTGTTGATACTGGTTCCTGTGGGAGCGGCCTGGGATAGGGCTATAGCCGAAAGAAGGAATGGAATTAGGGGGATGAGGAAATGCATTGTGAATGAATGAAGTAAGTTGGAGTATATAAGGATAATTGAATGACCGTTGATGCTGAATGGAGTGATGGGGTGAGGTAGAGAGGTTGGCGAGGTGATCGGGTGCAATGCCATCTACGCTGCTTCCTCAGATTCGACTCAGACAGAACTCGATGATTTGAACATAATCTGCATTGAATATGCCTGAACGTTTGAAGGTTTCATCCCCAGTTCTCATGGTAGATATTAAATCTTCCACAAATAAATATGAATACATCAAATTAAAAAGGTATCAAAATGGCAGGATAAGACATTCAACCCGCATCCTTCCCACAGAAAGTAGCGGGAAGACAGAATAAGAATCCTCCAGAACAAAGACACCCCGTCTAACCCTTCCGGGTGCTCTTCTTCGCCTGGCGTCTCTGTCCCTTTTGAGCCTCACGCTCAAGGAACTTGCGCTGCTCGTCGGCGCTTAATCCACGTAGGATGCGCTCACGCTCATCCTTCTTGATCTTTTCGGCAGCAATGCGGCGCTCCTCGGCCTTCTCTTCCTCGTCAACACGGCGCAGCCTCTTGATCTCCTCTTCACGGACGTTACGGACTTTGCGCATGACTTCGCCACGGAAATGGGCGGAGGCGACCAGTTTGTCGGACAGGCATAGGAACTGGTTGAACAGAGGGAGGGTGGAGGTATAGCCGGACGGGGAAGAGGCGAGGTTGGCGGATAGCTGGATGCGCTTCTTAGGAATGGTCTCGTCAATCCTTAAATCACAAATCATTAGCAACAGATCCGATTTAAAGTCTCGCACTAACGCTACTCACTTGGTGGGTCTGTCGATAGGCTGGTCCGTCACGATCAAGTACTCAAAGTCATTACCAGCCTGTTCAATGGCCTGGATCAACTCCGGGGTGAGGAGGGTATCGCTAATCTCAGCGCTCTCGGTCATCACAGTGACCCACGAGGGGAGCTTGGGGCTATCCTTAGAGAAAGTGAGAGAGGCATCGTAGCGGTCGTTGCGGAACTTGCGCATGTGGCTCTTGTGAACAACAGCCCAGATAAAGCCGTCGTAAGTCGAGCTGGGCACCTTGACGGGAGCAGAATCCTTGGCGAGAACAGGCACCAGGTCCTTCTCCTTACCGTCGAAAGCATACGCTAGAGCCTCGTATTTCTCAACGGGGGGGCTCCCAGCTCTCGAAGAAAAAGCTGAAGACATACTCCATGATGAAGGTGATGGGGTTGTATCGCTTAGGCATCTTAAGGTTGACATCGAGGAAGGCAACGTTCTGGCGGCCAGTCGCATACGAGGCGAACTCGCAGGCAGACCTCTCCTTTAGCAGCGACTCGGGATTGGCGAGCTCCAAGGTGACCGCCTCACCATCCACGGCAGCCGGTCGGGCGATTCCATCAAATCCGACGACGGCAAACTCCTTCTGAAGAGAAGGTCCGTGGGCCTGCGCCCAGTCCCTCGCCCTCTTTCGGTTCTTGCGCGTTCCCCAGAGGTGGAAGAGGACAATTAAGAGGATGACCGGCATGATCATTGCCTCCTGCTTAAAATCGCTCGGGGACGTCCTCTCCCATACCCGGTACGAGGCGGTGTAAGGGACCTGCTTGGCGGCTAGGGTGTTGGCTGCTGGGGCGACAGTTGAGTCGGCGACGAGGGAGGCAGGCGACGGGTTGGGAGCTTCCACGAAGTCGGCGAAGTCTACCAGAGTCAGCTCAGCAATTGAAATATATCAATTAACATACCATCATCAGGTTTAGCCTCCTGGGAGCCAAACACATTCTTGAACATGCCCGCCATATTGAAATTGATATGACATGATAGAAAAGAAAGGAGGAACCAAGAGATGGTGTGCCCGGTGCCCGGTGCGGAGCTAAGTTCCTCCCGGGTTTAGCGCTATCTCCAGCTTTTTTACCCGCATCGGAGATATTTAGGCGATTTGTTACGATTTATACGATTTATGCGATTCGAGGAAGGAGACATTATAATTTAAACCCCCAAATATCCATCCTTCTCTAGGGACCCCATAACCTGCCCCAAAATAAAAAATACAAAAAAGTAATGGCTAATGAGTGTGGTATCATGTAAAAATGAGACCCCCGAACAGAACTCAACGCCAGATGTACCATGACAGAACCCACATGTGCAGTTTTGTACAATCCCGCTCCAAAGAAATACCAGTTTAGCCCAAAAAAAGGAAGAACAGAAAAAGAACCAAGAAACCGTAAGAAAAAAAAGGGAAAGAAAGGAAAAGAACGGAAAAGGAAATCGTAACGGTCATGCTCGAGGGTTGCTCAAGTAGAAAGAGATGTATGGAGGTGAGGGCTCAGTGGCCGTACGCCGGAGGAGGGCCGTCTTCGTGCTGGCGGCTCCAGAAGCCGCTGCATGCATTTGTCATAAGCTTGTCCTCACGCATACGACGAGCGATTTCACCGGCGAGTCTGTCGACCAGGACGGGATCGACGTTGGCGTTCTCATCCTTAGAGAAGGGAAGAACAGTTGCAGGCAACGGGGTCCGCTGGTTGCTAGACGGTCCCGCCTCAGCCCTCTCCTGGGGATAACCACGCATAGTAGCACGAGGGGTCGCGTCCACATCCTCTGCTTTGGGTCCACGGATAGTCTCATGGGAGTATGATAAGTCCCCATCCCGACGAGTGGGGCGGGAGAAGCTGGGCAAATGTCTTTCGGGGATAATAGGTAGGTGGGAGTCGACTTCGGGTGACAGAGGTGGTGTGACTGGGTCATCTGATGGCTCATTTACAATAGGCAGAGGCGCGGAGGCGATAGAGGGGGGCCTGGATGACTCGGTCATAACACTCTCATCGCTAACGCTCATAGCGTCATCGGTTGTCTTAGGGCGGCGCAGATCCACAACACGCTTCTTACGTTTCCGAGCGTGGGCTTTGGAATGACGTCCAGCGCCTAGACTCAGACCATAGGTGCTAGTGCTAAACGAATGGCTAGACAAGGAGGGTCGACTTTGCATGGAGGCATTGCTGGCGGTTTCGTGAAGGGAAGACATGCTTCCCATTTGGGACTGTTCTCGCGAAAGGGTCGGGCTTAGTGGTGAGATCACGCTCGAAGGGAATTCGCTGGTATCGGTTGGAGAGGTCCATGCTCGGTACACTACTTCCTGGATGGACGGAGTGAACAAGGACAGAGTACGTTGCGAATCTGTCAGAGCGGCCAGGCGAAGGAGGTTCTTTTGCGAGAAGAGGGAGTGGGTCTCGACCGATGAATCTAAAGAGAGCGACGCGATTTCGGACTCATTTAACGCATTTCCGAGGGAGTCGACGGGATCCTGTGGCGGGCTAGCTAGAGGATCTTGGCCGGGGCCTTCGCTTGACTTGGCTGTGTTATCGGTTTCGTCGTTCATTTCCTCCCCTGTGCGATATTCTGGAACCCACAAGCGGAGCGATAGTCGATGAATGATGGCTGGAAGTTCGTCCATAAACAATATCCGAAGCTGAGCTTCGATCTCTTTTTGTAGGAAGTCGCGCACGAACGGGATCGAATCGAAGGTCGACGACACCTTAAGCGACTCAAGCGGATCATTACGAAACACGACTGTGATGCCTTTTTGTTTTGAGAAAACTAGTATAACGAATCCAGAGAGTTTAAAATCGGAGAGGGTGATTTGCAGAGGTATAGTGAGCGGAGTACTAGAATCGCGTATCAGCAAATATATCTAAAGGAGAGAAGTGAGACTGAAGACGTACGCGGCAGCAAGAGGTACTGGCGAGCCGAAAGTTGGTCGAGTGAGGAGGAAAGTATTGAGCGGATTTGCCTGAACCCGGGTCTTCAAGGTGAGAAAAGCATCGCCAGTGTATGACATCTTAAAGATGCCGCGAAAGCGATCCTCGGCCAAATCACCGATTTCCAAAATTTCGAGTTCGGGGGGAATGGATCCCAAGTTCAACTCGGTGACGTGAATATCGTCGACGATTATTGGGGGTTTTGGCGATTTATTAAGGGCGGCAGTGAGCAGATCTTGGGCGCGAGTGTAAAAATTCGCGTCCGCCATCAAAGGCGACCAGTTGAAGTTGAACGCCATGCCCTCGCATTGAGAAAGTATTAAAAAGTATTAAAAGGACATTAGGATGAGATTCTCCAAGGGAGGGAGAGAAGAGGCGTGAGGGCCAAAGGGGAAAAAAAAAGGCAAAAGCGCACACCCGAGGCGCGTGCTCAGGTCGGACTTGGATTTTTTATTTTTATTTTTCTTTATTCTTTTTGTTATATAAATATATACATATACAATATAATATATTATTTCACCGTTCATCTTCTAATTGTATCTATTAATTCTGTCCTTTTCTCTTTCTTTTATTGTCTGCGTTATAGTACATTATTTCTTAGATAGTACGTCACAATGTGACTTTGCAGGAACCAATTCCGGTCAGCCCCGGATGCCCACTATAGATGATACTGGACCATTCACCAGGGTTATCCGGCTAATATCTCCGGAGTAGACTCTTCCTTGGTTTATTATCTCTGACTATTTTGTATCTAGCCATCGAAAGAATGGGGGAACCACGGGATATATGGATATGCTTCTGAGAGTCATACTATTAACGTACAGAAACACGGGGCTGCAGAGATCTTCAACGGTCTGTGCCCCACGTTCGTTTCATGTACGATGTAAGGGAAAGACTCCGAAGGTCCAGTCAATATCAGAGCAATGGAAGAAAATAAAAATTGTTATCCCTTGTACGGAGTATAGGGAGTATAAAACCCGACATCTGCCGTAGATGTACCCCAGGCTTGTGGGATTAGCACAGTCTTTCCCCGGACTTGTGCCTTGTTACTGGACATATCCCCAAATATTTATCTCCCATGTGCAATTGCATTCTAATTTCTTATGCTTTTGATAGTCAATAAATCAAAGAAACATCAATTGAAATATACGACAGTCCAAGAGTCCGATATAATCCCAAAATGTCAAAGGCAGAATGTTTTTACCGCAGCAACACCGCGCTAAACCCGATTAGGCTAAACGTCAACACCCGTGGACGATCCAGCACTCCGGGCCCAGATTGACTGTCCTGACCTCATTTGAGCAGAACCATCCTAACCCCAACAGGTATTCCAAGCTCCGTATTAATATACTGGGTGTATAAAACTCCCCCCGACAATGTCAACCCGGTCACACTCGCCAGTCCCAAGTCACGCGACACCAATGGAGCCCAAACAATCCAAATCCAAGTCAGTGGTTCAACGCAGAGTATACGGGAAACGAAGAGCCAACGCCCCCAGGGCGGTATTCGACCAAGGAAGCCCTGTCAGGGATACCAGATCCAAGACCGAACGTGTCGACCCCGTCGAAAACCTCCAAGCGAAACTAGCCCAAGTGACAATCCATGACGACTCAACCCCTCAGCCAGACAATCATGCAGAGCCTGCAAAGTCTGAGAGCGAGCAGCACCAAGAGCTGACGCAAATCGTCTCTGATGAGTCGAGTCCGTCCGCGACAGAGGACATCTCGGACACCCCGACAACGCCGCTATCGTCTGTTGACTCCACCCCGGCGGAGGCGAAGCCAAAATCGACACAATGCGAAACGATGGTGGAGGTCAGAATATGCCCAAAAGGTTCAGACAGTCTCCCCCCGATTACGCCAGATTCCCCAGCTCCGACGTCAGAATCCACAGGCGAGGATCGAGAAAAGCCAAGTACATCTTTCGATAGAAGGAGAGCGGAAAGAAAGAAGATTCCTGCGCCCAGGCGATCGTCTGGAGTTATTCATGACAGCAAAGCTAGCGATTATGTTCGCCCAATTCTGAATGAGGCTTTGTCTCCAATTGCTGCGCAAGGCATTCAGAAGTTCAGCTCGTGGGCTTCGCGATCAGCGAACATGTTCGACGTCGCGAAACTCGCAGAGGGATCTTACGGTGAAGTCTACAAACTTCACCTGCGGGAAGAAGCCTGTAGGCCAGTGGTCTCAAAATCAAAGCTAGCTAAACTGAAATCATATGGCGATGGAGTCTTTAAAGTCGTGCCTTTGCGAGCAAAAAGCGGTCCCGGGTCCAAAAAGTTCACTGCCATTGACGAGATTGTTTCCGAGGTCAAGATGCTCAAGTATCTAGATCCAATCCCGGGCTTTGCTCGCTTCAGAGAGATCCATGTTGTCCAAGGTCGTTTCCCAGAGTCCTTCCAAAATGCATGGGACCACTACAAGAAGACCAAAGATGACTGCATGAATCCTAATCCGTCCAACAAAAGAGCATATCCCGATACGCAGCTATGGGCGATTGTAGAGATGGATGATGCGGGGTGTGAACTGGAGAAGTTTGCTTGGTCATCGATTTTCCAGATCTATGATATTTTCTGGGGAGTTGCCATGGCTCTGGCCCGGGCAGAGGAGTATGCTATGTTTGAGCATCGAGATCTTCACTTGGGAAATGTTTGTATACGATCGACGCGGGAAGATGGTTGCATGGATCCCCCCCACAGAGCTCGACGTTGCACGACAGCCGTCCTCCAGTGGATTTGGAATCAGCTCCCTCGAGACTACCATTATCGACTACTCACTCTCTCGTGCGGACCTACTCTTGACCGATGATCCCGCCGGTCTCACCGAGGTTGCGTCATCAGATCTGGACAAGAAGCAATTGTTCGATGCTATTGGCCAAGACGAAGACGAGATTATGCAAAGAAACACCTACCGATAGTATGTTTCCCAACGCCTACATATTTACTTTCTTACATAACTTGCTAACATTGAAAATCAGTATGCGCGCTACACTCTATACTGGCTGCCCCACAGAAACAGAAAAAGTGGCGGATATCCCTGGCATCTGGGCAGAATACTCCCCACGCACCAACTTGGTCTGGCTACTATTTCTGCTTCAGAGTCTTTTCAAGAACCGCAAACCTGAACCGTCGCCTACACAGCCACGGCGAAAAGCTCTTGCGTCTTGCTCGCCCAACAAGATGACACGGAAACCGGAGACGGCCAAAGGGAAAGACCAGGACATCGCCGAGTCCCTCGTCAAGGAGAGGCAGATGAAGGACGTGCAAACTGGTATCTCGCGGCTCAAGCAAACATTAGATGACAGGCTAAAGGCCGTCCTCGAACTTCTCGACTTAGAGCATGGACATGAAGACATGTGTTGCGCCGCGGATTTGGTGGCCTATGCGATGGACTCGCAATGGTTGGGTGAACAAGACTTTTTCTGATGATTCCTTGGTATAAAAAAAGCATTAGCACGCGGGGGAGTTACATGGCTTTTGTCATTTGCATGGTTAGGAGTTAGCATTTGTTTACATATTGTGGGCTTGGGAGTGGGCGTTGGAATATAACATGCAATGCCCTGGATAGGTCACCAGTATACCGGGCCTTGAATATACACTACCTTCATATTCTACACTTTTGCATGCGAGATACATGACTCTGCCTACTTGCCCCTTAACTTATGAGAATAAACACAACTTCGAATTTTTTTTTTTTCTTGCAGGAACATGCCACAGCCATCACAAGCCGTCTATCGGCTTCCGGCCCAGTTGCTATGCCCTCTGACAGAAGAGTATGTATTAGAATTTTTTTTTTTCTATTCTAGCAGAAACGCGCACTTCCAAATCCCTCCAACCTTTTGTACCGGGGTAGTAACCCGCGGATGACAAGATGCATGTATGTACTGAAAACCCCAGGGAGGACGAAACAAACAGCCCAGCCCTAACCCTGAGACAAGAAGAAAGAAAACGCCATTTCAAAGTTCTCAACAAACGCTTTTCGCACCCATGCTTTTTCCACAGTCGAGACAACGATCTATCCCAACTGGATGTGTAGTAAAAAGGAGATGTTGTCAGTTCGTTTCATAAATTCATGCACTTAGAGTGCAGATCCAGCACCGGCGCGGAAGAGCTTAACCATCAGTTCAGGACGGCTCCAGAGTGAGAAGGACTTCTGGTCACTCCAGTTTAGAGACTGAGGAAGAAGCTCTAGGTCGAAGTTCCACAAGAGCTTGGCGAGCAGGAGACGCATTTCGGCGTTCGCGAGGCTGTAGATGGAATATTAGCAGACACTCCCAGATATAGCTCAGGTGAAAACACGGATGGAGTGAGCAGGCAGTAATGGAATTTGTGCTTACTGTTGACCAAGACAGTTGCGTGGACCGTAGGAGTAGGGCTGGAAGGCCTCCTTCTTGTCATTGATGTACTCGTCAGACTCGTTCAACCAGCGCTCTGGGACGAATGCCTCGGGGTTCTTGAAGTGCGAGGCGGCGTGGAAGGCAGAGTACAATGAGACGGAGACGGAGACCTGTTTGTATTCAACCGCTGTCAGTATCGAGGCGTGGAATTGGAATTGTGCTTTGTGTTGAGATGGGAATAGTGGTGGAACTGTCTTCTCTAGAACGAGTTCCATGCTCGGATATTTTCCACAAACAACACACATCAGTATATTGTAATTACCTTTCCAGGGACGTATTGCTCGTTAATCATTGCTCCTCCTTCGGGAACGATGCGCGGAAGCATGGAAGGAATAGGCGGGTAGATGCGCATTGCCTCAGTCAGGACAGCATTCAGGTACGGGAGGTCCACGAGGGTGCACAGCTTGATGTCAGTGTCCTTGTCGAACGTACCACGAATTTCCCGGACCAAGCGCGTGTACTTGTCACGGCAGCGCAGAAGGTAGTATGTCACACCAGAGAGCAGGGCAGCGGTAGTCTCGCTGCCGGCCAGGACGAAGACCGCCGAGTTCGCATCCATCTCCTCGGGCGACATGCCCTTCCCATCCTTGGAATGCTTAAGGATATATGAAGTGAAGTCGGGGCGGGTAGCACCCAGGGCGAGACGACGACGGACCTTCTCAACGCTCAGGTTGAAGCTGGCTTGGCGTTTCTGGAGAAGGTGCTTGGGGACCAGGACACGGACTAAGGGGACGAGGAAAGGGTAGTACCAAAAGACCTTGAGATAGGCGCTTGCCTTGACGGCATCCAGAATAATTCGAACCCACCAGTGGTATGCGCTGTTTGACAAGCAGCCGAAGGGTTCTCCAAAAGCGAGATCGCCAATCAGGTCGAATGTGGTGAAGTTGAACCAGCAGGTGATATCAATGTTTTGGGACGCGGCGCTCCCCATGAGGCCCTTGAGCTTTTCCATGAACATGTTGGCGTACATCTGGAGGATTTCTTCCTGCTCGCGCAAGGCTTTGTTGGAAAAGGCGTGGGTCAGCAAACGGCGCATCCGGGAGTGGTCATCCTCATTGGCTGTGATGATTGCATTGACACCGTTGGGAGTGGGTGCATACAAGGCCGGATCCTTGACGAAGACTTTTTGGCCCTTCTTGCGGTGACCGTAGATATCCTTCCAGGCGGGTGCGGCGCGGTAAACGAGAGCATTCGGAGCAATACGGACCACGTCTCCGTACTGGTCATGGAGACGCTTCATGGTCGAGTGTTGCTTACCCTGGATGTCCCACATGAGGTGAACCAAAGGAGTGATGGCAGCCAGCTTGGGTCCAGGATAGCCACTCAGAGGGTGGAAGCAGAGAGTGTGGATGATCCAGCCCACATAGTAAACGCACAGCTGTGAAAATTTGATTGGAATGAGACACACACTCATTAAATACTTAATCTTATACATTAGTACTCACCAAGGCAAGGAGTCCACTCAGTAGACCCCAGAACGAAGGGACAGCTAGGGCATGGCACCGGCCGCCCATAGCCAAGGAATCGAAAATCATCATGAACAATAACTAGTTACTGTAAGACATACGACCAAAGACATCCGGAGAAGTTCTCCTTACTGAAAGACAACTGTAAAAAACAGATATTAAACGAGGGAACGGTGTGTGGGAAAAGAAGAAGAGAAAAGAAGAGGAGAGAGGCGAAGCACGAAGGAGAACCCGGGCAAACGCCAGATGAGATGATAAGAGATTTAGAATAGCAGTTGATTGGAGACATCAAATGTCGGGGAACTGTGTAAGGAGGTCGTTTAGGGTCCCAATTGACTTGAGTGTGTTTAAGAGCGATTGAAAATGCGAAGGCGACAGCCGGCAAACTTCGACTTGGAGTCTCAACTTAGGGCTCCTCAAACGGAAAACAGGGGCTACCTAGGTACATTAAAGGACTCAATGGGTCTAACAAAGGAGTACTCACGCGGAGATCAAGTAACGGAAGAATTTTCATGGCTCATCATTCGTTATATCTGGGTCTACTGGATGAACAAAATTATGTCACCAAAATCAACCACTTGCAACAGAAAAACTCAACAAGCTCCCAGCAGCCAGTCCACCGACAAGAACCAGGCTCATAAATCCGCCAGCAGCCGGTCTTTCATCGGCAACAACCCAGTGACTAGCGCCCATCATACAGCTTGTCCCCAGGTACCCATTGGTGGCACCAAAGAAGAACTGTACAAGGAAATAGAAAATGTCACTCTTGACAGCAGCACCTTGGCCGTTGATGTTGCAGAGCTGGTACATCGGAATGAAAATGACACGAGCAATCGCCACAATGGCAGCCATCTGAGGATGCTGTCCCAATGACACTCCTGGAATAGCCACACACATTCTCCCGGCCAAATCGCCCAGATTCCAAAGCAAGAACGCGAAGGGAACGAAGACACTAGGATCGTAGATCCGTGAACTGGCAGGGTCGTTGACGGACTTGATCTCAGCCGTATAGACTGGGAACACCATAGAAACCAAAAAGCAGACGAACACAGCGAACGCCAGGAACCGCAGCTTAACGAACAGAGTCCAGAGGCTGACAGTCTTGGAATGCTCGCGGTCATCCGCAATAGACTCATCGTCATCCCTTGCCAACTTTTGTCTCGAAGAAGGTTGCTGCCTCAGAAGGTAGAGGAAAGCCAGCAGGGCAGTGACTGATACACCCGTAGACGTAAGAAAATATATAAACGCAGACGTCGACGAACTCGTCTGGGGCATGCTAGGGTCTTGATCTTGGCCTTGGTCTCGACCAACGCTATCCTCCTTCGGCGGCACAGCCAGCACAGAAAAGATCTGAACAATGCAAGGCAGTACACCGGCAACACCCTGTCCACCCATAATAGCCTGGGTATATTCCTCTCTGCCGAACCCGGAGACATATGCAAAGACGCCATTCTGGTTGATACCAGTAGCCAGACTCGCGGCGCACACCATCACCATCAAGAAACCAAAGTACGCTCGCGGCGAGGAATCGGTCATGACTACTGCTGAGAAGGCCAAAATAGTGAACACTGCTGTGTTCAGCAACAGCGAAAACGTTATTCGTCGTGGATAGGAGGCGTTCTTCTGTAGCTTTGCTAGGGCATAGGCGGCTCCGAGGTTGGTGACGGTCGACATGGACTGGATCGACGGTTGGTAGTGTAGTCTTGTCCAGTCATCGGACTCAAACCGGCTGTAGAAATATGGTGCCGCGGCAAGGAACATGTTCCTAGATTGTGCTCCGCATTAGTTCGGTTGGCTCAACTCACACATGTATGTAGCTTGTTCCTCCGGGTTCGGAGACTGTTGGGTTCCACTTACCAGGCCCACAACATAGACACTCCGAGGAGGAAGAATATGCCATACTGTAATCTTGAAAAGTGAGACTGCTGCGGTCGCTGCGCATATGTTGCCTCATCGGCGTCGTCTGCGGCGGAGTCCTGCAGTCGCTCATACGCCGCGGGCCGGGCGATGAGACTACGTATGCGGTTCATGTCTGTCTTTTCCAACCCCCACTTCTTATTTAAAAGTAAAGGATTCTGTAAAATAAGGGTGTTATCTCATATCAAAGAGCTGTAATGCGCTGTTGAGGTCGGCATATGACTGGTTACTAAGCAAGATATGTCGCCTGCGGGCGGCCGCGGGACCACCCGCACGGGGCTCCGGGTCAGGCGATCTATAAGTTCTCCTATGAGGGCTCATCTGCGACTGCTATACCTTTTGTTGTACATTGAGGTCTGGACGAGGTTGTAGAGCGGTGCCCAGAACGAACAATAAAACAATAATATTGATATCAAGGTTTGTACACAGTAATTGCCGACTTAGTATCTATCGCAAAATCTAACATGCAAAATGTGTGTGGGAGTATGAGAAGAGAGGACGGTGAGAGGTGAGTGTAGATGAGGGAACATGTATTTCAAGGAGAAAAATCAACAAGAATGAAGAGACATAGTAAGGAGATGGTCGTGTAACGGTAGGGTCAGGAGTAAACGAGGTGCGGAGTGCGATTACTCCTTCTTCGAAGAGGCTGTCTCTTCTACCTCTTCTACGTCATCTTCCTCCAGCTCAGGCTCTAATTCCTCCTTCTGGAACTCCCAGAGCTGATCTGTTTCCATAGACTTGACCGGAGGCGGCGTTGCTTCACCACCACTCATTTGCCATTCCATGAGCTTCGTAAAGGCACCATCTGGGTGAGAGCTGAGCTCCTCGTAGGAGCCTTGCTCAGCGACCTTGCCATCGGGGCCAAGGACAATGATGGTGTCGGAGCGCTTGATGGTGGAAAGACGGTGGGCAATGCTGATTGTCGTGTTGTTGCCGCGAAGCAGAGCGGCCAACGCACTGTTGACGAGAGTCTCGGATTCGGCGTCGAGGGCCGAAGTGGCTTCATCCAGAATCAGAATATCAGGTTCCTTGATAAGGGCACGCGCAATGGCAATGCGCTGCTTCTGACCGCCAGACAACTGAGCTCCACGAGCTCCAACGTGAGTATCGAGTCCATCAGGCTGTACTAGGTTAGCTAGGTTCGCCAAAATAATAGCTGGTCGGCGAACTTACGAAGTCGCTGATAAATTGGCAATTGGCCTTGCGCGCAGCAGCAATGATCTCCGAGCGTGTTGCTCGAGGAATGCCGTAGGAGATGTTCTCGGCGATTGTTCCAGAGAAGAGCACAGGCTCTTGGGAAACAACGCCAATCTTTCTGCGAAGGGACTTGGCGTTCATGTCCTTGATATCTTTCCCGTTGATCAAGACCCGGCCCTCGGTGGGATTATAGAACCGGAGTAAAATGGATGCAATGGTAGATTTGCCTCCACCAGATGGTCCAACGATCGCAACATTAGTTCCTTGAGGAATCTCGAAATCCAATTCCTGGAAGATCTTCACAGCGGGGCGGGTAGGGTAGCAGAACGTGACATTCTCAAATCGAATGGGTCCACGCGCGGTCTCGACCTTGAGACCCTTGGTTGGGTGAATCGTGGGCTCACGATCTTGCAGCTCAAAGAGTCGGCTCGCCGCACCCACACCTTTCATCAGCTCTGAATAGAAGCTGGAGAGACCGAACATGCTGGAGCCTGCATAAGCAGTGTACATTAAAAACGAAGTCAATTCTCCAATACTGATAGCACCCGATTGAACCATCCCACCGCCGACATAAAGCAGGGTCAATATGGTCATGTTGCCCATCAAGCCAGTCTAGGAAGAAGTCAGTCAAAATCGCAATAAGAAGCCAGAAATAATCAAGGCTTTCGACTCACCGAGCTGAAGAAGGTTGCGCTAATCAGAGACTCCTTTTTGCCAAGCTCGAAGATCTTGCGAACTTGTTTGTTGTACCGGTTGACTTCGATAACTTCACCAGCAAACGACTGACTAGTCTTGACGTTGCCCAGGCGCTCTTCCGCAATCTTAGTCAACGATCCCAGGTTCTTTTGCATTTTGCGACTGATGTTCCTAATGGCTCTACCGTAAAAGAGAGCGCCGAGACCAATTGGAGGAAGTAACACAAGCAATATAGTAGACAGCTTTGCACTAGTATAGGCCATCAGACTGAATCCAGCTGCACCGCTAACAGCAGCTCGTAGACCATCGGACAGGTTCTGCGTGATACTCTTGCCAACAATGATAGTGTCGGAGCTAAGGCGCGAGATCAGGTCACCAACCCGGTTGGCATCAAAGAACTCGGCATCCTGCACGAAGGTTTGACGGAAAAGCTTGGAACGTAGCCTGGCAACAATTCGCTCACCAACAATTCGAAGAATGATGATGCGTCCATAGTTTGCACCAGCACCCAGAAGTAGAATTCCACCGAGAGCAGTGTAAAACATGGGCATGCTCAAGCCGAACAGTTCGCCCCCTCCTTCGGTTACGCTCTTGGTCGCAGAGTCCATGATTTTACCAATGGAGAATGGAACTGCCATTGTGATTGAAGAGGATATTAGGAGGAAAAAGAAGGCGAAACCAAGGGCCTTGGATTCAGGGCGCGCGATCTTCAAAAGCCGCCAGATTTCGGAGAACCCGGACTTCTTTCCCGATGCGCCGTCCTTGGCCAATCTGGCGCTCATGTTGACCTGCGCTGCCTGCGCTGCTCGCTCAGACAATTCGAAGCCCTTGTCCTCCTCCACTTCTTCTTTTAGTTCTGGAGCTGACCGCGTAGTTGGGACTGTGGAGGATGCGGATGGTTTTGCTTGAAAAAGTTGAGAAGTTGAACATAAAAGGCGTGCTTGGGAGACAATGCGAGACGTAGAAGGGGTATATTGGAAGCTGTTGTTTTGAAGCAAGAGTGGGTTCGCACCATCCCGGAGTGTATGGAGTGTACCCGAGGCGGTTGGATAGAGACGGTTCAACCCATTGTGGTCGGCGGAAGAGACAATAGTCAGTCTCGCTTTAGGAAGTAGGTCGCGAGTAAAAGAGCTATATGGTCTCAAAGCCTGCCGTGGGCTGACACCCAAGGCCAGAGACACAGGCAGCCTGGCACCGCGCATTTCGGAGTCGGATCGGACAAGGATTGAAACGGAATGGAGTTACAATGATGTCACCGAATAAGACGTCGACATGCCATATCTAAACAGAATAAGTTCAAGTTGAGCACATCACATGGCACACATTCAGCTCCTTGGAACGTGCGATGGACTAGGAGCGGATGTGTCTGGAGCTTCGTCCGACGCCCACGGTCATCGGCAAAGCGGTTTTCGGGGCCGATTTTGCCTTACTCGACCGCTCGTGATTTTGCCTGTGTTTACCGCCCATGGAAGCCGGTCGAGAGCTCTGGATACTTCGTCTGTCCTGGGCCAGAAGCTTCATTTCTTTCGAGTTTCACTAAGTTGAAACGCTTCAAAAATATATCGGTCAACTTGCTGCATTATTATTTGCATCAGGATCGTTAACAACTTTTGTTCTTCCCCTGTTTCCTCTGCCGCTGATACACCACCCCACCTCTGCACATTCACTTTCAGACAAGATGGTGCTTGACTACAGCAAATGGGACGCCTTGGAGCTGTCAGATGACTCGGATATCGAAGTTCATCCCAATGTCGACAAGCGCTCCTTTATCCGAGCAAAGCAAGCCCAGATTCACCAGCAACGAGAGCAGCGTCGTCATGAAATCAAAACCCTGAAGTACGAGCGCATTATTAATGATGGATTGTTGTCACGCATCGATAAGCTTCTTGACTCTCTGAAGAAGCACGAAGACTCGTCTGCCTCCCCTGACGAATTCATTTTCACTACAATTATGGAGTTCGCCAGCAATCCCGCCGAAGACCAAGCCCCCACCCCGCCGGAAGGAGTATACACACACGAGCCGGAACAGCCCAAGTTTTCCCAGATGATGAGCTCACTGGTGGATCAGGTGAAGAAGGAAATTGGCGATTCTAAGCCTGAGAACCTCTTCAAGGCATACATCCAGGGTGTGAATGGACACCTGGAAAAGATTCAAGGACTTCAAAAGGAATTGTTCGCAAAGCTTGCGCAACTTGAGAAGGAAGAAGGCTCTAAGATCACGAGCGATAAGCTACATGAAGGTTTCAATCAATCGCATGTGGCCAAGATTGCTGAGAAGGAGAAGGCGGCTTCCAAGACAAAGGAGAGCTCTGTTGAGCTCCTGAACCCTGGTGCGGGAAGCTCCGCCGCCAAGGCCGATGATGAAGGCGATGATGAAGATCCTGCCGATGTCGAGATTAGCCCGCTGGCGAAGAAGTTTGCTCAGCTCAAGCCTGGAGACTACAAGGCCTATCTACAGTTCATCTCAGCGAACCCGGAAATTGTCGCCGAGAAAGAGACTGACGGTCTACTCGTTGAGGCGTTCAACAGTCAGCTCAAGGGCCAAGATGATTATGCGCGCCAGTGCGTGCACCAAGGTCTTCTTCTGCAATACTGCCGTTCGCTTGGTCGTGACGGTATCCAGCTGTTCTTCACTCGGTATGCCAATCTTCTGCCCATATTTCTTTTCCTCTTCTTCAGTCAATGGCTAACATATAAACTTCTAGCATCACCACTAAAGATCACCGCGCCTCAACCCTGTTCCTTAATGATGTCAATGAAACTTACGCTCGTATCAAATCCCGCTCCGCTGAACTTAGCAAGGATGGCTCAGCGTCCAACGATCCTGCGGGCGTAGAGCAAATCCAGCTGCACGCCGTTGACCCCAACACCAAGATAACCATCAACCTTCCTGCCGCCAACAGCGAAGACCCCATTGAGATTGAGGCCCGCAAGATCTTTGACGCTTTCCCTGAAGACCTGCAAAAGGCACTGGCAACCGAGTCCTTGGACGAAGTCAACAAGGTTCTCGGGAAGATGTCCGTCGAGGAGGCAGAGGTCGTTGTGGAGCAATTGGGCAATGGTGGTATGCTCAGCTTGGAGGAAGGAATCGTGGATGCTACGACAGCAGAGGGCCAGAAGAAACTGAAGGAGCTGGAAGAAGAGGGAAAGCAGGAAGTGGGTGAACCCGGTGGCGACGTTACCGAGCTTGACTAAGGATATGCAAAAAGCGATGATGATATGAATTGAGTATGCATTTATTTATTTTCTCTTAATCCGAGAACAGGTTAGCAACTACTCCCAAGATTATTGTACATTTGTAACTTTCCATTCATCAGAGCTAATCAGCTGGCGGAGAAAATCCGTGGTATTAACGATGCTATCAATTTGAGTGAGATACTAATTTACAAACCCCCCTAAGAGACTTCGCTGCGTCGAGTAAAATAAAATAAAGAGAACAATTGACGTAGCGACCAGATCACGGCCAGGCTACCAAATAATGCGGGGGAGGGGGATGTAGAAAAAGCCATATCATATGAGTAAATGTGGGAAACTTGTGAATACCACGTCTTAACCCCGGACTCCCGAATCTTCTATCCCCCACGAGCCAAAGCAAACCACCTAGATTCCGCTGGAGCCGGGAGCCTCCTGGTCTTTTCGGAGGTCGATCAACAATTCACGGAAACGCTCCTTGCCGGAGCCGCTGGCACCGCCCGCGGAGCCCTTGCCCGATACATCAACCAGCTTAGCAATGCGCTCCCAGCTGGTGCCACCCGCAGAGGTATCCTCCCGGTTGGCGAGGAACTGTTCGGCCTCGGCGCGGGCGTGGGAGCGGTTCTTATCGGCCTTGTTGTTGTACGAAACATAGAAGTCGTCAATATCCTCTTGTGCCTTCTTGACGGTACTGGCCTTCTTCTCGGCGGAGACCTCTGCACGGCGGGCGATCTCAGAGTCACGCTTCTCGCGCCATTCACTGAAGATGGAAAAACAGACGTTAGCTTGGGAATCAGAGTCGAAACAAGATGAATGCAAATCGCAAAGGCAATGCGCCCCATCATTCAGAGCCTGAGATCCAACTCACCGAACAGCATCTCCCTCATCCTCAGGTTCCTGCGCGCTCTGGTATCCGGTGCGGGGGAAAGGTGAGCCGGAGCCAGTGATTGTGCCACCGGGAGCAACGCGCTGCATAGATGTAACCCCTGGTCAGCATACTGTATGTTCACCACCATGTATCCAATAGCCAATTCATACCTCATTCTGGTTCTGTGTCGCAACGGAGGGGAAGGATGACTCAAATTGGCCAATTTCCTCAGTGGGTTCATCACCTCCGCCGAGCAGGTCGTCATCCATCGTGCCTACATTCGCGCCGGCAACGTGGTCTTGAGAAGTAGCGAATTGCTCGGCATCTTCACCGAGCGCGGCACGCTCACGGGCAAGGAAATCATCATCGGTGGTGGCTTGGACGTCGGCTACTTCGGTTTGGCCTAAATGCGGGTCATGTTAGCTCCGGTGTAAGGAGAGCAAGTAAGGTGGGTTAAGCATACCCTCAGAGAAGTCCTCTAGGGAAGGGAAACGGTCAGCCATGCTGGGAATGGGTTGTACTTGACTGTTGTATGATTCAATAAAGACGTTTGAATCAAGGAGATGGTCTCGAGGAGGAGTAATCAAAGGGCCAGGAAGTTGATAGTTATAGGAAGCAGTGTTGACAGGTGTGGCCGGGGCGGGCTCGGAGCCCCGTTGTTCTGCCGGTTCCGGGGCGGTAAGCTTATCCATGTTTCAAGCTTTGGGGTACAGACCACTTCAACTTCACTTGTGATGCAGAAGGTTGAGAGTTGAGATCTTCGTTTGATATTCCTTTTGCTTTGTTCTGGTGGCTTTACTTGATTGCAACTTAACTGCAGTTTTAAATCTCGCCAGTGGTCTTCAATTGCTCCTTTCCTATTTGCTTTCACAGTGATTGCGACTTGCACTTCAGATCTGATAATTTCACTTCTCAAGAGCTCGCTGCTTAATTCAAGTGCTTACTATTTCTATCATTATGGCTTTCACTGATGATGCTGTCAAAGCAAAGCTATCAGCTCTGAACGACACGCAGGAGAGCATCGTTACTGTTGCGCAATGGGTCATGTTCCACAGGTACAGACGCTTACTCCAATCTCAAACAACTTGCTAATTTTTGACTGTAAATTTAGACGCCATGCTGAACGAACTGGACAAATTTGGCTTCAAAAGATTCGCGAATCGCCGCCTCCCAAGCGACTCAACTTGATCTACCTAGCTAATGGTATACATATCCTTCCACAACTGAGCTCCGCTCTGCTTGCTGATCATATATACAGAGGTTGCCCAGCAATCTAAAGTACGCGGAAAACATGATTTCCTCATTGCGTTATCCCCAGTCCGTCTCCCTACCGGTCCGGCATTGCAACTCAAACTAACAGAACAATAGATAATTGTCGACGCTACGTCAGCGGCTTACAAAGGTTCGCCGAGTGAATACCAACAAAGGATCCGCCGAGTCGTGGAGGTCTGGAGACAACGCAGTGTATTCGATGGACCTATTTTGGATGCAGTGGAAGCTCGTATAGATGGTAGGTCGGATCAATAGGCACGAGTGACTAGCCAAACTGATCATGTTACAGAACTCGACAAAGCTCGTCCTACAAACAAGAAACAAACCCTCGGAGGATCTTTCTTCAAGGACACTTCTTCGGGATCCACCCCGTCCGAACTACAGCCTCTCAACCCATTGCAGGTTGCTCTCAACAAGGCTGTCATCAACTCCACCAATTCCGCCACAAGCGCTACTTCGGAGTTCGATAAGCTTCACGACCCCAAGACACCGAAGCCTACGCTGCCTGTACACGCCGCACGTCTAAGTTCACTCTTGAAGACGCTCGCCAACGCAGAAAACTCCGTCTCTGAGGTAATCAAGTCGCGCCGCGCCTTGATCGATGGGCTTGAGAAGATTCTCCAGACCAACCGTGCAGAGCTATCGAAGGAGGAAGGCCTTAGCACCGAGCTCTCGCAGAAGAAAGCCTCAGTTGATACCGAAAAGCGCGAAGTCGAAGATGCGATTATGCGCGGTCTCCCCAGCGAAGAGTCCTCTACAAACCCCGGCGAACACAGCGGACACGACGATGCATCCGTCCGCCCTGAAGTCGAAGCTTTGACACCTCCCCCGGTGGAGGCTATTACGCCGGTGGGGTCCCCACAGCCAGAAAAGCAGCAGCTTCGCCGCGGCCCGTTTACCGAAGAGGCGGACGACGAACCCTCAGAATGGAACCCCATGAACATCCCCGATATGCAGCAGTCAGGCAACGGGACTGCCATCACTGATAAGCCCACTACCGCTTCTTCGAGCCATGGCAATGACTTTAACGTCGCTGCCGATGGTCATGCAAAGAGGCGGAAGATCTCGCATGGCGAGGAGGACTATGCGGCTTTTGCGGCCGGCGAGCTAGACGCTGATGTTGCCGATCTGCTTGCCACCCAAGGCAAACAGTAAGTAAGCTTGAAGCATAATAGTCGAGGCCAGATTTTACCTTGGTAATTTATGTGCGCCGGCTTCCCTTGTTTGGTGTGATTTATTCGTTTCTTTCTCTATTCTATCGATTGCCTCTTGGGAATTGTTTCGGTTTATGCTAGATATCATTATTAACATGTATGAAGTAACTAAATGTATGAGTTGGACCATGTAACATATGGCATTGATCAGACTCGTAGTCCGATTCTGCCCGAATTTTCTCCGTGCCAGTGTCTTGCATGGTGTCTAGTGTCTCCATATACATCGTGTTTAGGTGCCTACCTAGGTATTTGCTTGCGACCAGAACTAAGCAATACAGCAACTATCGATATGCAATGGGAATGTCTGCTCTTCTAGTCACATTAACTATGAACCCATGCTATTTGCAAAAGAAACGTCATCGAAATATATCCGGATCCATCCACCGATCTCGCGCGAAGCGGTTCGACAACTGATGCCTTCGCCCCCGATAAGACAACACAGAGCGGATATTGTTTGAAGATTCATCCTCTGGAGGTGGTGGTGGCTTTGAACTGCCCCCCTTCGGTTTCACGACCAGTAAAATGATCATACCCACCACGACAAGGAGAAGTAATAGCATGATCTTACGCTTAGTGGTTCGTTGTTGATAACTCGTAGCCTGTATGAGTCAGTTTCTCGTTCTAGCGACATTGAATGAGAAAAAAGGAGGTAACATACCACTTTCAGCTCCTTGTCCGCAGCCTTCACCTCAGTGCCCATTCGCTCGACATTGTAATCTATACGGTCCAACATGGTTCCTTGGTCGATAATCATGGTCTGCAGCTCCCGGAAAATATCCGAGAGTTCAATAATGCCCTTTGCGATATCGTTGATCTCGCGCTCCCGCTGCGCAATAGCAGCATCATTCTGACCAGTCTGCCGTTGTGAAGTCTCCTGCAACATCGTCTGCGAAAAGGACCTGTCGGCATCTGACTCCATCATCGACGGATCTGTGTATGGGTTCTGGGCCTGCGTAGGCGTGCCATCGAACGGCGTCGCGATGCCCTCAAGATCTCGCAATTCTGCACAGAAACAAATCACCAAATTAGCATATTTGAACCAACCGATTTCTCCAGCGTCACGGAAAGAGAACAAGAACAGAACAAGAAAAGAAAGAAGGGGTCCCATACTCCGCAAATAAGTACTCTGCTTCTTCCTAAACCTGGCGCTGGCCTCCTGCACCCTCGCAGCAAGCGAAATCTGAATATTCTTCGCCATAGTCTCCTCCCCACTCGTAACACCACCATGCGCCTTAGACTCGCTGACCATAGTCTCGATGCGCATAATAGCGCGCTGGCACTCATGAAAGGAGCGCGTGACATCCTGTGTCAAGCGCTCGATAACGCCCTCGTCCTGCCTGCGCAGCTCCTCGTCGCCGAAGCCGGGAAGGAGGTGTTTCTGGTGTAGCTTGTCGAGCTGGGCGGAGTTCTGGGCGATCTCGGATAACAGCTCGGAGACCTCTTCCTGCACGTCGACCCAGCGCGGCGGGAGGAGGTCCATTTCGATGACCATGTCGCCATCTTCGTCCGTTTCGGGTATTAGGCGCCTGTTTTCCTCCGGCTGCGAGGGTGTGTCGGAGAAGCCATTTGTTGGTGTGAAGTGTGGCTTTTTGGCTGGGTGGTGGATCAGGGATTGGCGGTAGGAGATGTAGCTAAGTTTGGAGGTGGAGTGTTAGTTGTTGTTATGACTTGTACGTTGGTCTTGTGGGTAGTGGTTCTTTTCGTTTCTTTTTTGGCTCGTCCCGGCGCTGACGGGTTGCGCTTGGGGTAGGGTAGGGTATATGGGGTTGCATACAGGTTGGTTCGATCCCGCCACATTGTGAGGGCATCCGGAGGATCGAGTTGTGTGACTGATTTATTAGTGTGGTGAGGTTATAGGAATCATGATCAGGTGGGAGTGTTTGGGATTGAATGGTCTAGAGTCTTGATGTAGCCGGAAGTTGATAGGAGCTCTCCACATGTCGGAAGGGGTCACGTATGGTATTCATCGTGTAATATGTGGTTTTGTCCACGTGGAATGTGGTAATTTTGGTATGGATGGGTAAGATCCAAAGACAGCTTGATTTGCACATATTCTCTACTAGAAATATATGCCTCTCTCACGTAAATTCAAATGGCTTACTATATGGCTCGTTTGCTTAACTAAAAGTGGCATTGACACCCCGTGGACCCCGGGATTTTCGAGCACAATATGGCCCAAATAGGTAACTATATGTTCTCAAGATAATGCATATTCGAAGTCTGACAGACTGGGGAATAACAGAACAACTATATTCCATTAATATAGGCTATTATAATATGTCTCGTAGTCAGCCTGATTCTAGGTCTATAAATACATCCGCAGTCTACACCCTACAAAGTACTAGAGATAACCTTGGGAAAGAGGTCCAGGATAAAACAAAAGCCAAGACCTTCCTAATGCAATTAAAGCAATCAAACCCCATGTCTATTCTGGTATAGTATCACTGTTAGCTCGATCATAATAGCCCTGGGGCGCGGGATCAAGCTTTCTTGTCCGGCGTACATCCACATCATACAAGATATAGAAGGAGATATATAAGATAGTACTTTTGAAAAGATATCCATATGTACGGAGTAGATATATAATAAGATAACAGAAGAAAAAGAAATACCAATGCATATATGCGCCCCCCTCCAGTGGCAACGTTCAGCCCCAGAGAGTCCCACCGCCCTGAGATGAAACGACGCTGACTGGGCACCTCAGGCACGCTATTTTGGTTACTCTCGTAAGGCTGCTCCCCTTAAACCCTCTTCTTCATTTGACCCCTCCTTACTTTGTTGTATTTTCCACCTACATTCATCATGGTATGTCCCTGATCCCCCTGACTTATCCGTTGTGTTGTCGAAAATAATCGACAACAAAACCCCCCACATTGCGGGGCATCGTCCCTGCTGAACCTCACTGACCATCGTATTCTCTAGGCTGATTCCCTCACCGAAGAGCAAGTTTCTGAGTACAAGGAGGCCTTCTCCCTGTTTGTGAGTGACTACACATACACATTGAAGATGTGATCATCGAAAACATGCTGACCGGGGTTTGTTTTGTTGCGAAATAGGACAAGGATGGCGATGGTACGTGTGGTCGCGCCCGACACAGCTTAGTCGAGCCCACAGCAGGGTCCTCGATGGAATTTCGAGAGAAAAGAAAACATTCTAACATGCAATCCTACGAATAGGACAAATCACCACCAAGGAGCTTGGCACAGTCATGCGCTCGCTGGGTCAGAACCCCTCCGAGTCCGAATTGCAGGATATGATCAACGAGGTTGATGCCGACAACAACGGCACTATTGACTTCCCCGGTACTTCACCATAATCTACTGGTATAAACGGGAGACGGCCACTGACGTGCGGTAGAATTCCTTACCATGATGGCTCGCAAGATGAAGGACACCGATTCCGAGGAGGAGATCCGCGAGGCATTCAAGGTCTTCGATCGCGACAACAACGGGTTCATTTCCGCCGCCGAGCTTCGCCACGTCATGACTTCCATCGGCGAGAAGCTGACCGACGACGAGGTGGACGAGATGATCCGCGAGGCGGACCAGGATGGTGATGGCCGGATCGACTGTACGTTTTGGAAACAATCCTGGAGCCTATGCCTCTCCAAATGCTAACGTCTCCATCTCCATATAGACAACGAGTTCGTTCAGCTCATGATGCAAAAATAAACGCCGCGTTCCCACCGTGCGCCATTTTCAATGTTAGCTGACGTCGCGGTTTTTTAACGAGAATGTTTCTCTTCCATTTCAAATTTCCAATACCGATTTCCTGTAGTCTATGCTCACTAGGCTATACATCTTGGATGATTTACGATCAAGCGTGTGCTTTGAAATGCAGACGGAGTGGACTGGGCGGTACTTTGGGTCAAGTGTTCATAATATAGGAATGATGGCTCTCTCCCTCTCCCTATAGTTCTGATGGTACTGGGCTTTCAACATCACCTTGTGCCAACCAGCCATGTCCATGTCCACGAAATACCGTAGCAAGCATGTAAGAAGTAAACTAACCATTCATCCATACCAAACCCCACCATTTAAGCATACAACTATCGATTAAACCTCAAAACCTCCATAAACTGCCTCGCAACATCTGCCCCAGACCACGGATCAGGATCTTCCTCAGCACGCTCACCAACCACAGAGCCAGTCTTATCAACCTTGGTATCAGCCCTAGTATCAGCCCCAGACCCAGCCTTCTTCCACCTCCTCAACCGATCCTTGACCTCCCTCCCGACATTCGGGATAAGAATCGCCTCCCGAGCCTCAACACCCAATCTCCCCCAAAACTCCCGAATCAGCGATGCAGTCGCCGCATACTCAGCATCGATATCCGACTCCTCAATCGCAGAGCTAGCGAGGTCGATACCGGCGCCTTCAACATCCACATCGCAATCACCGCCAGCACCAACACCGACATCAAACGACCCATCCTCCCGATCCACAGGAATGGCCTCCACAACAGACGGACCACACCACTCAATCTCAACAACTGTGCCACGCACACGCGCCGTCGGGAACGTCTGTCGCACGTCACCAAGGCGCACGCGGAAGTCACCAACCTCATAGACGATCCCGTTCGGGACAGCTAGCGTGAACCGGTGGCTCCAGAAGGGCTGGCAAGCGTAGGTGAAGTGCTGGAAGAGGGTTCCGTATGACGAAGGAGGGATAGTGGTCATGACCATTGGCGGGGAGGGGGAGTGATCTGGTGCGATGGCATTTACAGGTCCGGGCGCGCCTTGAGTTTGATTTTGGTTTGGTACTGGGATGGGCTTCTCCGGCTCCGAGGTGTAGATGAAGCCGTGGGTTGGGTAGTGGGTTAATGAGAGGAATTGCATGTAGCGTGGGTTTGAGGGTTTCTTGTTTGAGTTTGAAGAGGGAAGTAGGCCTTGGGTGTCGCGGAGGAGCTTTTGCTCGAGGCCCCAGCGGCCGATTGGGGTTAGTTCTTCATTTGGGAAGGCGGCGCGGAGGCGCTCTGTTATTACTTGGAGGGCTGTTGAGGCGTTTGGGTTTGAGGGGATGAAGTAGACGCTTTGTGGGGTTAGTTTGGAAGTTTGTGTTGGATTGGAGGAGGGGATTTACCCTGTGATGGGCATTTTTATGTTTGTTTTCTTCTTATATTCTGCAGAGGAAGAGATGGAACTGATGATCACAGCAGTGTTGAGCTGAGGGATATCGATTGGGGAATTGATGTGTTGGGACGATGGCGGTGATCAGCCCCTAGGTAGTCTTCAGTCCTACTAGAGGGTTGATTCAAGAGATCTGTAGCAGGTAGCGACCATGCAATATAGATATAGAGATTGATCAATAAGAATGATGATCAAGTCCAGTCCCAGAAGGAATGACAAAGGATGATTCCTAAACAGGAAGGGAGCTTTGCAATCTATACAGCTTGATTAGTATAAACACTGATAATGAGAAGAATGCGGTACCTTTAGACAATTTCTATGTATATGAGACTGTTCTGGAGGATCAAGTGGTCTCCAGGTGAAAGCCACGATATAACGGTGTGCAAACAGAGCAAACATCCAAACACTTCAACTGTCTGGAAACCAACTCTTTTTCTTGCAACGATAATTGCTATATTGCTATATTCATTTACTTTTCTATTGCATGGTATTGCAAGTAGAAAATTCAGGAATTCAGAGTGCTGCATTTTTTTCCTCTTTAGCTCGCAAATAGATTGATATGGCTCGAAAGTTCCTAAGGTCAGCCTTATGGTCACATGTGCAGCCTCATTCTCGGCTTCTTGATACTAGTCCCTTTGAGTCCTAAAGCACAAAATGGTGCGTATGAACGGGACCCTAACGATGTGATATTGATACACAAGCAGGCTTTCAGACTTGCAACTTGTTACTGTTTCCCGATCTTCGTCTAAATATCGATAAGATCAACACCTACTCCATCAGAGAGAGTCAGGGGCCGCAGTGGGGTTGGTGGCGCCCTCAGACAGAGTACAGCCTAGAGGCATAGAAGAGCCTCTTGGCGCTTTTATCGCAAGTCTAGACTTGACCATTGTACTCTAATAATAACATTAGTATACAGTTTGGACCCTGCAGTTTTCCCTGATTGCGTGGCCCCGGTGTGAAGGGGGCACATTCTCAAATTGCGCCAATCACCACTCGATGCTCTGCAACATCATGCCTTGCACCAAACTTCCGACAGCCACAAGGACGATCAATGGAGCTCCAAAGAACTCGGCCGTGTCTGACTCCTTGAGACCTCTCACAATCCATGACGTGCCACATTGTGTAAAACTGTGTCCATTTCCTCTTTTGCTTGTTCTAACTGTTCCGGATCTTATTCTCTTGGAGATACCAATGTCGGCCTTTGTTACTGGTCCCTACACTTGACAATTGACTTGTATACCATTCCACTCCTTCTCTGGGCTTCCTACGAGCATCCCTTTTTTTTTTGGTTGTTGTCATTTGGCACGCCCTTCTGCATTCATTTATTATGTATAACAAGCGCAAAAACCGACCTTTATCAACAGCATTGTTTGTGATTATCGCGACATACATTTTCTTCTTCTGGCTTCCTAGTACAAAAACATATCGAGGTCGCCCAGCAAAGCCAATCTCCAGAAAAGACAGCACCATTCGCCAAGACGCCATTCGTCTAAATAAAGTCACCGAGCGATTCCCGGTTACAGAGTACATCCCATTGCCAACAAGCCCGGCGAAAATTCCCCGCATCCAGTATAACTTCCCCGAAGAAACGCGCGGCGAGCGCAACGCCAGACTCAAGAAGCGGGATGCTGTGAAGGAGGCGTTTCTTCATTCATGGAATGGATATAAGGAACATGCGTGGATGCGAGACGAGGTGAAACCCCGCACTGGAGGATACCAGGATACCTTCAATGGCTGGGGTGCCACGCTTGTTGATTCGCTAGATGCGCTTGTGATTATGGGGTTAGACGATGAGCTGCAACTGGCTCTGGAGGCCCTGGAGGAAATCGACTTCACAACGACTAAGAGCAGACATGTGCCTGTCTTTGAGATCATCATTCGCTATATGGGTGGTTTTATTGCTGCTCATGACCTGACCGAGGGCAAACATCCTATCCTGCTAAGAAAGGCTGTTGAATTGGGAGAGATGATCTTTAATGCGTTTGATACGCATAATCGCATGCCTCAGGTGCGCTGGGAGTGGACTAGGTACGCCAAAATATTGACAAATATGCAATGATATTCGAGACTGACAATACCCAGATCCGCCCAAGGCAAAGAAATCACACCATCCGCACGCACGAGCTTAGCAGAAATGGGCTCCTTGACAATGGAGTTCACTCGCTTGACCCAATTGACCGGTGATCCCAAGTACTACGACGCCGTGCAGCGAATTATGAACGAGCTCGAGATCGGACAAGACAAGACCCGGATGCCGGGCATGTGGCCGACATGGATTGACACCGACCGAATGACATTCGACGACTCCGAGTTCACCATTGGCGGATGTGCCGATTCGGCGTACGAGTACTTGCCGAAAGAACACATTCTCCTGGGCGCACAGACAGACAAATATCGCCGCATGTACGAAAAGGCCATTGAAACATTCAACGAGAATCTACTGTTCAGAGGAATGACCCAGGATGAGGACCAACACGTTCTCTTCCCAGCTAATGTTGTTGCAATGCGGGGTGACTCGAAGACCTTCCAGTATGCGCCTGATCACCTCAAGTGCTTCATGGGCGGCACCGTGGCTATCGGGGCCAAGGTCTTCAATCGACCGGAGGATATGTATGTTGCCCGGGGCCTTACCGACGGCTGTGTCTGGGCATATGATGTTATGCCTACAGGGATTATGCCGGAAGTGTTCAAGGTCAGTCCTTGCAAGCACATTGACGAGTGTCCGTGGGATGAAGAGCAGTGGATGTCAGATGTCATATCGCGCTCTATCAGTACCGAAGAAGACCGCGAGAAAGCGGAGGACCATATTGAGGCTGAGCATTTGCCACCCGGTGTGACTAGTGTCCGAGACGCATCGTATAAGCTCAGGTACGGTTTCGTCCCATTCCTTCTGCTGCAGCTCACTAACATACTACCCGTCTAGACCTGAAGCTCTGGAGTCCCTGTTTGTCATGTACCGGATTACTGGAGATAAGACTCTTCAGGACTCCGCGTGGCGCATGTTTAAGAACATTGATAAGGCAACCCGGACTAAGTTTGGCCATTCGTCTATCAACGATGTGCGTCATTCGAAACCAAAACATCAGGACAAAATGGAGAGCTTTTGGCTTGCCGAGACTTTGAAATACCTCTATCTTATCTTTTCTGAGCCAGATCATATCAGTCTGGACGACTATGTGCTGTACGTTTGCTCCCAGTCGTGTTTACCCTATCTGAACAAGCTAATAATTCTCGTTTTAGGAGCACCGAAGCCCATCCTTTCAAGCGGCCAAGCAACTGAAGCGTTATAATATTGAGATCAGCTTTCATCACCAGCATAATATTGGTTTGATTCGACGGGACCGGCGTTACAGGAATTAGGGCTTCATTATCATACACAGCATATATTTCTTTCGCATCTACCAGAGCGAAGGATCTATCCCTGGAGCCCAATCCCCGGATTTATCTATGCATAATATCCCCCACATGATACAAGAAGCCTTAATATAAAACAAAATTATACATAAGCACAAACATCAACAGAATTAATCTTCAAATCCTCCCGCCTCCTCACCTCGGCCTCATCTTCATATTGAATCGAGTACCTGACCTCCTTATGAATAACCATCTTATCAGGCCCTTCTCCATCATCCACTCGCTCAGTCGCAGCACTCGCATGCCGATTATGCGACCTCGGTACAAGCTCGATCAAATCAGATTCTGTCGCAAACGAACCCACAGACCCAGCCCTCGCGCCATTCTTCCCTTTCTCCGGTACCTGAAAGCTCAGATTCTTGCGCGGTGCGCTGAGCGGGAACATCGACCGACGTACAGGCTCACGCACCACGTCCGATCTGCCGATCTTCCCATCCTTTCGGTTTTTCCCAAGCGCTCCGTGCGCACGGGGGCCGGTATCAGCACACAATGAAGGATCCAGGCGGGGGCGCTGATTCTCCGACTGTTCCAGCCCAGAACCAGAACCAGGACAACTAACGGCCGGAGTAACTAGCGGTGGCTTTGACCCTGTCCCGGCTCTTTTCCTCTGTATGCGGGACTGCGACATGGACCTCGAAGCGGTATTCGAATTCGAGCCGGACCCGGACCCAGACCCGGTCTTTGAGCTTTCTTTCGTACCGTTTGATCTCGACGCGCTATTCTCTAGCGTCGAGTCGCCCGCTGTACCGTAGTTTGTGCTCACGGCTGCCATGAAAGGTCGGAGACAGAATACGCTGCATGCGACTAGGGCGTAGTGAAGCTCGACTTGCATCCAGATTGTTGGTTTGACGGCGGCGAGGGTTGTGTCTTTGTTGTTCAGGGCTGCGTGGAGGGATGAGATGTGGATTAGGGAGAAAATTATGAGACTGGCATTTTGCGTTAGCCTTGGGGTTGAGATTGGGGATGCGTGTTTTACTCACGGAAACCGAAATATAAATGCGAAGCCGACGGCTAATTTGCGGCGAACGGACATAAAAAGACCTTTTAGGAGGATCACGGCGAGGATGAAGAGGAGGAGCTCGGTTATAACGTCGACTGCGGCGATGAATTGCCATCGTATGTACTACTCTTGCGAGATTAGAGACGGCTTCGGGGAATCGATGCATAGTATATCATTGGTAGTTTTACATACCAAGTCGCTGCATTCGCCGCCGTCACTCCGCCAAGGTGTGTTTAGCTCACAGTTGACTAAGACGATGAATATAGCTGGGATTACCCAGGCAGTGCACAGAGCCAGTGTCGCCCAGGATGCGCGGTTATGTGGTTTTTGTGGCGTGAGGCGGAGGTAGATAGCCACGACGCAGCATTTGGAGAGGTAGATGATTATCAGAGCGATGATATCGCTTGTTGCAATTAACTTAGGTAGCTGCTCAGTTCGGATCCATGGAAATAAAGTAACAGGACATCAAATAACAACTTACAGCTTGAATCTGATCGAGTCGACCATCCTTCAATAATGATATAGAAGTCCCGAATCCGCGCGAGCAGGCATAGAAGACGAGACTTGATTGCACCACGGCGACAGCCTGTACAGTAATTAAAATATTACGTGTCAGCAGTGTACTCAGGTAACATCCAGCCCAAATGTGACTCGACTCGACTCGAATCTTCAAGCTCTAACTCACCGTAGCGCCCAATAAAACCCAATCATCGCGCGCAAACGGCGGAATCAGCATGAGCCGCACATATAACCGAATCAAGAAACACACCAAGGACACGACCAGTCCCAGTGCAGCAGTGATGATTACCCACGCGCCATGGTGCAGGTCATCGACAACCTCGAAGGGCGGCGACTGGCCTGGCGGCACATACGGGCCCATGACAGGGGGAGAGAGCAAAAGCCACCGTGAAAAACGGAGTCTAGACAAGTACCCTTCTCGTTGTTATGATGTATATCATCATGGAAGGATGGGTATAATGTGGTGTGATGTGGAATGTATATATGGGCCGCGGTGATCAGCACAGACACAGAAGCGACTGTGAAAGGCTGCCAGATCCGGGTGCCATGTGGCTGGATGGCGTGGTGAGGACAAGTTAAAGAAGGGGTCTATTTGAGACGCTTGTATACGATAGAAAAACAGATGTAGGAGGTATGCGGGTCAAGGAGAGGCGATAACGACCGAGCTAGGTTCCGTTTCTCCTACGATGCGCTGCGATTGTGATTATTTCTGTCTTGGGAGATCATATGCCGATATCCGATTGAAACATGGATTATCGAGTCCAGACATGTGCCTAAGTACGGAGTACGGACGGAGTAGGGCTGGTGGGGCTCGCTCGATATGGGCAGATGTTGAAAGGGGGATTCGAATGTGCATGGCCGGTTTATCCCTTTCTTCTTGAAGGGTATAAGTGGCAATTATTATTCTCGGTGTAAGTTCAGGTTGTCTGGTTGGAATGGTGATTGACCTCTCTCCCTCACATCGAACTTCGACGTAGTACGGACTACTCCGTACTGTGGACATGCTGCTTTAGGGCACGGCGGCCCGCTGTAGGGTCGTCGATCAGCGTGCGCCATTGAGAATTAGGCTGTGGGTCGTTGGTGCGTTCTCATCCGATAGGCTGTCTTTTTAGCGCTTGGGCAAATCAAGCGAGGGGTTTATGCATTCACCCGGGTCGAGGCAAGCATGGAGTGTGGCGGAATTGTCTGGGGGATAAGCAACGAGGGGTGTGGGACAGGGATTGATAGAGAGTTAGCGCAATTGATGCATCAGAAATGTATCGGGTAGTGGTGCCGAGTCTATTCAAGGGGTTAGGTTTGTTTATATTTCGTATTTTGTGTGTTGTTCTATTATTTTGGTGAGTGCGCTCCTGAAAGCTGAAAGAGAGAAACAAGTCATGGTTTATACAACTGTGACAGAATAGAAGGATCCAGAGCAGCATTACAACCCCAACAGTCAGTCTGTATTTCAATATCTCCCAAGTTTTAGCGACGTTAAATGGACAAACCCCCTGTGGCATGCAAGGTGCCAATACGCCCCATTCCGGGCAAGAGACAAGGGATAGCAAAGTCCAAAAATGAGTTCCGACAGTCACATTCCCAGTTGGATTCGATGCAGCACCCTTGAGTAGAGAACGATGTATCATTCGGATCATTGCTTGGGTGTTCCGAGGAGGCCTTCTCTCCCACATGGCGCGTGAGAATTATTCACAGGCCATGCCTTGCGCCCACGTCAATACCACGCTTCGATCCCGGCAATTCAGTGGCCATCATGATTCCAGTCCTTTGGGTCTTCTCCTGATAACTGCCTTTTCTGGCTACAGCCATTTCTGTTAGCTCTATTAGAGGGTACTTTGATCGTTGGGCGCTTTTATACTTCGCATCCTACATCCTTCAGGGCGTCAAGTTGCCACGGGATATAGACTTTCTTTTTTATTCTCGCAGTTCCCTTCTTTTGCGGGGAATTTTGTTGTCTCATCTTGAATAGATTTATTTTCCATCTAGTCATTCAGTCACGCACGCGATCATGACGGTCTTCAGCAGGTCCAGGCCTGACTCGCAGCAGACGATGACTGGTCTTGACGACGAGGAGTATGCTCAGAAAGGCCTTGTTGAGCCGCGGTATATGGGCACGCTGGCAGATCGCCGTGATATGAATGCTCTTGGTCGAGTGCAGGTTCTGCGAGTAAGCTGCTCTGCTCTTGTCATTGCGGTTGTGGCGGTCTTGCTAACATGAGGAAGAGAAACTTTCGGTTTATCTCTATTGTTGGATTTGGATGCACTTTGATCTGCACATGGGAAGTTATCTTGACGTGCGTGCTAGTCCCTGCATATGGTGAGCATACAGACCTCTGACTCCATCAATAGATTGCTGGCGGCTGGCTTGACCGACGGCGGTACAGCGGGCTTGATATGGGGGTTCATCGGCGTCTCATGCGGGTTTACCCTTGTCTATGCCAGCATTGCTGAGATGGCCTCGATGTATGTGACTGATGACTTGCTGTCTCTGGCTGGAACCCCGCTAATCAATCGACAAATAGGGCCCCCACTGCCGGTGGACAGTATCATTGGGTGTCGGAGTTCGCACCAAGGAGAGGACAAAAGTACCTCAGCTATATTACAGGTAACACAGCTAGTCCTTGTGTAAGACTTGCTAGCTAATGTATTATCTTAGGATGGCTTTCTGCAATGGGTTGGCAATGCGCCATTGTGTCTATCGCGTACCTTGCTGGCACAATCATCCAAGGCCTGATCGTCTTGAACCAGCCAGATTATGACTTCCAGCGATGGCATGGCACCATGCTAGTGATTGCCATCTCGACATTCTCAATCTTATTCAACACCTTCCTAGCTAAGAATCTTCCCTTTGTGGAAGGATTGATCTTGATCATCCATGTTATTGGCCTGTTCGCCATCATCATCCCGTTATGGGTACTCGCACCGCGGAACAATGCCCACGCAGTGTTCACCACGTTCAACAACGGGGGCGGCTGGAACAACGCTGGGACGGCAACATTAGTCGGCTTATCTACTACCATAACCTCCATGCTTGGTTACGATTGCTCGGTTCATATGTGTAAGAAAGAGCTCTATGGCCGACCTCAGACCCGGTATATCGTGCTGACATTCAAAAGCCGAAGAAATCAAAGACGCATCAGAGACACTTCCAAAGGCAATGATGTCCTCTGTCGCCGTCAATGGTGTGCTAGGATTCATCATGCTAGTCACATTGTGCTTCACACTAGGCGAGGTCGACAAAATCCTCGATACACCGACGGGATTCCCATTTATCCAGATATTCTACAACACCACGGGTAGCATCGCCGCGACAAACGCCATGACCACTGTGCTAGTGGTGACGCTGACAGCCAGCACAATCACCGAGGTGGCGACGGCATCGCGCCAGCTCTGGTCGTTTGCACGGGACGAGGGGCTGCCCTTTTCGTCCTTTTTCGCATATGTAAGTCCCTGATCTGACCCCTGTGTGGCATCTGGAACAAGATGTATCGATTCGGCCATATTAACCCGTAACCCGTAACCACTAGGTCACCCCCGGCTGGAACATCCCCCTCAACTCCGTGATGGTGTCCCTAGTCATCACAGTGCTACTATCGATGATTAACATCGGGTCGGAGGTCGCCCTGAACGCCGTTATCTCGCTCACGATCACATCTCTATTGTCCGCGTACATCATCTCAATCGGGTGTGTATTTCTAAAACGCATTCGTGGTGAGCCGCTCCCACACCACCGGTGGTCGCTTGGGAAATTTGGCATGGCGGTGAATGTTGGGGCATTGGCGTTCCTCTGTCCGATTTTTGTCTTTGCGTTCTTTCCACTGTCGACGGATGTTACGGTTGAAACGATGAACTGGAGCGTGGCGATGTATGTTGGCATCGTTGGATCCGCGACGATTTACTATTTGGTTCGGGGGAGACATCATTTTATTCCACCTGTGGCTTTGGTTCAGCGGGATGAAAATAGTTAAGATTGCCTCTGGCTCGTAGGATTTGTTTTCTCTTTTTTTTTTTCCTTTTTTTGTTATTATTTTCCTGTCTACATATGGATGTTGGACTGCATTGTGTGTATTTTGTATTTTGATGACGTGATGATGTGACATACTGTATAGATACCTAGGTACGATGTTGGGATTCTGCTATTATTTATTACCTTGAGCATTACATTGTCCTTTTCAAACAGGTCTACCTAGGTACTCCGTACATTGTATAATAATGACGTGGCCTCACCCCTATTCGTGGTGATAGTTACTCGATTTAGATGTATCGGAGTCTTCCAAGCGCAAAGGCTCGACCGTTCGGCCATGTGAATTGAAATTAAGTTATCAGATGAAATTGTTTCATCCTCCTATAACACAAGCGCTTCGTGATCTCTGCTACTTCGTATATTGTATACAAAGCACAGGCTTTTTGTTCTGTCTAACGAAGAAGATAGTGCATCAGCAACACCTAATACGCAGCGCCATTGATACATAGAGATTTAGTGAGCACTAAAAGCCCGGAGATGAGCTATAAGTGGAGGACCCAGCCTCGTGATATCGGCAGTGGTTTCAGGCTATGCGCTATTATCGAATCCTTAACCAGCCACCAATGAAACTTTCGAGCTGAAAGCTCCAGGGGTGATCTGGTTTGTTTACTGTTTTTTTTCTAGAACATCCCTAGCTCATTCAATCTGACCCACTGATTGATTGCTGACATCCCCACTTTGGACCGAATGGTTGGGAAATTGATTTACCGAGGGTTAGGGACGTGTAAGCTAGGAGAACCGTGATGGGTCAAATACACCCTCTAGTCGGAAAGTGGGGAGTCCGTAGAGTTCCATTATTTTTTAAGAATGGGACTTGGAATCAGGGGAATTTATTTTATTGCAATCTAAGTAAAAGTACTCCGTATGTACGGAGTACAACAATATAAGTACCCCTTAACTCCCTAGATGCCCGTAATGTGGAGTTATCAGATGGGGATTGATTACTCAATGAGGACAAATCCTATCTGATTGATCTGATAACCGAGGTAATCTGTATGGTATTGTCATGTTACGAAAATTATTCCAATTTCAACCTTTTCTGTCGGCCCACCTCGGAACATCCTTTTTCTTTCCAATTGCAATTTAAAATGTCCCTATAAAAGCCCCTGTTCAACGTAAGTTGTATATTGTAAGATAGTCTAAATTGCAATCATATGATATTCTTACTATGGTCCAGGTCAACAGCCGGGACTCTCTTCGGCTGTTCCCAGCGCCACCGAATACGTGTAAGGTACAAGGTCATCTTCATATGCACCGTCGATCTGGATGGATACGATGACCCCAAATGGAGCCCTTGCCATATCCAGTAGTCGAGTCCTTATTACTACTGACTCTCAAGATCTCCATAAGTCAATATCCCATATTCCATTATATAGTGTAAAATATCAATGCCGGAACCAACCGCGTAACATACCCAGTACAGTAAGAATGTGGCAAATCTGATAAATCCCTGTACTGTTTCCGATCTTCCTGTGAAACCCCGTATTTCTCATTCCCATACCGTCATTTTCATTTTCCCGATTTTCTGTACGGAACTATCGCCCCGACCATTCTTCGGGTCCGCGTTCTCTTCCCTCATCCCACTCTTCTGTTCTCATGCTCTATTCATAGAAAGCCAAAAAAGGGGGCTTTATTACGTCCCTTGACCAGTATCACGTCTCGACTCATATACCCGGTCTTCCCTCGTTGCGCCGATTCTTGTGCAACTTTTCGGTGACTCCCAACACTCCCCTAAATTTCCTCATGGGTATGCGGAGAACACTCAATCCCAATCCAACGTTTGAGGCTCACATTCATGATCTATCAAATTAGTTCACGCCGTTCAACCAATCATGCCATCGGCGACTTACTCTACGGGGTCCCGTCCCCGCAGAGGCACTTATCAAGAAATCCCAGTGTCCTCGACCTCCCACCCAGATAACCCAATTCCGGAAGAGCCTCGAGGTGTACGTTCGCTCTCAGTAACCGACACCAATTTCAACGTCATTTCCTCGGGCTCCTCCCAGGGCACTGTATCGAGCGGCTCAAATTCCCCCGATACCCCTCTAACACCACCCACCGAGTCTCAATCCGAGGAAGAAAATGGAGAGGAAAAGGTTGACGGTGGTCGGCGACGACGACGGGCATCCACTGTCCTCATCTCACAGAACGCGGTTGATATGCGAAGGGTATTGGAGAATGTGGGCACAGCAGGCACTCAGAAGCTTCAATCTCTCTGCTGTGGTGGTGGTTGTTGCCGGGGACAGGCATTGCGCCCTGTAGATGGACCGATCTCAGGCTTCAATTCCATCGTTGCACCTATCGGCAACAAGGCATTTGATAGCCTCAAGCTGAACCTTGACCTCCTCACCATGGACAGTGAGCTTTCCAACATTGCCCCGCTCCCAGAGAAGACCGTTTCGTTCAAGTCGCCTCCCGCATCGGCAGCCGACATGACCTTTGGCCCTGCAGACCATCCGCCGGAATTCGTGCAACCGCATCCCCCTTACCAGGTTTACCGTGCGCCTCTGTTCCACACCCGTGAGTTGACAGGACCCGGAGCCGAGAAGCGTACCTACCACTTTGACATCGATGTCACCGACTACCCCGCTGAAAGCGGGATGGTCGACTTCGTAGTCGGCGGTGCAATTGGCGTGTGCCCCAAGAACAAGGACTCCGAAGTTGAGGAGGTCCTCAACCTCCTAGGTGTTCCGAAGTCTATGCGCGACAAGAAAGTCCTCATGCGCACAACCAAGGGCCGCTGGCCGACAATCTGGGGTGACGACAAGCCGCGCGAACTCATCACTACTCGTCGCGAAGTTCTAAGCTGGTGCTCCGACATCCAGAGTTACGCCCCAACAAAGCCACTCTTCCGCCTCCTCGCCGAGTACACAAGCGAGCCAAACGAGAAGAAAATCCTCGAATACCTCTCCTCAGCCCAAGGCCAAGGCGCCTTCTGCGACCTACGCACAAGCTCTTTCGTCTCCCTCACCCAACTCCTAACCGCCTTCTCAAGCTCTCAACCACCCCTCGATCACCTCCTCTCCGTCCTCAACACCCTGATGCCCCGCTTCTACTCCCTGTCCCAAGACCCCCAGATATCCTGCCAATACAAAGGCAGCGAATGCCGACGCTTAATTGAAGTCGCCGTCACAGTTGCGGAATCCGCTGACTGGCGCGGTGGGACCCGCACAGGCGTAGGATCTGGATACCTGGAGTCCCTCGCGCGGCGAGCGATTGCCGCCGAAGCCTCCGGCGAGAAACTGGACCTCCACGTGCCCATGTTCCGAGGACTGATGGCAAACCCTCTTGCAACGCGCTTTGCCTCAGATGGCCCGATGCTGCTCATCGGCGCTGGCGTTGGCATCGCACCTTTCCGCGGCTTCGTGCAGCGCCGTCTGCAGTCGGCGAACTGCGCCAATAAGGTCTGGGTGCTGCAAGGCGTGCGCGACTCGCTGCTCGACGAGCTTTACTCCGGCGAGTGGGGCGTGCATGAGGATAAGGTGCGCACTGTTGTGCAGAGCCGTAGGGGCGAGAGTCGTTATGTACAGGAAGAGGTTAGGCACCAGGCTGACCTCGTTTGGTTCGTTATCAACTCGCTTGATGGTCGTGTCTTCGTTTGTGGTTCGGGTAAGGGTATGGGTGAAGGTGTTGAGGCTGCTCTCATTGATGTTGCTATGGCAAAGGGTAATCTCAATGCTCAAGAGGCCGATATGTTCTGGCAGCGGAAGAAGGAGGCTGGACAGTATATTGCTGTAAGTTTTCATATGTTCTGATGTCTTGGGGTCTATACTGACTATTTTCAAGGAAACTTGGTGATCGCTTCAATTCTAAGTGGCTTGACGCATTGCGCCTTGATGGTTGAATGCTCATTCATGTGCACAAAGACATTATTGGTCCTTCGTCTGTACATATTTGTCCCATCCTGCCTGCATCTGCAAAAGCTCTGCTGTTGTTCTTTTGCTTCAAGCTTATGGCTAGACACACTCGACCAGGTCATCGACTGGCCTTACATCGTTTTGCTCTTTATCTGATTCATGTTCTTTTAGCGGGGCGGTTATTTGTTCTCTCTTGTCCTTTCCTCCTTTTGCATTCTTTATTTCTCGGGTTTATGGTTGTTATCTCTTTCGTTTTAGTTGAATATGGCATAAATCGATCTTTGTTTCTATCTGATTGTTCTTGGCAGTTCTTCGCACCATATCACGGCGGATTCGCTGTCTTCACGGCAGTCTCAGATGCCGAACCCAATCACAAAACAGACATGATGCACTCTGAAATAGAAAACTACCCTATATGGAAAGGCAATCGGCTATACATATCTTTCTTTTTGATCTCGTTTATTTTCACCGTTAGGGCTATCCCTAGCTGGCCCTCTGAACTGAACCATTCATCCCTCTCTCCTACTTTCATCAACCTACCTATGTCTATGAAGCTATCATCGGTTCTGTCTTGGTTACCTATGCTCGCCCTCGATATTCAGCGTTGGTCTATATATATCAATTGAATTTTGACACTATTGCAACTGATCTCACTGCGGAGCCATGGCCATGGTTGCCTTTGCCAGCACTAGACAGCAGAGCTCGGCAACTTTATTGGGGCAAATTCCAAGAGCGGCCATGCCATTTGCAGCTCGATAGCCTCGCTAAGGATCAGCTAACCCCCAATTAACCTGGCTAAGCACTAGAAAGGGAAAAAACACAGACGAGGTCCACCAACCGCGCGGTGTTAGACCCAGAGGCGTTGTGATGAAATCGCCGCGACCATGTCACCGTTGATCTGTCCTGTTCCAGAGGTCTGGGAACATACTTATTCATCTCAGACGTCTGGGCTTGTTCCGCCTTTTTTCAATTTCTCTCTAATCTCATCTACATCGTGGAGTCCCAACCACCTTACCCTACCTACTATTCCATCAGGCAGTGCCATGTCGACTAATGTAGCCGGCCACAATCTTGATTTGCCCAATATAAATGCCTGTTATTTCCCGTCTCGTCAACTCTATAATCAGCTAGTTCGTGCTAGAGAAGGAACAGCCTCGTGTTATAAAACAAACAGAAACTACTCAAGGCAATCGTCACCATCAGAAATTTGAAGTGCAATGCACAGCCATATATCCACACAACGGTGGTGACCTAGGTATCTCTCAGCAAAAGGTCAGGGTAAATAAATCATCCATCCATATATCTATGCATCATGCATCATCCACCAAATAAGAACAAGAAACACTGTTGTTGGGACGATCAAATCAGATCAACTCGAAATACTAGAAAGTATATCAAGCATAAATGAGAATACACAATTTGCAATGAATTGTGCGCTCGGGGTAATTCATCAAGACATTCTTCAGTCGACTTTCAGGTAAAACAAGAAAGGCGGATGCAAAGGGTTAACAAGCAAAGCACTAGAGCATGGCAACAACCACCACAACGGCAGCTGCCCCCATTGGCGCAGCAGTAGCCATAGCAGCTCCGGCATTGGGAGTCTGGGTTGCCTGGCTGGCTGTGAACGAAGCTGTTCCTGCTGTGACATCGATCCCGTAGGAAGTGTAGGACTTCGTTGGCAGGTTCTTGGTGGAGGTGGAGGTGGAGGTAGAGTACGAAACGCCAGCAGTGGTGCCGGTGACTTTCACGCTAAACGAACAGGAAGGAGACTGGGTGGCCTTTGCGAAAGTGCAATCAAAGTTATGGGTTCCAGTCACAGCATTGACTGACCCCGAGCCTGATGCGGTATATACACCAGTGAGACTGTAAGTGCTTGGGCCCTGGATCATGGTCCAGGGAGTAGCGATTTCGCAATCAGACTTAGGCGCATCGCTCAGGCATCCGATTTCGTAGGTTGTGGCGACGGCATTGATCCCAGCGACGCTGGCAGCAGTGCTGGTCCATGGGTGAAGGCTGAGCGAATGAGCCCATTGCATTCCACCGCCGAAATAGTTGATTCTGGTTGATTCGTCCGCAGTGACGAGGGCAGCTAGTGCTGTTGAGAGAAACCAAGTGATACGCATTATGTATTTCGTTTTGTCTTTGAAAGTTGAACTGTTAGAGCAACTGATGAGTAGAGATTATGGGATCAAGAAAGAGAAAGGAACTAAGTGGGAAAGAGGACCTCTTTAAGTGGCATTCCCCAAACTATCAGGGGGCCGGCCCCCGTATGAACTCAGCCCAGCAAATGAGCTGATACACTGCAGGCTAACTATGCAACTAAGCAAAGCGACATAATCTCATTGGTTTGACCGTAAAGGGACGTGCGTAGGGCACCCGACCAGAGCCGGATCAACCGCTGTAGCCTAATTGATGGTGATGGTGCAGATGCACTAGGCATGCCACCCTTTGATGCGCGCTCTTTGAACAAAGATATAGGGGAAACTGACTGCAAAACTAATGAAGTCCCTCTATGTTTTCCCTTTTGGGGACGTGATTAGAGGATCGAGCCCCGTGGGGGCCGTTTCACACGTTTTCACTCCTGTATCAGGTTGGGGCCGCCCCAATCGGGCTGAAGCATAATGCACCCTCGACGGCGGAACAGGAAATCTACGCACTGATAATGTATATGCTGTTATTGGATTTTTATTGGAGAAGACGGAAATAGCGACAATTATGATCTACGGCATGGGTGAACGAATCTCCGTGGAGAAGGCAAGGTGGGAGAAAACCGTAGACTGAATTGAGCGTGACTGGGAGAGAGAAAGAGAGGACGATCAATCTAGGTAAGGAGTAATGTGCTATCCACCTTAGACAGTATGTTTCCTTGGCAATTTCTAGATATCTTTGCAATATCTAGACCGCTACTCCGTCGAGAAAACAACCAGAGTTGTTCGAGCGAGTGGTATAAGACGGGTGCCTAATCGAGCAGTGGATATTGGTATAGATCCTGATAGTCCAGGCCAGTACGCTAACTAACTCGGAGCTCGTCTTCTTCTCTACTAACTATGAGCAGCCGCATACTTGGCCAACATATTATTTGGCAGTCTCGATGTTGTACTTGTATTCAGTATGACTGTCGCGTAGTGCGGAAGTCACAAATTTGACAGGGGTAGGCCTATAAGACAATACAATAGGTTGTTTGAATATAGTGTTAGACTCGGGAAATAGAGTTAAGCATCCACTGTTCCTCCGCAGGTGAACCATGGTATGGACCTTCGTTGCACTTTCAAAGTTCTATTGGCTTTCATGACTTCCAAGATTGACCTTCCAAGGTTTCCGAGGTTTCTTCCGAACGTATCAGTCCTGGGAAGGCGGTATGTGAGCTATTCATGGCTGCCTAGCCTAGAGATATTGTTCCAACAACCATCCTGAATATCATCCGGACTTCTTCCCTACCTAGGTAACACCTTACGATCAAAATGTCAGAAGACGAAATAAATCCAGAACTCCTTCCTATCACCATTTCCGCAAACACTTTAACTCCAAATCCTAATGCTTCACGTTTCGATCTCCTTTACTCCACCATCGTGGCCACCATCCATGATGTGCAAGCTCGATCTGAGATTGATCGTCCGGACTACATTGTAATTACTGATATTACAAAACAAGAAGGTGAACGACTCTGGGACATGCTTGAAGAAAATTTCGAGTCGAGCGGGATCCGAAAGACCCTCGATACGTACAACAGAACCTTGAGTACCAAGCTGTGAGTCTTTGGCAGAGAAAGTGGAAACACATATATCGCTTTTCAATGAGGCGTTCATGGCTACAGAATGAAAGGTTGAAAGTCTGTATTTTAAGTTGCTAAGATCATGTGGTGCTTGCTCCGGGTTAGAGGTAAGACCTCGTTAGTTATTCGCTGTTTCTGAGTCGACAATAGGATTCCCGGGTAGGAATTCAGTTGCTTCTTTCTTATCCTCTAACTCCTCATCTCCCGCCTCCTTATTAGAAGCCTAGGAGACGTCGACGGCAATGATCTTCCTTTGTTTGTGTGAGCATCGACGGCCTCCCTATTATATTATAGAAGGCTTCGGGGATGCGATAGAGTTTCTTATCCTACTTTAGTAGTGTGTGACTGCTGCTTTATAGTCTAGGCTCCAACGCCCTATGTAGACCTAAAAAGCTGTTTTCTACAGTGGCCACCGAACTTGTCATACCTCTTCCTTAACCGGCTTCCTACGCCAGCCGAGAAGAAATAGTTGCCAACCGAACTCGAATATAAGCTTCGACACTCACTCTCTGTCTCAAAGTTGGCTACAGCAATGAGGACTACGCTGACAAATATGGATGTAATGCCACGTTTGTGCAAATCCGTGCTTATTGTAAATAGGACACAGTCTGAGCAGTTGAATTTGATTCCTATTTCTCTCGCCTAGTTTGGCATGTAACCCATTAGACCGCATCTTTATTTTCACTATATTGCTCTTGAAAATCGCCAATGCTGAGATATGGATATATTTCAAGGAGATACCAAAAGGCCCCTCAGGTGTAACTTGTTCAGCATATGTGATAAGTGGGCTATGCCGTCCTCACCACCCCATACTCGTACATGGGCTTCCGGTTCGAAAATGGAGCGAGTGACATTTAGGGGGGTTATATGCTTGTTTATATCCCCAATTATATTGCATTAGGAAGTAGCAGGAAGTGGTAGAAGTGGTACTTCTGACGTCTCACATAGAATCGAAGTCTTTCCTAATCGAGCCAGATAGCGTTATATGTCTCTAAATTTAGCCGACAAGGGTAGCAGCTCCAACCGAGCAGAAATCAGACAAAGAAACAAAGTACTATCGACACGGTGTTTAGCGCCGAGTCAGGCACTAATGCATAACCCACCGATTCATCACCCGAGCTCCCCTCGCTACACCTTTATCATCCAGCAAGTCAGATCACCCCATAGGGACAGGAAGTCTATTTCCGGGCCCTGCCTAACTGCCTAACCCGTTCAAGAAAGAGACGTCTGACGCCCGCCCACGTCATTTAAAAAGACAAGGCCCAATTTAAAACTAATAAAATATTTGATCTGACCAATAGAGAAAAGAGCCTGTAATATCACTTTGCATACCGACGAGGGATTGGTGGCCTTATCATGAACTATACTCTTGGCATACCTAAATCATGCATGTGTGGTCCTCCGGTGACACGAGTCTATGTTGTTTTGGGCAGCCAAATAAGCAAACAATTCGGGTTGTCCAAATACTAGCCAGGTACATGCTTAAAATGTGCACCTATCAACAACCTAGACGTTTAATTCAGGGTGGTTTATGCAGAGGGCCCTTTTGGGATGCCCAATGTTGCATCATTGTGTTACTATGCTATGGAGTACTTGTGCTATGAGCCATAACGCTGCATATCATCTTATTATGTTTTATTGTATGTATTCCTAATGGCAATTCCTTTCTGATACCCACATCGACAGGTTCTTTTTTTTTTAAAAAAAAAGAAGAAGAATCGGACCTGCTTTTGACGGTTCACGAAAAGGAGACTTGTATTGATTCTAGAAGGAATTCTTGGCAATTCAATATTATCATAGACCAAATAGAAGCTCAAATGTCAGAAAAATGAAAATAAGGTTAGACACCCAAAATTGGACCAAAATAAAAATAAAATAAAATAAAATAAACGTAAGATGTAAAATGTAAAATGTAAAATTTGGAATAAAAAATAAAACTAATTAAAATTAAAAATTAAAAATTAAAAAATTAAAAAATTAGCCCTCGGCGGACCCAAGAACCGGGAAATGAAAATGACAAATACTGCAAGTATCCATGGTTCAGTATGTGCTCCCACCGATCTGGTGTAATTCCTCCGACGCTAGGGTTTACAGGCCAAAACTATATGCAAGAGAGGCAGAGAAAGGCAAGACGTAATGTTTACCCCTCTCTATTTCCCCTCTAATGACTCTGGCTGCTTTGAGAGGACCAATCACTCTCATTTTGGACCAGTCCATTTTCCAAGAGACGATCCTGGTTGCCTGCGAGATCCGATGATCTGCATTCCTTCATGCACGATCTCTGATCTCGTGAATGAGGATCTAAGGGCACGGCAGGTATGACGATCGGATGAAAGTTCCAATTTCATTTTCTTTCACTTTTCTCTATGCACTTTCTTTGTTGGCTGAAGTGTACGAAGGTCCTCGGTTTGAGAATTTCATGAAATAAATCTTTCAAATTCCGATTTTTCGAAACAGGTCTCTTTGGAACGACGAGTCAAAGACAGTCTCGGTAGATTGTAAGCTTCGAGGCTGGCTCCATTCCGATCGGGAATAATTTTCGGATTTATTTAAAAGGGGATCTTCCATTCGATGGGTGGATCGACAATATGGGTCTAAAGGACATACTCTAGGGCCCGAGGTGACTGCGGTGTAAAGTTCAGTTATTAAAGGTGACTGCGGTGTAAAGTTCAGTTATTAAACTTTGAAGTCAATAGTCTCGGGTGTCAGATGAAGACGGGTTATTATAGGGGCTATAGTATAGGGCTGTACAGGGGAAAGCCAAACAATTCCAATATGATAGTACATAGATCGATACTTGTCACTATTGGAGTACCATTGTGCTCCAGGATTCGCTAGGAACCTATCCAATCACAAAAAAATCCAGAAAAAGGAACTCCGTTATTCCGACTTGATTGGCTGACTAGCACTAGGCTGGATCAGAGTCAGCTCGCATTTATGTACTCAGTACGGAGTAGTCCAGTGATCTCCAGACATGACAGGCTTGCGCCACTATTGAATTGTCAGAGAGTGACTAGTTTCTAGAGCGGGTCTGTTAGTGCAATTTGTGTCGTGTCAAACTGAGAAACTGCTCCAGAATATAGTGGTCCAGAAGCCATCGTCTGGACGCGATACGCGAGGTAAAGATGCTAATTAGCGCAAATCACTCAATTTACGGTCGGTGAGATTCTAAGTTAAGTACCCAAAATGTAACACAACTAAGAGATATCATATGCGAGCGTATCTTCAATCCAATCATATCAATAGCCGCGACATTACCACCAGTTCACGAGTGCATAACGTGACAGCAGGCGGGAAAAGAAAAGGAAAAAACCAAAGCGGGTTCTCCGGATGATCCTTGATCTGACATACGGAGACAGAAAATAAATTCCTGAAAAAGAAACCAGAAAAAAAAAAAGCCCTGGACGCCACAAGCTCTCGAAGGAAGTGGAGATACAAATTGAAGAATCCCTTGGTGATCTATCCCTGTAGACCAATACCAGCCCCTCTCCCTTTCCATTTGGTCGATCAATCACCGTGCCCACCGAGAGGCTCTAGGCAATCTACGATCGATCCGAGACGTCACCTCTGAGAATTTTGATTCGTCCAAACTAAATCCAGACCTTTTCTGTCTTTTGTACCCACCATCCGGGTTAAGCTCTCTTCGGAGCACGATCTTTTTAGAACCAGTGACAACTCCCCTTGGAAGTGGCGATCTTTTGCGATTCGGTGGAAGATCCACTTTGGATACTCTTTTTTTGGTCTTTTACCATACGAGGTTCGGTCTACATCTTTAGACTTGACACTCTGGTTGTCTTTTCCTCACAGGAGTGGGTGTTTTTTCCCTTCTGTCACTATTTTGTCACGAACTACTCCGTACCGAGTACCGAGTCCCGAATCATCCAGATCCCCAGGAAAAAAGCAATATGGATGTGATTTGATTTGATATGTATTTAATTAGAGAACTAATTAACTTTAGCCTGACTCAGGCACATAATGACAGAACTACCCCCCCCTCCTTACTCCCCTATCTACCGGACATCCCCTCTTCCCCAATATTTTCCTACAATGTACTCTCTGTATATTCCCTTTAGTTGTTCTTTTATAAACATTTACTTTCCAAGTATGCTATACTGTCTGGTTTTAGTTTGATTTCAAAGGACCTTGGAAGATCTCTTTTTTAGGATAATTGGTAATACCGGCTTATAAGCACTGACATAGGATCCCCTAATTTGACGTACACTAGTGAATCACACCAGCTTTCTCAAAGAGTTATTATATTTTCAGTCAAGAAACTCCGATGTCCTTTACGAAGCATCCAATCAAAACCCCTAAAATACAAGTAGTTCGTGAGATAGACCTAAGACTATTCCATAACCAAAGACTATATATCTGTCAACCTTAACCACACTTTCTCTTGATCTCTCAGCCCTTGACGCGGAGCCTTGGTGCTCCGACTCAATGTACCCACTACGCCCACGATCGTCATTTTTCGGCCCCCCCTGTTCTTGCTTTTCCATGGACTTGTACCAGCTGGATCTTTTTTATTTTATTTTATTTTTAATTTACTTTAATGTAGATTTTGGGGCCACCTTTTTTTTTTGGTAGAAATAATGTACGGGGCCCTGCATTATTTGGGAAACCGCATTTCCATCTTTGCCCTCATTCCCCAACCTTGCATATAATCTTGGCCTTTCTCTTTTTTATTTTACCATGTCAACGTAAAATCAGCCTGCTTTCCCTGGTGAGTGCTTCCTTCGGATACTTTCACCCCTCATCACTTCCCTTTTACACCTTTTCCTGGAGAGTCTCGGCCTTTTGAACTACAAACTCGTCTGATATTCGATCCTGACCGTCTCGAGTATAGTTCTTATTTTTGTACACTGTGAAAGTATTTTGCCACGGACATTTCTATCCTTGTCCCTCCCCAAATACCTTGTCTATGTCACAGTCCCATGAGGTAGACGAAGATACCAATATGGCTATTTCGTATACCCAGTCGTCAACCGGACACCCTCACCAAACTCTCCCCTCATTCCGCGAGGTAAGATCATAGCCTTCAATCCTCTCAGAAACATGACCTCAAATCAATATCTAACATCCCTCAGCTGCTCCCCGCTCACCTCCACGATGAAATCGAATCAACATCCCCATTCTACACCACCCCCCGCCACTCACAAGACCGCCCACCCTCAGGCCACGAAATGGCCGACCCCCGCTCAATCACATACACCAACCAAACCAACCAAATTCCCTACGAATCCCACCGTGAATACCCAGTCTCCCGCGGCGCAGACCACCAACCCCGCATGCCAGACCCAGGCCACCACATGCATCTAGCCGAAAACGCATCCCGCGGGCCCAGCCCAATTCTTCCCCCAATCCGTGACCTGGACTCCATTCCCGGTCGAGCAATGAACCCGGCCTCCAGCAGCGGGTATTCCGAGCGTCCCCCACGCTCCGACCCCTTCGTTGCACAGGAATACCGCCAGCCTGCGCCGACGGCAGCAATGTCCGCTGATCCGCGCGGCGAGCACTTTGCCCAGCCCATCATGCATCCCCAGTCGCCGTATGGACATCCTGGTATGGCGTACGCGGATGAGCAGATGTCGCCGCAGATGATGGGACACGGGCAGGGAAATTTCGGTATTATGGGGGACCCAATTGACCCTAAGACGAAGCGGAGACGGGGGAATTTGCCCAAGCCTGTTACAGATATCCTGCGGGCTTGGTTCCATGAGCATCTTGATCACCCTTATCCCAGTGAGGAGGATAAGCAGATGTTTATGACGAGAACGGGGCTTTCGATTAGTCAGGTAAGCACGTTTGAAACTGGAGACTGGCGATTGAGTCGCTAACTTTTGTCTTTTCTATACAGATTAGTAACTGGTTTATCAATGCTCGGAGACGACAGCTTCCTGCGCTGCGGAACCAAATGCGCAGTGGTGCGGATACGGAGTCTCAGCGACAGTCGCCTTTTAGTGATGTGGACGGATCGGAGCACATGCCCTCTCCTCGTCACTAGTGGCGATTGACCTGGACCTTGAGGTCCGGGTTTGATCACGGCACCCTTCTTTTTCATTTCTGTTCATTCTTCCACGTTACACGGCATTCGAAACGTCAGCGTTTTATTCACTTTACGACTGGGACGCTTTTATTTTGTTTCTCTACCATTTACGACTCACGGGGTTGAGGACACGGCGAGCTTGATAGACTGGCATCTTTCTTTCTTTTTTTTTCTATGTGTTTAATGTCTTTTTTTCCCTTTCTCACCTTCCATGTCTCTGGAGTTCACTTTACATGTCACATTGCCGTCCGGTACGAAGACTCTGGTCAGACATTATATTTTGATACCCTTTCTCTATGGTCGCGTTTACCAAGCGGGAACTCATTTCGTGGGAAACAACCGGCAAAAGGGGTACACGACAATTTATGGCATTGGGAATCTCATTGAATCCTTTGTATGATTTACTCTACTTTGTGGTTTTCTTTTCTCTCCATGTTGCGCCGCATTTCCATTGCATTGTGTGTCCCTGGACAAGACCCGCGAAAACTGCATTACTAGGTGTTCTTTCAAATCTGCATGACACAACCAATTTTTTTTTTTTTAAGTTTAATTTTCCGATTCTGATAATTGTCATTTCTCCATCCCTATAAGCGCCAACGCGGATCCGAGAGGTGAAGCAATACCGAGATACGGAGTACCAAGCATATCTCAGCTGCCCACCGCACAACCCGTCTCCACTTTGTCCGCATCGCGACTAGCCTATCCAGGTTCTTGCTCGCACCCCGAAACGTGGATCTTACCTTACCCACGGCTCCCAGCACCACCCTTTCGATCCTCATGGTCTTGCGAGCTGGGAAACTGGCTTGGATATAATTTACCGCATGTCCATACAATATACGTAAGCAAAGCTATCTGCCCAGGTGGACACATAATTTTCTTGAGCCATTTCCAGGGACTGCCATTGAAAAGGTGGCTTGCGGGCCGGGGGCAAAGAGCCAGAACCAAGGTTTGAACTGTCAGTAAACTACCTAGGTAAATTCCAAATTGATAGACCCGTAAACTAGTGGATATTCTACCTAGGTACTCCACCAGGGCATGTGTCAAGATCGACCCCCTTTTTGACTTTTTATTTGTTCATCCATGGATGACGTCGACCTTGGGAGTTACCAAATATCAACCTCATCCTTACCACGGTCTATGTTCCTTTTAACTTTCAGATAGCGCTTAGAGTTTGGTTCGCGCGGGAACTCAGTATGATCTGGTTCTGTTATACGCCTTGCATTGCATTCAATATTAGGCTTATAATAAAGTTATCGAAAATATTAACTTTCAAGATTTTGAGTGAATTCCAAATGGCATGAACTATGAACTGACAGCTGCATGGAGCCCAACTTTAAACTTCAGCTTTTCGGTCCCTCCGTCCACAAATCAACAAATCTACAAACTTAGACATTCACAAATCCACACAGGAACCACTCCAGACCATGGAACTTACTTTGACTTTGTGTCAGCCACGTGAGCCCGGATTCGATCCAGATCTCCTTCTAAACGGGGTTATTCGGGGCTTTTTTACCTTTGACAGCCCCGAAGCATGGTATATCGACGTGTTCGACCAGACTTAATTTTGATGTGGAATTGAACATGTTAATTAAACATTTACGATAAAGGTGGTTCGCTGAACCATATATGGCTCATTCTGGAATATTAAACATGTTTGCTCAGCTCCTATTCCGATTCCGAAATATACCTAGATTGAGCGCGGTTGGGAACTGAGACAGGTGGAAATCTCTTCGGTCGCATCACATTACTAACGGATTGTACCTGGCCATTTCTATTTTTTGTGTTATTTCTGTGGATTTTCCGAGCTGACCCCGGAAGACACAATTATGGGGTCATGACAGACCTCGAAAAACTTACTTGACTGCCGATCTTGTGCTTCGGCCACGCTACCGAGTAGAATTTAATCATTTGCAGGGGCGGATACAATACGGAGTATACGATGTAGGATCTACCACCGCTCAGGTATGTACAAATTTGAGACTCCAGTGAGGGGACTGCAACCCACTTGGTTGAACTCATATTGAAAAAAAGTGATATCAAATTCGCATCCCATAAACCGAACATAAAAAAAAAAAAGAAAAAAGAAAAAGGGAAAGGGAAGGGAAGGGGAAGGGGGCAAAAACAGGATTAGGGTTGCAGTTACACATATCTGCCCCGTGCTGCACAGAAGTAAATAGCATCTAATGCACAATGTACCTCGACATCATAAAAAGCAAAATCAAAAAAGCAAGCATCTCATACATACGGGGTACAGAGTACATATGTTGTACCCTCGCGATACAACATAAAGGGTATAAACGAACAGGGGGTGAACCCCATAACTTAGTCCCAGATAGGGGGGGCAGCGGATATGCAAGCCACTAGCCCAAACCCCGACATGCACTTTCTCTGACGTCCACGACTGGCCGATCTAAAAAGCAAAAACGCACCCAACAAAAGTCGTGCAGCGTGCAGCGTGCATACAACTTCCAGTTTTCGTCGAGATCGGCCGAATCACAGTCTATTGGAACATTTATCCACCACCGGACCACCCACCCCCCCCCCTCTCCCTTTACCGTTGTACCCTTACAACCCTGCCTTTGTCACTTGTCAACTAACCCAAGGCAAAATGCGCAACCAAACCCCGGTTCTGCGGGTTCTGCTGGTTCTGCACCTTACGCTTTCCGAATCTGTTTCCGCCCTTGGATTTCTCGCCACTACGGGTGGATCCCCGATCAGTGTCTTAGCCACCCCCACTTTAGTCATTCGGTATCCAGATACGCGCATCCGACCCGTCATATAGCGGTGAAATTAGCGTTTTAACACTTTGTCGTGCACAAGTGTAATTATGCACATTTGGAACTGTATTAGGCAACTATATCGCATGTGCTCCGTGCGACGTACATATATGTTGGGTGCTATGTATGTGTATGTCTTCCCCTCTGTGCTGTCACGGGCGCTTAGGCCTCGGTTATGGACGTGCGTGTTGATCACAACGACGTTTCTGCTAGGTGAGGTAGGAGGCGTGCGCTTTCTTTTTCCATCGGAGGTGTCAACTGCGGGATTTGTGAGCTGTCTCATGTCAGGATTTGGGTTGTGATGATCGCGTGTAGATCGAGAGATGGGTTCGTGCGATCGTGACTCTCACCGTATACTTCGGAGAACTACGTAATACTACTAACATCTGTACTCTGTACGGAGGGAGTACAACGTATGTAGGTGTATTCCGTACATTCATAACTGAATAATTGGATCGGAGTGCGGAGTACGCGGAGCAGTGTACCTAATATATGTCATATGATTCAATCCGATCACTTATTGGATTTCAATCATCACTTTAAAGGGGGAATTGAAATTGAAACACCTGACCTACCTGCGTTGAATGTAACCATATAATTTATTGGTAATTTATTTTTAGATGTTCTTCGCTACAAGCCGACTGCCATGATCTGGATTTGATCCCGTCCAAGCTTCACACGAACTATTGAATCTTGTCATATCAATTCCAGACGATCGACAGACCCACCGTTCGACGCCTATTATGTACTAGGTTCAATAGCGTCGTTTAGCCTGGCCGTAGTGGCTTTTTTGACATTTGCATTCTCACTTTTTGGGAGTCTTTGCTCGGGGGTTTGTATTATTGTGGACTAGCGTTATACTCCGTAGACGAGATAGCCGCTTGTACCCCATACTCGTCTGTACACTCCGTACGGAGTACTATCCGCCACGATAAAATATATACTGCATGTCTTTTCAATAATGTACGTAGGTGTGGGTTTGCTAGCCACGGGTGTCATTGAGTTCATAGAGAGTCATCAGGTAGGGTCTTGTGTCTACTCCGTACCAGAACCAGGTTCGACGCTACTTATTCGTTTGTGTTAAGTGATGATATAGCTGCCCACGTTCTAAGAAAGGGTTGGTTAGTTAACATGTCTAGGTACATGCGTAGATCGGCTTCACGATCATGTTCCACCGCGTATACCACTATATTGTACCAGCTAAGTATCGGCCAGGTACTTATCTTTAGATCGATCAACCCCAACTAGCAGTGACATGCAGCTATGTACATATGCTCTTCAAAATGATATATATCTATAATACCAAGTCATAACTATCCATCTGTGTCACACTCCTCGCTTATGTATCACAGTTCTGCAAGGGGAGAAGGAAGCAGCACATAAATGCACCAGCTTGTCATTGTGCACGAAACATTTATGACTGATACAACCAAGTTATGCATGCTACACATGTAATGCTACGAAGAGAAAAACAAAGGAGAATATATGAGATGTCGGGCAGAGATAGATTTGTCAATGCATATCACTTCTCGGGTATCTAGAAGCTCGGGCGTCCCATTTAGGTACGCTAATGCACACTTGATGTAATTGATGTCGTACTGCCGTCGTATGTAAGCATAGTATTTGAACTACCTTCTAGTACAATATAGATGAGTATACTCTAGTGGGTTGCATATCTAGGTAACTCGGTCCCTGGGCACTAATTTAAATTATGTCCTACGGCTGGAATATCTGCTTGTAAACGGCTTGTAAGTATATCTTATGTTGACACACGAGTTGTACCTCTCTTTGCGCTTTGTGCATAACCGTGGTACCTTCTATGTTTCGGCTTGAGACTCGAATTAGGGGATGTAACCAAGGTAGATACACCAATTAAATGACTATAGAATTCTTAATGGTTTCCGATATTGGATATTGAATTGTATCGGCAAAGGCAAGTCCAAAAGAGAGACCCTGGTTATGAGGAGATTATATGGTTCGAAGGAAAACGGGTTATCACCCAACTTATTGATTTTCTCTCTCCCTAGGGTATTTCAAAAGGGGTTCCTCCAGCTGTATAATTTCTACTCGGCGTATCGCTCATCGTGCTATGCTATCGCTCTGTTGTCACTCCCAGTTTCTATAGTAATGCCGGGGAGTAGTCGTGCCGTTTTCTACAGCGAGAGGTCTTCATCTACAACGCATGTTGGACAGAACTATCTCGCATAGCCGCTGTGTAGCATTGGGGAAAAGAAGTTATATGCACTTCAATAGATCTCGTGTAGTGTCTAATAAATTTCCAGTCGTGTTTCCTAGACGAGTTTATGTTTCGCTGGGCGTAGGTATGACTATTTCAAACTTCGCTTTTTCGTTCCTACGTTCGTTTAGGTCTGCGCCAGGATAGAAAGAAATTGCAAATTTAGTGGCAACGTTTTACTATAGCATTGATTTCCAACTGTTAGAACACACATGTCTTCTATATATATCTCTTATATAGCCCTATATAGTTACTATTAACAACAACACTTTCTACTCAGTGTATAAGCCTATCCATGCCTCATCTAAGCCAATGCTAGAATTCTTCAAAACCAGCAACATTTCAGCTTTGTGCAATCACTAACCTTGTTTCTAGGTTTTTTTTTATCTTCACCAGATTATCGGCAATACATAACCAGATCAAGAACCAGCCAATCCGATTCCTTACGAAAAACGATAATACGCGCCCAAAATAGGAAGGAAAATCTGGCCTCTGGTAGAACTACCCAAGCAGATGCAAAATATCGACTCTACAAGCCTCTGGCGGCTGATATACATAGTCACGTGCATAGTAAGCGGTAATAAGCGACTACAAGCGCGTCTAAGCGAGCCCCCACGTGGTTTTCGCTTATTACGCACATTTGGGCCAAGGATACATAACTAGCAGGCCGGCTGGCCCAATGGCAAGGCGCTTGACTACGAATCAAGAGATTGCAGGTTCGATCCCTGCGTCGGTCACTTTTTTTTTTGCAATTATTTCTTTCTTGCTTCATAAAAGCCTAGAAACATGCTGCTGAGAGATACAGAATCGTGCGAAGCGATTGGGGAGAGATATATCTGGCGATGTTCCCTTTTTCTTGATTCTGCTATCTATACCGCAGTGCCAGAGAAGAAAACCAAGAATGCCACCAGGCGAACGAGAGTATGAAAAGAGAGACGAAATGCTCGCAGTCCCACGGAGATGGGAGTCGTGGGCAGCAGGTTACTTGAATGATGAAAAGCCTCACATATAAGGTGAATTGTAGAAAACAGAGTGCGGATGTCTTAGAAGCACGGAGCCTAGGTTAGTATTAGGAGACTAGTCCGAGCATGTGAAAGCAGCGACCGCAAATGCGAAGATTGAATGACGAGTATCCAAATTAATATTCCTCATCAGCTGGATGCAATGTACACTGCACGCCATGGATATAATTTAGCGGTCTCCCAACCGCCCAAGCGGGAGGAGGCAATCTAAAATGAAAACACATCTGTAAGTTCAACATTCACACACTCTCGACATACATATTCAGGGAGTTAGTCCAAATGATATCAATAATTTCCCATGCGAAGCCCAGGTCGTCGAGATCACTATTGCTGTGTCCGACACGGCTGTACAGGACTTCCCTGGCCGTCGAGATGCCGCCTACTGGCCAATGGATTCCTATTCGATTCGTCTCGCCAACAGAATAGTTGGCAATGACGACCATGCTGCGGGACGGCTGCGGTCACGGGGATGTGGAAGCTTGGTCAGGCGAGGTGGCTATTACAAGACCCTATATATACTACGACTTGCACAGCTGTTCGCCGCTCTATTACCCCATTCAGTATAACATGAACTTGAGTTAATGCTGTAGAACCTTTATCTCACCTCACAAATACACCAACCTGTTTTTCTCTGCATGTTATTCCAATCCAGTCCATAAGAAGAAGGATCTAGTTCCTAGTAAAGTGACCTGCTAGTCATATTAAAGGTGCTAACGCAAATCAGATATACTATATAGCCTTCCGCCCACTCGGATGACGGATGCTTCCAAGGTTGTGTACTGATCTTAGTAACCGAAAGAGTGGTCAACGGATGGTGATAATATGCTCGTCTACTGATTATTAATTAGACAAGACAAAGCAAATAGCCACCTGGGCAACGATAAGTGATCTGTCTAATACTAGCAACATACTACGTCTAGCACTAAATGGGCTATAGGGGTCTATGGAAATCAATCCAGCGTGCTTGATTTGTTGGCAATTGCCTGTCCACACGAAGAAGCGTTGTATATCCCGGTGTACCTACCTACCTAGGTAGGCTGCTGCCGCTGATTAACATGTAGCTACATCATCCATACAAGGTTCTCAGAAAGCCGCTACCCTGTTACCGGTAGCCTTTGTTTTACTAAATGGAAATAGTTCTGAGTATATTATGCTAGAAATGTACAAGAGAATACTTACAGATGGAGGAGAATGCTATAGCTGCGTTATGCACAACCATATTGGAGAGTTATCCTGTGCGGTGTCAACCTGTCTTTCAGTTTTTCTCAAATGCAGTTCACAATTTTATGCTCGTAGGCATTTCTACAGATTGAAGGATTAAGTGAGGCAAGTCCTGATATAACAAAGGGCCAATTCTATTTCAGATCCCAGTACTCTATAGTCAACAACCACGAGCGGTCTATTGGTACCACATTTGTGGTACAAGTTGGCCTTACCCGGTCTTAAAGCTGGGTAGTTCAGCAAGGTCGAAGGATCCAGGATAATATGTGAATATCATTCCTATAATTATTGCGTAGAAAAGGGCAATCATACACGTATGCTGAGTATCCGTGTCATGACCAAATTCATTACATACTTTGCTGTGTTCAACCAAAATAATATAAATATGGCATCATAAATCTCCAACTTTGTCTCTTAGCAGATACCCTCATAGTTGCATAGAGTTTATACGCGTGGCTAATTGTGCCCAGTGAGCAGGTTGGATATCATCTATCACACAACAGCGGTCTTTATCATACCTGTAGTCAGTATTCGATTCGAAAGCTGGGCGATAGTCATCAACTCTGTTGGCTCGCTGTATTTTTCCCATCTGAGGGCTTGGCTGCTTGATATCTCCTTTGGTAAAGACAAGATCCCGCAAGTCCCATCGATGATCATCATTTATAAGTTACCAAGAAGCACTCCCACAAGATCTTGTTATATTGTGTGGCAAATTCACCAGAGAACGAATTCCAGGCACCTTCTTGTCAATTGGGACCCGCCAACTATAAGGTTCCTAGCCCGAAGATTCTACACGTTGACTGGGTGTCATTGGCTAGAGTTTGCTTGCATTCTCGTATAATAATGCTAATCCTCCTAGTCCTTTATTGATTTCAAGGCCCCTTGAGCGTTCGTGTAACTTATGGATATCAACAGACCATCTAGAAATGTGAGTTCCCTGGGTCAATTCTGTAACCTAACCTATACTCGCATAATCACTTCACGCACCACACCATTGTCACTTCGTTCCAGAAAATAGAACCGCAAGTCGGCGCCAGCGTATTCGTACGGAATACTATGGTGAAGTTGTTCTTGGCAAACGAAGAGGAAGCATTGGAACAGGTTCGTCCATCAAGCGTCAATTAGGGATTGCTCTTCAGCCATAATGACTGCCAATACTTCATTTCAGGATTTTTCTAACGTCTCGCATGTAAAGGAACCTGAGGCCAACCGGGCGGACATCTTGAATTTGGCGAGAATTTCGAGGCCTGTGCAGCGCGAGAAGTGCTCGAAAAGACTGAGCTCGGGGCTCATGATCTGCGGTTCCTGGCCGTCGCGAACAGCGTTATGTACGAAGAAGGCAAACGCTATGCCATCGTTTTTGTTGAGGGGTATGCCATTGAGACTCGAGATGGGGGTCTGGCGCGACCACAGGTTAGTAATGTACTTGCAGCAGCTGATTGGGTGTGTTTTACCATTAATGGCATTAGCCCCTCGAGCCAGAAAGCTGCACGTCATGGGAGTGGGTTTCGTGGGGTGAGCTGCGGTGTTCTAGCAAGGAGCAAACGAGGCCTGATAGGCCAGTATCTGAGGGACGGAGACTGTTTTCGCCTCTTAGAATTATTTCAGCAGTGGCTAGACTCCACCTGTAGCCGCGCTGTATTAGGCCATGTGATATTGTATATAGTGACGCCAATAAGGAGACGGTTTTATTCCCTGTTGTAGAGGCACCGTTCTTTCGGTGATCTCCAACTGTGCCATCCGTGCTAAATGCTAAAATACCGCAGTAATAGGAATCATGAGTTATTTTTTACTTAATCATTAGGAGACACTAGGTCTGACACTGCACCTACGACACGAAATCACATATGCAAAGTATGAACAAGGTTTGCACTACCGAAGGAACCAATTGACATGGTTTAAACCATCTAAGAACTATTTAAGAAGGTAACACGTTAGGTAGTTAACTGCCTAATTAGGAAGGTCTGAATTTCAGAGGCGGGGTATGGTTAGCACTTCCCCATATATAAGGCTGGTGCAGATCAGGAACCAAGCCGCATCATCGGAAATAATTCCTCCACATATGGGCACAATCCACTTTGTACATCTTTCTCTATTTCCCGAATCCACCTTTAATCTCAAGTATCCACTTACGACCTACCTGAGGGCCTTACAGATAACCAACAGTCTTTGGCAGGTGTAACATAGTGGCATGACTGGGCTGTGGGTGATTAAGGGGCAGCTTGACATCCAACTTTCTAGTTACAGGTGGGAAGGCGGCCGTTTCTAGCCTCAGACGCGGTCATTTTCGTCAATTTCACATGTTGTCGGATTCTACTAGTAAATCAACTAAAGACGCTATAATTCATGTTGGTCTAGACACGGGTCGAGAGATTTACATCACTAAACATGTGTTCACACCCATCACTCCCCAGACAAGATAGGGATATCTAGCAGTAAAAACGGTCCTTATCTCTGAGACATGCATGTACATCTTCCCTGCAAGTACGGAGTAACCTATATCGGGAAGCATGTATGTCGTGTTAACGGGCATCAAGTCGCAAATCACCGTGCGAGGCGCTCGGATGTAGACTTGGGGCGTTTGAGTTTAGATTCACGTCTTGTGGCTTTATGGCATGTGTTCATTGGAGGATTCATGGTCAGTCGGCCCTGCAGGGAAAATGCAGAGAAGCAATAAAGAAAAGGGGGGAAAACTCTCAGCTAGCCAATCAGACATTTTTTTAGACGTGCTGCTTGATCTGACTGCATTGCGTTGTTGACCCCTCGTTGATGTATCACGCCCATCGTGAGAGGGGCTGTGGCTGTCTGTTGACACTTGCGTGCTGTGACTGAAGGTTTGCCAATGCATTACTGCGCCTCTGAGAACCGGGCAATATGCTCTCTCAGTATCATTATCCGAGACACGTAGATGTGATCGACGTGCTCTAGAAAGATCTTCCTCTATACTCTACAGGGTTGCTTCTCCCGAACCTGGAAAGATAACAATGGGAATGCATTTGCATGACGATCATGTTTATTCGGCAGTGGGTCCAGCACTTCCCTAATCATGGTCGTAACTTATAACTACGGCTGGACCGGTGATCCCAACCATGTTCACGTCCCAGCTGTTGGGGGGCGCATCGCCAAATCTCTGGGCATAGCTTGATTGGGCTATTCCGCCACGCCGAAGGTAAAAAATGTTACGCAATAACAAACTTAAGCGATAGAGCTCGCATATTGCAGCTTAATCAAGGGTCCCGATAACGAGTCAGGCCGAGGGCATCGGCTAGTTCGTTGCCAAAGGATGTGGGCCAGGGAGCTAGCCAACGGTCGATTACCCCAGAGTTCAACGAGCCAAGCCCAATCCAGTCTTCAGGATTATAGTATGTTATACTCCGTACGTATCTTTGTACTTTGTATATTAAGCGACTCGAACAGACCGCTTCTTTATCCGATGTTCCCGGGTTCAGCTAAAAAGAGCACTAATACCCGGATGGGTAGGTGCTAAACCCTCTCTGCATGAAAATTATATTGCATTCTGATAGAGTGGATCCTTCAGAGGCAGCGAAAAAAAAGATACCTCGGCTGATTTGGGGGTTTCGGCGGGCGACTGCTATATATTCTTCCGCATTGCCCCTTAGCGTTGCGCGATTAGCAAGTTTAGGATAAATTGGAACTTGCTAGGGTTGTATCCCGGGTTAATATTTTGATTAGTGAAGCCGAAGCTCAACGCTATTAGAATATATTAGGATACTTGAGGTTGATGCTTAATTTCCGTGCGATCGGCGCTGTCAATAATATAAATAATATAAATGTGAATATCATATGAATAATTGTCACTATCCACTCTCCTTTTGCTTTAAGAATAAGACATAATTAAAATGGAGGATGAGGCGTAAGCACCTCTGGGATCCAATAAAAAAGGAGGCGAAGGAGAGAAAACACCATATCTGGAAGGGCCCCCTCAAGTATAAGAGCAAATAAGGCTAAATAAGTACGACTAACTGATAGAGGGGGCCAAGGGGGGGCTAGGGCATTAAACGGCATGATACCCGTTGTTAAGCGGGCCTAGAAAGTTACAAGGTCACATTGCTGCTCCAATTCCTGATAGCCATTTCCCTTTGAGACATTTGCACATGCTAACCAATGATTGTCCGAGAGATTGCTGTCTGTTGTCCCTCTCTCCACTTGGATCCTGATCCTCCCCACTTAAGATCAATTTAACTAGGCGGATTGCCAAATCATACTGTAGGGTCTGTGGCTCTTGACTCTGGACCCTTGCCTAGATCCTTTCTAGGTCGGAATTCTCCGAGCAAGACAAAGACGCAAGAAAAGTTGTTGTATTAGATAGGAAAAAAGTGAAAGGATTCCGCGATATCTTCGGACTTCGGTGAAATAAGACGAACGAGTCAAGAATCAAACGAAAAAGGACGTATCTAGTATAGATCGTGCCACTCAGCCCCCTCAAACCCCCTCTCCAACGGTTTTCGTCGGGGAAATTGGCTCAGGGGGGTAGTTAATACGACATTATCAACCCCTCTTGAAAGCATGCACCGACAATCGCTACCTTTCTAGAAGCCAACGGGAAGTTGTCGGATTGGTGGATGCATATTCGATTACCCCAGGTCCGCCATGGTCCGCTATAATCCGCCATGAACAGGATATGTACCTGCGCGGACGCTTCGATATCGTCAGTAATCGGTCTCTTGTCGCAATTGGCTCAATCTCCTCACCCAGCCTAGTGGTCCTAGTGACCCGCTATTATAAGGCTTGGATCTCCCTGATAGACATGAGATGATCTTCAGGTTTTTGATTTTGGGCCTCTGCTTAAGGGTCTAATTGTTGATCAGCCTTTTCTTCCTATTTTTCCAACTTCTTATCCGTCCCGGTCGATCAGATATAGACGATCCCCTTAAACAGTACATACCTCTAGTACACTTACAGTAACCATTCAACCTCCGATACAATGACGAGAACTGGTCCTCCAATTACTCCTATCTCTTGGGACACCAAGACTATTGTTCCAGATGATGGCAGCAGAATCGTCTCGGTCGCTTGCCAAGATGCGAGGCCAAAAGGGCGCATCCGACGATCAATGACTGCTTGTCATACCTGTCGCAAGCTCAAGACTCGCTGTGATGTTGATCCCCGTGGTCATTCTTGTCGTCGTTGTTTGTCACTCAGGTTTGTTTGGCCCTTTTATTCATATGTTTGACATATACCCGATTTTTGCTCCTTTTGGAGTCTCCCGTTTCTCTATATGCTGACTATTGCCATAAAGGCTGGACTGCGAGCTTCCCGAGACAACAGAGCGGTTTCAGGACAATGCATCAACCTGGTCTGATGCCACCGCTATACCCTCGATCGAGGAACGGCTCGTCTCCCTCGAACGAGGAATGGGGGAGATGATACATCTGATGCGGCAGATAGTGAACCGCTCCCCCAGCATGCCCTGCAGCCCAACCTTCCAAACTAGAAACCACAGCATAGATGGAACATCTTCAAGTGATAGCATGTCCTCATCTTTCTATCCGCTCAAGCCAGCGCAGCTCATTCGGGACCTGCAAGCCGAATGCTTCGGCGAGAGAGATCACTTCTCCGATGCTGACATCCTCGGGGATATCGTCACCCAGGGCATCGTAGATTCCAAGCTTTCCGTGAAGCTGATTGAACTGTGGGTCTGATTGTGTGTCTGTCCCTGGATTGCCCTGCTAATGATCTCGCCAGTTTTGTCGAACATTTCGGCCACTGGGTCTCAATAAATCACTCGTCCAGCATTCAGCGGTCGAATACACTCCTTTTCAATACTGCATGTCTCCTGGCTTCACGCTATATGCCTGGCCTACCACAACACACCGTCCGCGATATCTCACTCTATGTACAACATGCCGTCGCGAAGGTGTTGTGGAAGCCCCCGCCCATGACAAGCGATATGTTGCAGGCGTTGACCTTGCTTTGTCTCTATTCTACTTCTATTCACAAAGAAGGCCTGATGGACGACTGGTTGCTGAGCGGGATCTCGATCAACCATGCCCTCATCTCTTTTAACTTTCTCAATACCTTGCCAGGAGACAATTTAAATCCAGACGAACTCCTTGCTCAGTTGCGTTTGTGGAATACACTCTGTGCAACCCAACTACAGTATGTTCTGCCCAACAAATCGTCAGGTATACGATCTAACACCAATCCAACAGCTCCGCCCTCGCAAACGGCCGCACTGTCAACGTCCAACAACAATATATCAACCAATGTCCCCGCATCCTAGAGCATGCAGGTGCCACACCAGAAGACGGAAGAATCGTCGCAGAGATCCAACTATACCGCATCGCCCTCCGTCTCCAACACAGCCAGAGTCGCCTCCAATTTGCAGAATCTGAATACGAAGAACTGGAACGCTGGAGAATGGAGTGGGCACATCTAAGTACATCAACCCTCCCCTATATACCCACCCACTGCAATAATCCAAATCTAACCGCCACATCCGCAGCCACCAACGGAGACTCAACTCTCAACCTAAACTTTTGGTTCTGCCAACTCCTCCTACACCGAACCGCCGCGCGCCTCCAACCAGACAGCGAGCGTCTCCTCCCAGAAATATGCGGCACCGCCCGCCTAATAATAACCCAATTCCTCCAAACGCGCTTCACCTCCGCACCCGCTCTAATCGACCACGTCTACTTCATCGTCGGCTACGCCGCGCTCACACTCTGCGACTACATGCTCACCGACCCACTAATCAACCAAGTGCGCGGCTTCCTACTGCACCTCGCGCCAGGCGGCGACAACCTCTCCTACCGAATCGCGTGTATTGTCGGCGAAGTACAGCGGCGGTACTCAGAGGCGACTGCTGTTGTGGCTGCGGGGTCGCATTCGTCGTCGCCGGTTGCCGAGGTCAAGGGCGTGCAGATGTTCGGTCCGTCGCACCATCATCGTACCGGTATGGAGCTCTCGCAGCTGATGTCTAGCCCCGAGGGCTTGGATTCCCTTGTTGAGGGATATAATTGTCTTGAGCAGATGATGCCTGGGTATACGGCTTCGCAGCCTGCGTTCGAGACGCCGGGTTTGTTTCATCATTCTCCTACGACTGGTGTTACTGGTGGGGCTATGCCTATTGGTCTCGTGCCCAGGGCTTTGCATGATTGGTGATGAGGTTATGGGGTTGGTCTTTTGGTGCTAGATTATCGGAGTTGGTGCATGTTGAACTGACACCGTGGTTGGATTTGGGATTTGGGTGTTGTGTATGTTTCTTTTTCCTGGAGGAGCGTAATAACAAAAGTACGAATGAAAATTTGTCCTGACTTCTTCAACTGGCTTCTCTGTTTCGTTTTGTTATTCATCAAAGTAATATATCTTACCTATAGCTGTATTCAAATTATATATTAATAGGTAGCTATATGGCTTTCAATATGCATCGTCGTCCCACATGGCTTAGATATTCCAATACTTCCTCAATTCAGCATTCAGGATGGACTCTCATCTCTACAATCTAGCCATCAAGTCAACAAAATATGATAGTATTATGTATAAAGCTAATAAGTCATTCGAAAGGAGGTATATGGATAGAAACATCAACTAGATTAATAATATATACACTTTCCCCTTCCCAATAAAGCAATAGGAAGGAAGGTCTATCCATCACGGGCCCCGAAAAAGTGAAGGGCAGTCTGGCCTCGATCAGCCCAACTACCAATACCCCGAACACGAAGTCTATGATGAGCACAGAGTCGAGCCCTCAAGCAAAGAGGTAGGGAGCAAAATCCTCGGCGCTCCAGCCGCCATAGGAACAGACACCTCCCCATTGTCACCGACAGTAACACTAGCGCAGGAGACGACCTCAGTCAATTTTGCACCAGCCTTGAAACCGGTGTCAGGAATCGAAACAGAGTACTCTTTACCCCCTGCACCGAGATTTGTCAGGATAGTGATTGTCTGTCCACCGTCGAAGCCCTTCCGCATGGCGATGGTGCTCTCATCTTTGTAGATTGGATGGTTCTGTTCAAACTGAGTTAGTTTCGTTTCCGTTCTTCTCCTTCTTCTTTCGAGACACGGAGAGAGATGAGCACATACCTGGTAAATAGTATAGTTGGTACCCTTAGCAATGGCCTGGTTTCTAGCACCATTGGCCTTGGCAATGAGCTTGTACAGCTCACTGTCCGTGTTGTATCCTGACAACCACAGAGCTTCGCGATTAGCCGGGTCCTCGCCGCCACTGTAGTGCTGCTCCTGTCCTGCGTAGACAATAGGAATGCCGTCTGCCATGATAGTGAATGTAGCTGCGTTCTTGGCGAGGGCAATGTCATCGGTGGTGCTGGATTCCCGAGGTCAGCTTCTAGACATACAGAACGGAATCATTCTCTGTTTCTTTCATGGGACTTGCACTTACTGGGCAAAACGGGGGTTATCGTGGTTCTCCAAGAAATTTCCAAGAAGGGTGGAGTCCTTGCAGGTCGATTTCACCGTGTTGATCATGTTGTATAGATCGGTCATGCTTCCCGAGGTTGATTGGAAGGCCTTGAGGAGTGGGTAGTAACTATTTCCATGAGTTGGCTTTGGTTTCTCTGGTAGATTCCGTGACAAGGGTCTCACATCGGGTAGTTGAGCACTCCGTCCATTACCTCCTGGTATGGACAGGTGTAATCTGGGTCACCATCAAGGATCTCGCCTACGCAGTAGACGCCCGCGGCTTTGTTGTAGCCGGGCCAGAAATCTTTCTGGACATGCTTGACTGTGTCGACACGAAGGCCGTCGACTATACATTGGTGAGTTTCTGGATGCGGCGATATTTGCTGAAGCAGGTGAGTTAAAAAAGAAAGAGAGAAAGAAAGAAAGAAACTTACTGGAGTAGTTGGAGACCAAAGATCCAACCCAGTCATACCATAGATCCTGGACCTCCTTGCTCTGTGTATTCAGGTCCGGTAGTGAGACCTTGTTATCGCCAAGCCAGCAGTTCTGCGACATGGTGTCGTCGTTGTAATCGGTGATTGGGCAGTAGGGGTGGAAATACTTTGCATCGTTGAAGGGGTTGAATTTGGTGTAGTCTACGTCAGTACCTGCGCCATTGTAGCCCTTTTTATCCAATACGTGTCAGTCTCAGACTGGATGATTGGTGACGTGGGTGACTTGACTCACCATGTGGTTTGCTACGACATCGACCATGAGATACATGTTGCGTTTGTGCAAAGCCGCAGCGAGGGCTTTGAGATCGTCCGCGGTTCCATAGTTGGAATCGAGAGAATAGCTTAGGTTTTGTCAGTAAGGTTGCAGGTGTTGACGAATTTATTTTCTGCTTGCGATACTCACATATCCTGCTGCCAGTATCCGTGATAGGCATCTCCGTACGCGGTTTCTCCGCTCAATTGACCGGTCACAGGAGTGATCCAAATGGCTGTAAAGCCCATTCCTTGGATATAGTCTAGCTAAGATATTGGTTAGTTGGGTGATGTAGGAAGGATCAGAGTGTTACTGACCTTGTCAATGATTCCCTGCCAGGTTCCGCCACAGTATTTCTATCCAGTATAGTTAGCCCTATCTCAATGACATAGAGTCTACTTATAGACAAAAGCTTACTCTGTCAGCGGTATCGCAGGCAGCAGTAGTTGAACCATCCGTCCGGGCAAAACGATCCGTGAGCATGAAGTAGATGGACTGCGAGCGCCATTCCGCTGGGGTCGCAGCAATGGCAGTGCTAACCACGCCGGCAAGCCAGGCAAGTCGAGCTAGAACCATCTTGCAGATATTTCACCGCCGATAGCTCTGTAACGAAAGAGAGGAAAGTCGTTTACTAGGACATCCCAACAAAAAGCGCTGCAGGGGCCTTGCTATATATACCCCGCGAAAAACCATGCATACAACGGCAGATGAAAAGGATATTGGAGACGAATAACTGTTGAAATCGGACTGCGTGCAGGATTATGGCTTAAGCCAATCGACGCCAAAAGCCCAGATGAAGATCTTCACAGACGACCTGCGTAAATGGACAGTAATCCCTCTAAACCCCCCGACTCCGGCCACAGCAACATCCAATACGAAACTCGAAAACAGAGAGAGGCCTCTGTATGGCCAAGAAGTCTATAATTAATTCACAGATCATCTCCCGAAAGGAAAATCCCACTATGATTCTTCCTGATCCGTCACATCTCGATTCCCCCTAGCCCTGCTGGGAAAATGCAAAGTCACAAGGGTTCAGATGCATGCAATAACCTGGAAATGCCTAGGTGATTAGCCCAGATAGCCGGGATTACAAGGCTACGGCATATGCAAAATTAACCCTGTCGCAGCCCCTGACACGGGCTTTGGTCGAATCAGCGTGTGCGGGGCCTCGTCAAATTATTTTCCAGGGACGCGGGGATGAAGATGAAGTTGCAATGGCTATTGGCTCGTTTGAGACGATGTCAATCTTTTGGAAATTCAAGGTTTTAGTCGGGGACCAGTCGATGCCAATGGTCTTGCTAGATGCTACTAGATGATTTAGGGTATATACTCCGATGTATGATGGGAAACTCCAGGGCTACTAGTAGGGGTATGACGAGTCGGAATGGAACGCAAAGACAATTTATATTTGGGCTTCATAACTCGGGCCGACATAGGAGATTAAAATCTTTCAATAGCCGATTTGGGAATACGACCGAGGATGGGGGGGGTTAGTCGTACGATTTCTTCTTTACCCAGCTGAGGTGAGGTTATACGGAGTCGGCACTCTAGCAGTGGGTGGTCTTTAGAGATTAACCTGACAATTAGACAATCGGGAGATATTACGAAGGAGATATATAGCAATAAGAAATCCAGCGTGACGTTAATGAATATAGACGAATCTGACTGCCATTGGGAGAGAAAACAGCAGATTTGCATTCCAAAAGAAGTAACAATCCCAATTATCTCCCACCGCACTTCAAAATTTACCACTTCAAAGTCCAGTCCGCACTAAAAGCACCCTCTCTGGTCAACTTCTGCAAACCACCGACAGACAACACGCGCGACGTAGCATTATACTGCACCCCAGAAGCCGGCACAGGTATACCATTAAGCTTAACAGAGGCAGGCTTCTTAGACACACCAAGAACAGTAACAGTAGCGAGAGGATTCAACTCTTCCCAGCTACCCTTTGCCTTAGCACTCAAGCTGGACTCTTTGGCACTGAAAGTAACATCAAGCGTATCATCCGGAGCATTACTCTCTCCATCATCGAGATACAACTGTCCAGTGGCAGTTCCGCTGCCACTGAGCGCGACAAGCAAAGACCAAGGCGTACCACGAGCCTCCTTCGTAGTCAAAGCCGGCTCCTGCATCGGCAAGACGCTGCTTCCACGCACGAAAACGGGGATATGGCCAAGCGGGGCAGGAATGGTAGTGTTGACACCAGGCTTCGCGTCCACGGTTGTCTGGGTGTACCAGTCATACCATACCTCGCCGTGCTTAAGGCCCGGAAATACACCCTTGACAGAGGTGGCTTGGGGGGGCAAGCACCGGGACGACCATAATTGAGGGGCCGAGGAGGAACTGCGTGTCGACTGCGGCGAGGGAGGGGTCTGTGGGGAATTCCCAGGCCAAGGCGCGCATGACGGTTGAGCCGGTTGTGTGGGCTTCGTGGAAGAGGGTGTAGAAGTAGGGGAGGATTGTGTAACGGATCTTCATGGCGGATTTGGTGGCCGCTGTAACGGATTCCCAGATGTAGGGCTCTTGGGAAATCGCAGAGAGGGTGTTGTGGTTGCGGTAGAAGGGGAAGAAGGCCGATAATTGCATCCAGCGGTTGCAGAGTTCTTCGTCGGTGTTGCCGTTGAAGCCGCAGGCATCGACGCCGAACATAGGGATTCCGAAGAGGGAGAATGAGAGGGCTTGGGGAATGGAGAAAAACATGTATGCCCACCTAGAGGCATTATCTCCACCCCAGTGCCCAGCCCATTTACCGGAGCCTGCGAATGTTGAGCGGCCGATGATGAAGGGGCGCTTCTTCTCATCGACCTTGAGCAGGGCATGGTAGGTGGCGTTGAGGATTTGGTGTCCGAAGAGGTTGTGCACATCGTATTCTTGGACGCCATCGGAGTGAGTGGCATTAGGGGACACAGCGTGCGAGCTGAGGTCGTGGCCGTCCTGATCATGGTTGATCACATATGGCGGGTAGTTGATATTGCGTACTCCCGGAGTGGGTGTAGTCCGCAGGTAAGAGGTGGACGAAGAGGTAGAACCGCCAGTTGTGGCGGTAGCAGCCTGGCTGGACGACGCCGCAGATGCAGACGCAGCCTCAGTCTTATTACTGATCTCAAACCCTTCGGGATAATCATAAATAACGTTGCCAGGCTCTCCGGGCAGGGCAAACGCAGGGTGGGCCGGGTTCATGCTAAGGTTTCCAGATCCGCAGCTGCCAGTGCAGAAGGAAGAAACCTCGTTCATATCAATCCAGATGCCATCTATGGCGACTTTCTTGTGCCAGGTCACGATTTCGTTCGTCCAGAAATCACCTGTCTTAGGGTTGTGCCAGTCGGGGAAGACAGTGTAGCCGGGCCATACAGCGCCAATGTATTCGCTTCCATCGGGATTCTTCAGGAAGAGGTCATCCTGGTGTCCGCGGGTGTAGGTATCATAGCTGGATATGAATCAGCAAGGTTTTCTGCAGGACAGGCACAGGGGCACTTACGCATCAGAGGCATTCTTGGGGTTTGGAATGTAGATAGCCGCGTCTATAATTGGAACATAATGACGGCCACTGCTGTGCAGCTTATCTAGGAACCTTTCACCCTCACTGTAGGGATAACGGTGTTGATCATTGTCGAAGTCGCGGTAGCCATGCATGTAATCAATGTCACTCCTAGTCAGGTTAGATTGGGTTCCACCATCGCGGTGAGACAATTTACCAGATAGTTTCAAGTGGGATCTCAAACTTCTCAAAGTTGGAGACAACTTGTTCAAGTTCAGTCCAGTTATTGTAACCCCAGCGGCACTGGTGGAAGCCGAAAGTAAAATACTGCTGCAATGCTGGCAAGCCAATGGTGCTCAGCTGGTAGTTCTTGGTTACATCCGCTTGGCTGGGACCCGAGTAGAAAGTGAGATCAATGCTACCTCCCAGGGTGCGCCACTTCAGGCCCTCAGGATTCATGACGACCTCCTGACCGTGGGCGTTTCTAGAGAAGACACCGTGAGAGAAGGAAACATAGTCTATAGACTGATCGGCCTTATCACTTGCAACGAGGGTGTGATGACCCTTGTCGTTGACCTCATAGTAGCGGGTGTCCAGATAGAAAGGATGGGATCCGTAAACATTGCTGGTGAAAGTAGTCAGGATCAAACAAGCAATACAATGCAGGGGGGAAAGATATTTGGGAATGAAGCTTACTCATCAATAGGATCACCAATATCGGATGCATAGAGAGTCAAAGTGAGATTGTTCAAAAGGCGCAGCTGCTGGATGTGCTCTCCGATGCCATACAAGTTGTAATCCTTGGGTAGGGAGGTAACAAACTCAACAAACTGGTTTTCAAACACCAAGACGGAACCAGTGGTATCGAAGATGGCATCACGGGTAGCCTTGCGGGTCACCTTGAAATGGAAAGAGGGCTCATTCGACCAGGTGATCTCAAGATCACTATGTTCCTTTGAAGCCTGACGATCGGAAATGGGTCGGGGAACGACATGCTCATCCAACGTGAACCAAGAATAGTTCGAAGAATCCAGATAAGTGGGGACGATTTGAACGTTTAGGCGGTCATTGGCGAGGTACTCAATGGAAAAATCCAAGGAGTCTACATCGGTGCCGTAGACATTGCACGGCTTTCCGGCCAGCGTCAGGGTAGCGGTCACCCCACGAGCAGACTCCTTGACGTTAGATGCCTTGTACCCGGGACAAACCGACTGCGCATCGACGGCTTCAGGGTCATCTATATTGGCGATCAGCTGTGCGCCAGCCTCAGCGTTAGCGGGAATGGTAAATTGAGTGTGTTTTCCAGAAGAAGTCGGAGAAGCGGCAGAATGGGAGCCCGAGGCCGTAGAGGCCGATTTGGAGAAAGCACCATAGGCCAAGAGCCAAGCACCACTAAGAAGGTTCTTCACACCAACCATAATGACCACTTCCCTACTCCGTACAGATTAGCGTGTGGGCGATCAAGTGAGGTCTTTCTTTCAGATAACTATGACTCGTTCTTATACGGTTGCTGAGCGTAACCGGTCCGTTCTAGGAACTGTGGACAGGGACCAGGAACCCGATGGTATGCCGTACCGAGGACAGTTTCTGTTGATTCTCTGGTGCGATCACATACTCTGCTTAGTGGCTGCCTTTGCGGGGTTGGTTAGCTTCAACCTAACGAGAGCTGGGCTGTGTAGGATGCGGAGAGGAGGGGCCCCACGTCCCGACGTCCACCAACAGGACTGTATAACCTACATGCATGTACACCAAAGAGGGGTATAGATTCGTTTTAGACTACATTCTTTAAGATTCCGATGACATAAAAGAGGTCCTGGAGTTACTTGATGAGGCAAATTCCACTCCAGAATCCTATACAACAGTATACTGAAGAACAAGTGGTAGTTTGAAATGGAGACTGTGATGAGAACAGGAACAAGTCGAGGATCAACCGGATAATAATTAATCCGGTCTGTTGTATAATGCCGATCACAATAGATCAGGCCATCGCTGGTGATTGGCCAGTTGTCCGATAAATGCCCGTCTACAATAAATAGTAGGCTACAGGGTACCTGATCTTGGAATCAATATACAGAATCCTGCTTAGAAATTACAGTGGCGGGAAGATATTGCGATCCTCTATATGGCAAGCTGCAGTGAGTCTTTTCTCCCCGGTGGAGAACCTTATAACTACGGGATGCCCGGACGTTCAAAGGATTTTGGAGTAATTTTAGGATCGGGACTCTGGCAGGAACAGTATTCAACCGGTTGAAGAAGATTGAAGTAATTCGAATCGGGCATTCAACTGCTCAACAGTCCCACTTCGGCTAAACTGTACAAGCTATAGTGGAACTATGTGCTTCAACCTCAGGATATACAACACAGGAGCCCCCATTTCACACTTTCGGGAAGCCGAGGAAGGATACGAAAATAGACCCATATCGGCACTGGTAGGATGCACTACCCTGTCGATCCAAATCTATACTCGTATAGCTATATGTAGGCCAAGCTTGAAGAAATTGATTGGATCGGATATCAACTTGCGAAATGCGAAGCGGAGATGAATGCTCAGGGCAGCCTAGCAGTGCCCACTAAATCCTAAAACGGTTGACCGGCAAGAAAATCCCGCACATTCGATTCTAGTGTCCCTGTCCATCAGTATGGAGATGCCAGTCTTGGCGCATAGCCGACTTGGTGCCGTAATGGCCCCGTGGGTACGGAGTACTCCGTACTTGGCCAAGAGGGTACTTTGCTTCCGGCCCGAGATTGAGATCCATGCAATATCAGCAGAGGATCATAGGAATATTGGGGGACGGAGTGATGACTCAATGAGTCAACTTTCATGGTGATCTTGGTGATCTTGGTGATGTCTATTATCCTTTATAGTCCGAAGGCTGAGGGGTACGTAGACAGCCATGGATAGAGAAGTCGGCCCGAGAGAGAATGGCCCTAACCCAGAAGCGTAGAATAGCAATGTCCATAAGGAAGCCAATGCGAATTAAGATCAAAATATGAAGCACAATTCTAACGCAGGGGCTCTGGCGGGGTTTTTTCCTTTTCCTCACCCCCCGCTTCCCCAGGTTTGTGTTTTTTCTTTTATTAAAATGGGCCATGCCAAACTCCCCGGATGAAACCATCGCACCTTTTTTTTATACCTTTCGACCTTAACATGAACTCAACTCCGCTGAGTCTAGTAAAGACCTAGCAATAATCCAACAATGTCCACCAAACAGTCCAAGCCAAAACAAGCATGCGACAACTGTCGCCGTCGCAAAATAAAATGTTCCCGTGAACTACCATGCGACAAATGTCAACGGCTACTTCTCTCCTGCTCGTACAGCGACGTCCTCCGTCGCAAGGGCCCCAAATTTCGCACTCTGTATCCCCTGGCCCCGATCCACCCGCTCTCATCCCGACAAGACCTTACCGAGACTAAGTATCCCGAGGACGCCGGTACTGGCGAGATTCCGGACTACCAATTCAACTCGCCCATTTCGCCAGGGTTTATAATCGCAGACTCGCAATTCGCAAGCCAGGACTTCTCGGATACTTTTTCCCACCTGCCGCCCCCGGACCTCGTCTCCTCTCCCGGATCCACAGACTCAACCGTCGAATCCGCCATTGGTTATGGCCATGGCTATGCGAGGCCGGTCGCCCGCCATCTCTCGCCCCAGATTCTGCTCGTTCATGTCAATATCTACCTCAAGTACTTGTTCCCGATTATGCCGGTGGTCCGCGCGGACCAGCTTCGGTTGGATTGCCATCAGCCCGGGCAGCTGTCTGCGCAGCGGTATGCGCTTCTGGCAGCGCTGTGTGCGGCTACGCATATCCAGTTGAAGCTGGACGGGGCGGCGCCTGTGCCGGATCCTGCGCGTTTGCAGAGTTTCGGGGATGAGCACTCGTTGATGTCTGGGGAAGAGCTTCTTTCGGAGGCCGTGCGGGCACGGCGGGATTGCGATGTTTTGGAAGAACTTAACACGGAGTCGCTTTTGACTTCCTTCTTCTTGTTTGCCTCGTATGGAAATCTTGATCGTCAGGATCAAGCTTGGTTCTTTTTGTGCCAGGCGACCTCGTTTGCATTCACCCTTGGGTTGCATCGTGAGTCGACGTATGCAGAGTATGAGGCCGAAGAGGCAGAGGAAAGACGGCGTGTGTTCTGGCTTTTGTTTATCACAGAGAGGTGAGTCAGCCGATTTACGAAGGATCATGGTTTGGACTGGAGCTGATTTGTAAATTGGCAGAGGTTATGCTCTCCAGCAAGCGAAGCCGGTTATGTTGCGCAGCTCCATTCACAAGCCTCAGGTCCTTTGCTCAGAAGATCCTATCCTGGCTTATGGATTCATCAACCTGATCAACATCTTCGAGAACCTCACACCGAATCTTTACGATTGGATGTCTGCCGGCGGCGGAGATGGCATCTTGGAGAGGCCACCAACCTCCGCCATCCAATCCAGCCTGTGCAAGGCTATTTCCCTAGAGGGAGTCCTTGAGATCCAGCAGGTTGATATCTTGATCACGCAACAGTGGCTTCAGACGATGATGTGGAAATTGTCTATGAGTCATGCCACACAGCCTGGTTCGCGCGATGACGCAGTTTTGCCATTCCACCTCCCAGTGATGGTGGGTAAATCCGTGATGAGCGTGATTGGTGCTGCATCACAGGGGGCTGTTGATGCGCATGGGATTGGAATGGTAGGTTAATCCGAGATTAAGTTGTTCGTTTGTATACTGATTTGGATGTTATAGGAACAAAAGCTCTTTGATCTAGGATCCTCCGTCGCCGATGTGACGAGGTCTCTTGGACCAAAAGCCGTCCATAGATTGGCTGAGTCGATTATTGATCCGAATGAGTTGCTGTGGGGTATACTTCACACGCTGTCTCAGATCCGCGGCTCGCCCTCATACCTCTTCCCTACATTATTGGATCGTTGCAGAAACGTGCTTGGACTCGACTGCAACATCACAACGGGAAATTTCCTTCCTATACTCGGCGCTGCTGTGCCGGATCAGTTGGCTTCATGGTCTGGCCAGCATGACTGGGATTACGCTGCCAATGCAGAGGATATTGATATCCATGATGTTGATGGGCAAGCCGAGTCAGCTCCTCATACACATGTGCCGCAGGAACTGGGCTTCGAAGATTGTCTCTTGTGATGATGGGCACGACTGTATTGAATTTGTGATGCGGGTTTTCCTTTTGTTTTTGTGATACCAAGTGGAGTTTTATAGATGGTTTTTTATGATATGGAGGAACAACAGAATTGTAGAACACGATCAATGACTCAATGCATCAAATCCATGGCCATTGTAGTTGATGTACCTCGTAGTCGAGATGGAAGCTCATACTCGAGAAACGGCAGTCAAATTGTCTTGGCATGTTTGCCTCGGCATGGAATCTCCAATTTAGTGATCAGCTCCATGCGACTTCCAAGGTTTCTCTTCTCAATTGCTCAGGATATTCTTCACTGGTATGCTCTCTATTGCTTTCAGCGCCCCTCGTATATCCCCAATTAACGCTTCCTCACAGATAATCCTCGGGTCTCCGCATCGACTAAAGCTCACTAGAGCACCAAAACCTGGAGCCAATTCTCCATTGAACCTCGAATTTCGCCTACAACCAACACCATTACCTACACGATGGCCTCCCTCCCGGCCCCGTACCCTCCCTCTCTCAGTCCGAACCCTCCGGTCAACCCTCAGCTCAACAAGGCCCTCACCAAACCACTTCCTCTCCACACCCGCATCCACCCCATCAACCCAAACACCCCAAATCCGCACGCACTCAACATCCTCCGTCTCCGCCGATGAACTCTCCCACTTCTCCGCTCTCGCCAGCTCCTGGTGGGACCCAATGGGCCATTCCCGAATCCTGCACCTAATGAACCCTCTCCGCCACGAATTCATCGCCTCCTGCCTAGCAGAAGGAACCCCATCACCAAACCAAAACCCAAGCTCAACCTCAACCCCCTCCACCGCAACCCTCAACTACCTCGACATAGGCTGCGGCGGCGGCATCTTCGCCGAGTCCCTCGCACGCACAATCCCACTCGACCCAACCGCCCCAGCCCCAACCCCAACCCTCGCCGCCTCAATGACCGCAATCGACCCCTCAACGGACCTAATCCAAATGGCGCGCGAGCACGCACGCATGGATCCAACCGTCCACGAACACTTGCGCACCGGTCGCTTCAAGTACCTCAACACGACGCTGGAGGATGTACTTGCCGGCAAAGCTGGCACTCCGACTGCCGCTTCAACGCCAAACCCCAGCTCTCCCTCGACCCAATCCGTCCCACAATACGATGTCGTAACCCTCTTCGAAGTCCTCGAGCACATCGACCCGAAAACCTCAACGCCGCTAGGCTTCCTGACAAACTGTCTGCGCGCGCTCAAGCCTGGCGGGTGGCTAATTGGATCTACTATTTCGCGGACGCTGCCGTCGTTCATCCTGAACCAGGTTATTGCCGAAGCGCCGTGGCCGATTGGTGTTGTGCCGCGTGGGACGCATGAGTGGAGTAAGTTTGTCAACCCAGATGAGGTTAAGGGGTGGTTGCAGGAGGGGTTGATGAGGGCTGCTGATACGGGTGTTTCGAGGGGTGGGAGTGCGATTGCGGAGGGGATGAGGTGGAAGTGTGTGGGTGCTATTTATATTCCTGGGATTGGGTGGAAGATGGTGCCTGGGAGTGAGGATTGGGGGAATTATTTCTGGGCTGTTAGGAAGGAGATTTAGATGATTCTGAAGGAGTGTATCTATACTAGCATTGTTTTGAGCTATTTGTATACTATTTGACTATATTGTACTCCATTGCATATCTGTACTCCATTGCATATCGATATTTCATAACTTCATATTCATTAACTCATTTCTAGTGTACGCAGTACACCTCGCTAAATGCATATAACCACCCAACCCATTAGGGACGCAGTAGAAGAATACCCGTGGACATCCCTAGACCATTCACTCCAATCCGAGCAAAAGTAAACGCAAAATTTCCCTAACCCCAAAACTATTTCTTCCCCTTCCCCTTCCTCTTCTTCCTCGAAGCAGACGACGGCTCAGGCACAGAAACAGTCCCCTGCTCAACATCCTCACCCTGCCCCTGCAACCTCTGCGTGCCACTGATAAAGAATGTCAAATCGCGATTCTGCTCCGCAAGATCCGCATTCGCAGCCTTAAGCCCGTCAACCTCTTTAGCAAGGCCTTCCAACCTTAACATCATATTCCGATTCATAGCCTTTTCCTCCTGAAACCCCTTCTCAAACGAGCGCGCCAGGGCCTCGAATTTCTCTGCTTTTTTCTCCGCACGGGCGCGATCATGCTCAAGTGATGGCAGTGTCTCGATCGTCATAACATCGTACTTGTCTTGTAATTCCTCGAGACGCGATGTGGCGCTGGAAGCGTTGACTTCCGCCACGGCGGCGGCAGCACTAGCCTGCGATGCTTTGTCGACGGCGCGCTCGACAACTTCTTCGAAGTACGCGCGCTGGCTTTCAAGCTGGCTGGTGAGGAGGTGTGTGTATTCGATGCTCATGTTTTCTAGTTTCTCGCGAGGGACGGCGTCGCCCCAATCTGGTGGATCGAGGGCGCTGTAGTCTGCTGCGGGTAGCTCGAGGAGCTTGCCGTCAGTTTTGTTTTGGATGATGCGGTGGACATAGGCGTCGCCTACGTAGTCCCATACACGCTGGGAGGTGAGATCCATAGAGAAAGCGTGGGCTGTTTCTTTCCAGTGGGCGAAGGCGTGGGCATTGTCGTAGCGGCCGCAGCCGATCGTGCCGCAGATTAGACAGGCCCAGAGGTTTTCTTCTGAGTGGCAGACGCTGCATTCTTGAGGTTCTTCGTCTGGTTTGAGCGAGGCGTTGCTTTTGCGGTAGTCGTCTGGTGTGTATCGGCATACGGGGCAGCCGGTGCCTTTCCACTTTTGGAGACAGGTGCAGTGGAAAACATGTTGGCAGTTTATCGTCAGGAGCCCTGTGGTTTCATCCATCCGCTCTAGGCAGACGGGACAAGTTGGTAGTTCGATCAGAGCAGGTGTAGGTGGTGCAAGAGGTTTGCCGGTGAGAGTTGCTTGTCCGGTAGAGGATACCGGGGGCCGAGAGGGGGTTGGGAGGTTAGAGACAGCGCCGTTCTCAGCAGATGGTGTTCCGGCATCCACGACTTGGATTTCGACCGTCTTCACAAAAACCACATGGCAGGTCTCGGGCTCGATGCTATTGAACACATGCCCATTCCATTCCTTCTGCCATTCCTTCGCCTTCCGCCCACTCCGGAACTTCATCAAAACCATATACCGATTCGCACGCGCCGTCCTAATCATCCGGAAGTGACTAACATCATCCATGGTCTTCTGGCCGATAAACCCCAAAAAGTCCGGCGGCGACAGATAAGACGGCACAGCGAGAATACATAGTGTCGTACACTCCTCATCAGGACTCTCTGCAGTGGAAGAACTTGTCTCAGGAAAAGGATATTCCGCAAGACCCTTTGTCCCACATTGTTTACCATCCGCCGCACCGGTCAGACCCTGCTTCAACGTAGCTTGCTGCTCACCGGGCTGGCGGGCGGCAGCTGAGGAGCCCTTCAGATAGGCGGGGTACTCATCGTCATTTCCGAGGTAGGGCGTCTCCTGCGAGTCGCGGTACAGGTGTACAATTCCCCAGATGCTGTCGGCAAGCTCGTAATCGAGTGGGATATATCGGCCTTTTGTATGGAGACCGCCTAGAATGTCAGTGCCGATGCCTGCGGCGACAAGATTCTCTGGTTCTGTGGTGGGTGCGGAGCCGCGCTTCGAGGTGCGTTTGGGTGGATGCTTTGGGGTGACCATGTCAATGCACTCGATGGAGACGGCGCCAAAGCGCTTGTCGTCTTCAAGTGGGGCGGTGCTAGTTGAGGAGCCAGTGGAGGAGGCGTTAGAGTCGTGAGAAGTGCTGGCGGAGGGAATGGTTCGTGGTGGGGTGCTTGCGGTGTGGGTGGAGAGAGTGGATATGGGTTTATTTCGATGCGCCAAACTGTACCCTGGGTTTTGTGGGGTTTGATTATTCCCTGCGGGTGATGGGCGGTTGGAGGGTGAAGGCCGGCTCCGTTGTTGGAATGGTTGGAGAGCTTCCCATGCGGATTGTAGCGCCAGAGAGGATCCCTGTTCGCTCGGCGCGTCAGATAAGCTGTGGGAGAGGAGTTGCAAGCTAAGGTGGTAGAAGTAAGCGGGCATGCCGGGTGATGGCTCGCATCCTCTGGAGCTTGCGACTGGTGGTTGGAACTGTCAAAAGAGGAAGTCGTGTTATCACGATAAGGATACATGATTACTTAATATTTTATTGTCGCCCGCTTCGACGGCCTTCCGCCACAAGTGGTTCCTGGCACGCGAGAGTGGCAAAGAGGCAAAAGTATTGAGATTCTGAGGCGCGTTCTGGTTGGGAAGGTGAGGTGGCGAGAACTGGTGTGGTTGAACAAAATTGCCCAGATGAGCCACTTACATGGCCCCGGGGGACTTGCAGATGCCCAGTGCCCGGATGTGATATCGGAAAAGGTTTATAGACGTTCATGTCGATAACTTTTACCATACTATGTCAATACTATCCACTCACGACTACATTACAATGAAATGATATGCTAGGTAAAAACTAGCAAATATTGCTAGAGTGAATTGTAGAGAACTATCTATCACATATCCGTGATGATAATGTGGGCAAGTAAAAGAGAGAAGCCGTCCTCAGGAAACATTGCAAGAAAAGAAGCCTCAGCCTCGAAAACCGACCAAACGCCATGCAGGTCATGTAGAACCTATCGAAGTTGAGAAAACAGAATCGTAAATCAATCACTGGCCGCCACGTAGACGCAACACCAGGTGCAGGGTACTCTCCTTCTGGATGTTGTAGTCCGAAAGAGTACGTCCGTCCTCCAGCTGCTTACCAGCGAAGATAAGACGCTGCTGGTCAGGGGGAATACCCTCTTTGTCCTGGATCTTGCTCTTAACGTTGTCGATAGTGTCTGAGCTCTCGACCTCTAGCGTGATAGTCTTTCCGGTCAAGGTCTTGACAAAGATCTGCATACCACCACGAAGACGGAGGACAAGGTGGAGGGTGGATTCCTTCTGGATGTTGTAGTCGGAGAGTGTACGGCCATCTTCAAGCTGCTTGCCTGCGAAGATGAGACGCTGCTGGTCGGGGGAGGATGCCCTCCTTATCTTGGATCTTGGACTTCACATTATCGATAGTGTCGGATGACTCGACCTCAAGTGTAATAGTCTTGCCAGTGAGCGTCTTGACGAAAATCTGCATACCACCACGTAGACGGAGAACCAAGTGTAGAGTGGACTCTTTCTGGATGTTGTAGTCGGACAGGGTACGACCGTCCTCCAACTGCTTGCCGGCGAAAATAAGACGCTGCTGGTCGGGGGGAATGCCCTCCTTGTCCTGGATCTTGGACTTAACGTTGTCGATGGTGTCAGATGACTCAACCTCGAGAGTGATAGTCTTTCCGGTCAGGGTCTTGACGACTGTGGCAAATGTTAGTGAAAAGACAAAGACAAGGCCGTGAGAGAAGAAAAACACTTACAAATCTGCATACCGCCACGGAGGCGAAGAACGAGGTGGAGAGTAGACTCCTTCTGGATGTTATAGTCGGAGAGCGTGCGACCATCCTCGAGCTGCTTGCCGGCGAAGATCAAACGCTGTTGGTCAGGAGGGATACCCTCCTTGTCCTGGATCTTCGACTTGACGTTGTCGATGGTATCGCTGGACTCGACCTCAAGGGTGATGGTCTTGCCAGTGACTAGAGACAAAGGAATGTTAGCAAGGATGTTCATGGGCTAAGTTGCAAGAGAGGTCTCGCTGAGAGACCAGATAAGGGGATAAACGTACGAGTCTTGACAAAGATCTGCATGATGGGCTTTATTATTTGAGACAGTTGATTTGAAAGGAAGGATGCTCAAGTGTAAAGCGAGCTGTGGAGAATGGTGGATTGAAAGAAGGGAGAAAGTGGAAGAGGGGAAACAGCGTCCTTATGTAGGAAACCTTGGAAGGATGAGGGGGCGAGGTGTCTTAGTCAGGCGCAGGTGACGCCGTGAAAATGCCAGAAGATGCCGGATGAGTCAAATGGGGTGCCTGGGAACAGCCCATCACTTCATTTGACGCCACCTGGAAAACTCCGAAACTTATATATCATTGGATATGGCCTACAAATAGACTATTATTAACATGATTAAGATTCCATGATCTTCCTTCACTTATATCTTTTCCTATATTTTCCTATATCCATCAAGTCCCCTTTGTCCAAGTGATGACGTTATGTTGCTTATCGCCAAAAAGAGGGGGTGGGACCTAAAAATGGAGACGCTAGTGACTAGAAAGTACAGGGTACGGGGCTGTACGCGGCAACTGCTGCGGTCTCCCGGGTACCCAGTACCCGCTTCCAAACTTAGTATCAAAGCCGGATCCGGGTTCACCGCTGTCTCTTCCTTTTTTATAGTTCAATAATCAACAATAAGAATAGAGAGAATTCAAGTTATAGAGTTAAAAACTATCGAGATATAGAGCATAAAGCCCGGTATGAACAAAACGCTTTCGCAAATATCCCTCCCGACGCCGTTTTCCCCGGCAAGAAGATATGCATCAACCACCACAAAGAATGTGATGGTTCAGGGATAAGACAGCCTGCACATCCTTTCTCAGGGCCTTGTTTTAACTTGAGTTGTTGGCCTGTTCCGTGGCGGGTGCCAGGTGCCACAAAAATGAAAAACAAAACAGAAACACCTTCGGCCGTACACGGTCATGACATTCGTGATCCTCGTTCATCGCTGGAGACAAAGCTATGCGAAGACAGGTATACACCAAAGACAAGAGCAGAAAAAATTCCAAAAAAATGAGAATAATAAAGGTAAAAAATGAAAAGATAAATATGACAAAAGACAAGACCAAAAAGAAAAAAAAAACAACGCGGCTCATAAAAAGCTAGATCAAAGGAAAGTCGGTTCGCTCGGAACAACAATACAAAAAAAAGGGTAGAACCTCGCTGGGAGGGGGGACCCCGTCGGATTCTTCGTCGAAAGAGCGGAAATAGATGCGCTCGCACATCGTCACGACAATGATTCGCATATTCTCGTTGTAGCATTCAAAACGAAATCGCAGAACTGTACTCGCTGGAAACGATAGTCGTGGTAAATATCATCATCATAATGCGTTTGCGCATCGGGGTCGTTGTCTAGTTGGCGCGAATGACCAGTCGCGACACAAACTTATTTGAAAGGCAGTCGAAGTCGCCACGATTGAATTTCGTGCCACTACGGCTGCGGAGGTAGGTTTCTGCAAGGTGGAGTTAGTTCCGGATATCAGATATCAAAGTGGAAGATTGGGAAGAGCGTGTCTCTTACCATGTTGCTCGACATGTTGGCGGACTTCAGTCATGGTGTTGCAAACATCCTGGTTGGAGTACAACAACTGGTGGTGCTTTTGCGAGTCCCACTCGGTGAACGGGGGCAGCTTCTGTGAGATGGCCTGGAACAGTCCGACGATGACGCCTACCGGGGTGGTTTCCATGTCCGTGCAGAACTTGTCGACGGCAGCCGCATCTGGTGTCCGGTAGTGGCTGTCGAACTGCATCTCCTCCCACACGGCTAGCAGAATGGAGGCCAGGATGAAGATAGTCGGCCAGTTCTTCAGCTTGTCGCCGCTGTACACACTTGAGTAAAGTGAGGACAGCTCCTCCAGCACATCCTTCTGCAGCTCACGCCACATGCTAGCCATGGCACACTTAATCTGGAAATTGATCATGACAGGGGCCATGGTCTTGCCGGAGAACTTGGAGCCCATGTTCTCGATCTTGCCGAGGAAGCCTTCCTCCTCGCCAATGCCTTCGACCATGGTAACATGCATGGTGAGGTTGTAAGCAACCACCAGCTTGAGTGCCTTCCGGATAACGGGCAGCTTCGTGCGGAAGTAAAAGCGGAAGGCGGTCTTCAGCATTTGCGTCAGGAAAGGAGTGCCCTCGAAGTAATCGTCAACAAACTTCTCAAAGGTTCCATTGCCGTCGATGTGGCGGTCAAGGTAATCCGACAGCATCGCGTGCGAGATGCCCTCCATACCAGCGGAGAGTTTGGCAGTCTCGACCTCGTACTGTGTCGGATCACGCTGCATTGTCTCGATCCAGTCAACGGTGAAGCACTGCTCGTCACGGACATAGACCTCGCGGGCGTTGATGGGCAGGATTTGTCCATATCCGTGGGTGATGAACAGAGTGCGTTCCTGGTCCGAGAATCCGGTAATGTTGCCGACAGAGAAGCCCATGGTAATGTGGCGCTCATAATCCGCCTTCCAGTCCTTCATGAAATAGCCAATCTCCTTGATATCAATGCGAGTACATGGCACCTGCCATAACCGTGCATGCGACGGTTGACATCCTGCACATGGCTCGCCCTTGTCACACGTCTTCTTGAGGAACTTGCAGCGCAGGCAAGCGCGCAACTTCCGGATCTCACTGGCCTGTTTTCGCTGGTCGGGCTTCAGGGGGCCCTTTCTCTTGCCAACACGCTTCTCGGTCTCGGGCTTGCCGGTCTGGGACTGCTTGCGAACCTTGGTCTCGGCGGTCTTGGCGGCAATGGGGCTCTTGCGGGACGGTTTCCGGCTCGGCGGTGAGGCAGATGCTTGAGAGGACCCAGCCGATCGAGCCGGGGATGTTGACTTCTTGATCGGAACTGGGATCGGCCGCACCATTCCGACGGGGCTGACCGCGGAAGGCGAACGAGACCCTGGCGAAGACTGGTCACGAAGGACAATTGCGCTGCTTGTCGGGGAGGTACCGTGGATTCCAATGGAGCTGCTGTGGCTGTAACTATGGCTGTGGTTGTGGCTGTGAGTATGGCTATGGCTATGACTGTGGCCGTGGCCATGGTGACTGTAGCAAGGCAAATCCATATTGTTCTCGGAACCGGGAGATCCGATCGGATTCGTGATATCCACAAAGCTGCCGTATGAGGTGGAATATGAAGACTCGGAAAGGCTGCGGTCGTGCAGTGTCTGGGTGGGGTTGACAAAAACACCTTGTTCAGGATAACCAAAGTCGAGAGAGCGGCGATGATCGATAGTACTCCAGCCGTTGTCGCTGCTGGACAGGGAACGGACCTCCAGATAAGTGTCGGTGGGCGAGCTGCTTTCAAGGACGGGGTGCGGGGCATAAGAAACATCCGGAAGTCCGTTGGGAAACGCCATCAGATCCGCTTGGAAGTCCTGATACGTGAATGGCACCATATCGACCGGTGCCGACATCGGCAGATAGGGACCATCGAGCAAGCCGGCGCTCATCTGGGCCTGGCCGGACATGAGATCGACGGGGGATGACTGCATGGGCATGCCATAACTGGTGGTAAACTGGGGCGCTGAGGACGGGTCTTCGGAGGAATATGAGAGGTGGTGGTGGTGAGGGGTGTGTAGCGGTTGAAAGTGCCAGTCGACCATGAGATTTGGATCCTGGGTCACCGACTGTTCCAGAGGGTGACCGCCAGTTTGCAACGGGGAGAGACCATGGCCCTCTTCTGACCGTGGGGGCGCCTGATCTACCGGCACAGGCCATGATTGATGCTGAAGATAGCCTCTGGAGTCGTAATCGACGCCAATAAGGCCATCATTTGATATATCGACATTGGACATGACTTTTTTGGAGTCAAAAACGACCACGGGGAAGTAAAAGAGAAGGAGAAGAAAGGACCAGCCTGGATGAGAGGACCTTCTTCAGAAGGGTGACACAACCATGAAGAAGAGGGAAAGTGAGGCGGTGGGGGGGGACAAAGCAGCGGTGAGCGAAGAAATGCGCTAGGGGAGTTGACTGTGGAGAGTGGAGAGGCTGGCTGATGGCGTGGAGCGTTGATCCAGTGTTGAGTGATGAATTAATGCCACGGGAATTAGTTTGCAGTAGCGTTGATCTTAGGATTTGGAGGGATTTGGAGGAATTTGGGATTCGGAGAGAGGAGATAGAGAGATAGAGTGAACCTTGGAGGGCCTCTGGGCCCATTATGTTGTAGGCGGAAGTCCCATGATCTCCCTATTTATTGAATTCTTTCCTAAATGGGAAAGGTTGCCTTTCTTTTTTTTTCCCTTCTTTTCTCTTATTTCATGTACTATTTCATATCTTTATCTCATATGTCTATTCTATATCTCTACTCCATATATATTTTATTACTTCCTAGGTTCTGACTGAGATCCTTACTATTAGCAAATCACCCGTGAACCCGAACCCGGAAGATCAGTGGGGAGAAAAATACCCAGTGCGTATTACTGCGTGGCAATAAGAATTGGCGAGATCTGACATCCTGTTATGCCCGTACGGAGTATACCAAAATTAGTTGAGTCCCAACCAGATCCAATCAGCTCCCCGTCTGTCCACCATATGCCCGTGATTCGTATCTTATTGAATGCGCCATACCTCAAATGTATTTAGTGGGCCAAGTTCAGGATGCTGATGCAGTTGGAAGTTCCCCGTTGGAAAATAGGAAAATATTAAATAATTGATTTAGTACTAGTAAGATAGTAAAATAGTAAAATAGTGCTCGGCTATATTGCACGGACTATGTGGAAATCTTGTTGAGCCTTAGTATGGCAAAACAAGAAATCGACAGGTCGAAGTTTTTCTTAAAAAAAAAAGTTATTTCGAATAACTGGGCACATGCAGCAAGGGTGTCATGTAAGCCAATATACTGCATGCATGGCGTGAGATCCATCACATATATATACGTTCCTTGTGACATGCAGGAGCTCTTCAGGAGCACGGAGTAATACTCGATGCATCTCCCACGAGAAAGTCTGCTTCTAGCTGAATGAGGATAATCCACTCGAAAAGGAAAAGGAAAAGGAAATACAGTGAAACCTGGACATGTTGTGATGTCAAAGATTGGTGGCCCGAGGGTGGGGGAAACAAAGAATCCTATCTTACAACATCAATTGATCAAATTGATACATTCACATTCATATCTACAGAACAATAGTAAGAACGCTCAATTTACCTTTCTTTGATCGAAATCTACAAAATACCCCAAATATACAATCCCATGCCACTCGGGAAACGAAAAGTTCGATTTCCGAACGCACAAAAACCCAACCGTCCAACCTCGTCAATTCCAATGACTTCAGCCATGAAATCTGACTCCAATCCGCGCCCGGGGATCCCGGCCTTGTTCACGCAGCCGCCGCCCATCCGCGACCCGCTCATCACAGAGACCATCGATCTGCAGAATGCGACCCTGGAAAAATGCCTACCATTCCTGAAAGGCATCCACAGCACCCAGAAGGATTTCAACGACCATGGGGTACCCGCCCTGCAACGCGATCTCCACATCAGCTACCTTTACGATGCCCTCGAGGATTATCCTGAGGGGTTCGTCGCCATGGACGCCAGTCGCCCGTGGATTGTTTACTGGGCGTTGGCGGGACTGGCCATGATGGGAGAGGAGACGACTCGATTCCGCGAACGGTGCGTGCATGCTTCAACTGTTTACATCCTTGCTTTTTTATTTTTATTTATTTATATTTTATTTTGTAATTATTTCCCTTCCCCCGCCTCGTTCTTCCCCCCAATTTGCTTTTTTCTATCTGTCATATATCCACAGGATGGAGACAGAGCCTCCCGAGGTCTGGAGGAGATGTACCTCTGATTGGAAAGGATCATCTCTTCTGTACAACATACAACGTGAAACATGGAAAAAAAAAGAAAGAATGCCATTCTGAACATTCCTCTTCTTCTATTTTAGTGTGATCACTACGCTTCGGCCCATGCAGAACCCCACCGGGGGCTTTGGCGGCGGCCATGGCCAGACATCCCATCTGGCGGGCAGTTATGCAGCCGTTCTGTCGCTGGCTATGGTTGGAGGCGAGGAAGCCTTTGGATTGGTGGACCGACACGCGATGTGAGTTGTCACCGGCAGCTTTCTGCTGCATGTGCGTCTTGTGTGATCCGGTGCGTCTGACCCAGTTTCTGGCTTTCCCAGGTGGCAATGGATTGGCCGGTTGAAGCAGCCAGACGGGGGATTCCGTGTTTGCGAGGGCGGGGAGGAAGATGTGCGGTAAGTGAAACCCCTGGACTGGAGCAGGCGCTTGCTCGTAATCTCGGTCCCCATCCCCAATGCAAGACCTGACATGTCATTAATACAGTGGCGCATACTGCGCTATGACTCTTATCTCGCTACTTGACCTGCCGCTGACGCTTGCTCCGGGCTCTCAAGCGCGGGAGGCTGGATTGGAGAGTCTGACGAGTGGTCTTCCTGAATATCTCTCACGATGTATGAGTTACTGGTGGTTTGGTTTATAGTTGGTTTATAGTAGCCTTGAGATGTGCTGACACTCGCCTTCAGGCCAAACATTTGAAGGAGGTATCTCCGGTAGCCCTGGGTCGGAGGCCCATGGCGCATACGCCTTTTGTGCTCTGGCATGCCTTTCTATCTTGGGGCCCCCCCGAGGAGATCTTCAACAGGTGCGAGGCTGCTCTACGCCGGAATGCTCTCTGATTCTCGTATGCTAATAGTACCTGACAGACACATGGACATTCCCATGTTAGTATCGTGGTTGTCTGCACGCCAGTCCGCCCCAGAAGGTGGTCTTTCCGGACGAACAAATAAGCTCGTGGATGGATGTTACAGCCATTGGGTTGGTGGGTGCTGGCCATTGCTTGAATCTTCTCTAGAGGGAAAGCCGGATAGCACCGAGCCACCAGCCAACAGTCTTTTCAGCCGCGAAGGTTTAACCCGATACATCCTTGGATGTTGTCAGGGGAATGACGGTGGTCTCCGTGACAAACCGGGCAAGTATGTTAACTCCTATCCGTGACAGTCCTTTTTACACGTGCAGCTGACCATGACCCAAGGCATGTCGACTCATATCACACCTGCTACGTCATGGCAGGATTGAGCGCAGCTCAAAACCATCATTACCGGACAGACTCGAGTGTCGCAAGCAACAACTTCGCGTCCTCATTTTCCTGGAAATCTTCACCAAGCCGCGATCCGGCCAATGTGTTTTCAAGGGGTGATCGGCTAGAGCCAATGCATCCTTTGTATGTGATCCCGCACAAAGCTGCGGAGCAAATGCGGCTCTGGTCCGAGGCCCAGCCTCTCACCATCTAGTCTGGAGGGGCGTGACCCATCGTCATATCAGAAAGGAGACGCGGATAATGCGCCACGACGGATGAGGTTTCCTTCGGAAAGTCTCTCGACAATTTAGTAGATTGAAGCAGGGTGTCATTGGCAACCAGGGACTCCGAGCGAGTGCATTATGCATGATTAGTCTTGGATGCTTGAGACTGCAAGCCCCGCGGTCATATCGGCGGTCATGGCATGGGAGCCACGAGGATGACTTTTCGACCGAGCCAAGGAGAATGCTGTGGACGAGACCGAGACGCAAGGGGTTGGATTCGGGGCCCGAGTATGACTCGACAACATAGGTCATAGCACATAGCACCAATTCTTTCTTAGTTTTTGTGCTGGCAGTTTCACCGATTTTCCGAGGTTCACAAAAAGTTCTTTAGCGCGGGTGAAGATTTTACTTGTCCCGCCATTCTCGCCGATCAATATGAAATTGTTCCTACGATGTACATCATAACGTGTTTGCCACCAAAATGGACAAGCTGCACGAGGCCCAAGAGGGCAAAAGTAATCGTCAATACCAGAATATGCAGATAAATCCAACACTTTTCTCCACTGCAATGCCAGCTCATCACTGCGTCCGATGCCTGTCGAGTAACTCAAGTTCCTCGGCGCCTGCATTTTCCCATTCTCCGATATTGGATGTTCCAATTGCCCCCTCTCTACCTTGCTTACCTGGGTAGTTTATTGACTATTCCATTGACTCATAGCCCTTTCACAAGCAATTGACCCCTCTTCAGACGCGTTCTGCACAACATGAACGGCCCCTCCTTGGCGCCAATCACCATTCGCAGACCTGCGCGTCTCGATATCCATAAGGGCGGCAAATTTAATTGTGCTTTCTCTAATGCGTCTGCGGGGCCAAAAATGAAAAAGATCATTCTGAACAACCAATGTCAGCGAAAAAAGCCAACCCGTGTACAGAGTATAGTATAGTATAGCATCACTATAGCGCTATTCCATTCCATTCCCTCCGGAATACATAATCTTCAGGTATTACCTTCTGCAAGCAGGTTACAAGGTCTCCCTTAGTCTCCGAGAATGTTGATGTTTCGATCGGCGAATTGCAGGGGCACAACCAGACAGCTCACGGTGACTCCCGGTGCCTCAGACTCGGTTCAATTCTACTGGCAAAGAGATATGCCAACGCATCAGTAAACCCGCCGAGAAAACGGCACACGAAATACATAGAACATACGTTTGAGTTACTGTTACCTTTGGTTTTTTGGGGCTTTTTCTGAGGTCCAATGCGCTTGCGTGCATCTATCGTCTTCTCTTTTCTTCTTGTACTCTGTTTACCTGGTGGAAGTAGTCTATACCCGGATTCCAGATCCATGCCCTAGGGTCTCTTTTGAGTTTGATTGTTTACTATACTCAGTTTATTGTTTACTATTACTGCTTATTTTGTTTATTGTATACTTGACTTTGCTATTTTAACCTTCCATCTTTCAACGGTGGGTATTAGAATCTTAGTAGTTTGACTTTTGGATTAATAGCTTTTTCTTCTTCAGGTCATCCGCATTGACACCAAATGTCTTCCTTTTTTTCGGTTTCTTTGTGCGCTGTCGCAATTGCAACCGTCTCCCTTCTCCATTGGTACTGTGTACACCGGCCAGCTCACGGTATGACTTGGGAAAGGTATCAATGCAAAAGCCCCACCTGTTTTTCAGAAGTAATCGAGTATATGGCAAGCAGCAGCTCTGTTCCCCTCATTAATTTGTTTTTTTCTTTTTCTATTTTTTCCTGTTGTACGGAGGAGGGGGAGTCGGTTCTAGAAAATTGTATATCTGTATATGGGTGTGGCATCTTTCCAATATTTCCTTCGCAATTTTGATTTAGTTCTCAATTCCTCTCTACTGTTTTCACCCTCGCGCTTTTCATTCACTCTTCTTTGAATTAGACACCCTTGGACTTCACTAGTATTATAATCGTGCTTTTGTTTGGAAACGCCAGCAGACCCTCCCCACTGCTAGCAAAGCAAACGCCGTTGGGCATCACAATCCGCATATCCTCTGACTGCACACCCAGCTAGCAGCTCAGCCTCAGCCCTAAACCCGTCTCCCTGCAAGCCAAAACTGTCCAATGTGTACCGAGTAATCGTCGCAATTCGTTGCAGTTGGACAAGTGGCAACGCCGTCATCCGTCGCCAGTCTCTAGTTTTCCCGCCTTTCTCGCTTCCAGCTTGCGTCTAGTCCAAAATCCCAAGATGTACTATATCCTCTACCTAACCAGTATGTCATCGCTGTCATAATTCTCCCCACCATCACCTCCTCCCCGAACCATGCATGTCATACATCATTGCCAACACAAACCAATCCCACCAAACCCGTTCCTTGCTACCCTATCCCAAATATCCAATACAGAAAAACAAACACCCAAGACTTGACCTAACCCCTCTAACCCCACTCAATCCAACCAATCCCACCCTCCAGACCCCAAACTAACCAAATCCAAACCCAGGCCTCTGCCGCCGCCGCAACTGGCCCGAACCAATCTACAACGCCTACACAAGCAACAGCGGATACACATGCACCGTGCGCGTCAACAACCGCGAGTACCGAACAGACGGTATCTGCAGCAACGAGACGCTGGCCCGCGAGAGCGCCGCCATGCGCGCCTACCTCATCTGCCGCAATTTCTCCGTCAACGACGGCATGTACCCCGTGGGACATGAGCACGGCGGCGCTGTGCAGGGGATGCGAGTTGCGATTGGTGTCGGACGGAAACCTGCTCGTGAGGATGATGTGCTCTCGTTGGGGTCTGCGAGTGGGAGTGGGAGTGCGAGTGGGAGTGATCGGTCGCGGGGTGGGAGTTGGAGTGGAGGGGAGTAGGCCCGTTAGGTTTGGGATGAAGGGGGGTTGGGTGGGTTTTCGGGGAGGGTTTAATTGGGCCTGGGGGAAGGAGGGTTATGATTTTATGATATGACGGTCACGACTACGCCTTTTTGGTATGATTGTGGGTTCTTTTAGAGGGAAAAGCTGTGGGATTTTGAATGTCTCCTGTGTTCTCGTTGGTTATGGCATGGCTGGAATAATGATGATTTTGTGTGTATCTAGATGGTGGATTTATTTGTCGTTTGCGAGTGGTGGTTAGCGATGAATTCTTATGAGGTTGTTTGATTTTGATAGCTATTGAGTCTGGTCTATGGGACTTGGCAACTGGCGTACACCCCCCTAAGGTGTCAGAAGCAATGTCCGGAACTTAGAAGACTCATTGTTTTAGTGTGTGTTACTCCTCTTATTGAATTTACAATATTGTCTGTCTGTAACTGTAATTGTGTTAGTTTACAGTGCCTGGACTACTTCCAAAAGCGACAGCTAAGGAAAGCATCTGACAGAGAAAGTCTGGTATCTAGAGGTTGCTGAGGTTATACATTTAGATTTGAGACACTACAGGAAAAGGGAAGTGCAATTGTTTGGGTCTTCCTAGAAACGACAAAAACTCAATGTATTTGGGAAACCATATAAATCAATCAGCTCTACACCACTTGCATCATTTTCCATGTCCGACTGGTACTAGTCTCAAACTGATCGCTCTATTTATTGAGCTGGAGCAGTGAATATTGTAGTGCCCTTGTCTATCCCACATCGCTTCTATCCAATTGCCGACGTTGCTAAAGGTCCGTCGAGTGGCCTTATCACCTAGTAGTCTCTCTCTCCCTGTCTGGCCCCATTGATAGTGAACTTTCTATCTATAGATATTCATCAATGAGCTGTATCCATTAGAAGTCCCATTCTGGCAAGATATGCATCCACGCAGGATCATCAGCTCGCTTAAATCGGATAAGATCATACAGATGTAAGCAAAGCTCATCATCATCTGGTACATGGTCCGTTACAGTTTCTGGGACGTCCCAAAGCTGGCAGCGGAGTGCTAGTAGAAGGTCTTCCTTGGCAGATTCAAAGAATCCGTCGGGGAGGTATCCATCAAAAATATACTTGTTGTGGATAGGGGCGTAGACTCCCTCGACAAGCTCTAGAATGCAAGCTTGGTCGCCAATTAGGTCGACGATACCGAGTGCTTCCCATGCCTCTGTCTCATTTTCAAAAACTTTCCGCTCAGCTGGGGCCATGATGGAAGATGGTAAGAGCGAAGAAGGTAAATAAAGATGATCTGCCGTAGTATTGAATTGTTGGATGGTTAGTCGGAACGCTGCTTGATTCTGAATATCGGAAGTTGACGTGGAACTTGTCGACTATTTAACCGTTTGGTACTTGGTTAGCTTTTTGCACTCGAATAAAATAATACAATGGGCTTTCAACCCTGAATCTTTTGTTGCATTGTTTTCAACTCTGTATCAATTTCCTATGAGAGGATATCTCAAAAGAACAAAGAGAACAGAAGACTCAATGAGATTCGAGAAAGTAAAAAGCCATTGTTTAGAACAAAGTAATGCTTCGACGACCAAAGCCCGGGAAGCTCTTTGTTATTGATATAAGCACGGCTAATAGGAAGGGGCCTGGAAGAAGTAACAAAAGCCTGCTCTAGTCTAATACCAAGAGATGATCCATTAATGGCAACGACCCAGGATTACCCAGGATAGAAATAGGAGTATGTCAGTCATGTGTATGGTACAAACTCATTTTTAGCTTGCAGGTCAAGAATATTTGAATTGTGATGACAAGTTGTTGTCTGAAGAATATTGCTGATACGGGACAACAAAGATTGAGGGGCCACAGGCCTAAAGAACATTGATTGACTAGATGAAGGTTAAGGAAAGAATATTGACTAGGTGGGTGGGTAGGGGGACTTTATAAACAACCCCACCGCCTTCTAGATAAGTCACATGGGGTCCTTACATAATATGTACCTACCAACCCGTTCCAAAGTTACCTATCTAGGTACCTACCTACATATGTAGGTAGGTAGGTAGTGAAGGCTACAGCTCACACATCGACATACACGCTGCTCACACCCAGAAAGGAAAATACTATTTCCATGCCAGTTGAATAACATATTGCAACACGGCTCCAAAAGCGGGGTTTCCTCCACTTGCAGTCACCCTACCAAAAATGCAGCCACTAGAACCACAGGAACAACAGTTCTACGGTCTCGCGTGGGAAGGAGACTTTATTTGTTCTGACCCTAGATGGACTGTTGAACCTGGCATTGGGGCTATAAAGCAGACAGTACAGTCGCTCCGGCCATCAAGTACGGTTGAAGTGACTTTCCTCGTTCAAGGTGGATTCAACAAGATCTACAACGTCAGCATAGATGATGAACCATTTATCATGCGAGTCTCATTGCCCGTCGATCCGTGTTACAAAGTCGTGAGTGAAGTGGCAACAATGGATTGGGTGCGCCGTATCACAAGCCTCCCAATTCCTAGAGTTATCGCTCACCAACCGTCTCGAGACAATCTGATTGGATTTGAATGGATGCTCATGACCAAACTGCCCGGAAAGCCCTTTGGTGAAGTTTACCAGTCTCTTCCTTTTGATGTGAAAGCACGCCTAGTTAGGAAGCTTGCCGCAGGCTCAGCTTGCCTTTTTCGATATCAATTGCGTGGAATTGGAAACATCTACGGGGGAAACATCTATGGGGAATCGTCTGTTGTTGAAAATTCACCGAGTGAAGAAACCTCGTCTACTAGACAGCTGATCGATACCAAAATATCGGATCCGGCAAAGGAACCCGCCTCAGATGGTGATAGCGCATCCACGAGCACGAACTCGGGAGCTGGCTTATTGAATATCCCTGATGAAAACTCTTCAGAATGGGCTTTACCTCATGTGGGCCGGATTGTTTCTATGCAGTTTTTATGGGATTCACATATCCACCAAGATGTCCACCGAGGCCCATTCCGCTCAAGTGAGGACTGGATTACATCTCGCCTCTTACTCAACGAAAATGACTGTCATTCGGCTCTCAATAAACATTCGGCTGGAGATCTTGATAGTGACGATGAAGCCGAAATGGAAGACGCTACAAGAACGCTGCAAATTATTGACAACCTCAAATCCCTTGTTCCTCTGGTCTTTCCGATGAACAACGATGATCCAGAGCCGTCAATGATATTCCATCATGACCTCTCAAAACACAATATCCTCGTTGATGACAATGGAGAGCTGACTGGCCTCCTAGACTGGGAGTGTGTTTCAGCGGTGCCTTTATGGAAGGCCTGCTCCTATCCTTTGTTTTTGGACGAGCAACCACGACGCTCAGAGCCTATCCCTCCACCCCAAGATAATGAAGGTGCCAATGTACTGTACCTTGAACAGCTATGGCTGTATGAGGTCACCCTCTTACGCGATATATTCATTGATGAAATGCGAAGACTAGACGCAGGATGGGTAGAAGTTTTTGATAAGAGCCAGGTCAAAAGAGACTTTGAAACTGTGCCGTGGATGAATGCGACGTTGAATTCTCTGCCGCGGATATCAATGCATGGATCAAAGATATCACCGCTGGTATAAGCAATCCACCCACCCTGCGGGATAGGATGTATTCATTACCTGGTCTCCAGACTGAACCAGTGCAACAATGATCGATACCTCAAATTAGAACGCTTGTTATATCCGCTAGACGGCTATAGCCGAGGTTCACAAACATAGAGACTGACTAATTCCAATATAGTGAGGTCGATATCTGCCCTGAGAACACCATCGAAGATCTGACTTTGTGGCTGTTCCCCACAATTCCAAGGAAACCTACGATGTACCCCAACCTAAATTACGTTGTTATCGTACAATCTAGGTCAAACCAATAAGTGGGTTCTTCCATCATCGTACATGCAAGAACAAGTAATTCTCCCTTTCGTTACATCACCGACCTTGGAAGTTGGCTAATCGTCCACACAGTTGGTCGACTCTTCCATGGAAAGTTGTTTGATGACGTCAGAGCGTAAACCCTGGTACCAAAGACTGTGCCATTTTAGTATAAGTATCCCCTTCTGCTTCTGCCATTGACTTCATCTTTCATACAATCTACAAACTTTCAAATCAATAAACAATCACTTTCAACCCCACTCAAACAAACTCTTAGCAACAACATCATGGAGACCGCCAAGGTTCGCATCACCATATCTCTGGACGAATGCTGTCGTCTTTTAAGTACTAATACCTTATATTAGAACGCCGTTAACTACGTCTCGGAGACCCTCCAGGGCGGTGGTGCCCAGGCATCAAAGGAGGCCAACAAGAATGTCGCCAAGGACTCTGATGCTGGCTTGGGCAGCCGAGCTGAAGCCGCAAAGGATGCTGTTTTCGACAAGAAGGACGAGGCGTCCCACAACACCAAGGCCGATGTTAACAAGGGTAAGATTGTCGAACCCAAACTAGGCTGTGGCATAGAATCAATGCTAATGATATGCAGAGGCCGCTAAGCACTAAACGGGTGCTGATGGAAATTGAACCGCTGTGGAATTTGAGATACCATTGTGCTAGCACCTAGGAGCTAGCCAGACACAGCTTTTTACGTGTACAATATTTGCCAATGACTTTATGCAATGAATGTAACCTTTGTGATATATCCTGAAACTTGCGCGCAATGTGCATACAAACTGCTCTTCCCTTTGCCTTAAAATCACTACTATCTCCGTAAGCGAACATTTATGTGACTGATATCGATCACACCTAAATACCCCCGAAATCTATAGCAGTTAAGGTGTACAACTATTGAACCCAGAAAGCAACCTTCCAACCTTTGAATCTTGGAAATCTGGGGTTTGACTTTATCTGATCGGATCCACGTATGACGTCACATACCAGTAGAGCAGGATATAATTCAGCTGGATCTCAGTTAAACCCACTCGTCACTTTCAAACCTGGAGTTTAACGTGTATAACTCACGTCATCGGTGATCAGCAACTAACCCGGTGACAGAGGTGAAAACAAGGATGCGAAACAATTTCGCCCAATTCTACTGTGTACCAGTATGTTCACTGAAACCCTAATTCTACCTAAGTATACACATATTTCGTCATCGGGTGCAAGGAGACGCTTTTGTACAAAGACTGGCCTTAGGCTAAACTTGCCACTCTGAATTCGAAACGTGTTCTTTTATCTTGAAGCCACCTGCAGAACACTACTGTTAGGAATCCAGAAACTAAAACAGAAACAATACTACGCTCGCAATAGTCGCACAAAGAGCTCCAAGGCTAGTCTCAGCAACAATGACATCGATTATTACTTCCATCAAGGACCTCCTTACCTCCGTATTCGAGGTGATATTCTCGGTGGTGAAGAGTACGCTGGATACGGGGTATCAGCTACTCCTGGCTTTTGCCGACTTCTTCGCCGGTATTCCTAAGATGCTACAGCATCTGGTAAAGGGAAGCTTGGAAGCCACAGGCGGGGTCGGGGCATTCATTGCCAGTAAGTTTCTTAGGTGTGATGATTCCGAAAAAAAGTATCAAGCTAATGGTTCTTGTAAAAAGGCAACATCATCGTTATTGCTCTTATCGCCCTTGGTAGCTATGGCTACCTGGTATATCTACGCCGTGAAGGTCGTCCAGTGCAGGCTGGGACCAAGAAGTCGGATTAGGGAAGAATCGAATTAAGAATACACTATGTCGCTACGAGTCTCCGGCGGAGTGGATGAAGATCTATGCCCAGTGTAATAGTGAATGCAATGCTCTCCTGATTACCCATGGGAAGGTTTCTTATTCTTTACCTATTGCCAGTAGATGGGAATGTCTCGTACTGAGCGTGGAACGCTTGCTGAAGTAAATTGACAGTCCTCTTCTAGTGGATACTTGTTTCTTTGCTCTATAAATATATATAGATGGCTGTGAGCTGTCACTATCATTACCAATATATCATTCACTGTATTCTCCCTATATCTTTCTTTCTCGTAGACGCATTGATAATTCATGTTCTCTACTGAGTTCCCCTCAGTATAAGAGGCATATGAAGCGCAATTTATTGCAGTTTATTGTTGGATGGGAGCAGAGGTAGAACTTTTAATAGTACCAAAGCTATACAGAATATGGAAGAGTTCTAAGACTGAGATTCCCCAGTGGACATCCTACATGTAGAAGCCAGGACAGTTTCAGGTATTAAAAATGCTCTTATCCATGTATCCTTATCATCTATTAGTTGATCTTAGGGGTGGCTCTCTACGTCGTCCCAAGCAGGGCCGATTGCCTTCTAGGCTTTCTGCTGCTAGACGCTACCCTGCTTTCCTTAGGATCTTGTAAGGGTCACATTGCATTCCTGAATGCTTTCTTTTTACACAGGGTCATTTATAAATGAATCCGAGAGCGTGACATTAAGAAACACCTACGGGCGATGCTCTACAGAGAGATAGGCGGTGGAGGAGAAACATAGTCTGATAATGCTAAACTTAGTTAATCTTCATAGGTCCCTTTGAGGTTTGTTGAACATAGATTCGCGGAACGCAAAGTCCAGTTTCCATAAATGCAGATTCAGAAGAATACATCCTAGTCCTACTTTTGTTGAACGTAGAAATTATATCTCCGGGTCCTAAATATGATGGACCCTTGCATTGTCTTTGAGCATTAGCTGGCTATAGATCCAGGTCATCTTTTCGTTTCCCACACAAATTATTCAAATTTATGTTGAGCCGCGTGCGGCTAATCAGTCTAATCAGCTCTCTTCTTGCCGCGCATGATCTTGCGTCTTTGGGCAATCATGTGGGTGTACAGAATATAAGAACCTAGCAGGTAGTCAGTAACTGATAATACAAACACGCCCTAAAAAAGAACCACGTACCAGGCACATAGATCACGAGAATCGCAATCAAAAGGTAACGGAAAAGCGGGCTCAGCTCGCCAGCAGGGCCAAGGGCCTGGAAGATGAGTGCACACTCGCTAGAGATACCAATGGGGTAGAAAACGTAGAAAGTGTTGTATCTGTTCAATGCGAAACCCATCAGCCCATCGAACACGGTAGCCCCGTCAGAAAGAGAAAAGACCAAAACTTACCGCAACCAAGTCCACCAGCTAGGAACCGAGTTCCCAGACAAGGTAATAGCAAAAAATCCATAACGGATAACCTCCGTAATTCCCCAAGCAAAAACACACCCCAGATACGCATAATCACCCAGCTGGGTATCCTGCCCAGCACCAACAATCTCCCCATCAAACTGCGCCATAATCCCCCACACCAGCAGTAGCCGGCTAGAAACCTGCATGGCAGTCGTCATGAACGGCGCGCGCACGAGGCCCACAATGCTGTGCACAACTTCCAACAGGGCGAGGGACTGCGTGGCCAGCAGTAGCGGGGAGAAGGTCTGGCCGAAGACCTTTGGGAGAGTTCGGGTCGATACATGGGCTGGGAGGAGAGAGGCTGTGTAGACGACACAGGTGCCCCAGGCGAGGAGGTTGAGGGTGTTGTAGGTGAAGAGGTAGGATTTTGTTAGGCCTGAGGAGCCGGAGCGCGGGGCGTTTGATGTTTTGGTTGAGGCCATTTTTGACCGGGGTCGTTTCTCGTCAGACTTGTGGGAGAATTGGGGGTGAGGTTGCCTTGGATGGAGGAACTGGAAATGTTGATTTGGTTGGGAAGCTGCGCGATCAACAAAAAAAAGGGACCGAGGTCCCGGTTCCTTACATAAGCATTCTGGAAGAGCCCTGGAGCCCGCGAAGAAGCTGTGGAGACAAAGCGTGTTTGGGATCTGGGGTATGGCACATCTTTATTATGTTGTTCATTAGGTTTCTTGGGCGGCTAATGCATGGTTTTATTGAGGGTATATGAGTATCGCTATGAATTTGATGTTATCAGTACGGAGTAGTCGGGTGCTACATGCTACTTAGCCAATCACCCTTTTAAGAAGGAACCCATGTAGTCGCTTTGTTGTTCACTCCGAATGTAATCCGTAGCCGAGATGTCGCATCCGGATAAATGCTCTCTGCAAGCCTGGATTATGCGGACAATTTTTAGAAGCTCTCTGCCGAGGAGCAGGCTTGATGTGATTCGCTCCAGTCAATCGAGTGCATGGGCCAGCAGCGAAGCGGATGGTTTCCTATGGAGGCGCTCTTGGCTGCCAGGGAGACAAAGACTAGCTGACCCCGCGGTGTGAAACTGCACGATCTAGTCCAGACTACTGCAAGAGGCTGGCTCCCCATCTCGTATTGCCGGCAGCAAACATGCGTAGTCTGGCTTATTTTGGACTTTGACTGGTTTCGGTGGTATGTCCGAAAGGCTAGATGGACAGATGGGCAGATATCGGAGGGATTGTTGTTGGATGTGATTGCTCAGATTCGGAGATGATAGCGCTTAATTTAAGTAGTTCCTCGGTGAACTCTTAGCGAGGACCCCACGTTCTGCAGAAGTACTTCAATTTATTGTCCGGTTGATTCTCCGGTATGAATGGATCAGAGACTGATGCACGTTAATTATTAATTACCAAAGGCGAGGAATTCCTTAAAATTCCAAGGTTTGCATGATTTGTATTCCGTGCTACAGCAGCCATACTCATCTCATGTACTCCGTATGCAACCGTCGGTTCACGGGTATATGCGAACTGACATCATGGGCGGGGTCACGATGTCGCCCTGTATTGTTGTAGGCCTTTAAGTCTTCTGAGGAGATAGTAAGATCTGTCAGCGCTTGAAGTGAGAAGTATACCATCTTCTAAACCTTGTACAATGGAATTATTAGGGTACACCAGGTAGAAAGTAAACATCCAGTATGTAATTTGTAATTTGCTGTAACTGACGTAGCCGTATTTTGCAGTGACGCTAAATGACATCAGCGGCTGGTGTGGGTGGAACTACTGCCCCATCCCATGATGTCATGGCAACCATCGCATCATTTCATTGGTGGGTAATGATAGAGAATGTGCTAGTGCCAACCACTTCGCGCAAAAAAACCAGGGGAAAGGAGATGCACGCCCCCATCTCTCTATATAAACAAAGATGGCTGCGGCTCGCGATGGACATATTCGACCTCAATTGACATATGGAGTATATATCTAACCTACACGCCCTTTCATAGGAAACCCGAACCGTGAAGCCAGACCAGAAAAAAAAAAGAGCAATAAAAGAAACACCAAAACACCCAATCGTCATCGGTGACAGCATATTCCCTCGTGTCTTAGCCCAACAATATTACCCCCCTTTCTTCCCCTCTGAGAATGGGAGAAAAAGAGCCGTGGAGCCGTGAGCTCACACATTTTTTCAACTCACTACTCAGATGTGAAATCCATGCAACGGAGTACAACCAGAACGAACAATTTCTGAGTTACTGGACACGGTCCTTTGAGGGTCCAGACCGACTGAATCAAGTTCTATCTGCACACTTGGCCCAAGTCGATCGTGTTTCCCTGCTGTGAGAGCCGGGATTATTACGTCTTACCCTCTTTTCTTTTCTTTCCTTTTTTTCCCTTTTGCGGCTAAAACTTTGCTAGGACACTAGAGCTTTTCTTTTTTTCCTTTTTCTTTTTTTCTGTTTTTTCTGTTCCCAAGCAGTACAGCCATGAAAAAAAGGTCTTGATTCTCTTGCCAAGGGCCCCGGGGACCAAAAAAAAAAGCCTTGAAAAGGCATTCCCCAAATGTTTCCACGTGTGACCGTCCAAACTTCCAAACTTCGCTTGGGAGAAGGCCGACTGACTTTCCCTGCTAGGATCGGCGGTCCGATGATGTCGTCCTGCCCCTACTCCGTACCGCTGATGGGTATAGGAGCGGTCTTTTTGCGGTCAGAAAACGTGTCGTTCTTTTTATTTTATTTTTATTTTTATTTTTATACCCTATCAGTCTCCACTAAACCCGTACTATCCTGCACACTTACAGCAGGTCACCGAGGGGTTTTCCCGTTCATTCCGTGCATTTTCTTCCCGGATCAGTTGAAGAACTGATGCCACGGTCGTACTCCACTAGACTCATGAAGGTGGAATTTGATCCAGAGATAACAATTGGGAGTGTGTGGCTGAAAATCCAAGATGATATGGTACGATTTAACCGAGAAAAAGCAAGTCAAAAAAGCAAGTCTACTCCGTACGGAGATGTACTAATGGTGTCGGACGTCTAGAATCTCTTTTTGAGAGACGAAAAAAGAATATACGCTTTTCAGGAAAACGAGTCCAATTAGAAACCATTGTATAGATTGTAGCTAATAATATAACATACTAGTTCCAGTGCAATGTTTTTCCCCGAGTTCAACGCCAAGGTGATGAGAGGAGCGTGGGATAATACCAAATATTCCTGATTTTATATATTCGAGATACGATATTCAAGTGAATATGAAATGAACTGTTAATTTTTAATTTTTAATTTTGGCAATTTTCCCCAATTTTCTCTGATATCTTAATATCCCTTTTTTTCCCAAATCCTCAAATTCCCATCTGTTGGTTCCTTCGTGGAATTGACCTACCCACCTTTCTCTTCCTCTTTCTCCGCCCCTCCGATTTCCTCTCTTTCCACCCCTCGTCTTCTTTGACTTCCTCTTCGTATCTTTTTCTTTTTTCGACCTTTTTTTTCCCTTTTCCTATTTGGGGTCTATTATCTCCTCCTTTCCGGTACGTGGTCATCTCCAAAATTGAGAAGGGGCAAAAATATTATAGGTGGGATGGACTTTCCTATCTGCCCCTCTCTCTTCGAATATCTTCCTATTTTCGCTGTCTTCAATTCCCTGTCAAGTGGAGACCCTGGCTTTTGGGGCTGCAGCTCTTGCGATGCGCTAGTCCTTGTTTACAAGGCTGTGACTGGATTAGCGTCCGAGTATATGCGCTGAATGGCCCTGTCTGTTCCCTCTAGCCCATATACCACCTCCACATCTGGTTCCTCTAATTCTTTCCCCTCCAAGCCTGCTGTGTACTACCCCTCTATTCCCCTCGGATCTTGATTTTCCCTTTACCCAGCCCTGGTCGCTATCTTGATCACTCAATCTGGTGGCTGTATTTTCGGTTCCAGCCTCTTCCTCTTGGCCATAGACCCGGAGCCGCTCATATTGTCGTTGACAGCTCCTTTGCTACCTTGGTTCCTGGATCCGTAACACCTGCTGGCTTTGTAAGACGACATATGCCTTGTGTGCAGATCTAGCGATTCTGACGTCCTTGTTGTATCATCGTGGATCTTTATATTCAAGACCTCACATTCCTTGATTTGCCACATTTTACCCGTCCAAGATCTGGATCTGTTGGATGAATTTGAGCTGACTGGGATTTACAAGCAGATCCCCTCGTATTCCATCTGGATTGGCTGGGCATCAGATCGGAGAACCCAAGCCCATTTCCATCCAACGATTGTGACGATCTGCCCATTGCACTAGGTTGCTCCCGCCTACTCTAAGCATCTCCTCCAAACATACACATACACAACCATGGCACCAGCCGATACCAAAAAGGCCGAGTCGGTAAGTATTTCTTGCCCCATGCTCGAAGGTTCCTCGGCCTGACATCCGAGTCTAGGGCCCGCCCAAGCTCTCTGATCATAAGGAAATCCTCGATGAGAGCACATTCGAACAGATCCTTGAGATGGATGATGATGAGGAGGACCGCGACTTCAGCAAGAGTATCGTGTACGGTTTCTTCGACCAGGCCGAGAACACCTTCAAGAAGATACAGAAGGAAATGTGAGTGGTGTCTTACTTCTTGCAGGAATTCCGGTCATTGTCATTTTACTAATCATCGCGCAACAGAGATGACAAGAACCTCGCTGAACTCTCTGCCCTCGGTCACTTCCTCAAGGGCTCATCTGCCACACTGGGCCTTGTCAAGGTCAAGGAGGGCTGCGAGAAGATCCAAAACTTCGGCGCCCACAAGGATGAGACAGGTCTTATTGACGAACCGGATACGGAGACCTGCCTCAAGGCCATCAAAAAGACTCTGGATGAAGTCAAGGTCGAATATCGCAAGGTCGAGAAGCTCCTCCGCCGATACTACGGCGAGGAGGTGAAGGACGAAGAAGAGAAGCTAGAAGAGAAGGAAGTCAAGGAGGAGAAGAAGAAGGAAGAAAAGCCCAAGGAAGAGCCCAAGAAGGAGGCTACCGAGTCTAAGGAGACTAAGGAGCCCAAGGAAGCCTCGAAATAAGCGGTCATGTGGACTAGTTGATATCCCTCCCTCCCCTTTTTCTTTTTAGCGACGGATGGAGCATGGCAAATGGCTTTTTCATTTTCATTTCCCCTTTGCCCTTTTTCACTCACTTTCTCTTATCATCCCTTCCGACCCTGGCTTTTCTGGCTTTCTTGACACGTACATAACAACCTCCCCACCATATCTCCCCCTCCTGTCCGGACACTGGTGTGGAAACGGATATTCCTGGTCTGTCACGTAGGTGCAGGCGCGAGAATCGTGACGATTCCGAGGAGTCTTGAACAATAGCGACATACGGAAATCCGAGTGCCTCTGTCAGGCCCTGTTTTCTCTTAACCTACGTCTTTGGTTCGTGGGTCGTATAGTAGGCATTGCGTCAGCATTGAGGTACGTGTAACGCTAGAAGTAGACAGGGAGACGTCAGAAGTCAGAAGTATACATATGTAGCCAAAGTAATCAACCAAAGTACCTGTATAGTTTGAGCAAGGTTAAGTACCTAAGTATTTATTGAGAATCAGATAACCCCAAGCCGAGAAGTGGCGCTCTAAAAAGCTTTTTACCTTCAGCCACTTGCGTGGGCCTCTGGGGTCCGGATAACCTTGGAAGCTTGACTCAACGGAACTTTATACTTTGCCCGATGCGGGATAGCCGGCTCTCGGACATCTTGTCTTTCCATCGTTTGATCTGCTAGAATTGTCGTTACATTCAGCAGAAGGTAAGTCTGTTCACTCTTACTCTCCTTCTCTGTCCTATTTATTCACTTGTCTATCTGTCATCCAAAGATCGGACGCATCGCTCTAAATAGGTGGAAATCATTAACTGGTGAAATCCGATCTAATAGAGAGTTCTGGTGTGTGTGTGTGTGTGCGTGCTTCACAAGCCCCGATTCCCGCATGCTGCTCTTTAAGAGAATGCTGCTCTTTACAAGATGGGTGCGATCAAGGCAACATATCCCATCCTCCACTATTTACCCCAACTGACAGCAAATCCTGCACATCTGCATCTGCATCCGCATCCACTCTTGCTCTTGCATGGCTAATGGCTAATGGTAAACGAGCACCGGGGGCCTGCAGTATGGAGATGGTGCGACGCCGGCAACATTCAACGGCACGCTCACATATTGCTGGAGCTGAGATTTTGCTGGTCAGATTAGCTTGAGTTCCTGCACGCTCGGTAAATTCTAGGTTTCGCAAATCGCCCCAGATAATGCTCTTCCTATCCGAAATCCCGGCTTAGAACGGCAGTTGCAGACGTTCCTCATACCTCCTTGGCCTGGTCATCCCAACCAAAGCTCGATCTCTCAACAATCCGTGCTAGTATGCAATGCGGCGGGATTATGCAGTGTCATTCAAATCGCGATGCAGAGATAATCCGCCTTGCTTGGCCCTCGTCTTGTGCACAAGGTGACATCCGTTCTTTAATCGCAGCCCCAACGAGGAAAAGCTCCGTGGAGCCGGGTATTGGACGGAAGGGCCTCCTGTCAGTATTTACGCGTCGCTTTCCTCACGATACATCTATTTGCTCTGGTTTCCACTTGATAGTTGCCAAACTAGCCTTCGGCACATATAGCAGCCGCAGGTGTATTTTCAACCATATTGAGTTATAAGCACTTTGTCGCTCGGAGTCCGCTCAAAACGATATATGCCAAATCCACACATCTGCCGTATTTGTCGCCACGTTGCTCGTACCGTTCTTCAACCACCCTCCCATTGCGTATGCACCCATCACAAACGAGATATTGAAATCGAGTCAAGCCATCTGCCAACCGGATCCCCTTTCCCCGCAACGGGACGCAAGTACGCGCTCAAACCCAATTGCCGATGCAGATGCAAGCAACAGCACTGATTTGGGTTCCGGTCTGTTGAAATTTTGCTTAATTGCATCCTGGCCCGGACTCCGCCCTGGCAGGTCACACGACATAACCAACGAGCGTTGCTTTTCTGCAGGATGCCCGCAAGCCGACGGGTAGGCACAGGTGCCTTATTTGGCTTTATTCCCGGCTAGCAAGGGTGGCTTGAATATTTCGCTTGTTATTGGGTTGGGTTTCAGTGGGCCTCGATGCCGAGTTGGGGATGCACGGACTGATTCTCCTAGCTCTCTCCACACAGTGGATGTCTTCAGTTGAGAATGGGTCTTTCCGGATCTGGTTCTGTTGAGCTAAATCTGTCGACTTTCTTAACGGTGGATGCGTACAGGTGAGTGAAAATGAGATTAACATTCAGAGATACTAGCTACTATGCCGATTAGCTACCTGTTGCTGGTTCGGATGGGGACCTCGACGTGGATCCGGTAGTGCGTACTCCGGGCAATATACAATATAGAAACTGGCCTCGAAAATACACCCCTTTCTCATGCATGCAAGCATACATATATCTACCCGTCTGTCTCGGATAGCAGACCTGAGCTCAGTAAGTCGCCCTCGATATACCAAAACGGACTTAGCCTGCCATCTTTGCGCTCAGTCCTCGATCCCGAGTTCTGGGTCCACGATGACTCTGTTTGCGATTGTCTCGGTTTATTCGACTTGTCATCTTGGCTCGCGATACGTTTTTCTTTTCGAGAGGCCGAGTGATAGGTAGAGAGTAGGAATAAGAGGCTCTGTACCCTTCCCTCTCTTTTCTTCTTTCCTCTCTCTCTCACCTCAATAGTAAACTACACACGCTCTCGTTTGCCATATCGGAGATTCATGCCCCCAGCCTACTTCCCACAGAGAAAGACTGTATCACAACGCCTTAGCCCTATTCGCTAGATTCCGCCCCCAACGGTTTACTCACCCTGAACACGCTAATCCACTAAAAACGATGTACTCCAGCCCGGATCGCATTTGCCGTAGTCCGGGGTTGTATATCAACGGGTGTGCAGTGGTCACCCACACGCACATTGTACATGTACCACTTGACTCCACAAATCCTGCAAGTACAGTAGCGTCTAATCCCAGCGAGAGAATCGTAAGCGCCAGGACAGACAAAAAGCCAAATAACCAAAAATCATCTCAACTGCACCACTGGCCTCGTGCCCTCCTTCTTTATCTTCTTTGTTGGTCATGCACGCACACCAAAAGAAACAATAATAATCTTTATCTGCAGATGGGAGGTTAGAGGTATTGTCTTAGCCTCGAAGTACCTCCCTTAGATCCCTGTCCTCTGCTTCGGATCCTTGTGCTTGTCCTATATCGATCTTATTGCAGGTTCATCCTTTGCCCCATTTTCCCATTTCCCCGCTTGGTCTGATTGCGTCTGTTTCTGTTTCTGTCTCTTGTCTCGCTGTTCGTTCGCTCTGCTTCATTCCGGCATAGACGTCTCTGATTGTATCGGCACTGCGGCTTCGACGCCATGCAATTTGCAGCCAACGGCCGTTAGATGGGTTTCCGCGCCGTTGAGATCTGTTTGAACGGGAGGGGAGAGGGATATAAGTTCGGGCGATGGCACGAGCTGTGAGTTTAGTTCTTCAGCTTTGAATTCAGATTCATATTCGCAGATCATTTTCTTTGTCTTGATTTCACGGCTGATATACAAGCTTGCTTCTCTACTCTTCCATCACATCAGATACACCCCTCAATCCAATCGAAGAATATTGAATCCCACAAAATGCCCGTCGGACCTCGAGTATCCAAAGAAGAATTCATGCATGCATTGGGTCTAAACCCACAAGACCCGCATCATGAGCAATACTACCGCGCCATGCGAGTAAGTATACCAGCCGAATCTTTAACACCTACCCTCTTCCTTACCTTCCTCTCCCTCTCCCTCTCCCGTACAAATACACCATGTCTATTCCAAGAGCCCTCTAACCCCGCCTCAGGATGAAGCAATCATCGTCTACAACCGCATGAACGCCGACACCTCCAACCTGCTGGACAACGTGCGCGCCGACCCAGCAACCCGGCCCCCCTTCTTCTGGCACCATATCCGCCCGGACTGCCAGCGCTGGGCAATCCTCGAGATCTGTCGCAATGCGCCGCCACTCGTGCGCGGCTTGTTCGAGCGCGGGGCGACGAATGGCGAATACGGCCCGAATTGGGTCGCTGGGTGGTTGTTGTATAGTGTCTTTCGGTCTCGGGATGTGAGGAATAATCGGAATAGGAGGAAGGGAGAGGTTGGAGGTGCTGGTTCGGAGTCTGGTATGTATTATTCCTTCTTTTTGGATGCTTCCGAGATTTATTGGTGAAGGTGGTGTTGATACATGGTTATAGATAAACGTACCAGGCAGGAGGAGACGACACAGCCGAAGAAGTACTACGATCCTGTGCGGAATGGCACGCTGTGATATTTTGGAATTGAAGTTTCCTTGCGTTTTGCTTTTTGTGCTCTGCTTTTTGCCTCATATCCATGCTGTTTAATATCTTGTATAATTGAAGTATGAAACTCTAAGACCATCGATGTAATGCAAAGTACACGCATCTAGGGAGAATGGCAAGTAGGAAACAATCAATCGTCATCCTCATCTTTCTTATCATCTGAATCCCTCTTCTTCTCATGCTTTCCACGTTCTGACTTCAAGACCTCCGTCACACGCTTGTCGTGCTCATCAGCCCGCTCATTCCACTCAGCATCATACTCAGCCGCGATATTCTTAATCTCCCTACGAAGCGAGTTCCCCTCATCAATCAAAGACTCCCAGAGTTGCAAATCAACCTGATGCAACTGATAAAGTTTCTTCTGCCTCGCACTGATCGTAAAATCCAGCGCAGACTTGTAAGAAATCTCCCGATTGTGATACAAAAACCACAAATAACCCCCCCATCAACGTAGACAAACTGACCAAGTAAGTAACCGGCTCCATAGTATCCCACCCGAGCGAAGTCCCAAACGTCAACTTATAAACCGTAAACCACCAAATGGTAAGAATCCCAAACCCGCCAATCGCAACCCGCTGCGCACCCCGATGCGCCAGCGCATCACACTCCTCTTTCACATTCGCCATGGCCTGGATGCGTCGCGAGAGCTTGCGCAATCGCATGCGCAGGTAATACGTGCGCTCGTTGAACGACGGCACCGTGACGCGGAGCTGGCTCAGACCGGACGGCGCGCCTTCGATCGACACGATGAACTCGCCTGCGCGCGCTGCATCCCGGATGAAGTCGCCTATCTCTGTGGCTTGTGACCAGCGCACGAAACGCTCGGGTTCGCCGTCTCGGGGCGGACCGCCGCTCGTTTTGGGGGGTAACTGTAGGTCTCGGCGTCTTCTTCTCGGGATCGGCGGTGCTGGGTGGGTGATCGGCCGTTGAGGGGTTTGCTGCCGCCAACGCCGTCGTTGCCGGGGACGAAGTCTGTTTCTTTGTTTTGGTTTTGGTTTTGCTTTTCTTGTAGGTCGATTTCGTCTTCGATCCGCTTTTTGGGCTTGATTGCGTTGTCATCGCGCTGGAGTGCGATGAAGGAGATGGCTGGTGGGCGAAGATTGCCAGTGTTGCCTTTGATTGGGGGTAGCTCTGACTGGATTAGACGCTCTAGGTATGACAGTGGTTGTTGGGGATGGACAAGGATAGCTATGGGTTCGATTTCTAATTGGGAAGTGAGCATGATGGTCCGGAGAGTATGTTGGAGACCGACATACCTTTATCATGGTCTTCATTTATGATGGTCGTTAAAGGAATGATCAGTTTGAAAAGCCGCGATGGCGTCGTCAACATTTTACCTATCTCCAAAAGTCAGCATTGATACTTAACCAATGATACCAACGCCTTCATACCCTTGGTCATCCTTTCAGGCCACTTTTCTCCTTCCATCGGAGACTTCCCCACTTCGCCACTCTCCCCAAGAGCTGTCCGCTGAGGCCGAACTGCTTGATTGCCCTTCTGAGCTTCAAACTTCTCCAAAAGCTCTTCAGTCTTCTGCTTATCGCCTCGGAGTTGTGTATGGTCTGCACTGCTGAATATCCTTGCCTGAATCCAGGCAAAATGATCTCGTGGAACTGCAGTCAGCCCAGCATATAGCTTCGTTACCGGTAATGCACCAGAAGCTCCGAGACCAATACCTCGCCCGAGGCGCCTCCCCGAGAATGAACGGATATGTCTAGATGAACCGACAGAACAGTTCGCAGCCCAGCCATTGAGCTCCGCTGAGCCAGTCTTCCCTAACGAGGAGTACGGTGCACCGCATTGTGATAGTGATATCCTCCCCGCCGCCGCCGACACGACAGGGGCGCAACTCCGTGCCGGGAAATGCATTTTGAAAAGAAAAGATCTTTTTTCCCTTCCAATTGGTTATTGTGTATGTTCACGTCGCATGTAAAATGAGAGGGAATATGTAGACTGTAGGGATCGAATAAGTTTGTATTCGCGTAAGTGACCTAAGGCATGACGAAGCGCTTTTGAGCACACGTGTGGAGAATGGGGAAGATGATGTAGGAAGCCAAGAGTCCAAGCAAGAAGCCAGGATAACGTACAAAAACACAGCTCATTTTCCAAACTTGTCAAGTTGGCTTGGAATATTCTGACGTCAGAGATGTGCACGGATCGGATCGGCACTTTGTGGCTTGTGGCAGTGCTGGATCTATATCTCATTTAGGTACCTTGTGTCTTTTTAGATGTCTCTTTTATAGCCCAGGTCTACGAGTGGAATGCAGTATGGTCATTCAATATTCTTCAATATTTGGATTAGAATCTATGTAGAGTGACCAGCAATCTCAGAGCTCATGCATGATATCTTGCACGGCCTTCGCAGCAAATCGTTTCCGTTCGCCCTCCGGCAGCTGAGAGCTCATATCTAATAGTCAAGTTAGCACCAATGTCAACTATAGCGAGCCAAGGAACCAACAGAATCATACCTTTGATTGCCTGCATGCGCATCATTAATGCCTCCATGCTTTCGACATCAATCTCGTCCTCGCCATCATCATGATCGGAGTCGTCTCTCTCGTCGCCATCACCACCTCCACGCTCAATTGCCATTCGCAAGCCGAACATTTCACGCTCTAATTCATGGACCTCATCACCAAACCCACGAGAGCTACCAAGACCTAATAGTTGGTCTTGAAGATCATCCTCGGCATCCATATCAGGATCATCATCTCCGTCAAAGCCAGAGTTACCTCCAGCCATAGACCAGTCATGAGTCTCAAGGACCTCTTTTATACGAGGCATACCTTCACGTTCTAGTAACGGCATAAAGTCAGCTAAAGTCCAAAGCCTTGGCACACAACCTTGGAACTCAATAAAGAAAAGCGTGCTTTGGTAAACTTACCCCCATATTGATTCCTCGTCTCAACCTCCGAACTCCCCTTGGGATCCCACTCAACAACCTCCCACCCCAACAGCCCCATATCAAAGAACTGATCCTCCCACCACCCAACCGAAAACGGCACCATATCCCCACCACCCAAATCCCCATCATCAACACCAAGTCCCAGCTCCGCATCGGGATCTTTGGATCCCTGCTGACCCGCACCTACACCCGCAGCACTCTTCCTCCCCCCAATCAACACAAACACACCAGGAACATCACCGAGTCCGCCGCGCTCCTCGTCAATGCGCTCCTTGACAGCGCCAATACCGCGCATCAAGTCGCGCAGTGCGCGCACGTCAGGCCGCTCCGCGGGGTCTGTGTCTGTATTGGAGCCCGGCGGAGGTGTCACATCGCTAGGAGTATGTGCGCAAACCACCAGAGCTCCAACAGCTTCGCGGACGATCTCGGCTTCCGAACTTAGGAAGTCGGTTTTCCATTGCTCGGCTGTTGGTGTTGGTGTCGGCGTAGGCTGGGGATCTGTGCTGTGGATGGCAAGTGGAATCTCGTCAACCCAGACGGGGACTTCGGTTGTGTAGTATTTTGTTTCGAGGCGGAGAGGGCTGTGGGTGGTGTAGCCGGCGAAGGTGCTTGTTGGTGGTGGGGGCGTTGAGCTTGAGGGGGCTGTGGTTGGTGAAGGGGCTGGCTGCTGTGGCGGGTCGAGGACGGGCACGCCAGTTAGGGAGTATAGGAGCGGCGGGATTATCGAGAAGGATTGGGATGTTGGTGTGAGGATTAGGAGACGGCGCGGATTGGAGATATTCTTCACTTTGGACTTCGCGGAGGTTGCGGGGTTGGATGCGGGCGCTGAATGGGTCATGATGGCGGTCTTTCCGGGGCAATTGGGAGTTTGAGATGGTTCTTAGGAGATTTGAGTCAAGTGGTGTCCAGTTCAGTCCATTGGTAGTGTTTAGTTGGAGAAGGAAGTGTATTGAGGAGGCTAACTGTCCCCCGCATGGACAAAAAACAAGTGGATAATATGACCGGATAACACTGGCTCGGGACCTTCCCATTTTGGGGCTCAAATCTTGCCGCTTTTTGATCTCAGAGTAAAATTGAGCACGCCCGAGTTGGTCACGGGACATTAAGTAATCAAAGTCTAACGCCCGGGGCCTTCCAAAATTGGAACCTTGAAGCCTTATTGATATATAGATGTAGCTAATTGGACAATCTACACCATTTCAAGGCCAGTCACCCTGGCTTCTGTATTATATTCAGGAGGATAATATAAAGTCATGCAAACCCCGTTCTAAGGTGAATAGTAGGTTCGCGGGATCCCATACAAGTACTACATAAGATTAGGCAGTGTTTTGTGTGCATAAAATGTCTACCATTCTATTGCTCAAAGAACTCTGATCCGATATCTAATTAACATTCTTCTGCTGCACTTATAAATTTAAGCTTCCAGCAACGCTCTTCACATGAGATCTGCCGAGTTTCAAGCACTAGTCTGCACCGACGTTAACAGCAAACTTGCTGTATTTGCGAATTCTCGGCCCATACACATAAAGCAAGTACGGGATTGCGGCCATGGCAGTGCTGATGGCTCCCAAGATGGTCAGCGTGTAATGAACCCCGATAGAACGGTAAATAGGTCCACCAGCAACCGTCATACCGCCTGCCACCACATATCTGGTAAAAACAAGGAACCCCAATGCAGATGCTGAGTATACACCATAGGAATCTATGATATACATGTACGCGGAGACGAAAATAGCAGTAATTCCGTATCCGAATACGGCGGAGGCAATGAGAGGAGACCAAATTGAGATAGACGGCTGAACATCCAGAGTAAAAGTCAGTGAATGAAACCATGATGAACAAACGATGGATAATGGCACTTACATAGCTGGTCCAACCCATCCAGAACAAACTTATTGGCACCGCTGGAGCACCACCCAGCATTGCATACCACAGTCGCGTTTCAGGAGCAATACTAGAAGTCTTCTTGTACTCTTTGGCAGTCCAGGAGTATACTACCGGAACCAGGAATCCGACAAGAAGAATTCCACATAGCATCCCAACCCAGAGTATGCTAGTCATCTGCTGTGAAAGCCCATATGTATGACCGAAAACATATGTATATCCCTCCAGGAAGGTGAAGAGGACAATATAGACAACGGTAAGGTAGAGCGACATCAAGATGATAATCAACTCAGAGTAAACCAGCGCAAATGGCCGATACACCGAGGCAAGCAGTCGCGGACCCAGAGCCTCGTTTTTCATCTCCATCGGAGCTTTGTATCTCTCGTCCCCAGTTTCTTCGCGGAGAATCTTTGCTTTCCAATACAGAAGAAGAGGTCCGTATGTTTCTGGTTGGAACAGAAGAACAATAACAAGAATCGCACCTCCCATAATAAGCATTATCCATTCAAGCCAACGCCATCCTAGATTAACAGGGATATAACTGCCTATTATCTGCCCGGCCATCGGTCCCACAAATGATGGAATAGCATAGGCTGGAAAAGCGTACGTCTTTTGTACTGGATTCCACAAATCGGCTACCGTGCCACCAGCGCAGCTGAGTGGAGTAGAGCCAAAGAAACCAGCAAGAAAACGAAAGATCAGGTGGCTGTGGATGTTTGGGGCGATTCCAGCGGCCATGATAAAAATCAGAAAAAGGATCATAGTTATCAGATAGACGGCATTCCGGCCAAATGTCTCGGAGAATGGCCCTGAAAGGAGGGAGCCGCTACCAAAACCGACCAGAAATAGAGCTGTTGGCACCGTCAGCTTGTGCAAATGTGATGATCATTTCAAAGGCCTGTACTTACCTGTCGCAAGAGACCCGACTACTTCGGATACGTTGAAGTCTTCACTGTATTGTAGGATACCGCAAGCATCAATCGCCGACGTGGCGGTTACGGAAAAAGCAAGTAAAGAGACCAGAAAGGTCATAAACAGTTTCCGTGACACGCTCTGACTTGCAGGATTCAAAGGATCATTTTGACCATCCCAGTCCACAATGATGGGGGAATCGGTGGGAGGTATTTCCTGGAGCGAGGACTGCTTAGGCGGAACAGAAAGCCAAACATTGCTTGACTGACAGCTGTATAATTGACTATGAGCACGGATTGAAAGATATATATTTGCAAGGCTTCGTTGAGCTATCACTTACCTCGAGCTATGTGGGGACCCGAGCGTATAGTTCTCACAGCTGCATTTTTCTTTGATTTCCGCTAGTTTCTCACGAACAGCTCGTCGGATACGTTGATATTGAAAGAGAGATTCCATTGCAGGGAAGTGTCGGAAGACCGGCAATGAAGGTTGTGGAAGGAAAAGGCCCGGGTAGTTTGCGATTATATAGCCATAGGGATTTTACCTACATTGAGCTGTAGAAGGCCCGGGTTTAAGCGTCTTTTTTTTTCCCTTTTTTCTTTTCTCTATGATAATGGCTGTGGATCATGGCCTAGCTCCACTGATAAATTCATTTTGTCCACTTCACCGTGCTGTCACCGGTATCTATCAGGCAAGTCCGAATTGATCGCATCGGACATGGGTGGGGACCGCGCTTTTCTCCGATATCAGCCCGGTCAGCCCTAACTAGTTTCGTCCGAATTCCATCGGACTTCCATGATCCACTACTTGGCGGTCTGATCAAGCTCTTGATGATATTATAAGGCCAATACTTGGCTCCCGATACAGGCTACGACACTTAGCAAATATTCTGGAGTTCTGAAATGGAATGGTAATATCCTATCGTTGATGTTAAGTTAAACGTGTTGTATTTAGCTCATCAGGAGTTTCCTTTCGCAGTTTCCTAACAATGCAGCCCGTGGATTAGTTGAATTGAAGATCGATACGTCACAACAGGTAGGTATTTCGAGGCCGTTCAAACAAGATTATATATCATCTTATTATCGGTTGATGGTACGCAGCAAAAGAATGATTAGTTGCATGTTGCTATTTAATATTCTCTCTATCCATAACTTTGTTATTTTAACGACTACTCAGTGTGGCGTGACAAGTTTGTCACCCATGGGAAAAGTTCGCTAGAGATGTTGTCGAATGGAAATGGTAACGTCAAACTGCGGGAATATTGCCAACGTTGTCCAAGTTCTGGACAAGTTAGCCTAGAGTCAAGAAATCACAGATTGCATATCTTACCCAGTTGAAAAGATCCGCCCCAAACCATTCCCGCATATCAGTCCAGTCTTCAATAGTGCTCTCGAAGCGAGTTCTCGAATTCGGTAGTTGCTGGTTTTCTGCGCCGGACTGAGTTCTGGAAGAGGTCATTGAGCCGAACTTGTCATCACGATGAGGTATAACCTACTGTAATTGAAGAAGTATGCGATGCGCCTTCAAACATATTGCGCTTCGACGAGAAAGGTTCTCCATTCGAAGTACGAGTTTGTTCAACTCTTCCCGATACAAGCCTGACTCAAAAGACGGTGGCATATCTAAAAGGCACGAGTTAAGCGCCACTGCAGCGTGAAGCGCCTTTAAGCTTGTAACACCTCTGAGCAACCAGAGATAGGGTCGAAGCAGTGGAACTTCATAGATCTGATGATGGATACCCATTAAGGCGGCACTGGAAGCTATACACCTCTCTCTGGATGTGGCAAGGAAGTGTGGTGACCTAGAATGGCGAAAAGGACGATGTAAAAGAAGGTAAAGTTGATGTGCATAGGTTTGTAGAATGCACCAATATGCGTAACTGGAGTCCAATATGTTTGGGGCACCATCCACTAGATATGTCGAGTCCCATCTCTGTTGTTCCGCGGCGATTGTTGCATCAAACTCATTCAATGGCTCCACCTCAAGTCGCGAGGGACCGGATATGTGGTGACAGATCTGCGTGGAGATCCGGAAAAGCCGAACTTTGAACAACATCACGGACATCTGCGTGGGTGCACTAGATGGCCGCGAGATCTCCTCTTGCGTAATATCAGCATCGTTGACATCTGCGGGCATTGTGGTTTTTATATCAAGAAGGAATGACATGTCGATATCCCGAAAAAGAATCGCCTGGTAGGTATGTAGCGTCAATATACCAACCCAGCAGCGTCGGCGTCTTTCAGTCTCAAGATGGTTAAGCCCCTGCGAATCAACATTGCACCTTAGCGCTATGCCGATGTTTAAGGCCATGCCCAACAAAGCCCACCCTTGATCGACAGACTCGTTATGAGAAAGATTATATATCACCATCAGCAAGGCCTCAAATGTGCTGAGTTTATGTCGGATAAAGAATTGATCTTGTAAAAGACAAACCATCGCAGTTTGCTGGAGCCGACGGGACAAAGTCACAGCCTCTTGCTCCTTGGAATGAGACCCTTTTGGCCATAAATCAACCAGTCTAGGATCACTGGGCTCCATAGTATTCAATGTCAAAGAGCACATGGAAAAGAGCAAAGCCAGCCAAGAGAGATCGACTTCATAAGGCTGTTGCATGAAGGCCACATACTGCTTCTGGAATGTTGGGCCATGGAGAATGGGAAACAGAGCCGAGATATGATTGAAAAAATGAGAAACCAAGCAGTCGCAGATGGTTCTAGAGGGTAAAATTCCAATGATATCTTGAAGCGAGATACTTGGGCCAATTGAAAAGGGAGACAAAGTATCAGTTGCTGCTACAGGATCGTGCTCTGGAAACGGGCGTTGAAGAACCGCTTCCCAGCGGCTATCCTGCGAATCTTGAATTCCATCAGGTCCCGGCCGCTCAGGTCGATCATCCAAACAAACAAGTGGTTGCCTCAATGGGGCCAAGGGAGCGGCGAACGTGTTCCTGGGTGGCACATTTGACGATGAAGGATTAGACGTTGTTGGATGATCATTAATGGACCCAGCCACAACACTTGGGGTGATCAAGAACAAGCAAGACAGCGCACATCCTCGCCGAGTACATGCACCGCAAGGTTGTTTACGATCACACTTTAATTTAGAGCATCGGCACTGCTCACAACTAAGAACTTTTCGCTTTCGGCGATGAGATCTCGGAGTTTGCGCTCGACTCCGACCTCCACCCCGCCCGCCGTGGGTTGAGGGGCTTTGACTCATTGTATTGCTGAGTTTACCTCATACACGGAGATGGAAGTCCGGCACGCATTGTAAAGATAAATCGACAAGGGTGTTCGGAGAAGGGAACTGTGACGTGACTGAAGGTCGGAGTTTAGGTGGTTCGGAGAAGACTGAGCATCTCCGATGCTTGGTGGGTACTAAGCTTTTGGGGGTTCGGAGTTCGTTCTTCGGATTTACATAGGTGGTTTATCGGAGCCTGTCTAAGCGCTATATCTTCAGCAGGTATGGTTATATTGAAGTTAGGTAGGCACGAAGTATATAAACGCTACTATGCTCGCAATAAGTGTAACCTACTAGCTGCCCCGGGGCCCCTTGGGTTTTGGTATTGTTTCGGTTATATAATACGCTTACTTCGGACTAGAGATACGAAGATCTGCGTGGTTATTGACTTGAATTCTATGTAGTGCTAGAGCAGGCCACTAGTTTTTGGCCAAGCAGGCTATAGCTCTTGTATATGAAGACCAGATCGTCGGAGTGGCTGCTATTGCTATTTGGGATTTCTGCGCTCTCCTCTTCTCGGCTCGTAGGAGACGGATAATCACGTGACATTCACACTTATAAAAGCGGCAGCTTATATATATGTAGTACCGCCCAATCCGAATTACTAACCATGGCCGATGTGTGTTCTTATCTTTTGTTTATAGGAATTAATCAGCTAGATTATATCTGTGTACCAAAAATCTCTTGCTACGCATGATATGCTCCTTTGGATATGAGCCTCGAATCAATATCAATCCCGGATGGGGCTCTGTGAGCTGAGCATACAAACACCTTTAAATTATGGAACCAGGGGATTCATGCCGGGTATTGATTCATAATTTGAATGATGATGTGACAGAGCATCTATAAGAAGAAATGCCAGCCGATATTTTAAGACTTCGCAAGACCAAAGCCCGAAAAAGAAATTCCCTGAGAACCAAGAAAACAAAGAAAAACGCCAACCACTCTTGAATTTCTGAGGCCTTGAAACTGCGATTTCATCTCTTCCACAAATCATTTAACCCCGGCCGCGCTGGCCACGCGCACGCTGCACTGTAGCCTTACCACGCGCCAAACCGACACCGCGCCCGCGCTGGCCTCGTGTACGGAACATGGGAGCATTTCTGGAAGAGAGAAGCTAGTCAGCAAAGGTTGAAACGGAGATTCGCTGGTCGCAAAATTGCGATTCAAAGACAAGGGTATCAGAGCTCAACGTACCGGAGCATGTCAGGCACGATGAAGAATCGCACGTGGCTTCCGCGAATGTAGACCTGGTCGAGATGGGAGACACGGCCATCGCGGGCAGTGACGGTGATGTCCTTGAGCTGAACGTTCATGTTGTCCTCGGCTGTGAAGAAAACCAGAGTCAGTATCAAACCGCGCAAAAGAAACACACCCCGAAGCTTGTTGATAGACCGGGTCCCTAATAGAGAGCAGACGCCCAAAAGCTCGAGTTGAGATGAGCGACGTACCTTCCAAAAGCTTCCCCCGGTAGACGACTCCTGATGTGATCTCAATTGTCACGACATGGCCCTATCGGAAAACAATATTAGCCCCTCTGCCTCGCGCTATCCACGGCGATATCCATTTTCGCAATATCATAAACACATCCTGCCCTTCCATCCAATAAACAGAACAGCAATATCAGGGGATATAACGCACCTGCGCTTCGTTGAGGAGCTTGATGGGGATGCCGATCGTGGAGGTGAGCTTGCCCATTTTGACTGTGAGACGGCGAACGAGGATGGAAAACGGTTAAAAGAAGTCGAAAAGAACCACTGACAGCTTCCCTTGCACCAAATAAGAGACAAATCAAGGCAATGGGTGGTCGTGGGGAGATGGTGGGACAGTGATGAAGTCGGAGTAAGTGGAGGTTAAGAGAAAGGCGAGTTTTGCGGCTAAGCTCATCCTCTCCGCTTTGGGTTCTCTATCCCGACCAAAAACAACTCCAACCCCAAAAAGGCACAAAAACTCCCACATAATGCGCGACGAATAGCCCTGTCTACACCTCTCATAATTTTACATAATCCAAAACCAACCACAATGGCCGGCTCACCCAATTCCAACCTACGCGGCTTCAACCACGCCGTCCAAACCCTCCTCAAACAACCAACCCAGTTCCTCCCACACCTCACAATCCCTACGTTCACCCACCTCCCCGAGAACCTAGGGCCACACCTGATCGACGCAAAGAAGGGATCCCAAGCGCAAATACCAACTTCCGAAAAACCCCCGCACACTCCCACAATCCGTGCCCTAGTCCTCGACAAAGACAACACGCTCTGCGCAGCGAAAACAACCTCTTTCCCACCGCAGATCCTCGCCAAACTCTCCTCGCTCCGCGCCTCACCAACCTCCCCCTTCAACCAAGCTACGAACCCGCACTCAATCCTGATCGTCTCGAACCGCGCCGGCAGTCACCCGCGCTTCGACGGCGAAATCTCCGCGCTGGAAACGCAGCTTGCGCATCTGCGCATTCCTGTTTTCCGGCTGCCGGCGGGCACACAAAAGAAGCCATTTTGCGGTGAGGAGGTTGTGCAGTGGTTTCGGGAGAGGGGCGTTGTTGATTCTCCGCATGAGATCGCTGTTGTTGGAGATCGGCTTGGGACCGATGTGCTTATGGCGGGGATGATGGGGTCATGGAGTGTTTGGTGTAAGGAGGGGGTGTTTGATGTTGGGATGGAGGGCAAGCCGGAGCGGAATGTTTTGGAGAAGATGGAGGTTTGGATTGAATGGTTCCTTAGGGAAAAGGGAGGGTATCGGGCACCTTTGCCGATGGGGTGGGAGAAGCACAAGCAGTCATGAGATATGCGATGCTGGGTTTATATAAGACCTTTGAGATACCCTTGTATAATAATATGTGCTAGTAGTACGTGGTTAGCATTGTCCAATTTAGCGAGACTGAACTATGGCTACTATCTATACGGAGTTGTATGCGATACAAAACGAATTGATTCGGAGCTTAGCGTCAATCCCCCACACTCGTATACCGCCAGCTCAGCGCTGTCCTATTTGCATGGTCTTGAGCAGAAGATATCACAACTCTGCGCAGCCCAGAGGATCGGCGTCGGTTGGATGTCAGACCCAAACAGGTGCCGACAGAACAAGCTCATGTGCAAAAATTCGACTCCAGACCCATGATAGGGAAATGGACCATTGTAACCACATTGAGAGTGCAGGGCAGACACAAAGTCTAGCACCAGCCTCGAAGACTCACGGAAAAGAGAACCAAAATAAAAAGAAAATGGAGGGGAATGGAGTCGCAGTCCAAGACGGTCTGTTTGGCATAACCACGTAAAAGAGAAATGGAAAATGAAAAATAGAGAAATGGGAAGACGAGAAGAAAAATGAGAAAGAATCCGGTCATAAATCAGAAAAGAAAATCGAAGAATGATAAATTGACCGGGAGAAGAGAAAGGGGGAAAAAACGTCCTGTATTCAACCGGGACAGCCGGGAGAACAGGAACAAAAAGATCAAAAATCGCTTCAGGACCGGCCCCAGAATGGAAAGGGTATAATCAATAGAACAAGACACAAGGGTATGTCACGCAAGAAACACATCAAAAATCGCTTCCCTAGGCATCGCCAGCGAGACGAGAATAATCCGAAAAGAGCCGAGATAAAGGGATGGATTTTGCGAAACACCGAAATCCAGCACCTAGCCACGCCTCTTGATATTGGACAATCAAGAAATTCCCCCAAAGTAGAAAAAAAACCCCCAAGAACCCGTCGCAAGCATAAGCGCCACATGCGTAGAGAAGGCCGTGAAACGTCAAGAGACAAAGGAGACACACAAATTCGAAACCCTCACCCACTCATGACCCGGTTGGCATACCCTGCGAGTTGATCTCATCTAGGTTAGCCATACCGTGGGAGTAATCTCCCATGCCGGGAGAAGGGTGGGCAGGGAGGCTGTGCATGGGCAGTTCGAAGCTAGGGCTGTCATGCGAAACGCCAAAGTTGACATGATGCTTCGAGTACATATCGTTCATCGAGAGACTGTCATCGAAGCCGGTCTGCTGGTCGTGCGAGAAACCGTACATATCGGACGAGGCGTGGGACATGTTGGACAATGGCGGCGAGTGGCTTGCAATCAGTGGGTCTGCAGGGCTCATGCTAGAGTAAGGAGATGGAGCATGGGAGCCCATTGTCGAGGCATCGGTCGATCCTCCCGATACGAAGGGCACGTTGAACTGAGGGGCCATGTTGGCGACTGGAGTCGACTCGCCTTGGCCGGCGTTGCTGTACATGGGACTGGCGAAGTCCGGAGGCGATCCGGTGGTCGTCGCGGACATAGGGTTGGTGCGGAAATCCAGGCCATATCCTTGAGTGTCGATGCGAAGGTCGGTGGGGAGATGGTGCACTGACTGTGGAACGGGTGCGTAGATACCTGCCTCGGTGTGGTTGAATGGGGGTGGAGGGGGTGGCGCGTGGAAAGAAGACATAGGACTCTGGAATGACGAGAAGTCAACTGCAACAGGTACTGAACGGCTTCGTTGGCGCTTGTGGCCACGAGCAGCTGGAATGTTGAAGCCCAAGTGGTTGCTGTCTTGGTACAAATTCATGTAAGTGGGAGCGGCAAATTGGTTGGGCTGAGATGCAGGACGCTGGATGAATGGGGGAGACATCGCAGCTGGCACAGCAAAGCTGCTGTTATTATTATAAGCCAGGCGGTTCTGGAAGGACTCCAAGGACACAAGCTTGGCAAGCTGAACGCTCAAGACCTTGGGATGGCCTCCCAGGTGATGGACCATGATCTGACTAGCTTGCTGTTCCTCGGTGAAATCGCCGCACTGGTAGAAACCTCCAGAGTTGGACGAGTCCATGTAAAAGTGCGGCGGGCGGTTCAGTTCCACGACAAGACCACCTGGTCGAGGTGGTTCCCCATTGGGCCCAGGGCTCGGATCACCGGTTTCCAAGGTGATGTTCTTGATATAGGCGAAAGGATACTCGATCTTATAGCCGGCAGCATCGTTGTTGATATAGTAAGTCATGCATGCCTTATCAGGGGAGTAGAATACGACCAAGTCCATGGCGTTTTGTCCAATGCGCCGCCAGCTGCCGACAGTCAGGGAACGACAAGTGAAGTGAGAAATCACTAAATACACCAATTAGTCTAAAAGACGATGGAGCAGATGAAGCTGTTAAACATACCAACTTTGCCAGAGGGGTTGGTCTCGTTTGCGTACATGCTAGGCGGGCCGTATGCTCCAGCACGTCCAAAGGGGTCTCTTGCGCCAGGCTTGTTCGGGTCAAACTGCATTGCGAGATAGTGTCGCATGGATTCTGGGATAGAATCGCATCCTTCGCCGGTCTCAATGCTCTTTTTTGCCAGCATTTTGATTTTAGCACGACTATCTCGAGTCAGTACACGAAAGATAGACAATCTCGAATAGGACCTACCGATTCTGGAACCAGATCTGAACAGATCGCTCCGTCATATTAATGTCCGAGGCAATACGTTCTCTGGTAGCCGCAGTGGGCGTCGGGTTCTTGTTAAATTCGATCTCCAGAAGGACAAGCTGATCCTGGGTTGCGCGTTGACGCTTGTTATTTTTCTGCTGTTGAGTCAGAGTGCTTTTGCGAGGAGGCCGGCGCGTAGCAGAAGAATTGGCGGTGGTAGCACTCGAGGTCGACGGAGAGGGCGTGGAAGCTGGAGGCGAGGAGGACGATGCCTTGGGCGCAATTGCACCGGTTGGCGGGTAATGCATTTCTGTCAACGAAGACATAATGTAACGTGGTACGGTAGGAATATATCACGTAATTGAAATTGTGCTCAAGGTGTTCAATATTTTTTTTTTTTTGGTGGTGTATATAGGTTTTGTTCGGAAATAGAAGGTATGATATGACGATCCGGCCGACAAAAAAATGGGATGGATGTGATTGTGGTGCGGAGACGGAGTGTTGGAAATGTTGATTCTCTCGAAGCAGCCGCAGGCGCGAGAGGGTTAAGTTCAGGATGTAATGAATGGAAGTCTAGCGTAGGGATCGAATGGCGTTCGAGGGCGTCCACGTCAGAGACTGGGAGGTTGGGTTGAAAGGGCGCGTCGCAGAGGCGTCCAAAAAGGAGTGGATAAATAAAAAGGCTGGCCTAAGCAGCTGGAAATGAATGGCAGGGGAATAGATTCTCCCTATGATAAGAATCACTGAAGAATCAATGAAGATGTTTCGGCAAATGCTCAAATGCCCGGGTTGAATCGATCAACGGGGCGGGAACGGAGTGCAAACCGTTCTCGAGGAAACGAATGAATTGGGCAGAAATGAGTGATATATAATGTCGCCGTGAAAGAATGAAACGGACGCCAAAAAGAAAAGAAAAGAATGGAGTGGGAAACACAAAAAGTGCAGGACAGAAAGCGGATCAGGAGATGGGCGATGGGCGATGCTGACTGTACATGGACAACGCACCGGACCTTTCTGGACTATTGGCACCTCGTGGGGGCCCCCATTGTTTTTTTGGGTCAGGGCCTCGATTTGTCCTTTTTTTAGTTTACAGTTTTTTTGCACTTTCTTTTTCCTATTCTATGTTGTATGGGTTTAGACCGAAAAATCCCTGTATGCTTTTTTTTTTTCCATCCGGGTCCAGTGTATGCCAGTCAGTGGTGTGTATGGAGTGGAGGGAAAACTGGTTTGGGCCCCTGCGTTTGCCTGCATAAGCCCAAGCAGCATCACGGAGGCTTGGAGCAACAAGGGCACAGACTGAACCTCCATTGTTTTGGAGAGGGGTACGCGTGCCACTCCCCTTACTCGGCGTCTATGTCTTCCTTGTCCAACTGCGTGTGACTCTCTCAGGGGCAAGTGTAGTAGTTCAACAGAAATGAACTCCACAAGCCTCAATCGTCTTAATGCCGAACGGCATCCACGTGAGATCGACGAATCTGAGACACCATCAGCCTTCTGAGACAACTGTCAAGATGTCAATGCGTTTGACAATGCATTTGACAAATTAACGAAGTGGACGGAGTGGATGGACGATGTGATAGAAAGTTTTTCCCCTGGAGACTGTTTCCCCTGATTCGAGCCACAGGACTATTGGACCATGGTTCCAGGGGCTAATCCAGTGGACTCGGCCAATAAGCATGCAGTTACCCACGCAGTTCCGTGGACCGCCAAAGGAGAAACATTCAGGTACCCGCCCTGGTATTGATTATGATTGGTCATAAAGACATGACATGCCATTCTAGACCCCGAACCCCGACCGGTATTGAATTTAGCGTGCAACTCTCCTCTTGACTCTCCGTCACACCCGGTTTTCTGATATTCCATTTAGGGAGGAGTATGAAGTACGGAGGACTCTGTATGCATCCATGGATCATATGCTATAATAGGGAGTATAAATTCAATGTATACAACAATAATAAATATATGAAGTTGTTCATCAAGAACCCCGAATTTATCAATCCTTCTCCCTACCGGGGCACTCAGCCTATTCCCCAAAGGATTTCGGTCTACTCCGGTCCGCGGGGTTTGTTCCTTGACATCATTTTGCTTCCGCTACTGCATGTAGTGACCTTCTAGTTTAATGACCCAACACAGGTAGTGTCTTATCTTCCATTGTTGACATGCGAGATCCCGGGTATTCCCATCTAGATAAATACCCCTGGGACAGTTCATTGTTTCAATTGTGATCCGCGAACCGGTTCATCCCTCACTACCCGACGGAAAAGAGAACACCCCCCTAAAGATCCAAAAATATTAACTTCGTTAGAAGATGAAGAAACAAGCCCCTCTATCAAGCGCTTGCACATAACTATCCACAATTGACAATTCAGTTCCCCTCGCCCAACCGGAGCCACTACCCAACTCCCGTAGTTTATCCGTAGTTTGCCAGATCTGCTCAATAAGCTCCATTGCCGAGTTCCGCTGTTGTTCCCTATAATAAGCCGTCATAGACTCATGCTTCTGCCGAACCCATACACGATCCTCGGGCGATAAAGCCTCCCTCGCGGCAATGTAAAATGGCTGAGGCAGCGACGAATCGGGTCCACACCCCGTCGATAGATGATCCATTAGCCCAAAGCATACATGCACCAAATGCTGCACGCGCGGCGAGCACGTCTGATCTCGAAAAACCCGACGGGCAAGCAGTAAATGTGCAGTCCAGTAAAAGCACTCGGTGAGGATATCCAGAGGTGTGCGCTCACCTTTCGCTGGCGGGATTCCTTTGTATCCGGATCCCCAAGCGCGAAGCTCGGTGTCGAGTTGGAATGCTTCATTGAGGATGGCGCCTTCGTCTGTATTTGCCTCGAGCGCGTCGCTTACGTCGCAGGCTAGATGCGCTATTCGTACTAGGAAGCACATCAGTGGCTGTGGGCAGCCCGTCATCTTGTGGAATGAGGGTTCGGTGGTGTCCCAGCGATTCTGGTCGGGCTGGTTGAGTATGAACTTCTGCGGCGCGTATGGCCTTCGCTGTCGTGAGATGGCTAGCATTACGTCGACCATAGCGAATCGCTGTACTGTCATACGTGCGATGGGGTTTTGTGGTATTTCGTCGAAGTAGCCAAGTGCTTGCATGAGCCAAGAAGCGCATTTGACGTGGGGCTCCAGTACTCCATCTGCTGTTTGTGCCACGACGATCCCCTGAAGGACGACGGCTGTGAGGAGCGCTTCTTGCTCGTGCTTGTTGCTGGTTGCCATTGTACCTGCGTCGCAGGTGGCCCTGTCGTCGATACTGAGCAGGTTTTGTCCAAGCGTTTTGAGCATTCGCTGCTGGCGCTTGGCTGCGAGATCAATGCTGGTTAATCCGAAATTGAGCATATGTTCCGTCGATATGCATACGATAGTCTCGAGAAGAATTGGTGATGATAGAGCTGGGATGGAGACCTGCCGGTAAGGGTTGTCCGGTCCATCTACAGCGGGGACATTGGATGAGACGAGGCTTATGTCTGTGCAAGTATTCTCGATTAGATATTCCAATTCCCATTGCGTAGAGTGAGATCACATACAATACTCCCAGGCAGACTTTTCTTCTGCAGATTCAAAATACGTCTCTACGAAAAGTGCCGAAGGTTGACCAAGCATATTTTGTTCAGTTGCTGGACGAGGATCTTTGCAGCGAGGCTTATGTCTTGTCTGAATTGTCTCTTTTGGTTGGACCCATTTCAGACCCAATGGATATCTGCACTCCAAATTACGCGAAGCACAGAATGAGCAAATTGGCTGTTGCTCGTCACATTTATTGTGCTTCTTTCGACATTGCAGACATCCTTTTCCGCATTTATATTAGCACCTGCACTTCGCCCAGGGATGAACCGCCATACCAGTCCGTGATCGTGTGAACTTGTTGCTTCGAGGCATTTAGATGATCGAGCAAATGATGCACTACTGGCTAGTGGGAGATCGACAAATAATCAAAGTAGTGTTGTTATATATCCCCGGTATCAGGCTAGTTCCCCGCAGCCTTATCTATATGACGGTCACCTGATGACCGACCAATTAGATTATTTTCACAAGCGAACAATATATTTTACAATTACACTACTAGACCGGACTAAATCTATAAGATATGCTAAGTTTTGCGTGTCATGGCCCACGACAAGGGAGAATGAGGGAATTCGCTAGAGTATACACATTGGAAATTGCTATGAATACCGCCTCCCACCTACTGCATTGCGGCATTGATTTATCATAGAGCAGCTATAAAAGTCTTGTCCAGCATGCGTAAGGAGTCATTCATTATCATTGATTAAAAATTGAAGTGGCAAGTTTAACTAAGCTAATCGCGAGGAGGTACAGTAGAGACTGCATAGTTCGTAGAAGAACCCTCTATCCCAGAACCTCCTGAATAACCCCAACAGTTCGGTCGACTATCATGTCAATCTCCTCCCGGGTAGTGTTGTAAGGCGGCGCCAAAATAATATGGTCACCATTAGCACCGTCGATACCGCCATTGCCCGGAAGCAACGAAATCGCATGTGCAGGCTTGAGGCCTGTAGCGTGCAGAGTCCGAGAAAGCGCCTTTGAAGGCGGATATGGCTCTTTCGTCTCTTTATCCTGAACAAATTCCATCTATGATCATGTTAGTAAAGACCATAGAACAAACAAGAAGAAAACTAACAGCCCAGAATAATCCCCTGCCACGAATATCACCAACATGAGGATGACTATCCAAACGCTCATGAAGACGCTGACCCAGATATTCTCCCATTTTCCGCACATTCGGCAGCAGATTGTCCTCTTGAATGATCTGCTGCACCCTGTATGCAGCCGCACAGGCAACCGGGTGCCCTTGGTATGTCTGACTGTGGACAAACGCGCCGGTGCCCTTGTTTAGAGTATCGACAACATGTTTGTTGATAAGCAACCCGGCGATCGGGGCATAGCCGGCGCCAAGTCCCTTGGCGATTGTTTGGAGATCTGGAACGACGTCTTCTTGCTCCCAGGCATGGAGGGTTCCGGTGCGGCCCATGCCAGACATGACTTCGTCTAGGATGAAGAGTGCCCCATGTCGCTCGCAGACGGCCTTTAGTGCCTTGAGGTAGCCGGGCAATGGGGGGACACAGCCAAGTGTCTATTAAAATAGTTAGCATGCTTACATAGTGGGGATTGGGTTGTACTCACGGCACCTGGCATTGTCTCGGCGACAAATGCACAGACAGTGTTGGGGCCAAGTCTTTGGAATTCATCCTCCAGTTCTTGGGCTAGTCTTGCGACATAGTCTTCGTTGCTTTCGTTGGCGTTCATTCTGCGGTAGGGATAACATTGGGGGACGTGGTGGATATTCTTCGAAAGAAGGCTTTCGTAGATCCTCCGCCGGGAGGCGTGGTGTCCGACAGCAAGTGATCCGAGGGTATTTCCGTGGTAGGACGACTTTCGAGAAATGATGTTTACCCTCTGGGGCTCAGGGACGGGCAGCTCTGTGAAATACTGGATGGCCATCTTCACAGCAGCCTCGACAGCTTCCGTACCTATTATGATTTTAGTAACTAATCTTGGCTCAGCATGGTCAGGTTTCCTACCCGAGCTCACAATGTAAGCACGAGACATCTTGCCTCCGGTGGAGTCTACCAGGAGTTTTGCCAAACTCTCTGCAGCACTGTTTGTGAAAAACATGGAATAACAGTAGGGAACTTTCTTCAGCTGGTCCAAGATGGCTTCGTGGACACGCTCGTCGCTATGACCAAGACAGGAGACAGCTGCACCGCACGTCGCATCCAGGATCTCCAGGCCATCCTCGGTTAGCAGGTAGCTTCCTCGACCACCGACAATATTCAAGGGCTCATTTCGCAACTGGTGGTAGAGGACGCCACTAGATGCTTGGAGGCCAGTGGAGTCGACCTGCTTCTCGGATGGGGTAGGCACTGAAACTGGTGCCACTTCTGGGGTATAGTCACCCATTATATGGATTGCGCTGAAGCGTTAATGTATGGGAAGGAAAATGAAATAAAGGAGGATCACTGAAGATGTTTGATTTGAACTGAGACTGTGTTGTGCTGGGCCGGTAGGAGCCATATATAGACTCACCCCGCCATAGCCAAGAATTGAATCGCAGAAGTAGGACACCAATTCTGGAAAAAATAGCCCATACATAACGCCGTGATTGGCAAGTCTCGCCTTGTCGCACATCTTGAAGTCCATACTTGCGATAAGCTAATCCCAAAGAGGAAATCTTTGTCGGACCCACGTTCGTTGGCTATAGCGAGGATGTGATAGGTTGAACAATTCATGAGACTGAGCTTATTGATAAGAAGAATATGACCTCGGGGGTTCTGCTTTGACTTCAGCTCGTACCGGTTGCACATATGCATTGGAGATAGGACAGAGGGGTATCGGAACGACATCCGAGTCCGAGGACCGACCACAGCGTAAACAGACATTATTGAGCAATCAAACGCCGAAGAACACGACAGGTGATACTAGGAGGCATACACGAACACTATGGTGCAGCTGCCAACCAATAACCCGCCAGTCAGTTAGACCGCCCCTCATTGATATGCCACTTGATCGTTCTCCGCCATCTCCAGCCGAATAACCGGAGCCCATTGCAGCACCTCCCTCGTCAGAGGAATATACGGCTACACAGCAGGGTCATCAAACCAGGGAGATATTAATGATCGTCTCGGACATTATATTTGGTTCGATGAAAGGGTCACGTCCGGGTAGAAGTACATGATTCCTCAGAATGTCCTTGTCTAAAAGTTTCATTGCTATACGATCACATTGATTGAGATAATGTACAGGCAAACATATGTACAATGCCGAACGTCCAGCGTTCGGTAGTCCACATATATTCTATATCATGATCGGGAATGTGCGATGGCTTGAACAAATCTACAAGAGTCCTCTATGGTAGCTACCATATCTTGCAGCAGTGCCACATATATTCTACACAAAGTTAGTAAACTAGATGAATAGATAAAGCAAGGAAGATCAAATACCTCTCGTCTGATCCTGAAGTCCTCGTAAATTCCCAACCAAAGGTTTTTGACGCGGCAGTCGTCTTTATACCCAGTTGCCGGATTCAACTCGCAGGGAGGCTGCGATTCTTCGATCAAATCTGGGAGAGCTTTAATCCATGGCTACCGAAAGGAGTTAGCTTTTCTAGGGGTTATTGACGACCGATACCCATTTAGAAGTCTAACATACCTTAGGCACAGGCCAGTAGGAGAAATGCAAATATTTAGCCTCTTTGAAGATCTTTTCGGCATCCCATTTTTCTCTTGAATTCCCTAGATATGCCCGGTGTTTCTTGGAGCGGAATTCCCCAGCCAGAAGAATATACGGCCGATGCGGTATAGTAAGTGCAGTATCCTTGTACATGTTGTTCATTATCTCCATATCAAAGGTGCTAGAGTTGGCACCGGAAATTGAATCCATCGTGCGATTGAAGGCAGCTGTAGACGGTTCAACAAGCATGACTGCAGGGGTGAAAAGACCCTTTCTCGGATTTTTCCAGTAGGCCGAGGGCATGGCAACGGGGCTGGACGGCGCTAGGAATAACTCGTCCATGGTCTGAATAGTCAGTCCGCGTTTGTAACAAGCAAGTATATGATAACTGTACACACCTGCAGGACGGTTGCATCTGAATCTAAGTGAAGGACCCGGTCATACTCTGTTAGGTTAAACGCAAGTAGTTTTGTGTAGCTCTTTGGCCATCCCACTAACGGAGACATTGCAAAGTCAGCTTCAAATTGGATTTTAACAGCGGCACCACATGAGCAGAGGTTACTCACCATCACTCCCAGGCCTCATCTGTATCTCGATTGGCTTGAGCTTGACTCCGTAATGGTCTCGTGCATAGCGAAGCCTGCGGCTCTCACTTGAATCACCATCCTCAGATACAGACCACTCGGAGGGGTACATCAACATGCGATCAGCTTTGCTTCCAAGCCTGTGGAGGGCCTCAAAAAGCATGACCGAGTTGCACAAATAAGACCGGTCGGTGGCATATTGGATGTACGCAAATCGGGACCAGTTGACTTGCTTCCCAGCAACAGCGAGGCCATGGTCAGAATTGCCGAAACAGTTCATTGTTCGAAGTTCCAGTAACGTCGCAACTCCTAAACAGGTAGCTACACCCACTAAGATGGCCCGAAATAGTTTCTGAGATACTGTGGTCCTGCTCAACATGATCACGGTTAATAGCACTCCAAACAGAATATTCGCCATTTTACACTTTTGCGGAGCGGGTCTATTTAGGGATGTTCTCTAATAAGCCCATCTTGGAGAGCATTGTTAAAGCGGCCCATGCTAAGGATTCCGCCCAGCCCCCACAAACTTCTTTCAAAGTGTTGGGCATGATGTGATAGACGTTCATGTTTCATTGTCTCGTTGTCACTGCTGATCGGCAGTGGAAAGCCACACTAACGGGTTCCTGAGAGCGTGTTTGGGCGCAAGAAGTCTTTGTCTTCTTTGTCTGTGTGTCCATCACCAACTTCCCCGAAACTGCCTTGGCGCTGTTATGCAAGTGTTGGTCCTTCAATCTCACGACTAGACTAAAGCCATATGACTACTTTCTTTAAAGGGACTTCTGCAGTCTTCCTTTCCTCCCTCGCAAATACTTATTTGTATTCTGCAATACAACAGTTTTGCACTTCGTACTCCATGATCTTATCTACTAGCCAGTACTATCTCCAAGAAACAGGCTATGGGCCCCGGGGCATATTATTGATAAGCCTTATAGTGCTTTGCAGGGCGCTTCATCTCTTTGCGAAATATTTTCTTTCTCTGTCGGTTTTAGAATGAAAAGGTCCCCGGATTCTATAAATAACCAGCCACTCGCGGCAGGGCTACTTTATTTCTTTCATCGATAGTGATAAATGACCACCAAGGCCCTTCTATTCTTTTTGGTTTATTGACAAAAGAGGAAGGACACATGACCACCGTCCCCGCCATCGTCTCAATCTGTGCTCGAATTCATACGAGTGGCCGATGAGTGCATCCAAGGAACCGTCAGGCAAAGCGATTGGCAATTTTGAGTGACCACATGTATTAGGTAGCTAGCCTGTAATATATGAAATTGCAGGCAGAAGATTAGAGCTAATTAATCGTGTGCATATCTAGCAACTTCATATGGCAATACTCTCATCCAGCATATCTAAACCCGCCTCTCGCTCGAATTCGTCACAAACATTCAATATACTTGGTATGTTATCATTCCACTCGTAGCTTTTCTGTTCTCGGCGGCTCTGGGGACTCCTCTCTTCATTTCTATCTTATAGGGGAGCGAAGGACGTATTGCGAAGTTTTAAATAGCTGTCTCCCACCTGGATCCTGAAGAGTTGAACTCATAGTCGTGTTAATTGACTCTGCTAGTGGCAACACCTTTGGCATCAGGCACTGGTGTACCCTAGTAAGTAATCCCTGATACCGTGTGTGATAAGCAAGATGCCAATATACTATCCTTACCACTTGAAATCAACCGTTTACATTTTGCTGTCCTCTTTTGACGCGGGATCCTGAATTGAGATACAGTCATTATTTTTAGAATGCTACTGGCTGCTCTTAACAGAATTCTTTTTTTAAAAAAATGCAATAGTGCATGTACTCTGCTTCCTCTTGAAGTTGGCCCACTACTACAACATAGTCAACTGATCACGGTATGACTCTCACACAGAAACAATTTGTAATATATCTGCTTCTAGACGTATTCTTTTGCAGATGATTAATTTAAGCTTTGGCCCTTCTCCATGAAGTATTTACGGAAGCCCTTAATTTCCGCGCCCTGCCGATCACTCCTGTTCAAACAGCCACTTTGGCATCTGACAAGTCAGGCCAGTCCCCGAACGTTTACCGCGAGAACTTTAAGGACTATGGCTTTTTTTGTGAAGTTGCCTCGTGTTCGACACGTTTCTCTCCGCGGACTACAATTGGTATGTTTCTTATAAGTGTGCGCCCCCTATCGAGGAGTGAAACTCAATCGTGCATATGCAGAGATAATAACAATGAGCCACAGTAATAAGGCCATTTGATCGCGGCATACCTCTAGCATAGATGTTTCGGATTATTCGATCGGGGGGGCCCGAACGACAAGCCAGAAAGACCCACCGAGTGCAGATTTAATATGGAGTACTCCGTATTTCATCACATGCAGGAAGAAGATATTAATATTGTGTAAGTAGTCCTGTTTTCGCATCCATGTTGTACTCCAGGTTTTCCATCCAGAAATATCATAAGTTATGTATAATACACCGAGCGTAATGTGGCTATTACATGCCAGAACGGACTTCAAAACCGTTGATCTATTATTGATCTTTTAAACGTATGTGGAGTTGGCGCGGGCCCAAGTACCTGCATATATCATTGATTAAAAGCACATATGAATTGTGCCTGGAATATCATTGCAGTGTCTGGCCAAGTTTACATGTGCCTGTCAAATCAACAAAGACCAATGGTAGCAGTGGGGACAAGCACGAGCTAAGCATGCCAAGTAGCCAAGACTCTTCTTGGTCGATTCGAGGAAATGCTACCATGATCAATTGGATCAGTGACATCTACGGAGTACTCTTTGCCCGGATGCTGAGGTATAAATAAATGGCTTGACTCTAACATTCCAGTATCTTCGCACCCATCTTTACCATTATAATCCCTTCAAAATGCTGTTGCCACGCTCCCTTATAGTGGGGCTTGTCTTCTGCCTCAGTGGCATTGATATTGCATCCGCTGCTACCGCAAATCTTCCCATCTCTAAACAATCCGCCGAGGTGGATTCCGGCCTGGCAGCCATTTACTATGGTTCATCCTTCCAAGACTCTCTGCTTGTGGGCAACGATGGAGGCGCTGCTACTGGTGGCGTTCGATCTTTTACTCTGACTGATATGGAAGAAGTCGCCAGCCGCACGCCTGGTCGTACCAAGGTTGTTGGTGTGATGTATGATGTCGGGAAGAAGGATCTAATTGTATCCATCGCTGCTCCTGACTCAATCATTCGGGTCTTTGACATCGATGGCACCACTGAGATCCCCTCGGCGCAAATCAAGGCCCTCGGGGACTGGTCTTCTCTGTGCACATGGCGCAGCCCCAGCAGTGGCGGACACTACTTCTACCTGCTTGGAAAGAAAGAGGCGAGGCAATTCCTTGTCCGTGAGAAGGACTCTGACATTGAGATCCTTGAGGTTAGTATCCCCGCAACCCATATCTTCTGCTATACTGTGGAATCTAAAAGAATATTTAGGTCCAAAGGTTTGAAGTTCCCGTGTCAGCTTCTTGTGCCGTTTCTCCCACCAATGGTACTGTCTATCTGGCGGGTGAGGACAAGGGCATTTACACCTTCAAGGCCACGGAATCAACCTCCACCCCCAAGATCAAGGCCCTGGGAGAGGTTGATGATGATGTGACAGGATTGGGTGTGTATGTTGCACCTGAGTCCGACTACTTGTTTGTGGCGAAGTCCGATGTTGTCGGCATTTATTCACCCAAACTGCTGCTCCAAGGTAGCTTGACCCTTACCGGCGCCGAAGATATTGAGCTTGCTGGTCTATCTTTTTACCAGGGTGCTTCTACTCAGTATCCCGATGGAATTCTCGGTTACTCCCTTGAGACAGATGCTAGCAAGGGCTATGGAATTAGCTCCTTGGAGCCGGTTTTCACTGAGCTCGGACTTGAACCCAACACTACCTACTCCCCACGGAATGTTGATCCCTCCCTCCAGGGCCCTCAGGAGAATGGCTTTGTGGACGGAGATGGCTCGCTCGAATGCTTTACCGGATTTACAGGCACAGACTGTACACAGTTTACATGCCCGAACTCCTGCTCCAGCAATGGAAAGTGTGTCGGACCCAACGAATGCCAATGTGAGGATCCCTGGGCAGGTCCTGAATGCTCCTGGGTTGGTGTCGAGCCCAAGTATGAGACCGATGCCAACGGTGGCGACGGCGATGACCCTGCCATCTGGATTTCTCCCGTGAGTGCCGACCAGTCCACCATCATCACCACAACCAAATCGGAACTGGGTGCTGGGTTTGCTGTTTTCGATCTTGCCGGCAAACTGCTTCAAACAGTTTCCGCTGGAGAGCCAAACAACGTGGATGTTATTTATGGGTTCGAGATCGGTGATCGCAAGGTCGATCTCGCCTACGCCGCATGCCGGGAGGATGACACCCTGTGGTACGTTATTAAAATCTTTTCTTTTTCTTTTTCCTTCTTCTTTTTGGGTTAACATTACTTTCAAGTCTCTTCGAAATCGCTTCCAACGGAACGCTGAAATCTATTCCCGGCGGCTCGCAGCCTGTGAAAACCGACTACACCGTCTACGGCTCCTGCTCCTACCGCTCGCCCATCAGCGGCAAGCAGTATCTCTTTGTCAACGAGAAGTCCGGCGAGTACCTTCAATACGAGCTGACTGCCTTGACCAATGGCACACTAGCCACCACTCTCGTCCGCACATTCACTGGTGGTTCCGGTGGCCAACCCGAAGGCTGCGTCGCTGATGAAGAAAACTCCTTTATTTTCCTCGGTGAAGAGCCCTACGGTCTGTGGAGATACGATGCTGAGCCCGACGGCTCATCTACCGGAACCTTGGTTGCGCGTGCCGGCGATGGTACCCTTTTCGCCGATGTCGAGGGAGTCACACTTCTACCAGGCAAGACGCCAGAGCAAGGATTCGTCATCGTCTCCTGCCAGGGTGTCAGCGCATACTCGGTGTACCGCCGTGCTGCTCCCCATGAGCATGTCATGACTTTCACTATCCAAGCCTCGGCAGATGGAAGCATTGACGGGGTGACCAACACAGATGGTGTAACCGCAGTTGGAACTGCTCTGAATGCCGACTTCCCGCACGGTCTGCTGGTCGTGCATGACGATGCGAACCAATTGGCTACTGGAGGGACTGCTGAACTGGCATCATTTAAGCTGGCCAGTATTGCAGATGTGTTTGGACAGGAGGGAGAGACTCTTTTGGCCGATATTGATGCAACATGGGATCCCAGGGCGTAAATGCTGATCCTATAGGGTTCAAATTCGGTGACTGTCGTCCGTGGATTGGTATTCTATCCTGATTTTATTCGATTTCCTTGGATGGAAGTTATACCCCTATAGATATGATACAATTATTTTTCTATTACAACTCGGGAAATTTTTACTTCATCGTCAGTTTGGCATCTGCGTGTATCTTTGGTTTCCTGCCGGAGATTCTGTTGTAACTCTTGCCATGTCTTTCTGGTTGATTTTAGCGTCTAAGATTTCCTCTCGTTCCCTATCATCACAGCTAGTTAAGACAATAGAGAGAATACTCGCATACCTAGTATGCTCGGAAAGTATTCAGTCTTGCGTCTCTTGGACGGAAGGCCAATCTTAAGCCATTAAGCCATAGCAGCCAACTGGGCTTTTGTTGAAATCACAATTGTAATGCATGTTTACCACTGGACACCGATAATGACTAGGGTGTCCTCTACGAGAAAAGGCCAGTGTTCTCCATAGATCCTTTGCCAAGAACCGGGGTGACTCACTCACAACCTCACCCCAGAGAACGCAACCTCTCCAGGCCAAGCCGTGTGCACAGCTTTACCCATCACGCAGAACAAGTTAAAAGCGTCTGCTCGTTGGTCTACCTAGTCATCAAGCTCCCAAACCATCTTCCCAACCCATCATTTCCACACCAGAATGGCTTCACTCTCCATCTTCCCGTTCCACGTGGGAGAGACATCAAACGAACGAGTCAAGCTCACCCCCTTGAACCCAGAGCAACACTGTGAAACCTTCTTCCGCATATCATCGTCCCATCCGGAGATATACACACACTTGCCCCTACTACCCCCGACCTCAGCAACCGAGCTCAAATCCCTCTTCTACAGTAATTCCACGACCCACATTCTATCCTTCTCCAACCCAGAGTCCTTCGCTTTTGCAATCATAGACAAAACACGGCCGCCGTCCCCAGAAGACCCTGAAGGTGAACTAGCTGGTACTGTGAGCTTTATCCGCACATCGCCAACGAACCTGTGTACGGAGATTGGATTTATCGTCATCCTGCCCCCATACCAGCGAACACATGTGGCGACTAATGCCGTTGGTCTCGCTCTACGACTCGCCTTTGAGTCCGCGGAGAATGGAGGGCTTGGATTACGCAGAGTGCATTGGTCGGCTAGTACGATGAACCTTGCTAGTTCTCGGCTTGCGCAGAGGATGGGGTTTGAGAAGGTTGGAGTCATACCCTGGCATATGCGGTTTGTGAAAGGGAAGATTAATGGGAAAGTTGGAAATGGTAGGGAGTTGCCGTCTGGAAGTGATCCTGAGGATCTGTGGAGAGACACGTTGAGTCTTTCGCTGGCATGGGATCGGTGGGAGAATGGCGCGAGAGAAATGGCGGCGAAGGCTATGGAGAGATGAGCAGGTTTCGTCGGTGACTGGATGGGGAACTGTTACTGGTACCTAACGATGTGAAAACTAAGAGGCCAAATCACGTTTCGTACAAGGAAATATCCCAGTAGTCAGACTAGGCGCAAAAGAAAAAACATGAGAACTCAATGAAGTTATTCGAGATGTCATCTTGTGGTCTTTTCACAGAAGAAGTAGAAAGAATATCCCACGCAACAAGTTCGAACTTGACTTCCAGTCCAATTAGCATTAACACTGTGCTCTGTCTGGGTTACCAGGTTATCTATAAATAATATGTAGTAGTGTGAGGGTGAATAATTATGAGATGTTTTAGATATCAATGAGATGAGGACCGCTATTTTGCCTAGCTGAGCCTTCAGCTGCTTCGTCGGCCATACGGTTCAAATGGCAAGGCTCCGGCAATAATCGCCATCACAATGTAAAGGGCTGCGCAGATGTAAATTGGTACGGGCGTGCTGGTCTGTTACCGAATAAGAATTTTCCTCGGGAGAGCAAAGGGTGAGCTCCTACATTTGCAGCCTGGCCGACAACGGCACTGACGATTCCCATGATCCGATTGAGTCCAATGGCAACACCGTTGCCTGTGCCCCGGTGGGCGGAGGGGAAGACCTATCGAGCAATGAGATACAGAATGACGGAGCTAATCAAAGTGAGCAAGCACATACCTCGGGGGTGTAAGCATAGAGTGTACCATAGTAAATGTTCAGACAGAAAGAAATAGCACATGTAAAGCCCAGGTTCTGGCTCGCAGTGCGCACTTGCGTATAGCAGAAAAAGAAAACCATCGTGACCACAGCTCCGATGATCATGGTTCCTCGACGGCCCCAAAACCAGGGTGAGCGACACATGAATCCCGCTAACACAGGACCGAAGATACCACAGGTATTGTTGATGGCATAGTTCCGCCAGGTGATATACGGGCTACTCTCTCCAAACATTGCGCCCCGCGATGCAAGATAGGTGGGGAGGAACACGTTGTACAGTGGATACGCGAGGCCGATGAGGAGCCATGAGAGCCAGACCAGGGTCGTCGATAGTGCCATTTTGCGAGTTGCGAAGAGTCCACGGAGATGGAAGAGTACTTCGCTTGGGGAGATTAGCCGCGCCAACCAACCAGATCCTGGGGCTCCTCGATGAGCGATTTGTCCACATGCCTGAAGCCGCTCGATAGTGAGACTGCATGGGCGGTCGTGTCGATCGGCAATATTGCGTAGGACGTGCACTGCCTGCTCGTCTTTGCCCTCGGAAATCAGGAACTTGGGGGTTTCTTCAAGGCGGATGACTGTCAATCGGAGGATGGAGAGAACGAACACAAAGGCGCCGCACGTGTACCAGACGTAACGCCATCCCTGGTTATTTTCACGAGTGCATGTAGCTGCATCGCTACAGGAGAAGTTGGGAAGAAAGGCCCAAGCAAAGAGACCTGCGATAAGCTGACCCAGACCTAGATACTGTGGGTCAGTTTAGGCTTTCGACGGGATATTTACTTGGGAGTGTAAGCTCACCCCACCACGCCGCCATGAGGGTCAAAAGCCACTGTTCCTTGCTGGGAAGGTATTCGAGGAAAACGGTGGTGTCCACAACCAGGTTTCCCCCAGCACCGAAGGCGCTCAAGCAGATAAACAAACCCAGGGTGACCCAAGAGGGAGCAGCTCCCGCAACGATAGTGAACACCGATGAAACAAGCAGGGAGAAGTTGAACGCGAACCGCCGGCCGATAATGTCTGCCGAAAAGCCCCAGAAAATTGCACCCACCAACATGCCGACATAAACCGCGATGGTGAGCCCTGTGGAATATGATGGGTTGAACTCCAAGCTGGCCTGGGTTGAGATAATGGATTGAATCAAGAGAATGAGCGAGTCAACTGCATATCCGAATCCATTTAGGCAAAATAGTTTCCAGTGGTGAGGCGTGAAACCAATCTCATCAATGGTCTATAGAGGACAAAGAGCCTCGAGTTAATTGCATGTCTCAATCACGGTATGCGGATATTGATTTCCCACATCATTGATAAGCGTCATCTTGGCAGCAAGGACCTCGTCCACCTTCTCTCCCTGCAGAATATCTTGGTCTCCATTTCGAATCGATCTTTCCTCCGCCAGCAACGAGTTCGAGTGTTTGTCCTTGCCCGCTGTACCTGTAGGGTCAATTGACGGGGAATATTGAGAATCCATCGGCAGCGAGGGGTAATATTTCTGTGAATGCCTCTAAATTCCGGGTAAGGGGGAAGACGCTGGCGCGGCTAGTCAAGAGAGAATAAAAGGGAAGCAGGGGAGCTTTGACGCCACGAGGGGCAGGTACCCTTATAAGTGGAATTAGCGGCAAGCGCTGATTCGGCTAATATACATTTCTTCATCGGCTTGCATATGTGCCTCATCCAAGATCGTCACGAGACTTGCTGCTATGAAGCTGCTATGGGGGATACCTACATATGTAGGTAACCTCCAGGGCTCCTCCATGACCTCGATTATCTAAGGGTGTAACCTTACCCAGATGACCGTCTAGGCAATCCCTCAAGGACTTTCGATGATCAGTCAGATTCCCTTTTAAAGGCAGTGCAAAGACTTGGCGCACGAGCCCTCATCCGCGATCATAACTCGCAGAGAGGGGCAAAGGACGCTATTCCCGATTCGCATGGATTTTATCTGAGATGCGATGGATTCGGGGGATATCTGGATAATCATTTCTTGGCGTAGGTGTAGATACTTGAGCTTTTAGTTTCTGCAGGAAAAGATGTCATCAAGATAATTTGGGGCCTGATTTGTAAGGCGGAAACATGAATCTGATGCCTTGTCGACGCCAACTGTCATAGAACTATAGCCTTCAGTGGACCATATCTTCTAACCCAGACCAACATTTTTGACCCGGGAAGGGCTAGCCACTTTGCTATCGTCCTCTCCAGAACCCACAGATGTATCTCCCTCTATAGACGATGACTCGACGGGTTCAATATGTGGGAGATGGGCCTCTGCCTTTGCTGCTTTTCTCTTATCGCGCCACAAAAGAAATTGAACAGTTGCGGTGCCCAATACTAGGAAAATGTTATTAGCGGGAAACAAGTCCCATAGTCATAGAGAAATGATTCTTACTGAGTAGTATTTGAAGTACGATTGACCAAGTATATCCCTTGGGAGCGTGGGGGAATGCTGTTGTTTTCCACATAAAGTTGGGAGCCTTTGTTCAAGCTTGTTAGTATGTACCTGTGGCAGGGGAAGTGAAAACGAGACTCACGATAGCTTGTACAACATAGGCAAGGTCATTAGCCATTGCAACAAGTAACGCCCGTTTCTCGGTGTCATTGGAGCAGATCTCGTTGATCCAACTCAAGATTAAAGGACCAGCACCACCCTAAAGGCAATGTTAGGATGTGACGACCGAACACTTGATGGGATAACAAACTTACGCCAATATTACTCAGCCAATAAATGACCATACGGCCCTTGATATTTGTGTAGAAGGGCATCTTCATCATGAGGGAGGCGAAAACGATCTGCGGGACAGAGGTAGTTGTTAGTTACCGTAGTATAAAAACCTCTTAACTGATATAGCCTCTCTTGACTTACAGTCGTAAAGGCGCCAATGTAAATGAATGGCCAGCGAGCGCCACGACATGGCCCATCAGACAGCCAACCCCAGGCCAATGCCATGACGATGAGAACACCGGTAGTAGGGAGAGGTACTTGTATATAAAATTAGTTGAGTATATTAGGATGTAGAACCTCAAGTCGAACTCACAGTTATTAATCTGTGCGACAGTGTAAGTTGTCCCGGGAAGAGGAGCAGGGTCGGCATTAAAACTCTTCAGCCAATAGCCCATAGCGGGTTGAGGGATGCCATTGTTCCAAAGGATGTATAGCAATGCTGTGGGACATTGTCAGTATATTTCTTAAGTCAGGAAAGGTGTGAAAGGACGACTCACGAAGAAGATAAGTATGCCAGCTCAGCAGAATACCTTTCACCTTTGCCTTAGTCCAAGGCTTCTTGCCAGCACGTCCAATATTCTCCATTCTCTTGATTGACAGAATATGTTCTTCTTCAGTCGTCCACCATGTCTTTTTGCCACTTTGCGGTAGGTTGGGAAAAAATATGTACCCAGCGAGCGCAAGCGGTAGGGTGATGATACCATCAATAATAAATAGCCAGCGCCCTATTCTCATCTGTCAGCAGCTGTTTTCTTCGTTTTTGTCTGGGCTGAGATGAAGCACTTGGATGATCGAATCTAAAAGGTGGGAAAGGTAGAATCCAGGAGTTGCAGTCACATACATCCAGCGTAACCATTTGTCCCATGCAAGTTTGTGTAAGCAGCGGCCTGGAGGAAACCACTGAACAAGGTGCCAACTGAACCAGCGAGCCAGAAGATCATAGCCCGCTTTCCAATTTCTCGGGGTGTGTACCATGAGCCCAGCATGTAATGGATGCCGGGGTAAAATCCTGATCTATAACACCATTAGTAACTGACCACTAATAGTGGATAAAATCCTGGGGGACATACTCGAAGAATCCGACGAGGAAGCGCAAAGCATACAGAGCTTGATACGATTTGACGCTTGATGTACAGATAGTCGCGAGTCCCCATCCTACCTCCAGCGAGGGGATGACCCATCGAGGCGAGACTCTGGTTAACAACAAGTTGGACGGAATTTGGCCAATAACGTATCCCACAGTCCAGATAGACGTGCCTGTAAGAGTCGTCGTTAGCAAATCCCCCGGATTTTCACGTAAGGGAGGACAGAACAAAACGGGTCGGACGAGAGCGAATGCACGTACTAGTCACTAGTTGATCGCCATACATCCCGAGATCCTCTTTCATGCCACTGAGAAAGGCATTGTTGACATTTGTTTGGTCGATATTCTTTAAAAAATATCCGAGAGATGCGAACGTGAGGACATAAGCATCTACTTTAAAAAGCATCCAGCGCTGATCTGGTGGAAGTTCCCATGTATCCCATACATAACTTTTCCATGACCTGACATGCTTCACATCATCTCTCTGGGTATTAGTCTGATTCTCCGCATCTGTGCTGTACACCGAATCGGTCGTCACTTGTTGAGAATCACCCGCGGTTCCCATCTTGCTTTGGGAGTTGTTTGACACTGTGAAGCCCTGTGTGCAGACTATTATATAACTATACAAGGTCCTTGGTGTAAATGAATAACGGCGATCTTGCCTATTTATACAACTGGCGAAATATGTCCTCAGCGGACCTAATAATCGCGCCACTGACAGATCCTACAACCATCTCGCTCTGATTCCCGGCAGTTGAGGAGAGAGATAGTCGTTAAATTTGGCACTAATCTTTACTACCTCCTATAGGTTTACCTAGCGGGTCCCTAGCATACGAACATGGCGATTCTTCGGGGTAGTCTTGCGCAATACTCACGCAATTTGCTTTGATTCATGCAAGCTTTCATGAAAAAGGATGCACCAGCCTTGCTAGTGCTCAGCCTATCTTCAAGGCCAAGAAACATTAAAAGTCTCGAATTTATTTTGCTGACAGAGTTGGGCTTGTCAAGGTTACGTGCTAAGACGCAATCCCTCAATATCTTACGTGCTACCACAACATCGACTCGGATAATATATGCAACCATTAAAGGACGATGCCTTTACTTTTCCCGTTCTCAACTTGGCAGAACTTGGCAATAAAAGGGCATCTAATTCTCGGCAGTTATCTTACGTCCGGGAACAAATATGCGAGATCAAACCAATCCTCAACGCGGGGATTGATTCAGATACTCAACCGTCGGCATAGTGATTTCAGCCTATATCCAGTGTCTCATAGAATACTTCGTGCCTCAGAACTGTCTGGGAAGGCGAAGAATCTGCAGGCCAGGGGTACATCCATGTCCAGTCCAGGTGAACAAGCCGCCTTGCCTGGTAAGAGGGATAGAGTAATCACCTTAATTGAACTACCAAGAACTTTTTTATATAATTATTAATCAAATCTATAATTTCATAACTGAAAGAATTTATGAGATTAAACATACAAAATTCTATGATTTATATAATAAGATAGTCATGTTGCCTCTCCGATCCCGAGTCGCGAGTCTGCAGAAGTCAGCAAAACATCAAGGTCCTATAGGGAAGGTAACTCACAAACCACACCCACGGAATATTGCTACTATCATGTTTGGCCTGTCTACTTCGAGCATCCCAAACGGATTTAAGTAAAGAAACCGACATTTCACTAGTGACACCACCATGAGACCGGATATGGTCGAATCGCAAAAGGACATAATGCCGAGCGTATGGGGACAAAGCATCAGCCCCAGCCATAAAAATCGGCATGACCACCAACTCGATCAGACGACAGTCTGCAGGGATTTCCGCTAGGGAGTCCAAGATTGCCGTGACCGAATTTTGTATTATTGGCGCTTCGGCCGGTTGAGCCATATCCAGCAAGCGAGATGTATGCAGTATGCATGCGTGACGGAATGCCTCGGCAACTGCAGGCCAGCGGGGATTGTCGTTTGGATATCTGTCAGGTTTCAGGCGCCAGGAGTACAACTCATAGCGGCAGGCATTGAGAAGCCGCTCGTATTCTGCTGTTTCCATCTTGCCCGTCGCATGCGCCTTGGCATGCTCCATGACGTTGCCCATTATCAAGAATATCTCGCGTGGGCAGCCATTGACCTGCTCGAATTTCAAGTCGCTTAAAGTGGCTACGGCTGCGCGAAGCTCGGGGGAAAAGCATAGTCGTCGTGGGTCTGCGAGTGAGCGGATGATGTCCAGCCTGATAGGATATGCGTCAGGACTAGAAGAAACCGGAAATGAGATAGGAGAAACTTGCCATGCTAGATTTCCTAAGAAGAATACAGTTCTTTCATTTTCTCTGGATAGGGTATCAGACAAGCGCAACTGGTTGCAAATCGATAGGGCACCCGTAATATGAACCCCGTGGGTGGATATGCCCGATTCGAAAATCTTCAGATTCGTTAGTCCTGTGTTAACATCATAAATCAAAACGCAAGATTGTCAACTCACATCCTGGAGTAACAGGATCTGAATAATAACGAAGATTCCATCCCGTCCATTTTCATCCAGCTCGCCAGATATCCCATTTCGGAGAGTTTCTCCAAGACAGCGTATAGCTCTGACTCGATATTCAACGGCGAGTGTCTCTCGCAGATACGCATCTTCTTTTCCTAATCCCATATGGCATGCGGTGAGACCTAGCACGGCATAAAGCACGCCAATTTGTTCGTATGCTAGCGGCAAAATATAAACTTGATATGGGTTGTCCGCGCCAGCTGGAAGAGCGATTTGATGTGGACATATCACCTGGTCATCTAAATAAATATTCTGCAGTCAGTTAAGGGTAATCCGACACCCAGGATAAAACAAACACACAATGTGCCAACAACACCTCCGTCCGTTCTAGCATTAGTAAATCATCTAACTCCACGGCTCGCCCTTCTGACTGTGGCCAGGGATGGTCGAGAATAGGCAGCAGTTCAATATTGCGATCCTCGCACGAGGGCAAAGCACTCGGATGCTGTTGATCAGATTCAGATTCATCATGGCTGATATCTGGATGATCTGTTCCGGTGCCCGGCTGAGTCCGGACAGCATGGTCACGGCTCACCGTAGGGACCGCCCTGTTCTTCCACTTGCCCGGGTTGCTAACCCGGCAAAACGGAACTTGTCCGGATATCCTTTGCACTCAAGGCCTTTGGTGATGCATCTTTGACAAACAGGTTTTGTGCGGTCGCATTTGCGACACTTTTCACGGCACGTTATACAAGCCGGGCCTATGATCGTCAGAGCGGCATCTTCTCAGTGTCCTCGGGTGTATTTCACAAACCTCCCGGGGGCATATCCTCTCTCGTTCGGTGATAAGGATTATTTTCTGAGAAAGTCGATCTACGATTATAGAGTAAGAGGATGGGGTCAACGGCAAAAAGGCTGGCGATAACGCCACGTGACGGTTTCCATCATCACTTGGTGATTGTCAATTTCCTTTTCCTTATATTATTGGAGATGGCATTTAATGAACTGACATCTTTCTTCGACTCTAATTCTCCTATGTGATGAAGCACATTGGTGATTGTGGCCTTGTTTATCAGGCCCCTAATCAATGGAATACCCAGTCAACTAATTTCGCCAAATACAACCTTTCCTCCTTGCTTCATTGCTTCATTGCTTCATAGATATCGTATATCATGAATCCTCTCTTGAGATTTCCTCCACTGTGACTACATCGTACGTTTTCTCTACGCGCTGGGATTGACTAGCGTGGCGGCAAGCCACTGGGGACTGAGTGCGTCACCAATGGGAGACGAGGATCTAGAGATTCCCTTCATTAACCGCCATGTCTTGAACAGTGCTAACATATAGAAATGTTAGTGTTGTTTCATATATGCACCTAGTAACAATGGATACTATCTTTAGGATGTTCGATTCCAAGTTGGACTGTGTCTAAATACCCTATGCATCTGTCTCGACAGAATCCAAACGCGACTCTTTCTTCCTTTACTATTATACATCTTTTAATATACCTCTATCATGCGACAAAAAAGACACGACGAGCCCAAACACTTAATAGTCTCATCGAAAAGCACCCTATCAAACTCTTGGATCGAGCATTTTCTATTCGTCCTCCTCATTATCCCTCTGACCCTGAGCGCTCTTGTATTATATACCGATATTTCCACCTGGTACCTTCCAGACAACCTATATGCTTTTGTGAATGCAAATCGAACATCTGTCCAGACAGCAGTCCAGATCTTCGGCGCAATCCTAGCAGCCATCGAAGTCTTCGCACTCTGTCGCCTAATCAACTTAACAACTCGCGTTCGATTTACACAAGCCCCAGTCTCCCTAGACATGCTTGGCTTCTGGTCAGCACTATCCACTCCGACAAACAACTTCTGTCTACCTTTCTGGATGATTGCCATCACGGTCCTTCTCGGCAATCTATCTGCTATCATATCAGCACTCTGGACCGGTGCTTTGACACCCGCAAACGCCATCGGCACCCAACACTCTACCCTATCTATTCCAGATTGGTCCAATATCAGTCTAATCAGGGAATACCCCTCCGAGATCGACAAGAATGGCCTCTCGATTCGCGAGGCAAAGGGTTACTTCACCTACTCAGTAGGCATGGGCTTACTAGGCTCACTATTATCCTCCATGAACTCCGCCTCCCCAACCAACGGCGGCATTCGCAATCACCCCAAATTGGACAACACCCGATACAACTACCACGGCCGGTCCTACGGAATTGGCGCAAGTGCCGGTCTCTCTGACGATAACCTCGTCGCCATACCCCACGTAAGAAACTATACCTTCAACGAAGTCGGCCTCGACGCCTCGGTCGACTGCGTGTACAACACAAGCTCGATGTTTGTACTTCAAGACCTTCCACAACCAACCCTCCACGCAGCTCGAGGTTTACTCCCCGATAGCAAACCCAACGCACCCGAGTACTCGGTCTACGTTGGTCGGGGCGACGATGCAATAGTTGCGCTAGGGGTGGCGGCGGATCCCACCGAATACAGTGCAAAGCGATACATGGCCATCGCGGCAGGGAGTTACTACAAGGATTTGGATAAGATCCAGTGTGCCGTTACATTCAACGCGGCATTATTCAATGTCTCGGTTGATATTCAGGGACGGAATATCAGCGTTAGCAAAGTGAGATTCGTGGATCCGGTGGACATCGATCCCCATCACAATATAACCCACATCGTCATGCGACAACTCGAACTCATCTCCAACGATCTGACTAGTTACTATCGCTCGACCCTTGGGGATGCGTTCAATGCTAGCATTAGTGATTATCGCACTTCCGTTGCTGGCGGGGACATATCGGAGATGCAGGTCGTGATGAAGGGAATGGAGAATGCAGTTACGGCCCTGGTCGACGATATCCTTGGTGGGTATGCGTCGGCTCAATTGGTGGTCGGTAGATTCAGGAAGTCCGTCCCGTGCGGGTTGAGGTATCTACTTTACGCATCGGCTCGCGGGCTTATATTATTGCCAGTGCGGTGATCACGGGGTTGATCGCGCTTCTGGTTATCGGGGAGGGCATTCGAATGCGATGGTGGAAGGATCTCCCATCTTTTGATTATCAGGATAATCGAGCATTGGTTGTGGGTGCTTCTAGGGGTGGGAGGGGGTTTGCGGAGTATGTTGAGCAGGTGAACGGTAAGGATCTTGGTAGGGCCCCGGTGATTTGGAGGAAGGGAAAGGGTCAGGGATCATGGGATCAAGGGGAAATTGTCTTTCAACCCTTGCTACACGACTCCGAAGATGATATTGAGCATATTGGATCGGATAGGAACTCGGTCGCTTGGATATGAGGCCACAATGGCGTACAACAGTTGATGATAATTTATGATGCATAGCGAGTGCATTACACATGCATAGAAAAACACCTGTTAAATCTCTGAATTAAAAATAACGCGAGGCAAGAAATATGTACTGCACCTCATCCGCAAAGAGAAAAGGGGAATCACACGTATGCAATAGAACCCGATATGTAAAAAGAAAAAAAGCCAGACTGCCAACAATGTGAGTCGGGGTATCTTGGTATCTTGGTATCTTGGTATCTTGGTATCTTGGAACTGACGGCCGACTGTGCAACAGACCGAACAGCAAACAATCAGAAAAGAGAGACCATGGAATTGGATCCCAATTCAAAAATCAAACCAACGCCTTTCGATGCCCGAAGGGATCGTATGATAAGTGAATGGACAGGAATCGCAGATGCAATCGCTATGAGAGAAAGACGGCGAAAATAACAAAAAAAGAAGAGGGGAAATCCCGTTATACATATACGAATCGAATCTTCAATCTTGAATCATTTGAGCTGACCCTTGCGCACAGCACCATAGCCCTTACTGAAGAGCTCTTGGATCTCAACGGAACGTCGACGCCCATTAGCGTCTTCAGGACAGAGGAGTCCAGACTGGCGACCACGGTCCGTCTCAGCATTGTGACTCGGGACGCTGCTATTATGGCTAACCGTCGCGCTGGCGGTGTCGACCTCGATTTCCTTCGTATCCATGACGCGGGGACGGGCGAGCAGCTCGCGGACCTGTCGTTCGCGGGCATCCATTTCAGCCTTCTCGGCGTTTTCCCGGGCGATCTCAAAGCTTGATCTCTTGGTGCCATGGTCCCAGCCCTGCTGGAGTTCTGAGGCTGCTGCTTCTTCGAAGCGCTTGCGGATGTCGAGGTCTTGTTCGTATTCTTGGAAGATGTCGACGTCTGTTGGGAAGAAGAACGCGCGGAGAGTTGAGACTGTGAACTCGAAGAGGAGGACTGCTGAGACAGAGAGGAAGAGGACGGTCCAGAAGAGGAGGTTGCGGCCGGAGTGATGGATGAAGTTGGAGGGGAGGAAGTAGATGCCTTTGCCGGAGGACATGGTGTATTCGCGGTCGAGGATCAGATCCCACATGAACCAGCCGCCAACGGAGATTATCACCACGATTAGCGACAGGTAGGTTTTGTTGTGGACTTCCAGGACTTGGAGCTTCATGTTGATGACGATAATGCAGGCAGAGTAGGTGAGTAAACCCAGGGAGAAGATGTCGTTATCGCTGGGGTTCACTCTTGCCAGGCCATAGAGACTCCACATCGTGAAGAAGATTATCACCGCTCCGCAGGTCCCCATGAATGACCAGCCCAGGTAGAGCCGGATATTGAAGCCGCCATGTCTTTGACCCTTGGTGTAGAGTTCAGGAACGGCTAACAGCGTCGATGCGGAGAGGTCTTTGGTGAAGATACCCAGGAAGATAACAGCGAGCGAGGTAAACAGCGTGTTGAACATACTCAGACTCCACGGCTCGTACAAACTGGTTCCAGTGTAGCCGTTCCAGCGCTGGTACAGCGCTTGAGTCAGATAGAACAACATTTCCTTCCAGAACGTGCCGAGTGTATACTTGCAGGCCCGCAGGTAGTTCCACCGGCCGTGCACCAGAAGCAGCTTGAGAAGGAAGCGGAACTGCGCAATCGAGTAGTCCGAAATACGTGCTGCCTGCAATCCCTCCTTTCCAGTGATTCCGATACCCACATGAGCCTCCTGGATCATGGCGATATCGTTGGCGCCATCTCCAATGGCAAGCGTGATTGCGTCGGTGAGCTGTTTGCGAATTGACCTCACCAAGAACGCTTTTTGCTTCGGGCTCGCGCGGCAACAGATAACCGAGTCTACCTTGACAGCCAGCTGGAAGAACTGTTCACGGACCACTTCATTCGCTTCGATCAACGACAGCGTCTGGCCATCTACCACGACCACGGAATGTGCCACACGGCCACGGGTAATCTCCCCGATAAGATGCGCGATCGATTGCTCAACATCGCCATTCTCATGATCCAGAATAGTCAATGTCGAGTACTCCTTGACAAGACGACACGAGTGGCCAACATTGATAGCAGTCTCCCGCTTATCACCAGTCAACATCCACATCTTGATATTGGCTCGTCGCAGTTTGTCAATAGCCTCCGGCACGCCCTTTTGCAGCTTATCCTCAATAGCAGTGGCGCCAGTAAGCTCCAGCTGCTGCTCAATCTGCTCGCCGGCGTCCTCAATTTTCTGCTGTCGGTCAACGATGCTAGTGCAGGCCTCGTTGTAGGCAGTCTTCCAGTTCGTGTAGGTCGCTTCATCCAAAAATCGGTGACCATACAACAAAGTTCGCAGGCCATCAGTGGCAAAGTCATTCAGATGCTGGAAGCAGCGCTCGAAAATAGCCGCCTCGTTGACAACCAGTGCCTCCTCCACAAGATCCTCATCGTCTTCGCCATTCGTGGAGCTTCCAGAGTCCGAGATCGCAGCTGAGGGTCTACCCATCTGCGCCGAAGGCCGAGGGCTGTAGTACTCACTATCAGCCTCTCTGTATCGCATACCACCATCCGTCTCCCGGTCGCGCAGCCAAACATCGATACTAGCTCGAAGAGCTGAGCCCTGTTGCCCAGTGATCGACGAACGCCGACGGTTGAAGCTCGGTCGGGTCATACTGCTCCGAGTACCACTGTTCTTCCGGCTGTGGTGCTCGCTGTTACGTCGGATGACTTGGTTCATTTCCGCATTCTTGCGTCTGCTTGCACGACGCTCGATCTCGGTAGCCTTTTCATGTGCCAGGTCGGCTTGCTTTAGGAGACGCATCAGTGTGGTGTCGGCACCTTTGCAGAATAGGCAAATGCGCTGGTCGGGCATGCGCACGACAACTGACATGCGCTTTCGCGCACTTGAGAATTCGATAACGTCCATGACCTCGTAGACTTCGTCACTGGTGGCTTCGTCCGGTCCGTTTGGTTGTGTGCGGATAGTCAACGTGTTTGATTGGCGGTCCACGACAAGATATCCGAGTTCCTGCGCTGCAAGAACAAGAGCTAACTCATCCGGGGAGGAAGCCTGGAAAGTGGTGTTTCCGTTCGCGTCTTCTTCGGGAATGCAAGTGTGACACAGAGCCATAGACAGAATGAACAATTTCGCCTTCCGGGCAAAGATGGTGTACGGCTTGCGCTGGATATATTCAAGCATCTCTTCGGTGCGGTATGTGGTAGCCGACCGGCCAGACTGACGGAGAGCATCAAGAGGCCCAGATACATTCGACGGACGGGGAATCTGAGCTTCGGAAACATTAGACTTGCGGCCCATAGCCTTTTTCCCCTTTGTACTTCGCTTCTTGTGGATCAACTTGGTGTGGTCGCCTGCACGAGCAGCTTCCTCCTGGAGGTCGGCGTCGTGCAACCACGCGGTTCCAGCCACACTCATCTTGCGGAAGCGCATGGAGTTATTGGTCAGGGTACCGGTCTTGTCGGAGAAGATGTAGCTGACTTGACCGAGCTCCTCGTTGATGGTGGATGTGCGCGCCTCGAGCGGGGTGTCGGTTTCGGGATCGTACATGTCGATATCATTGAGAAGCAGCATCTGGGCAACTTTGACGATTTCCATACTCACGTACAGGGAGATCGGAATCATGGTGTTGAACATGATCAGGAACGAAGTGAAGATTGGCCCATAGGAAACACTAGCATCTTCAAGGTACCAAGAATGTTGCTCCACGTCCTGAGACCAGTACTTGTAGGACACGGTGCAGATAACGGCCAGAATAACGACCAACACCACAATCAACATGACCACGCGATTGACCTTGTCCTGGAGAGCGGGCCTCTTGATTCGCGGGTTCTTGTTGGCGTTCATGCGGATCTTGCACTCCTCGCCAGTATAGATTACCATACCCAGAGCGCGGTCGGTGTTGCGAAGGATGCTGCCACGGTAAACGATCTCGTTGTTAGTCAAGGGCAGTTTCTCCTGGCCATTGACGCTGACGTGACCGTCGAACTTATAGAGATCCAAGTTGGGGTCCTCAACGACGAAGTGCAAGGAGTTGCTATTGATATCCTCCACAGTCGAGCACACCTTGGATACAGGCTGGCAAGGCTGCTTATTTTTCAAATTTGTCTCACCGTCGAGAGCCATAGTCTCAATGTATGCGACGCCGTTGGGCCCGCTGGCGTGGAGGAGAGCAATATCAGCGGGAATCGGCTGGTCGCGCTCAAGTTTGATAACGTCGCCGACACGAATGTCCTCACACTTGATTCGCTCCCAATCTTGAGCGTTGCTAATCATGGAGGCGCCGTCCTGGATCGTTCCGTGGCCTTGGCGGAGCACCCACGCATCCCGATTGTTCTCTTCCTTGTCCAAACGATACCGGCGCCAGTCGTCAAATCCTTCCTTGCCCATTGAGATACCAACGAAGATCAAAAGCGGAACGATGGTTGTGTATGTTCCAGTCGTACTCAGGCCAGGGATCATCTGCAGGATTGCTACAATTAAGAAGTAGAAGTTGGCGACTTTGGTGAACTGGGCGAAGAATTGGCGGGGAAGAAACTCCAGAGACTGTAACGACTCGAACGAATGTAGTTACTGATATAAGGCTTCTGGGTGCGCTCATCGATCATGGAACCCACCATAGACGGATTTAAGTCAATGTGGCGCCCATCCTTAGTAGGTGGGATATCCTTGATGCGCAGAATAAATTTCTGAATAGAGGTCATAACAGCCTGGAAACGCGCGACAGCCACTGCAGTAGTCGCCTTTTTCTGGAGCCACTTCTCGTGGGCCGCAGACACGGAGAACTGTTCCTTGAGACCTTTCTCTGAAGGTTCAGAGGAGACATAAGGGGAAGCATCCTCCTTATGCGTTGAGTCGAGCGTGGCCGTCGGCGCGACGCTCAATGCATGCTTCTCGTCGGCAGCAGCGAGTGCCTCAGCAGCTGGGGCCTTGGCGGGAGTCACATTAGACGAAGGTTCCTTGACCTCACCCAGCTCAGCCAGGGCAAGGTCATCCTTCTCCGTCGAGTTGATGGTCTTATTAAATATGGTGCGACGGAGCGAGTATCCACGGTTTCGCGACCGAGACCGACCGGCGGACTCAGGACTCGGCGGGGGAATCGGGGAGAGGGTCGCATTTCGGGGCGAGAGTGGTGAGGTGGGTGAGGGAGCGGGTCGAACAGATGGAGGCGCCAGCGCCGTGTTGATGGTCAGGCCGCGAGAATTGGGGCGTCCGTCCCAGTTCGTCTGCCGTTGTTCCTCGGCCGACTCGCGATCGAGATCGGTTGAGAAGCGCACATGTTGGGAGGAGATCCGCCGCCCGGAATCGGAGAGGGTTCGTGAGGGTACAAGAGATGGGCGCCGGAGGGCATCGTTCTGCTCGGGTTGGCTGCCTTCTGTAGGCTCTGTTGATTTGTCGTTGGACATGACGACCGTCGAATTCCTGGCACGAATGCGCGGGACAGATCCCGACGATCTCGGTATTTTTTTTTCCTCGCCTCCGAGATTATTAGATCCTTCCTCTGCTAGTATTCCCCCTCAAGATCAAAGTGAAGTATTCGATTGAGCGCACTGATTAGACAGTCATCCTTCTGCTGTTCTTTCAGTGGAGATGTTTTCCCCTAAAATGAAGGTGTTGCGAGGGTTGAGCAAACGAAAGTACTCCCGTCGGACGCAAGGATAGAAATGAAGGGCGCAATGATTTCCTATAGAAGAGGAAAAGAAAAGAGGCCAAGGAGACTAAGAGACTAAGACTAAAAAGACCCAGAGACAGAGGAGCAGCCAAGACCAAGCCTGGAGGGAAGTGGTAAACCCAAAACGGCCTAGTGTTCCAACTGACGATATCTAAGAAGAGTACTCGGTACTCCATACAAGGATATGATAGGCACACATAGAATGAGAAAATTGGAGTTAAAGTGGGCATTTGGAAAATCCAAGACGTCTAAAACGTCTAAGATCCAATTAGCCAAAACCGTTCATGGCCAACCTTGGAAGTTCTGGGCAACGCGTAAGATGCAACCATCGAATGCCCACGCTTACGCCCCCGGCACAGCCCCATCCAGGTTAAAATTAAGAATCGTCGAATCAGATGGGATTGTTCCTCGCTGCATTGGGGCGACACACGAAGACCCGCTGGATCCAGATCTACCAGACTTTTAATTGGCCACCCTCACATTCCCAGGACCCTGCAGCCCTATTGCAGATAGAAAATTGGGAAGTACCTAGGTACTACGGAGTACGGTACAGGTAGGTACCTGGGTACCTAGGTACATGGTGACTTCTAAAGTTCTTGTCTTTTCCTCTTTTAGACAATACATGTTAATATGCTGCATAGGTACAACCACTCGTGAGCGCCCTAGCGAACTCGTGGGCTGATTCGTTTTAGTGTAGCCTTGGCAGGCCCGTTCAAAAAAGACTATGTAACTATGTACCTTACCCCGTACTCCATAGACCTGTCAACCTTGGAAGGCCCCAAATTCAAAAACATAAAAATAATATTCAAGTTAAAGTTAGGTTCGAGTTCGTAATTCATGGAAACTACATGGAGTAAAAGAGAACCCTTCCTCAAAGCATGGCGAAAAACATAAACTCAGAAGCCCTATGATGTCACATTCTATCAATAGCGTGGCGGCTGTCCATACTGGTGGCCAGGTCCAGGGGATCCATACCCATGTGGCTGCTGTTGGCCATACCCACCCTGCGATCCCTGGTAGGGAGGTTGCTGAGGACGCTGTTGGTATTGACCCTGCGGTGGGTAGCCCGGCTGGGAACCGTACGAAGCCGGTGGGGCACCAGGGGGCGGACCATACGGAGGCTGAGCTTGGCCATGGGGTGGCGGAGGTTGGCCATACCCTCCTCCGTACTGGCCTGTTGGTGGTGGGGGGTCACCACGACGTGCATTTTCTCGCTCATCCTTGGTGTCGTAAGAAGAATCGATAGCGCCGAGCATCAGTTTGGCGCACTAAACGGACCGTCAGTTAAATACTATGCAATGATCATGTGTTGCAACGACTTACCCAAAGCTCGCGAGTGAGATGCACGGGTGGGGTAGCACGCGACATCTCATCTTGCTCAACCTCAAAGTCTAGAACACCACGTTAGTTAGATCTACAATAGATCCCCACGTGGAACTTACTGGAAGTACAGTCGATCAGATGGCCGATATGAGGGTCCTCATCCAGAGAGCCCAAGAAGTCGCGAGCCCGCTGATCAGTTCCTACCTGCGAGAACTGGAAGGCTATGGTGCCGGGGCCATAACGGGTCCGCGACGTCTCCTCCACCGCGTAGCGAATGACATCACCCACGGTACCGTGAGGCTCGCCAGCAGGCTGTCCGTCGGTGATGGTGATCACCAGAACGGGCTTGTCGAGACGGTTGGCTTGGGCGGGTTGAACGACCATGGGTTCGATGACTTTGCTCCTCAGGCTGGTGCCCAGAGGGGTCAGGCCTGAGAAACGAACTCGAGACACTAGGCGCTCGACGTCCTCGGCATTGCGGATGCCATCGCCCTTCTCGCTGGAGTTCATGAATCGGACAGAAATACCATCCTGGTCAAAGGTAGATGCGGCAGTAGCTACAATACCGAGAATCTGTTTGAGCTGGTCCTTTCGGAGTCCCTTCTCTTCGAATTCGATGGATCCACTGTCATCAACATAGAGTACCACGTCATACAGGGAGAGCTTCATGACATCGGTCGCAACCTCCATGGGCACGGCCCATTCATGAATCAGTCTATTGAGCTTTCCAGGTGCTTCGGCAGCAAGCGATTGAACAAGTCGGTCCAGTCGCTCGGGAGGGTAGAAGCTTTGGAGGTTCTTCTCCTGAATAGTGGAAATCAAAAGCGATCGGTAGGCTGCGACCTGTTGCTGAGTGGCCGGGGGAGCTGCGGGGGGAGGCGCGCCACCGGGTGCGCCATACTGGCCTGGCGGTGGTCCGCTTGGTGGTCCTGGTGAGGGTCCAGGACGGCCCTGACCACCGGGGTAGGGGGCTCCCTGGGTAGGGTAGGGTGGTGCCTGTTTCAATTTTCCGTTAGAATCACTTTTCAACTATTACACATTCAAAATAAGAATCCGAGGTACTCAGACAGGATACACAGAAATAGGCAGTGATGCAGGGCAGGGGTTATTTTGTACATATGGCGGCTGCTGTCCAGGGTATGGCTGTTGTCCGGGATATTGCTGTTGTCCGGGATATTGCTGTTGTCCAGGATATTGCTGTTGTCCAGGATATTGCTGTTGTCCAGGATATTGCTGCTGTCCGGGGTATTGCTGTTGTCCGGGGTATCCTTGTGGAGGAGCTTGCTGTTGACCAGGATAGGGCGAGCTAGGAGAAGCATAGGGCTGTCCCGGTTGCCGACCCGGGTATGGCGAGCTAGCAGAAGCGTAAGGCTGGCCTTGTGGTGGGGGTGGAGGCGGGCGCCCATAGCCCTGAGGTTGCTGAGATTGCTGCGATGCGGGGTATGGTGTGGATGGCGGGGGCCTGGAGTACGGAGATGATGGATTGTTCTGAGGTTGAGATGAGCCGCCGTATGGAGGATAGCCTTGGTAAGGTCCCGACATGGTTCCAGAAAGATGATGACCGTGGAGGGGTAAATCGTGGAAGTGGGGGGAAAACACGGAAAGCAAAAAGAAGAAAAAATATAGCTTACCGATCCCTGGGGGGGCTGGGGATCCTGAATAAGCCTGGTATTGGGGCTGTTGGCTCTGCTGAACATTAGCACCTTTTTCTTTTTCCTTATGACGTCGAACGAGTCATAGCAGGCGCAGAGATGGACATGACTTACCGATCCACCAGGCTGCAGAGCGGCAGGAGGACCCCCCAGTGTATCCTGACGGAGGTGCACCTCCATATGAACCACTGTTAGCCATGTTCTGGCTATTCTGAGCTGCGGCGATTTTCTGAGCAAACTAAAGATGGTCAGATTGAGGGGTTCTCTAGGAGTTGTAGTGGGAGGAATCTGGAAGACTTACACCCATGATAAAACTGGATGGGGAAAAGAGGAGAAAAAGTAAGACAAGAGACAGAGGAGTATCACGAGAGAAATCCAAAGTTCGATGACGTTGCCTGATGTGGATAGCCCCTCTTAGTAGCCCAAGTGAGGCTGAGCTGTATACGAAAGGTACCTTGGGATACTTGGCGTCCCCCCACTTCCCTTACTACCAAAAAAAGTACCTTGAAGTATCTTAAATGAAGTCAGCAGGTTGGTATAAATGCAGCCCTATACATATAATAACACATATGACAACGAGCTCTTGGCCAGTCATTTCCACGGTGCCACTTTATAGGGGCGCTTAGCCTTCCCACTAATTATTTTTACACCTCCGAGCCTGAACAGGATGATTACTCAGTGAATAATATGCCCATGGGTGGACCTGTGGGCCTAGAAAAAAACACGTGTCTCTCTTTGTAGCTGAAACCGAAACATGTCAATAGGCATCCAAGCTGGAATTTAACCAATACAGCCTAGCTCCCTCAGGTTTCACGGAGCAAATGCGCGATGATCATATCCAGATAGACCCCAGCACGGGGTGTGATGGCCTCAACACCCTCCAATTTGGCAGCATCATCCCACAGCCGAAGTGAAACCATTTCGTCTCGAAGTGGATCTTCCTCGAAGTTTTTGAGGTCAGCATCTCGGAAGGGGCCACCTTGGAATGCCAGCGATTTCTTCGAGGCAGATGATAGAGATTCGTGGTATCTCTGGTCGGTAGCAGTGAGGTACCTAAAAGGTGAGTATGAGCTCGCAAAGAGACGGACAAGATTACCTACCGCTTCGCAGCGACATGACTATTTACCAAGCGACACACTACTTCGCTGAATCCAAGAGATCGCAGATATGACGCCCCGATGGCTTCATGGCCGACACGGCCGACGTTTTCCGTGCTTTCGCGAAGATTCATGCGTGCCTCCTTGGTGGATTCTAGCGGAATGATTTGACCAATGTCATGCAATAAAGCGGCAATTACCAACTCGTCACGAGCATCTCGAAGAAAGTTAGTGACCGTCAGAGATACTAGGAACAATACGTACTCGCTTTACTGGCCTGATGAGCCGCCTGCAGACAGTGCTCCAACTGGCTAATCGACTCCCCGATGTAGTCGCCTTGGCCATACCTTTCTAGAGCGTCGATCAAGGTCTCTGCTTTTTCTTTGGGTGATTGCTGATCCATGGTCCTAATTAATCGAGTAGAAGAAGCTTCGCAGAGAAACAAGATCCGGCTGGACAAAAGAGAGATGAGGAAGAGGCGTGGAGCCTTGGAAGGAAGCATTTATATACGCCATGGCCCTTTTAGTATATCTCCGAACCAGTCGTAGGTACCTTGGCTAAAATGTTCGGTCATCATGCCGGTGGCCCACACCCGTCGGATTCGAAGTCTGGACCTGACCAATTTACTTCAATAGTACATACATGTTACCTAGTTAGCGCTGGAGTGTTTTTGCTTTGACTAAAGAATATCATTGTTACAACATCTTTGGATCACAGGATTCTTTTACTTTACAAAGTATGCCACGCGGCTTGACTGTACCCATCAGGCCGAGATGACCTTAGAGTCCACAGTTAACATAGGGGACCCAAAGGCATATCGCACACGACCTTCCTCGTACGACTGTCCGCTTTGCCGCATGTGTGTTGCAGGCCAGAGTTTCTGACGGTCGGAATAGTACTGGTCGTGCAGATTACCTTCAGCGGCACAGTTATACGTTGCATAGATCGCACGCCGGTCCTTAGAGCTAACATTGGCGCCACTGCGATGGGCCAGATACGAGCCAAAAATCAAGATATCTCCTACTTCCATTAACAAAACTGCGATGAAACTATTGGGGAGCTTTTCAATCTGCATACCTGACTCGAGCTCAGCTGGCGTCCATACATTCCTTTCGACCCAGTCGGACGCAATGCAGCGATCACTGCCGAGAGGAATATCCATGCGGTGGCTGCCATCCACCACTTCCAGACCTCCATTAGCAGCATTCATCCCATCGACTGCCGCAAGGATAGTTAAATGCTTGATGTTTTTAACATGGGTGTAGGCATTGGCATCGATATGAGGATCAAAACCGCCTAGCAAGCGGGTGAGTTATCAAAACAGGGCTGTAAAGCGGGAATTACTTACCACTTCCTGCCAGCTTGTAGTTAATCTTCTCTTTGAAGAGAAGCATTTCCTCTCCTGCAAGCTGTTGTAGAGCACTTGTTGCACGCTGCCCTCGGAGGAAGCTATCGAATCCGACATGCGAGTTGGCAAAGTTTTCAGTGCGACACAGCACGTGTTTGCCTTCCGAATTCACCTCCTCATAAGGCATCCAGGACACGTCTGGGGTGCATGGAAGATCGTGGACTTCCTGCGCCCATTCTCGCAACAGCTCCGATTCCTTAGGAGTGAAAAACCCACGGATCAGTAGGTATCCACGCTCCTGGAAACTCTCCAGCTGCTCAGCAGAGAGCGAGTAATGGAAATTATTCATTCTGTTATCGGTAGATTCGAGTAAAACCACAGAAGAGAAGGCATTGGTCAAACATTGGGGGCTCAGAAGCTCGCATTTTGTAGATCGATCGAAAGTCCGGAGGTGTCGCCCTTCGCACCGAGATCAGTATTTCTTATACGTGACAAAATGTAGATCGATGTGAAATGCTCAAGCACATGAAAGAAAGATAAGCTCCGATAGGCCTGACAAACGGGTACTACCCTATTTGAGGAGGCTGAGGATCTGGAGAAACTGGATACTGAGACACATGGCTGGAAGACGAGTTCTGATTTGACGATCAGGCAGTCAAAGGTCACCATGAAACTACCGAGACTGTGGAGTTCTGTTACCCTCGGGGTGGATATAAGGCAGGGAGCTTAGACCCCTACTTAGTACAGACCCACCGGCACATCTCGCACTTCCCACCGACCTTATCGTGCCTCTATTCCACGCTGTTATTGGTCTCTTTTAGAAAGTAATTCGTTAGTAGAGCCTCCAAAATATATCTAGGTAGCTCCTATAGATATAAATATATTCCCATTGGTATTGATAACATATCCCAATTGGTAGCCCGTTCAGTATTGTCAACATGGCTACATCTCCCAGTGACTCCATCATGAAGATGGAAGATTCCAAGGAGCAAGTCCCACAAACCGACTGGGATATTGAGCAACGGAAGCCCGAGAAGAAACGCTCAGGTGTGCTCAATGTAGTGGTTTCCGGGTTGGCCTTGTTCAGTGATGGATACAACGCCCAAATCAGTACGTATTGGTCTATTTCTCCAAAGGTCTTCTTGTTATCCCCTGTACTAACCGCATGGTAGTTGGATATATGGAGCCTTTATTCTCCGTCCTGTGAGTAGCCCTATTTCCGGAACAATTCTGGCCAAATTGACTGATGAGTCCAGCTACAAGGATGGAATGTCCTCAACTATCAAGTCCCGCCTTTCAAACTCTTATCTCATCGGCGAGATATTCGGCATGCTTTTCTTTGGTGTTCTGATTGACCGCATTGGTCGTCGGACTGGTATCGTCGCCGCAACGGCGTTCCTTATTCTCGGAGTAGTGTTGGCAACTGCCTCTCATGGGAAATCGCAACTAGGGTATCTTCTTCGAACATTTCGCCTTTTCTGATTAAACCGCATTACTGACACTACAATAAGAATGTTCTGGATGATGATTGTTGCACGAGGCATTGCAGGATTTGGCGCCGGAGGAGAATATCCTGTTTGTGCCACTAGTGCCACTGAGGCTGCCGATGAGACTATCGACCTCCGGAAGCGACGAGGCTTCTTGGTCGCACTCACCACCGATTTTGCCATAGACCTGGTAAGTACTAACACAACGTTGACGAGTATTTTGCTAACTTTTCAATAGGGATTTGTTGCAGCTGGATTGATTGCCCTCATTGTTCTCGCGTGTTACAGCCAACAAGATTCTGAAGGGGTCTGGCGCATTACATTCGGACTGGGTATTGTAGTAGGTCTCCTACCCCATAAAGAGCTAATAGAAAGTAATAATTCTGACACTGGTATCAGTTGCCACTATCAATCTGTTTCTTTCGCGTTCGGATGGTCAATTCAACTCAATACCAGAAGCATGCTATCAAGTCACAGTATCCCTATGGATTAGTACTACGTCGCTACTGGAAGCCCATGCTTGGAACATGTGAGTCATTCAATTTGATTAAATTGTGCAGTGGCTTTGGCTAACGTTGATATTTCTAGCCATGGCTTGGTTCTGCTATGACTTTGTCACATATCCATTTGGTCTGTTCTCGTCCACCATCATTGAGCAGCTAAACCCCAACAACACCACAGTTCAGAATATCGGATACGGGTAAGTTGCCATATTACCGTGTTATAGCCAATCAAACTGACAACATAATTCCAGACCGTTATCAACTGTTTTTACCTTCCAGGATGCTTGATTGGTGGTATCCTAATGGATCGAATCGGCCGCAAGCAGAACATGACCCTAGGTTTCATTCTCTGGGGTATATGGGGGTTTATTCTGGGAGCTGCCCTCCATCCTATTCAGAGTGTTTTCCCGCTTTTTATAGTCATGTATGGCATTTTTCAAGCGCTCGGCGAGATGGGTCCTGGAGTGTCGACGTTCCTCTGTGCTTCGGAGTCGTTCCCAACACCCCTGCGCGGTCATTTCCTCGGATTTGCAGCTGCAGTTGGCAAAGCTGGGGCATCAATTGGGACAGAAGTCTTCACCCCAATTCAGAACTCTTTCGATACCACCGCTAAAGGCCAGCAAGCGGTTTTCCTAATTGGTGCGGCTTTTACAATGGTTGGTGGTATTCTTTCCTGGTTTCTCATCCCAGATATGTCTCGAGAGCTAGAGACAGAGGATGCCAAGTTCAAAGCATACTTGGAAGAGAATGGCTACGACATAAGTTCGTATGGCGAAGCATTGGTTGTCAATGCCCGCGCTTCAACTTAACCACCCTGGCAGATAAACAAAATAATATAGAGAGTTGAGAAACTACATTAAATTCAGGGCGATTGTAAAAGACCCAAATGAACAAAAAGTTGTAGTATAACAAAAATATAGTAAGATCTTGCTACATACCCAGGCTGTGTGACTGTGGGAAAGGGTTCACTCAAGGGATCCAGTAGACCCGGCTGAACGTGTCGGCCTCTAATGAGTCTTAGACCAAAGGGAATATGCCATATTATTTTCGATCTTTTTATCACAATTCAGATAGATATTGTAATACATATGTAAATAATTCACCAGCTACTTCGCTCGAACTATATAGTTCTGTTGACTGCGACCCACATCTCCACTTTTTTAAAACGGAGGATAATTCTTAATCTTCTTACTCTTCTTACATCTTCCTACATCTTACATCTTTGGATACTTTTACAGAAATCCCTCAACACTACAGGTAATCAAGATTAAAGCTCTGTCTAACCAGATGAGTCTACGTCAGGTGTACCCTTTGTCACTACACGCGATGCCTTCCATTTCCAACCAATGTCGGTTGTACACATAGCCTGAACCGTATCTAACAAGATAGGATCGGCAGAAGATCTGCGACTGTCTATATTAAGTGCATCAGAATCAAATCTTACTGACCATGGATAAAATCCGGGGTAAAACTCTGACCGAAGTATGAAATCTGATCACTGGACAATGATGTCACAAAGTTGGCATGCTCCAGGGATGCCCTTGAAAAAGATGCTACACAGCTCGGGGCTCTTTTCTTTGTTTGATCATCCTAAAGACCGAGCATCACTCTTACTCTATCTAATCTTTTGCGCTTTACTCACTTTCACATTCTGAACTCCCTTAATCCCTGAGCTACCTGGAGTATCATTCATATTCTCGGTCATTCAGCTCAGGCGATCTACAAAGGGCCCGATCATCTCGCAGCTTTCAGCTTTCTTCCACCTGTAATCATCTAATCTACAGCTCCCTGCCTTTCCTCTAACATGTCAACCCCTGTCCTCCGCCTAGGCATTCTAGGCGCCACGAACGCCGTCCAAGCAACCTACCTCCCGGTTCTCCGTTCCTTGAAAACACACTACACCCTCACAGCCATCTACGATCCCAACGCCGAGATTGCAAACCAATGCCAATCCCGCTTCGACATAACCTACAGCACCACAGCCGTCGAAGATGTCCTGCGCCATAAAGAAGTGGACGTTATCCTCAACCTCCTCCCAATGGAGTACCATGAGCAATACACCGTGACAGCCCTCGAAGCCGGCAAAGACGTCATGGTCGAAGTGCCCCTCACAATGAGCATCTCAAGCCTACGCCGGATCCGCGAAGCAGTCAAGAAAGGCAAAGTCTCCCGATCCCTGGACGGCACCAACGAAACAGACGGCCCAAGGATATTCGTCGGATGCGCGCGCCGCTACGCCCCCTGCTTCACAGAAGTCTTCAAAAAGGAACTCGCCGCCCTAGGCCGCGTGTACTACGCGCGCTGCCGACACATCGCCGGCCCAATGAACCACATCGGCACACCAACCTCGAGAGACATCACGCCGTCAATGAAGAGCAGCAATAACCCGGAGCAGTTCCGCGCGCTGCTGAATGACGTCTTCGGGTTGGAAGAGGACCTCACGCCTGACAGGGTCGCTTTCTGTCGCTACCTCGGCATGCTGGGGTGCCATGATCTATCGGTGATGCGCGAGTCGTTGGGATTCCCAGATGCGGTCTCTAATGTCGCTATCACGGACCCGTTCTACTCGGCCCTTTTCCACTATACGAATTCCGCTGAGAATGGCGGTCATCCGTTCATACTTGTCTATGAGGCTGGGGTTGATGCTATACCCCGCTGCGATGCTCATTTGACTGTCTACGGCGCGCACAAGACGCTCAGCATGGAGTATGACTTCCCGCGTCCTGGGGAGAAGATCAGTACTGGGACTTATGTGCGGGTTGTTGTTGAGGAAGCGGATGGGACGACGGAGTCGGAGAATGTCAATGGAAATCAGATCAACGTGGTGGAGAATGCTGTTCCTCCGCCTCGTGTGAGGCGGACGGAGACTGTTAGTACCTGTGACGAGGCGTATGAGCGTGAATTCATGGCCCTACATTCTTATCTGGTTGGTGGCGTGTCGGCGGCGAAGACAACTGCTGACGACGCTGTCATGGACCTGCGGCTGCTGCTTATGATCTTTGACCATTACAACCGCCAATGCGGTACCATTCGGACTCCGTTGGGTTGAGCGTCGATTCTTGACGGGCGGTTTGAAAGCGGTGGAGGGGACATTCGTCAGATATTTTTTCAAAGGAGTCGCTAGTACCTGGGCTGGTTTTACAGGGGCTGTTTACATCTGGTTATGGGGGCGATCGGAGTCTTCGGAGTTAAAAAGGCTGGTGGGAATATATTTTATTCGCGGTCTCGGGTTTGAGGTGCCCTTCAATATGAAATACGAGACACATACCTGAGTTCCATGTATCGTAGGTAGCATTCAAGCTATGGTATCTATCTGTCTGATATTACACTATCGCTTGCCCTTCTTCTTATTCTTCTTAGCATTAGAGCCACCGCCGGGCTTTTGCTGCTGCTGAGCTGGGGACTCTTCGGTCTTCTCATTCACAGGACCACCCTGCGTGAGTGCAGCAGCACGCTGCTTACCCTTCTTGCCCTTGGGTCTGTAAGAAGAGCGGTCGCGCACAGGCAGCCAGCGCTCAGGGTCCGGCTTCTTGGCGGGATCGAAGTCCTTGGGCAGACGGGACTTGCGGACACGCTTGGTGGCACGGTCATCGGCGCTAGCTGTGGTGCGCTTGCGGGCACCGGCGAAGGCAGCAGCGGCCGCTGCAGCCGAGGAGGCGGAGGGGGAGATGCCAGCGGATTCCAGAGCCGAGACGTCCACGCCGGCAGTCAGGTCGCTGACCGCAGGCAGACGGTCGAGTTCGGACTCGATCTGCGCATAGTCCAGAGTTGCTTGTGAGGCAACATAGCCAGCGATGGCGATGCGGTCGTTGGGGTCTTGCTGGTGCAGACCACGGAATAAATCGCCTGCCGTGGCTAGGTCGGCGCGATCTTCAGAGTGCAGGAGGGAGGCGGCTGCTGCGCGGAGAAGGGACACGGGGGGGCTCGGGCTTCGCGCGCCAGTAGGAGGCGGCTTGTGCGAGGGTGGTGCGGATCTGGACCATGCGACCTTCGCGCTGGTACAGGGAGACGAGGACGCTGAGGAGGCCTGGGTTGAAGCGGACGGACTCGTTTGACCCTTCAAGACTGCGGAGAGTTCGCTCCATGGCTGTGATAGCAGAGGTGGTGTTGCCGCCGCTAACATAGAGCTGTACCACTGTCAGAAGAAGGCCGATGTCTGTGGGCCGTCGCTCTAGCAAGGGAACGATCTGTTTGAGGGCTTTAGGGCCGGTTTCGCCTTGAGCGTGTGCTGCGGCGTTGAATACAGAGAGAAGGTTGGTGATGGCGTCGGTAGATGGGCTTGGGCGTTTTGACTGCGCCTTAGCTGTGGACCGGATTATGCCATCGTACTTTTGCACAAGGAGATCTGCGGCGTGGGAGTTGCCAACCATATCACGGTCCTGAAATTCGAATAGTCGATCGTTATTGATGGCATCTGGGGTGTCGTGGAGGGCCTTGTAGAGGATGTAGGGGTTGACGTCAGTCGGACGAGCGAGGACGATGTTGTTGCGGGCAATCTTTTTGGTAGATAACTCGGTGATGCTAGGAAAGGATGTAAGTAATAAGTTTCGAGCTGGCATGATTCAACATACCTTTCCACGGAGATATCTTTGAGAACCGCCTCGGCCTCTTCCAACTTTCCAAGTTGAATCAAAACATAGAGTTGTTGGACTGCGATTGGCAGCAGCTCTGCGGCCTTGTCTTCGGGTGAAAGGTCCTCCGATGTGCGGCAGATATCTATGCGAAACGTCAGTCTGAATCCTAGTCTTGGGCAACACGGCGGCATGCTGACTTTGAGCTCGATTGAGCAAGATCTCGCTCTGCTTGAATTCTCCCTTTGCAATGTTCAAGCAAGCTGCGTTGTAGGTTGTTTCGAATGATTCCAAATCCTCCCTCGACAATCGGTCATGGCGCACGAATTCCGTCTCCCCTTTCCATTGAAGCTGGGCATCGGTAGCCCACGAATTGATGTTCAAGTCATTAACCTCGTGGGCGGAAGACGTCGCATCTTTGGAGAGTTGTTCATAAAGCTCAGCTGCCCGTCGGAAGTTCTCGGCACGATAGCGCTGTTACGACAAGACAATCAACATTGGTCCTCAAGCAGTAGAAGGACAGATGGGGCATCATACCACTTGTGCCTCGAGGTGACTAGCACCACGCCCAGAAGCTGTGCGAGTCAAGGCTTCTGTGGCTTCTTCAAGCTTCCCGCACTTGTATGATGCATAGGCGTATTCCAGGCCTGCACTCTGCTTCAGCGCATCGCCTCCGGCCTGGAATGTCTTGAGAGCTTCTTCGTAACGGTCGAGTTTCAATAGAGCAACAACTTTCATGTGCTGTGCTTGCAAATCGGATTTGGACTTGGCGAGGACTGCATTGCACGACTGGAGGACTTCCTCGTGGTCTTCAATCGACGCCCGCTGCAATAGCGAGGCCAGCGATTGCGCAACCATGGCGGGGGTCGCTCGAGAATTTCGGGGTGGTAATAGGGGGCGAAGAAGATGGTAACTTCAGTATCGGATAAAAGATGAAATCGTGGGATTTATACAAAGAACACAGTGGCCGATTTCCCCAGATCAACTGATATCAAACTCCAATGTGCGGAACTGGTCTTTTCCCCATTGGGGGGAGTTTCTGCGCTTGACGCTAATATGCCCCGCCGTAGCTCACGTGTCATATTTGAGCATAAGCAAGTTTACAAATAACGGTGACAGATCTCGACTTGCTGGGCTTTATAGAGTGTGTGCTGAGCTGAATCTGCGTCAAAGTCAATTAGTGCATTGTAAACTCGATATATACGAAATTTTAGCAGGTTTTCTGGTACTTCAAATTCACGAGTGCTGAGACCCCGGCGGGGGGGGGCCCGCTCCGCAGGTAGACTACCCGAAACATACTGAGAAAACGAACATTACCGCCAACGACCTTTCTTTGGTGCTGATATGTACCTACCGTGTTAAACGATGGATAGCCAGCCCTCGAGCCCTGGATAGGAAGGACAAGAAAAAGAAATTCAAAATTCCTTTTATGTCCATCCATCATCGTATCCAAGGATTATTCCCACTGGCCCTCCTCGTTTCCCATGTCGTCTATCTCATTGAGCTGGTTGCGTGTTCCGGTAACCTTCATAAATAGGTAGCATATATCCTTCCCTAGCAACCAAGGCAGCCTAACATCAATGCCATGTTTTCCCTGCATCCACTTATAGAGTGCTCCGTGCTTCTTACCAATATGTAGTGCCATATACTTCGTACATCAACAGCCTCAGCACTATGTTCCGGCATATTACCTGTTATTGTTGTAAATGATGCTGGTCAAAAGTGGAGACGTAGTGCTAGATTCATCCCTAATTTAGGATGAAGCTCTACACCGGCAGTTAAGAAACCGTCCTCAACTATGAAATTGACTCGCAGTGTAGTCTTGTCGACGGTGAATTGACAAGTACTCTCAACAGTGATATTTCTCTCTCTCCCATTTTCTGGATCGGCACAGTGGGGCTGCGAGGTGCTTAAAGCGAATTAATGTGGGGCAGGACTCTAAGTCCATTGCCGAGATATTGTCAATAGGAGCTCGAAGTGATAAGATGACCGCCACTTGCCTATGAGCAGGCTGGGATAGGAACATTACGTGATGTTCGGTATGTAGTCCACTGGGTCTATTCTACACCCTCATATGATCACATATCTATCCTTTATACTCTTTGTTAACTCGTGATCCATACAGATGCGAAATCATATCGTGGCGGAACCTTGACGGTGGCAGATGGAACTGATGAGGATTTCCCCGCGATTCCTGCCACCTATGACCCATGCCCAGAATACAACACTGACTAGGGCCGAAAAGAGCTTATAGAGAGCTTTCACGCGTGGGAGAGCCTTCGAGGAAAAGCTCTGAGCCGGTCCGGAGTGTCCAGAACAAGATCTCTGTTTATTCAGGTATCCAAAAGGTAACTTTCAGTTACCCGAGATCTAGGACATAGACCTTTCCCCACTCCGTCTCGGGTCGCATTTGGTAATCGGTGTCGACGGATACGACTATTCCGATCGCTTTTGTCGACTGGGTGGGTACAGGAGCAACACCAGCCACACTTCCTCCGCTTCTAGAGTTAATTGGAACGAGACCAACTGGGGATTATTCGGTCACTATGCTTTGAGAAAGAACATCGAAGGAGCTTGGACGGATTATGAATCCAGGTAAACCTGATAAAATCAATGGTGGCCCTAATAGCTTCTGGAACTGGGATCACCAGTGGGATCATATACTCTACCGGTTAACGTACATACTCACAACGCAAGATACAGAGGATTTATATCGGAGATGGCTACTACCTAATCGACCCTAATCTATATACCGATGGCACCGTGTAAGTCTATAATCGCTGATTGAGTCTTATTTGTGCTCTAACCTATTGTCACACATTTAGCACAAGACGGCACGGGTCGAAATTGGTTTGAAACCGGCAACTTGGTAAGTTCACGAGAAAAGGAGGTCATTTAAACTGACAGTCATCTCTTTCCTAGCTGGAGAACTTGTATGAACCACTCTGCTTTCCATCTATATTACTTCATACCATCAAAAACACAGAGAGAAGGAAGGGAGAAGCCGTGGTAGTCCCTAATTTAACATTCCTTCTCGATGCATGCATATGTTATTCTTGATGATCTCCTTTTATTGTACTTTTAACTTGACTCCACACTACTTGCGAAACTAAGTCTTACTTCATGGAAAGGAAAGACTTAGGAATAACAAGGTCGAAAGGAGCCCTAGAGATTGTCTGATCGACTCGTAAGCCCTTGCCCTGGCCACCAGCTACGCATCTTGGGGGCCACAGTGCGCAGAATGATGAAATCCGCAGAGGTGCAAGAAATACCATGCAAGCCACGCGTAAGACAGACTAGGCTTCCTTATACGAGTTGAACTCCAGTAAAGCCCCATTGGCATTGTCATCGGGGGCTGGGTTGGCGCGACTCCATACAATGTACTCCGTACAGTACGGAGTACATGTCGGCAATGCCTCAAAAGTCCTCGTGAGAAAAGAGTAATAGGCTTGAATATCACCCAAGGATCTTCAATCAATACAGTGGGGCTGAGTGATAGCGTGGTGGGAACAGTGCGTGGATGAACCAAGCTATCCCGGGGGAGTTGCAAATAGCCAACAAATGTCAATTGTTATTAGATACAAGAATGGCTGTCCGGACATTACTCCGTTATACTCCATTGCAGTGCTTATTTAGGGCGAAATAGTGTCTTGGCTATCTAGGCCATTTTGGACGGAGTAGCACACGGGTAGAGGACGCGCGGATGTGGGGAATGGAGGGATCACAGACGAGTGAGAGGCAGGGATCACTGCTTCGGAAGTCTTGGCACTGGCACGGTTGTACTCCAGCTGTGCTCTGTACCCTGGATTGGGAGTAGGAATCACCATGTTAGATAGTATTGGAATGGATAAATTGCCACAGAAGCATGTTGGCCCTATATCGCTTCGTACCTGGACATAATTTCCAACCCCTTGAAGTTACTGTGGGAACCAGACTCCTACAAGTAGATTTGAACACACGTGACTTTCGCCAAATGGACCCTTCCAACGTCATCGATCGTCTTTCGGACCCCTTAGAGAATTGGCCCTGTCCATTTTCATCCCATGGAACCATGATCGTCCATTGACCCTTATCTTCCCATTCTTTTCATTTTTTTCTTCTTCCTCTTCCTCTTCCTCTTCCTCTTCCTCTTCCTCTTCCTCTTCTCCATCCCTCTCCATACCACCTGCGCATATTTATACCGCACTTTCATCCGCCTGCGACCGTGGGCCCTTGATTGTGTTCTAGACCAAATTCTTATCTCCGCAATGCGGTAGAAGCCGACAAAATCTCACAACACAAAATATGCTACTCAGCGCCCGAGATGGGTCTGTTCCTGGGGCGTCATGGGCCTGGAAAAAGGTGCTGCGGTTTGGAGCTGTCTTCCTGTTTGTGGTAGGATTTGCCGCTGTACTATGGCCCTCGGTCGAGCCAGTGAAGCTGCCGCTGCAGACAGTTTCCAACATTACCCTCGCCCCCGAAGTCTCATGCGATCTCGACTACGACAAATTGGCAAGCCTAGACGTTGTCAAAGTCGCCCAATACACCCGCCGAGAAATCGTACTCGATATGACGGACGAACCAGTGCCCTACACGCAGTGGCTTGAGCAGCCGTTCTTGGAAGTGCCAAAGGGCACTGAGGGAGCAGCGGACGGGTGCTCAATTGCCGCCCCAGTGTCCTTGCGGGTCCCCCAGCCACCAAAAGTGGCGGACGCATCACACATTGATTTTGGCGTCGCGACCAGTGTCGAGAGATTGAATGAATCTCTGGATGCATTCGCTCACTGGGCTGGATACTCGCGCTGTCGCATTTTCGCGCTGATCGAACCGGATCAATCGGAAAACGGGAAACGGGATGTCTTGACCAAGGCCGACTCTCTGGGGATCAACCTCCATATCACTGAAGTGGAGGATGACTACCTTAACCGATACTTCGCACTCATCCCTCTTTTGAAGGAGAATGCTCGGGAAACAACCCGGTGGGGCTGCATCATCGACGACGACACATTCTTCATGTCAATGCCCAGACTGGTGGATGCGCTCGCCAAATACGACCACACCACCTCTATGTATATTGGCGGATTGTCAGAGTCTATCCCGCAGATTGCGGCATTCGGAATGATTGGATTTGGAGGTGCAGGCGTCTTCTTATCGAAACCTCTCTTGGTGGAAATGACCAACGTGTACGACAAGTGTTCTGCGATGGATTTCACAGGCGATCGTCGCATCGCCATCTGCGTGTACCGCTATACCCAGACCCGGTTAACGGTGGACCACCGTCTAAGACAGTTGGACCTGATGCACGACGCCTCTGGATTCTTCGAGTCCGGCCGCGAGCCACCGCTCACAGTGCACCACTGGAAGTCCTGGTTCCACGCCGACATGCCGAAGCTAGCGGTGGTCGCCGAGCTATGCGGCGACAGCTGCCTCCTCCGCAAATGGCACTTTGGCGACGGTTGGATCTTGACGAACGGTTTCTCGGTCATTAAGTATCACGCCGACCCCGACCAGGACGACATCGCCATGGAACAGACCTGGGACCCGCACAATGGCGCCAATGACGAATCTTACCTGCACGAATTGGGTCCTCTCCGCCGCAAGGACGAGCATAAAAGGTCATTCCAGTTGCAGGATGCCGTCCACGAGGAGAATGACCGTATCACTCAGTGGTATGTCATGCGCGATGAGAAGAACGGTGATCAAATCTTGGAGCTGTCATGGCGCAAGAGATAAATAGTTTTGTTTTGCCTTGTGCATGTACAGTACGTGTACGGGCTCCTTTATATGGTCTTCTGGCCCCGGCGGTCTGCTGGATCAATAAGCCCAATTTCAGGCGCATGGGCGCATGGGCGCATGGGCAAAAGGAATGCCACTTTGCATGGAGTTTCGTTTCGTTGTTTATAAATGATAGACACCTTTTTGGCTACCCTAATGAGTTGAATAATGTGATATGGATGTTTGGATTACCTCTTATGGCGCAAGATTGTAGCCCTTGAAGATATACCCGAGGAACTATCCTCTTCTCGAGTACCCACCTAGACTGCTTAGTCTTGACGTCTCAACTCCAAGTCTGGCTGCTCTAGCACCGAGGCAGGCAGTTCTTGGTTCGGGTATTCGGGTAACAGCTTCATCATTCAAGGCCTCGACCTGCTCATTCGAGCCTTTTCTCTATAGGACTAAATGCATGTTTCTACCAGTTCTACCAGGTATGACTTTAAACGTCTGTAGAGGTCAGTGACGATAGATGGTAGATAAAGCAAAGAGCAAGGAAGTGGAAGGACCCGCCTGTCTACCATGGTAAGCAAGGCTGTCAAAGCCCCTGGAGGCCATAGCTCACCGATAGACATTATGCCGTACCATGGAACCAATGAATAGGCCAGTCCCTTGCATATAAATACAACAGCCATAGTCTTTTGTGACTGGCGTATAGATAGGTGTCAAACATGTAGTTTGTAGTCCTATATAGGCCGAGCGTCTCATTCGTTCCTTCTCTGCAGATATATCCGAAATATATATTTACAAGAACCAGCTCCCCAACCTTTATTATTGTAAACCTACTTTAACACCATAACTACAATGTTAGACCGAACCAGCTAGCTACACAACATGCCATAGATACGTTATATGCGAGCCGAGAGTCACAAGCTCGAGAAACAAAACCCCTTTCGCGGATGTACACCTCAATTGGCAAATACACGGGGTATCATTTGACCACCGTCTATCGGAGACAATAACGGCTTGTAGTAACATTTAGTACGGAGTACAGCATAGGGGAATGCCGTGACCCAGCGAAGATCCTATGGAACCCCTGAAGATCGATCGGCGTTGACTGTCGATCGAGATACTCGGTATGGAGTCCATACTTCAATGTAACGGATGTGAGACGAAGTGGAGTAATCAGTAAGCAGTAAGCAGTAATTATTAATTACCTACTCCGTATTATACTTGGTATCCATAGACAGTAGCTCAGCAGCTCAGACCAGGGTACATGACCCGAAGCTATTTGATATTCCAGGAGAGTACCTGGAGACGGAGACTGCTTATTAGCTGCAACAATCTGCATCAAGTTCCATCATTCCGTCAAAGGGAGCCAGATGCGCAATTTTGAGTCATCGCAAGGTAGTCAAGACTAGAATAAGAGATGGGAAGAGAAATACGTGCTGTTTCAGTCTGCATCGCCCGTATCCATCGACGAGATATTTCCTCATACCGGGGTCGCCTCCCGGTGGAACATGGATCATAGTGCAACGCAATGCTTCAGGGTCATCTGCATTAGCTTCTACGCCACGTGTTTGGTACGGAGTATATTTGGTTGCCAGGGATAGCATATTTTCTGCAATTGGTCTCGCGCAGCAGGCTGAGACGAGCTAGTGTTGAATTATCTGTGACTATTTAACTTGGTGTGATGAGTTAGGCACATCAGTGGGCCAGTGCTCAATTTCCCCAGGAGAAAGGTGACATCAGAGTGGAATCTGCGACAGAGACAGAAAATCGGGCCATTTGGTCATAGCGTAAGCGGCTGTTTTCTTTTTTCTTGGAACATATATATGTACGGATCTGGTCATGTCTACGGGTACTCCGGAGGTTGCACAAAATAGGTGTCTGATCTTCCAATGCATAGAGTTACCTAGCCTCGGGGAGGAAAATTCCTCCTAATTTGTCAGAAACCAACCTTGCAGCCCATAAAACATACCCCAAACTGACCTGTACAGCACATGCTCCATCCCAGGGGCTACGGAGTACAGGCTGAAGGAAATGTTCTACTAATAGAAATATGGAGACTAGCGTGGACATGATACACCAAGACACGTCTCAGCCACAACCATGTGGGAATCGCCCCGTGTCCAGCCATCCAATGTGCGTCGGCCTGACCCGCCCTAGTTCGATATTCCGTTTATTGGCGATTGCGCAAAATCAAGGAAAGGAGCCAACGGCGAACTATAATAGATCATCTTGTCGGCCATTGGTTCACCAAATCCCTGAGATGCCAGCACCTTGTTTATTCGGCTTTACACGGATCATGGTATTTACAAAGTAATACTTTTTGTAGATATTGTAGAGGGGAGATAATCTCCGCAACTCCCCGCAGGACCCGGGTTGACACCAAAACCCGGTAAGTGCAGTATGCAGGATGGTGGGTGTCGTCATTTTCGTCACAGTTGCCAGGGTATGCGTTAGCTTCGTGAGGGGCTGAGAACGGTAGGTGTGTGAGAAAGAGCGTGAGAGGATTATCACTTCAATGAAGAGGAATAGCCTTGAAAAGTCACCTGGGCAGAATATGACTGGACCAGTCATCCTGCCCAGATGGTGCCCAACTCCCCCCTTTTTCTTGAGTTTTATTTATTTTGCCTCTAGGCAGATACCTATTGGGGTCTGTTTATTTTTTATTTTTTATCTTTATTTTTTCCCTACATTAATCCCTCGATGTGAAGGTACATATAGTACATAGTCAGGGAGGGTCTCCTGGTAAGGCTCCGAACCGTGCGCAAGATGGGGGCTGCGCATGTTTCTTTTTTTTTCCTTCGACGGCTTCTACGGATGTTCCAAAATCCTTCTGGCGGCCTTCTGGAAGGTAAGGAGAAGGCTTGGCGGAGCCATCCGTGCCGTCTTTTGTGGCAGTAGAGTGGATTCCCAGAGGCTGAAGCCAGCCGGTGCCTTCTAGTGCCCCCCGGAAGGGAAAAGGGGCGAATAAGATGGGTTTTGTAATTACCGATGCAGACTGGATTAGCTCCACTGCATCGGAGTCCAGGTACCTATATTGTAAGAAAAGAAGAGGGGAAACATAGTGAGAATAGAAAGTCGAAGTGAGTTCGTCCTACCAACGGTGTAACCCATTTATGCTGCGTGAGGTACGGAGTACAGGAAAGGTTACCATCGTGATAGCGGAAACCTTCTAGAAGGGTATAAATCTCGATTTTGCGTCGGCTAACAATAGTCGGGATAGACTATCGAGGTAATCTCCCAATTGTATAAAAATAAGTATATCACTCAATGTGTCGCACCATGAGAAACCTGCATGTCATCGTTGATCACCGAGGCCTCCGGTTTCTGTTTTCTGTTTTTCCCTTTTTTTTTTTTCCTTTCTTTTCTTTCCTATTTTTTTCTTTGTGATTTTTTTTTTAAATCGCAAATCCGGCAGATGGGAAACATATTTTCTTTTTAGCTTCAGGGGCCGTATGTTGTAGTTTAGGCCCCTTTTCCATGTGTATCGGGCTTTATTAACGCCTTCCTACTTTACCTAGGTAGCTCCCTATTAATCCAATCCTATCCTTAATTCGGGTCAATATCTGGGGAATAAAACACTATAATATCCAGGGAGAAATTTCAGACTTATGTATATCGAAAATAATAAGGAAATTCTTCGGATCGGCCTTTCGTATCCATTTTCGCACGGGGGAGAAGGTGGATCCTTCTGGTGCGGCCATGTTTCCTTCTAGCGGGCTTCGCTGGGTCCGACTAGGAGAACTAGCCTTTCTAGAAAGGGAGTTAAGTTTATAAGTTTAGGTATTATTTGGAGTATAAGGGAAATGGGGGATATGTAGTACTCCGTACAATATAGAGCAATCCATGGATATAGTATCAAAAGTGATATTTGAAATGCTAATACTAATAAATAACTAATAAATAACTAATAAATAACTAAAACCAAGATCAAAACCAAAAAAAGAAAAGAAAAAGTAAATAAAAATGATGTACAAAGATGCAAGAGACAGTGGCACCTACCACACCTAAATCACCTAAATCATGTAATAATCATATTTCCTATTTCTCTCCTCTCCTCTCCTCCTCCCCCCCCCCTTTCTCATCTTCTACATTTTAACCCTTCGCTTTCCTTTCTTTTCTTCGATCTCTTTGTTATACCTTCTCCCAACCCTACTTGCTCCGAATTCCTATTCCGAACTTCTTTATTTCCTCGACTTTTTACCATATTAGCCTTGAAACCTCGAGCTTCCTTCAAAAGGTGTGTTTTCGCTACCTTCACCGCGATTTGTCAGTGATGACGCATCTCGCCTATTCGCTTTGGCTGCCCAACCCTCTCTGGCGCTGTTATCTTGGGTTTCGCGAACACGGACACTTTCCCCATATGTGCTGGTCTCATCTTTTTCGTTTCCCTGGAACCTCAACGTTGCGACTGGTCTCTGAGAACCGCGCACAGGCGAGAAGTCTACGAGCTCACAGCACTGTGGTGGAAAGAACTCGGAAATCGCAATCATATTGATCTACGTTCCATGCTGACCGTCGACAATTTTTTTCGCGTAGGGACCTTGACAGGGATAGTAGACCTATCTCCACCTTCACCGACAAGCAATCACGCGTTCCGCAATTAGCCGACCACAACATTATTCTTTGAGGCGAGCTTGGATTTCTGGCAGAAAGCCCATCGTTCGACTCTTACGCAACCTTGCATTCCACTGCAGAAAAGTGGAGAATTAACCCCGTCCCATTCTTCGCTGAGGGACTGTCCAAGACGGAACGTGTAATACAGGTTCACGCAGGGTGAGTTTCTGGTCTAAGATTCTCCCGGCTGCGCACTCGCGGAGTTTTTGCCAACCGAGCTCGATCTACTGTACCGAAAATTGGTTCTGACTATATCGTGACTTGCAGAGCTTGCTAGTTGTGACCCGAATATCCCACCCAGCGGCCTCCATCCTTCCTATCGACCAGTCCTTACGCGTAAAGGACCCCGAATCCAATAAGCTATCGGACTTCGTCGGAATACTGGTCACGGAAGGTCTGCCGAAGGACGCCTTCGAAAGCAGTCCTTGACTGCGGTCACTTGGCTAATTGCTGGGTCGGGTCATGGACTTCACGACAATCCTGAACAGGAAAAACTCCGCTGCAGCCGCCGCCGCCGCCGAAGCGCAGTTACAACAACAGTACTTTCAACAGAGTGCACAGTTACACACCGGAGCTTCTCCCACCATGAAGAGCGAATCAGGTGGCTCGGACAACCCTGTCAACGCATACCCTCCTCATGGTCCTCCGCCCATGCAAATGGATGCTGGACTTGCCGATTCCTTCTATTATGCACAGCCCACGGGTTCAACCCCTCGAAACATGGCATATGCCCCCGCGGGATACGCTGGCGATCCCCAGATGCAGCAGGAACCTGCCCCGCAGGGAAGAGCAGGAGTTGAACCACCGCCAAAGACTTTCCACTGCTCAACCTGCAACAAGGGCTTCGCACGGCGCAGTGACCTTGCTCGGCATGGTATGTGTCCTCTAGATATTTCCGAGAGGCAGCCACTGACAATGTATTAGAGCGTATTCACACCGGAGTTAGACCCCATGCTTGCGAGTGGCCAGGGTGTGGAAAGCAGTTCATTCAACGCTCGGCTTTGACAGTGCACTCCCGTGTACACACCGGAGAGAAGCCTCATATGTGTGAGAGATGTGGCAAGGTGTGTATCTTTCCTCTTTTTTGTTCTGGCTAGATCTAACAGTTATTCAGCCCTTTAGCGACTCGTCTTCGCTGGCCAGGCATCGCCGCATTCACTCCGGCAAGCGACCCTACAAATGCCCGTACGCCAACTGTCAGAAGACCTTCACGCGCCGTACAACGTTGACACGCCACCAAAACCACCACACTGGGACCATCGAAGAAGCCGCTGCTGAAACCGAGGCCCAGTTGAGGCAAAATAAGGATCGTGGACGTCCTGGTGAAGGAATGTTCTCCGAGCACGCTTCCATCCACTCTACACCGTCACCCGCGCAGCATCCATCCATGTCACCTGGTGGCGAGCTCCCCCCCGCTGAATATGCATCGCTCAGCCGGCGACTACTACATGGGCACCGGTCCTATCCCGCCTCATGTGCGTGGCGATTTCCCCCAAGGCAGCCCCCGGGCTTCTCCGACTGCGACCTCTCCTTCGCTGTCCAGCTATGGCAGTGCGCCCCACACCCGGCCATCCATGACCTCGCATCCCTACGCTCCGCCTCAACCTCTTGAACCCCCGACCAACAGTGATCACCGTCCCAATAGTGTGAACGGCAGTCCACACATGACCAGTCTCGGATGGGCCTCGCCGTCTCACGGTAGCATGCCGTCGCCCGGATCTAACGACTTCACTTACCCTGAGCCTACTGGCCCTGCGTACCCGACATCGATGCCGCCACACATGTACTTCCCCAATTCTACTATTCGTCGGCCTACCAGCACCGAGCCGGAGAACTACGAAATGAAGCCTCGAGGTGACCACTCATGGTCCACTGCTGTATGATGCGATGTACAACCCCAGTGTCTCGCAACAGCTTGAATTTTCCATTATTTCCTTTGTTTAATAACCTCATTGCATAAGCCCCTTGATTCCCACGAGAGAATACCTGTGTGCCTCTCGATTGATTTTTTATTTCCTTTGTTTTGTCATGCATTTCCTTATCTGTTTGTACTTATATTGATGGGAAACCAGCGCACTGGAAGGAGTCGGACGGTCTGATCGTGTTTCCAAATCTGCGATTTATTGTTTTTCAAGATGTCATCTCGCCGTTGCCCCATTTTCTTTTGTTAAATGCTTTGCGGATGACAATACCGAGACACGATCAGATGAGGAACTGCATCCATGGAATAGATAGAGGGTTGGACTGTTGGACTAGGATCTTGGGTATGGATGGGTTCGGGAAAGGGTCTGGGTTTTGTTTTAGGGAGACTCCTGATGCCGGTGTCTGGTTGGGATTTAGTTATGCGTATCCATTTTGTTTTCTCTTCATTGTTTCATACATCTAATTATTGTATTGCTTTTTTTTATTACTCTCTTGACTGTCCTATGGCGTTCTTTGATTTCTTTACTTGCTCTCGACGAATACCATCTTTCGAATGATGTTCACTAGCGTTTGTATTTATGTGATAGAACGATGATAATAGACAGTCGTTGAACTCGCATTTCTTAGTCGAATGATATGTAGCTAGTATCTTCCTATAAAATGCCAAAAGAACGAGTACATCCATCGCAGACTCTCTGCATGAGCACATGTATGTACTTATACGTATACATATGTACGCATGTAAGTACCCCGCATCCTCAAGTCCATATAAGTTGAAAAGAAAGCCAAGCCATCTCACATCACTCGTCTACATTCAGCTATTCGAATTCAGTTTCACCCTCTCATCTTAGAACGACTCATCATTCCTGCAGTTGGTGTCAGCCATGGCCTCAGCGAGCTTTGCAACTATGAAGGTACTACGGGATCCAGTCGATACTTCTCAGGATGGCGTTGAGTACAAGAAACCACCTGCCTCAGACTAGTACCTCCCTTACCCTAGAACCATAGCATTGTCCTTGTCCCCGGAATCGGAACCATCTCACCTGAAAAATGGCCGTTTGCTAATGAAGAATGGCTCACCACCCTCCCCGGCTCCGGTTCTGGCGCACGCATCCTCGCATACGAATATCTGGGCACTGAGCCTTCATGGGAGTCAGTCTTGATGCTAGGCTACGACTTTATCCAACGATTAAGTGATGTGCGATCACAGTCAGAGCCAGATGTGGTAGGTGAATTATTCTAGGAGTCAGAGCACATCCCTGCTGATGTACCTTTCCTAGACCAAGCCAATTCTGATAGTCAGCCACAGCTTAGGTGGTGTTATAGTAAAGCAGGCATTATACGTTGCTAACAAGCTGTTTTATCGATACGGATCGCTCTTCGATGCTGTAGCTGGCGTTATCTTCCTAAGCACTCCGCATCGTTATGGCGACAATATCACGAGCGCCATGCGGTTTCAAGACATCTTTGAAGCAATGACAAGTAGCAAAATGCAAACAACAGACGCCACTCAAGAGCAGCAAGGTGCTATTTTGCTCGGCCTCGCAGATAGGTTTGAGAGAATCTCGTTTCGTACCCCCATTCTCTCCGTCTATGAACTGAAAGAGTCGATAACCAGACCGCAGCAAAAATACCAAGTCAGTTTTGTACCTTTGATTAAGAAGGCGATGCCTACCTAGGTAGGTGCTAACTTGAATCCTAGTTAGTCACCCGCGAATCTTGCTCTACCCATACTCCGATAGAAACGGTGATTGGCCTAAATCTCGACCACAAAGAAACATGTCTTTTTACAGAGAACCTGGGCGACGAAGGTCTACCCGAGCTCACCAAGTTTCTCCATGAAACTTTGCTTGACGCTGTGAATCTCGTTGCACTTAGACTTGAGCAATATCAATACGCAACGATGACTGGCTCACCTACGAGTGATTCAGCCCAAAATGGTAAACATGATACTCTTATATTTAACACAACTGACACTGATTAGTTGAGCAAATCTCACTTACCGGACCATCGAACAAAGCATTAGAAGGAACATCTCTTTCAGAGTTTGAGTTGGTATCTCCCATCACACCAAAATCAGATATTGCGAAGCCCATTCACCTGCCATGTTTCCTCCTCAACACGCATTCGGCAAACAAGGATTTCTGCGGCCGTGAAGGTATATTGGAACGTCTCGCAACCGAACTCTTGCCCTCGGAGGACACAGTGACAGCACGAAGCAGCAAGTTAAAGCAATTCGCACTCTGTGGATTGGGGGGTATTGGAAAGACGGAAATAGCCCGCGAGTTTGCCCGACATCACCAAAGTTCCTTTGACGCGGTATTCTGGGTCGTGGCGGATGAGATTGCGAAACTTGACCATCATTACCAGCAGATTTCGCTAGTACTAGGACTCGAAGATCCATCCGAGTGCAAGAGTCAGGTTGTCAGCAGGGAACTTGTGAAACGATGGCTTTCCAATCCGCGAAAGCATATACCAGGGTCGGATGATTCTGCTCAGCCGGGCGAGGCTAGTGCAGAAGCAACCTGGCTGCTTATATTTGACAATGCAGATAATCCAATGATCCTGACGGATTACTGGCCGCAAGGGAATGGATCGATTCTTGTCACCAGCCGCGATCCATCGAGTAAGGGCTTGTTCACGAGAAGACCTTCAGGTCTGGATCTCGGTCCACTTTCACCGAAAGACAGTTTATCCCTCTTCAATCATCTCATTACTATTTCCAACGAGCCAGAGGCTGATACGGCGCGGCAAATTTCCGATGCACTTGGTGGCATTCCTTTGGCCATTGCCCAGATAGCAGGTATCATCCTTCGAGAAGACCTCACCCTGTCAGAGTTTCTCCAGCTGTACACTGATCACGAAGAACGTGCCAGTCTTTATAAGACAAAGCTCGAAACCCATTCAGCCACATATAGTCACTCCCTTTCCACTGTGTGGGCATTTGGGAAACTCAAGCCTGGAACTCAACAGCTCTTGGAATTGATTTCGTTCCTTGACCCGGATGGTATTGGAGAAGATTTCTTAGAAGCAACGGTGGAGCTGCTTCCCGATGGTGCACCATCCAAGAAGAATCACTATGTTGAAGCTCGAAATGATCTCTTGCAGTCATCTCTAGTCCAAAGAGATATTCAAAAGCAGCAGATATCGGTCCATCGCATCGTACAAGATGTGATACTGGCAACAATAAATGGTGGGAGGAAACGGTACTTGTTTGACCGAGTGGTGAGGATCCTGTGGGCGGACTGGCCATCGGCTATGCCAAAGCCATCAAAGGAGCCAGAGCTACCCCAGCCCAAATCATCTGGCAACAGGTTATATGTTGGAAGATGGCCTACTTGTGCAGCGATCTACCCCCATGTCCTGAGGATACATCAGCTGTGGCCAACTATATCGGATTCCTCAGAGGCCACCAAATTGCTTTTCGCCAAGCTACTCACAGATGCAGCATGGTGAGTATACAATTTTCAAACGTTTGTCTTCCTTGCTGTGTAGTCTAACATTACCAGGTATCAAAAAGAGCGTGGACGAACAAGGCAATTCGATGGCTTCTTCGAAACTGCTCGCAGTATCTGCGAGTCCTCAACACATCCAGATCGGGATTCCCTGCTTGCAGACATCCACTTCTGCCTAGGCTCTATAGCCATGGATACAAACGGTTTCGATACAAGCCGCATCCACAAGGAGTGTTCTTTCGATCTAGTTTCCCAAATCTGCAAAGATCTGGGACTTGCCGACGACAGATTATACCTCGCCTACGCAGAGCGAGGGATCTCACGAATCCAGGACAGACGGTATGACGAAGGGGAGGCCGATCTCAAGGAGGCACTACGGATACGCAAAGCTCTCGGCAACTACATTCCGCGGTCAGGCGAGGCTAATCTAAGCTGGGCTCTGCTTTTGCAGGGTAAGCTTGAGGAGTGTAACACACTTCTTCTGGATAGCCTGGCGGGCAGAGAGAACACCCTGGGAAAGAATGATAGAGAAGATGTCCGGACCGGACTGATTCTATATGCACTTGGTAGTCTTCGTGCTGCGCAGAACCAGTGGGATGAGAGCTTTCAATATCATCGCAGAGCGTGGCACCACATGCGCGAGACGGTGGGTGAGAGGGACTTTTACACTGCAAATATCACCCACAAGATTGCCGAGCACCTAGTACGCTCTGGCCACAACGAGGAGGCGATGTAAGTGTTGCTATCCAACTAAGTCGCTGAAGACTTTTCTGACTTCTTTTAGTGTTAGGATGAATGGCGCGCTGGAAATTTGGTCGGTTGATCCGAATGCGCATAAGAATGAGATTGCTCGCACTACTTTCCTCAAAGGAAATTTGTTGGCGGCGATGGGCAAGAGGCAGAAAGCTTCTATTGCCTTTAGAGTTGCTTGTCGCTTGAGGAAGGAGATCACCAAGGAGGACCGAGATTTGAAGAGCTTGACTTTGGAAGACTTCGACGACATCGTTGCTTTTTGGGCCCGTTAATGAACTTCCTTCTTTTTCTTCTTCTTCTTCTTCTTCTTCTTTATTATTATATGTGGGAGCAGATTCCTGATGGTTTATAAGCACCAAATTGAATTCGAACTGTTCCATTAAGATATTCGAGATGCCACATCAACACCGTACTTCCCGTAATCGAAGTGTTCTAGACTAGGTATACTTTCAGCCCAGCCATCATCAATCTCTCCTAGCTGCCATTCATCTCCGACCTTGAATCTTCCCGACCTCCCAGCCAGGATATCCTTGTGCATCGGCTGGTACTCAACCGCCACGTCTGGATGTGGAACCCAAACGACTCTCATCCCAGCGCGTCTTCCAGCCTCTACACCAGCGATGCTATCTTCGAAGACCAGACATTCACTGGGCAGAATGGGGTTTTCCCCAGACTCCATCCCTGAGTTCAACGACTCCAGCGCGAGCAAATAAATATCGGGCGCTGGCTTCCCTCGACCTTTTTTCACTCGCGGATCGTCACCCAGGACCATTCTGTCTGACCGGAAGAAGCTCAACAGTTGTTTCGATTCTGGCCCCGAAGTTTTCAACTCATAACTACGGGTCTTGGTGCTAGAAGCCAAAGCTAGCTGGATCTTATCCCCAGACGAAGCGTTCCGCGCACAGCTCAGATTTGACAGAATCTTATCCGCCCCAGGTAGGGGCCTGCAATCGGGAAAGCGTAGTCGCATGCCTTCACTTGATTCGCGGGCGAACTGCTCGCGAGAGATGGGCAACTGGGCCCAATTGTGGAATATGTCGCCATTTGTCGAGTCCGCGACACCCATGAGCTGGGCTTGAATCGACCTAGTCAAAGGAGGCCTTCCGTACTTTTGTAACAATTGATTCGTGGATAGACCGATTATGTCTTCGGAGTTGATGAGAAGACCGTCCATGTCAAAAATGCAGGCGCGCACTGCGGGGAAGCTGGTCTTTGTTAGCTTTAGGGGTTTACAGAATTCGCATGTTGGCGTTCCACGATGTTTTCGCGAAATGTCGTAGTTACATAGATGTCTATGTCGGAGGACTCACTCTGTTTTAGGGGGGAGTCATGAGGACCGAATGAAGGCAAACTTTGGTCCCGATTGCTTGCTGTGGTGATATGAGGGATGCTGGGGTTGGACTTGGGTCACAAAGCCCAACTCGCCTTCCCCAATCCCCAAAGGGTTTGGGGCCACAACCCTGGAGGGGTTAAACACCTCATGCGTTATTTAGGTATCTTTTGTATGCCATTACCATACAAAAGGTACATATTCTCCGATATAATATTTATCTTAGCATGTGGATATGGACTAATATCTTAGGATGAGGAGGTAGTAACTCTTAAGGCTTTGGTAAGGTTCATTGCATGGTTGATATACTCCATGATAATGAAAGGGCCCAAGCCAAGGGATATTGTCTTCGGTACCCTAATGTAGAATGAAGGGCATCAGAATAGAACTATGGGCCTGGATGGACCATTGCTGCCGCTCCGTTGCGAACCTTTTCTTTGGGGAACATTACCGCTCTAGGCTTGGGTAACCGGAAATGTAAGAGGTCTTTGGCGCCACAACATATACGAGACCAATGCCCATTGGCCACCAGATCTTTTGATTTTCTTTCAATTGCTGCTTTGAACATCAAAGGGAATGCTGACAAGGGTTCACCATTATCGGAATCCTCCGTCGGATTGTGAGTGGCTAAGATGAATCTGGGTTTGATTGAGATCGGCAGGTGCATGGCTGACAGTGAAGAATTCGTGCCGTTTACTTATTCTCCATATGAACTATTTTTAGGCTTCGTATTATCTACTACATGGCCTGCGATTTGAGATTTATTGTCTATTCATGATCTGAGACGAGAAATAAAATGACCACTTCCAAGCAATGATTCTACCAGCCAACAATTGTAACCAGCAATATCGTAGTTGATCACATCGCTATACACACTGACAGACGCCAATAAAGCAGAGTTTTGAATGGTGAATTATGTCTCACGTAAAAGCCAATGGAATTCGAGTTCATCCAACCGCTCGTGTTCGCCCTCGTATTCATATGACTTTGGGAAAACATCGACCGCAATAGAGATGGAAAGTCTGGGGTAGTGGCGAATGGTCTGAGCTTGAAACATCACTATCAAACGGTGTCAATGGCTTCGTATCAGGTCATCTGGTCGTGTGTTCCAAGGGTTGTTCGAAAGTTGATGCTTTGGGCATTTGCATGTCTTAGTGTGCGGTGTATATATAGACACCGATAGATGTGCTTTATTCCATATCTCTGAGATATTTAATCAACCGATCACAATCTATCCTCGCGTAACTTAGAGTTAGATATCGATACCACGAAGATGCTTGTCTATAAGTCTCTTACTCTTGTCCTCGCCCACCTCACCCTGAGCCGTAAGTATTCCAAGCAACGCCTACACCAGACTCGAACTTAATAATCACATTTTCCTCCCAAACAGAAGCAGCAGCGTGTCCAGCAGGAGGATGCGGCAGTGCTCCCGCCTGCGTCCTCACCGAAACATGCACAACAGCAACCTTTGTCTCGCCCTCGACAACGACTATCACAACCTGTGTCCCAACCCCCACCTGCGCGGGAGTCTACTGTAAGAATCGAGAGACCACTAATCACAACAGTAAAGAACCTCATTCTAACTAATGCTAGCATCCTGTGAGTTCGGCAACCCGAACAGCCGATGCTGCTCGGGCTATTGTGCTGCGAACAAATGTCGATCGACGGATGATGATTGGCCACTTTGTAGCGAGGATAATGGTCCCTGCGTTGTCGATGAACACTGCTGTTATGGAAATACCTGCGTAAATGGGATCTGTAGCCGGACTTAATTCCATATTGTGATATATCAGAATGTCTACAGCGAGTGTACTCGGAGCTGACCAAATTAATTCAATGATTTAATTTTTATATTAAACTAAGGCCAGACAGTTTATTTTGGGCTGCAAGATATCGCATGAAACGTAATGTATACATAGATTTGTCTAGACAAGCATAGCCACGTACGTACTCACATCGCCAACACTTGCTCAGCCCTCTCAGTAAAAGCCTTCATAGCAGCCCGCCACAACTCCGGCCCAACACTAATCCTCGCAACGCCCAGGTCCCGAATCTCCTTCACCCCCAGGAAGCCCTCTCTCAAAGTCATCTTCACGTTAACCATGCCACCTAGGGCATCAACCAACCTTTTCACCTCCGCACTAGAAACACCCCTCCCACTAGGCCCACCCCAAACAAAAACCGTAGTAGCACCAGCATTCAAAAACGCCCTCCCACGCTCAATAGCCTCCTCAACAGTCCCATTCTCCGTCAGCAACACATCAGTCCTAGCATTAACCACAAAATCAGGAACCCCGGCCTCCCTAGCCGCCTGAACAGCAACCCCAACCCGCGCCGCCGCCTCATCCACCGACCACAGCACACCAGTCGCGTCCATGTCCTCGAGATTACACCCCACAGCGCCTAGCGCGATGACCTGCCTAATGGTATCTGCTAGTTCTGAGACATCGCCGTGTCCATCTTGCACATCGACGGTCAATGGTTTGGTCGGGTTCGTGGCGCGGACGGAGGCGGCGATTGCGGCTATCGCGGCCAGGTTTTGGGCTTTTGTCAGCGCGTTATCGTCGACGCCGATCGTTGCGGCGATCGCGTAGGACGCTGTTGCGATGGCCGGCGCTGTTGGTAGTGCGGCGATTATCGAGGCTGTTGCGGCGTCGTAGACGTTTGTTAGGATTAGGGGGTTTCCGGGTTGGTGGAGGGCGCGGAAGTGTTTGGCGATGTCGTTTTGGGATGGCATTTTGGTTATTTTGGATGATTTGGAAATTGGATAGTAGGGATTTATAGATTTGGAGACTTATTCTAGATACATATATGGAGCACTTAGTGTTATCTACTTTGAACATTGGAATTGTTTGAGTCATTGAATACGAGGTATGTAGAGAGTGAGGATTTTCGGAGCCGATGGTTCTGCACGGATCTACGCAGATCGGAGGAGCAAGGCAGACAATGGGGACTATTCCCCCTTGTCTCGGACTAGACAGCTGGTGAATAAGCTGAATGGCGCAAGGGGATTCCCCTCTCCGGATGAATTACCCACGTACACTCAAGTTGAGGAGACCATGCAGGTCATTACACTGCTTACAACCGCTTATGGATTCTCCATGTAACTCAATCTCATTCAGGTTTGCCACTGTATATATATATGTATTCGATTTTGGTTGGGGATCGACGTGAATTGACCGGTCCAACACCCAACCAATATGGGGGGCGAAACTGCAAAGGAACAGAAAGAGTAAAATAATAAAAAAGAAATACAAAGAAGGGTGTAATACAATATACACCCCGGAGCCTGATGGCTTGCTCTCCATTGCTCCATTGGGATGCATAAATGGACCTTCCATGCAGCTGTGAAACCGAAGATCCAATAAGCAAAAGGAACTGCCCAGGTGCCCAGGTGCTTCAGGTGGAATTTATCCTTTACCCTGGAGATGTCATAGGGACAATGCACGGAGACATCATTTGGACTTCTTTTCCGTACAATAGAACACTACACTCCCCATAAGCCAGTCCAAAATGTTCCAAAACAATAAAGGCTAATCAAAATAGGAGCCCGATGACATGTGGTACGAGGAATTGGTCCCGTTTCCTAGCCTATCGAAAGGAGTAAGAGTCCGTAAGTCCACTAGTCCGATGTAGGGCGAAACATTGAACGGTAACACACCTGGGACCTTTCGGGTTGGATATCCGTGCCTGGGTGCATATGAACGAGGGGCAAAAGCTGTGGCATTCCTCATGAGTACCCGGGTGATTGTCATTGGGAGAGAAAGAGAGACTGGAATGTTGGGTTTGTTTCGTTTCAGATGTTCTTTTTATAAAAACCCTTTATACATAACACCTTTATTAGACCAGGACATTACTATGTACTTCTATCCGTACATATGTACGGAATTGAGTGCTTTCAAATACAACAATTAATACAACAATTACGCATTTAATATATATCAAAAGTCAAAATAAAACCCGACCGCACCCGCTTCGGTAAACTGGACACTCGGGAAGCCCCGTGATGGAGACTTTTTTTTCTCTCCTCACGGTATTTTTGTATTTGTATTGTATTTGTATTTGGAGCCTAGATTTTGCGGTTCCAAGGTTCCAAGGTTGTCGGCTGCGCTTATGTCAAGTGTTATGTTACATATATGTATATTGTACATATAACTAGTTTTGGGGGTGTACGGCGTTACAATTATCTTAATTATCTTCGGGGAAGTGAAAAAAGAAAAGAAGAAAAGAAAATAAAAAAGAAAAGTGACTTGAAGGAAACAAGTAACTTTACAAATACCTAGATAGGATTTGGAGGTTAGAACAAAGGCCCTGAGACAGGACTTTCCGATACGGGGACGATACTCCTCCACTTCAGGGACGAGAGAAAGTCTATGGAAATATATGAATAGGAGACAATAGATCATTTACCATTATATTAGAATTTCTATTCAATTATCTTTCAATATTCTATTATAAGAAATATCAGAATTATAAGAACATTGGACGTATCTATGTACATCATACCTAGGTAGCAATACATTGAAATTACTATAATTAATTTAAATAAAAAAAAGGAAAAACCCCCATCGGGAATCCCCTGTAATTTTACAAGGAATCGCCGTCAGCTTTCCCCACTCTACGGCTTCGCCTTGCTCTCTTTCTGCTTCTCTTCTCTCTTCTCTCTTCTCTATACCATTTGCATCTTACATTCTGCATTGCTTTCTCTACATCCCTTATTCCTAACGATCTTATGGCGTATGGTTTTACCTCACTCCCTCGTGCAGTTGGCCGCCTGACCTGCAGCCCTCACGCTGCCATCCGACCCTGCTCACATCCTCGAATCCCTCGCTCTTCCTCCCGACCTTGACCTCTCCTCAACTCCCATAATGTCAACCGGGCTGAATATTCCTCAGACCGGGCTGTCTCTCCATCTCGGAGATCAGTCCGGTGATCTTTCCGTCAAACCAAATCAGATCATGCGGTTGAATTTGGTGCAGAGCACCCTCGATGATCTGATTCAGAGCCTACGGAAGGATCAACCGGCTCGAGTCCGGCTGGGAAAACACCCTTCACTTCACTATGGGGGAAAGTCTCAAACGTTCCATGCCTATCCCGAAACCCACCGATCTGAGATCTACCATAGCTCATCCGATAAAGAGTCACTGTATTTCACAGGGGTTTTAAGTCATAGTCTTGAGGTTGAAAAGGCTAAAAATGCTACCGCCGCCACCGATCAGGCGCTGGCAGAGTTAGAGGAGAAATTAAATGCTCACGAGAGAGGGAAGGAGTCGAAGAAGACTCACCTAATCTCACATCCAGATGAGCTGAAGGCTCTCCGAGGCAGCAAGTCAGGCTACAAAGGTCCCACCACCAAAGTCGAACTTGAGAAAGATCGTTTCCTCAAAACTGCTGCCAATCGTTCTCTCACTGCAAGTCCGACCTTGGGTGCCCCCAAGTCTCCCTCTCTCGCAATGACTCCAACATCTGCTCCAATGATGGAGAACAAAGACCGCGCGAGGCTCGAAGCCCTCAAGGTTCCCTTCATTCACCTTCTCGCCGTTCGCGCCGTATCGGCCAAGTTCCTTGCCCGCCAAACTCGCTCCACCATCGAAGACTGCACCGCCCTCGGTGAGAAATTCGGCGTTCTGAACCGAATCAACCCCGAGAAATATGATCTCAAGGACAAAGTCTACAAGGATCTTGATTTGTTTGGCTTCAATTACACAGAGGAGGACCGAAAGGAAGCCATTGAGAATTCTATTTCTGCCTTTGATCGCATGCGCATCTCTCGATCCGACAAACTTTGGCAAACACTTCTCCCCAAGGCTGAACGAGGCAAGGGAAAGTGCCTATCGCGTTTGAACCTTCGCACTGGCCCGCCCCAGAAACCTGCCCCCCTCGCCAAATCCAACGGAGAGGACTCGGGCAATGACAATGAGACCGACCGCGCCACAAAGGGTTCCAAGACTACTTCGACCGCGCAAAAGGCCCGCGACAAGGATCCGACCAAGCGACCCACCAAAACCAAGAATACTAACAGCACCCTCACCGGACGGGTTACGAAGAAGACTGGTGGGAAGGCACCAGTCAAAGTGGACAGCAAGATCAAGTCCGCAGAATTTGTCCACAGTTCGGACGATGATGACGATACCGACATGCCTGATATCCCCCCTGCTGCCCCCACTCCCACTCCCGCGCCTGCAGCCAAGCCGCAACCGAAGGAACACAAGCGGACTCCATCCAATTCGAAGCCCCCAGCACCGAAAATCAAGGCACCGGCCAAGCCTCGCACCACTGAAACAGCTACTGCTCCTGCTCCCGCTCCCAAGGCCAAACCTGAGGCATCGAAACCTAAGCTTGAACCATCCAAACCAGTCAGCAAGGTCACATCTTCCAAACTTCCTCCCTCTCGACCCTCTACTTCACCGCAGAAGCCGTCTCCACTCGGCTCCTCACCTCCTGCCAATGTTTCTGATGCTACCAGTAGCAACCGCAGCCGGGCTGACAGCCAGAACCAATCCTCTGGTTCATCCTCGTCTTCGCCTCTCATCTCCCAGCTGGCCAAACCCGCCAAGGTGGGGCGTGCAGCCCCTGCTGCTACCAAATCTGGGAAAAGTACTCCCCAGCCCAACGGTATTACGAAGGCCCCCGCTACCACCAACTCATTGAAGCGCAAGGCCGAGTCCGATTCATTATCCGTTCCCCAGGCAGGACGTCCTAGTGCAAACTTGGAAGCCAAGCGGCGCCGAGCGGTCAGCTCCTCTAGCGGTGGCAGCACCGGCAGCGCGTCTCCACCAATGAGCTACGACATTCTGAGACAGCAGCTGCGGGAGAAGTCTCAGAAATTCAAGAACTTTTACACCAAATACCGCAACTTGCATGACTCCCTTGCAGCACTCCCCAACCCGCCCCAGGTGGACCTTGATAAGCTGCAAAAGCAGCACATTCATCTGCAACGCATGAAGAAGGAAATCTGGGAGGAAGATCGGCAGCTTCGCGAAGGCCTTCATTCGTAATTTAATTCCGTTATTCTCTTTTATCACATCTGCATGGTGACATTCGAGTGCCAAATGAACCAACAGTTCGGCGTTTGCATGTTCATCGGTTTTATTACATTACCATAGCAAATCATATCCTTATGCCCCAATTTCTTGGTTTGTAGAGTAGCACTTGCTTTCGGATAGTCAGGCCACCAATCAACACAAACAATAGTCGAGAATCACATCGACTTCTGGAATCAATAAAATCTCACTAGCCAAGGAAATGTCAATAACTCAGTCTCGTTTCATTTTATAGTCAGTAAACAATGGAACTTGGTTCCGGTCGATCTTCACTTTTACCCCAGATTGACTAAAACGCCATTTGGCAGCTGCTAGTCCCAATGGGGGTATAGTGGGCCCTGTCTTGTAGGGCGGTGTAACACGTGGCAATGTCACGGGATTGGCGAATCAGCATACACGTGACTGTAACCGTAGACGTCATTTGATCGCTCAATGAACTATTCCTAGTTAGGCTTAGCCTCAAGGCCGTTCGAACTTGCTGGCTCGGAGCATCATACGTAGCGGTCGTTACATCCACGGCAAGTCATCTCTTCTATGTTGCAAACTGCCAGCAAATAAACACTAAAAGGGATATTCAAGCGCCAATTTTAGGCTCTTTGGACAATGACTCCCCCGGCCCGAGGACGGGGGACTAACCAGCGCAGCCCAACTGTCTTGGTGGGATCGACTATCAAATCACCGTACGCATCAATATCAACTAACGCATATCTTCAACACAGGTCACAGATTCCCGAGACCAGCAACAGCCCCAACCACCCCGACGCCGCCGCTCGCCTGCAACCCGATTCATTACCGTCGACAACGTCCTCCAATATGCCTCCGATGTTCCTTCAATGCAGCAGCGTGGCCCACCACCAATCTCACGGTCACGCCGTCTTGCCTCTGCAGCTGGAGGCTTAATAACCAGCTCAGGCAGCAGCAATTCAAGCGCAGTGGCAGGGTCCGGCGGGACGATCGGCCGACTCGCCGCGCAACCGCGACTCCCGCCTCGAACGACGAAAGTCAGTGAGAAGCTGGTTCTTCTGCCTGACACCGGCGAGCTGGAAGAGGGCTCACCCGAAGAAGACGAAGATGAATCCGAGGGTGCGGACCTCGTAGACGAGGAGCTTGTCGCGCGCCTGGCCAAGGAGAAGAATGTCGACCCGGAAAGAATCAGACATCAATTACTTGTGTCGAAGCGACTTGGAGGTGATTTCGGCATCGATAATGATCTTGCGCCCATGCTGGCTGAGGAAGAAGTCTTGAAGAAACGTCGTGTTGCGCCCGAGCGCGCGAAGAGTTATGCTGAGCGGTTGCCGAAGGCGCGGCGGACGGAGAAGCTTGCGCGTGTTACGGCGTACTGTACGGCTCAGGCGTATAAGATGGGATCGCTTGCTGCTTTTGTTAAGGAGCAGCATGGTTCGCGGACGAAGCTTTATGATGATTGTCTTTACACGGCATATCATCTTCCTCTTTTGCCGGGCCATGAGGGGTATCGTCTGCGGAGTAGCCCCGTGTTGAAATACCCCGGTGGAAAGTCACTGTTGGATGAGGAGATCGAACGGAATGAACTCCGTGATTATCATGATGAATACATTCTTGAGACGGAGGAGCATTCGGTTGGTGGACACAATCGTCCAGAGGATGAGCACCATTATGGAGCGTCGCCGGGACAGCATGAGGGCCATGTTCCCCGGGAAGAAAATCGCGAGGAGTTCTTTAATCGCATCACTGAGGAAGTTCATGGCCACCTCCCCAATGACCACGACCATGAGCATGCTGCTAGCTCTGGTGAAAGTGCTGATGGGCTGCAGCGTATCCCACCACTCCCGCAACCAGACAGCAATGCAGGAACTCGGCAATCTTCGCCTGAACCTGCACTCCGTCGCCGAAGGCACAGCACAGACGACAGCCACGCTTTGATTCGAGACCGTTCCCCTCTACCAGCTCCTGCACCCTCGTCCTCAACACCGCAAGTCCCGGCTCGGACGTTATACAACGTTGCTGAAATGTTCGTTTTCAGTTACGGTGTCGTGGTATTCTGGAACTTCACGGAGCGACAGGAGAAAGACCTACTGGCAGATCTGGCCTTTGCGACGTCGTCTGCAACTGGTATCCCTATTCCTCTGGCGACGATGCCTCTTGACGAGGAAGACTTCGAGACAGAAGAGTTCCACTTCGAGTATTCGACCGAGATCTCGCGTCCCCGAGTCTATAACGATATGATCACTCTTCGAAGTGGGGACCACATGATCAAGCTCGCTATTAGCCATGGTATCTCACAAAGCACTAAACTGTGTTTCTTTGAGGAAGTCATGGCCCGGCAGATGGCGGACGCTAAAGATGTCCCCGGACGTCTTGCGGTTACAGGCCAACTGGGAATGAAGCGCGAAGAGGTCTTCCGGATCCTGGGTCGATTGTTTAAGAGTCGTGTTGAGGTCAACCTTTGTGAGTTCCCAATCCACCTTTTAAGCCATCTTGCGCTATGCTGCAGAGAAGAGACATTATTGCATACTAACATTTCCCACCAGCATCTAATATGCTCGATGTCCCCAACTTCTTCTGGGAGAGCGAGCCAACCCTTTACCCACTCTACATCGCCGTGCGCGAGTATTTGGAGATCAAACCACGTATTCAGGTTCTCAACGAGAGATGTCGCGTATTCCTTGATCTTGCGGAGATATTGTCCGACTCGATTGCCGACAACCGCACTTCCCGTATGTTTTGACTTCCTTTTTCGCTCTCTGGCCTCTCAACTAACCCAATTCTAGACCAAACCTGGATCATCATTGTCCTCATCATCATTTCAATCATCGTTACAATCTCCGAAGTCTTCCTCCGCTTCGCCCTTCTCCATGCAAGCCAGAGTACCGCTGGTACACCTGCTAGTATCTTAGCCCGTGTCATGGGCCGATCCGTTACCCCTTCTCCGTCGGAGTGGTATTCTGCCGCCAATGCGCCGCCAGGCTGCATCTGTCCCTCGCTCGGCCCTGCGAGTGCTGGTCTGGATATGGGTGGAAGCGGAATGATGGGGTACTAATTCATTTTACTATTAAAAGCTGGATATTATGGTGTACTTTGGTTTTAGGGAAGGGGTCGCTGGACAAATTACTTTCAGGTTGCACATTACCTCGAAAATGACAGATTCTTAATACATTGACTTTCTAAATTGCTCCTTTACTGCCACTTTAGCACACTACGCTTTGGGTTGAGCAAAGGCGTGTCGACACGTCTATCTATGCAGCAATAGGAACTTTATATGGTCACTATCACAATATTTGCACTCAGAGAATGTGGGAATTAGAACAAACATTGATTGCGGGTCACATGAAAGACCTTTTGTTCTTTTATAAATAAATCATTCTCTCTCTTCTGTTCAGAGTACCCTCATCACTAGTACAGCCCGGGATATCAGCTTGTCATCTCTATTGACTGGGTCTTCGGACAGTTGCTCGAGTTACTTCAGCAACAGCACAGAAAAGGATCGCAGAATACCAAATTCCTTGAGCGCTTTACTGCGTGGGTACCAGAAGGCAGTCGAGAATGGCTTGCTGACATAGCTCTGCGGTGTTTCCAAACTAATTCACCTGCATTGAAGTACCTAGTAAGTCAAGGGAGCACATGTCTAAAGTGATAATGAGCACTAACCAATCCTCGAGAATAGTGAAAGCTCGGTGGTCGACCTGCCCTAACCGCGTCGAAAGACAGTCAAATTCACCTATCAGGCAATGAAAGACACCATTCCTGATTCTGTCACAAAAGACACTTTCAACAGCATGTGCAAGAAGCTTATTGTCGAAGGGCGTGACGTACCTGCTTCATCCTCATCCACCCCGAATGCCTCAGCAAACGCAGCCCGCAAACTTCGAAAAAAGGTATCGTTTGGGGATAAGGTGATGTGCACTCACAGACGGATATCTTGAGATGGATGTCTTGCCTGGAAAGTTCGCCATCATCGAGGTTAAACCAATGGCTCGAGTGCCCTTATCGCTCTTCAAGAAAGGAGCCAGACATCTTTGTCCGATCAAGTCACGGCATTCTTCCGTCTTTCATCATAGAAAGTCAGGCTTCAGCGAATCCTGGAACGCGTTGATGATGATATGAATCTTCTATTGGTCGGCGGGAACGGAGATGTTCGCGATGCTCGAAGTTGTAGCTGAAACCCTCAACCAGCCAGAAACTCAAGATAAAAAGTTCAAGCAACACAACAATTGTTGCGTGATAACTGGGGACCTACACATTGAGTACTCCTACAAGCCATCGATCCGGGCACCGAAGCTGCCCACATTATTCCGTTATGCGGAAGCCCCAAGGTATTATACCTCACGAGCCCTCAGATCTTCGTGTCTTCATTGGGAAAGGAAAGCAATTCGGAATCAATCATGCGTTTCGTGCCCCGCCCTGCGGTAGGAGTTTCCTTTGCTCTCTCTTTTCCTTCCTTCAACCAACGGTTCTCACTCTTTAGCTGGGTAGTGCCTTATGGAATGCGTGGCCGGCGAAGTGACAATCCTCTTGCCTCGTAAAACGTGTTGCCCCACTGTGCTGGCCCTGGCGATACCAACGACTGGTGTAGTTCACGCCCGGAAACGGTTGTGACGAGATAGTTGATCTTATCGCCTACATCCTGTGAGAGGCAATCTCTCGCTCTCCCTCTGTGTCCAAGGACTTTTCAGCAGAGGACGACCACGCGACACTCGCTAGGCTTGCTCCAGTGTCGTGTGCATCTACACTGACCATTCTGAATATCCCGAAGCGAGAAGTGAGCCCTATTCACAATGGCCGATGTCGAGACCCCGATCCCATTCAGGCTCTCAAGTGGCCTTCGCATGATCTTTCCCTGAGGTGCAGGAAAACCTACTGGACTTGTCTTCATTTTGTCTTCTTTTCTTCTCTCTCCGGGTCCACGACATTCCTAATTATATATCACCATGCCTGATGCAGCCAAGGTCATTTCTTCATCTGTCCTCGGGGTGTGGGTATATATAAGTACCAACCTATTGCCTGTCAAGGAATGGCTGCACGAGTGATGTCCCTAGCTTTGACCGAAGTCAGGCAACGATGCGTCCCTTCTCGGCAATGTCGAGGTAGGGACGGTGCTCGATGCTTCCAGGTCACTCGCCGTTCACGCCCGTTGGGACAGATTTGGGAGTGGATGAGAGTACAGCATACCACGGATTTATAGAGTACTTTGATACTTGAATAAGAAAAGAAGTAAGAGATGAATCCAAATCCCCGTTAAGATGGACAGAGCCGAACCATGCTAAATATGAAACAGAGACACTAGATATCAGTACAAAAGGGCCGGGATCTCAAAGAGAAACCCAGGCCCGGTTTCTCTCGCTGCCCAACATTCGTTTTATCGTATATCCTTCAAAATTCCCTTTCTAGGTGATTCTAAATTTAACCGGTAACCTTGAAGATGGACTCGGCGAGTCTCTGAACGTTGGCGGAGGTGATACCAGCGACGGAGATACGGCCATCCTTGGTAGCGTAGACGGAGTGCTAGAAATGATGTTAGTATTAGACTGGAGAAACTATGTGAATATAAAATCTTACCTCCTTGGCAAGGGCGTCCATCTGCTCGGGCTTCAGGCCAGTGTAGGCGAACATGCCGATCTGGATATCATGTCAGTCATTTGGGACATACCCAGAGAGTTGAGTTTGAGATCTTACCTGGCTGGTGATGTGGGACCAGTCGTGCTTGCTGCCGAGCTTCTCGAGGTTGGTACGGAGGAGAGAGCGCATCTCGATGATGCGGCTAGCCATGCCCTCGACCTCAGAGAGCCACTGCTTGTTAAGGGCAGGGTCGTTCATGATGGTGGAGGCGATACGGGCACCGTGGATGGGAGGGTTAGAGTAGAAGGGACGGATGAGGATCTTGATCTGCGAATCGACACGCTTCTTCTCCTCGGCGTTCTCGCAAACGAGGGAGAAAGCACCGACACGCTCACCGTACAGACCCATGTTCTTGGCGAAACTCTGGCAAAGAGCGATGTTGTGGCCCTCCTTGACGAAGTGACGGGGAGCAAAGGCATCCTGGTCGGCGTTACCGCTGGCAAAGCCCTGGTAGGCCATGTCGAAGAAGGCGAAGTGGCCCTTCTGCTTCATGACATCGCTGATCTGGCGCCACTGGGCCTGGGTAGGGTCGACACCGGTGGGGTTGTGGGCGCAAGCGTGGAGCAGGATGATGCTGCCCTCGGGGGCGGCCTTGATGTCGGCAATCAGACCCTCGAAGTCGAGGCCGATGGTGTCCTTGTTGTAGTAGCGGTACTGGGCGACCTCGAGACCGGAGTCGGAGAAGACAGCCTTGTGGTTAGCCCAGCTGGGGTTGGGGAGGTAGATCTTCTTCGCGCCGGGGTAGAACTGCTTGAGGAAAGCACCGCCAATGCGCAGGGCACCGGTACCGGAGATGGTCTGGGTGATGACGAGGCGGTTGTCCTTGATGGCGGAGGAATCGGCGCCGTAGGCGAGCTCGGCGGCAGCGGTGGTGAAGGTGGGCACACCGGTGATGCCAGCGTACTCCTTGTCCAAGCGCGATGCGACGACCTTGTCCTCAGCGGCGCGGACAGAGGGCAGGACGTAAGGCTTGCCCTTGTCGTCACCTGAAAAAGCGGGATGTCGCGTCAGCAATCCAGTATCCAATCCATTGCACAACACGGCGATTGTTTGGGGCGATGCTTACGGTAGGCACCCACGCCGAGGTTGATCTTCTCCTTGAAGGAGTCGGCCTTGAAAGCTTCGGTGATGCCGAGAATGGCGTCCTATTAACCGAGCTACGTTAGAATTGGCCTTTCAAGCTGCCATTGCGGCGATTGCAAGCTCAAAGCTTACAGGAGGACCCTGGGGAACGTTGGACCAGGCCGATGCGTGTCTAGCTCCAATCACGACGGTGCGCATGTTGGCCTCGCGGGAGGCAGCCGACCGGCTGGCGACTCTGAGAGTGGAAAGCATAATGGCAGAGATAAAGAAAAACCGAAGGAACAAGACCTAGATCTCCTAGATTTGGGATTGGAAGGGGAAAGGGAAGAATCGGAGGTGAGGAAGAATATAAAGGATCGGAGACGGAGTCCCGATGTTTTTCGCCTCGACTCATGTGATAGCGGTACCGGGTACCTGCCAGTTGGTATGCAAGTCCGCCTCTGTTTGGGTACCTGGTACAACCAACGGTGAAATGTACGAATGGGATTGGCTGCATGCTCCGGGTAAATTGCAGGGATCAGCTGTCTTTACAAGGGATTTAGTTACTGGATTTAGTTATTTAGTTAGTTGGAGGTGAATTGTTGATATTTGGTGTATAGCTTTTATTGAATTCATTCTGGAATGTAGAGTGAGACAGAATATTATAACTACATAGTTATCTTTTGATATTAACATCAACATCAACATCAACATCCATCAGCCCATCTCCAAATGGATTTCTCGGCAAGTCGAATCCCCCGGTGAACTGATCGAGGCTGTCTTAACTCCACACTGTTTCCCCTCACATAGTTGGAGAAGGGAATTCTCCCATTTTTCCCCGTGTCATTCTTACACCCCACAGGAACTCGGTTAAATACGTTAATCTGTACGGAGTACGGAGTACATGTATTCTAATACATAATATTGAAATACTGAAATTGGTTCTCTCCACACATGGATCCGTTGAGGCTTAGAACAACTACGAGGATTCAGACTGGGAGATACATACATATGTAGACTTCGGATATCGTAAATTTGGTATTTGGCTAGTGAAAAGAAAAAAAGAAAAGCATCAGCCCAAGCGAACACCAGCCTGGCGATTCTTGCGCGCAGCAGTGCCCACAGCAGTGTTCATGCCGGTGTTCTGGCTGCTGTCCAGCGTGCTCATAGACTCGCGCTTCTTTTCTTCATCGATCTTCTTCAAACGCTTCTCGGTCTTCATCTTTCCACTGCCCTTGCCGTGGAACTGGTGACTGAGTTGCTTGAAGGCTTCCTTCTGGTTCATGTTGCGACCAAACTCATCCACATACCGCAGTTGGACGTCGGGCTTGTATTCGCGGTTGAACACATCGGCCATATGACGAGCTTCCTGCTGGTCACGCTGCTTGTTCTCCCAGCGCGCGTACTCTTCACGCTCACGGGCAGACATGCGTTCAAGCTTGCCGGAGGCGCGGTCCCGCTCGCGCTGCTGCCGGGCGCGTCGCTCGATTTCGGTCTCGCGGTTCAGCTTGTCGGCCAAGAACCGCTGGCGATCGCGCATAAGTGCGTTTTGGCTGGTGCTGTCGGTCTCTTTGACCAGACCGCGCGATTTCAACATCGATAGAGTAGCAGCAAGACCTTGGTCCAAAGTTGATTCCTCTTCCAGACCTGTGCCGCTGAGTTGTGGCTCGGCCGCAGATATTTCGTCGCGCTTGATGCGCGCGGCGAGCTCCTCTTCGTCTTCGATATCGCCATAGCGGTCCATATCAACCTCCACACCCTCGCCTTCGGGCTCTGCGCTGGGACTTTCACGCTCCCTGGCCGCAGTTGTCACGCGTTTCGCTTCTTGCTCAAGTAGTGTAGGCTTGTGTAGATTGGACACAAACTCTGATGTTTCGTCGATAACAAGGCCAGGCTCTTCGCCTTCGTTATCAGGGGTTTCAATCTCCATTGGTGTCTGAGTCTCCTCTTCTCGAAGCTGCTTGGCAAGCTCCTCGGGGCTGATCTTCTTGCGCTTCTTGAAGGCTGCGCGTCGTTGCAACGCAAGGGAGGCTTGAAGGTCATCATCATCCACGAAAGAAACATCTTCATTGATGGGCTTGCGGGGAGCAGGGACTGGGACTCCGCCATTTGAATCGATATCCATGGCCGAGGACCCTTGCGCATCGGTCGAATCCGCAACCGGAGCAGCCTCCTCGTCATCCATGAAAGTCCTCTGTTTTGTAGCTTTGGCCTTCTTCTTCTTAGGTTTCTTAATTTTAACCTCGCTGATGTCCATGTAATCGGAGGATGTCACTTCGGGCTCAAAGTCGAGGCTGATAATGTTCTTCCGCAACTGGTTGGAAACCTCCTGTCTCTTTGCTTCCCGTTCTTCGGTCGAGCCTTGGGCGTCGAGTGTAAATCTCTTCCGTTTTTTGCCTTCGATCTCCTCGTCGTATTGTGAAAGAATACCCTGGTTCTCCGCCGTAGGATCATAGACGGGCTTTTTCTTCTTGAGCTCCAGCTTCTCTTCGGTTCTTTCCTTCTCGACCAAATCGAGGTTTTGGAGCTCGTCGTCCTCTTCCTCATCATCCACCGCGGTGTCCTTCAGCGTCAGGATGTGATCTTCGCCACCCTCAAAAGCACCCGCAGAGTGTCCGACTTTGATACCAGCCAGATCCGCGGCAGTGTATTCGGTTTCTGCAAGGCGCTCCCGCTCTGCGAGTTCCTCAGCCAGTCTCTGGGCGCGTTCCTTCTCAATCTTCTTTTGGCGTTTTTTGGACTGTGCCAGCCAGGCCTTAGTATCAAGTTCGGCGTCATTCGCTTCGCCTAGTGTGGATCCTTGAAGTTGCACATTCCTTTGGGCGATATCACGCACCCGCTTGATGGCGGCATTCTTTTCGTCTCGTTTCCGTTTCGCTTCGGCGGCGTCCTGGACTTTCTTCCAGTTTTCGTAACTCTCCGCTTGTCGCGACTCGAGGGTGCTTGCTGGGTCTTCTTCGCCGGACTCGCTGTCGTCGTCTTCTCTGAATTCTGGGCCGGCGCCGGGGACTGGGAGTGGCTTGAGGCCAAGAGCCACTCGGATCTTGTTGTTTTGCTCGATGGATAGAGCGTCCGCCATTTTGACGGTGTATGGAGGAGGAGGGAAAGAGATGGAAAGGTAATGGCCTTCAGCACGACGCCGTCTGGTTTGCTGATAACCGCAATCTGGTCACATGATTTGGACGCATTAGCACTATACCTATCCGGGACTAGTGTCATAAAATCTTAGCGGCCCCACTTGTGACATAAATAAGAGCCTTCCCTCTTTTCCTTTCCTCTTTTCTTCTTCACCAAACACCGGATCTGTGTCCAGATTTCCTGTCCATGGACTCCAGTCTGACTGGTTTCTGTGTGATGGTTGAGAGCTGGGCATTTCGACGAGCTTGGAGCCATCATTTTCGTGGATGGCCTTTACGGTTTCCGGTCGACAGATCTCAGAATAAGTGTCTGCGCCCTGTGATGCGGGTCTTGAGCTCCCACTGGTGAGCTCGGCCTGACAGCTTGGTGTCGGACGGCGTCATATTTCATATCTCTTTGCCGATTGGCCGTTGGCCGCTGAGGTTAGGGAATAACCATGACTTGCCAACATATCCTACAAATAGAACTCGTATCTTGTAAAAAACATCTTGGATTGAAGAAAGTCTTCGTTTTGCGGGACTACGTTGTCTAGGAAACGTGCACGTATTTGTTATGCGCGCATATGCAATACTACTCGCGTGTCGCATGTCAAACGCGATGGATTCAGTAATGTTTGAATGTGTTCGTCGAGGTCATGATCATCATTGCCTATCTAAACGCAAGTAAAGCACATGTATATGGTGTATAATTTACAACAGCTTCAAGTGTCCCGTCACACCGTCAACCACACTCTTGGGGCCCAAGACTCCCAGCACGGTCTTGCTGCCACTTGCGATTTGAGTGCGCCCAGCATCCTGGATAACGCGCGTGCAAAGCCCAAGGCTAATAGCCTGAGCCTGCATGACCAGCAACTCCTCCTCAGACTTGACCTGCAATGCGATCTTGGCCTGGCCACCGCGCTCCCATCTCTTCAGGATAGGCGAGTTGGGCGCGTATTCAAGGAAGTATTTGTAGCAAGCGAGGGTAGCGTGGCCGCATTGGGCGGCGATTTTGCCTAAGAAAAAGAGATCGTAAGCGCTTGCAACACAAAATGCGAATAGCTGTAACGTTCGTAGAGTACATACCTTTGGTCATGCCCAGGTCCATGCGAACGACGAGCACCAGCTTCACCTCCTCGTTGTTGTCCTTGAAGCTCGACAACTCTTCGCCGTTGCCCTCGTCCTCGGTCTCTTCATCTTCAGAGTCTGATTCGTCCTCCTCGTCGGAGGAGTGGCTGTGGACCTTCACATCGTAGCTGTTTGGCCACCCTTCCTTTTCTTTGAAGAGGTTGAGCGACGAGCCTTGGCCAATGAAATATCCGGTCACGCCCGCAATGATGGCTGTTGCGATCACGTAGGCGGCCGTTGTGGGAGGCACTCGGTCTAATGATACTGGAGCGGCCATTTTGAGTAGGTTGGTTGGTGGTTGAAGATCTCAGCCTTGCGGGTAAAAATTTGAGGGAAGCTCGACCGCCCTGGATATCTTCACGTTTTGTTCCACTGCGCTCACCTTGGGCTCACTTCCTTTTCCATTAGCTTGAAATTTTTCAAATGAACCGCATTCTTAGAGGTTCAACGTCTCTTTGTGTGTTATCTATTTGAGTATTTCCAGGCGTGTAACCTCGTTGGGCCAGTTCTGGCTTTGTTCTCTTAATTGCACCTACAATTAGTCTGCAACATGTCGACAACCTTCCAATTCGAACCCAATTATCCGTGGTCGACATATGCTGAAACTCCTCTGAAAATGTCATTATCGTATGCTTCTGTCTCGGAGCTTAACAATCATTCGCTCCAGTAAAAAACTTGCCTTTGATTCAGGTAGAATGTTCGCTTGGTCCCTCTGCAGTTCGTCTGTTCCGTCTCAGGAACTGTGGTAACCCTCTAAATCAGGGTTATGTACATCGAAGCCTAATTCTTGTTCTCATGATCAGCCTTCCAGTTCTCGTTTCCACCCAAGTACCGGAACACAATCCGTGAGTCCAAGTCCTTGCATCGCTCATCCTCACTGGCTTCCTTGTAGATCTGCAATCCCACGCTCCCAAGCACATTAGTCGATCCCACGCGACGGGCCATGTCCAAAGCCAACGAAATATCCTTCTTCATAAGATGGACCTTGAAACCCTTCTTGTAACCGTTCGAGGACGGCGCATCGGGATCGACCCCAGGCACCGGGTTGAAACGGTCACAGATGGTGTTTTGCGCATTGCCAGCCGCGTAAACCTGGGCCAGGACTCGCGGGTCTAGTCCGGACTTCATTCCCATGTCCATGGCCTCCGAGCAGGCAATCGCGATGATACCGGAGAGGTAGTTGTTGGAAAGTTTGGCTGCGATTCCGAGAGACGGACCACCGCATGGAATGAGTTTGTTCCCCATCAAACTAAACAATTGTCTGAGCTCCTCGATGTCCTTGGTGTTGTCTTCGGCACAGCCGAGGAAGAACGCAATCATTCCTCGCTCCGCGCCGATAACACCGCCACTGACCGGGGCGTCGTAGAATGAGGCGCGAGGAAAGTTCTTGCTAATGTGGTCTTTGATCTCTAGGAAGCTCGCGGTGTCAATGGTCGAGCAGTCGACTAGAAGCTTCTGTCCGACGTCGCTGGAGCAGATTCCATCCGGTCCCATATAAACTGCCTTGACGTGCTTTCCCTCGGGTAACATGGTGATGATGATGTCCTAGTGGATATTGAATCGCGTTAGTAATTTTTTTTCTTCAAAAAGAGAGGAAAATCAAAGAGATTCAAGGATACATACTGATCTGTCGGCAACATCTTTCGGACCAGAGCATGCCACGACTCTATCCGGATATTTCGCGCAGATATCATCCACCAGAGCCGGGATGATATCAAATACGTGGACAGTGGAATTGACTGGAAGTTTCTTGGCCAAGTTGGCTGCCATCGAGAAACCCATGTTTCCTAGGCCAATGAAACCAATGGCCTTTGCCTGCATCATCTTGAGATTCCTGCAAGTGCAAGATTGGACAAAAAGTGGCAAGTAGATACCAGACCAGACGGACTGGGCTCATAAGTTCGATGGAAGATGAAAAGAATGTAGGAAGAACCAATGTCTGAGTTCTTTCGAGGGGAGAAGAGGAAAGAGAGATACGAAGGATCCAGACGAAAGACGAAAGAACGTGCTATCCTACAGACGCCTCAATTTCCACGCACAGGCAACAGCGCTTGCAGTTGATGAAATTGTCAATTGACTCTACAATTGGATTGTTCTTCGTCACTCCAATATTGGGGTAGGTTCGACCTCTTTGTCCTCAACTTGTTAATTCCCGAGAGGCAACAAGAATCGTCTCAAATGAAAGGACCTAACTTCGGACTATGTCTTGCTCTTTTTTATCAGCAATTGATGCCTAAGTTGTCATTTATATCTGTTAATTCCCAACTCCATGTCCAAGTGCACGCTCTTCATGCCGGTCGCTTTGTGCTTCTGGGACAGCTTCAGAAAATGCAAAGCGAACAGTGCCCTCGCTATCTTTTTTGGTTCATCGTGTCTTAGCAAGCAAAACCACCTGAAATATTTTTGATCATTCATCGGCCAATTATCCTATCTCAATTTAACGCATCTTCAGACCTGGCACCCTACGGTTATTGAACCCGAAGTTCTACAAAGCTTAGCAGCTGGTGGTGTATCAGCAAATGATATCCACCACATGGTATACATACTCACACGTGTTTACCCCGTACGCTGATCGTGACGTGGATTCACCCAGCTGAAATGCCGTTGAGGTCCATTGGGACCACCGCCAGATAAAAGCATTCTATAAAAGCACATTTGTTGTCGCCCTGGCACACCGGTTTTACCAAAAGTCAGTTCGTCTCTTCGTGCAAGTCATTCCTTTTCCAAGCCTGATATGCTGCCTGTGACATGAACCCTCGAGCTACCCTGGCGCCTGAAAAAGGGTCTTCTACCGATAGATTTACCAACAATGAAGTGATGCCGGATTTCAGCCAGCCATGGATACCGCATGGGTGCCTTCCTTGAGTGATGGATATCTTTCAAGACAGAGGCATCCTGATAGTCGATGTACCAAGCCATCTCCTCGGTCATATCAATCTGCTCGCTCGCAGTTCAAGTATACTTACTGCCTAGGGGTGCGTGTCATAGTCGATGTACCATGAGAAGAGAGGAAGACTGGAGACTGGCAGATAAATATGGCCACAGTGGTTGCATTCATAGAAACAAGAATCAGGCTGAAGAATCGATTGATTCGATTTTGCAGTTTCAGTCCGAAGGTGTTGGGTTATATTAGCTCGTGATATCGAGTAGGCCTTCACTGAGATGCAGAGACTGGAGTCGTCACCGAGCTAAGGGGTAACCTCTGTCACTTTGTGCCTTGGTAAGCAGGGTTGGTATATTTGGTATTGGGTTGGTGAGAGAAAGGCAAAGTGGAAATTATACAAATGAGAAACCATAAAAACCCCACATGGGTAAGTGTTCAGCCCTTATATAAGTAGGATTAGTTGTGTGAGATTGGTTGAACAGGCCGAGAAAACTGAAGTTGTAGAACAAGCAAGCTGCAGGAATGGCACAACAAGTTGCTACTCCTTACACCTGTTGTCAATATTCGCTTTTTTTGTTCATCACATGAAGACTCTAGAGACCTTATTGCGACGTTGTCAATGCCAGTGGCAGTTGATTAGTCTTAGACCACCTCGGAGAATAGTTCGGTGCTTGGTATCTATACCAGTGCACCTGTGAGTGTGAGCCTGGGGTACGTAGGTTGGTCCAATCGACTTCTCTCATGTCGTTGCTGTTCTTGTTATGCAGAATGTCGCAGTGTTCGCATCAAAACTGTTCTATTGACATGCAGCATGGCTAGATCTAACCTTTGGAGATGAAGCTTCAGTTCCAGAACCCAGCCCTGGAGTCCTGAGCCGATTATGCTACGCAGGGGCAAATCCGGGGTAGACCCACGGCACCAACGACAGTTAAAAAGCGTTAAAAAGTAGGTTCTGACCACCTTTGCATCTTGGATACCGATTTTAACAAATGGAGCAGTTCAATACTTTCATTTTGAACGTGGGATAATGGGGAGCATCCACATGGTCTTCCAGGGATAACTCTGAATCGGGCGATGACTATAACCCCGACTACACTGGTTCAGGGTGGGACAGCAGGCGCGTTATGAAGATGGGGCAGCATAGATCGGGTAGCAAAGGGGCCACAATTGGAACGACATTGGAACTCAATATTGTTCCGGGCACAGAGGCAAAATTGACCTCGGGATGTCAGGAGTTACTAATGCATTCGGTGAATCTGTTACAAAATCCCGCTAGATTTCTGGGATACATTGATTAAAAAAGTAGCTGGAAAAAGCCAAGATCGAAAAGGCTCCATCCCCGACAGATGTCTGCCCAACAAGAACACAACAACCCAAGTAGTATATTGGACGCGTCACAATACACTACCACTGATTATATACAACCCAAAACACCAACATAGACCAAAAGAGGCTGTTTAGTTTGCACTACCAGTGGGGGCGGTAGCACGAGGGACGTTTCCAGTGGGACCCGCGCGACGGCTCCTAATTCCGGTGTTAGACTGGTAACAAACGGAAAGCATAAATCAATTTCAACTTACATCATGGTACGGCTGAAGAAACTGATACCAATCATGAACAGCCAGCTGGGGACAGCACCAAGACCCCAGATGACGTATCCCATGGGGATGTTGAGCTGGTACTTAGCGACCCAGCCGTCAACGGGGTGGAGAGCGCCCTCATAGGCGGGGACTTTCTCGTAGGTCTTCTTGGCGTGGATCTCGTAGATGGTCTCGGGGTTGACCGTGGTGGAGTTCAGGTAGATGTTGTGGAGAGGAGTAGGGGCACGCTCCTCGCCAACAGATGGCTCCTTGGGGACCTGGTAGTACTGGACAGAGGGAGCGCTAGCAGACCAGGCGGCGCATAGAACCTGATTGGCCTCACAGTCCAAGTATCCAAGGTTAGGTGAGGTAGGGTCGGCGGAGAACAACAGGACGGATTCCTGGGAATTGCGAACATGTTAGGGTCCAGACTCGGTAAAAAGACGCGTCCGGAACAAAACATCAACCCACCTTGAAGGCCTTATCGGCAGTTCCGCAGCGACCGAAGCAGGTCTTGTTGCCACCAGTGGTGTAGATCAACCAGTCCTCCGCCTGGGGTCCTGGGGTAAGGATGGACTTCCAGTTGTCCATGGACACGTTGGTGACGCTCTTCTCGGTAACCTTCTCGGCCAGTTTCTCCATCGGGGCAGCAACGGGGGCAGCTGTCGGCACGTAGGACTTGACCTGGTTGAACCATCCCTGCACGCGGTCGGCGAGGGGAATCTGCTCCTGGGCCATGGCCAGAGCAGGGAGGACGGTGACGAGCGAAGTGAAACGCATCTTGAGGGCTGAGGCGCGGAACAAGTTAGTGAGACAGGTTTCGGGAATGATGAATCAAGTTCAATACAATGGAACTTTATCGAGGCACTTACCAATGACCGAAAGGCGGATAAGAATTGACACAGTCAGAGACAAGAGGAAGAATGGTGTTCGGAGGGAGTTGGGAAGACAGCTGGCCTGAGCGCGGGCCAACCACAACACTTTAATTTACTCCCACACATCTCCCTCCTTGCACCAATAGCACCATCCCTATGCAATTAGTTCAGAGAATGTTCCAGATTAATTCCAGAGTTATTTGTATCGCAATTGACTAGATATTTTTTTGAGTGCAAATCATCTTGGTCCATGTGGATTCTGACTTGCATAAAGCTCCCGACCCCACAACTTTAGGTGCCGTTATGTCAACAATTGGTATCATGTACACTAAACATGTCGAGTTGCTGCCATTACATCCGTTGAAGACTAGATATTACTTATGGGCAGAATGGGCTGGTGTTGGCCGTTATATACTTTCCAACTTTGTTGAAGAGTACATATGTATGGATAGAAGATCTAATGCATGTATCGGATTCAATGGAATACTTTATATGAAATTGATATTGAAAAGCATCTGATCTCTTTATTCCTAGAATATGAATCAATCGTTATGGGCTCGTTTCCTACCTCTATATATAACCCATCTTTCTCTATAAAAAGTTCAGATTCAAAATAATATCGGATTTCGTCGGCGGGAGATGATTGGATGCATTCGGATTGAGATGTATCATATAGATCAGAAGTGATGCCAAACTGGACGGCAGCGCTGATCTTGCATCTGTACATGTGTTGAGATTCTTGTCGAGCCTGAAGAACGATTTAGGGTTATCGTTGAACCAGTTGTGGATAGAATACAGTATATAGAGCTACAACGTCAATACAACCCCTAGACGACCGGTGGTGATATCGAATGGTTGAAGAGAAGTAAACATCACTATCGCACTTGGCGATCTTCGATTGACCTACACAGAATTGGAAGACATCGAATTGCGTTTGAATTAATTTTAAGTACCCGGAATTGCTCTCGTACTAGTGATTTAATCTGGTTATTGAGGATTTTGGGGATATAATGGTTGAAAAAAATGCGTGTAAACTGTACTACCCATCTACTACCCATCTGGGGCTTGCACCTGGACGTTAGTTGAATTTAGTTTGAAACATAATACACTAACATTCAAGTGCATCGAGAAGTTGGAGTAGTTAGGATAAGTAATGGTGCATCACTACCTGTCCACTGATAGACAAGTCTTTTATAAACACATAGGAGTCTTAGACCTACTCCACGCAATGCTTAGTGAGCGTGTCCTTGCACCTGAGTGGCAAGCTTAATAATAGGAAAAGCCTGGCCCCTGAGCAATAACAACCTATTATATACGGTTATTTAAACGTGTAAAATTTGAATGATTCTTGTAATATACCCGGCATTTCACAGCATGTCAACGTTCTCAACTTGTGTCGACATTATAATTTGAGATCTACGCAGATCATATCCCAGCCCTTGAGGTCTCGAGCCAACTAGAAGACCGGAAATGATGATGACATCACTTTTCCGTTTGCATGAAACTTTGTGGATAGTAAGAATAGAATGTTTTGAGTCTCCCATTTTGAAAACAAAGAATAGTATAGCTGTTATATAACAACTGCATATATCAGTAAAAAATGTCATTATCAGTTGAAGTTGAGGTGGACTTATGAGTCAGAACCCCACAAGTGAGGTCCGATGTCGGTTCTTAGCCATTGAAGTAAATTGCATAACACATGCTGTTTCAATCAGAAATTTCGGGGAAGAAAGCAATTGGAAATAGACAATTTGAGTCCTAGCAGATAATACCATACCAAATTTACAAGGTAAATTTGTAGAGATCCGTCAGGAGATTTGATCCTATCACCAAAATATACTTCCCCCACCTCTCCACAATCAAAAATTTCTTTTTTGCCGTCCAAACGGAGGGGCCCATTACTCGGATTCACCGCCCACTACTTCGCTGTGAATTTATGACTCTTCTCTTTTCATTTCTTACAAAAGATCTTAAATACCTTGATTTTCCTTTTCGATCGTTAATTCGAATCCTTAACTTCCGCGCTTCGCATTCCCCTCCCCTCTCGACTTTACATACTCAAATCCCCACCATCTGCACCATGTGTACCGGTGCCGATTCCGAGCCCAATGGTGCTCCTGCCACCGTCGCTGCCAGTACGTCAATTGAAAGCCACTGTGCCAGAATTGCCCTCTAACTTTTATTTAGATGGCGACCACTCTGGTTTCGTTGGCATTGAAACTCGCCAGAACCCCCACCCCTCCGCATCCCGCAACCCCTACGGCCACGACGCTGGCGTCACCGATTTCCTTAGCAATGTCTCACGCTTCCAGATTATTGAGTCTACTTTGCGTGAGGGAGAGCAGTTCGCCAACGCTTTCTTCGATACCGCCAAGAAGATCGAGATTGCCAAGGCTCTCGATGACTTCGGTGTGGACTACGTGAGTCACCGGCCAGACGAAAAGTTTCATATCCATAAACAGAGATTAACCATAATAATTACTTAGATCGAGCTCACCAGTCCCTGTGCTTCTGAGCAGTCCCGTGCGGATTGCGAGGCCATTTGCAAGCTCGGCCTGAAGGCTAAGGTACGTTAGGGTTTTGATCGGGTCTCGTGACTATTGGTATCTAATAACCTGTTTAGATTCTTACTCACATTCGCTGCCATATGGATGATGCCCGTATTGCTGTCGAGACCGGTGTTGACGGAGTGTGAGTTGTGCATCTTGTCCTCAATTTTGGTGACTCAGAACTGACTTTGCATAGTGATGTTGTTATCGGTACTTCTTCTTACCTCCGTGAGCACTCTCACGGCAAGGACATGACCTACATCAAGAACGCCGCCATTGAAGTTATCGAATTCGTCAAGTCCAAGGGCATTGAGATCCGTTTCTCCAGTGAGGACTCTTTCCGTTCCGACCTGGTTGACCTTCTGTCAATCTATTCCGCTGTGGACAAGGTTGGTGTGAACCGTGTTGGTATTGCCGACACCGTTGGCTGTGCTTCCCCCCGCCAGGTCTACGAGCTCGTCCGTGTTCTGCGCGGTGTTGTTGGCTGTGACATCGAGACTCACTTCCACAACGACACTGGCTGTGCCATTGCCAATGCCTTCTGTGCCCTCGAGGCCGGTGCCACTCACATCGATACCTCCGTTCTCGGTATCGGTGAGCGTAACGGTATCACCCCTCTCGGTGGTCTGATGGCCCGCATGATGGTCGCCGACCGCGACTACGTCAAGAGCAAGTACAAGCTCGAGAAGCTCAAGGAGATTGAGGACCTTGTCGCCGAGGCCGTTGAGGTCAACATTCCTTTCAACAACTACATCACCGGATTCTGCGCCTTCACCCACAAGGCTGGTATCCACGCCAAGGCCATCCTCAACAACCCCAGCACTTACGAGATTATCAACCCCGCCGACTTCGGCATGTCCCGTTACGTCCACTTCGCCTCCCGTTTGACCGGCTGGAACGCCATCAAGTCGCGTGCCCAGCAGCTCAAGCTTGAGATGACTGACACTCAATACAAGGAGTGCACTGCCAAGATCAAGGCCATGGCTGATATTCGCCCCATTGCCGTCGATGATGCTGACAGCATTATCCGTGCCTACCACCGTAACCTGAAGTCCGGCGAGAACAAGCCCCTTCTTGACCTGACTGCTGAGGAGCAGGCCGCATTTGCCGCCAAGGAGAAGGAGCTCCTTGAGGCCCAGGCCGCCGGTCTTCCTGTATAGGCGATTTCCTTTCACCAATACATATATTGTGTCATGCTATCTCACAGTGGCTTGTGCAAAGACGTGGCAGATACCTGATGATTTGATGCTTTTTCATTTGTTTTGACATTTTTCCATATAAGGGGTTGAAAAGTCTTCCTTTTTTTTTTTTTATCTTTTTCTTTTGGGAGAACACATCTGTGCAGGGGACAAGAGTTCTCCTTAATCTGTACATTTAGCGCAGAAGAGGCAATAACTTATTCTGAACGCCAGACTGTTGTGCTTCTAATATTGTTGTAGATGTAGTCTGGAGCAATTACGTCAGTGGAGAAAGACCAGAACATAGTCTATGAAGGGTCAATCTTGCAATTTGTAAAGAAATCATTATATTATGAAATGAATACTATTTCAATTCTATACATAAATTTTATACATATATTATGTATGAATATCCGTCCTGTCATTATATGCAAAAACGTTGAGTGCCTGCTTCATGTGGGAGCCGAGGCCCGCTAAGACAACCAGTCAGAACGTACTAACGTACTACTTGACGAAATGAAACCTCCCCATCGCCACTCCCGCCCATCATTATTGCAGGAATATTTCTAGGGGGAACAATGAGCTCTTCAATGCTGCCAGTTGCCCTGCAGAACAAGCTGGTCGGCTACGGCCGGGTGTCCAGCGCGCACTTGTCTGCCTCGAACCTCGACCTGTAAGTTGAGTAATTCCCCCGTTCCCCGCGGAATGGGACCCAGAACAAAAGGCAAAAGGCAAAAGGCAATCTCCACTGACACCTTTGCTCAACGCAGTATCCGAAATATCGTATTTATCCTATTCATCCTTCGGTATACGCGCAAGACCTTCTACTCCGTCCGTGGCTACGGCATCCTCGGTAGCATCCGCAACGTCTACATCTCGCTCCGCCTATTCTGTTACAGTATCTTCCTTCGCGTCCCTGGTGTCCGAGGCCAGGTTGATAAGCAAGTGAGCACTGCTATTACCAATCTCGAGTCGAAGCTGGTTAACTCTGGGCCGGGTGTTACACGGTATCTTACACTGCCCAAGGAGGGTTGGTCCCCGGAGCAGGTCCGCGCCGAGCTTGATAAGTTGGCTGGACTTGAACATACCCGCTGGGAAGATGGTCGCGTTAGCGGTGCCGTTTACCATGGAGGCGCGGAGCTGTTGAAGCTACAGACTGAGGCTTTTGGGCAGTTTGGTGTCGCGAACCCGATTCATCCGGATGTTTTTCCCTGGTGTCCGGAAGATGGAGGCCGAGGTGGTTGCTATGGTATGGATAATTATTCCTATATCCGGAGTACGGTATTCGAAGAGCATTCTGACTGATGTCTGATCTAGGTTCTCGCTCTCTTTAATGCCCCCTCGGATGGTGCCGGTGTAACCACCGGCGGTGGCACTGAGTCTATTCTTATGGCTTGCTTGGCTGCCCGGCAAAAGGCTTTCTTGGAGCGCGGTGTTACTGAGCCCGAGATGTAAGTTCATGTAGGGATACTATAGTATTGACCAGCAGGACTGATCAGTCATCGCAGGATTATTCCCGATACGGCACATGCTGCATTCATCAAAGCTTGCAATTACTTCAAGATCAAGCTGCACCGAGTGCCTTGCCCGGAGCCCGAGTTCAAGGTTGACGTGTACGCTGTTCGCCGTTTGATCAATCCCAATACCGTCCTTCTTGTTGGATCAGCACCTAACTTCCCCCACGGCATTGTCGACGATATCCCCGGTCTGTCGCATCTGGCCACCAAGTACAAGATCCCTCTTCACGTTGACTGCTGCTTGGGATCTTTCGTCATTGCCCACCTCAAGAAGGCCGGCTTCCCCTCGCCCTACGAGGAAGAGGGTGGCTTTGACTTCCGCCAACCTGGTGTGACTAGCATTAGTGTCGATACCCACAAATACGGGTTCGCGCCGAAGGGTAACTCTGTCTTGATCTACCGCAACAAATCATACCGAAACAACCAGTATTTCATCTACCCCGATTGGTCCGGTGGAGTTTATGCCTCTCCCTCCGTGGCGGGCTCCCGCCCTGGCGCTCTGATCGCCGGTTGTTGGGCCAGTCTCATGAGCGTCGGCGAGGCCGGATACGTCAACAGCTGCACCGATATCATCAACGCGGCGCGTAAGTTCGAGACAGCCGTTCGGACCGACGCAACCATCTCACTGCACATGGAGGTCATCGGTAACCCCATCGTCAGTGTGGTTGCCTTCCGCAGCAAGAACGGTGCCATTGACATTTATGATATCGCCGATGACCTGTCAGCTAAAGGCTGGCACCTTAATGCCCTGCAATCCCCCGCGGCCATCCACTGTGCTTTCACTATTCCCACTGCCAAGGCTGTCGACCAGCTCATTGCTGATCTGACTGAGGTCATCGGCAAAGAGCTTGAGAAGGCTGAGCAGCGCAAGCGCGAAGGCAAATCTTACATCCTCAAGCGTGGTGATACCTCTGCTCTGTACGGTGTGGCTGGCAGCATTCCCGATAAGAGTGTCGTCAGCCGTCTGGCAGAAGGCTTCTTGGACACTTTGTACAAAGCATGAGTCTTGGCATGAAGATGTCGGTTTCTTGTTTGTATCTTATTTTTTTCGGCCTGTCCGGACTGCTCCCAAGGCATAGTCCTGGTGCGTTCTAGCTGTCCTTACCTAAACTGCTGGTGCAGTGGCGTTATCATTATCCAAGTTCTTTCGAATTGGACATATTTGTTTCAAGTGTTGGATTCCACTAGTCGGTAATAATGCATATAATACAATAGTTTGCCGGAAAGATATTCGCCCGATAGATGTGGACGTAGAGTACATAACCAAAAGACAAAAAAAGCAACCCGCTCCATGCAAGCAAAGCCAAAACAGAAAAAAGAGGACGCGATCGACCAATCGATCAATCATCCGTCCGAGTGAAAGGCATTTCAAAAGACTCAAATCTCATCTCAGTCTTCGAAGCCGGTGAAAAGGAAACCCAGTCTGAAAAGCACGTCATTCCACGCGAAGCTCAATGAAAACAATCACTGACCACCGAGTTCACTTCGCTGCTCAGCGCAGCTCTTTTCGATATAGTATCCAGGATCAGGCTTGCGCTCGAGATGCACCTCCTGCTTCGTGAGGCGGTACTGGCACTCCTCAACGTGGACCAGTTCCTTGACTTTCATGATTTGACCCGCGACGGAGGGCGAGACGCTGTGGAAGACTGTTGCCATACGCTTCTTCAAGCCAAGCGCCTTGAGAACGTCTGTTGAGCGGCGCGGGAGTCCAATTGCGGAGCGGATGAGGGTGATGCGGAAGTAGGACATGTTGGGTTGTGGAGATTGAGACGATCTGATATTGGGATGCTTGTTCTTTCGATGGTATGGTTTGGAGGTTGTCCGGAGTCGTGAAGGCGGACTCGGAATAAGTGGAACGGAGCGCGGTGGACTCAAGGATATCCGAATATCGGTAAATGAGGTTTCGAAGCCGATATCTGCAGCGCAATTGATCCTGTGACCTGGCGGAGAAACGTCGCGGACTTGGAGATTATCGCGATCCCGCAAATTCAACTAGAAGGCGGTAGGTCACGTGTGTATTCTGCCCCGATCCGGTGACAGCAGCGACGACAATCTATCGGCCTGTGATAGCTGATATAGTATTTCGCATTTCAAAGCGGAGACTATGGGCTGCGCTCTTCCCAGCGTGACAGTACCTGGATTTATTTTATAGTTCGCTGTTGCGTACTACCTTCCCGCAAGCAAGCGACGCCCCATGCCCGCATTGTTGACACCTCACCCCTCGACCTAGCTTCGAGCGATTGAGCCGGAACAACGACACCACGAGATACCTGATTACCTTTACCGTCGCCATGGCGCAAGCCAGTAACATTGAGACTACGGTCGCGTTGCCGCGACTCGAAGACCTCCTACGGCACCCGGAGGATCTCAGACAAGATCAGCGGGCTTAAAGCGGAATACCTGCGGAAGAAGGCGGCGGTTGATTCACGATTACGCGAGGGTCTGCGAGACCAGCTGGAGGCCGTGCAACGTAGCATTGGTGCTCTGACTGAGGGCCAGCGACAAGTCTCGAAAACAAAAGATGAGCTTCAAGGGATCGACAAGCTGTGCGCCGAGTCGCAGCATAGCGTGGAGGACTTTGCGCAGATTGACCAGCTTGCGCGGATTCAACGACATTTTGATGCTACGCTTATGATGAAACGGGGACTGGAGAATTTCGACGCGGATATCCAGGAAGTCGAGGATTTGCTCAAAGACGACGATGACGATATGGAGAATCAGCCTAATATTTTGCGGGCTCATATGCAGATCTCGCGGTTAAGGGATTTCCGCGATGAGGCTATGGACCAGATTCGCAAGGCGAAGGATCCGAGCTCTGAAGAGACTCTGGCAGAGTACTTTAACAGGTTGGATTCTGTTATTGAGTGGTTTGATGACCACCTTGGCACGGCTTGCATGAACCTCATCCCCCTGGTGCAGGCGGATAACAAAAGCATGGTTGTGCGTCTTGCTGTTGTTGTATTGAACGAGGAGAAAAATGACGATACGGTCCGAGCGTTGCAAGAAGCTCAGAAAGACCACAAGGACCTTGCAAGTCGTTTCAAGTCCATGAACATTGGTCCCAAGACTGTGCGGGGTTACAAAGACAAGTTCATCCAAGCTATCGAGCTTTACGCCCAGGGCCAATTCGAAGAGACCCTCGAACAATTCCTTGCAGATCCTGAAAACCTGGAAAAGAAATTCCGGTGGTACTTCAATGATCTATTCACGGTCAAGCAAGGCATGCAGAGCCTTGTCCCGAAAAAATGGAAGATATTCAAAACATATACCGATATCTATCATCAGATGATGCATGACTTCCTGCTCAGCTTGATCGACGATACCGAACTTCCAGCCGATAATCTGCTCAGTATCATCCACTGGAGCGACAAGTACTATAAGAAAATGAAGAAGCTGGGCTGGGCATCAACAGAACTCCAACCCAACATTCTCGACGACCGCGAGCCAGAACTAGTCCGAAAGTGGCAGGCCGTCATCATCAACGCCGTCGAAGAATGGATGGACCGCATTTTCAACGCGGACAAAAAGTCCCTCGTGGAACGTGCCGCAGATGCCCTGGACAACAATGCCGAAGGCCACTTCCGCACCAAAACACTGGCTGACATGTGGCGCATGCTCCACGAACAAGTCATGGCATCAGGGGCATCAGACCGCGCAGACCTGGTAGAGGGCGTCATCGACGCTATGTTCCGTACCTTGAAGAACCGACAGAGTGCATGGCAGGCACTCGTGGACGAAGAATGCGCAAAGCACCAAGTAGAAGGCGCGGACCAAGAAGGCGTACAGCTGTTACAAGACTGGCTGATCGGCATAGCCAACGACCAGATCTCCTGCATCGACGACAACGAGGAGGGCAACCAGTTCGGCTACCTGACGCGGTTCAAGTCCGACTTCGAGCCTATGGTCACACCAAAGTACATGGGCACCACGGCGACCATCGAGCTGGATTCACTGCGCGATGGCTACGTGGATCTGAGCACGCACTGCCTGGCGCAGTTCGTGAGCCTTGTCTTCTGGGTCGATCTGGACACCGTTCTACCAGACTTCTACACGTCCCGCTGGTATGGCGAATTCGCCATGAAGCGTATTACCTCCACCTTCGAAGACTACATGGCAGACTACTCCTCCGTGCTGCACCCATCCCTGGCCGAAATTCTGGTCGAGGAACTATCGGACGAGCTGCTGGTGCGGTATCTGTCTGCCGTGCGCAACAAGGGTGTTAAATTCCGCCGTAACGTCGACCCCTTCACAGACAAGTTCAAGGACGACGTCCTTACTGTCTTTGCGTTCTTCGAGAATTACCCCGACTCATTCCAGGGTACTATTAAGCAGAAGTGGCGACTGGTTGATTGGCTTGTTCGTCTCCTTGCTACTGAAAAGGGCCCTGCGCTTGTGGAGGTTTACGAGGCATTCAAGCTTGAGTACTGGGATCTGCAGCTTTCGTGGGTTGAGGCTGTGCTGCGCACCCGTGATGATTTCGAACGCAGCATGCTTACCGCCATCAAGGCTAAGGCTGCGGAGTTGTCTGTTGAGCGGGGTCAGGAGACCATCATGAGTCGGTTGAGATGATTCCGTGGCACTTGAGCGTGGCGCATTCTTTCAACCACACCCAAGATGCCGTTTCATCTCAGTTCCTCTGAATTCACCGCGCTCGGCCTTGTTCATCCCATTGTCACGGGACCCAGGTTGGGTAATGGCCATCTGGTTTTCAATATTCCGTCAAAATATCGCAGATATGCCCTAAGAAGGGGTCATAAAGCCTCTCTTTGCTGCGCTGCCGACGCAGGGCTACACTCCGACACAACTCACTTCATGATGAGCAATTCCAAGCATACGTACCATCCACAACCCAAGCAGGCTTGGGATCTAGTCTACTCATTAATATCACTAGCAATACAGAAATGGAAGCAAATATCTTAAACAATCTAGTTTTCTCATATGTCCAAAATGGTTATATTTACATGTATTATTGCCAATTGATCATCTGCTGTCGAATGCTATCAGAGGGCGTTGTGTTCGGCAAGGGCCGCGATGTCAAGTCATGGATTTAGACTCCGTTCTGCAACGACCGTATATTCCCCGCCGAGGCGTTCATTCAAACCATGATCGTCGTTGACACCTGGATATAATTCTTTGGCGCCCATCTCGCAGATGCAGATAGTATCCAGAGGGATTTCCTTCGCCCAAATGAAAGGGTAGCCCCGCGGAAGAGAAGTGGCCGAATGGCTTTTATGCTCGGAAATAATGTCGGCGTCAGGGATTGGTGACGATTCCGTATGGCGGCGGACACTTTCGGTGTCCTCAGAAGATCCAGCAGGTGCTGGGTGTGGGATAGTTCGATTGTCATCGGCGTAGTAATTACGATATTGTGAGATCAGGTTGCGGGCGTCGAATGTAAGGCGTTTGGGAGGATATTTGCCATTTGTATCTTTGTTCTGGCCCCGTCGTCCGTTGACGTAAATTGTGTTGACAAGAGTAGCATGCAGGAGGAGTGGTCGCGGTTTTGGTTCTCGAGTTATTACAGGTATGGATGGGTCCGGGTTTTTCGACACGTCTGGGGGCTCAGAGGAATTTTGGCTTTCTTGTTGGTTTATAGACGCATCACTAGAGACGGTAGTAGATCCGGAGGCCTGAAGGCTGTCTTGGACAAAGCGGGGATTATTTTGTCTTCCTGCTGGCCTTCTCTCTAGCTCATTCTGGATAAAGCCAGCCTCGATAAATTTGTCACGTAGCTTTACGCAAAATGGAAGTAAGCGGCCTGTAGGATCGACCGGGGAAGCATGTAGTATGGTTGCTGATTTGCCTTGGGGTAGGGCATGTAATGACTCGAGAGAAATAGTCAAGGGCGATGACAGCTGAAGGGTGCTGTTCTGTGGTGTGTGAGCGGTGACTCGCTCCGCCTCGTTCATTACGTCCGCCAGATCAAGTGATTGGAAAAAAGCAAGAGCTTGATCGAGACGTCCTTTGCTGGTAAGACTCATTACTCCAAGAGTAAGGTGAATTGTGCCCAGTGGACGAAAGGCTGCGCTGGGAAGACCCAGGCGGAAGGTGTCCCCTCCTTGGAGGACGATTGAGTAGCTGGCCCGCGTTCAGCGAGATGGGCTGTTTTGAAGGCTGCGAGCGATTCCTCCAGCTGCGGCAGAGATTTGGTGTTTACCAGAGGGAGACAGAGGAAATGTGTCAATTGCGGCCGCTTTTGCCGCTTTTCTGGACGTGGTTTGCGGTGCTGCTGCCTTGATACGTTTGCGGTCTCCGTCATGATGCACCTGTATCCCCATGAACGTGATAGCAGCATGGAAGTAAATCAGTTTTCGTGCGGTCCAGTCGAAATCGTCTGGAGAGTTGCTAGGAAGAAGTCAGAATGTCGGAAGTCAGAAGTAAGCTTTCCAAGGTTGGGAGACGCACGGACCATGATCCACAACCTTGTGTCAACGTGGGAATTTATATATCTCTTGGCCGTCAACACTAAAGAGGTTATTCAATGCTTCCAGCATGATATGCATGTTGGAGGTACCTCCTAGCGCACAGGAGTTCTCTATACTTGATCAAAAGCAATGTCTTGAAGGCCCTTGACAATGTCGCAGTGCACTTATGAGGTCTCGCTTAAGACGAAGACGCTTGAACTTTCTCGAGTTTCTGACTTGGCGCCACCGCGAGCTTTGTCTCTGAGTTTTGGCTTTACTTCTGCAGCGTTGTATCTCTGAGATCAATCCATTAACTGATCTGATGCTGGGGTTTTCTGAGACTGGTCCGAGGTTGATGGTCGAGGGCGAAAGGTGAGAGTGATATGTGATGGAAGTTGCAGTCTAATCGCATAGTGATATCATTCATAGGCTCTGCTAGCGGGGATGTGAGGCTGATAAAACATCTAAAGATTCGATTGCTTCAGTATGGGAGGAAGAGGGACAAATGGGAAAGCCTAAGATGGTCCAAAACCCACGTTGGTTGATGACGCCGATCAACGTAAAAGAGAAATAGACGCAAACCTCATTTCCCTCACTTCTCATTCCATCCAATATGGCTCGATATGTTCTCAAGATAAAATCCATATTCCAACGGCATCCGAATAAGAAACCAGACAATTTTCGAAAGATTCCACCAGAGATAGTGGATATACTCTTTACATTCCTTCAATTCGCCGACCAAGTTTGCCTCGCGCTAACCTGCACATATCTGTTCGCTTGCTACAAGTCATTCCTTCATGTGCGTAAAAAAGGAGTTCCTGAGCTCCTGTATCGCGAAACAGTTGCGGAATTGTGCTTAGTTCATCAACTTCAGCATGGCTGTTGGGGGCAATTCTGCTGGTGTTACAAACTCCCATCGTGCGGACACGCCTTTCTATGGATGTGTGGATACAGGGAAAAGCGCTGTTCTGTTCGTGACCTAGTCGGTTAGACGTATCCTTAATGCTTAATGGAAAACCCCGAGTACGTTCCATCTAACTACCGCGGTGTACTGTCTTGCCCAGAACGTCCAGGGGTGGGAATAAGCGTATCCAAGTGTCTCTGGCAAATAGAGGCAGTTAGCATCGATCTGATGTTGTTTGAGCGGGGAGAATGGAAATCGGGGATGTGAACAGAGAATTCACTGCCTTATTGCAGTTGATCGAATAGGAGTCAACATCTTCCGAAAGTGGAATTCTCAACCGAAGGGGTTCCATGTTACTTCTTGATTGTGGAAGCGAGAAACCCATAGCAAAATAGAAGCTAATTGCGATTTTCTCTTGATTCTTCAACAACTTTAGCTCGAAAAGCAATTATTAGGCGTAGCTCTACCTGCATATGCTCAATTCTTTGAAGGTCAATGTATTGAATGATGTTCAGTTTTGATTCTTCACATTGACTACTGATTCAATTCCGCTTTTGTAGTTTGACTGTGGTCACCAGCCCATCCATCGTCATCCCAGTCCATCCATCATCATCCCAGTACATCCATCGTATTCGACGATTCGCTCGGTGGGCAAGAGTTCACTCATTGCCTTATCACTCTGCGGCGTGTTGGTATTGCTCAAATTAATGGCCCGCTGGACTCTCGGTGTGAGCGATGTTGCCCAAGGGTATAAGTAAAGCACGAAAATGTTCGCAAAGGTGCCCGGCAGTGTTGGAGGCTCTTCTGGTAATTGTCGTGTTGTTGCTCTTCATTTTGTCTTTGTTTTGGATGATGGTGTTGTGTGATAGAAGTGATTGTCCGGTTACGTTGCAGGATTGACTCTGCATTTCGGTTCTGCATTTGAAGGCAGATAGATGGTTTGTCCCGTAACAAACTTGCCAGATGCCCAAGTCACAATGACCCGATGATGAATTCCATATGTTGCCGTCATCAAGCCCTTGAATGACGACCACAGTCATGTCCCAGAAAACATCCCCAAATTTCAGAGAAATTCATGTAACGGCCACCGTCTGTCCCCGTCTGCATCCAGCTGATCACAACGCTGACTTCCGTGTCCCAAAGCCCGTTTGCCAAGTCATGCATTGCAGTCTTTACTGGAGCATATTGTCAGGGAACAGATCTGCGCAGTCCCCCTACTGATCACCCAGCCCATCTCAAGGACAATTTGCAAGCGACCGAGATAAGCTCCACCCATCCAGCCAACCTCGGGAACTCACTTCATTGCGCTTGTGGATTATCCTTGTGATGAGTGGGCCCAGCGAAATGGGACTGGCCTCCGAAACTCGACGGTGGTCTCCGTCATGTGGCTCAAGCAGAGACAACATGGAATTCATCACCAGACCACTGTAACCCAGCAGTGAACTAACAGGTACAAAGCCGGAATGACTCAATGTCGCTTTCTTGTCGCTTTCAGATTACCGAATGTGTTCCAGGTGTTGTGGGGCCATCCATGCTCAGAAGATGAAGCTGTGAATACTGGGTGGACAATCTGCGGAAACGTTGGTCGTCGGCAACCCGAATGATTCTCTTGGGCATCTCATCCCTGGGACTGGGTTCTGTTTTCTTCCACGCGAAAACACATTGAAGAGGTATGTAAATTGTTCCCTTTATCTTCCAAGACGGATCTGGTCGAGGTTAGCCCGCGGTACGGTTTTGAGGGCCGGGGTAGAATCTACCTAGGTAGCCTGATCAAGATTAATCAGAAGTTGAGTTGAGCAGTAGGCAGGGCGAGTGTCAAGGAAATTTGAGTCGATGGCAGATTTAGTCCGATTGGCAGTTGGCATGGACCTAGAAACCCAAAAAGCGTCAGCAAAAGCTGGTAAGGTCCATCATCGCAGAACTCTATCTGACTATCTAAGGTGGTTTGGGAGGTGGAGGTTGTCCGTTTGGGTTGTATTCAACCTCCTTTCCATATGTTGTCCGCTCAGAGACCTTACCTGAAGATGTAGGTGTGCGGATGTATCTCTGCTTGTGACGTTGACAGTGATGCCATGGCCTGTGTAGCCTGTATTGCAGGGTGTGGTCAACACTCATCACACGCAAGGCCCTGTTCGATATGGCAAAGTGGGCAAAGAATGTCGAGATCCCTAAAGGCAGAGGAGAGAAAAGTTTCCCTGCGTCAGCCGATGGACTGGTGAGGTCTTCCACTCGTTGCGAGCCAAAAGAACCGTGGGGTTGATAACGCTGGAGTTCTCACCTGGTATTAAGCTCGGTTGCCACGGGGAAAGGAGAATGGTGGTTATGGTCGAGGGAGTTCATCGAGGTGGTTGATTGAAGTGGTTAGTTGACCAGACCAGTCTGCCGATTGTCCTGAAGCCGAAGCTCGCCACGGTCAGGCTGGAAGTGGTTGATTGAGTTAGTTGATTGAGTTGGTTGATCGAGGTGGAAGTGGTTGATCGAGGTGGATGGTTGAATTGACCAGACCAGCCTGCCGATTGTCCTGGAGCCAAAAGGCCCGCCACGGTCAGACTGGAAGTCGTTGATCGAGGAGGTTGATCGAGGTTGATTGAAGGGGTTCATCGAGGTGTATTGATTGACCAGCCTGCCGATTGTCCTGAAGCTGAAGCCCGCCACGGTCAGACTGGAAGGGGTTCATCGAGGTGGTTTGTTGAAGTGGGTTGATTGAAATGAATGGTTGATCGAGGTTGATGGTTCACTAGACCAGCCTACCGATTGCCCTGAAGCCGAAGCCCGCCACGGTCAGACTGGAAGGGGTTCATCGAGGTGTTGATCGAGGTGGTTTCTTGAAGTGGGTTGATTGAACTAAATGGTTGAAGACCAGCCTACCGATTGTCCTGAAGCCGAAGCCCGCCACGATCAGACTGGGAGTGGACGATTTGAAGTAGGTTGATTGACCATCTCCTGATCGAGCTGGATGGTTTGACTGGATGGTTGACTTGATGGATCCCTAAAAAGCAGAGGAGAAACAGTTTCCCTGCGTCAGCCAATGGACTGGTGAGGTCTTCCACTCGTTGATGCGAGCCAAAAGAACCGTTGGGGTTGATAACGCTAGAGTCCTCACCTAGTATGGAGGTCGAATTGACTGGATGATTGACTGGATGATTGACTGGATGATTGACTGGATGATTGACTGGATTGACTGGATGGATGGTTTGACTGGATGGATGGTTTGACTGGATGGATGGTTTGACTGGATGGATGGTTTGACTGGATGGATGGTTTGACTGGATGGATGGTTTGACTGGATGGTTTGACTGGATGGGTGAATGGATGGTTTGGCTTGATGAATGATTGACTTGATGGTGGACTGACTGGGTGGATGATTGACTGGGTGGATATGATTGACTGGATGGATGGTTGACTGGATGGGTGAATGGATTGATTGGATTGATTGGATGGTTGATTAGATGGATCCCTAAAGGCAGAGGAGAAAAAAAGTTTCCCTGCGTCAGCCAATGGACTGGTGAGGTCTTCCACTCGTTGGTGCGAGCCAAAAGAACCGTTAGGGTTGATGTATCGCTGGAGTTCTCACTTGATATGAAGGTCGACTGCCACGGGGCAAGGAGAATGGTGGTCGAGTCGCAGGGTAGGAGAAAGCACAAGTCCCTAAAAAGCAGAGGAAAAACAGTTTCCCTGCGTCAGCCACTGGACTGGTGAGGTCTTCCACTCATTGCGAGCCAAAAGAACCGGAGGGTTGATAACGCTGGAGTTCTCACCTGGTGTGGAGGTCACACGCTTAGCGCAACGAGAAGGGTGCTCATGGTAGTAGAGTAGAAGGTATAAATCTCTAAAAAGCAGAGGAGAAAAGGTTTCCCTGCGTCAGCCAATGGACTGGTGAGGTCTTCTACTCGTTGCGAGCCAAAAGAACCATGGGGTTGAAATAACGCTTGAGTTCTCACCTGAACCATGAGGGATCACCATGAGGGCTTTCATCCCATGAGCAGAGGGAAGACATCAACCAGAGTCGACATGAATCACAAGCATGGACTCATGTTTTGGTCTCTGTAATTCATTAGCTGAACGTGGGACATGAAGGAATGATAAGCATAGATACACGATGGGGTATTAGGAGGCAGACATCATGGCATGATACCATGATACCATGGGGCAAAAGCAATACCACAAGGTAAGACCACAAGGTGAGACGAACACAGGGAGTGGTTAGGATAGGGCACAATGGGAAGCAGAGACAACAAGGCGAGACATAGGAAGGAAAGGGAAGGAAGGAAGCAATGATGGAAGGAACAAATGATGGAAGGAACATACCAGAAACATGACCCAGGTGACGTGACCAGCTGGGGGTCACCAAGAGGATCATGGTGAAGACGCGTCGCAGAGACGCAGAAGAGGAGAGGGTGGTAGAGAGAAGATGGCCGTGAAGCCATGAATGATGAACAAAAGTCCAAGGCCCCAAGGGGGGGATGAAAGATTGATGAAAAGTGGATGGAAAGATAGAAGGAAGATGGATGTAGGGAAAAAAAAATTGTAAGAGAAGGGGGGGGAGGAGGGTATTTATAGGTTGAATCTGGGGAGTGAAGCTGGGGGTTCCTTCTGTTTTGGGAAAAGTAGCTAATTACTAGTAGGGCTGTCTCAAACAGGGAAAGTACCACCCTCTCTAAGTTAACATGTCCCATGTCTCGAGACACTGGCTATACCTGTCCAAGGAGATGCGACAACGAAGTCCAGGAGTCAGTCTGGGAAGTCTAGTGTCTCCCATATGGATATATTGGTATATCTATGTCGGTCTACTGATATCCTGTAGAGTATTATAAAGATATGCTGCCATCTATAGCCATCTGCAGAGGCGAGACACACGTCCGCTTTAGACAAAGCCTAAGCCTGAGATCACATGGACACGTTAGCCACGTAGAGTGCAGTCGAGCACTGATCTCATACACGTCCGACGCCGAAGATATCGACGGAGTAAATACATTGAGCCGTACAAGCAGGGCTTAGTAAATGGTGACGCAGGTGTCCACGGGACTACTCGGTAGAGAATAACCTTCAAACGAGATACTACAAAAGACATGGGAATATCCTTAATGCTGTAATGCCCCTACCCAAGATCGTCTCTATCGACCGAACTAGGTATTCAGATTATCAAAGTCCTATGTTGTCTCCAGCGAAGACTGGACACGCAGCCAAGTGCCGTATATAAAATACGTGGAGTACATGGAATAATGTGCTGTAGATGTGATCTCATTATAACGATATTCACCAAGTCAGGAAAAGAAATCCAACGGTTTTTAAACGCTGGTGGTCAAATGGCCTCCGCGCGATGATGAAATTCGGGAGACAAGTAGAGAAGACATAGCATAGTATGTAGGGTATCAAATAGCTCCAAATGTCGATTCCATAGTAGAAAGTTCATGTAGGGGACAACGGAAGGCCCAAGACCTCCTGCCATTGACACTCATGAAGCCTCCTTCTTGCGACCCTCGACAACGCGCATAACATCCGTGACGCTATCTTTGTCACCCTTCTTCTTCTTGGGGCCACGCTTCCTCTTTTTCCCGCCTCGCTCGTTGTCGTCAAAGTCGAGCAGGGGACCATCGTCTTCCTCCTCTCCGTCTTCGTTGCGGCTTCCTCCGAATCCCATATCCATATCTGCAGCATCCATGGCGTCTTGCCGGCGTGCTTCTTCAATGAAGCGCTTGTTACGAAGGGCTGTATCAGAAGACTGGTCTTCTTCGCCCTCTGCCGAGGGAGAGCGCTGTCGGAGGGCTGCAGCTCGTTTGAGGGCGGCAAGAATGGTTGGATCTCTTGTGAGGGGGTTGGATCGGTTGACAGGCTCCTCTTCTACTGTAGTCGAGGTCCCAGTCGCAAAGTAGTTCTTGGGTTTCGCAGGTGCTGCTTCAGACGCAGCAGGCTTCTTCTCTTCTTCACTGACAGAAGCCTTCTCAGGTTTTCTAGTAGCCGAATCTGCCACTTCGCCATCTTCATCAGACGATGACTCATCTTCGAGTCCAGCGAGAGGATTGTAATCATCACCGACACCGGCAAAGATGTCGTCGTCGTCATCCTCGGGTGCCTCTTGTGTAGCGGCACGGGCAGCAATATCGGCTGGAATGTCCATACCGAGGGGTTTGACACTCGCATCGGGCATCATGAGGTCTCCCGCGGCAGGCTCAGGCACTTCAATTGGCTTATCAAGCCACCTAGTCTTCCTCTTCGTGTTTCCTTGCGCATCGGTGATGAGGAGCACCTCGCGTCGACGACCTGTCTCATCACGCTCCACAAATCTCTTCTTCTCGGGCTTTCCATCGCTCAGCTTCTTGAACTTGGAGCCGAGTATGGACTCCGGCGGCGGAGCAGGCGTAGCAGCAGCAGCCCGGCTTGCCCTCAATTCCCGCAGGATTTCATCGCGCGTCTTAGGCCTAGCAGGCGGAGGTGCCATGGTCCCCTTCTTCTTTTCTTTTTGTTGCTTAGGTGCAGCAGCAATCTCCTGAAGCGCCTTCTCTTCCATCATACGCTCGAATTCCTCATCTACATCTTCTTTTTCAGCAGGCGGAGCAGGTTTTTCGGGCGCTTGCGACACGTCCTCGCCAGCTCTGACCCTTCTCAACAAATCCATATCCAGCCCTTTGACCATGTGCGTGCTTGCGAGGTCACCTCCGACTCCGAGGTCTCGGCGGAGTTTGTCGAAGGTAGCCTGGTCGATTTGTCCCAACTTAACCATATCCTCCAGTGCCTTGATGCGCGCCTCCAGACCCGTGCTGTTCTCATTTTCGTCCTCTGCATTGCGCAACTTCGCACGATCCTGATAGCCGGTCGGTAGCGAGGTACCCTTGGGCGCGGCGGAGGACTTGAATCGCTTCGAAGGTCGATCGCCCTCGCGGCGTTGGTCAAAGAGCTGGCGAGCAAAGTCCACACCAGTAACTGAACGTCTATAGGAAGGTCATGGTTGTTAGCTTCCTCCGAAATCACAGCGATCTGCAAATCAAGCGACGTACGGTGTCATGGGAATACTGGACCGCATTCGCGACCCCAGTGACCCGCCCGGAGTTGCGCCACCGCGCGATGCATCGCGACCAGGCGCTGGGCTTTGTTCCTTTGATTTTGACGATGACTGGTCGGCTAGTAGCCGGCGAAACTGCTCGTTATTCATGATTCGCGAGCTCAAGTTGCTTGGGATTGAAGTTAAGAAAGGCTCATGTTTAAGAAGTGAAGATCCGGCTTGGCGCTGATAAGACTATCTCCGAACAACCTTGGAACTTTCCTTGGAAGGTCACATTTGCCCTAAGACTTGCCTTTCAATATGAAGGCGATCTAGTAATTTGACCGCTATTCTCTAATTCGAATCTACTTGGCAAATGGCACTGCTCGGTGTAGAACTGGATGGGCGGGCACTTGGCCTAGCGGTTGTCGGCGGCGACAGTGGCACATGCCTCTTTTCCCCGGCCATCCTCCAGCAACTCCGTTTGATCTCAAGCTGCCGGACTCCGGGCGATGGCCTTTGTATTTTTTCATGGTTCTTGTCCGATATGTATCACGAGTGAACTAGGTATATTTACCGTAAATGTGTAGGAATATAAAGCATGTTGGGTATCAATATATATTCATCGCATGGATAAGACGATATACATACCTAGGTTGCTATACAAGCTATGTCATCTCGTTCAACCAAAAAGCCCTACGCACCGGAGTCATCAATGTTCCTAGCAATGTCGACATTGCTCTCGGAGAGAGCGTGAAAGTGAACGCGAGTATCGACTACTCGTTAGAAGAGATGTAAAGGACCAACCTTGGAATATATGCAACATAATAAAGTCTTGTCGACTACCTCGGGGAAACCAGCAACGATGATTCACATCTAATCCAAATTCGAGTTGAATGTAGCCTGGTATTTTTGAATCATAACTACCAAGTGAACCTATTGATGAAAACCATGTTCGATATACAGTGAAACAGATGAAAACGTAGAAGTGATGCATAGTGACGAGGGGAAACGAGAAAGGCGATTAAAAGACACAATCAGGATCGTTTCCAATTCGCCATCGAAGATTCAAAAGTAAGAAATCTAAGCGCACGCACGTCAACAAACGCAAAAGAAAACCCCATTTTTGTTGATCCTTAGATAGTCTCCCAGCCTCCGTTGTTCATCTCGGACTCCAGCTTGCGGCTGATAGTTGCAGGAATCGAGTGTGACAACCAAACATCGCGTAGTAGCCGGTCGTACCGCTTCTGATTGAGGATAAGCTGGCGGTTGCGGCGGAGACCAGGGTCGACTTCGCCATGACGGTCGAGGTAGGGCGCGTAATGCCATGATCCGTTCGTGTTGTGCAGATAGAGAACCGTGCATTTACGAATATTGATGAAAAGACCGATGTTTTTGCCGCATCTATTATGGAAGACTGGTTAGCTGGAGAGTACTTGCAAGGAGTGGGAGGGTATAATGACTTTTGACGATGTTGGTTGCAGCCGCCAAGCTTGTTTGTCATGCAGCAGACTGCCTGTGAGCAGAATATTTCTCCGCAGAATAAACAGATACTGGGATCAGTGAGCTCCTTCTTCGAATTGGGGCAACGGCGACGGTTTGCCTCTTCAATAAGGCTATCGAAGTACTTGGGCAGGCCAACCAGCTCGAAGATAGCAGGGTGCGACAGACTGGGCCAGAGACGGTGGTCTTCGAAGCGGATGCCTGAGCGCGAGGCATTCCAGTGGAAGATCCATCCTGAAATGACTGCGTCGAAGGGGCTGTTCGTCTTTCGCGCGGGCTTGACAGACATGAGAATCTCATCAAGAGAAGGTAGTTGAAGTGCTTTGGTTAGGCGCTCAAGCTCAGAGGACTCCACATCGGCGAATCCTGTGTTAGGGAACTCGACGCCGTGCTGAACATGAAGAAGAATAACTGCCTTGCGCAGGAATGCTAATCCGTAGCTCGTAACAAGTCGACGCACGGCAGTAATTATATCTGGGGTGGCAGTTTCCTCTCCATCTTTGACATAACCACTCTCAGCGGGGAAGGAGGAACCCTCAGCACGGCCAACCGAGTTCGCCTTCAGTTCAGCGACGATCGAGTCGAAGAACTGCCTGGTCACACCAAATTGCTCTTCAGATACATCAGCAGCCATAGTATGGTCCTCGGGGTGGGTGGCGAGTTCCTCTTTCAATCCCAGTGGCCAAAGGATGAAAGTGACAGCGACCTTAACAATCTCAGCCACGAAGCATATCTGGACAAGATGCCTGATATCAATATTAAGGACTGGAAGCAGAGACAACGATGACTCTGCAAAGAACACAAAGGTATCCACAGCGAGCAGAGGCTCAATGTTACGGACATCATTGAGCAAAGCTGTGCCACTCAAACAAGGGTGCCCAACGAGTAGCTGGCAGATCTTTTGACGATGCATCTCCTGGAACTCATTTGTTGGACTGCTTTTTGATGGTACTGTCGTGTGAAGACACCCAACAGCAGCATATGTCAAGACCGTCTCTGATAGAACGCGCAGATGGGTAAGCGTGAGCGAAGGAATTGTGTCGAGCAAAGTCAAGCCAGGCTCTGACTCGACACCACGCTGCGCGATCTCGACTGCAGCAATGCTGAAACCAAAGCTGCGAATTAGAGAATCGGTATGTACAAGATCTTCATTGCCATTCGCCTCAGAAGTGTTGTTGAACATCGAATTGATATGGTTCGCCGTGAGTGTGCTCTTGAGCCGCCTGTAGCTCTGAAGCAGTTCGGACACAGGGCTGTCCAAGGGACTCGACACTTGCTGAAGCGGGCTGGAAGGCGAGAGGTCTTCGGTGGGAGGGAAAACACCGGGCATAGGCAAGCGCGCTGGCGCGATGTATTGTGCAGGGGCAGTTGCTGGGAAAGAAGGGGCCCTCAGTTGGTCAATATTACTGGAAAGCGGAGGGACCAGGGTCTTAGACAAGTAGTCGATAAGGATGTCGGTATACGGTTGAGGATAGGCCTTTTCCTTCTCCATGAGGACTGGGAAGTTTTGATGTTGATTCAAGGCGTGCTTGAGTCCTGATTGAATCCACTGGTCGAATGATTCAGATGGACTGAGGGGGACAAGCGGAGACTCTTCCTTGCCCTTCCAGGTGATGGGGAGGAACGCATTTCCAAGAGCTTTGCAGAGAGGACAGACAAACTCCTTGAGATCAGTGTTCTCGGGATGGTGACGTGCAACCTGCTGAGAGTGTCGCCGCTGTGTCGCCGCAAAGTACTGCTCAAAACAGGAGTAATGCATTATGTGTCCACAGCCAGTAGTCACAGGCCCAGGAAGAGTACTCCTTGCGTTGAACCCTTTACTAAGTCCAATCTTTTCGCTAATGACTTCACCACCAGAAGAGTCAAGACGCTTGATGGTAGTATGGTTCTCTCCGGATACACCAAATGGTCGCAATTCTTCGGCGGACCTGTCCAGACTTGTGGGTGTTCTGAGCACCTCACGAATCCTATCGGAGTCCCTAATATCCGTCTGTCGCAGAATTGTGCTTTCATGAACCAAGGCAAAGGTACCGTAGAGCCTCGAATCGCTGGTCTCTTCCTGGCACAAGATACATGTTCCGCTAGGGTACTTCCATAGCTTTTTCTCTGGGGTAACGTCTGTATCGGACTCGAGGTCGCTGAAATCTTCTTCGCCCCAGTCGATGTTACCCTGTGTGTTCAGGAATTGTTGCTGCTGTTGCTGGAACTGCGCCATCACTTTGGCTTGCCTCTCCAATGCTTGCTTCTTCTTGATCTCCCTGTCATTATCCGCATCAATTGCAGGAGAGTTGGTGTCAATTCGGTCGAAGGGGAATTTGAGAGACGCAGTTGCCGATGAATACGTGCGAGGGCGCTTTTGCCACAGACGTTTGAGTATGTGTCGGATTTTAGGGCCAGATGCAGCGAAGTCAGTCGTGACGGAAATTCTCTCCAATAAACCAACAATAGTCAAATGGCCAGCCTTGATCTCTCGAGTCTTTGACAAAGCATTCCAGTTGAAAGAATTGGAATGCTCTTCTACCATATCAGTTTCCTCAGAATCATCTTCCAACACTGCTGCAAGGATAAGATGCAGAATCACTTGAAGGAAAGTCTCAACACGGGTCGGTGGGATAGTTGGTGTACACTCTTTTGATGAAATAACGTATTCCAAACATTGGTGAACAATCTGTGCAAACAGCATCGTTCCGGCGAATCGGGGGAGATCGGAGAACACGCCGGAGCTGATGGGTCGAAGCTTTGGCTCAAAAACAACGTCAGACGCATTCTTGCCTGTCTTTTTCGCCATCCATTCCCTGTAGATGTTTTCTGCTTCGTCTCTTTGGTTCTTTGTATAGTGTGCGCTGTATGGATCAATAAGATCGAGATGTTCGGGCTTCAGTTCGAAAGTACCAGAATCACTCAAGCCCTCGGGTGGGCGGAAGTTGGCGACATCTTCCAACACATCTTGGAACATATCCGAGTCCAGAAGCTTGTCGCTAAGGCGGGTCGAAAGGTCGGAGAAAGACAGCGGCTTGAAGCACAAGACATGAGCGATGTCACGTTTAATGTTTTCGCGGGTGAGATGAGTGCTGTCATCGATGGCAGTCAGAGATGTCCGGTCCGTCAAGAGGATCACCAGTAGATGGACAAATTCCTCTGCCACATCCACGATCTGGGCATCTTCATATCCAGGACGGGGCATGTAGTTTCGGGCCATCCAGTCGACCATGCCAAAGCGGTATGCAATGGAAGCAAGAACTCTGCTAGGATCACAAGTAACTAGGGCAGTCTGGAGAAGGAAGATATCTCTGTAGTAGGCAAAGTCACGCGAAGAGACTCCGCGGTACTGCGACATTTGATGCCGAAGGCTGAGACCATTGCGAACCCACATGCCAGCCTTCATTTGCGCCAGCCAAGCGCAAACTCGAAGTGGATAGTCGAACATGGCCAGGAGCAAGTCCTCCGGTCCAAGGGCAAGCAAAACATCATCAATACTACTAGGGTTTGCATTCTTAGCGGCATGGATCTCACTCCTCGCCGCGTTGGCAGCGGCAAAGAGAACCTCGCGCATAGTCTCGCTGCTTATGTCTCGTCCGCATTCAACAAGCCATGACAACGTGTAGTGAAGGGCGTGGTGGAAACTGATAGATCCACGTTCCACCACGAATTCAACTACGCGATGACACGGGACTTGACCAGATGCGCCTACCTCGAAATCGAAAGGTGGCAGCAGCTTGAATCTTACTTCATCCTTTATTTCTGCCTGGTCGAACCGCTTGCGTTCTACTCCAGCTGAATGGATAATCGCAGTAGTAGTGGTGGTCTCGATTGCCCTCAGCAGGTTGCCACCGTTCTCAGTTTCAGTGTTGCGGAAAGACTCGCAGAATTGGCGGCAAAGTCGGTTGATCTCTCGCATAAGAATCGATGCACTGATCCAAGCATCCGTCTCGTATTCAACGTGTTCACCAACAGCGCGGACATTAGGGCAAATACCCTGTGACAGCTTGACGAGGTCAAGGAATTGAGGAAGATATTGTTCCTCGGTCCGCACACGATGCTGTACATATTCAGATTGGAGAAGGTATCGCAGGTCAAGGAAAAAGTGGTAGAGACGTCTGTTTGTAACCGAGCCAGCATCAAATGCCAGCGTGGCGTTGGGGTTGACGGATTGTGGTTCACCGACTTGTCGCGTGGTCAAGAAGGTATATAGGATAGACATCACTTTAGTGAGGAAGTTGCCTCGCACGACGATCTCTTCCGTGATGGAGGGGGTGGTGAGAAGCTGCAATGAAAGGTTGACAATCGAGTGGTCAGGCTCTCGGTCCGCGATGAGGTACAGTTGAGCCAGAGCCGTGTACAATGCAGACAGACGAAGGCCCATAATGCGCTTGAACTGAGGAACATTGACAACGGTGCTAATGTAGAGATCACGCAAGTCGGTTCGTGTCTTCTTCCACAACCTCAAGTCATAGAGCACCATCCAGTCTAGGCGAGTACGCTGCCACAAGTCTTCATACGGAGGTACTTTTTCACCTGGACCAGGAATGGGCGGCCGAACTTGCCAGTGACTGTCTGTGTTGGAAGGCCTTTGCCGGTGCGAACCAGGAGTCTTGGGGATGGGGATATAGCCAGTAGGGGCGGATTCAGGACCTGGACTCTGAGATGCAGACGGGCCTCGTTCGGCAGAGGGTAGTTCTGCGGTTTGAGCCGGTGCCGGTCGAGGAGGTGGCGGCTGAGTGCCAGTCAGTCCGGCGAGGATGCGTTCTGCTAGAGCAAGTTCCTCATCTGCACCTGCCAAGACCATATCTTCATCTTCTTCCTGGTCACGAGAGAGTTCGATGTCCATTTCGTCGTCATCTTCATCATCAGCATCGTGTGCCTCGACATAGTCTTCGTCTTCATCTTCGTCTATACCATCTTCATCAAGCATGTCGTCTTCATCCTCGTCGGCGGTCAAGATGACCTGACCATGGTTAGGCAAATTGATCATGAGCGTACGACCTGGAAGGTTCTCAGTCCGCTGGTGATCGTCAATGCCCTTCATGCCAATATCTTCATTATATCCCCCACTGCCCTTCTTCCAGGGCGTAAGCATCTCCTCACAGATGATTTGTCTGAAAATCTCATTGTCCTCGAGGATTTCACAGCCGGCAATATCAGCCAACCACTCCACTATCGTTGTGCACATTTGCTCGCGGAAAGTGTCGCGCGCAGAGCGCACCGTGACGGTAACTTTGATCTCCTCAATAATTTTAGAAACACCTAAGAGTCTGTTCAGGTCCTTCGAATACTTTATCACACTGCGGCCCATATCGTTTGTTTCATGAGCCCGCGCAAGGCCAAAGCTATCTCTTTCGCGACAAGCACGGGTGACCTGATGAGAAACATCGCGAATTGTGTGCTTCTCATCGTTCCACAGCATGACCGCAAATTCCGGTTCTTCTTCCTCTTCGTCGCCAGCGCCATACCAGTCCGGACGCAACCGAGAGGCCTCCTCATCTTGCCTGATGCCCTCGACAGTCTTCGGCAGCCGCAATTGCTCCGGGGAGCAAGAGATAACATCGCAGAAATAGTCGAGTGCACGGGATATAGTCAGGCGAATTGAATCCACAAGCTCAGAAGGCAATGGCCGCTGCGCCCGTTTACCCTTGGCATTACCACTATCGGTATGGATTGCGCAAAACAGCGGAAGGCGCCATGCTTCGTCATCACCACAATCACAGCAGCCACAGTTTCCGGAGGAAAGCGAAATCTGATATTGATGTCCGGTGTGATCCGATGAGTCGAAACATCGACTGCACAACACGCACGTATCATCCGCCGCACAGGTCACGCATCGGTATGTGGCTTCCCCAGCACGGAAGATATGACCGCAGCGCTTGCCCCTCGCTGCCTCACTGTACTCAGCTCCTTCCCGGGCACCTTGAGCCTCCGCCAGTTTCCATGGTCCGGCCGGAGTTCCTTCTGGGAACAGCTGTTGTAACAGATCTGTGTTGTGTCCGACAAGCGATCGGAAAAGAAGCTCTAGCAGGTCCTTCTCGGCAGCGGGCCCATAGCGGAAATTGTGTTTCTTGGGCAAACGGAGAAGACCATCACCGAGCAGCTTCTCACATTCCCCGAGCATGAGCATGATTTGTCGTTGTGGCCGGGCTATTGTAGCGGCCGCTGGGGCTATCACAAGTGGGTGATGGAACGGAGCGCCGTTGTCGCGACGATGCGCTCAAGGTAGTAATGGTCCGACGCAGGTGGTTTCTTCGCGGGTATGCAGGCTAAAAAGAAATTTTCAAGTGAGAGTTCAGAAGATCGGTCCGGATCGAGTCGATAAGGTTCTCAGATGTAGTTCACGTTGCTCACACACTAATACTTTGTGGTGGGGGGAAGGTGAGAGCAACGGGTGAAGGTGGACCAATGCAGGCGAGCAGATCAGCACAGAGACGGTGAAGTCATACGTGGTTAAAATTTGAATGTGGAGCTCAAGGTCCAAAAGGACAAAAAGGGACTACAAGAAATCAAATTAGGAATCGTTTGTAGAGACCGGAAGGTGACATATTTCGCTATGACATCGATGGAACCGGTCTCCCAGTAAACGCCACATCCACGGCCTGACCACCTACAGAAAACACGCCACAGTTTGAACACTTGAAGTTATAAAGATAGTTATAGCCGCTTATGGGGCCTCTTCCCAGATGTACTTGATGATGAAAGACTTTAATAATCTGATCTACTTGACTCAAGCATGATCTTAGGGGCTTTACTTGCAAGAACACTCCGTGTGTTTTTGATGTATACGAAGGCGGTAAAACGCATAAACCATACATACAGCGGACCAGGAGGATTGCAAGTCAAAATACAGATTTCCATCTATCACGTACAAGCCCACATATGGGATGAGAAACAATAGGCATGAGCTTCGCTGGCTTTTCCATGCCCCTTTACCCGCGGTAGGGTATACCCAACATCACTTTCGGCAAGTCCATTTACTCCTCGTCCTCCTCCTCCTTAACCATATAACGGTGCTTGATGTCCTTCCATTGGCGCTGTAGGGTGAGAGAAAAATGGTCAGCGTGGGTCCTAGCCTCGGGTATTGTAGACGGTCCATCGGGAAAGAGGTTCACATACGCCCTGGTTCCAGCTGTCCCAGACCTTGTTGGAGGTGATGTCGAAGGCACTGTGTTGGCATTTCGTGGTCAGTCTTTCGTATTAAGGTGCGACATGTCTAGCATGCTCGGAGATTCGATATAACCCACAGCTCAAAAGCGAAGGCGCCGGCAAAAGCAGTGGTCAGGAGAACAGTGTTCTTGCGGATGAAGGTCCTAAACACAGACAAGAATGCCTCGGTTAGTTTTCAATTGGACAATTTCGATCGCGATCGTAGGACCTAGGAAGGGGAGACATGCGAGTAGATAACGTTTGCGAGCTGTCATGCGAGAGGTCAGTCAGTACTGATGGCAGTGCAAATAGGGGAACTGGGAGAGGGAGTATAAACATACGCCAGCCATTGTGAGGGATTGGGGTGTTTTCACACGACCTAAATTAAAGGATTGGACTGGAGGATGGGGCAACGAGAGGTGAAGTTGTGAGGTTGAAGTTGCGAAGGCTGAATCTGCGGGAATTGCCGGTACGCTGATTGGCCGAGCCTCCGGCCTTCCGCACTCAACTTTCAATGTTCGCGTTGTTTTTCTCTTTCGATCTTTAAAGCTATTGCTCTCTGCCTTGGAGCTTGACTCTGTCAAGTTGCTATCGGATATTTCTCATTTTACCATTCATTACACAAATTTGACCCTCCACACCACACCATGGCCTCCAACGTCGCCAGGTCCGGCATCACCACCAATGCCCAAACCGGCGAACGATATATTCCCTCCTCAGTCCGTGCCGACGGTTCTAAGCGCAAAGAGATCCGCGTACGCCCTGGCTACAAGCCCCCCCGAGGACGTCGAACTATACAAGAACCGGGCTGCGGCTGCATGGAAGAACCGCGGAAAAGGCGGGGTGCCGGGTGCGGAAACCTTGAGTAGCGAAGACGACAAGACCAAGGTCGCAGCGAAATCTACAATTACCCCCACCACTGCCGCTAGCAACAAGAACGCTAAACGCCGCGAAGCCAAACGAAATGCGAAGGAAACCGACGAAGCCGGCCCCACCGCTGAGGGCAAGGGCGCAGAATCAAACAACTGGCGTGTCCCCGCACCCGCACCTAAGAAGGAAGAAAAGCCTACTGAAGAGCCGGTTGACCTCGAGGCCGAGAAGGAGAAGAAAGCCCGCAGTCTGAAGAAGAAACTCCGCCAGGCGCGGGATCTTCGCGACAAGAAGCAGCAGGGAGAGGCCCTGTTGCCCGAGCAGTTGGAGAAGGTCATCAAGATTCAGGAACTTGTGCGGCAGCTGGACGTGTTGGGCTTTGATTCCAATGGTGATAAGAAGAATGGTGAAAGCAATGAGATTCCTTGAATGCCTTTTTGAACCTTAATCGCGGGGTAAGATCAGATTCAATACCCCATGTCCATGTGTTGAGTATATGCCCATATGCATATAATCATCACTAGGGCTACCTGCAACCACCCTGGGACGTCCGTTGGGGGCTATCAGACTATCCTATATCATTGTGACAAGTGATGAGAAGTGGGATGTGAGATATATTACCTTCATGGCAGGATAGATTGCCACCAATCGGTTCCAGCCTTCCAGTCACCATCGCTTCGACTGCGAGGGATTCAGGCTGCTGTCACATCTATCCGATTCCCTCGATCCGGAGTCTGGGTGCCTCCCCGCCCTTGATCCTGAATTGAGATCTGAGAACTGAGGAGAGTAACAGACTTCATAAATGGAACAAATCCAACGTTCTGTTGACCGAACATGGGCTGGAATTGGATTAGACATTAGAAAGTGAACATCTGAAACATTTGATATCCGGCTAATGCCGTCGATTTCCAACTTTCAACATGAAAAATATATATTACAATGATACATTTACTATACATGTCTTAAACCTTCGTGTACATTCCCAAGCACAAGTAGCCAAGCCACATGATCCAGTCACATGGTATCAGATTTCGGAGTCAACAAGACGAACAGGAGACGTCACAATGCCACCCTGGAGTCTCCAACGTTTATAATCAAAGGAAGTCCATGGGCGCCACGGACTAGGCTCATCATTGAGCTGGATTCTTCCAATGCCGTAGGTGGCAGAGAGAATACCCTGCTTGACACAATCGCCCACACTTACGCCATTATACCAGTTTCCCGCGAGAATAAGCCGGTTGTAGTACTCCCTGCGAACTGTGTGCGAGAGCTTATACATACGGTCCAGATGGCCGACTGTGTACTGAGGAATAGCATCCTTCTGGAGACGACTCCGTGCGACAGTCGGAGTATCGGTGATATTCATGTGTCTCTTGAGCATGTCGCGGGCCATTTTCACTGCAGTGTCGTGGTCTGGATACTCTTCGAAACCATCCCAGTAATGTCCACCTAGCATGACGGTGAGTTTCGTTCCAGGTGCAGAATCTTGGCTGACTTCAGATGATGAAGGGTCCGTTCCGTTCCCTACACTAGAGGACGAGGCGAAGATGACACCAAGTCCACATTCTGGGTTCTGCTTGTAGGGGATCGAACGCGGTATGAGGTATCCAAAGCCATCCTCCACGGGTAGAAGGTTGGGATTTGGGTAATAGAGATTAACGACCATTACCGTCACGGCGTAGTTCTGTTTGCGTAATAGAGACGGGGTTAAGCCGGCAGGGATCACCTCGGCAGATGCCTGTTCGGATTTGGGCATGATGTTCGCGAGTGACGCTGGAGGGATAGTGGAGATGACATATCGATACGAAGATGTCTTGAGTTGACTGTGCTTGGGTGACCAATATTCCATCTATTGACAGTCAGCATCAATTTCAGGGCCCAGGGAGTTCAGGGACATAGCATTGCAATGCAGAATAATTCACATACAGCAATGGAAGCAGTAGACTCTGCCCATGCACTCAAAGCTTTTAACTCTGTGTTTAATCGGAGGTCGACTTTGCCGGATGCTTTCAATGAAGCAATCAGTGCTCGAATAAGCTGGTCAACTCCCCTCTTGAAGGTGAAAGTACTAGCTCCGGCCGCGAGGACTTCTAAATCATGCTGACGGCGCACTAATTCGGAGCCTGCAGGCATGGCGTCTATGGCCATAAAATCATCCATGTTCCGAGTCCTCGTTTTAGAGATTGACCTGGAGATAAGAGATGCCGTAACTCCACCAGAAACCAACCCACCGATGCCCCCAATGCCTCCCTCAAGATTGCGGATGCTACCCAACAGTGCTTGGGCACTCAATCGATCGATATCACCAGCATAAATCCCATGGTACACAGCGGAGACTAGATTATCTGCAACATTGGGGCCGAAACGACGTCTGATGAAGTCCGCAACAGACTCATCCTTCGCCCATTCGGTTGGGTGCCGGGGCGGAGTGAAGACATCCTTCGCTATCCCCGAAAGAAATTTGTTAAATAGCGGCTCTCGCATAGTATCCACAAAAGTTTGCAAGTTCTCCCCGAAAGAGAGTTCAGGCTTTGGCGCCGGCATGCGAACGAGACGGTCCGGGTAGTAAATGTAACGATTTCGGGCCGCGGGGCTAGTGTTGGGGGTAACAATGAGGTCGTCGTACAAGCCTAAATTTGTAGCCTTTTAATAGGGTCAGCATATGAAAGCCTATCGGTTTTGAGTATGCACACACGAGCAATACTCACCAGGTAAAGCAGAGGGAGTGACCCTGGCAGCGAGCTTCTTAAGGTCCGCGGCCCATACTCAAACACGACATTGCCACCATCAACCGGAACTGTTTCAGAATTGATCCAACCACCGAGCCGGTCCGTTTTCTCGAACAAGTCGACACGTTTGCATGAAGGGTCTTGCACGAGTTGCCAGGCGGCTGTGAGTCCAGTGATGCCACCACCAAGAACGGCGGCAGTGTATGCGCGCTTTTGATCATTGAGATGAATCAATTGCGTTCGTCCTGGTCTTACTGCTCTAGAGACACATGGTAGCAACATCTCTGCTGATCAGAGCAACGTTCGGTGGTGGGATAATTAAAGCTAAACCCGAAGGTCCTCGGGAGCTTCCGTCCTTACTTAAGCTACGCGAGGAGCCCTGAAGACCTCGGGAGGTCCCTCGTCTGCCTACAGCAATCCTACTAGCTTGCACAATGGTTCATGAGACGTTTCGCGAATTCATCTTCGCTTCGGTATTATTCTTTTGAAGATCAACGGGGGAATCTATGAACAGACCAGATAATAGTATCTGAAACAAAAGCAAATGCATAAAGAGTATCAACGCCATTCCCTCCAGCCATTCCTCGTTCATTGATCAAGATCGGATTGTACAAAGTATTCTTCGCTTCAGAAACAGACTGTTGTGGGATGTGTGTTTTTTCAATTTTTCTTCATTGACAGTCATGTCAGGCGGAGTCACGCAGTCAGCTCCTGGCTTTGGCTCTGAGTGTTCTCCTCGGTCTCCGGTTTGATTAACTCTTGCGGTCCATCCACATCCGTAACAAACTTGCGCTCACTGACATGCTCTCCAGAGCGCGGAGTCCACACCTTGTCGGTGTAAGCACCGCGCTGGCCCTCGGTGTGCTTATAGGGGCACTTGGGGTTCAAGCAGGGATTGAACTTGCAGGCGGTCTCGACATGTGTAAACTTGCATCCTTCGGTCTTGCAGTCGGCTCCATTGCGGCAGACTGGCATACTCGGGTGCTTGAAGGGGCAGGTGGGGTTGGTACAGTGAGGGAAAAACCGACACATGGCCTCTGCCTGGTGAGCGGATCGCACTGCTGGTGAAGGGTGGCGTCCGGTGCATTTCTTGTTCTTGCAAGCTGCACCGAATGAGCAAGTATCGGTAGGATCGATTGAAGTACCTTCGGGGGCGGCAGGTGATTGATGGGCGAACGGGCAATCTTGCCGCGAGCATCGTTGGTTGAAGCGACACACAGTGTCGGGGTTGCTTTCATCTTGTTCACCACCCGTTGTGCTGTCCATGTCCACATCTGCTCCTTCTGCCGCTCTCGGCTTGTTGTATCCGCGCTTTCCTCCACGCTGACCACCTCGCTCGACCCGATTGAAGAGCGAACGACCCTGAGGGCCATTCTGGGAACCAGTTTGAAAAGCGGGGTTGACAGCGGGTGGCATGAAGCCAGGCATGAATTGAGACATCATGCGAGCTTGTTCTTCCAACATCGACATAAGCTGCATCTGGTTTTCGGGGGTCATCTGCATCACGGGGTTGCCTTGCATTCCCATGGCACGGCCACCGCGACCATTTTGTTGTCCGCCTCTCATTTGACCTCGGCCATTGTGACCGATGCGCCCGTTTCCTTGTCCGCGCACACGGTGTAGGGCTGCATCCGAGCCACGATCTAGGTTTCGATTGATTTGGTTCAACATCCTTCCCTTGCCGCCTCTGCCGTTGCGCATCGCTTTCGGTCCTGTGGGGCTATTGAGGAGCACTGTCAGCATGTTATAGACATTAGCAGAAGGCATGGTAAAACCTACATCTCGTTTCCGGCCTCCGCCATCTCAGCATCCTGGCCGTTGGCCTCTCCGAACGGATTGGACGTCGTTTGAGCCGCGTTTTCGAATTCCATGGCCGAAGGGTTCAACTGGCCCATGGCAGTGTCGGTCGAGGCTGGAGCAGCCCCGTTGATTTGTTGGTTGAGCAACTCGACCTGAGTGAAAAGCCATTGTGAAAACTCGAGGGCCGCAGTGTCACCTTCCTGAAGTCCAAGAAAATCGTTTGAAAGCTCGGTGGCGATTTGCTCTTCGGTCTTGCCGTTGACCAGCATGAGAACGATGTATTCGATTAGCGGTGACTCTTGGCCATCACTCCAACCCATCTCCACCAATTTCGGCTGGATGACATTTGCGACTGCTCGCGCAAGAGGCGTGTCCAAAGTGATTTGAGGCAGCATGGCGAAGGCGATTGTAGAGTCAGGGACAAGTGAAAGGTTGGTGAGAAATTCACAAAGAGGGAGCAGTGCTGATAAAAGAACTTGCGCCACCCGATAAAGGCGTTTCGGATCTTATCGGCGCAACTAACAATGAAGATGCGATGGAAACGGTAGGTAATAGCAGTTGAGGTTAGAAGTGAGTTTAATAGACCAGTAACAGGTTCTGGTAGAGAAAGCAAGACTTTAGCAAGCAGATTGAAGTGAAGCTGAAGACCCGACGACCAAAACGGATGTTTGATCACGTGGCTGTGGCTGGTCGGCGGTGAGGTGGGGCAGTACATACAATGCAAAAAGCACCAGGTCAATTTTGGTATCAATGAAGAGAAGCTCATGCTTTGATCGAACTGTCTTTTAATGGTGAGATGAAAGAGACAAGAAATCTGACTTGTTGAAAGACATAAGGAGTGGGATTTGCAACTACTGAAATTCGGGTTTATATATTCACAATGGCTATTGTTCCGCCACCAAGCTATTGAGTCGGTTGTTGCGAATGGGGCTAAATGGGTTCTATATACAAAGAGAAGTATCCAGACAAAGAACCCACGATCAAATGACGTCTGAGAAAGGAATAGCAATTGTCTCAAGGCTTCTAGGTCTCGTAGCCTGAGGCATGAAGATATTATACCTGAAATATCAGGCATATTATACTGCGTCAGGCCTTTGTGAAAAGCTTGTACGCACAACTAGTTATGCGGCGCAGGGAGGTTTATGTGGCTGCAGGCCACCTATCTACAAAGCGCTGTCGATCTCCCCGCTCGGAATCATATGCCATCAACCCCTGTCTGCCGAGGTGTCATGTCTTGACCATGTGGCATCTTCCCCAGATCGTCGGTGTCCCCACAATAATTATACGGTGTGAAACCGAGACCACAACTGAATGCTGTGGGGAGATGTGCCTAGGCCAGCCCCATATTGCAATATAAAATTAATGAGAGGGATCAATGAACAAAGGATGAAGTCACATAATGCGGGGTTCGCAAGCACGGCTCCTTTAGGCCATCCTCTACACCTATTTAGGGCATGGGGAACACACATCATTGGATACTAAGTGTTCAGAAGTATTCTCTGAAACAAGCGTGGTTGTGTTCCCAGATTGATAAACGCTGCAACCCGTATGGTTCATACTACTTGACAAGTTCGTCTTCATAACTAGCCTTCCCTGCCGTATGTTATGCAACATACCAGTCCTTTTTCTCTTATTCTGAACGCGCCCTCGAAGGCAGAAGCCAGACTAGACCCAACTTGGTATAGCCTAACGGCGCTATGATTGAAGACCTCCTCGCCGGGACGACATTCAGTCGCGCCTCAGTATGGCTTCTAGGACTATTCGTTGCATTCTGCGTATTCCGGAAGTTCCAAGCTTCAGCACAAATCGCCCGTCTCGGTGTCAGAGCTCCCAAAATTGGGTTCCGGCTCCCATACGCTCTTGATTTCATCTTCCAAGGTTACCAAGCCAATCAAGTGAACCGCGACATAGAGTTCTGGGATACAAAAGTCGGCCAAGCGGGCGGTCTAACAAATGTGAAGACAGCCGAACTAGACGCTGGCATTTCCACCCGTATGGTTATCACCAAGGACCCAGAAAATATCAAGGCCCTCCTCACTGGTCAGTTCGCCGACTACGGCAAGGGCGAGCCCTTTCACCAGGAGTGGAAGGAGTTCCTTGGCGACAGCATCTTTACCACAGACGGAGAACTATGGTCTCGCTCCCGCCAGCTCATCCGTCCCATGTTCGTGCGTGACCGCATCGTCGACACGGAAATCTTCGAGAAACATGTTCAGAAACTCATCCCGCTTCTCGGCGGCAGCGACTCACCCAGCAGCAGCAAGGTAGTGGACGTCGGATCACTCTTCTTCCGGTATACCCTCGATGCAGCAACAGATTACCTGCTCGGCCAGGGCACAGACAGTCTAGATAACCCGGCAACACGGTTCGCCGAAGCGTTTAGATACGTGCAACAGCGCCAAGCGGAGTACTTCCGTTTCGGGTGAGTGATGAGGCTCGATCCTGTGCGACGCAAGCACAGCCTTTCATTGGAGCTCACAGAACCTAATCTAACATTGAACCCTGAAACAGAGTCTTCAGCTACTTCATGCCACGCACCGAATTCCGCAAGAACCTCAAGATCATGGACGAGTTTATTCAGCCATACATTCAAACCGTCCTCGCCCACTCACCCGACGAACTCAATGAGAAGCTCTCAAAGCACGAGACCTTCCTCGATGCCCTGGCCAGCTTTACCCGTGATCCCCGGGTCCTCCGTGACCAACTTGTCGCGGTGCTCCTCGCAGGCCGCGACACAACAGCTGCCACACTATCATTCTGCCTCTTCGAGCTCTCGCGCAACCCAGAAGTTGTCGTCAAGCTGCGCGATGAAATCCGCAATAGACTTGGCGTCGGCGCCAACGCCCAGAAACCCAGCTACACCGATCTCAAGGAGATGAAGTATCTCAACGCAGTGTTGCACGAGACGATGCGTTTGTATCCAGTCGTGCCCTTCAACGTACGCTACTCTTTACACGATACGACGCTTCCACGTGGCGGTGGGCCGGATGGGCTAGCGCCTGTGGGTGTGCGTGCAAACTCACGGGTTGTCTACTCGACGATGTTGATGCAGCGGGATCCTGATCTGTATGACGGCCCTGGATCGAAGAACTACTTCGATCCTGGGAAGTGGATTCCTGAGAGGTGGGTTTCCGGCTGGCAGCCCAGACCGTGGCATTTCATTCCGTTTAATGGTGGACCGCGGATTTGTATTGGGCAGCAATTTGCTATTATTGAGATGGGGTACACAGTTATTCGGATTTTGCAGGCTTATGAGCGCATTATTGCACTGCCGGTTGGTGGGAAAGACAAAGTTGAAGATCCGGTGCTTCGGTTTGAAGTTACTCTCAGTCCGGGCTCCGAGTTGAATTGCGTTTTCCTCAAGGAGGGTGAAGAAGCTGTGCGAAGTGGCGCTAAGGCAAGAGTTGCTTGAGGTATAGTTGATTCTTCGAACTACAGTATGATACGATATCTTTCTTTAAGACATGAATTTATGCCCTGCTTTTAGCTTTTGGAACAAGGTAGAGTTCATATTCTTGCATTCTTAGTATCCCATAGGTAGGTCTAAGCGGAATTATACCCCCCATAAGAAATCTCTAAAAGCCCTACAATAAGGCTCCATTATAAATTTTTGATGCATTCATGCAGTTTGTGGTAGATTTTATTTTGCTTTTTGCTAGATCTTCCCAGGCTTTGTGCCTTTGTCTCCTTTGTCCCATGAAGCTAATTAGATAGAGACCATCATCAGCATACATCCTATTGACTCTCCTGTTGATCACCTCTTTCTTCTCTTCGTAGATCTGGGGACGCAGACCCAATCAATTCCAAATCCTGGCATAACTACGTGTACATGAACAAAGCCTTCAATAGCAAGTCGTTGTCAACCTAGCAGAGACAGCTACATTAGTCCCGGCAACAGCTGACACCATTTTAGTCGTCTTACAACTTCATTCAGAATACCTAATGAACGAGGATCTATGTGCCGAATTGGATTCTCTTACTGTTGCACTTTTTGGCATACAATACTATCAAATACGGCGGTTTGGCCGAGTGGTCTAAGGCGATTGACTAGAACTTTCATGAGATCAAGATCTTTGGATCTTGAGATCAAGCATTCTTTATCAATTCCGTTCGCGGGCGCATGTTCGAATCATGCAGCCGTCGTAAAACTTTTTGCTTCCCTAGCCTAGTGTGGCGAGACATCTACAGAACTAAGAAGACTGGAATAGATAAAAGGCAAAAGGCAGATCTGGTCTTTACTATACCTAACTGCCTTACCCTACCTACTTATTGTATATCATGTTCTAATTCAAATATTTGATATAGTATATAAGCTATTAATTTCCTAGATAGCTAAATTCTATGTGAACCCTAACAAAAGGGAAAATTTGCCTTTGGGTGCTAACCGATTTGGGTTACTCTACTTGGCACTTGGCAGAACCATATTAGGAAATCCACACTAGTCCCCCCTATGCCTTGTCACGTAGATTAAGGGTGTAGCAAAAATTTAACGACGGCTGCATGATTCGAACATGCGCCCGCGAACGGAATTGATAAAGAATGCTTGATCTCAAGATTCAAAGATCTTGATCTCATGAAGGTTCTAGTCAATCGCCTTAGACCACTCGGCCAAACCGCCGTAGATGAGAAAATGTTTTCTAGATTTTGCATTGCGAGGCATTGCGAGGAATTGCGAGGAAGACCAAAGATATCATACGTTGAGGTAGTCATTCTTCTTAGTTCATTCTTGCCGTCTCCTCCTTCTCAGGAGTGGATCGGCTTACTCTAGAGCAAAAAACCTTTACAGATCCTCCATGCTACTCACATAAGTATTGAAGTAGAAAGATTCCAGTCTTGACTTAGTAAATCTGTCAGTGTTGATCTACATCAGTTTAAAGGCACTTCCTTCAACTCTATTACCTTATTAGTGTATACCTCCCTGTGGAATCTTAGGTGAGTATATAGTGTCTCGCAAATACTGAATCTGGATCTTTCACAACCCCCAGACCCTATGTATTCAGCTGAAACAGCTAGAATTTGAAACCTAGCTACATCTGGACTCGTTGCCATTGGTGGCCAATTGCGAGTGACAGGCACCCAATTGGAAACCAGTCCTCCTATACCAATTTGCTCTTCTTGTTTTCCTCATAAGCCTATGATCTGGAAAATTAGGGCTATATGGGTTTCTCCAAGTGGTCTAAGGCGATTATGCTTTCACTACTTAAATAAGTCTACTTCCACTTAAAAATTCCGTCAGCTTGAAATTGATTCCGCTCGCGGGCGCATTCGAATCATGTAGCCGTTGTTGCAGTCTTTTTGCCTAAATCAGGCCTAGTTCTAGGGAGCTTGCAAAGTAGAAACTCTAGTAGTGTAATACTCTTCTGCACAAGTCATCTTCTTGAGAAATAAGAATACAATTAGTAGAATACAATTAGTAGGAGTTTGACTGCCGCTTCCGTAGTTTCCTAAGTCTTTGCAAAATCTCCACTTTCCGCAGCTCCATGAACAAATCCTCTTCATCTGCATCATCCAAATCACATAGCACACTACCCAACCCCGTCCGTACAGGTGGATATGTGGCTTCGATCTCCTTGACTGAGACATAAGCTCTCTCTTTGACAGCTGCAATGTATGTGGAGCTCTTAACCATATCAGAGACCAAAGGAGTATCCGGGATCTGTACTACTTTAGGTGGAGGCAGATCGGGATTCTTCGCCAGTGCATATGTGCCGTTCTTGGGACCAACGACTTCTTTTTGCTCGGTGCTCTTAGATCCCACCCAGCCTCTACTCATCTGCACAGCTTTTTCCCATTGTCCGAATTTAGCAGCACTCTCTTGTCGCGGAATTTGGGGCTCGAAGACCACGCCACCAGAACGATTGATATCGCGTAGCTCGGCAAAATTGTGCCATAGTCCAACAGCAAGGCCTGCTGCAATTGCTGCACCGAGAGCTGTAGTTTCACGCATCTTGGGGCGGTAGACAGGGATAGATATTAGGTCTGCTTGAGTCTATGTTTGAGGTGAGATTAATTCTTGTTCAAAGTTCATCAAGGTAGAAGGCGTCGGTAGTTTCTTACCTGCATTGCCAAGTCTGAGTTGCTCATACCCCCATCTACAGCCAGTTCGGAGAGTGTATGGCCGCTGTCTTTCTCCATTGCGTCTAGGATGGCTTTAGTCTGGAAGCAGGTTGCCTCTAGAGTAGCACGTGCGATATGGCCCTTTTGGGTGTATTGGGTGATCCCAACTGCAACTGTCAGATAAAATATCACAGTCAGGTAATGAGAAACTCACAGATTGTTCCTTTAGCGTCATCAATCCAATAAGGTGCGAAAAGTCCACTGAAGGCAGTGACAAACACACATCCACCATTGTCTTGCACCGAGTAGGCAAGGTCATTGACCTCCTTAGACTCCTGGAAGAAATTCAAGTTATTCTGCAAGAATTTAATCCCTGACCCAGCAACAGCGATGCTTCCCTCAAGTGCATAGATAGGTCTCCCACCAAAGTGGTAAGCCACCGTAGCCAGTAGTCCATGTGTCGAGAACACGGGCTTGTCACCAACATTGTACAAAAGAAAGCACCCAGTGCCATAAGTGTTCTTCGCCATTCCAGGCGAGAACCCTTTCTGCCCAACCAACGCCGCAGACTGATCTCCCAGACACCCCATAATAGGAACCTGCGCCAACGGCCCAGAAGCAACAACTCCATACGCCGTCGCGTCAGACGATGGCACAATCCTAGGCAAATGAACCTTCCCCCCTGATCCCAAAAAAGTCCAGGAGCGTCTGATCGTACTGCAACGTCTCCAGGTTCACAAACATGGTCCGCGAAGCGTTTGTCGAATCCGAGACAAAGACGTTGGCAGCCACGCCACCGTTCAAACGGTATACCAGCCAAGCATCGACGGTACCAAACGCCAGCGTGCCGCGGTCAAATGCATCTTTCACTCTTGGGACATGCGACAGCATCCAGAGCAGCTTTGTAGCCGACGAGTAGGTTGACAGCGGCAGACCGCAGAGAGTCTGGAGCTGTGCAGCCCCTGGTTTCTGTTTCAGTTCTGCAACGATCGCCTGCGAGCGCGTGTCTGTCCATACAATGGCATTGTACAGGGGCTCGCCGGTCTCGTGGTCCCAGACTATAGTTGTTTCGCGCTGGTTGGTTATTCCGATACTCTGGATGCTGCTCCGGGTGTGGCCTTGTGCTTCGAAGTTCTGGACGGCTTCTTCGATGCAGGTCTCTACTGAGGTTACGATCTCGAGAGGGTCGTGTTCGTGCCAACTAGAAGTGATTAATTTTTCATACAAGGTGGGCTTTCGGTCTGGCTATTGGATTGGACTGGGACTTACCCCGGGTTCGGGTAGATTTGGCTGAACTCGACTTGATGTGATGCTACTGGGTCGCCCTCGTGGTTGAAGATCAAAAATCTGGTGCTCGTTGTGCCTTGGTCGATCGATCCCACAAAGGTATCTGAGGGCTGCATGGTTATGGATAGAGGAATCTACGGAGGAAAACAAATTGAGTTGGCTATTTGCGCATGACATGAGATGTCAAACCTGGCGATACAAAGGAAGAACTCGAGATACAGCCCCAAATACATAAATAAAAGACTTCGTACATAAGAACTTCACGGTCACACAGCGGGGTGCTGATTCATGGAATGAGGGGAAGACACCGAGGGAAGGGATTGGTGGGATTATCCCCTGGTCAGACGTGAGATGAGAAAACGGGCTGTGCGGCGACATGTATTGGCTCTTCGTATAGACTCTTGGGATTCTTGGAACTTTGAAAACTTGTGGAATTAGCCAAGTGTCAGTGCACTTTGGACTCATTAGGGAAAAGATATCCTCAGGAAAAGGGCTCTTTCGTCCCGACTTCCCCGAAACCCTGCCAGCATGACCTCCATGCATATTGTGGAGAGAGATCAGCAGACGATTGACGACTCGGTTCATTTGGCGAAGTGTCAGATCCAACTTGGTGGGGAATTGCGCACTGACTCGGTCTTATTCCATTGTCATATTAAACAGGACATCTATAGATGGCCCAAATTGCAACTGCTAGGCCGGAATTGAAATTTTATCTGCAAGTCTATATTTGTCTTTTTCTTTCACAGTGAATACACTGCTAACTGGGGGACATCTCTATCTACAACACTCGCAGAGTCAAATCCGGACAACCCCGGTCTCGGTGATACTACCTCCAAGCATATGGTCACACGGTCAACGGTCAATTGTGTCACTACGGACGAGAAATGAAAAGAAGCAAGAAAATACTACCCTCAGTATCATCATTATCGGAAAAGACCAATCTCTTTCCGCTGCTCTCGCCTCCTTTTGGAGAAGCCTGCCGCAAGGTGACACAGTTTGGACTTTCTAGAAAATTACAAGTGGGCCTGCGTGAGGTCTGGCAACCCGACGAGTGGATGAGTAACAGAAGACATACAAGCTTCTCCTACAGCCATGACAGAGGCAAATACCGGTAAGCGGGAACTATACACAACATTGTGGTGTCCAAGAATTACCCAAAGAATACAACCCAACCGGGATCGGACAGTGACTTCCGGCTGCCCAGGCCAAACGGCCCTTCCTACAAACGACCCCTGAAATGAACTATGAGCAGAGTGCGCTGTCAGAAAATTCTGCTGTGTGTGGAAGGGAAACAAAAAAAAAAAACAAAAACACGGCAACGAAAGGCACAATGGCCGGCCTGGCCAGTTCAATAAAAGGGATATGTGCACTTGATGATTCCGAGTCTATCCGGATTTGACTTCAGCTGATATCTTTCCTGCAAGCTTGAACGCCCTCTGAAGCTCTGGAGCTTGGAACCAGGAGGACAAGAGACACACAGACACACTCTCTTCCAGGACAAGACCCTTCATCAGCCAATCGAACCACCGTCTTGTACGAAGGGCAGCACAGATTAAGAGCAAAGGGTTGGTTACACGGTCGTTCCTGGTTCTTCGTTGTTGCTATACCGGAAGGACTGCCATATCATTTTCGCGTGGTTGGCGAGATTCCCCCCCGGTTGGTCGTACTATATCAACTCGAAGCCCCAACCCTGGCTTGCGGAGCTTGGGTTCTCCCTTCGATGGCTACCTGGAAAGAGCTTGAACTTGATTCAATGTCAAAAGTACACCGTGAAACTCTCTCCTCTGCTACTCATGACAGTGGCTGTGGATCGCTGTGTCTGACTGATAAGAATGAAACGGCTATCCATCATATCAACCCGGAAGTCGAAAGCCCTTATACTCAGCCCTTGGTCTGGTTCAAAGTGAGAGAGTACTGCCGTGATGCGTTCTCAGAGTTCTTTGGGACGATGATCCTGATTTTATTTGGGGACGGGGTCGTTGCTCAGGTACTACTCAGTCATGGCCAGAAGGGTGACTACCAATCTATTTCTTGGGGATGGGGGTAAGGCTCTTCTTCTTTTTTATCACCACTCAATACACTATTCTAACCAATCCCATTGAACAGACTCGGCGTCATGCTCGGAATTTACGCCAGCGGGGCATCAGGAGGCCACATCAATCCCGCCGTGACATTTGCAAACTGCGTCCTCCGCGGCTTTCCCTGGCCCAAATTCCCCGTGTACGCACTAGCCCAGATCCTCGGTGCAATGTGCGGTGCTGCTATCGTGTACGGCAACTATAAGTCAGCCATCAACGTCTACGAGGGCGGGCCAAATATCCGCACAGTCCCCGGCTACTCGACGACAGCAACAGGCGGCATCTTCTGCACCTACCCAGCAGAATTCATGACAAAACCGGGGCAGTTCTTCTCAGAGTTCCTTGCCAGTGCGGTCTTGATGTTCATGATATTTGCTCTGAAAGATGACGGCAATCTAGGCGCCGGGACGCTGACACCTCTGGCGCTATTCTTCGTTGTCTTTGGCATTGGCGCATGCTTTGGATGGGAGACTGGATATGCTATTAACCTGGCACGGGACTTTGGGCCTCGGCTGACATCCTACATGATTGGGTATGGGCATGAAGTATGGGCTGCGGGGGACTATTACTTCTGGGTATGTTTTATCTGGACATCACATGGACCAAACTTTGTGGACTTTCTCGGCTTACGAATATTGCTTTCTTAGATCCCTATGGTTGCACCAATATTAGGTTGCACATCCGGGGGGTTGCTATACGATCTATTCCTATATACTGGGATGGATAGCCCAATCAACACACCTTGGATGGGAATCAAGACGCTGTGTGGACCCTTTGGCCGAAGGCGAGTCGCATTGCAGAGTCCAGTCTGAGACAATCCTAGCCTTACGCATGACATCCCAAATGTAGGCGTGGAGTGGTGAGTACTGTACTTGATTCGTGTTCCTTTGTCTTATGATCTACGATAATTCCGCGTGTAAAAAGGGGTGGAACTTAGCGACGACTGTTATGATTTATATCTTGCACTATTCAGCCAGTTACTGCAGCCTTCTTTAGCATCATGAAATCTACTTTAAGTTTTTCAACACGGTCCATGGCCTTTAGTATTTTCTCTCCTGTTTAAGCCAGATGTTTTGTCCGGGCCAAGTATTCGTCGGCTACGCCTATAAGTCATGGGGTCTATAAGAGATATCCGACAGCCAGTCATAGACACAATCACTGTGTACATTTCTCGGCACGAAAAAGAATGCCTCCAATGCGTGAAGGGCGTGCAGCGCATCTTGCCTCTCCATCTCGACTGCATGATTCCAGAAGGGAACACGGCATCTGCAGCTAACTTGCTTTTCAACTGGCTGTTCTAGTGACTCAATCATCGCATGCATCCAACATAGATAGAGCCCTAAAGGGAGTGGGAGTATGGTTATTTGGGAATATAGATCAAATGAATATAAATATAAATATCAACAAAATATATGAAGCAAAACAATTCAGTTCTTCGAGGGGAAGATAAAACAGCACCGTGATTCCTGAATTCGACAAACGAGAACCATCCCAAGCTATAACCTGGCCCAACGCATTATGCCACATAAGTTCAAGACAACATTCTCTCTCCCACTTCTTTGACTGAGATCAAACCAGGGCGTGGGGCTCACTTATAGGAATTTTGTCGATGCAGTGTTGCCAAGATCCCGCAGGTAATCATCACTCATATCGAACTGGAGGAAGCACATATAGTGCTGTATGGCATTGATGACTATGACACTATCCGGGACTGTTAGTCTGTATCCTGTGTAAAACTCGAGGACCTCAAAAGTGTGCACAGTTATAGCATACCTATGTTGCGAAGACCCATGTAGATCAGACAACCTGACTGCGAGTGCTTCACAAGCCACCTGTGCAAAGCACCCGTCAGAGATAATGGGTCTACCATCCTTCAGACACTGAAAATGTGCCTTAGCTTCCAAGATTGCTACATTGTTTTTCACAACTACAAAGCCCCTCCCTGGCTCTCTCCTTCGCAAACTTCTTGGGTTTGGTATGAGCTGCGAGTCTCGTTTTGGCATCTCGAAACTCAACGACTGTCGGCTCCATCATAGAGTTTTGAGGTAGTGCAAAATACAGCGCGTTTTGGAAAGGATTGGGTTCTTTAATTACAAGTACAATATGATGTACGAGCCCATATGACTCTTATTTTGCATTACCAGTCGCTCATTTTATACTGGCTAGGTACATGTTATGCATTGGCCTATGTCCGTATCTATTCGAATACCTCGTCTGTCGTCAATACTGTGATAGAGAGGATTGCCATTTTTACCGCAATACCGCGTCACGCTGCACAGACATCGTGTTGTTTCTTTACCTTCTCCGCATTCAATGCCTAACCTGGTCTCGGGATAGGCGAGAAGATGGGCGACGAAGTGTGCCACCGTGGACTATGGTCCTATACATTATCATGACTGGGCGAAGATTGCTATTCACCTCTGTTTCTTTGTTGAGTAAGGAATTGTATGAATAGTTATTCCATAACTCTTGATTTGGACTCATTTCGTTGCCCGTACAAGAAGTAGAAGAATCGAAAGAACTGAAAGGACCGAAATGCAAGCGTTGCGTCCAACTAGTCCGAAACCAGGACCTAGCGAAGGGGACAAACGAATCGCCAAATTATATCTTGATATCTAGCAGATTCATGAAATAATACTATGTAATGAGGGTCCGAGATCGAACGAAGCTGACATGCATTAGATATTGAATCTAGTCATTCCAAAAGCTCCCGCTGCAGAGTATCAAAATGAGAAGCTTAGATGCTGTGTAGTTGACTCGGAATTGGTACCGTGCACTTCAATCAGTGGAAGACGATGTGGATTTTGGAAGGTAATCTCGCCTTGTAAAGTCCATAGACATACCAGTTCTCACAACCAGAAGTAGTAGCCAAGTTCGTATATATGCTTGCAGGATCTACGGATAGTGCTACAAGACAGGTAACTCTCTACGGGGAAACACCGCAATTCAGAACCGATATCAATGCCGCTAGGAGTATGATGCTGATACACACGGCGAAGACACGCAACGAACATGGACATCTATCTCACATAAATAGAAACAACAGATCCGACTCGGCTAACCAGCAATGCTAGGATAGAAAATGCAATGCACACCATTACCGCTTGCCCTTCTTACGGGGAGCGACAACCTTGAACGCAGAGCTGGCAGCCTCTTCCTCGCGCTGAGCAGCAGCTGCAACGGTAGCAGCAGAGCCCTTCTTGGCAACCTCGCTCCAGCCCCCGCCGTTCTTCTGCTCGCCGAAAGCACTGGGCGAGACGGGGTCCACAATGCCCTTATCGGCAAGCTTGCGGCGGCGGATGAATTCCTCCGCGAAGCGGCGACCGTCAAGAGTCTGGGAGTTGGCGTAGACGGAGTCGGAGATGATCTCAGCTTCGGCGGGCAGGAAGAGCAATTGTTGAACGAAATCGTCGACTAGAGATGCGATGTCAGTATTGAGTCTGTGTGAATTGAATGACGACAACGAAACTCACCATTGATGCTGCTGTTCAACCCCTTGCTCAGAGCCAGAGTAGCCCACTTGGTGAACTCCTCAACAGCCTGGTTGGGGTTGGACTGGGGAGTGCTGCCGCTGGTCACAGTACGGGTAGTGGCAACAGGGCGGGGCTTGGAGATAAGAGGCGAAACTGGGACGGTTCCGCTGGCTGTGCGGGGTCCCAGGGGCGGCGCAGTTGGCGCACCCTTGACCTTGCCACTAGCACCGACGGTGGTCCAGGCGCTGGATCCCTGGCTAGCGGGGGCGGAGGGAGCAGGGCCCTTGCTAGCAAGATCGGCATAACGCTTTCCGGCAGAGGAGGGGACGGGAGGACTTGGGGTCGCAGCCATGGCGGCGGCGGCGGCAGCAGCCGCGCGGTTCTTGCGGGCTTCCTCTTCCTTCTGGATCTGAGCAAGAGTCTTCTTGGCACCAGTAGCGGCTGGTGCGGGCTGGGTCTTGGTGGCCCAAGGGGAGCCGGTCGAGGCAGGGGTGGCCGGAGATCCAGCGCTAGCCCAGTTGGCTGACGAGGGAAGGCCAGGGGCTGCCTGTGCCTGCGCTTGGCTGAGACGCTCTTGCTCCGCAAGGAATTGGGCACGGCGTGCCGCAGCGGCGACTTCCTCACGTTGGGCAGCAGTACGAGCCTCGGCTTCCTGGATCTCCTTGAGAGAGGGACCCTTGGGCAAGTCATTGGCCTCCTTGGCCCATGGTGCGACAGAGGTAGGCGCAGCGTCGACGGGAGTCTGAGTCTGGGAGCGGGACCCAGTGGCCAGAGACTCGGCAACATTTTGGCGGTTACGCTGGGCGGTGGGTGCAGGGAGAGGCGACGCGGAGGGCGGGGGAGGGAAAGGTTGGGGCATGGCGTGGTCAACCTTGTTTCCCCAGACCGATTCAGAGGGGCCATGGCTCTGTTCCTGTTCCTGCTGCTGGCGTTGAGCAGAAGCAGCCTTGTGAACTTGCTGAGACAGAGTGAGAGGCTCAGAGCCAGTAACAGAGTCGGTCAACTGTTGAGCTGCCTCCTCCATCTCGGCTGCAACCTCGGCTTCGAGTTGCTGAGATGCAGCGGCAGGGTGGGTAGGCAGGCCTTCGGCGGTGCGCATGCCCATCTCCCCTTCCTGGGCACGGAGGGCATGGAATTGACGAAGACGCTCCTCGCGAGCGTGCTGATCAAATGGATCATCTTCATGGGCCTTGTCGAAGTCTTCCTGCTCTTGCTGAAGCTGAGCACGATCCTGAAGCATTTGACCAACCTGCTGGGACTGCAAGAAGTTATCAGGCTGACGGCCGGAGAATGAACCAGCACTACCAAAGGCAAATGGATCCTGGCGGCCGACGTTCAGGCGATCAAGTAGAGCGGGAAGTTGATCCTGGCTGCCGAAGTCCGTTCCCAGCATTCCAGGTCCCACGTTCAAACCGCCCTGTCTCGGTGCGACACCATCGAAGAATCCAGGGACGCCTTGGGACTGCTGCTGCATGGGAGCCTGGATCGGAGATGGCTGGTAGCCAACGGGTGAAGTAATGCTCGAGAAGCTAGGCTGGCTTTGAAGGCTGTGTGCGCTAGACTGGTGCTGCAGCGGTGGGTTCATGGAGGATGAGGGAGCACCAGGAGGAGCCATTTGCTTCATAATGGCCTGCTGCTGAGCCAGGTGCTCCTTCTGTCGAGCCATCAGGTACTGTTCTTCCTGCTTGCGTCGCTCGAGCGCATTTTGCTGCTCGGCTGTCAAGGTAGTGCCAAAGCTTGGGAAACTACCCGGGAAGGGTGGCTGAGCAGATCCAGCGGTCGTGTTAGTCCACTGGGCAACAGTCGGTTCTGGGCCGTGAGGAAGGCCAATCTGGGGCACAAGGAACGGCTCGCGTGAGTTCCCAATGCGCCTCACTAGCTGAGCTAGCGGCTCAAACTCGGTGTCCTCAAGCTTCTTGATTTGCAAGTCTGGGCTGAAGAAGCCTGCCTTGAACCAATCATGCATCTCGAGTCCAGTCCACGGGCCTTGGATATTGCCTTGCGGATCCCGGTAGATCCAACGCATCCTATCCGGCATGACCATGGTACGCTGTTGAGAAGCAGGGATGCCTACGCCAGGAGTTTGACTAGAAGGAATATCATGACCAGCCAGGTTTGGAATAGAGCCAACGGCCGAGACGGGTGTTTGCGAAGCAGGCGTTGAGCCAGGGTGGCTTGCCTGACCCGCCTTGTCGCCTTGCGAGGGGTCGAGTCCATCTAGGCCCACAGAGTCGGGCCTTCCTTGCTCGTCCTGCATGGAAGAGAAGAGGGCACCGAGTTTGCTTGATCGGCCGATGCTTCCAGTGCCAGTCATACCGGCATGGGGGCTAAAGAGACCACCTCCACCGAGAGTTGGCAAGCTAGGAGACTGAAGATCGCCCATAGAGCCAAAGATCGGGTCACCGAAACCGCCAACAAATGCGGAACGCTCACGAGTGGGCGTCCCGACGGCAGCACCAGATGACCAAGCTGAGGCTCCACCCAGGGAAGACAGACCACCCAGACCACCGAGACCAGAGAAAGTGCGGTTGGCATTGACACTGGAGTTCTGGCTGCGGTCCACAGTGGGAAGATCGATTCCTGAGCCAACCCGTCTCATCGAGCCGAAGGGGTTGGAAGGATCCCGAAGTCCGCTGATTCCGGGATGCTGGGCGGGCTGGATATCCGATCCGTCAGTGTCAACATCTTCGGGTTCCGCACGTTCGCCATGACGGTCACCATGCGGGCTCTGGTAGGGATTAGTGTTGGTTGGACTATTTGGCTCGTGGCCCTGGAGGAGGCTGGGAGTCGGGTTCCGCGAGTTCTCCTGGCTTTGCATCAACTCTCGGAATCCAGGAATGCTCGAGGTCATGCCGAATGCGCCAAATCCGAGATCAGATTGAGCGGGACCTTCAACATCCTGAGACCCGCCAAGAGCGGCGCTGCCACTGCGAGGCTCGTCGAACGGATTAGTTTCGCTTCGGTTGACACGAGTCTTGACGGCATCTCCCCATGGCGACTGCGAACGCCCGTCACTGTCGTTTTCAGCAAGACGTTCAAGGTTACCCGTGGGCTTTTCCTTGGCGGAGCTAGCAATATCTTCAGAGCTATCCTTGGACAGCAAACCCTTGAATCTGCTTTCTCCGCGGAGACTTCCGTATCCTGGTTTCTTTTCAGCTGTGGGAGTGCCAGAACCAGAGCCAGAACCAAGAGAGAAAGCTCCAAAGGCACCCATCGGAGAGAAATTGGCATTATGGGAGGCCGAACCCCAGGGGGGAGTTCGGTCCACTAACGCCCGTATTGACGGGATTGGTGGAGCTGCGCTTCAGAGAGCCAAAGGGAGAGGCAGGGTCCTCCTTGCCCTCCTTGGCCTTCTCGTCCACCTTTGGGTTGGGTTCTCGGAAATCAGTTTTGCGACGCAACAGGGCAGGTGGAGGAGTAGAGGTATTGGCCTCATCGCGGAAAAATCGGGAGTTGGAACCGGTAGGAGACATGGGGTTGCCAATCGATTCTCCCGTTTCCCGGCGTCGGGGACCCGGGCGACCGGCGGTTGGGGAGGAGGTAGTATAGTTATTGATATGGCCCTGAGGATAAGAGATCGAAGATTTGCGACCTCCAGTTCCCGGGATGATGTTTTCCTTCGCGGCGTTTGTGGGAGGTGGCTTCAGAGGGGAGTTGACAGAAGCGGAGAACATCTATTAGGCTTTTTAGTAAGAGCACTCACTCAGACCTGAAAGCACACAACACGAACCTCTTTCTCATCCTCCGTCATACCCGTGATTCCGAGAGGTTCCACCTGGCCACCGTGATCCCAGCAAACCTCGGGCCCCGCAGAGTTGTTCTTGTGGTCATCCCGCTTCCCCCATGCTCCATTCACAGGAGCTGACACATTGTGGGGATCCCAGTCGGCCACGAAGTATTCCTCCACGTTCTTACTCAAGTTACCCTCCTCCCGCTGTGTTTTATACAGCTCTAGAAGTTGATCCTTGGAGTACCGGGCGTCCCCATTCCGTGCAATGTTAGAAGTATTTGAGCTCAGGTGTGGAGGAATGTACGCGCCGCCGGCCGACGGTGTCGAGGCAGATGCAGGCTGGCTACTATCCCGGTGGTGAGAGGGGGTGGTAGCAACAGAAGGACGGCGGAAGGTCTGCGTAGCTCCGTTCATGCGGTTTCGGGACCTAGTGGGCATTAAAGGTTAGCATCGGATATCTCGAGCTCAAAACATTGACGGCCAGAACAGCATGGAATGATATTGGACCAGTCTGTTAAACCACAGCTAATGGAGGGGTTTGGGGAAGGTGAAACAGTGTCTGCATACCATTCTCCGCTAGTCGAACCATCCCCCCTCCGGTTGGGGTCCTGGGTGTTGCCAGCAGCGGCCGAAGCGAAACTCGATGGAAGTGGTGTAGGCATTGTGGTAAAGAGGCTTTTATGGTCGGATGTTGATCCCCCACGTAAAAACCGATTCTGAGATAGTTATCGCGAGACCTGTGGCGGGCTTGCAGAAGAATGTGTGATGCGAACGGATAAGTTGCAAGACACGAGATTGGAAAATTGGTGAAGAGTTGAAGGATGACAGCTAGGAGCTAGTCAATCGAAGAAGCGGAGAGCTGTAAGAGAAGTAATGCAGAGATGCGAGCGCCAGACTAACAAGGTCGAGAAAAGAGAGAGATCGAGTTTCGATTTCGCTTGGGAAGTTTCCTGGAGCAAAAATGATTAAGCGGTGGGCGTGGCAATACGCGTGCCTGTTGTAAATACACGGTATTGTATTGCCAGTGGTCGCGTGATTTGCCGTCAAGGAGTGGAGAGTTCAGCGTACTGGTGGAACAACCAATTACATACCGCCAAGAGCAAGTATCTGATACACGCACAACACTGTGTCTTCATACTCTGCCAGATGTATCTTCTACCTTGCTTAACACATTTGTGCCCTATCCTGTGTAGTAAAGCAAATAGACACTGTACAAAAGATAATAATGGTGACTCCAATAACCAGGGTGAGTTTTGAGCCAGAATACTACTTTCCTCCAACTCAAAAGACTATGGATAGCAAGGACGTATGCAGTTTAGGTGGCTTGACGCAAACAGAGAGATGTGGCAACAACAGGCTAGACGTGTATCCTCCACAAAAGCCACGCTCCTCTTTTGATTGGAAGTTCAACTGCTTTTCAGACAGTTTGACTGTGAGGGATTGGCTTGTTTTGGCTTCCTTTGGCTTCCTTTGACTTGCTTTGACTTCCTTTGACTTGCTTTTTGTCTAAGAACACAAAGGAGAGTGTCTAGACGTTCCACAAATGCAATAGAGGGGGTTGAAGTGCATCCAATACCATCCCTTTCTACCCAACCTCTTGCCATACTGGGCAAACATGCCCTGTCTTAAAAAGGTTCAACGGTCTTATATCTTTACATTCAGGCTGGAATCTGGTTGGGTTAAGAATCCCATTATCCAGTTGTGCCTGCCAATAGGGCTGGATCATTGTGTGGCCCTTTGTAAACCTCTACTGCCCCCGTTTGTCCTTTGATGCTTCATTCTATCCCAGACAATGCTTTCTGAGATTTGCTCACTTTAGGAGTAACACAGAGACAACGCAAGACGACACAATGAATGTTTTAGCCCAAATTGATATGATGGGCTCAGTCTTAGAGCTTCACAGATGTTGTCAAGACTGTATAAATGGGCATCTCCCTCTCCGGCAATTCCCCCTCTACAGTTCTTTCTCTCCAAGACAATCCAAGTCATTCTACCAACTATAAGCTTTCTTACACAACAAAGATTATTTCCTCTCTTGTGTTTTCCGGTATCCAAGCCCTCATCGCCTTTGATCAAAGAATATGGGGCGGTCCAGAGTCAGCGGTCGATCCAAGCCCGGCGATTCACAATTTGGTTGGTACTTCGCTGGTGAGCCAATGGACAAGAGACACTCTCGAAGCGAGCGAATCAGGCTAGTTCGCTACGGACCTGAGATGGAACCTTGTGCGCACAGCCGGTGCCCATCACCATCTCCCATTCCGGAAAAGACACCTTGCGCCTGCAACAACACATGCGAGCTTCACTCCCACGGGACACGATCCCAATCCCAAAGCGACTCTGACTCCTCTGGTTCTGAGTCAGTCATAGTATGCTGCGGAGGATGTCATGCTATCAGACGCGAGCCTGCGCCCTCTCCTCAGGTGGAGAAGGTGATATGCTTCTGTGAATGTCACTCGCGCGGAACACCCCCCGATCACACCAAGCAGCAGTGGATATTCCAGCTCTGAATCAGCCACAAAACGCTACGGTAGCCGTGACTCAACAAGACGCGAGCGTCGTTCCAACGACACACGTCCCACCACGCCGAACAGCAGTGATTTTTCCGACTATGAACTGCCCCGAAGACGCCGCGGTCATCGCGTCTCAACAGGCGAACCAGAGCATCATCCCCAGTTAGAGAAATTCCAACGCGAGGCCCACGCACCCCCTCCCAGCACAACTGCCACGTCAGGCCAGAGATACCACTCCCCGCGTGCGTCGCTCGCGACAGCACCACGCCCCGGCCCAGTAGTCCAGCGCCACTGCCGCAAGGCGTCTTATTGCGAAAGGCACCCGGAGCTGTGCCGAGCTTTGATTACTGTGCCTTCGCCGGTGCCGAGACCAACCCCAACTCCAACACGCTCTCCCCGGTCGATTGAAAAGCCCCGTCACAAGCCGCGGGTCAAGCCAGAGCCAAAACGCACCTACACTCAGCCTGCTTCGCCTCCCAAGCAGATGCCTCCCACAAAGCCAGTGCCTGCCTTCAAGCCTATGTGTCCCAGACATGGTGCCCAGCATTGTGGCTGTGTCTACATGGATGGGTACCATGCTGATGACTCTAGCTATTATGCTCCTTATGACGATGACACTGTTTCTGAGACCTCCATCCGGGCCATGCCTGACCATGACAGGGCTGTGGACGAGACACGTTGTGCTTTCCATCACCGCTGTCGTCCAAAGTTCGAGTGTGGGGTTGGCTGGGTGTGCGGGAGGAAGTGAACAGGCTTTGCTTCAGTGGTTCGGTATTTGTGTTTGATTCCAATAGAAGGACGATTCATGCTGTTTTCTCTTACTACTTTCTCTTTTTCTGGTATGTAGTCTGTTTGAGTATCGATCCCAGATATGAGAGCTTCGCAGGAATGCTGTTGTTTCCGTGTCAGAGGTCCAGAAATCTGTCTGCTCTTCTTTTTTCCTATGTCCAACTTACGGCCTTGGGTGTTGGAGATGCTCGTTTTATTCTAGTTTAACAATCTCATATCATATGATTCAAGTTTGACTTTCCTTTGACGTTATTGTAGTATTCTGGGTATGGCCGAGATGGAAGCCCACATAGGTATGTGGCCAATAACTTTATCAAAGCATGACATGAATAGACCGCTTCTGCTTGACCTATGTATTTTTTTTTGGTATCTTGAGTTTATACAAGTCCCTATACACAAGTACATTTATAGGGTGTCGAAAATATCAAATATGCAGGGTATACTCATTGTGTCCTTCTAGTTGTCACCGCTGAGCAATATCCCGAAGACGTCGCCTCTGTCCGTATACACCCTTCCCATCTCCTTTGACAAATATCCACCGATGTGGAGCCGTTGTATAGAGCAAAAGTGCTTCTAGTATAGCGTCCCGTCTTGTAGAGTTCCATCGTGGGATGAGCCTACAGTCGAGGGTTGAACTGAAATTTGAGACATTTAGTCAATCCGGTAGGGTAACAGAAAGTCTAAAAGCAAGTCATGCGTTAGCCATATAATCAACCCTTAACGAACAGGATCTTATTTTACCCGATTTCTGGCAATGCTTGAGGGTGGCTGTTCTAATCTGAGCCGACCATATTCCTAGTTTGGAAGCGCTATAATCACCATATTAGTTAGCCAGGAACCCACGTATAGAAGATCTTCGCTTACTGGTGCGCTGCCAGGGGACTGGAACTGCCCCTTAGAAAGATCGTTTGTTCGTACGTGCTAATAAAGCCATATTCACGATGCAGCTTCTGCATATCACGCAGAGGTGTGCGATCTTGCGCCGAAGGTTGCTTTGACTGGCAAGGCTGCTGGGAGCTCATGGTTGTCGACCTAGGGTGCCTTTAACTCGCCAACCAGCTCAGCTTCAGTTGCACCATTCGCGTCTTGTAGCCCCACAATATTGGGGATATTTTGGTATGTACTTCCTGAGCACATGAAATCCCCAATGTAGATGTCGATTAGGTTGGCCTCTGGGGCCGCTCTAAGAGCATGGTCTATGCCCTGTTGGAAACATCCTTGAAGGCCGTGCTCGGTATGCGACATCAACCAATCAAGCTAAGGGTGGGATGATGCCACTTCTTTCTAGTTCAGCTTTGCGAGCCTCCAGAGAGGCATCACCTCTTCATCACTTTCTTGGCAGCTGGCCGCCTGCGAGTGGCAGGGCGAGACTTTATAGCTGTCTCTGGGGCCATGGTTGATAGGAAGAGACTGGAAGTTGATAGAGGAGGTCAACGGGATGAAGGTGGAAAGAGGAAAAGGATCGAAATGAGGGTTTCTGCTTTTATAGATTTCTGAGTCGAGTGTTTGATGTGTTGCTAGCTATCAGTCGCCAGTCACATGCTTAGCTCAGATATGACGTATAGTACGAGTTGCTGCCATGAGTTATAGTCTAATAGTATGACCCATAGTGGTTTTTGATGTGTCTATATATTCACCTTGCAGGTCAGGCCTTTGCCTTAGCCCTCCATTTCTCGTGGCCCAGTGGTTTTTGATCCTGGGGAAAGACTAGACACTGAAATCACAGGCGACGCGACTAGATATGTGTGATCTATTCATAGGTATAAGCAATGGCTTGATATTTCGGTGCCAGCTACATCCGGTGCCCGGTCGCCAATAAAGCAAAATTCAATTATTCTACTCTTGTTGTGATAATTCAATGCGGTCACGCCAATGGGATGATAATCTCTCTATCACGGAGGTGCGTTGATTTGCTGTTTAAGGCTACGATATATATCCACGTAACACGAAACTAGCAACATATAGCAGCTCTCAACTATCCTAAACAAGGTCTCCGCCGATGCAACATAAGGGCATTATAGAACTACGAAAGGTCACTGTAAAATCGCACCAGCAGCTACCCAAAGACACCCTATGCGTTCCGGTGTTAGGCGAACCTAATATGTATGAAACTGGATTTTTTTGGTTACAGCTTGTTTCAAATCGAGCTTCGCATGCAGAAATATATCAGGATATATAGTCACAGGGTTCCGATTTCCATTAATTTGTCAGCATGTAGTCTCGGACACCTGGGGATTCGGCCCCAAAGTAATCAAGAAATCGAGCTTGGAACCTTGAAACCTCGGCTATCGATAAGCATTTAAGCATCCCCGCACGCCCGACTTTCATCAAAGTCAATTTACTTTTGGATATCTCCCAATATTCATCTAACATAATGTCCAAAGCAATTTACATATCTCCAATTGACGGCAAGCCCGGCAAGCCAGGCCAAGTCTACTACCCGCTCTCCCTCCGCACCGTGCCCAAGCCTTCCCCGCAAGGGGGTGAGCTACTGGTGAAACTGACCGCCGCGGCGCTCAACCATCGCGATCTCTTCCTCCGCCAACACCTCTACCCCGGCGTGACCTTCGATGTACCTTTGCTCGCAGACGGAGTCGGTACTGTTGTCGGTACTGGTCCTAATGTCCCCAGCCCAGAACAATGGCAAGGCAAGCGGGTGATCTTGAACCCCGGTGCTGGTTGGAAGGATTCGCCTGATGGGCCAGAAGACCCTGCTGGATACCGGATTATGGGAGGCACTAAGGTTTATGATAAGGGGACACTGCAGGAATATATCACTATTGAGTACTCGGAGGTCGAGGAGGCCCCTGAGCATCTCTCTGACGCCGAAGCCGCGGCTCTACCCCTGACGGGCTTGACGGGCTGGAGAGCTCTGATTAGCAAGGCTGGCGAGAGGAACTCCGGGAATGGTGCTGCCGTCTTGATTACTGGCATTGGTGGTGGCGTGGCTCTGATGGTGCTGCGGTTTGCTGTTGCCAGAGGTGCGTATGTCTTTGTGACAAGCTCGAGCCAGGAAAAGATCCAGAAGGCCGTTGAGCTAGGTGCGACCGGTGGTATTAGTTATAAGGAAGAGGGCTGGGAGAAGAAGCTGCTGGGTATGCTCCCAGCTGGAAAGAGGAACTTCGATGCCATCATTGATGGTGCTGGTGGTGATTCGGTTGAGAAGTCTGTCAAGTTGCTCAAGGTGAGTGCCACAACGGGACATATATTCAATTACTTGATGAAAGTACTCACATTTCTAGGCTGGCGGTGTCCTCTCTGTCTATGGAATGACTGTGTCTCCTAAGATGCCGTTTACGATGCCTGCTGTCCTTAAGAACATCGACGTCCGCGGTTCCACAATGGGCTCCCGAAAGGAGTTCAAGGAGATGATTGAGTTCGTCAATGCTAAGAAAATCCACCCTGTGGTGTCGCGAGTTCTGCAGACTGAGTTAGATGACTTGTCCGCAATCGACGAGCTGTTCGAGGACATGAAAAACGGCACGCAGTTCGGCAAACTGGTGATTGAGTTCGGCAAGTCTGCGGGCAGCAAGCTGTGAACATATTCTTGCCACGATTCCCATGAAGTTATGATGCCTGTATGGCGGTCTATAAACCTATGATACATATCAATTGAGATATTTTGCAACTACGAGTGTTCTTCGTTCCTTCCCCCGATGTCGCATCATTTGACGCATCACCACATCAAAACATATTTGCATCTCCAGCATACCATCGCCACTTTTATCACTGATCCTCTCTTACTAGAAATCCAGTCGAGTAACAAAATCTCAGATCCGCTCATTATATACCGAATTTTTCCATTCATTTCCGATTCCACCATGAACTCCAAGAGGGACCGTATCTCCCGACGAGTCTCTCGCTCCGTTTCTCGAAATGGCCATGTGCCTCTTGTGTCGGACTCTCGTCGTGTCCTAGAAGATTCGTGGGACGAAGGTAGCTTTCAGGTATTGTCATATCGGGGAAACATCGACCTATGAAATACCCAGTTGGTACTAACAGTCAGTACAGTCCTTTGACGCCACTCACTATGCCCTGCAGACCCTCAACAAGCACATCGAACGAAGACTCGCAAAGCTGCAAGCCAATACAGTCCGCCTGAAGCGTGAACTGTGGCTGCTCCAGCGACACATCAAAGAATTCCGCCATCCTCTTTTCGAGAACTGGGAAGCCGACTTGCTCACCCGGCTTATCGAGGTTGCTCACGCGCATCAGCATAAGAAGCTACCAGGCGGCGTTGTGATCGGAGAGTCCTCGTTTGCCGAACGAGAAAATCTCAACCATGCATACAGCATCGCGGCGAAGGGAATCCGCATGCCGACTCTTCGTAAGCTTGGTCTGTCGGAGAAGTATCATCAGGCTTTGCAGCGATATTCAGAGGTGAGTACTCGCTGTGATCTTGATGTAACGTGGCTTGGCCTAGCCCCGGTCTAATATGAATCAGGTCGCTCCTTATCGAAGTCCGAATCCCTTCCAGACGGAGTTCGCATTCGCCAAATGGCTGGTCGAGGTGCGGGAAGACAGACCAGAACTGTATGCATTTTGGTCCAAGCTTTTCCCCGTCTGCTACGACCGCACCGTCCAAGAAAGCGCCTCCATCTTCTAGAGGATTCCAAAATCACTTCCTCATCCTGTCTCGTCACGTTTCCTATCTTTGGCAGTTCTGCGGTCAAAGCATCCAAAGAGAGGTTGTTCAGCGGGTACAATATTGCTTCGTTGTTTAGAGATGTTCTATTTCTAGAAGTTTGTGGGTCATTGCTCTGTGTGCCGACCTCGTTCTGCCCCGTGCGGTTGTGATCATCGTGTCTCATCTCAGCTTTCCACACTTTCCACACTTTCCACATAGATACCATGTCTATTCTTATCGATGGCTTGTCAGAATGCAACGCCTGCCTTTTTGGTCATATGCTCCCGATGCATGGCATGTTTTTAGGAAATAGCCCTAATCGTTCCACAATCTAGTGGACGATGTCTTAGTCTCCTTCGACGATCGACGGCGTACACACGACCTTTCAGAGAACAAACTACCACCGTTGCATCCAATCAATCCTAGACCACGTAACCACCACACCTGAGCAGCTAGTATTCACCGGTCACTCTACAAGAAAGTCCACAAACCAAACAAGCTAAACGTCAACCGCGCTAACCGCTCCGGCGCATCTGGCACTTCTTCCCGTCATTCTGTTCAAACAGCTGGACAATCCAACCGTCAAACAATCAATATTAAGCGATATGCAATATGAAACGAACTCCCACGTGCGCGCGACCTCGAAAGCCCTATTCCAGCAATTGTCCCGCATGGAGCATGAGGCAATCCATGCCGAATTCAGTCAGCAATAGCAATAACACGATAATGTGTTCCGCTCGCTAATAATAGCTCCTTTTTACGGAGTACTATACTAAGCTCGATGCTAAAATGCTAAGTGCGAACTAAAAAGTGAGACAGCCCTAAAATGGTATGTATATTCCGCCATGCATTCTTAGCGAGGCTAGCGCAACGCTCGCAGTAACAGATTGATCAACCTCGTGGACCGCTTTTCAGGGTCTACCAGCTCCCCCCGATTCGGATATGTTCCGAAGGGTCTTGTTAAAGTTTTGATGGATTATTAGTTTTCTTTTTTTTGGGGGGGGTTGAGAGCGTTTTCGACATGGGTATATAGGCTTTGATCTGTACGTTCCAAGGTCATTCTGATGTTCTTCCGGTCGCATTGCTACTGTGCCCTTTAGATTGCTATGATCTCATACAACATACTCCGTACAAAGTACGGAGTAGATATGTTCATTTTTACTACGTATGGATGCTTGAGGGGACAGGTCACTACGCTTGTTTATTTCTTATTTTGCGCCCTTTTTTATCCAATCCAGTGGATACACTTCAGTGGAGCAATGAAGTAAGAAGATAGAGACTTGTCCACGTCTATATCCAATATAAAAATGTACCAATGTAGTATATTACATAATGTACCGTGGGCAGCCCCAGAGAACCTTGGAATGTGGCTACCAAGATAGATTCCAAGGTTAGCCTTAGCAAAGGTTAATGGCTCTTAAGCGCAGACGTTATACCTACACTGGCATACTATCGTCAGATAAAATTGCTGCCTAGCTTGGCATTTACTTAATCTGTACGGACAGAACGTCAATCCACGTTTTCTGATCAAGTGGAGATAGCGCAACATGGAAAGAAAAGTGGAAAGCAATGGATAAACCCATAGACCGTGCACTTCGCTTCCAAGGTTAAGTTGTAACTGAGCTATCTGAGTAGCGTCGGATCCGACATAACCAGATACGTAGCGTCTGAGAACTACCAGGAGAGTGATTGGCTAGAGCTATCAAGATGTGAAGCAGCAAACTCAATTCGTTATTGTTTTGTACTGAACTGCTAAAATTGCTAAAAGGTCGAACCCTCGGGGGAACCTTGGAATGGACCTGAGAACCCGGCCGGGTTGAATTTTTATGCAACTTCACGTGCTCTGATTGGTTGAATTAGGAAATTCTCCACTTTCACGGAGATATTTCTCCCATATGATATGCGATACTACAATATAGATGCGCAGTGTCGTAGTCTACATATGACTCCGATAGCGTCAACGTTATATACGATTTGGTTCCTTTTCAATCCTTGGCTTAGATTTAGGTTAAGACATTAACATAAGCGCATACGTATATCGAAGTATAAATAAAGTGTTTCTCATAGGGGCATGATCGTTCGTCGGTTCCATCAACCTGAAACTGTACTTCAACTTCGATGGTTGTGATCCATGAATTGACGGGGGTGTTCGCGTCGATCCTTTTTGGCGGGAATTGATACAATAGCTTTTAGCGCGGTGGATTGATCCAATGGATTTTTTTTTCCCAGTGGTGTGGTGTACGGAGTACTGCGGTGGTGATATATACATTGCTCTACAACACAACATATATTTTACTTCTACGCCAACAAGTCATGCCAGCCTCTTCAATTTTAAAAACCCAAAAACAACGTTAAGAGAAACTGGATATACTATTATTTCAATTCCAAAGAGAAAATATAATACCGCAAATATTAAAAAGCTATAATCTCACCTCCCATATCTACCCGACCCCGCCTAAGCTTCTACCAATTGGATCGCCACGGGGATCTTTGTTGCAGCCCCTGACTCGTCTATATCACCTGAAAAGTTCCACGTTAGAAGATCGGCCACTTCCTTCAGAAGCTAAATGAATCCTAATATTACAATATCTTTACCTAAAGGAAGCTCGACACGGAGGCAAGATGACAAAAAGGAAAACAAAGCAAAAACTCAAAGGACACGGGATCTCGCATCAAATCCACATCAGCTAAGATCTACACTTAAAGCGCCCCCAGATAAAGGTACCTCTCATACTCCGTACAATCGGTCCGCAATGAACACGGGAGCAACGAGAACGAGCCAAGTGGGTACAAGATCAACAGTGTTAGCGTGGCGCAGCCTCTTCCCTAGTGATGCGACTATAAATGAAAAACGAGGTTAACGGTTTCAGCTACGGAACTAAAAGTTGGTTCCGGCACCGCCAGTACGGCTAACATGTCAGCGGGATTTGTCCACGCTATCCTCTAATCTCCAGCAGGCTTGATATTATTATGATGACAGTGAAACACCAGTGGAGAAACAAAATCATCTCGCATGGACTTGCGGTCAAGACTGACAGCAGGGATCAGGCTCACCTTTGAGATCGGGATTTGTCACGGTCATCCTTTTGCACTCAGGTAGACAAAGAGACAGAGAGTCGGCTAACATACCTCTCCATATGGATCGCTAATGCTTCTTCCCGTAGCATCTGAATCGAGCCCACTCATCTCGAGCTCGTATGTCTCAGTGTGGAGGGAAGAATTGGAAGGACTGCCAAGTGTGTCTTAGTTATCAACTTCCGCGGGCTCTTTGGGATATAGTCGTGAGACGCTAAGGATATTAGTGGAAGTTTCCATTAACGTCCAGTTCGTGGAAGCGCGGGCGGTATGGATACGTTGTAGACTCCGTATTCCATGTGTGCTCCGTACGGAGTGTGTGCTCTTCTCATAACCACTTTTCTCTTGAGTAAGTGCCAAGATCGGTTAAAGCTAGCAACGACGGTTCCCACCGTGATATAATTCTCTGCTTGTGAGTGGCCATCGAGGATGGAGCTAATGACGAGGTCTCACGCCTCCCTCTGCACACCTCCCTCTGGGATTAAGGGATCGTCGACGAATGGGACTACCCTATGGGAGAAGATCTTCGTTGCAGGGGGCGAAAAAAAAAGAAAGGATCCTTGAAGACATGCAGCTGATTCTGAGTCGTGATTCGCGATCTTTGATCAGCCATTCGTCACGGCGAGATAGACACCTGGTTGCAGTGTATCGTTCAGCTGCACCAGGGTACGATAGCCGATCCCAACATTTCAAGACGGGTCTTTCAAATCTCTTCACCTAGATTAAAGATACGCAACTCCAATAGTATTTCTCTTTTCAGAGCAGACAGAGATGTACTCCGTAGGTGAGCAAGTCGAACCACCCAAGACCCAAAGCGGGTCCACGTCACATTCCTCCGAGCTGTCGTGCAGACTAAACCTTGATGTGAACAAGGGTAAGCCAGTGATCTTCCACCCAACAACGACACCGGTTGAAAAAAAACCGAGGATCGTTGCCGTTTGTCTCCCCCTTCGTGAACAGGACCAGGATGAGCTGAAATAAAATGTAAGGGTGGTGAACCAAGGCAAAAAGAGAGAGCCTTCAATGTCTCTGACGATGTTTCACTCCGAGAGTTTGTTTCCCCATGGTCCGCGCACCAATCCCCATCCCACTATGCAGCAAGGTTGACATCTTCTTGTTCTCCCTTGGATTTCACCCTCGAAGGGATTGACGATAAAGACGAAGATCCTTACCCAATAATCCAATAATCCTCCTTAACCCGTGCTCGGGATGCACTGTTGCCCCCCCCACACGCAAGACAGAACAAACACATACAGGCACGAGTGGCGCCATCACGTACATAATATTGACGGATAGGGAGTAGACACACAGGCAATAGTACAATTGTACCTGCATATTGCAAATGTTAGATCCCTAGGAAGGGTAAGATCGTAGAGCTAACCTGCAACCCTTTACTCCGTAACTGGTGCGGAATAGGTAGACAAGGGACTAGGGTTGAACGTCGATCCAAAGCATGGGTAGCATGTCGTTCGCACGAAATAATCTGAAAATCATTTAATTAACGTTTAGTAGGCGCGGGGGTTTTGCCAATAGGCAGAAGGATAAACGGTAAAGATACTCCGTACGGAGTACATAAAACCAGGAACCGGAGAGCCCGAAGCCCTTGGTGGGTACTGACCCCGTTCAATAGTGTATCATGGTGGGAGATGGATTGGACCCCTGCCAATAGTATTGTCGAGTGCTGTATTGACGGCTTCAAACAAGGTTGCAAGTCCGAAGCCCTGGGGAACATGATGATCCACCTTTTTCCTTGGAAGCTTCGAAGGATGTGGAAGGTCCCTTGACCAAATTGAAAATTATTCGCTGCTTGAAACACTAGTTAGGAGATGGAGTTGATCAATGGGGTTAACAGCTCTGCTTTTTCGGAATATTATTTAATTTTTGGAGCTTTTTTTTTCATCGGGGCTTTTCCTTTTTTGGGAGTTCGGGGGGTTGGGTTTTTGATGTGGGGACGGGCATTACTCCCGAGGATTGGCCGATTATATGCAAACGCCAATTGGGATTTCCTTGGGGAAATGTTCCCCGTTACAAACTAATAAGATTATCTGGTGTTCAAAATTCTAAAGGGATAAATGGGATTTCATATAGATTGGTCCCTTGGATTAGATGCTCCTTGCTCTGTTTGATAGTGTAGTTTAATATTCAGGGTGGTTGGGTGGGTGGTTGGGAGTTAAGGAACATGAACATTGACATTGAGACATTTAGATTGACCTGCATGTAGGGAAAATTATTAACTACCTCCTAACGAATGGCAAGGGAAGAAGGAAGGCATCAAACAATAATCTATTAAACCAAATTTGTCTAAAGAAGCCGTTTTGGACCGTTTTGGACTCGATCGCGGATCCGATTGAAGCTTCTTGGGTAGATTGCTGATCATTGCGCTCCACTGTGTATTGTTCGGTTCCAACGCCCTATTACTAAATCTTGAGTGCTGACTTGACTATTTTGGTTCGGTTCACAAATAGTATATTGTATACCATAAAAACTGCTCATAGTGTCCACACCTGTACGGAGTACGTCGTATATCGTACGTACCTCGGAACGTCTTCAACGTGGCAAAATCGCGGAGTCGAGTACCTTATCGATAGGAGAGCGCTTTGATAAATACTTTTTATCTCCCCCCCTTTTATCCCTTTCCTACATCGTGGGTGGCTGGAGCTGCACGAAATAATACTCGGGAATTGTGCATCCGAACCGTTAATGTTTCCTGTTTGGTTTAGCGTGTTTTTCTCTTATTTTATTTTTATTTTTATTTTTTATTTTTAATTTCTATATTTTTTTATGAAGGAGTCAACGATATCTACATTAAGAAATAAACTTCTTTCCAATAATGCTTCCCGAATATCTTGAACCCTTGTACGGGAGTACGGAGTAGCTATGATCTCATAGCGGACCTGTGCGAAAAATATACAAGGATTGAAGAAAGAAACCCTGACGGACATTTTGGATTCTATTTTCAACATGTGCGTCTGCGTCTGCGCCTGCATCTGCAGCTGCGTCTGTAACAATAACATGGTTGACATTCTTACGGAACTGCAGACCTTGACGCGCTGCGTCGGGTAATTTTCCTGTAGAACAATAATGATCTCCTGCGCATTGGGGATTTGCACGATCAACAGGGCCTGGGGAGCAGCCCGTGGCCCGGGAGCCGTTGGAATATGAATTGCGTACATGTAGTACATGCCCAGGTGTAGTGCATGTCTAATGGATTATAATCACCTTCATCTACATACAGTATGCTGAGAGTGACTATGGATATGATCTAAATATATACGGAAGTTAAGATGGATAAGGTGACAGTGCAGAGTGCCCGAGCCTGATGGAACGGTCCTGTTACCTCGAGGGAGCACGGAGGCTCGGGTCCAAAGTGATACCCGATCGGGTCTAGAGGGGTGGACAGGAGGAGCAAAATAACCAATCACAGGACAGGACCCTTGCATAGTCAGGCCACCGAGTCACCTGAAAATGCAAGGTGTGCTAAACTTAGACCCTTCGTGTTTGGTTTTTTTTTTTTTGGTTTTCTTTTTGGTTCTTTCTGGAAATCTGAGCTTGGGTTTCCAAGGTTGGCCCTTCGTACTTGTTTATTTATTTTCGATTCGATTCTGTTCGGGTCCGATGACGGTAAGCTTAACAGAGTTTCCAAGATTGGCCAATACATTCGGAAAAGGGTTTGACTTTGCTCGATCAGGAAATATCTGGGGATTTACTTTCAATCAGCTGTGGTAGAGTCTTATGGAGTACATAGGTACACATCATGCTCCGTATATGTACATCAGCCTCGTGTCGAAAGGAAAATGTGAATTATTATATTGACCGGCATGACGACACGATGTGTAAGTACTCCGTACGATCGTGACCCTATGTAGGGAAGATCGTAAGTGGAGCATCTGGAGAAAAAGAGCGAAGGGCCTTGTTTTGCCAGTTTGGTTCGGCACGGATGACCCAAGGGTCGGCGTAAGGAGCCGCTGACAAAGGGATCAACTTCAGATCGTATCACAGTAAGGAAAAAGTGTGTTAAAAAAAGGATCAAAAAGGGTTCCGAACTTGGATAGAAAAGTACCCGAGGCTGATGTAGGGGGAGCTAAATATACCAGTTAAAAAAGAAAAAGGAAAACATAACAGGGTTGCCGGTGAAGCTTTCTGATTGGCAGGGATAATAGTAAGAGAGGAGCCCTTCGGAGAGAGTCCTCGTTATAGACACAATCCCTGATTGGATGGACCTTGACCTTGTCAACATGGATCTTGTTCAGGGTTACAGTACTCTACGCCCCTTTTGGGGAAAAAAAAAGAAAGAGGCTATGCTTGTAAAGTCACCTGGGGAAGAACCAGCATATACACAACAGCGCACAAAGGTAACCATATTAACCATCGGGCTGAATTCTGTATGGAAATAAGGCGATTCTTGTTCTGCAGACATAAAATATCTTTTTTTTTCTGCCTTCCACATGCTGGATGATTCCCCACTTTTCTTTCTTTTGCTAGCGGCGCAGGTCGCCAGATTGGTGTTTATTCCGAGAACCTCACCACGTTCCTTTTTCAGTCCCCGATATTATGCGCAGATATTCTCATTTTTGGTTACCGGTTCCAAGGTTCTTGAAATAGACGGCTAGAAATGTAGTCAAAGATCTCTTTTTGTTAACATCATCTTATTAACATCATACTATCCAAGGGAAAAAAAGGATATGTGGATCTGACTGGTCGGACACCTCGGAAAGCATAACAAGTCGGCTTCTAGTGGCTTCCGACACACTGGTTGACTCGTTTGTAAATGTTTTATGATATCGAGACTCGAGACTCGAAGATAATTATAAGGTAGATTGTGTGACCATGGTAAAGAATCAAGTACCTACCTAGGTACTCTATACATGTACAATATAACTCATCTGTATCTATGTAGGTAATAATACCCAAAATACCCAACTGATGCCAAGTTGACCCCCTCTGTGCATCCCCCGCCAGGATTTCCCACTAGTCTTTTAGTCTGACTACTTTGAGAGATCAATTTAATTGAATTTTTTAATTATTATTCATAATTAGATAAAATATATTTGAAAAATATAATATAATATACAAACCCAAAAAAAGTTCCCCCCCCCCCCACAGGGCCTTATACAGTTTAGGTCGTAAATTGTACTCTTGACCTGCTCTCTTCTGACTGCTAATAATAATATTCCATAGAATCCTCAATGCTTTTAACCCTGCTGGTCCCATCTTCCTTGCATCCCACTTTCCATCCCCCTTTGAAATTTATTATGACTTTCTAAGTCACACATTCGCTCACCACGTTCGCTCTTACGCTCGCTTACCTGCTGCTACGAGAACCACGTTCGCTACGTTTATTGGAATTATAACTCGCCCTTTAATATTTAATTCTTTTTTTCCTTGTTTCCTTGAAACCCTGGAATATCCGCCAATTCTATTTTATATTCGAAATTTGGTGGAAGGGTCGATAAAGTGTCATTTGCCCGACACTGCGTTTGCGCGATATCTCTGTAGATCCCGTTTGCTCCGCGGTCTCAGTCGAACCTCCAAACTTTCGCACAAAAGGGAAAAACGGAAAAAAAAAGAGGATTCTCTTCGGGCTTTTGTACTTGCGACAGGCTATACTACCCAGGTACTGGATACTGGATATTGGACACAACTGGGTACCTGAAATTCAACCATTCGCTTTCTTGTCTCGGAAGACACCTCCAGAATTCTAGCGGAATCGCCTCTGTTTGGAAAGGTCTCAGAGTCATTAGGGAATATTGGATACAAGAAAGGTACTATTCAGGCAGATCGGTTCATCAGCTTAAGGTTAGTATCAATGTGCCTCCCTTTGCCCACGGTCTCACTTGTTCCCCTCGTGCCTTGCATACTTCCTCTTTCGGTTCTTGATCTTTGGTGTTATGCTCCTTGCAGGGAAATTTGTATCCTCTGGACTATACCAACGACTGGAAATGACGATAGTTGTCAAAGCCGTCGGATAGCTTCCCCGTCCCGCTATTGTCCAGTGTTTGTTGACATTCGACTCTTCTTCAGGTTTAACGACCCTCGGATATTGCATATTATCTTGGACGGTCAACAGCCAAAACTTGGTCTCAGACCAGAACCCTTTTCATTTTCACTTTCATCTCGGTGAGTTCATTCCCCCTATGCACCGATCCGGTTCCCCATAGTCTGAAAACGTTCTCGTATACTCATTAATTGAGTAGCCTATCATCTGGAATCTTGTCCATTGTGGCCCAATCTCCTGGAAGCTTTCCCGAAACACCTCGCGGATCAAGGAAATAAAGAAAAGCGAAACCTCTCCAGTCCACGCTCGTTGCTCGTCATCCCAACCAATCTCGGCCCTTCCCGTCACGATTGGCGGTGGACATTGGACATCTACTAAGCGACTAGTTCTTCTACTTCTCTTTATGAACCTTTGGGCACTACGGTCGAGATTTGAGACTATTCCTGCAGCCAACCGTTCCTAGTTTCAGCCTTAGTGGTTTATTCCTGGATGGTGATTCGAGGCCTTTTGTTGCCGCCATTTTTGTGAGACCAACAGCAGCTTCGTCTTGTCGCTCGTTCTGTCTCGGAGAGCACTACATTCTTGCTCGTACTTTTCGACCCTACAATCGTTTGGAATAAATTCCCAGTCATTCGCTTCAGAAGGTTCTGTCTTGTTGCACTTGTTGCAACATCTTCAAGCTGGCTTACTCGAAGACACACGGTGTTTTGGTAAGATTTTCACCCCAGATTTGGACTTGTCTCTCTCTTCCCTTGTGGATGCCCGCATGTTTTGCATAGGTGTTCCAATCCCAGCCCAGCATCTTGTTTGAATCTTCTTAACCCTTGCTCTATTGCCTTTTTTTTCTGTGTGCACAAGAAACCTTCCCGCTGACCTGTCTCTCCTGGTTCCGTCACAGTTCGACCCAGATTTTCAAACGCCTCTAATACTCGGCGAGTCGTTGGATCTGTCGGACTCAGAAGAATCACAGTTTGTCGGTGCATTTTCAGACGGCCTGTGGGCCAAGTCTGAGCCCATCCTGTCCATGTCTGCTTTCCAGAAGCCCGTTGCCGGCGCCATACTAGGTACGTTGCATTTGAAGAACTTGGTTTGCTATGATTTGGGAACATCCCGTGTGCTGAGACCAAACACAGATTACGGTTCCACTCGGTCTTTGCATGATGCTGCTTCTTACTCGAACTACGGTCAATCACCTTATGTGACGACCCCGATGGTTCCCTCGCCCATGGCCGATCAGGCAAGTCAGATCTCGGATTGTGTTCCATATCTGCCCAACGAGTATGCTAGCTCGTACGAGGAGTCTCAGTCGCCCATGTTGGGCGCACGCCACCGTCAGCTACCCGAAATTGTGACATACAGCCCTCAGCGCGGAAGTGAAGGAACTAGGGTGATGGTTCAGATCCAGTGCCCCTATGACCTCCACGCTTCTTCATACGCAGCTTTGTATGTTGTTTTCGGCTCAAAGAAGTGTGAATCGCTCCCGCATTTCCTTGGATTCCAGGGCTCTGCGTTCCAGTACGGTCTTTCGGCTGATGTACCTGCATTCTTGTCTACTGGATCCCCATCTTTTGCTGTTCCTCTGTCCGTCTTAATGGAGACCCAGGATGACTCTCCCGCCACCTCACTTCAGGTTGGTGTGTACACTTATGAGCAAGCTGCCCACCCTTCACCATCAGCGCATTCACGCAAGAGAAAGTTCTCCTCATATTCCGATGTTCCTGCGGCACCTGCTAAGCGACACAACGGATCCGTGATCCCCAAGGTTGAGCACCACGAGGGCTACCACAGTCGCTCTGTGTCTGCGTCTTACTCGCCTTACTTGCAACCCCTTCCCGCCATGGCCGGTTTCGTCGCACCATACCACGCTGCATCTTCTCCCCAGACAGGCTCTGGCCAATACTCTTCTTCTGCCACCCCTCAGCCCGCCCTCCGTGTTCCTTCCCCTATCACCCCAGCTTGGAGCCCCTCTTTCGTCTCTGTGAGCAATGATGGTCGCAACGCCGGTCTCGCCTTGACGAATGGTGTTCCTCAGCACAAAGGCCCCACCCAGCGTGGTTCGTCAAATCCCACTTTGATCCGCACCTCCACCATACAAACGCACAACATGCCCCACAACCCAGCCTTCAACCCTTATGCCATGTATCCCACCAAGGCTGTCCTCAAGCTTAACGGTGATCTTGATAGCATGACACAAGGCTGGTCGAAGGAAGAACGCACGTCCCAACGCCGCCTGGTGCAATTCACCCGTTCTCAAACTGGCAGCACAATTCTGGGCGAGTTCAAGGCTGTTACCCCCGAGGATCGCGCCCCCAGCAGTATTTGCATCAGCTGCATCCTGTGGGAGGAGAAGAATGAGTGCTACGTGACCAGCGTGGACACCATTTATTTGCTTGAGTCCCTCGTGGCTGTTCGCTTCACTGTCGAAGAGAAGAATCGTATTCGTCGCAACTTGGAGGGCTTCCGCCCCCTGACAGTCTCCAAGGCCAAAGTCGACAGCGAAGAGTTCTTCAAGGTGATCATGGGGTTCCCTGCCCCCAAGCCTCGCAACATCGAGAAGGATGTCAAGGTCTTCCCCTGGAAGGTCCTGAGCCACGCACTCAAGAAGATCATTGGGAAATACGTATGTTCTTGAATTTCCACAGCTCATTGTGATGAGTTACTAATAGTTGTCCTTTCTCTAGTCTGCCAGCTATTCCTCGACTGCCGGTGCTCTCCCCACACCAATGACCACCACCTACACCAGCCATGCGAGCCATCCCAGCCTTGGCACTGGTTCTGATTCCGGTACCGAGCCTCACACTGCCAACTCCCCTCAGTCCGTCTCCGACGCTAGTGCTGGCAACACCTACACTGGTATGCCCGTCCAGCCCTACTCGCAGGCAGATCACTCGGCCTCCCACATGTCTTCGGCTCCTGAGCTCCGGTCCATGACCGCAGCATCCCAGCCCTATACATCTGTTGGAGCATACTCGTACCCGGCCATGTGCCACCCCCAGAGTGCCAACGGTCTGCCAGCTACAGCTCCGCGACCTTCTTGGGACATGCAGTCTCTCGGCCCCAATGCTCCTCACACCGGTGCACCAGGAAATGGCGCATGCTACACCTACCTGGATCCTGTGTACTCGATGCACGACTCGGCCCACGGCGGCCACTGAACCCCTTACCTGGCTGGACCTTCTATTTGATTTCTTGCTGCGTTTTCTTTCCATTCTATTTTTTATACTTCCCCCTCCGCCTGTTTTGAAGATACGATTTTCCTTTTCTTGTCACTCCTTATCAAGCCCAGACAGCGGATTGCCAGCCCATCGGACACAATGTCTCTTCTCACCTGAAAAGGTAAGCAGAGCCCTTGTATCTGCTGGACCTCGCATCCCGCACATTGATCATGATTTATGTCCCTCCTTACACTACAACATCATAATGCCTGATGCCCTCACCATACACCCAAACTTGCGACCTTTGCATATCTGCTTTTTGACATTTTTGACATTGTTCCACTCCGAGACCTGTTCCTCGCATTTAGACGGTGTCTTGTTCATTCCTTCATTGGGTGCATATCTTACATGCCGGGCATTGCGGCTTCCACTCCTTTTTTGCGCACAAAACATACATTCTGGGCTTTTGTACTACTATTCAGCATAGCGGGCGCTTGCTTGTCATTCCTTTTGCATTTGCAGGTTATTTTCGGATTGGAAATGGGATAGACTTGGGGTTTTTTTTCTTGGAATCTTGGCGGTCTTGTCCATTTTATCCAATTCCTTCGTGCATTTTGGACGGGGTTCTTGGGCAAGGATTTCGGACACAATGGAGTTCTCTTCATGTTTCGGGTCTTCCTGCTCTGGTCCCTGTCTACTTTTCACTTCTCTGTTTGAAAGTTTGGTTTGGAGTTCATTCGGTACTTACCACTTCTTGTTATTTCAGCTGAGGGTTGTTGTCACTTACTACCTAGGTACCTACTGCATTGTTCCGGCGTTTGGGACTTGAACGGTTGGACCGTTTATTACCCTACTTTTCTGCCTTAATATTACTTATTCTGAGTCATAGTTGTTGCATTGCAAATCGACAGATTACTTTCTCTTGAATCATTCTTAATTACCCTTGTCTCGTGTATTATTGTAGCAATGAAATGACTCGATGAGTTGAGATACTTTTCATTAGATAGCCCTAGCTGGTAGATGTACGTCCACGGGTAGTATAATTACGTAATAGCAGGCCCTGGCCAATGAAAACCCTTTCTCTTTCTACGCGCCCTTTCCACAATTGGCTTAGTGCATTCTGCATCCACCAACAATATTTCTCCCATCTCTTTTCCCGAAAGTGTAGACACACTAAATTTCCTTTAGTTGATATCGACTAGTTTAATAAAGGATTAGCCCGACACACTTCCGACATTATAGAGATAGCATAAATGGATATAACACGATACCCTATACTTAAACGCTAAAATTCACTATAAGCCAATGAAACCAATCCTCACTAGACAGAATGGTAGTCTTGACTTGATTGCCGTCCACATATCCTATCGCCTTTAGACTATCTCAAGACTGGTCTGGACCTAGCATGATTGGACTAGAAGAGAAGTAGTACTATGGTCAGCTTGATCAATCATGAGATCACACGATAGAGATATCAATAGCATATGTGGAGTTGACTGCCGTGTATGGTTGGTGAAGATTCTACAGAAACTCACCCAGCAAGGCATTGTTCGATGCAGCAATAACGGAGGGCAAGCGCTGCCATCAACCAAGGATCAAGGATCCTTTGTGTGACCCTATCACAATCAAACAAACAATGCAAACCGCGTCAAGGCGGAAAACCTCTGGCAGACAGTATTCGGCCGAAGAAATCATCACCTATCCTCTCAGTCCAGATCGTCACAGCGTTCTCAGTCATGGCGTTTTGTAGCCGGTGGCCATAACCGTCCGTCTATTATCTAGAATTAAGGTATATTCCATGGCCGATAGTGCTCAAAGGATAGTTCGTAATGGGCGTTCCTTCGTTTGTTTTAAGACTTGTTCGGCATAGCGGCTACCTTTTCGATTTGGAGAGGCGCAGAGGTTCCTCCCCTCTCATCAGCCTCCAGCGGTTACTAGATTCAACCAAATCGTCACATCCGTCCACAGCCCACGACCACTTCGCAAGAAAGCCGGGGGTGGCCTCCCAGCTCTGCAGGTCATATGGTTCGCCCCAAACAATAAGTCCCTTGCGCCCCGCAGTGATCTCATCCTCGTCACGTCCTGCCGTGAGGGGTGGTGTCCACATGGTTTTGGGGTCGGAGACAGTGATGGTGAGGGGCGTACCTCGTCGCTTTCGAGTCGGCGTTGCACTCATGAGCTCACCGATGAGGTCTTGTAGCAGCTCCCAGTGGTCGAAACATCCTTCGCGCCTTATAAGATTGTCACGGAAGCAGGGGAAGGGAAAGAAGTTGATCCAAATGGAGTGTGGGCGGGTTTGCTGGAGGCGGGTCGGGACAAGGGAGAGAGGAATATTGGGGTTCAGAGGGTAGATTGTTGTGTCGTCACGGTAAGGACCGCTGATAGGACAGGTAGTCGGGGAGGGAGGGTTATCGGTCCAGCCCGTTAAAAGGGTATTGAGAGTGCGCTTGTTGGAGACGAAGGCTCTGAAGACATTATACTGGATAAGATGGAGGAGGTGATCGGTTGAGAGGGGGAAGATGAAGGGCGGGGGAGTTAGGGAAGTCTGGGCATGGACCGGAACGGTGGGCGGCGACCCTCGAAGGAGTCCGGCGCCCTTGGGTGTGAACATAGATGTACTGGCGTGAGTGTGAGGTGGTCGAGGGGAGATGTACATGGCGATTGCGCCTTTCGATGCTGACGAAGCGTCTTGGGAGGGACAATCATCGGGTTCGTCGAGGCGCCAGCGCCTGACTTGGAAAGGGCGCGAAGTCTGAACAGTCCTCGGGTCTTGCTCCCTAATCCGCAGTCCTTCAAAGCTTATGAGCTCGGTAGGTGAGGCATTGAGGGAATGACCCACGGTATGCTCTTTGGTTCTTCCGGGTCTGAATCTTCCTGCGCTGCTTCTTGGCCTTGGCCTCAACCTCGGCCTCGACGTGGTTGGGGTGATCGCCGATCATATTCGCTTCGCCCTCGCCCAAGGCTGAAGAAAGCTGAGTAATGGAGTGTTCCATTATCCTGAGTTACCGAACATCCAGTTCTGTGTCGCTGTTATCGAAACGTAGTGGTAAGTAGTGAAGAAAGTTAACCGGCTGGGCCTGGTCTTCAGTGTCGTAGTGTCGTACCCTGAACAACGTCTACGGGCGACGAAGTATGCCATCCGAACTTTACTCTCTCATTGGATATTGCCCTACCGAGAGTTTCACCGCCCCCTGGAAGCCTTATACTAGAAATTCATTGATCTTACCACTACTACAATTTAATTATATTAGTAAAAATAGAGAACTAGTATCAGATAAAAGAGCATTTAATTCTGAGCGAGCTAGTATTCTTTTTATAGAGTAATTTGGGTTAATTGATAGAGCAATAGACGATAGACAATACAGACCCAAAGAGTATAATTAAACCACAGTACTACTAAGAATCGTGTTTTTCAGTGGTCTTCTCAGATATCATTCTAATTTGATAGTCGACGGTTAAAAAAAAGGCGGAAAAAGGATTAATTCGTGAAATGGACTTTTCTAAAATCTATTTTTTTTTTAAAAAAAAATAAACTAGTCCAATACAGTATATAATTGTAAAGTATCAATTAAATGACAAGCAAGTTGATACAATTTTGGCTGTGAAGGTGGATGACTGAATTACTGCTGGCAATATTATCCAATGAGAGAGTTAAGTTCGGATGGCATACTTGGTCGTAAACGTCAATCAACATGAGGTAGACAAAGGGCACCCCACCCCCACCATGCGAGAACCATGTCCGGTGTCCGGTGGGCTAGGCTGAAGGGGGAATTTGTATCCACACCCAAATTTATCACGCTATCGGTTGCCCAAAGCCCAACAAGGCACTATACTATGTTGTACTGATACAACGTATTTCACGGACAGAATGCTGCATTATCCCCATCCCTGTGTACAAATGGGCACAGTTGTCTCATTGCCATCTTGATAAAGCCGATGTGCCCACACCATAAACTTGCGCCTCGCGGGTATTTCTTTCCAACGTCTTTGAAGATGCTTCTTTATACAACTGGCGGGAAAGGTTCCATACGTTATATTTTCATTCATGGGAACCATGAAATCAGCCCTTTCTCTGACGAGATCATTGTGGATGCAAAAATTGTGGTTTTCACTGGACGAGGCAACATGTACGTCGTAAATGGTTCTTTACACGGGAAGTATTGACAAAGTGGGTAGTGTATACGGCGACAACGCCGATAATTCCTCTACAAAGTATTCTTTCAGCAATGGAGTCTGTACTCATGTTAATGGCGAACCCAATAAGTTTGTTCCTGCTCGGGACTTCACTGAACTGCTTTTGAAAAACGTTTCCATTCCCACCCTTATCATGGTGGAAATCCCTACGTAAGTTATCTAGAAATAACTAGTTAACTAACTAGTTAACGAATAGGCTAATGACTAACATGGTCTGCTGCTTCTTGTCCAGCGATCAAATCGGCTTTTCCTCAAAACTGCAGGACGATGTTCTTTATCTGTACGAAATGTTTTTACTCTTCACCTTCGAGTCCGCTCCGCTCCTTAATTTAGGCCCCACTGATGTTTTCTCAGAGCAATAATGGTATACGGCAGAAGTGACCGTGCATCTTGCAGTCTCGACGACAGAGTCTACCTTGGCAAAACAATGCGGAGCTTTGTGCCGTACTTTGTTCAGTCACTATCGATTACAAGTGACAGTTACCTTCCAGGTGATGCACAGACTACGTGCAAAGAAATCACTGACTGTCTTGAACTGAACGCAGATGAGAAGGAGCTGAATGAGTTTATCGAAGTATATCGGAATCGCTATTTCCGCGATCCTTCCGTGCCAAAAGAGGCTATTCTTGAATCATGCTTGCTTAACATTCTCAAAATGCCTTTCGACCTCAATTCTTCCATCATGCATGGTTTAATTAAGCAATGAGATTTCTACTGTTACGATCGAAGGGCTGCTTACCACAGATCTCTCGGAGGCATCTCGTATAACAAGATCTTGATCCCACCCGTTTTCGATAGTCAGAAAAGACCTATTAGTGTTTGCTTTATCGTTCCCTGAATTGAATGGCTCTTCAAGAATATGTCTAGTATTACATGTACCTAAAACCCGAACCCTACCCATGACAGCTCATCCGCGGGTTGTGTCAAGGTCTAAGAAAAGCCATCACCAGCATTAACCGCGTCTCGTCCGATATGGTATGGAGTTACTCAACGGTGTCGTTGCCGGCCGTGGTCGCTCCAAAGCCTGTTTCGAGGAAGGAATTCTTTTGGGTCACCCCGGGGGATCGCAAACCACTGGAAAATCCTGCACGTGTGGCACGTTATGCCCCGGTGACTTGTATGACAAATACAATTAACTTGGCTGAGTCTAAAATCGAGACGGCCCACAAAGTATCCGTTGCCACAACTTTATACGTAACCCGAAAGGGCGCGCATTCAATAAATACGTGGTCAATGTCTAAATTCTAGCCGTTTCACCGTTTCATGTCATCATCACGCACTCCCTTGAGTTCCGCATTCGCAGATTTGCATGATGAGAAGCACAATGTCATCCCAACAAATCTCTGTTCCGCATGGCCCCGACCGTCAGCGAATTCTCAATGTGCTCGCCCAGCGGAGATACCGTAAGAATCCATGCTTATCGCTTCCCATCTCATACTCACTCTATTTAGGTCAGCGTAGGCGGGAGCGGTTGCAATCTCTGGAAACGAGATTTGACGCCAGACTGGGCGGTACGGACACAATGTACGCTTCCAATGGGGAGATACAACTTCAGCAACCAATGCAGCCTCCGCTTACGTCCATTGACCCTATCTATGATCTTTATCCAGATGTCATGATTGGAGCTTCTAACGCGTGCCTTGTGCCGTATGAGTCGGCGTGTAGCATGTCAGAAACTTCGCCCTCGTATGTGAGGAATCAGTTCGGAATTAACACCATTCTGCCTTATGGTATGCCCTGGCAATTCTAAGGTCCCAACCCCTACCGAAGTTAAGCTTACTGGATTGGTCTGTAGGCAGTACTTCTCAAAGCGCTACATCAACGTCTGATACCCAATTATCAGCAGAACTTCAAGATCTTGAAACTTCCCAGTTCACATTCCCATCGGAGCATGCAATTGATATTCCAACTCTCAAGACCATGGAGGTCTCACTTCGAATTGCACAAATACTTGGACTTTCGGACGAGTTGTTAGACCTCACTAAAAGCCGGGTCCTGGACGTGTCGAAAATTTCGGTCCCCTTGGGAGAGTTACCCGAAAACTTACGTCCAACGGAAGCACAGCTCTTATTGCCACACCATCCAGTAATAGACGTTCTTCCATGGCCATCGGTAAGGACAAAACTCATTTGTCTTTTCAGTCAGCCTGATGAGCTTAGACCGCCAATCGCGAGAGGCTCCATGGCTATTATGCGGCTAATGCATGGTCTTGACGACGAGTCGGAGGGACTCCGCATTGCACTAGATATAAATGGACATGGATATGATGGAGAGTGCTGGGAAATCGGACAGGCTATCTTCAAAGACTGGTGGTGGGCACTGGATTCTGAGATCATCTCTAATTCAAACCGACTAAGGTACATAAGAGGGGCCCCCAAATTGCAGCTTTCAATGCCATAACAAGAACACCGGTAGTAAAGCCATCATAACCGGTGCCATTCCTATGAAGCAGGTCCATAAGAGACGCGAGAAGTCTTTAAGCCGGGTGCAGGTTAGGCGTGTACATCACCTGCTTTATTTGCAGCAACGGTTAAGTTTGTCCGTATGACGAGGGTGTCACAGCATGGATACCTTGGAGTCATAATACTCCGATCCGAAGAACATATATATGTGAAAACTCTGTACATATAGAAAAAGATAACAATCAATACATACACACTTCTACTACATCTCCATTCATTTCATTCACTTTAACACAACCCCGGCAACAGCAACATCATGTCTCGTCCCCTCAAAAGTATACGAGAACCATTACTATCCTACTCGATCTTTCTTCCCTCCTGATATCGTCCAAACCACTCGGGCTTCCAAACAAGTGTAAAAATTCTCCATACCACAAAAGGCACAAACTGCGACGCTGAAGCCAACAACGATTTTCTTGGCATGCCGCCCTCCATCATGAACGTTTGCCACATTAGTAGTGGGATATACAGAAGCTCAAAGACCAGTATGACGGAATATAGTATCTGACGGGATTCAATCACATTCTTGGCGTTGGATGTAAAGAGGCCAACGGTGGCACCGACGAGGATGTTCACAGCACCAAATTGCTGAACGAGTTGTAGTGCTGTTGTCGTGACTTCAGCCGCAGCAGCTTCCATTGCGTGAAGCAAATAGTGGCGTGGAAAGAACATGAAGTAGGTACCCGCACCAACTGTGACTAGGGACTCTAAGGCAAGGGCGGCGCGGATGATGTTGCCTGGAGCAGAAGGATCGACTCCTCGGAGGGAAGATGTGGCAGGTGCCATGTTTTTGCTGATGATGAGCCGGTGCGCACAAGATGTTTAGGCAATGTCTCCAAAGTACACAAGAAGCTGGGATGATAGAAATATTATGATCTCACTAACTCGCCTTTATAGTTATCCTCTTAGAAGACCGTACCTAAGACAATTCTCAATATGGTGACATTTAGGGCATTGCGCCAAGACTAACCGCCAAGTATTGCCAAGCCGCCACCATAACGTTATGATTAACCCGAAAGGGGAAAGGCCATTTAATAAGTGCGTGGTCATGAATGGTATATGACCTCATTTTGTGCCCTTTCCTCGTCCTTTGCCATTCCCATCACTGACCCATGACTCGCTGAGATGACTTTTCCCCCCTTTGAGGGTAGTCACTCTCCACAAATAGTAAGTTCCAGAGCTCCAGCCTGATTATCAGTTTTTCATGTTCTAGAGTTAAGCTGTAAGGCTAATGTTATCGAGTGGAGCTAGGATAAATTCACGGGAGCTTCGGACCTATCATTCAACTTTGGTGAGAGACGCTAGGCCTAAAAGGGGAAAAGTGTTATCAAGGTAGGTCATAGATCTGCGAGGTAAATGGATCATATTGATTGTATCATTCAAAGGACGGCATTAAGTTACGGATTTATTTCTATCGCCGGGAAGGACTATGACTCGAAGTAAGACGGAAGGACGGAGTTAACTTATGGATTCGTTTCTATCGCCGGGAAGGACTATGGCTCCAAGACAAGAGCTGAAGTTTAATATGGGATGGTAATAATATCGTTCCCCGTGGAACATAAATAGGCAACAAGCGGAATATGATATGCAATCACTGCTTTCTTTTCTGCGACACCACTGTCCTCAACTCCTACCTGACTTCGAAAGAATTCCATCTCACTTCATCCTGTCTCCTTCCTCAGCGAACCTTAGAGAGCGTATTGAGGCTACAGCCCGAGCCTTCTTGTCAGCATACGAAGAGGGCGGGTCCCAGGGCGACGCCTCCATCATCAACCGCGACGTTACGGCGGACTGCACCCGGCATCTGATTCCCGCATCCGTGCCCCAGGCCTTTGGCCTATCGGCAGACTTCTTTTTCGACACGACGAAGTACCAGGGGGCTTTTGCGAAGGATATCAAGGTTCTGAAATTCAAGAACAACATCCTTGCGAACTTAGTAATCGATACTGAATCCCGTCGGGCCGCTTTCACATCTATCGCAGACGTGCACCCTATCAGCGGAGATTCGTACCAGGCCGAGTTGGCTTGGTTCTTATACTTCACCGAGGATGGGTCCAAAGTCAAGAAAGTGGTTGAGTTCTGCGACAAGGACGTGATCTTGAGAATGGCAAGAACGGCTGCCTAGTTCTCTTGTTGGAGATGAGGCCAGTGACTACTGAGTACGCTGGTAAAATCTCTGAATTGCGCAAGGAGAGGAAGAGAACTACTGAGTGCTAGAACTACATGTACTAGGAGCAAACAGGAGAAGTCACATAACTTCCAACACCCCCAACGACTAGTACCATAGTCGTCAGCATAGCCCTCACCACCAATCCTTCATGAAAAAACCAGTTTTGTAACTATCAATAACCCCCCAATTTTAGTATGTAAACTAGAAATCAATGCAGTGTTGTAGTTTTGTAGAGCACTAGGCCTATCTGTAAAACCCATCTCCGGAACATCACTTTTCTAAGGGGCCTTGTCAACCTATCTACCGCTATCTCAGCGGTAGGTAGACTGCGCCTACGGGCGACTAAGGACCATCAGAATTAAGCAAGCAAGCCTGTTCCTGGCAAGGGATAGGGCAGGTACGTCTTTATACTTGTCGATGAGATCCGTTGGATAAAGACTGCAATGATGTCTAACCCCCAAGGCCTAGAGCATACAGTAGCGTGTTAGGCAGAACAGCCGGACAACGAGAGAAGGTAAGCCTATTTTCTCTAACTAGTTATTTGGAAAGAGCTTTTGCTAAATACTAGGTTCGTTGTTCATTCCCCAGAGGCGCTTGCGGTAGTCTTCAGAAGAGGTGGATGCTGCCAGAACCCAGATCAGGGGGATCCCTGAGGCAGCCAGGGTGATGAAAACCCTGCAAACCCTTCGGGATGACAGAGTGATGTAAATAATATCACGTGAGTACACCAACCCTACATCCATGCCTCGTAGACGATAAGGTCAGGTGATTCGTTATCTTATCAGCACGTGATCTGCGGGGCCCAGCGAAGCCGGCCTCGAAAATGCCCTGGAGGGCAGTAGCACTTGAGTCATACAGATCGTTTGCTCTTTTATAACATCATCTTATCCCAGTCCTGACCTAACAATTCACGTGTGATTTATCCCAACTTTGCACATATATATAGGGACTGTTTGCCTTCTCTTGGCCTCTTCTCTTTCTTCTTATCACCACACTCTTTTGCCCCGCCACTGTCACATCGCTTTTCATAATGGAAGCTATTAAGCAGACTTTCGCCAAGTGCAAGGCGCAGAAGCGCGCGGCCCTTGTGGCCTACATTACTGCAGGATACCCCACTGTTGAGGAGGCAGTTGATATCCTCCTTGGTCTCGAGAACGGCGGAGCCGGTAATTCAACTCCCAAGTGAAAGTTGCTCAAAGAGATGATCTTTACTGACACTCGATCTCACTTCACAGATATCATCGAGCTTGGAATTCCCTTCACAGACCCCATCGCTGATGGTCCCACTATTCAGACCGCTAACACAAAGGCTCTTGAGAATGGTGTCACCCTCACTACTGTGCTTGAGCTTGTCCGCACTGCCCGCAGCCGCGGTCTGCAGACCCCTTTGATGCTCATGGGTTACTTCAACCCTGTCCTTAAGTATGGCGAGGAGCGTATGCTCCGCGACTGCAAGGAGGCTGGTGTCAATGGATTCATCATGGTTGACTTGCCCCCGGAGGAGGCCGTCCGTTTCCGCGACCTCTGCTCGAGCGCTGGGTGAGTTTGTCTATTTTTACTTATTTTCAAATCTTTATCGCTTGTCTATGATTATCCAGCATGCTTACCCACATTTCAGTCTCTCATACATCCCGCTTATCGCCCCTGCTACCTCCGATGCCCGTATGCGTCTCCTCTGCAAGATCGCAGACAGCTTTATCTACGTTGTTTCCCGCATGGGCGTGACCGGAGCCACCGGCTCATTGAGCGCAAACATTCCCGAGCTTTTGAACCGCGTTCACGAATATTCAGGCAATGTTCCTGCTGCATTGGGATTCGGTGTCAGCACTCGTGAGCACTTCCTGTCCGTCCAGGAGCAGGCCGAGGGTGTGGTCATTGGCAGCCAGATTATCACTTGCGTTGGCAAGGCCCCTGCTGGCCAGGCTGCCAAGGCTGCCGAAGAGTACCTCTCCAGCATTACCGGACGTAAACGTGAGCGTGATGCCACCGGTGCCTTTACCCGCGAGATCAACGTCCTTGAGGCCGTTGAGAAGGCCCTGCCTTCTGTTCAGGTCCAGCCAACTAAGGTCATCACCGATGCCGACACACCCGCCGGACCTGGTCTCGCTGACCAGATTGAGGCCCTCAATGTCACAAAGGATGCATCTTCCCAGCCCTCACGCTTCGGTGAGTTCGGTGGACAGTATGTCCCCGAATCCCTTATGGATTGCTTGAGTGAGCTCGAGCGCGGCTTTGATGTCGCCAACAACGACCCCAAGTTCTGGGAAGAATTCCGCTCATACTACCCCTACATGGGCCGCCCTAGCAGCCTTCACTTGGCCCAGCGTTTGACCGAGCACGTTGGCGGCGCCAACATCTGGTTGAAGCGTGAGGATCTGAACCATACTGGTAGCCACAAAATCAACAATGCTCTTGGACAGATTTTGATTGCCCGTCGCCTGGGCAAGACCCGCATCATCGCCGAGACCGGTGCTGGCCAGCACGGTGTTGCTACTGCCACAGTTTGCGCGAAGTTTGGTATGAAGTGTACCGTTTTCATGGGCGCCGAGGATGTGCGTCGCCAGGGTCTCAATGTTTTCCGCATGAAGCTCCTTGGTGCTTCCGTTGTTGCTGTCGAGGCTGGAAGCCGCACCCTCCGTGACGCAGTCAACGAGGCTCTCCGCGCCTGGGTCGTCGAACTCGATACGACCCACTACATTATTGGCTCTGCCATTGGACCTCATCCCTTCCCGACCATCGTCCGTACCTTCCAGTCTGTGATTGGAAACGAAACCAAGGAGCAAATGCAGGCACAGATTGGCAAGCTCCCCGATGCCGTCATCGCCTGTGTTGGCGGCGGTAGCAACGCCGTCGGAATGTTCTACCCCTTCTCCAACGACCCGAGTGTCAAGCTCATCGGTGTCGAGGCTGCCGGAGACGGCGTCGATACCAACCGCCACTCTGCTACCCTCTCTGGCGGTTCCCACGGTGTCCTCCACGGTGTTCGCACCTACGTCCTGCAGAACGAGCACGGCCAGATCTCCGACACCCACTCAATCTCCGCTGGTCTCGACTACCCCGGTGTCGGCCCCGAGCTGAGCAACTGGAAGGACTCAAACCGCGCCACTTTCATTGCGGCCGACGATAGCCAGGCTCTCGCTGGATTCCGTGCCCTCGCCCAACACGAGGGTATTATCCCCGCCCTCGAGTCCTCGCACGCCGTCTGGGGTGTGATGCAGATTGCCAAGACCATGGAGAAGGGCCAGAACATTGTCCTCAATCTGAGTGGTCGCGGTGACAAGGATGTCCAGCAGGTCGCCGACGAGCTGCCCCGTCTGGGACCCAAGATCGACTGGGATCTGCGCTTCTAAGCGCTTTCGAGCATCTTTTCGGTGCTTTTCTGCATGTGGATGAAATGTCCACGCTGTTTTTTCTTTCTTTTCTTTTTCGGTCCTCTGGCGAGACGGAGGTTTCATGATTCTTTGATGCTTTTATGATCTACATTGCGGGATGGTCATGAAAAAGCGTTATTATTGCAGTCTTTTCTTTCCCTTCATTTGGGATTTATTTCTTGGATAAAAGTAGAAAAAGGAAAAAAAGAGATATTGATATCCCCTTCTCAGTCCTTTTGTTTTTCATCTTTCTGGACTGTCTTCATAAACATAGATAGCTTTAGGCTAGAGAACAATGACAGTCTATCATCATCTACCATCTACAAAAGACCACTATCCACACAAGATCAACGTACAGACCGGTCATCCCATAATTTTATGGAGAGCACAAATAGCCCGTGAAATAGATTCGATAATGTATCATGCTGGAGCAAGAAGAGACCAAAAGAAAAAAAAACAACCAAGAAACATACGAACAGCCGCACAACAAGAACAAAAGATAGGAGTATATGCAATTGACATCGACAAAAACGGGACCTACTAATCCCTCGCCAGGACTCTCTGGCTTTCCACTTCTACCTCGCACCAAAGGTTAGAATCCCCGGCGATAGTTTACTGGAACATACCGCAAGACTCGGGATTCACCTCAATACAGCACCAGCTCATGCGTCGATCAGGTTCTCACCCGAGTTATCGCGGGTATCCTTGTTAGGGATCTTGCGGGCGTGGCGGGCGTAGAACTCGTCGAGAGTGCGCTTGGGGATACGGTTGAGGAGTTCCTTGGGGTAGATGCGGAGAAGGTTCCAGGCGATGTCGAGGGATTCTTGGATGGTGCGCGACTCGTAGGGAGACTGGCTGATAAAGGTGCGCTCGAACTTCTCGAGGAATTCGAGGGAAAGCTTGTCTTCCGAGGAGAGGGCTTCTTCTCCGACGACGGCTTTCATGGCGGCTGTTTGGGGCGGTTAGAGGCGTTCATGTGATTTGGAAGGATGGAACAATGTAACGCAGTGTTCTTTGGGGTGGTTGCTTACCGGCATCACGACCAATGGCGTACTTGGCGTAAAGCTGGTTAGACACATCTCCGTGGTCCTTACGAGTGCGGCCCTCGCCGATGGCAGACTTCATCAGACGTGATAGAGAGGGCAGGACGTTGATTGGTGGGTAGATACCGCGGTTGTCGAGCTGACGGTCAATGAAGATCTGACCCTCCGTAATGTAACCAGTCAAGTCGGGAATGGGGTGGGTGATATCTGTGCGGGAATGGGTTAGTGGTATTCAGCTTGAGGGGTGGCTTGGGCAACGCACCGTCGTTAGGCATGGACAGAATGGGAATCTGTGTAATGGAACCGTTACGGCCCTCGACTCGTCCAGCACGCTCGTAAAGGGTGGACAAATCTGTGTACATGTAACCGGGGTAACCACGACGACCGGGGACTTCTTCTCTGGCAGCGGAAACTTCTCGCAGAGCATCACAGTAGGCCGACAAGTCAGTCATGATGGTCAGGACGTGCTTCTCGAGCTGGTAGGCGTAGTATTCGGCGGTGGTCAGGGCAAGACGAGGAGTGATGATACGCTCAATAGTAGGGTCGTTGGCCAGGTTCAGGAACAGAGTGACACGCTCCATACTGCCGTTCTCCTCGAAGTCGCGCTTGAAGAAACGGGCAGTCTCCATGTTAACACCCATGGCGGCGAAGACAATAGAGAAGTTCTCCTCGTGGCCGTCGTGGACATCCTTGGTGGGCTTGGCCAAACTTGCCTGGCGACAGATCTGCGCGGCGATCTCGTTATGTGGCAGACCGGCAGCGGAGAAGATGGGGATCTTCTGTCCGCGGGCAATGGAGTTCATCGTATCGATAGCGGAGATACCGGTGGAAATCATTTCCTCGGGGTACACCTTGTCCATTCGTTAGCTTCTCGTAGTCCCATCTCATATTGGTGGCAGTGCGCATACTCGGGAGTAGGGGTTGATAGGCTGGCCGTTGATATCCAAGTAATCCTCCGCCAACACCTTGGGACCCTTATCGATAGCTCGTCCTGAACCGTCGAATGTTCGACCCAACATGTCCTCGGAGACGCCAAGCTTCAAGCTGTGGCCGCTGAACTCGACTTTGGTCTGAGCGATCTGTCAGCACATCCGATATTAAAATCGTTACTGCGAGTAATTGTACCTTCTTCACATCGATACCGGAAGTGCCTTCGAACACCTAGTTGACAAACGAGCTACATTAATATCTTGCATGTTAGGAGCGAGGTTCTATTCCGCACCTGCACAACAGCGCGGTTTCCTATTCGTATACATAGCAGTCAGCCTCCATACTCCTAAATAAACGGCAGAATGTGGGGAACGGACCTCTGGCTTCCAGTACTTGACCACTGCGCTCTGAGCCATCGGGGAGCGTCAAGGAAACGATCTCATTATAACGGGGGAACTTGATCTGTTTGAGAATGTTATCATTAGCATATAATCCCCACTATATTGTCAGAGCATCATATGCCAACTCACATTGTCGAGGATAACCAGCGGTCCGTTGATGCCTCCGATGGTATTGTAGCGGAATCGGGGCTTGATGGAGGACATCCGGGGGTCAATAAAGTCGGCCATGGCGAATCGGATCCTCCACGGGCGGAATTCAGAGTAGAAAAGGCAAGGATGGGGAAGGGAGCAAAGGTGGGACTGGGGGGGTTGGTCCAGCTGTCTCGATGGGGAGCTTGGGCGGTGACGTTGCACGTGATGAGGTCCAAGATTGCGTAGGTCTTCATTTCTTGGCGTCTGCTGCTCCTGGCTTTTATACTGCGCGTTATACTACAGTTCTTAGTTGGATTTTCGATGCTTCACATTATTCTTACTAAGGACACAAATAATGCAATGGCGGTGGCCAGACCAAATCTTCCGGGGATCTCAGCAGATAGAACACAAGCAGAAGCGCTGCTCTTTCTTTCGCGGTGTGGTGGTCGCAGTGAAGATCCCAATAGCAGGCAGTTCGCTAGATTTGCTCGCACTACGGCTCATCTGTACAAAAATTCTATACCCGGAACACTCACATCACCAAGCAGCACGGCATCAGGAGCAGCCCGGGTACTACCTTTCGCAGACCACTGCGCTTCACTCTACGCCTTTTGCTAGCAGTGAGGCCAGCTGTGCTTTTTAACTTCCTCGGGCGCGCTCAGCTGTCATAGTGAAGGCATAGCTCACGTCAATGTCTGACTCTTGTTGGTAGACGCCAAGCAGCTCATCCAGTCTAGGCATCTGGTCTAAGCCCGAGACATATTTTTGATTACCATAAAATATACAGAGTAGTTACATTATGAATGAAGCAATAACCCATGGATTTATCCATGTTCTATGCATATTGTACAAAGTCCAGTGGAGGGCGAACATGTTTTGTTCAAGGTGTCATACATATTAGAGGCTAATACTAAGCAATTAAGATAGGTAAGATTGCTGACGACGAGCAATAATAACACCGAGGACCCGATAAAAAACGACAATTAAACCAGGAGAGACAAAACAGTCATAAGATGTGAGATCCTGAGTCCATCAAAAGTAGGGTATCCATACACGTGAAATAGAGACAGTGATAATCCCTCTAACGAACCATTCAAACGCAGTGCAAGATAGGCGCCTCACCATGATCCGATCCATGAAAATGCAAAACAGAGATAAACACAAAGAAAGAGAGTGGATCAGTCCACTTTGGCCTGAGCAAGGCTCTTTGGGGTAACTAGATTATTGGATAGGCGCACATTCGCAGTTCCCTTGAGCTTGTCTTTCCACGTATGCCTCTTCAACTTTCGGCGTGCAACCATTACCGGCACAGAGGAACTAGAAAGAAGATAGTTGGAGAACGATCCGAGAAGGACACTAAAGGTAAGGTTAGTATCGTCTCCCGCAGCACGATAAATAAGTTCAAGTGTTGCTCACCCCTTCAGTGCACTCTGACCCCGGGCACCCACAATAACGAGTGTGGGCTCAAGTTCATCAATCTGAGAGTCATTGTAAGTATGGATCAGAGATAATAAGGAGGTCGAGAGCAGACGAAACACTTACAGCTTCAGTGATCATAGACTTCGGGTTCTTGCAGTGGATCACTTCCACGGCAATACGGACCTGCAAGACCGTTTTCCGCAGCAGCTTCACACAGGTCTGAGACACAGTCTCAACTGCCCTCACTCGTTCCGCCTCAGCTATTGACGATGCCCGAGAATCAGCAGAATGTGTCTTGCTGGCAGTACCAGGACCAAGTCGACCAAGGATCGTACGAGACCCATAATTCTGGTTGGCTTCTTTCGTCTGGGTGCCAACGACAGCCGTTGTATCTTTCATCACTTTGGCTCCCTCGCCGACCTGCACCCCTGACGCAGTAGTGGAGTCCTCGTGCATGGCGTAGATGGCGAAAATCGTGTCTCCATCTCTCAGAACCGTCCCGATAGTCCATTCAAGGGCGTAGACGGACTCTTCACTCAAGTCAGTTGCGATTAAATATTTCCGACGGCGACGGCGGATCCCATCGTCTTGGTCCTGCGGGCTTGAAAAGTTCCCGCGGACAATTGTTCGGATGGAACGGTTGTGAACACCATTATCAATAGCTGACATGGAAATGCTAAGCTTTTGGGCACGATGAATGTCACCGATCTCGGCTTCATCCTCTGAGCCGTAAGGTGTGCCAGCCACTGACTGAACACGCGGGGTGGGGATGTCGAAACTGGTCTGTGGATGAACCACAGCTTTCAAAGCAGATTTCCGCGGTTTCTTCTCCTGTCGTCCATTTGGAACATCGGGGGCTTTTTCTACACAACGCGGGGTTAGTATGTTGGATTTCTCATTTAACAGGAGTCCCGAGAAGGCAACGTACGTTCTTCGGCCTGCTTGGAATTGTCATCCTTGGATTTCTCAAAGTCGCTTGGCGTTATAGATGTGATATCCGAGTCCTTCTTTTTTTTGCGGCCTCGTACAACCTCCAGAGTGCTGTCTTCGTCGCTCGAAGTGTCGTTGGCTTCATCTTCACTGCTTTCAATCATGTTCTTGTCGCGATCGAACACATCCTTGGCTAGTCGTTCCCCTCCCTCTTCCACAGCTGTCGGTTTGATATAATCAGGCAGGCTTCCATGGGGTTTAGCCAATGCCTCGTCTGACTTGTTGAATGCATCGTGCATGTTGAGCGACTTACCCTTCCCTGAAGTAACAGGGGCAGGCGTCAAGGTTTCAACGTGAACGGAATGACTGTCAGATGAACTGGGGCGACCACGCTCCGGTGAAGACGCAGAACGGGAGTCGAGAGACGATCCACGCTGGGAAGATCCCCGTGATGAGTCTCTGTCTCTGCCACGGGAAAAGCTTCTCGGGAAGAGGCGACCAGACATTATGGCAGCCACACCCTTGCGGCTCTGTGACCGGTCTCGAGCCTGCAAAAATCGCTTTTTAGCGTGCGGCTGCTCTAGAGAAGTAGATGCGACTGCATCATTGTCAATGGTAAGGCGACCTGCGGCTGAGCTGACAGTGTCAACAACCTGGTCGGATGATCTACGAGAGAAAGCCTCGCGGTCGGCGGTGTGCCTCTCTGGCGAACTTGGGGCGGATGCCATATCTGACGAACTGATGCGCAAAGGCGATGATACGAGTGGCTCTGGACTGCGGATTCCGCCTGCTCTGGGCGAATAGGTTGTCCCACCCGCACTCTTAGACTGCGGACCACTCTGCAGGTTCTGCAGTGCACGGCTTAGACTCGGTTTGTCAGTTATTGATATTGTAGATCGGCCATCCAAGCCTTTCGGTTCAGTGGGAGAAGTTCGACCAGTGTGGTACGACATGACGACACCGCCTCCGGGTTGTGGGGAACTTGAAAGTCGCCGTGAGCGGAGTGGTGGGGCTAACACGTGAACGAGTCTGCCAAGGTCGTTTCGAAGTCGTCGTCGAACGCGTGAGAACGCAGTCTTACCTCTATTAGGGCCCTCCACTGTTTCGGGTTCAGCACTTTGCTTGGAGGAATTTTTCGGTCGCTGCGGAATTGACACAGCACTTTGATGTGGTTGTGCGTAGTGGCGTAGCCTTCAACTAGTTGACCTGTAGCTTGCGTGCGAGCTAAATGACCAATGGACTTCGGTAAGTGATCACACGCGACGCAAAGCGGCAATCTGATCCCAATGTTTGAATGCACGACCAGCTAGCCAAGCAGCGAGAGCAGCTACCGTAACGACTGAAAAAGCTTCAGGCCAAGTGTTGCCCATTTGTTTTGCGCAGGGGTAAGTTGTTCTTGGTATGATTAAAGGAAAAAGAACACAAAGGAAAGAAACCATAGACCTATGTAGATTTGGGGAAGGAGCCTAACTAAGTTGAGGCTTCTTACTCCAGCCACAGTGGCTGCATGTAGACATCTTCTAATATGCCTTGTTGAATATCTCTTGAAATGTCTTTCAGTATGGTCTTTTACAAGTCTTTTGAGATGTTTGTTTGAATACATATGTATGTTTGTGGGGGTTCTCCCCATGCCAGTGTTAGGGACAGAAAAATGAAGAGGTATCATGGTATGGAATTACAAAACTCCTATTAAACCGACATGATAAACGCTTAGACATGACACATGAATGCTACAGGAGGAAAGAAAGACCCTAATTCAAGCCTTAGTCCTCTTAGACTTTGGCCTTGTCCCCTTCCGAGCGCCAACAGCAGCAAATGCTTCTTCGGGAGGCTCATCATCGACACCACGCTTCTTTCCAGGCTGCGCATACTTCTCCTCCAAACGAGCAAGGAAGCCCGCACCACGATCCTGCTGGCGCTTGGTGATAATAGCCAAAAGATCATCCTCGTTCGCCGCAGCCTTCGAGCTCTTCGTCGCAGCCCCAGCTTTCTTCTTCTTCTTATCCTCAATCTCCTTCCCCACCTTCTCCGCCTCCCGCGCCTCCTTCTGCGCCTTCTTCACACGCTGCTGTTTCTTCTTCTCGGGCTCTTTGGAATATCGGTCAAAGTCCTCTACTTCCCCATCCGCAATGGCCTGGTCAATGATACCCCGGAACCGTTCATCGTCGTCTAGTACATTAGACAACATCACGGTATCGTAGATGGCATCCATGTTGCCCTCATTCGTCTCATACGCGGCAAGCAGGTCCTTCCTCTCCTCTTCTGAGTTTTGGTATTTCTTCTGGAAGTCCGAGATTGCCCGCGAGTCGAGCATCGCTGACAACTGTTCGCGGTAGAAATCCATCCAGTTGAAGTCGCCATCTTCGCCGAAGGCTTCGTCCGTGCTGCCGGTACGATCGTACACGTTTCGTCGGCGCGCGTCGGAGAGTACACCGTATGCCAGTGCAATTCGTTGGAACTTTGCGTTGGCATCTGCGCGGGCTTCTTCGCTCACTTTGTCTGCTCTGAGGTTAGTACGTTGGATGTTTTCGGGCATACGTGGATTTGCATACCGGGATGGTTTCTCAGAGCGCTCTTTTTGTATGCAGTTTTGATAGCTTCTGGGGTTGCATCCGATGCAACGCCTAGAATCTTATAGAGGTCTTCCTCGACAGACGGCATTTCCTCGTCTGAGGCATGGCTTTCGGGTTTCGCGTCTTTCGCCATTGCAAGCTTTCTGTGATGTTATATGCGATATTGGGTCGTTCCAGCACCAGGAGGAAGAACAGAGTGCAATTTAGATATATTACACCGAATTGAGATTTAATAGGTAAAAGACCAATAAGAGTGACCACTTCACTAGCGTAGGGTTGGAGAAACGGAACGCGATTTAGACGCGACGGGGCCATTTCGTCATTTTGCTGCTGCTCCCCGCCTTGCCAACCAACCCACTTACAAGCACTCCGAGCTCATCGACAGCGCCACTTCACTCTCGTCGGGATTCCAAGAGCCGCAGAGACCATCCAAATCAAAATCAAATCTCACATTCTGCATCCAAAACAACCACCTTACCCATTCCCCTCCTACCAACCCAAATCGCAATTGATATCACTCACCATGACGACAAGCACCTCCCCCCACATACCCTACATGAAGCAGTGCCTCTCCCTAGCGGAGAAATCACCTCCAAGACCGACCAACTTCCGAGTTGGCGCAGTCCTGATATCCCGCAAAGACAACGACCCCACCTTCACAGACGACCGGATCCTCTCCACGGGGTACACAATGGAGCTCGCAGGCAACACACATGCAGAGCAATGCTGCTTCGCCAACTACGCCGCAGTGCACAAAGTCCCCGACGACCAAGTCGGCGAAGTCCTCCCCGTCGAGCCCGGCCGCAAGCTCGTCATGTACGTCACGATGGAACCGTGCGGGAAGCGGCTGTCTGGGAATGCGCCGTGTGTACAGCGTATTACGGGGACGACGGAGGGCGGGCGAGAGGGAATTCATAAGGTTTATTTTGGGGTTAAGGAGCCTGGCACGTTTGTTGGCGAGTCTGAGGGGTGTCGGATGTTAACTCAGGCGGGCATTGAGTGGGAGCATGTTGGTGGGCTGGAGAAGGAGATCTTGAATGTTGCTTTTGCGGGGCATGAGAATGCGGAGGAGGAGGTTAGAGCTGCATTGGGGAAGAAGGAGACTAATATTGATGATGTTAGTGCTGAGGAGAGGAGGAGGCAGGAGGCGATGCCGAGGAATCCGATGAAGAGGATGATGGAGGGGGATGAGCATATCTATCTATAAGATTGTGGGGTATGATAGTTTTAAAAGTGGCACCGGAATCAGCAATTATATGCTCCAGTGCCATTATGGGCTGGTTGAAGGTCCTAATGAGACGATGACGTAGAATATCAAGAGGTATGAGTATCAATCTAATTATCTTGAGGTCGTCGAGATACACTCTCTATATCTTCGCAACATGCAGATTCGAAGTATTTCACGTTCCAGCGAGCAAACACGAAATGACGCGCCACGACATTATATACAACCACGTGACACCAACCCGACCTTCACCTGGGCAACAGTTCCAGCTTCCAGTTCACAATACAACTCTTATATCTTTTATCTTTTGGATATCTTCAAAACAGGAAAGCCCGAGAAAAAGATGAACCAATGGCAACGGTCAGCAATGAGAACCTTGTATTCTACCCCGCGTTCTGCTTCAAGGCGTCACCAACGCACTTTACCTGGGTGAAAATGGGAGCGGCCGATGTGCATCGTCTCCGAAAATCAAGTGACTTCGTTGGTATGTTATTTCTTTTCCTGAGTTTGCTGCCATTTCTTTGTCTCCCCTGGAGATCGACGCGCCTGGCGCCCATGTGCATATTACCGGGCCCTCTAGCGTGGAGGCTCGGAAAGAGGCGCTAGCGTGAAGATTCATTTGATATCTTCCACTAGACTGTCTATACTTCATTTTCATTACACCCGAACTTTCCACACTTATTCCAATGGCCTCTGTCGTGCTTTTCCAATATATCACAAACATGTTCTGTCTTTCTATTACTCAATAGCTCCCTCCCATCCAACCACAGCCAAGCCTATCTATGCACAAAAACCACATAACTAACAAACCCCACAGGCCAAAACATCTTCTTCTACAACAACCACCCAATCCAATTCGTTAGCCTAGTAGGCATAATAGTGGCGCGAACTGACATCCCACGACGCACAATCCTAACACTAGACGACAGTAGCGGCGCAACAATCGACATAGCCGTACTAAAAAAGGAGACACCAAAACCCAACACCACTGGCCAGCCAACACCTACCGCAAGCCCAGAAAAACCAGCATGGTCCTCATTCACCCTCACAGCAACAACAGCCACCAGCCTCACCCACACAACGCACATAACCTCCAAAGACCACGACGAGATAGACATATCCGCTCTCCAACCAGGAACGCTAGTCCGAGTAAAAGGGACACTATCAATGTTCCGCTCGCGGATGCAATTACATCTCGAGCGGTTCTGGCTCGTGCGCGATACGAATGCCGAAATGCAGTTCCTGGATGCCCGCCTGCGGTTCCTTATTGAGGTCTTGTCTGTGCCGTGGGTGTTGACTGATGAGGAGATTGAGACGCTGCGTGATGATGCTGAGAGGTGTGATGAGCGCGTGTTGGAGGATAAGAGGCGTGCGGAGAGGGTTGCGAGGAAAAAGATTGAGCGTGAGGAGAGACATGCGAGAGCTATTGCGCGTCGATATGAGAAGGAGGAGAACCAGAGGGAGAGGGAGCTTAGGAAGATTAGAGAGGATGGTGAGAGGGTTATGAGGAAGTTTGGGTTCGGGTCGGGGTGAGATGGATTCGACTTGGATACACGCTGCACATTTTCATTCCTGATGCTATTGATGAAATTATAATTCATATGCACTCGGAACAGAACAAAACGTCAATTCATGAATTATGAGATATGTATCATCAGTCATGCACAACCCCAGAAGAAGGGGTATCTTCGTATCCATGCAACGCCGAGCTTGAAAAGGATCAGGATTAAGACCAAAGGTTGAGATCGAACGAGAACAGAAAAATTACCCTGGCATGCAAATGATCACCAAAAGGAAACGGAAGAAACCAAAACATAAAGCAAATCTACCTAACGATAATACTTGTCATACTTATCATACCAAGACCCAGACCCCCCAGGCTGCGCACTCCCACGATAATACTCCTCATCACCACCCCAGCTACCATGATTATACCTGCGCCCCTCATCCTCGGGCAGATTCGCAGTGGGCGACTCGCTATGCCACAAATCAGACGCCGACAGCCCCGCATATCTAGACGAATGGTCATGACCATGCAAATCACTCTCTGAATGTCTATAGTCACCACCACCGCCGCGGTGATTTACACCCGGCGACGAGCTGCGGTGGTTATGCGAGAACCGCTTATCAGCAGAATGACCAGATCCCGAGCGTGGGTAGTGCGGGTCGCGGTCATAGGACTCGGACATGCGGTGTGCTGGAGTGGGCCCGGGCGGTCCCTTGTGGGCAGGGTCCGAGGGCCGGGACGTTGAGAAGGAGCCCGCGTGGCTGCGGCTCGGGGCGGATCCGTCGTAGACTTTGCCGCCACCTGGATTTGCGGTGTAGGGCTTGCGTTCGCGCTCGATTGGCACAGACGGGGCGGGTTCGTCTTCCTCGTCGTCTGTGACCGCCGAGGCGGGTCTTGGTTGGGATTGATCGGTTGGTCTTGGGATCGAGTCTGCGGGACGGGGTCGGCCTCGCTCGTATGAGTGGCTTCGTTCGGTGGGCGATGCGGTTGTTGTGGATGATCGGGTTGGTCGGGCGGCGGATTGGTTGCGTTCTTCGGCGGTGATGTACGGTAGATCGACGCCGCAGTGGATCATCATGCGGTCCTCGATGTCTTCTCTGATTTTGATGTCTCCGATTTCTGGGAAGAGGCGGCGTGGGATTTCCTTTGGGAAGCGCTCTTTCTTGTCGTCTGGGTTGTTGATGGGCATGTTGAGGACTGCTTTTTGGAGCCGCTCGTATTCGCGCCCTGGGTTTGCGAGGATCATCAATGTTTCCCAGGTCTCGAAGCCTTTGGGTGTTAATCCTGGGATATCTGGGCGTTTTTCTACATCGTCTTGGATGAGATGATGTTCGACTTTGATTTCGCGGAATAGTCGGGATATCGAAGACGTGCGATCGTCGAAGATGTCTAGATGTTTTGTCAGAATATGGCATGTCAATCAACAGGTCAAACCACTGACCTTGCCATGGATAAGGGTCATTCGGATCATGGGTATCACGATAGAACTTTTGCAACTTGTGAGGGGGAATGACAATAGTGTTGCCCGGTGGATAGTCCTCGATCTACTCAACTCAGCCATCAAAATCCGTAGTATATCAGAGCAGACAAAAGTTCACATACCAGATGAACTGCAATCCCCCTTAAGAATTGACCAAGCCTCTCCGTCGCCTTACCATCCTCAAACAATTTCCCCCAAATCCGCTCCAAAGTAGTCATCTCCATAACGGTAGCGTCCCGGTCCGGAGGTTTCGGACGCTCCGCCTTATGGTGGCTAGGGTGACTCCGATCACTGTTCTCGCTCGATGTAGAGCCACTTCTATTCGCAAGGGGATCGCTTGCAGGTTTTGGGCTCAGGCGACTATCACTAGTGTAACCGGAGGGGACGTTTGGCTGGAAATTCCCAGTATGGATGTTGTCGGAAGCCGAACTGGGCGGGGGGGATCGAGCTGCTTCGCTGCGGGGACTCTGCATGTGGCCGCAATGAACTGTCCGTTTGCCATGGTGGCTGCTGTGATTGCGAGCGGGGCGGGGGCGCACCAGATCCCTGTAGGTTGTCTAACCCGGTTGTCTTGAGTTGTTGGATCACTGTTGCTGTGATTTGCGATAGAACTTCCGGGGACAGATAGTCTGTGGAGCCACTATTGTGGAATGCAGAGCTCACTGCATTGTTTATGTGCCCAGTGTTCATGTTTGGGGAGAAGCGCTGGGGTTCCGGGTAGCTGTATGCTTCTGGGGTTGGATTTGGGGCCGGCGAGCCAGTCCGAGGCACCTGTGGCTGTGGCATATTCAAGTAGGCTGGTTCGTTGTAGGATGGATATGGAGGTGTTGGCGAATACCCATGTCCGTTTGGATCAGGGTTCATTTGGCCCGTTTGGTGTGTATTCCTCGCATAATTTCCATTGTAGGCCATACGGGTGTTCGGAGGATTAGATCTGGCTGGGGTGGTCTCCTTGAGCAAAGACGCGTAATTTTTCCTTGCAAATAGATACTGCTTTGGAGAGAAGTTCTAGAAAGAAAAGTGTAGAAAGATCACGAATTACCAATAAATTATGGCTGAGGGGCTAGTGGGGGGCAAGTGAAACGTTGTGGCGATTGGCGATCACATCGTCACTAAGAGGCGGATTTAAGATTTGTTCTCTATGTACTCCCTCGACGTCACATTTGCGGTCGCCTGTTAATATATTAGTCCTTTTCTATATTAATGTCCCACAGATGTTCTGTCATATTGCTATACTGGGTCAGAGCAACGCGATTGGCAGACTGACGGGGCATGCATCTGGTAATGCATATCAGCCACTGGGTTTTACATGCGTCTTCCATGCGATACTTGCATAATAGTTTCTCTTGCACCTATCAGAGTGGTGAATGACACTATTTCAAATATTGAGCTATGTCATTGCCAGCTGTCGGCCCGGATCCGACGGCTGGGGCTCCGATCTACAGATCAGAATACTATTCTAGTTGTAAGGGCTGTCAATATATTCTGTAGGGCTGCCCTCTTCTTGTCTATCCTCACATTATGATCTGATGCCATTATTCTAACAAACAAAAACTCAGATTATCGGAAACTACAAATGCAAGGCCTTGGGGGGGTTGATCAGTCTGTCATTGCTCTTATGACCTTTCCAATAACCAAAAATAGATGGAACATTCCGCGACGATTTTGTTGTATATTGTATACATAGTAGTAATGAACTCGAACTACGATTTACCTATTTATAGTAGGTGGGGTCAACGGAACCACCGATGTTATTACCATGGCACTGTTGCCTCCCGACCCGTGGGGATTCAAAGGGGAAATAAACAAACATTGGAAGTAAACTTGGATTGGTATCTGGGTCTTCATAAAACATACCCTAGAATTCTAGAAAAGAAAGCGAAGAAAAAAAGAAAAAGCGTAGATAGGGTTATATCTGGCGCGGACTTTTGAGTCCACCCTACCCTGTAGACAAAAGCCCCCGTCAATCAGAATATGAAAAGAGTTGCCTGTAGGACATGCATCAGACACAGGGCTGGAATATCAGAAGCTCGCGTCGCCCTAGCAAAGAGCAACCTTAGAAATAAGGAGCGTCTAGATAGGTAGAAACATCATGGGCAGACACAGGAGATAAAATGCGTGGACGCAAGAGAAGCCCGGAGTATTACAGAGATAGAAGAGGAAGAAGAGGAAGAAGAAGAAGAAGAAGAAGAAGAGAGCAAGCCGTGGAACGCAATGCTAGGCTCCGCCTAGCGCCCGAAGTGCTCATAGAAGCTTCCTCAATCGTGAAACGGGGGCTGTTTGTAGAAAATGCACTGGCACGATGTTGGAAACAATTAAAGAAACCTTCCTCCCTTCCAGGGAGTGCCATCGTTGACCTTGCGAGTACCGGGTGCCCAGCCTGGGGCGGGTTCCGGGTCAGGAACAGGCTCCCGATGAGGCTTGTGCGCCTGTATGATGCGAAGTTTCGTTAAAAGCTCATTCAGAGCGATAGGAGTTATGTCAAATTGAAGTCACTCACCTTAACCTTTACAAAGCCGCTTTTGTTTCCACTGCCATCACTATCCGTGGAATCATCGTGCAGAACAAGAGCTGTCTCGACACCATGCTCCAAGCTCTCCTACAGTAAAAGTACATGCATAAGTAATGAAGGCTTGTCATAGCTGATGTAGTTCTGGTCACTTACCGGCTGACTCGTAGAGCTCAAGAGATCGGCGGACTCGGGGTGTCCCGCAGACCCAGAGGGAGCCACAGATCCAGATCGACCCGCAGACTCAGAGTTGAGCTCCTCTTCCTCATCCTCTCCCTCTCTCTCCCCCTCTCCCTTATCCTTAACAACGGCTTTGTCCGTGATTGCAAGAGGTTGATCGGCAGGGTCGAGGGACATCTGGTAGTTCATGCAGGGCTGGCAGATCTAATGAGATCGATCAAGTGTTAGAGACAGTCAAAGTGCATGGATCAAGAAAAAAGGCATACCGGATTCTCGCGATTCCGTTGGTTTCTGGCAAACTGGTCGATGGCACGGTAGTGACCGCAACGATGACACAGCTCTTCACAAACCTGAGCATTTGTGCATGGGCCACACTTAGCAACCTGCTGGTCACGAATGTTGTTGTAGCCAAGCTGGAACATTGCCTGGCGAAGGTAGCTCAGTTGATTGTTCGAGTACTGGGACTTCGGGCGACGCCGCTTGCAGACGCAACATTTGATTCTATGACGGTGAGCACATGAAGACCGAGACGGATGAATATACTGACTCGCTTGGAATTGGCATTCGGTCCACACTATCGATACTTTGTTAGCGACCATTTTGCTAAAGTGAGGTTTTGTTAACTGACGCTTCTCTCATCTCCGGGGTGTATCCCCGGGCAAACGGACTCATGGGGGCCCGCCCTCGGCGCTGAGGCATAGTCAGAATGGTGGTATTTCAGGAAGACAAACGAACCAAGTAAAAAATTGCATAAGTCGCAGGATACTACACAGAGTGGGTGTAGTAGCCGAAGGTCCACGGGTGAGCGAGGAAGAGAAAACGAGAGGGAGGGCAACCGTTGATTTATATTGGCAGAGGCAGGCACAATAGGGAAACTGCATGGGTTGCTCTTTCCGAGAGTGAGGGCTTTGGGCTGGCCACTTCAATCACCTCAAATTTGCTTTTCCATCATGACCATTGTTTTGTTTGCTCTTTTGGCTTTAACAAGAAGATCTGAGGGCATAAAAGTGGAAATGATACCAAGAAAAGAAGGCTAGTTCATGGTATTACTGTCAATTCTGAAGTAGATATATAATAATTGAGCACACAGCTGAGCATGTAGATACATGCAGATGCTGCACATCAAAGCCATCATTAATCAAAGAATACAAAGAGCATTGTATTCTAGAAGCAAACACACAGCATAATCAAGGATATCTTGGATACTAGATTGATACCTGAGTAGGGCGATAACAGGGAAAGTACAAAACCTCTTGCAAAACCTTCAAAATAGGAGCAACGCTATATCAAATAGCATCTCATCTCCCTTCAAGTCACCGCACTTCGGACACTCTCTACTATACGTTACTTCTTATCCTTCTGGCCACAACACCAATAAAGGTGGCGTGAGGGAAGAAGGACGGGGCTATACACAAAGACATCCAAAAACACTAACAAAAACACGACTGAAAACCTTGGAAAGATATGACAAGGCCACATAAGCCACCATTACTCTGAAGTCTTGGTATTATATTTTAGCTCCGAAGTAGAAGGCAAATATAAAGCACTTTAGGGATTATTAGGTTTACTAGGGCAACAACAGCGATAGTACGGAGTAAAAAAAGGCCTCTTGCAAAACTTCAAAAAGGAGTAACATTAAATCAATCAGCATTTGAAACCACTATGTTTTATTTCTAGAAAACCATAGAAGAAGCGGAGTAAGCCCTCGAATAGAAGCATAATGGATTGCCTCTACATACAACATAGGGGCATCCCCCAATCCCGACAGGGGCTAGTTTCAAACCCAACCGGACCACGGACATTAGTTCCCAGAGTGATGGGATAAGCTAGTTAGGCATGACACACATAAGGACCCAGTTTGGGTAGGGGCAGGGTAGGGAGGAGGGGCATCTGTCACTTCTCAAGGAGATATACTACTGTGGTACGCAAGACGTCGCGGCCGCCTTAGCTGGCGATCTAAATATACCCAAAGGCAAATTTGAAAAGAAAATCAATGAATGACAGGCAGTAAGTGTGGCACTGCCACTGTGTCCTCCATACGCTAGGTAGCATTGAGGGCTAGTGCTAGTTGATCCTGAAAGTGAAAGTCTGTCTGTTGGTGTACGGAGTATTGTGCTGTAGACACCTTCCCGATGCGCAAAAGCTTCATATAAAATCTAAGGTTACTGGAGTGACAGTGGGACCACACTAATGAAAACAATTTAACTACGGAGTACCGAGGGCCAATTCAAACTAGTTTTAGGCCCGTCCTCGTGCGCAGTTGCGACGGATAATCTACGGACTCAGATCTGACAGTCCCAGCGATCAAGGGGGTGTCCTTCCCGCGGCTTCCACGAATTCTGGAAATTCACGCACAGCCATTTCGGCGTTTGAAGTGGGCCGAGGTGATTTAGTGTCGAAGGTAGAGTGGTATGTTGAAGGTCTAAATCTCGAAAATGGTACGGAGTAATTTGCCAACGGTCGCTAGGAAGGTCCATAGGAAGTTCGGGATGAACATCCCTGTGGTCGTGTGTTCGTCGTTGGTCAGCCTGTTTAGTCTTCGGAGGAGGGGTGGCCTGTTAGGGGGGGCAACGAGGCAAGAGATTGGCCAAGGCGGATTTGTCCCCCAACAAGCTCTCGCTTTATGGAGTCTAAGGTCTAGGCAATAATCACCCCATCTGAAGGCAAGATAACCATTCGGGAACCATTGACGAGGAATTAACTTGAATATTCGGTGATCACGTTGCCAGGAACCGCCTTCTCGAAGGCCGAAGGAACACGGCGGCGCCTCCCGGCAGACTGGGAAGCAAATAGTTTCCTTTCCCAAGTGGCGACACTGCGATCCTCCCCCTATAGCGGCCCTCCGCGGGTAGCTGGGACTGGTCTAGATGAGGCCCACCGTGGAGCATTCCGTAGTCCCCCGAACCGACGGTGCGAGACTAGGCAATTGTGAGGGATAAGAAGGCGTCGTCATAGGCACAACGACTGGAGAAAGTGGGCTGTCTTTGGTGACGGGGCCAATGGCATTGTTGGCGCATTGACTCCATCGGACTACTGGTCTTTGGTCGGCGATGATTGGTTTGTACTTGGTACGCATGGAGTAGACAGCCCCACTGGACGAATCATAGACTCGAAAGTGGGAGAAAGTGGATTCTGTTCTGAGAATGTCTTCTGGTATTGTACTCCGTACTCCGTACAATCCATCTGGTATATTGTACACGGTGTGTACTCCACGTCCCGTAGTCTCCCCGAATGGTAATAAGATTGTGCGGTCTAGGGGAAAAAATATGAAAATATGAGTGAAAAAGTGAATTGGCCCACTCAATGCGAACCTTGGTTTCCTTTCGGTACGGCCCTTAGATTTGCGTACCAGGTATATGTACCTGAAATTCGGAATCCGGGAGATCGGATCAGGGGGCGAACATTAAAACAGTGGATGTTATGAGTTGATGAATTGGAATACAATACTCCGTATAGATTGATCAGATGCTCAAATCAGCCTTGCAGAGTCCAAATAAAATTAGGATCCGTGGCCACAACGGTTGCCCCAGGGTTCGTTCCTCTCACAGGTGCATTCCATCCCGCTTCCTGCAGGTAATTACATCGCTTTACTCCATACTCATGTGTGTAGGAGTAGGGATCCATCTCTGTGTTGTCGGGACCACGAACATCCCTTAGCTTTGAAGTTAGTGGAGAAACCGGAATGACGCGGTTAGAGACTTCCCGGAAAATGGCTGTAATGGGCTTGGTTTATGATCTACTGTCATAACTTTGATTGGAGTCTGTTAGACCATATCCTGATACGATGTCCGAGACTCTCTAAGTTTGAAATACGTCAATACAAATGGCATCCATGGCAACAGACACACTAAGACGCGAATCTTTGAGACGGGATCTTAACAAAGAAACCCGAGTCGACAAGCGAATCCAACGCTGTTCCCAATCGGAAACGGCTGGGGAAGAAGCCTGTCAATGATCTCCCAAGCATACGGGGCCCAGCCCCGTGTACCTTTGAACAAAGAGAAAAGAGAACCCATCATATGCATCTCCCAGCCCGTCGCGGCTTAAGTCGACCTGCCTTTCTATCCCGCAAACCTTTCCGTCCGGCCGCGAACCTAATTTATCAAATTCTCTTCCACATGGCCATGCCAGAATCTTACCCCGGTATATGATTGGCCTCAACCGGTCAGAGGACCAGTCAGAAAAGAGACAGCTAGATACCTCTCCTCTCCAGAGCTCGGATGCATCAGGAGATCAGGTGTCGGAAAACAAAATGAGGCGCAGGATGTCCGGTCAACCAATGTTAACCAAATTTTAAGAAGCCAACACGAACTACTCCGTATGTTGTATGTTGTAGGCGCACTGAAACAGGGATGGTCCGTTAGCAGCCGAATAATACGACAGCCGGTGCTCTACTATCGGTGCCAGAATGCTACTGGCAGAGGGCAGAACTCCGAAGGTAGGACATGACATAACGAATTTGAGATGGAGAGGGAAAGGATTCTCCTTGCTGTTCTCGCCCAGTCTGCGAGCTGTGTCTGCGGTAGTACATCTTACATCTTACATCGTACATCTGGTACATCAACGGAGAACCAAGTACATCTCCGCTGGAAGTGACTCGTACAAAATACGGGGTAACCAAGGTGATCAGGGTGTACTTTTGTATCAAAGTTAAGATGAGATGTCTTTGTTTGTAACTGGAGTCCAGATTATTAGAGTATGTTAGTCCTGGAGTGATAGTTCGAGGCAGCCAATTCCAATGCTCGAGTCAAATAAATTACCACCGCGGCCCAACCCTTCTGACACGCCTCAAACAGTGCAGACTAGGGCTGCGTGGGCAACGGTTACAGGCTGCACACGATTATTGTATGCCCAACCTCCTCAATTATTAGGCGCCGTGCATCCACAGCGGTCAGATGATAAATACACTGAGGGAATTATACAGATGTGATAAGCATATAGGGTCTGTTATAGGATATGTAAGTACTTGATGATACTGACTCCGTACAATATAGTTAAAATGGAACACGAAATAAACAGTACGTATACGGAGTACTGTTTATTTAATTATTTGAAGTCTCAGACTTTCTCTTTTCTTTTTTTCCAAAGTGGAAGTGTTTTTTTTTGGAGAGTTGTATGGTAAAATTGAAAATAAGGTACCCGTTCCCACAATGAATGTCCCATTGGTTGAGACGGGATCAACCCGTTATTTGGGGTTTTAGCTGGTTTCGGTTGGTTTATTTGGTTTTATTTTGGAATTTTCTGTTTGGTTTATTTTTGTAAATTAGTTTATTTTCTTTTTTCCTTTTCATAATTTCAGTATTTGCAGAGTATTCAGATTTCTCATACGAAAGGACCCAGAACCCCCTCTCTCGATGCGCCTGCGATGTTTCTTTTATTCCCTCCGTTTCTTTATTCCTATTATTCTTATACTCTGAATACTTCTAAATCACTATTCTTCTCCTATATACATTCCAAGTGACCTCATATATTCCAACATTTGAAGTATTTCGCCACGGTGGACTGATCTGCAACGACCTAAAGTCGTTAATTTACCGTCCCCACGCCCCCGTTTAGGAGCTCGAGCTGTCACCGCGTCAGGGGCTCACCCTCGGTCCTCCGATCCCTCCAGTTTCCACCAGAACGGGTCTCCTCCTATTCTGGATTTTCCTTTTTATTGCATCGTGCCCGGTCCTCAGTCCTTCCAGATCGCCCACTACATGACCACCGTCATTCCCCTCCAACTATCTCGTCACTCCTTACTTTTCCGTCAATGGGAACCCAATCGTCTGGCTCGAACTAATTCTCGGAACATGATCACCTGCTGCAATTGATATTCCCATATACATACACACTCACTTGGGGTTACTGCGAGACTTTCCCCTCTACATAATTGTATGAACCGCCTGATCTTCCGAGAATGTCGGGAAACTGACCTGACCCCCCTTAGAACCCCTCCTCCACATTCCTCTCTCGATCTGCTGGCAGACCTGAAGAGACATCAATATGACCGTTACATATGATACACCCACCCGGGGGTCACATACCTCCATGGCAACCCTCGAGGACCGCTTCGAAGTTATCAAGGAGATTGGTGATGGGAGCTTCGGTAGTGTTGCCGTCGCACGCGTACGGACCGCCGGTGCTCATATCGCTCGCAGGGGGACTATGGTATGGAACAGCAAGATTGGTGGTGTAATGTGCTTCCACTGACTCATCCACTAGGTTGCGATAAAAACGATGAAGAAGACCTTTGATTCCTTAGGTCCATGTCTAGACCTGCGAGAGGTCATCTTCCTCCGAACATTACCCATTCACCCCCACCTCGTCCCTGCCCTCGACATCTTTCTCGACCCTCTCTCCCGAAAGCTTCACATCTGCATGGAATACATGGATGGCAACTTGTATCAGTTGATGAAGGCCCGTGACCACAAATACTTCGAAGGCAAGCACGTCAAGAGTATCCTTTACCAGATCTTATCCGGTCTGGACCACATCCACGCACACCACTTCTTCCACCGCGATATTAAGCCCGAAAACATTCTCGTCTCAACATCCGCCCCCAATGATTCCGCTTTCAGCCGCTACTCTAACCTTGTCACCCCTCCCTCCACCCCTCCTGTGTACACTGTAAAGATCGCCGACTTCGGTCTTGCGCGTGAAACCCACTCCAAACAACCATACACCACATATGTCTCCACGCGCTGGTACCGCGCACCTGAAGTGCTTCTCCGAGCAGGAGAGTATTCGGCCCCAGTCGACATGTGGGCAATGGGCGCCATGGCAGTTGAGATTGCCACGTTAAAGCCCCTATTCCCAGGAGGCAACGAGGTAGATCAAGTTTGGCGTGTGTGTGAGATCATGGGTAGCCCAGGGAACTGGTACAGCAAGTCTGGCGCTAAGATCGGTGGTGGTGAATGGCGTGAAGGATCACGTCTGGCTCACAAGCTCGGGTTCACATTCCCAAAGATGGCACCACACGCGATGGAATCCGTGCTTCAGCCCCCGATGTGGCCCGCGGCATTTAGTGAGTTCGTCACTTGGTGTCTCATGTGGGACCCTAAGAACCGCCCAACCTCTACACAGGCGCTTAACCACGAGTACTTCGCCGATGCGGTTGATCCGGTGCGGCCCAAGTCCTCTACTTCGTCGAGACTGCTGGGCCGCAAGCAGTCCGAGAAGAGCTTCAGGTCACCAAATCTTACTCCGGGAGACTCCCCTACGTTGTCTTCTAAGCCTTCGTGGTTCCGGAGATCATTGATTGTTCGGTCGGACAGCCCTGTGCCTGCTGCAGAAGACAGCCCCGCCCGGACATCAGCTGTTACGCAAGTCACTGTGCCTGAGATCCAGCCTGTCAAGCCGCGGCCCGCGCAACCTAAGCGGGCTACCTGGGCGAACGGTGCACCAATGCCAATCCTTCCTTCTATCCGTCCTGTCTCCCCTCTCTCCAACTCCGTTACAGCCCAGGCGAATGCCACTGTGGCACACAGCGAGGCTTCCAAGTCCTCCGACACATCAGCTAGCTCAAAGATCGGTCGTCAGTTATCTCTGAACTCCCATGGGAATCACTACTCGGACCAGAATCGCCAAGAGGCTGAAAGGATGCTAAACGGTTCCGGAACCAACACACCAACCACAAAGGAGAGTTTCTTCTCGCACCTGCGCAAGCGCGCCCGCAGATTGTCTGGACGAAACCAAGCAGCCCCAGCTGATGACGTCGAGGCTAACGCAGGTTGCATCCCTTGGTCGAACCGTTCATCAGTGGCTCTGGATGGGCCTACTAATGAACCAAAGCAAGGTTCTGACTTGACCGAGCTAGACAAGGCTCTTCAATCTGTCAAGTACTCATTGGACTCGTCCACACTGAGCAACGTCCCGGTGCACTTGAACAATTCTGCTGACAGCCAAACCAAGCGTCAGTCAATGCCCCAGGTCACCAGCAACAACGCTGCTCCTATCTCTAGCAGAACTCGCCGTGCTATGCAGATGTCTACCCATCCGGTTCATCGGTACGAGACACCTGAAGAGGAAGATGAGCTGCTTGATGAGGTGTTGCACTCTGCCAGCAAGGCGGCTAGACGCCTGGCTCAAACTCAGTCAATGGCTGCCGACTCACACAGTGGTGCTCGCAACTCGCGTGTACTGCAGAACCCGTATCCTACACCGTCACCCACGGCCAAGGACTGTGCTACGTTTGGTCAACAATCGACACCTAGCAAGTTGAACATTCACAAGATTGATCCGGCGGCCCCAAACCGCCACTGGCCCACCCCCCCCTTACGAGGAGGCCGAGTATCACAACAAGAAATCCGACTACTTCTCTCGTGGGTCTAACTTTATCTAAGTGTCCCAACCCCATCTTGAACCGCATCACATCCTTTTGAGTTGCGAAAAGCACAAAAATTTGGCAAAATTGCGCAACAACGGAACAAACACTGAGCAACCTACATAGCTCAAGGCGTATGGATTGGGATATTTTCATTTTCATTTTCATCACAAGGTCTGGCCATTTCAGAGGGTGTTTTGTCATTTTCTTTTACATATGGGCATTGGGCTTTCGCCCTCTTTGCGAGTTTCTCATTTCCCCAACATTCATACCCCTTCAGCCCTTTTATAGATGGATCCGGGCCTCGTTTCTTTTTCCTTTTCATGGAGTCCTTTCGTTTATCGTTTACCAGGGGCGTGATTTCTTTCCTTGACGTTTGATACCACATGCGCAAGTCGCATCATATACCGCATTTCACTCTACCTTATTAGGTATTCCTCACCTTCTCTTCATCCGATACGTCTGATATCGGATCCGCACATTTGCATCTCATTCTCGATGAATATTGCGCTCTTTTTCTTTTGTCTATATAATTTCCCCCATCTCTCCCCCCGCCTGTACATTGTCCGGCTACAGCCATTCCCATCTTTATTCTTCTTGTCTATCATTTTCTATCACTCATTTATCCCTGCATCTACATATTCCTCTCATAGCACTTCCTCCTGCCTCGATTTCTTGTATCATTTCCTCTCCGTCCCTCCGTGTGCTGGCTTGGATCCAGCCCGTTCTATACTCTTGTAATATACCTCCGCCTTTGGCTGTTGCGCCATGCCCATACATACATCTTACTACATATGCATTGAGTCTACTCAAAATGTACAATAATATTTTTATACTTGATGTTCTTTGTAAGCTGACTCATTTAACATTTTCTCTCAATTTCGCCGTATTCCCTGGCCGGTATGGGACGCCGGTGGTGATAGAAAATGATGGACAGCTTGGGAAGGTGGTATTGTTGGGCTAAAGACTATAGTTTCAACATATGCAGGGAATTAAATATACAGCTAAAAACATGATATTCTGTCTCGAGATTATACAGTGAATGTAAAAACATCACATTGTGCATCTATACTTCTCACAGGGATATCAGCGGAACAACAATCATCCGTTGCCATCAAGATTTCCTTATTGAGACTGCTCTGCTCGACTCTACCAACCTTTTTTTTTCAGCTCAATTGCCCTCTAGCACAACCTCACCAGTCGAAACTAGACTGGCTATATAGCTTGGAATTCAGGCTACAAACGCCTTAGCACATCCAGCGCGCGCTCCGGCAAGCACTTTCCACAAATCGCAGGCCGATCACCACAAAATCAAACTGCCCGCCAACAGCTACGAACTTAACCTCGCGGAACTGAGCTCCAGCTCTACCCCCGAATAAACCAATTTATTTTTCTCGCCACCCAACAAAAACAACACCAAACTCGTCAAAATGTCAAGTCAAAGACAAGCCTCTTCCGCCTCTCAAGTTCCCCACCTCTCACCCGCCGAACTCTCCTATCTCTACACCTCTCTCAGCCTCCCCAAGAACCCAATCCGACCAGATGGCCGCTCACCCACGCAATTCCGCCCTCTCTCCGCCGAGACCACTATCCTGCCCGGCACGAACGGCAGCGCGCGCATCGGGTTCGCAGACGGCACGCAAGCAATCGTCGGCGTGAAAGCGGAGGTCGAAAAGACTGTTCTCGCAGCCGACACGCTCGACTCACGCAGTCTGGCGCAGCATGGCGACGCACTGAACCGCGAGGGTGAAGAGGGCTCGGCCGCTGTCTCGGGACAGGGAGAGTGGGTGCAGATGTCGATCGAGATTCCCGGGTTTAGGGACGATGATGCCCTGCCTGTGTTTTTGAGTGAGATGATGCGGGAGAGTCTGGTTGGCTCTGTTGCTGGTGGGGATGTGGATGGTGCGAAGGAGATGGCCGGTGGGTTGAAGGGGAGGCTCGTTATTAACAAGCGGTGGCATTGGCGCTTGTATATTGATGTAAGTTTCGAGAAATGCTTTCTAGATTTGGGGTTTATGGTTCTTCTTGCTGGTTCCAAAGATATGATTTGAGCACTGCTAACATGTTATCTACAGGTCCTGCTTCTCTCCCAACCTCTCGCATACCCCCTCCCCCCTCCTCTCACTCACAACCCATCTCGCCCTCCTCAGCACTAAGCTACCAAAACTCAAGTCCACGGGCGAAGAAGACCCCTTCTTTGATGATGACTGGGCTGCCGCGGAGTATCTCTACCCGCGCTCCAATACTTCCAAATCTTCTCTCTCCGCCGCACCATCATACCCCGTCCGCCCACCTGTAACGCTGCTCGTGATCGCCGTCGGTGAAAACGTCATCTTCGACCCCAACCGCGAAGAAATCGCCGTCGCAGACGCCGTGCTGGCCATCTCTGTTACGCGCAGCAGTGACTCGGAGACTTTGAAATTGCTATCGATCCGCTCGATCGATCCCCCCCTCTCGTCTCACTCAGCCTGGTATCCCCAATTCCGAAAATGTGAATATGCTTGGTGCTACTGCGGGGCCCGGCGAGGAGTCTGGTGGCCAGGAGGAAGTTGAGGGTGTCTGGCGTCCGCGCAGAGGCGGTGTTAAGCGCAGTGTCATCGCACGTATGGTCAAGACTGTCCTTGGCAAGGGCGGTGTTGGTGAGGAGGTTCTTGAGGGACTTGAGGGTGTTGAAGTGCAATGATTGTCTCATTTTGATCCATATCTCATGTCCGTGTATGAGTAATAAAGTACAGCATTTCAAGGTTACTTACGGTTGCGACATTGATATCTGAGCTAATATGTCGCTGCTTCTGGAGTTTGGAGAAAAGCGTTGTATTTTGATTAAATCTTTTCTGTTCGTCGTTTCGATTGAAGTTGAGATAACCCTTCCTATCGTAGCTGGACTAAAAGTCCACTAATGTACAAAATGGATTGAACTCCATTTACACCAACGTCACTGCTGGAGTGGTCCCTCATGTTGGACTACCCACAACCAAACCACATAGACAGTATATGTAGCATATGCCATACCTAGCTATATCACCGTAGTCTACCCCAAGGTTATGTATGTAAGGAATAACAATCACCAAATCCCCAACCACTTCTTAGCGGGCTTCTTATTCCCGTCCCAATCAACAAACTCGTTCTTACCATCCGCGCCCTCAACAGCAGCAACAGGTGACTGCACATCAACCTCATTACCACTCTCATCCTTCTTCTCAGGCTCCGCCTCCTCAAGCCCATGCGCAACACGATACTGCTTCCTCTTTTCGGCATCCTCAACGCGACGGTGTCGCTGTTCCCGCACAAGCATCGAGTTGTGCTGCACATGCATGCGCCAGACAGAGAGTGCCTGCGATATCGTGCCGACGGGCGACGTCAGCAGACCTGACCAGGATGGTAGCAGGTGGGCGAACGGTGAGGTTGCTTTGAAGTTTGTTGTGAAGGTGAACCCGGCGCAGGAGATTAGGACACTCTGTGTGTTGGTTAGTCAATCGTCTACTGCATTATTCTTGGAGACCTTTTTGTGTATCCAGAGCTAGATCTGGAGATAGCTCAAGAGCTAGGTCTGTGCCGGAAACTCACCATTGCAATCCAAATGTGGATCCACTTGCTCGTCAGGAACTTAAACATCACTGTTCCCTCCGGCGGGAACATGCCCGGGTACTGCGTCTTGCTCTGCTGAATTCGCTCTTTCTCCGTCGTGCGCGGGCCATACTCGAATGGTTGGCCTGGGGGTGCGTTCTTCGGAGATGGAGTCGTGAGGCGCTGGGGGTGAGAGGGCGGGCGGAATCTGTCTGGCTTTGCGAGGACACGGGGCTTCGAATTGGCATTGGTGTTGCTTTTGCTGGCTTTCTTCAATGCGGCGCTGGTCGAAGTGAAGCTGCGTCGCGCGCTTTGGCGTTGAAGGGCGCGAAGGGTCAATGCTGAGGGCGGGCCTCGCGGGAGGAGGAAGCCGGGGATTGGAGTGGGCATTTTGGAGATAGCTTCCTTGCCCTTTTGCTCGTGTGGAGGGGTTGGATGATCTTGTTGACTTTAGATGTGGAACCGTGGATGCAATTTTTGGAGAAGGTTTATATCACGTGACTGTATCGGGACATCGGATGCCGATTGAGTCGAGATGCTCTCACCCGACTAACCGCATATCCTAACTATTTTCGGGGAGAAAAAAATTCTAAGACCACTTGACCATGGAAATATTCACATGGCTTAGTATCCATTATTTCCCGAGTTTCCCACCAATTGAAATCGTCTGAGAATAGCTTTCACCCTTAGTCGGAGTCATTCCCAAGGTACTACGAAGTACAGCCTAATGAAAGGTCATTGTCCAAGTCTACTGCAACCTCGGCAACAGGCTAAATTGCATTCGTCGCCGAGAATGAATCGAGAATAAACCGTTTCTGCCTCAGGATCCACACATCGGACCACCGGCCAGCTTGAGCGAATGAGAACCCTGCTATTTCGAAGCCGCAGTGGACCGGGGATTTGCTCCAGTTCTCCAGGGGGGAAGGGGGTGAAAGAACGGGCTGTGATATGACCACAGTCGCCAAGGGCATCTAGGGTGAGAGGAATTGAGTGTTTTGGTTTGAGGCTTCGGTGCATACCTAGGTATGCACAAGCAAGTTAGTCAGGAACCCGTTCTGAGCTACCCAAGTGATGATGAGTGATGAGATCATGGAGGCGGGATATAGGAGATCGAGGGCACAAGTTGACTCTTTGCCACAAGCAGTACCTGCTCCCATTGTAAGTCCAACAAAAAAAAGCAGCAACAAGTACGGAGTAAGTAGTGTAAGAGTCAAGAGTACAACAGCCACACCGAAGATTCCGGTTGCGCCCGTCTACCTGAATCATCTGACTTCTGATTGGCGGAGCGGCAGATTACGAGAGAGAGCGTCCGGCCAAGTACAAATAACCAGATTTTCTTTTCTCCCTTCCCAGTTTTTTCTGTACAGTACAGTGTCATAATATCCTCCTTTTTTTTTATTCTTTCATAATACTTCACAATGCCTCCTAAGAAGCAAGAATCTTTCGCCCCTGGTAAGCTACCTTCCCTCCATTGAGAAAGGTTGAACGGGGAGGCGCCATGGAGAAGGAAAGAAGTGAAGAGTATCCCAACTCCTGAAATGGCAACACTGTTTGGATGGTGATGGTGATTGACAATACTTCCTCGCCTTTACTACCATTGCGACTCCTCGTCAACCCAACCATCTCTCAATTGCGGATCACCGCAACCTTTCCCAAAGCACCGCGCATGAATTCTTCAAAATGACTACCTTCGATGTCTTCTGCACCTTGACTATCATCGACATGCGCGAGGCCGAGCGTGCAGAAGCCGCCCTCGTTGAAGAAGCCAAAAAAGAAGCCGACAGGATCGCTAACCTCAGCTTCTTTCCAGGCGACGCCACCAAGGGTGCCAAGCTCTTCCAGGTAAGTTCATTGTTGCTTCACGCGCAGGAAAATGAAAGAGAAAATCTAACAGCCCTTTTTTCAGACCCGTTGCGCCCAGTGCCACACCGTTGAGGCCGGCGGTGCCCACAAGGTCGGCCCCAACCTTCACGGTCTTTTCGGCCGTAAGACTGGTTCTTCCGAGGGCTACGCCTACACCGACGCCAACAAGCAGGCCGGTGTTGAGTGGAACGAGGACACTCTGGTAAGTGCCCCCTGCCACCTTCGTCTCACCTCCGATCGCGCGCTAACGATGCCTATTACAGTTCTCCTACCTCGAGAACCCCAAGAAGTTCATCCCCGGTACCAAGATGGCCTTCGGTGGTCTCAAGAAGACCAAGGAGCGCAACGATCTCATCACGTACGTTACCCGCGACTCCACTCCCCCTGAACACCGAACTGACAATCCCACAGCTTCCTCAAGGATAGCACCGCATAAACGACCTGATGTTCTTTTTTATTCCCCGGCTTTATTTCTGTTTCTCCCCATAGAAGTCTGGGATTATGGCGCCATGGGGTGATTACCGGGTCGCCCAAGGCACCCTTGTATTTTTATTACAATTTCCATGACCCAAAATAGATTTGATCTTCTCCTCTTTTGGATATTCTTTTGATTAGAACGCACTGCAAACGGGGATTATGCAAGTCTATCTGAAGTCGACGGGTGTTTGAGATTCTTCGGATTATCATGGAGGTCTGACTTATGATTGGTCGATGGTCCTGGCTGTATCGATTGGGCAAACATGGGCGGTCAGGGGCGGAGATACTTGACGGTACTTGCTAGGTACCTTGATACTGGCCTCGGATACCAGACAAAGAAAAGTTCTCGTCCAGTATTTTCTTTGTACCTTTTCGGTATCTGATGTGTACACACCTTGTTGGCCTCGAGTCTCAGCACATGATCAGCAGGGGTTAGGCTGATTGGCCCAGCCTCCTCGACTTGGATACAAGTGAGGGGGATGCTTTCTCGTCTCTCATTCCTGATTCCTGCATTGCTCAAGGCGTTTCGATCCCAGTTCCATATTAATCTACAGCGTGTTGCCCTGATCGCATCTTATCCAACATCAACTATCGAATGCACTTATCTCAGAACAATCCTGTGTTGCCTTCTAGAATCCAATACCTGCCTTGTCGCATCGCATCGCATCATACCTTATCGCATCTTTGGCGTGGGGTTGATCGCTCAGATATCTTCTGTAACGGCTAGCGCAGGCGACACCGTCCCAGCGCGTATACTAACTCCTCTAGTTTATCCAAGGAGTCGGAGTGTTTCGACCGCAAGTGATCCCCACTCATAGGCATTGGTCTGCGCTTTGTCGCTGAGAACTGCACTGCCTCTTCTTCTGAGGCGCGACTATCGCGACACGCCGTCCGGGATGCTGGACGAGTTAGACAACGTCTTCGACGACCATCCATCCCTGGACGCGTCGCTCGAAGACTTCGAGAACAATACCAATCCCCACAGGTCCCCAATGTTCACCCTACCGTCCCAACACTCAGGATTCCGATCTGAAGACTCGGATGGGGATGACGGAGAGATCGAGGACCCTGCCCAGGAGCGCTGGTCACCCCCAGGCTTCCATCCACCCGAATACGTCCAGGGCAGTGGATGGTACCGCCATCAGCCCTATCTGCGCAAGGATAACGCCAACGCAGATCGCTTACAGCTGAAGCCCACAGTTGGACTCAGCGTCTCCCCGTCCCAGTCGCGGGAGCCAAGTCCACAGTATGAGGATGCGCTGGAGGGCCCCGCGAAGAGTAGACAGGTCGATCGCAGCACCCCGGGCGACGTATCTGTCGCGGCTAATGTGCCTCTTCCGGCGGGTGCAGATACCCCCCTCCACGGACGATCCCCAAGTCCGCCTCCGGCCCCGAGTACGGGGCGCACACCGTGCCACAGTCCCGAGGATGACGGGGTGAGCTTTGGTCCGGAGAATTTGAGCAATTGTAGGCCCTGTCTGATCTGGTTTCAGTTGCAGGCGCGGGTATACTAACTATTGTTGTGAATGAATAAAGACATTCGCTTTGCAGTGCGCGCAGAAGTCCAGCACCGAGAACCTATTGCCGCGATGTTTGGCTACCTGCACTCAAAGTTCCAGTGCATGACCAGTTCCAAGTCTAACACCACCTTATCTATCGTAATCCTCCTCCTTTCAGTTGCATTCATGCGCGCCCTGGTCCTCCCAGGCCTCCCACAATCGATCCCCGATCTAGTAAAGCTATCCGGCTTCGCGCGCTCCTTCGAACCACTGATATACTACTCAGAGAATGGCGTTCAGCAAATCGGCACACTACAAGAAACTGGCGTCGCAGTCTGGGACCTGAGTGAGTCCGTTCGTGGTACAAACATGACCAGCGCGCCCATAATCGTCCGCCAACTAGACGAGCTCTCCGACTCCCTAAAGTCCCTCTCCCTCGAGCTAACCCGCTTCTTCGCAAACGTCGACTCTGACATCGACTCCATCCTCATAGTAATGGACTGGGCCAAGCGCGAGCTAGAAACCCTCTCCGCCCAGCCCCCAAGCACCCTCCCTACGATAGTCTTCGACAACATGCATAACATGCTTTCACGTCTCGGCGCGCTCGAACGCTCAGCGGAGATCTCCGACAACGGCGTCTCCGCAACCTCAACAACAACAACGCCGCTCGGCCACCTCGTAATGGCCGTGTTCGGGCCAACCTCCGCGCAGCGCACGCGCACAACCCTAACCCGCACTTTCACCGAGTTCCTCTCCGTACTAGAAGAATCAATAAACAGCGAACTCACCCACTCAACCGCTCTCTTCGCGCTCTTCGAGTCCATCGACCGCCAATTCCTCAATCTTCAACGCACGGTCGTCCGCGAATCAGATGCCCAGGAACGCGCAGAGGGCGAGATGCTTTCATCCCTATGGACGCGCGTGCTGGGGCCGGATGCCGCGGCTGTTCGCAAATACGAGAAGAACAAGAAACTCCTCGCGAATGTGCGCAGCCGCACCGTCGCGAATAAACATCTCCTCGTCGACCACCGCGGCCGGCTGCTCACGCTGAAGGTTAATCTTGAGACGCTGCGCAGGAAGCTGGTTAGCCCGCTTGTGCGTCGGAATGACTCTGTCAGCTTTGTTGGGTCGGTTGATGGGAGTGGGGGAAATGGGAATGGGAATTCTGGGTCTCCGGGCCGCATGCTTGGGCCTGTTGAGGCTGTTATCGATGGTCAGATCCGTGGGTTGGAGGGGACGTATGATTATCTGCGGACTGTTCGGGAGAAACAGAAGGCGAAGCTTATGGAGTTGGTTTATGGGGCTGGGAGGAAGCCCGGTCGGGCTATGATTGATGGATTGGAGAGTGGTAATGATGAGTGAAGGCCTGAGGGTCCTGATCTTGTTTATTGTCTCTACTTTCTTTTGGCCTCATTTGTCTTGGCGTAGCATCCTGTTCGGTTGGGTTCTTTTGTCTCTCCTCTCTGGCGTTCTAGGGCATATGCGGGCATCTGCGGCTGCGGGCTTTTCGTGGGAATATGGTGGCTAACCTGCTGTGCCTCTTTGAACGACTGTCTTTGTTGTTTTTTTCGTTCTGATTTCATGGCGAATATGCAGGATTGCGAGGAAAAGGGATAGAAACATGTGGCGCCAGCTGGTTTGATTTTACTTCATGGCGCCGTGCAGTGATGGGTTTCTTTGTGGATGTATGAATGAATTTTCTTGTTGTTCATAGTCATTATTCTTATGCGACTTTCATATATCATATATAAGTCCCTGGTTTATGCATGGGAAGTCCACGGTTTATGCTTGTGCCCGAAATGTTTCTAACATACAAGACCAAGGTCAAAAGACACCCAAAAACGAATTCGAAAAGAAATTTAAAGAACGCCTCAGCGAATAAAAAGAAAACCCAGCATTTAAACACGCTAGAAGTTAAGTCTTGCCCAGATGGGGTCCTATAAGTGCTTGTATCAAGTTTGTTCCCTGCTTCAATGTTATAGAAGGTCCTCTGGATCACACTTTGTCTATCCACCATGTTTTCTCAATAAAGTCGCATCTTGGTGTTTTGCCACTTACGTTTGTCGTATTTCTTATAGAGAGGATCAATTGCTATACCACATCTGCTGGAATAGCTGTTCCGTCGCAGTCTCTATTGTTATCTTATGCAATGAAATGGACTGCATCAAACGTGTATACAAGAATACCACGCCACGCTATATATATGGCCAGAGTATTCCTTCTCCGGTGTGTTGAATGCCCATTCTCAATATTTATATATCCTGGAGTTTAATCTGCTGCGAGAGTTGAATGAGATATAACCTTCCAGCTACCCTATGGCCGTGAACCACACGGTGACGTCTACCCAGACCGTTGGCCTCAGGGAGACCCAGTCGTCATCTACGCCCATGGCATTCCGTTCATCCCAGTATTCTCCGACTACTACGCATTGGTGGGTTCCCACCAGCGTAAGTATCTCTGGCTACTGTCAAAGAAGCTCGCCCACGCCAAAATAAAGCACTCCGGATAGCACCTAGGTGAAGTCGTCATCTCGCCGAAGAAGGTTCGCCCAGCATTAGAGACCACATTTACTGTCGACTTTGAGGCTTATGACTAGTCGAAATTTACCCCTGTGCCGACCCTGAACTGCGCGACAAAATGGCTAGTCCTAGCCTTTCAAGGCACAAGCTTGCTTCTGACACCCCCAGCAAATATTCGCGGTTTTCACCCTGCCACTGGCCCCGCAAAGACAAGCCTAGCGAACCGCCCATCCAACTTCGACGAGCAAACTTGGGCGTCTATGGCAGAGACCCCATATAAGAACATACCACAAGGAACCGGAGGCTTCATAGCTCATAACCCCTATGAAGACCTTTCCATGTCTATCTCCCACATTCTTGCAAGGTAAGTACTATGTGGAAGCTGTGACCACCTCTACGGAAGAAGAAAAAGCGATGCGAGATGGCAGCTTCATTTCACTCACGTCCGATACCATCCTTCATCCTCGCTCTTCAACCCCTGGTCCTATGAGCCGACCTCGAACCATGGTTAGGTGAGACCTCGTCGGTTTCTGGGAACAATATCGGCTATGTGATGCAGGTATCGTGGAATCCAGCGGTAACTCATGCCTCTGATCTATCTGACTCAACCGCTCAAAGATCTCAGATCCGTGCAGTTCGGAGCTGTTTTGGGGATACATCGCAGCCAGTCCCGGCAGTCTCAAGACAGTGGTTGGGGAAAGCGAGAGTCGGAAACGAAAGAAATGACGCGCCCCAACCTTGTCTGGAAGGATTTGGAAGACCTTCGGAGTGAAGAACCGTACTCTCAAAAGCACTACCAGAAAAGGAGTCCGGGGAGAAGCGTGAGATGCTCGAAGAAGTCACCCAAAGTATTCGGAGCTTAGCGGAAAGAATTCTCACCACAGACTTTGAGCTTTCCTACATAGACAACCACCAAAAACAGGAGGCTTTGAGACTATCTATCGACCATGGCAAGGTTAACTACGTCTACATGAGTGGCGGCGAAGCAAGGCATGCCTTTTGTCTACAACTGTAGACCTCTCTCCATATCAAAGATGTCGATATTTCAGAATATTGTCAGGGCCATTTTCCTTATCTGTGCTCAGTGAGGCTACGCATGGAGCCAATTCGATGCCGTGGAAGCGTACCTCAATGCATCCAGAGAAGAACATGAGACAGTCTACGTCATGCAGCCAGTTGGTGCCGAGTACAGCGCACTTAACATTGGCACCACAGACTGGGTTTGCCAGCTAAAACAAGCTCTGTGCGGTTTGCGAGACTCAGGAACGCTATGGGACAAGGAGCTATAAACATGGATTTTGCCTTGAGATAGGATTTTGTCAGTGAAAAAGGAAAAGTGAAAAAGAAAGGAAATGGGAAATGCAGTTGCTTTTGTATCGGTTAATGCAGTAGACGTAGGAGTCACGGACCTCATTAGATCACACTCCGATATCTATTCATAGACTCCTATTTGAAACGAAATCGATGAATCCCTCCCTTCTTTGGTGATTCTCATGGGTACGAGCCCCCACACATTGACCCCCCTCAGCTCCATCATCAGGCGTGGCGGCTTCTTCATGAATCCGAGTCTGATCAATCGGATTCTTCAGGACTTAATGATAAAACAAAGAGCAGAAAGAAGGTGGCTCCGCGCCCAGTGCCCCCGATGACGGCCAACCCGGCCTTTGATAGCTTAACCACTCGCCGTCAATTGCTCGGTTTTTTTCAAACGAACCTATCTGCTGCATGGGAAGGCGCATAAACTGGAAGCCCCTTAAGCGTGCAAAAGGCAGATGCTTGAGGAGCTCATGTTCCGGATCATAATTGCATATATCCGCTCTAGCCAGGATGACCGTTTCATCGTGCGCAAACTGTGCATCAACGAAGATAAGAACAACAGGAATAAATCCACCTGTCAAGTCGAGGTACGCTTCGACGATGATCTCCCAGATGTCTTTCAGCTCCCCATCAGGTACGCTGGCTTCCCCATTCTTCCAAGGCAAAGCGTAATACTCCTGGACCCATTCAGCAGGATCAGCGCCATCACCAACAAATTCCACATCGGTTTCATCAGGCATCAGCCTGAGTTCCTTGAGTCTCTGGGTCTGTTCCTCGGTTAGGCGATTTGTGAGGAAGACCACAGATCGCGCATCGCAGATCACTGTTTCCCATGGAGTCTGGGCTGAGAACCATGGTTTATCCGGGTGATAGAGTATTTCTATCTCGCTGGGAGAAGGGAGTGAAAGACGACCAAGTCTTGCTGTTTCCGCACAGATAGTACTCAAGGGCCTCCGGAACAACATTGCCGGCTTTTCTCCCAATCCGAACAGGCGAGAGACGCCGAGCTGCGCCGAGTCGATATCGGAAATAGGCTCGCTGAGATAAACCAGAGCCCCATCTTCATTGTTCCACCCGAAAGTAGTATACCACGTGTGATATTCCTTCCAGAAAGCCACGAGCTCTCGCCGGGTCCTGAGACAATGTCGATCCCACGGGATCAGTTCCGCAGTCATTTCGGGAATGTCGGTTTTCCAGGGCTTGCTATATTGGAATTCGTTATCCTTTTCCCAGTCCGTGGCTACTTTTTCCATGATGGAAGGAAGTGCATCTTGGATTGTCCTTTGTGTGTTGTGGAGCTCCTCAGTTGTGGTATGATAGAGGACAAATATGACGAGATGTGTCCTACCTGGACGGCGATCCCAAATAGGCATCTTTACAGGGCTGCTTAACCTATCTGCGACGTCGGTTACGATCTCCATGCTAGGCAGTGTGGGACATAATGCGGCAGTCACGGCCTTCGCATATAGCTCTCGCCCCAGAATTGCCGAGTCAGCTGTCAACGGCTCTCGGTCGGGGTCATGCATCACGAAGCCCTTCCAGTTCCATCCATAATTCCAAAGTGGCCCTGCGTCTTTGTCGATAGAGTAGAAGGGGAATGGTTGAACTTCTTCCATTATCTCATCGACTCCATCGTCCTCCGACTCATAAACAGAACCCTCATAATCAGAACCGTCATAATCAGAATTATTCGTTTCATTACGATCATAAGGTGAAAGCGTCACTGGAAGACAATTAGCGCGCCTCGCATGTACAGAAAAGTTGTCGGGGTCGTCGTCCAATCTTTGGACAGATATCAAGATGACCGAGATCTCATGTTTCGTATCCCAAGCAAAGTTGTGGTTTCCAGAGAGTTGGCGTTTGGTCGCTTCGTCTGCCACGATGATTCTCGGCCGACCTGACCGATATGCTAAGACAGCAAGTGCATGGATGTTACTCGCGCTATCCCGGTGTGGTCCCGGTTGCGCGATAGACGCGAGGAGCTGTCGGGGTGGCGACCATATCTTGACCTTGGAGCAGGCTTCTCCTTGAAATTCATCTCGGAAGTATTGCTCAGAGTGATGTTTGAGGTCCTCCTTGAGGGTCGATTCCACAAATCCAGCAAGCTTCTCTTGGCTAGTTTCATCCAGATCTGTCAAGAGGACGAGTGGCCATAAGTAGTCTGGCCTCACGGGCTCTTTTGGAGGTGCAGAGTTGCTTGAAAAGGACATGCTGACGTTTAACAGATATAATACTTGATGTGTGTCTGAAGATTGAAAGAGGAGGAAGATCTGCACTGAAGGGGAAGCCGAATTAGACTGGTTGGACACCTCGATGAGTACGTTTTGGCACCTCCACAAAAAAACAAGGTAAAACCCGAGAACTGTCGGAGTTCTGTACTTAGACAATTAGCTGCAAATCCAAGAAGCACGGGTTAGGTCGCCTTGAATAACTAATAACTGCATCTGCTTGATACAAGGTGGTTCAGTCCGAGAGAACGAGAGTGGGGGCCACGGGACATGTCTGAATCGCTTTACCCCAACTCTACGACTCTCCCAACCATCTCGCCATGCTGAAGGCCTCACGGTCCATATGCATTTAAGGATTGCAACGGAATAGCTCTTTTATCAGACCTGCAGTCGCAGTGTTATTCCAAGCAATTGACCCCCCTAATGATCAACGAAGTCCGCAAACCACGCAAACCAGGTGGTGAGATGCGGCAAAGCATCTCCATCAGGCTATAATTGCTAGTGCTGACTTGTCACAGTATATCAGGATTCAGGTTCAGATATTCCATACACATTACGTTCTAAGGGAATCGAGGTTATCACACCTTAGCTCTCATGGTATCGCGCCGTACAATGGCAATATAAAACAGTTCAAATCACACATAAGCCGAAGCTCTTCTTCTGCTTTGCCATCTCAACAAAATCATACATATATCCCATCTTCCAAAATCCGGCCAGTTCATTCCCACAACCTCTATATCAGCACCTTGGTGGCACTGCCAGAGCATAAAGTCACTCAAACGGTAGACCCCCGACGTGCGTACCAGAAGGTCCAGCGGCGGAACCCCCATAAACATATTCTCTGTCAAGGACATTGCCGTGATTTTGCTAGGGACGCCAGGGTCTGCAACAGTCTCCCTGATAGCAGAGGCAATTTCATCCCTGCCAGCATAAGCGACACAGATATTCACAATCTTGCCCCGGTTATCCTTTGTAGCATTCATAGTCTTGGCAACAGCCCTTAAAACACTGTCTTCTAGCAATTCCAACCGACCCAATACCCGGGCTCTAAGATTGTGTTTCTTTACCAATGGGTTATTTTCGCCCATTTCCCCAAGTGTCTGTTCTAGCAAGACCATAAGAACATCGACCTGCTCTTTAGGTCTGTTGAAGTTTTCGAGGCTGAACGTGTAGAGGGATATAACATTGATTCCGCAGTCGAAGCATGTATCCAGTATCTGTTTTAGGTGTTATCTCAATAGTTGGTACTCTTGGAATATTTCAGATGATAATTTACTTTCACTAGAGCTTTCGTACCAGCCAAGTAACCCTCTGCGATGGAAATGCCGTTCTCCTTGGCATATCGTCGGTTTCCATCCATTATGAAGGCTACATGTCGTGGGATGGGTCCTTGGGCTAATGTCTCCAGCACGAATTGATTGATATATATGAAGGCATGCTCCAGATATTTATAGGCGAGTTGGAAGATGTGCATTGTATCAAGGAGGAGATATAGGAAAAGTAAAAAATTGAGAAATTAACTCCAGCCCGTGTAGTTTATACAGACGTCGCTTCTTCCCTCGAAAGATCCAAACAGGTCTCACAAGCTAAGTACATTATATATAGCATGTGTACATGTAATTTTAGACGTTTACTTGTTGAATATTTGACATTGTCCAATCATGGAGACTTCTGGTACGCGATCCTGTCTACATAGTTTATCCAGCGGCAGTTCATCTTCGGATCCTAGCCTTTAGAACTGAAATTACCTTAGTATATAACCTAGATACATGCCAACATTTAGGATTAGCTATATAGAAAGACACACCCACAAAAGCAACCGATAGCCGACTAACCACTGGTGTGTCACTGGTGTTACCCTATCCCTCAGGTATGACCTTAGGGGTTTTGTGCGGTGTTGTATCGAGAGAGATAATGTGCCACCTCACCACGAATGCTAGGATCTAATGGGATTGGTTGCTTGTAAGGACCCGAAGCTTGTGTCAACGGCATTTCGGTCCAATTTCGCTTGCGAGACGTCAGGTTCATCTCAACATCCTTCTTAGATCCCTCTCTTTAATCCTAGATGTGCGAGTTCTGATTAAATATTATTTTAACGCTTGAATGCAGACTGCTTTCTATAGGATTCTATATTACAATACATATTCAGTACTATATGGTCAAACTGAATTTAACAACTGAGAGGAATGTTCTTCCTTAACCGCACAGTAAATAAGTACCTGACCCTAATACCATAACACCTAACTTTAATAACTTATAACAGAATGGCTACCTCGATGGTGTAAAACCATTGTTCATATAATACACGTAATCACAGAGGTGTGGCTGGCTGAAGAATCTCGTAAATGCGGTGACTCCCGATCTCCCATAAATGACGTGGACATGCAGGTATGAAAATGCTAACCCCCAAAATCCAGGTTGCTATTAGATTAAGTGACGGGGTATAAAGCAAGAGACATGTATGCGTAAAAAATTTCTCTCATGTTTACAGCTCACTCTTTGATCTTTCTTATTTCAAGACCATCTTCCCCAAGAACGCAAACTATCTCATTCCTGAATCGAATTTTGGAAAATGTCATTCGCTGCGACTTGCACCGATATTTTTCTTAAGGACGGGCACATTCTGGCCTGCTATGCAGTGGACCAATATGGTAGTTCGGTATATGCCACTCTGGACCTTAACGGTTTCATTGGAAATGACGATGGTATGGTATCTCTATATTGAATGTTCTAAAATAATGAGGAGGGACATTCCTACTAACGGATGATAAAAATGCTTAGGTTACTTCACATGGAAGGGCGTGAATTTTGCGAGTTCAGCAAGAGAAATTAGGCTGGAGGGAACTCTTCTCACAGCTGAACTCTTGAAGAAAAGTGGAAGTTACAGGGAAAGACAGAATATTGATCTTAATGATCGAATTGCAAATGAGAACGGCGATCTAGTGTTTCGTTAAGCCATGAGACGGATCCATCTAGGTCGAGGGAATTCGATGATATTCAACTCTGCGCTCACGTCACGATCCTGCTTCCGCATGGGGGTATAGAATAGAGTCGCCATCGTAGGCCTTCCCTCTTCCCACTGCAACGGAAGGAATCGGTGAGGATGTGGGCCACGTTTCCTCTTGGTCGACGCTATTCTCAAGTACGCCAGGGATGGGCTCAAGGCAGGGAGCGTCCGCATACACATCACTTATGAAGGAGCTTGTAGCAGACACTTCACAGTTAATGGTCTAGAAACATAAGGACATTTATAGACATAGCAGGTCGCTTGCTATTGTATCTGGAATCTAAAATGTAAATCAGAAGAGATTATCTTGATTTGGTAGACTTGACTGAATTGCTTGTGAACTAGTTCTTCCACACAATGAGTCTATATCTGTTCCATCTCCTTTCTTGGTGTTCTGGAACTCATTCGGTCTTGGCTATAGTTGGCACTGAAACATCATCTTTGATCAGCCGAGCAAGTCCACGGCGCTGTTTCGGACAATTTTAGGGCCCAGGACTGCGGCCAACTCGGCGATGATTCCCTTGATAGACATTGGCGAAGTCATTGACATGGTTTCCCATTTGACCAGATCCTAGTTAAATTTAGTAAAGACGTCCCTCTTGCTCAAGTTAGAGGAAAAGATAAATGCGTACCTTCATGTGAACATAGTTGTCGTTAAAGAACAGCAGCCAATGGTCTAGGTCCAGTGCTTCCACTTGGGGGGACAGTAAGTACGCCGGGCATGCCAATATCGAAGAGGGAAACCTCCTCTAGATCGACGTCAATTTCCGGGGCCAGCGGCGCAGGGGAGGATGCTCGGTCTCGAGACAAAGAGACATAGGAACGGGAATTAAGCTTCTCCGTCATTTCGCCATCAAGCGGGTCCCAGTCGCCGGATTCAGGGTCTGAGTAACAAATAAAACGGTCAGATGTCGTGCACAACTTTTCACGTAGTACAAACGAAATGTACTAAGACCGAGGCACGAGTGGAACCTACCAAGGATGTACTGGGGGCGGAAATTGGCCTTGTAGCGCATCTTCTGGCAGGAGTGAATGTAGTACCCTATATTTTGATTGTTAGAGGCGCACCAAACTAGGGACCAGTCCCACAATTGCGACGTACCCATGTAGTAGTACATATACTGATTTTCGATTGCGAAGGCAATTTCGCGCATGGCGCTCAGCTTGCCGATCTCCCATTGCTCATAGGCAGGATCGTAACTGTGTGGTACCGAGTATCAGCTTATCACATACTTCGTTGTTTCAGGGTGCCGTCAGCCATCAGCTTACAAGACATAGACGGAGCTCACGCCGCTGGGGACCAAGTCCAATACTGCAACAGCAATGAGCTCGCCATCGAGACGATAGCACTGATGCCAAGAACCGAGTTTCTTCTCGGAAGCGTTGGTGGCAGTTAGGGGATTCGGAGTTCGCTTGATGCCTGAGCATAAGAAGCGTTGAAAGTCCTTGGGTTTCCAGTGAGAGACATCCTCTTTATGGATGGCCGTTTGGTACTTGAGGAACAGCTGAAACTTCGCCTGGGACACAGAGTCACCTTCAATAGTGACTTCGAAGCGGTGCGCTGGTTCGATAGGAAGCTTGGTAGCAGGGTCAATGGGCCGTTTGATGTGGTCGTACTCGCTCTGGTGGACAGCTGACAGGAGGTCGAAGTTGCACTTGCGGTGCTTTTTCTCTCTGTGCGTTGATTAGCAATAAGGATATAATCTGATATCAAATTGGCAGAAATAGAGTTGCATACTCGCGGGTTCGCGGACAAAGCCGGGCTGCCTTTCGCATATACTCGGGACCTAGAATGAACTTGTTCCACTTGTTGATGGCCTTGCGCTGATCACGGCGGGGCCGATAAGCGGATGCCTCTAGTCTCAGCGTGTAGTGAGGACAACAAGACCGAAGCAGGTTTTGTTTGTAATAGAGGTTTCCCGATCTGAGGATGTCAGTATGGTCTGACGGAGCACAGGGAAATTAAACCTGGCAATCATACCGTCGCCAGCCGCCATTGATCAGTTCGTCATAATGTTCCGGGAGTACGGAGGTAGAGCTGGTGTAGTACGATGCACCTTTTACGTGTCAGCATCCCTGCCTAACCTTTCTAGCCCTGAAAAAAAGAAAAAAGGACCAAACACAGCAGTAGGGGGCAACAAACTTCCATCTTTGGACTTGCAGTAACCACACGAGTTCTTTTGGTAACCTGAGGGGATCACAACGCATTAGTCTCTGCATGAGAGTTGGACGATCAAAGAGCGGGCGTTGACACCCCCGCCAAATTCCCCGAAGTGGTAGCGCCCTGAGCCAGTGGAAGCGCCACGGGGTAACAGAAGCCTATCTCAGTGGCTCCCTGCAGGAGAGTGGGACGTACCTAGTGGGCGGAACAGCGACAGCTTTCGCGCGCGTTCGGCGTCAACTTGTTGCATGTTTAGATTGGATATGTGTTGGCACTGTTGGCACTGGCGTGCACTGGCGAGTGGATGTGGGTTGTAGGAGAAAGTCAAAGGTGAAGTCGGAGAAGCCGGGGTTATTGTAATGTTGTAAATATTATATGCTCTACGGCAAAGGGGATATGGCTACGTTTATGTGTACTTATGTATAACATACATAGTTCTATAGCTTCTGAACTGTATCTATCTTATATTATATGTCTCAAGCCACAGGGCCGATCTTGTTATTTCTGGTCGAATCGCCCGAGTTTCCCCCATCTCGGTACCAGCAAATCCCGACGGTTTTAAGAGGCTCATTAACCGACGCACATTTAGAGATATGAGGTTGAATTATAGGATTAGTATTTGTAGATTATAGTAGACTATAGTAAATTGTAATAAAATATAGCAAAACATAAAATACAAGTCGATAATACCAATATAGAATCATCTCAACTCCTTCTAGTCACATGACCATATATAGAGAAAGGAGAGAGGTCAGATTGAACTGCTTGTCCTCCTAGAATGACTCTAATGACTCTAATGACTCTAATGACTATAGAATACGATGTAACAAAGACAACTAATGTAAATATGCAAAGAAGAAAAGAAAATAATAAAAAACGTGATAAAAAAAAAAGAAAGAAAGAAACGTACCTTGACTCTTCTCCCGGACTGCGCCGCCGTGCCCCTCCATTCCCACTTCTCATCTTTTTCTCCATTCCTCAATAACCTCCCATTTCTCAGTTCTTCTTTTGAAAACCATGCCTATTTTCACTTACCATTCCAATCCCCCGTCAGGCATGAACGGGAAGACCTGATCTCCATTGCCTACCTCCGCAATATCCTAAAGGAAAAAAAAAATTTCCCCGACCGCCCTCGCGCTGTACTCCCGCTCATCTACACCAAGACACCGGGAGCTTCTTCTCTCACCTCAGAGACCTAACAGGCTCCGAGGGAGCTTGCGAGAGCATCATCTATTGGCTTTCCCTTGACCTTTTTTTTTGACATCCTTGGCCTTTACACTCTTTTTTCTCTCTTTCTTCATTTCCCCGGGGACTTTTCCAACCCCACCAAATCCTGGAGTAGAACCAAGGATATTCGATTGTCTATTACAATGGCTCAGATACGGTCTATGGAAGCCCGCGTTGGGCGGAAAAACCAACGTGAGTTATTGCTGAGGTCGCTTTGCGGCTGCGCACGTGGGGGGAACCCGTCCCCCTTACGTCTACACTGTCCCCGTGTTTCCTGACTCTAACGGCTTGTCCTAGGCTACGGCTCAAAAGGCGAGCGACTGGTAGCCGGCGTTGTCCCTATTTCCGCCGACAAGACCAAAGTCCTCATGATTCAGTCCGCGGGACCCGGAGGTTGGGTGCTCCCCAAGGGTGGATGGGAGCTCGATGAAAAAACCGCCGAGCAGGCTGCATGCCGTGAGGCCTGGGAGGAAGCAGGCGTCATCTGTATCGTGATCAGAGATCTCGGACTCATCCCGGATATGAGACCCTCCGGCCTTCTTACAGCGCAAGCGCCCAAAGCGTCATACCAGTTCTTCGAAGTCACCGTCGAGCGAGAGGAAACCGAGTGGCCCGAGATGCACAAGCGGAAACGACAATGGGTTCCATATGCACAGGCTGCAACTGCCCTCGCGAATCGTCCCGAGTTGCTTGAAGCATTGAATCGCAGCTCATTGAAGCGGTAGCCCCTATCGCATGCACATCCAGTTCTCTCGCACATCGAATACTCTCCCCTCATCATTCTTCAACATATACGTGCTCACTATACTGAGAGAACTACTTCCTGATAACGACTCGACATGACCAACTCCAAAAAAAAGGTGGCTCCGTCGCTTCTACTATTGGCTTTGTCTACCTGTTACCCTTCCACCCCCTTTTTTTGCATTTTTGACGGGCTGCCGCTACCCGTCCGCTGCTTCATTTGCGAATGAACCATCTGAGCCTGTGTTTTGCTCTGTCTCCCTCTGATAGACGCCTTTTGCAAACAGCCTTGAAGGCTTCGGGACGCTCCTGCATTGATACCGGAGGATACCTTATTTTATCAGATGTGATATCGGACTACTTTATCTGAATCCCATTGCTTGCACTGTTTCACTTGCCATATCTGAGTTCAGCGTACACTTCCTTAGTTCTAGATACCAGTCTTTTGGATCCAGTGTCGATACCCAGCAAGTGAATCAAATCTGAACCACTTCCTTCACTCTCTAATCCGAGAAAGAGAAGAAGGGAATGAACAGAGAAGCCAAAGTATCCCATTACAACTGTAAATGTAAAAAAAAAGAGAAAAAGAGCCGATTTGGTATTGGCACTTTTCACTTAGAACGTGTGACCCGATTAGGCAAAGCGCAAAAAGCTGTCTCCGAGGGAGCAAATCCGCGTGCCCTCTAGCCAACGACTTCGCGCCCGAATCATCTACCACCACAGTTCTCAATACCTCGTCATTCGCCATTGCACCCCCCAAATCTTTAACCTATAACTCTACTTTTATGACCCGCGGATAAACACCAGCTTCAGACAAGGGTGGCGGCGAGCAGCGCTGCCGCATACATACCAACATGGATTACGAAATGGATCTCGAGCCCACAGGGCCCCAAATAACAGTCCGCGAAGTAAGGCGAGATATCCACAAAGCAGCAAGACAGAGACTCACAAATACCTCAGGCGGAACCGTACCGCGTCGACTTCAGACTGACCGCAGTCGACCTCGCATTCGCCAACTCCCTCCGACGAACCATCCTCGCCGAAGTGCCCACTCTGGCCCTCGACCTAATCGAAATCGAAAGCAACACCTCAGTCCTCCCCGATGAATTCCTCGCCCACCGCCTCGGCATGATCCCCTTGAACTCGTACAACTGCGACCAAGACCTCGACTACACACGAGACTGCGACTGCGAAGACCACTGTGTGCGCTGCAGCGTGACGCTGTCTCTGCACGCGCGCTGCGGCAGCGGCATCATGTCCGTCTACGCGCGGGATCTGATTGTTGTTGGCGAGCGGATCAACGACAAGATCGGTGATCCCGTTACCACCGACCCGGAGAACAAGGGACCCCTGATTTGCAAGCTGCGCAAAGGGCAGGAGATTAAGATGACTTGTCTGGCGAAGAAGGGAACCGCCAAGGAGCATGCGAAGTGGGCTCCCACTGCTGCTGTTGGCTTTGAATATGACCCCAACAACAACCTGCGCCATGTGGACTACTGGTATGAGCAGGATGCGGCGAAGGAATGGTATGTATTTTGAGATTTGACTTGATATTCACTAGGTTACCTCGACCTATCTGCTAACAATGACTTTTTATAGGCCCGTCTCTGAAAACGCTGCATGGGAACCCGCTGCCAACCCTGACCAGCCCTTCGACTACGATGCCGAGCCTAACTGCTTCTACTTTGACGTCGAGAGCATCGGCAACCTCGAGCCTGATATGATCATCCAGCAGGGTATTGTGTCGCTGCAGCGCAAGCTCGCAACCACCGTCTCCGTCCTCTTGGGTGAAGGCGAGGATGGACATGGCGGAGCTGCTGAAGATGCTGAGATGATGGGTGCCAATGACCCCGATGCTTATGAGCCGCCTGAGGGCATTGACGGAAACATGACTGCCTACGGAAACGGTGCGGCCAGTGTTTGGGGCGCTAGTGCACAGACACCGTACGGTGCTACGCCTTACGGACAGAGCAGCTATGGGTTGTGAACGTGTATACCCAAGAAAAATAGAACTCGAGCATGCGCAATGGAGTTTTGATTTCCTGGTGAATTGGGGCGCACTTTGGAGTTTTCCGTTCTTTGTATCTTTTGCTGTGGGGACGGTCTTCTGATACGAGAGAATGACTGGTCTCTGGATCTCAAATATCTACTCGTTGGTTCGCTGAACCTGAAAATACTAAATATTATGGAACTTTTGCTAAAACTACCACGTATCTTCCTCGAAGGCCATCCGAGTGGAAATATCAATGCCCTTAAACCTAGTAACTAAGCACGAATACCGCATGCCAGCCATGTCCTATGCCTGCATGAAACAAATCGAGGAATTCGCATACCCATAGTCTCGATTCACCCAAAGCCCTCTTATCCTAGCTTCTACACCTACATGGCTGGCCTAGGACTGGGCGGGGATCTATTCTGATCTATCACTCTTTAATGCTCCCTCCAAGGTTTAGCACGTTGGGTGTCTAAGTATCTTAGTAGGTCCGTACTATACAACATGTTTCCAAACGACGACTGAGCTCAATATCGAAGCAAAGATTTGGCGAGAGGTCAAATTAAGTCTTATATGTTATCAGATGCAACATAGAAAGATGAGATGGATATCAAACACGTTTATTTTCAAATTAACCATAGTCCTGCATATAGCAATAAAAACATCAAGCAAATTCTGAAAAAGCTGCTGAAATGCCCATCCTTCCCAACGCCTGGCATGCCACAGATGCGACTATACAAACACAACCATGCCCGCTAAAATGCAGAATGTAGAACACAAAAGACCAGCAACCTTCAAAAACAATCTACTCCATCAACTCAACCGGCGGACGAGCAGTCTTAGGCGGCATCTGGTTACCCGCCATCTCGATCGGACTCAACGCATCCATATCAACATCCTCATCAATATCCAGCGTCATATCCTCAACCATAACAGCCGGAAGATTAGGACTACCACCATGGTCCTCAGGATTGTAGATGAGGGTGCTGCTCCTGCTACGCTGCTGGGAGCCGGTTGCCGGCCAGCTGGGCGTACGCTTGTCAGAGGAGACAGAGACCGGCGTCGCGGGGTCGGCAGGTGTCTCCTGCATCTGGTCCGTCTTCAGCATGGACAGTGCATGTGCCAGATCCGTCGCGTGGACTTCCTTGTTGGGCGGGTCCTCGTTGCGCATGACCCATCCGTGTGGCGGGCTGGGCGGGGGTGAGATAAAGAACATCTTCGAGACTTGTGGGGCTTCGAGGAGTTTGGGGCGGCCGCCGTCGAGGAGTGCGGTCGGCTCGCCGAAGTAGATCCGGGGGTGGACGTCTCGGTTTAGGAGACGTTTGCCGTCTAGGAGTTTGCGCACTGCTGTGGCGTCTGTGTCGTTGTGGAAGGAGCACACGATGCGGCGCATGGAGGGGAGTGGGGAGAAGGAGTTTAGGGGGGCCACGGCGGTGATTTGATTGCGGATTTCTTCCAGTGCTGCGGGTTGGAAGACGAGTAGATCGTGGAGATTGGTGATTAGGAGGGTGTTGGAGGGGGGGTGTTGGTTGAGGGACTGTGGGCATGTTGGCGATATCGAGGGTCAGGGATGGTCGTGAGGTGTGGGATGAGCGAGTTAATGTGGGCGATGAAACCAGTGAGTGTGGAGGTGAAGCTGAGATGGACATGTTGTATGTGGTGGGTTGGATGGTTTGGGGTGGTTGGTGGTTGGAGGTTGGATAAGGAGTAGATAAAGGAGGTTGCCACCGGATAAGAATAGAGAAATGTTCTAGAATTTCCAGTAAAGGATGGCGAGAATGATTCAGAATGAACTTGATAAGATGAAAGATTCAAAGCCGGATTTGCCTCTCTTTAAAACAGACGTTTCCCCAAATTAACGGGGCGCAGTTATCGTCATCCCTGCACTGCCTCTGCCATTCCATGTATCCACCTGTTCCCGGCTTAGGCCTAAACCTCTTTCAGATCAAAGTCTACTAGTCTACTGCATTTTACTGCATTTTATTGGAATTTGGCAATAAACTATAACGTTCTCGGCCAGAGTGCTGTGCAGGCGCCACAGACGCCACACATTGCTTTCAGTTGATTTCCCCCTTTGACTTACACCAGCCACACCCCGTGACCTCTCAACAGAAGCTCCGCCCCTTTTTCAACCGGAGCATCCGATGCAAGCGAAGGAGGGGTACGATGCATACAGCGTTGGACGGAGTACTCCTGTACAAGGTTATCATCCTTATTGTCTAAGCCCCCATTGGCTTGTACATTTTATCATTCTGCCTACGCCTTTAGGACCTCCACTATCAAGCATTGCCACCCACAGTTTCTTCCCCAAGCCTTGCATAACAAAAACTGGGGCTTTAGAATAGGAAAGCCTGGGATTTGACACGTTTGATTCAGCCCTAAGGCTACTCAGTTGTTTATTTATGGAGCATATACCCTATCGATTCCCGAGACATGGTAAAAAAACAAAGCAGGCTATGGCACTGGCACAGATCTTTGTGACACATCCCGCCACAAGCCTTGTGCGGAAATTTAGATCATTTGTCCTATCAGTTGTACAGAACACCAGATCGCAGCTTTATTTAGGCCGGATGTCGCAAAATCCACTTGTATACGTCGCGTTCAATAAACAGGTGTCTTTGAAATGTCTTGCAAGCTAAAAGAACCAAGAAATAGTGACATAGCATAGAGACAATCCGTGCATGAGCTGAAGCTGCTAAATCGACATTAGGCAATCAATGAATCTATTCTACAACTTGCTTCCTTGGAGCTGCATCTCTCCATCTCTCTTTGTTTCCGGCCCAGCAAGGCGTACCTGTCGCTGCGCCCCTTCCAGTTCAACAGCAGCGGTGAACGCAGCTTCAACATCGTGTTCCGATAGCCATTCCGTATTTGGCCTGCCAGTCATTCGAGCAATAAGTGCAGAATCTTCTTCTCCGCTTGTCGCAAAAATAGTACCTTTCTTGTCGATCTGGCTATGCACAATACCCAACAACCGAGCTGTATGCGGCTGCCTGGTTTGACTATACAGCCCCAATGCCTTGTTGATATTTTCAGGCGAGAACGTGGCCTTACTCGAAGAAAACACTTCTTTGAATGCAAGGCCAAGAGCGAGGGAGTCGTCTAGTGCCAGCGAGCCTCCGGCTGCAAAGGCACCGCCGTGAGCATGGGCTGCATCTCCGACTAGAGTCACTCGTGACCCAAAGATCCAGTTTGGGAGAGCATCTCCCACGAAATTGGGATAAAGATTTGTGGATGGTGTGAGCTCTGTCAGGGCTCTGACCGTGGGATTCCAGTCCTAAGGGCTGTGAGTCTAACGGGTTCGGATAGGTCAGTTGAGAGCGTACCTTGTATCTCTCCCTTAAAAATTCCACACTGCCAAGTTGATCCCAGGAAATGCTTTCCTCTACCTCCTCTGCTGAGCGTGGGTCATCGTATGCTCCAACGGTTGTGTACTGGTCCTTGCCTGGGTCTTGTCAGAGCTATTCAGGCAAGAAATGCTGATTCTTCCACTTACCAAGCCGAGACGCAAAAAAGTTGTCCTTAGGACCCCACTGTCATTATTGTTAGCAATGATGATGACCCCTCAATACAGTGAAAATATACCCAGTGTATCGAATCAGCAGGCAAATCTGGGATCTTGCCCTCTACCAACGAGGCATCAAACGTCGCCCTCATGAATACCTTCCCACTGAACCGTAGCTTATAATCCGGGATGAACGATTGTCTGACACTCTGAACTCCAGTTAGCAAGAACGCAATGATAACCAAAGTTATATCACAAACCGATCGAATCCCATCTGCCCCAATGAGGATGTCTCCGTGGGCACTACTCTCATCGTCGAAATACAACGAAACACCATCCTGGTCTACTTCCGCGCGCGCAATCCTCTTACCCAAGTGGATTGACTCTCTAGGAACATGCTCAAGCAGAGTAGAGTGTAAATGGCCGCGGTGGAAGCGGGTAGTATGGTGACGGGGATTAGGAACGTTAGTGTGAGTGTCTCTCGACACGACCTGGTCCGTTTTCCAGTGGCTATTTATCTACCGTTCAGCATGATAAGCAATACAACTGGGTTATATGTAATGGATTCATACCGGAATATCTGCGGGATTCCACTTGGGCCTCTGAACCCGACTTCGTCTGTTAGGGCATTGTGTACGCCGAGTTTCTCCAATGTGCGCATGCCCTGGTATTTCACATTCATGGTTAGATAGTCCAATTATTCAAAATAATGCGTAAGATACCTACGTTTGGACTGAGCGCGATGCTGGCTCCTATTTCCAAGAGCTCTGGAGCCTGTTCATATAGCTGGATATCCACGTTTGGAAGAGTCGATATGCGTGTCAGCGATATAGCCGTTGCAAGACCTGCGATGCCTGCGCCAGCAATCAAGACGCGAAGGGGTTCGCTTTTTACTGGCATATTGATATAATCCGATATCCGTCGATCTAGCATAGATCAGTCGAGCTAAACAGTTACTCCTGGCAAAACCAAATTCTTTTTATTGCTTAGGTCTATCCCAGCCATGGCCTTGGAGCTTGTAAGCACGCCAACAATGCAGCGCTGATGCAACCCCGCAATGGCGACTTTAGGCGTGCTTTGGAGTCAAACTCGCGTTTGTATAAGTGAAGATCGGGTTTTGATAACCAAGCGCTCTTCTGCCAATTAAGACACTAGTATATCACCTTCTATATCAGGAGAAAACTATTATAAAGCCCACGATCTGCTTCCTCTTATCTGTGTGCAAATCAGTTCGTAGTGTAAAGGCGACGGAGCTTGGGAACATTGCGCAATTTTATCTGTAGGCTAGCGAGATTCATAAGTACCCGTGTAGGGCTGTGAGTATCTGGACCTGATTAACCATTCTACGTGTCGTTCCTTATACCTCGCACAATGGCAGTGGAAACCCACAAACCCTGCTTCGTGGCAGAAACACAAGCCAATGGAGAAAGTGACAATGAGTTCAATACTACACCAAAGCTCCCTGATCAATTTGCCGATGAGAGTTTCAAGCTATTCTCGAAAATCCAAGTCACAGACCCAACTCCCGAAGAAGCAATACAGATTCGCAACAAATGCCTATGGCGGATTTTGCCTTTTCTTTGCATTGGATATCACTTGATGTATGTCGACAAGCAAACAGTAAGTCAGTTTAATTCACCGAATATGAGATCCCAGTAATAACATACCAGCAGCTTGGAAGCTCTGCGATCCTAGGGATCATACAAGATGCGCATTTAAACTCGAACCAATATAACTGGCTCTCTTCAATTTTCTATTTTGGATACCTTCTGGCTGAATGGCCACAAAATTGGGCTTTGCAGCGGTTTCCTGTTGGGAAGTGGCTGGCTGGTAATTTGGTAGTATGGTAAGTCCTTCTCTTGTCCTTCACTTGTCCTCGCATAATGGTGTGCATCGACCACTGACTGACTCCAAAGGGGAGGAATCACCCTCTTACACGTCCCTTGCAACAGCTTCGCGTCTCTATTTGTTGTTCGATTTTTCCTTGGAGTAGCAGAAGCATCCATCGTGCCAGCATTCCTGCTTTCCATGTCCATGTTCTTTACTTATGGCGAGCAGGCCGTCATGATGCCGGTCATGTGGTCAATTGGAAATGCCAGTCCTATTACTTCGGGTCTGGTATCGTATGGTGTTCTTTGGATTGATACAGGTAGCTTCTCTCCGTGGAAATGGTTCATGGGTATGTTTGTTCTCCAAGTATATCCTTTATATCCTTCGTGTTAACCTTTACTCTAGTAATTACTGGTGTTCTCACAGTCATTTTCGGTGTCTTTGTCTATCTCTTCTTTCCTGATAGCCCTATCCATGCGGATTTCCTCGCACAGGAGGAGCGTGCAAAGGCTATTTTACGAATCAGAGAGAATCATTCTGGAATCGAGCAAAAGATTTTCAAAAGATACCAGTCAGATCCCCTGAAGAAAATTCAAGACACATGGACTTACTAAAGCTCTAGGTTTATCGAAGCAATACGAGACCCTAAAACATGGCTCTTCTTCCTTCACGCCTGGTCCCAGGAAATGGCAAACGGAGTAACCAATCAATATTCACTGATCATCAACTCATTCGGTTTCACCGTTCTTCAAACAACACTATTAGGAACCGTGACGGGGGTTGTATCATTCTTTTCTCTCATAACAGCTGCGATAGCCCTGTATCACACCAAGGTAAGCCAGGCCCGAACATTCTTGTGAACGTGAACTGAAACTTGCAGAACTGCCGAGCATGGATATCACTCGTTGCATACATTCCAGGTGCTCTTTCAAGTATCCTTCTACTATGTTAGTAGTTGTCTTCTTTTCAAAATAGTAATCCACTACTAATTGACCCGACAGCCTTGCCCTGGTCCAATCGATGGGGTCTCATCGCTGGAATCTGGATTCGATCTACAGTCGGTATTCCATACGCCATTGTCATGATCTGGGCTGCCAATGCGTCAGCGGGTCATACGAAGAAAACTACGGTCATTGCACTTTATCACATAGGATACGGACTGGGTAATATTATCTCCCCGCAATTATTCCGGCCGGAATGGAAGGTGAGTTCATAATTTGTGCTAGCTTGGGTTGTCATACTAACAAAGATTCTAGCCTCGCTACAGACCAACATGGATTATTTTGCTTGTGGTATGTTCCGCTTTAGTAAAGCTACGTGCGGAATATTTGGCTTATACCTCCTAAGGTCGCTGCAATTCTCCCTTCGATCATTATTATCGCACTTCGAGTCTACTTAAGCCGAGAGAATCAACGTCGCGACAAGCTTGCGGAAGCTAATCAGGTGGCTAGCAATGGGGTTGTCGAGACGGTCGATTCGGATGGGGGGAAAGTCGCTCAGATCGTGGATAATAGTCAGTTGGACTTGACTGACCAGGAGAATTTGACGTTGTAAGTTCTCCTTGACTGGTTCGTTGGTCCTGGGATTTGATACTAAACCAGAACAGCCGATATGTACTCTGATGGGTAGGCATTCTGGATACATATATTTGGCCTGAAGCTTTAGAGGCTTGGGATTTTCGAATTTAAATAACTACAGTCTATAAGGGGTGGACTGTTATTATCCTTTCATTGGGCTGCTTATTATGCCCATCTCTTTCCTGTGTCTCTCGATAACTATCATGTCATATATAGTACCAGATACATACGGGTCATTATCACTGCCTCGAATAGAGGTATTCGGTCATAATTTAACGTTGATTTTAAAGCTTAAAGCACAATAGGCTCCATCTAAAGTTGTGCGATCGCATTCCTATGGCGAAACCACCCTGCAAGGATCCGACACACAACAGTCGGCCTGAATGACGTGCCAGATGATTTCCAAGCACCTCAAAGCACCTTATCACCTCGGTTCTCCTCTTTAATTACATTTATTTACATCCTATAATGCCTCTCACCGTATAACCACTATGAATAAATAGTTATTCAACCCATACTTCAACCATCTACAACAGCTCACCATGGATATCCAGGAAAGACAGCCTCTCTTAAACTCATCAACTCACTCCAACGTTCCATCTCACAGCTCTCAGCAAGAACCACTCAGCCTCTCATCCGACGATTTTCCAACACCCTACCCCGACACCCTACCAGGGACGCCCTACAGAAAGAGCATCAACTGGTCCAGCGCATACATATTAGTCGTTTCGCAAGTGATTGGGAGCGGTATATTCGCAACACCAGGCTCAATCGTCAGATCCGCCGGAAGCATTGGATTGACTCTGCTAGTATGGCTGGTTGGAACGATAATATCAGCTTGCGGTCTAGTCGTCTCCATGGAATTCGGGTGCATGCTACCTCGCTCAGGAGGAACAAAGGTAAAGCGCATCTGCAGAATTGCGGAAAGCTGTTCGGCTAAATTTGCTTACTTGCCCAGGTGTACCTCGAGTATACCTATCCCCGACCGCGGTTTCTCGCATCAAGCCTTATAACGGCCCAGGTAGTGCTCCTGGGGTTCACGGCGAGCAATTGCATAATCTTTTCAAAATATGCGTTCTTCGCGCTTAGTATTCAACCCACCGAGCTTCAGCATAAGGTCCTTGCTGTTGGTCTCTTGACTGCCATTACTATTGTCCATGGCTGTTTCTTGAAAACTGGCATCTTTGTTCAGAATGTCCTTGGCTGGGTGAAGATATTTCTCATTGCCGCAATGTCCTTGACGGGAGTCTGGGTGGTCTTTGTCGGTTTGTATGGAGATACTGATAATATATCTCCAGTGCCACGGGTAGCCAGTTCGTTTTCTTGGGATTCCATGTGGGAAGGATCAAACTGGAGCTGGAGTCTACTTTCATCGGCTTTGTTCAAAGTCTACTATTCCTACGCGGGGTTGAGCAATGTGAACAATGTCCTCAGTGAAGTCCATGATCCCGTGAAGATAGTGAAGACCGTGTGTCCTACTGCGCTAGTCACAGCCGGTGGTCTATACTTTCTTGCGAATCTTTCATACTTCCTCGTCATTCCGCTCGAAGAGATCAAAAATAGCGGGGAGTTAGTGGGCGCACTGCTATTCGAAAGGCTATTTGGGGAGCATGTTGGAAAGATATTCTTCCCACTTGCTATAGCCATTTCAGCTGCCGGGAATGTGATGGTAGTGACCTTTGGCTTGGTATGCTTTTGGAACTACTAGCATGGATTTGAAAGCCAGTATACTAACATTTAGTAGGCACGTGTGAACCAAGAGATAGCCCGACAAGGCTTTCTTCCATGGCAAAATGTTCTCTCGTCCTCGCGGCCATTTGGGACTCCACTGGGTGGACTTATTGTACACTATATCCCTTCTGCGTTGGTCCTCGCCCTACCACCACAAGGGGACGTCTATAACTTTATCTTGGACTTGGAGGGATACCCAGGACAGATGTTTTCCTTGGCAATCACAGTCGGTCTCCTGGTAGCACGATACCGGGAGCCTCATCTTCCACGACCCTTCCGAGCATGGTTGCCAGCTGTCTGGTTACGGGTTGTGGTATGTCTAGTCCTGCTAGTAGCACCCTTCGTTCCGCCGCCGAATTGGCGGGACGTCGTTTTCTTCTATGCTACATATCCACTTGTCGGGATTGGGATGTGAGTAGCAATCCTTCCATGTGTCCACGGGTGAGTTACCTCGCTAACAAACACAGTATGCTCTCGGGGGTTCTCTACTGGTATGTCTGGACAGTGTTACTCCCACAATGGGGAGGGTATCAACTCGAGGAAGAGAAAGAGATTCTGGCCGACGGGACTAGCATTATCAAGCTCGTTCATTCATATGATAAGTGAATAAGTGACAGTGTTGACGCATATCACGATCACCGTATGGATTGGTTATTGGCTTCATATTCTCATTAGACAATATAGGTAGGATGCTGATTCTGTCTAAAAGGGAGGAACCCCTGGTCCCTAACGAGTAGGTGGATAATTTTCAGGACACTCAGGGTTGTCCACTTGTAATGCGGCCATGTAGAAGATGAAGGTTTGGGTGATTAGTGTCTGGGAGGATATGAGAAGAAGTTAGGTTCGGGAGAGGGGTGGCAGCCTTTTTATACCCTGCATGGAATCTTTTCAAGTGTCTTTTTAAGTGTCATTTTAGTCCCAGAGCAATTGTGCACAGAGGCTTCCTTCTTTACTTCCTTTCTTCTTCCTTCTTTCCTTCCTTCCTCTCTTCCTCTCTACCTCTCTCTCTCTCGTTCTCTATTTTTCTATTTTTCTCTCTGCTTTTCTCCCATCTCTCCTATTCACCTTCCCCATGTCGAATACAGCATACAGATCTCTCTCTGTCTCCGTTCCGCTGAATCACAACTGGATTTCTCAAATCACTTTCCCCAGTTCCTTGGAGTCGTCTCCGAGCAAGTGATTGCCTTGCCATGGCGTCGATGCCTGTGAGGCCCGATAGGCCGCCTCCTCCGTGTCCCTCCTGGGTCTACTCTGACAAGTCCGACACCCAGTTAGTATTCCCCACTTCACAGGGCTGAATGTATCCATCTAACGAATCCAGTGTTGCCAAAGATCGCTGTTGGTTTGGTACAGACTACATCCCCTTTACATCCCATTTCACAGATATAACCGGGGGCAGGGCGGAAGTCATTGGGGTGGGAACCGTCGATCTCGCCACCATGATGAGCCCTCCAACCCAGACCGATCCAGGTTCGCCTAGCACCCTCCGCTTGAAGAATGTTCTGCATGCCCCCGCAGCGCTCTGCAACATCATCGGAAAGCCCGTGACGGAAGATTACACTGTTATATGCGGCACCACTGACTCAGATTACCCCGGATTTATTGTGAAGAACACTAATGGTAATATCGTGGCCTACTTCAAGCCCAAGGATCAAGGGCCCGACCTGTACCAAGTCCAGCTTGGCAAGCCTCCATTAGGCCATGAATTCGGGATTTCGCCTTTGTCCCCTAACGGGAACTACCTGATTCACGCCTTCTGGTCCCAGCGTGAACGGCACAGATTTGTAATCTTTAAATTCTCTGGTCTGATTCGAGCCTCAGGCGTCGAGCCATTCACACCGACCGAAAAGAAGTGGTTCACGAAGAACCGCATGTCTGAAAAGGCAATTCGTGTTGCCTACGGGTTGGATCCCAACAGGAAGGAACATCAAGAGGAATGCCGTGCCATCATGCGAATTCTCAAGTGTCAAGCCGAAAATGAGCCGATCATCTTCCCCTACTAAGATCCCGCGTGACTGTTGAGAGGAAATGAGAGACTTTTATTGCTGGATGGCGACTCCCCAGATGTGGTTGAGGAAATCGTCAGAATCATTAGTCTCCCAAAGCTCCATATGCGTTCGAAATACCCCAATGAAGCGACATCGGAATGGCCATGCCTCCTTCACACATAGTCCGGCAAAACCGTAAGACGGGCTGAATGTCAAGCCCCCTCCTAGTCCCAGATATCGAGTGTGGATCCTGGGCTCCAGGCATCGTCCATGTAGTTAGTTACATATCACAGAGTGCCTTTGAGGGGCCGACATCTCCATCTAGGTGCGAAGCACAATCTTCCCAACTTGTTTACCCTGCCAAACGTATTCAACAGCCTCTTCGGCTTGCTCAAATGGAAATGTTTTGTCGATGAGGTCATTCAGCGGTGTTTGAGCTGCTGATAGTGCAATACACAGGTCCTCCATATCATGCTTTGACCCTGCATTAATACCTCTGTTTTGTCCCATGTCAGACTTCAGTGTCCAATAATCAATCATCAAACAATGAATCTCACCTCAGATTAATCCTTCGATCGATAATGGTCGGGATCAGCTCCCGAAGGTCATTAGGGTCCTGCCGTGAAAGATATCCGACCTGGCTGACCGCGCCGCCACGTCGAGTACATCTCATACTCTTAACTAAAGAGATAGATCCGCCATTTTCAACAACAATGTCCACACCAACGCCCTTGGTCAACTCCAGAACCTCCTTGTCCCAGTCGGGCATTTGAGAGTAGTTTATCGTCATGATCGGCGGGTTCGAATACTTGGCCTTCATTTGTTCGAGTTTCTTGTCACTCGAAGATGTCAATATAACCCGCAGTCCCGCAGCTCTTGCAAGCTTGAGTGCAAAGACACTGACCCCTCCGGTGCCTAATTCAGTTGTTAGTGTCGAACCAAGCCTCAGCCCCAGGAAGTACATACCTTGGATCAACACAGTCTGCCCAATCCTCATATCCTTCAAGGCCGACCAAGCAGTAACACCAGCACAGGGTATCGTAGCAGCCTCAACCCAGTCAAGGTAGTCGGGAAGCTTACACAGAACATCCTCGTCGAAGATAATATGATCCGCCATGGCTCCATCCTCGTCCGCTGCCAGCCACGACCGCTTCACTTCACGCCCTGAAATGTTCTCAGTGTCGGTAATAGGCCCGGCCCTATCTCCGACCGCTAATGTCTTCACTTTCTCCCCAATTGCGAGGACCTCGCCCGCCGCATCGTTGCCCAATATGCCATTGGGGATCACTGGCCATGGATTCCCTCCGTTCGCGATGTTGGCGTCGCGGTAGTTAAGAGAGACGGCATGCACTTTGATTAAGACCGCCGTCGGTGCAAGTGGTAGCGCGAGCGCTTCTTGTACGAGCTTTAACTTCGGCTTTCCGGGAGTATAATCGTCTGTTCGTCTGAAGGCCCGGCGGTGGCTTACTAGAGGGCTTGACATTTCTTTTTTGGGGTTTTGCGGTGGGAATGATAGATCAAGTTGGCGAAATTGTTCTGACTTATACTGGAGATCCTTGCATGTGCCGACGTCACTTTGATATGCGGAATCCGCCTACCCCTCCTTCGGGATAAAGGCGATTGAACGTGGGGTAATTGTTGATTCTGGGATCGGGTTTCGGGTCTACGTACAGAATAAGGACCCGCGGGTCGTCCTCTTAGGGTTATGGACGCTCCCTTTAGGATGCTTCTGTAGCAAGAAACAGTATGCAATCACAGACTTAATAATAGGCCTTGTAGATAAGATACCCCAGACATGAATAAGCTAAATAAGCTCAGTAAATGAACTAAAATCTTGATTGAATTGAAGCAATCACTTCTTATGCGTTGGAATTACCTACGGCGCTAAACCGAAAGTAGTACACAAATGCTCTAGGGATATATAGATAGCTCCCTCACAGCAATAAATCGATATTCATGAATTTCCTGATGAATAAATGATACAGACAAAACTACATTATCCTGTATTAGTGTTGTTGATACCAGTGCTTTATCTGAAGCAACTTATGCAAAACCTTGAGCAATAGAACTCAGCTTGAACATCCAGACTCGGAGCTCTATCCGTTGCATGCTGGCTGCAAATGGCCCATTGGGCAATATTTGCGAGTCAGGCAATTGGACGCCTATTCATATGCGACCAAGTTTTCTACCTAGTAGGTAGTAGGTACAATGACTCAACCTTGCAAGTGAAAGCAATGTGGTACGTAATAGCCTTGGAGAAGCCAGAAGAAGGTCCCAGCGTTTTTACTTGCCAAGGCGGTCAGGTGATTCCTGATTAAATTTGTCCGAAATGATTCCGCCTCCAGTTCACAGAGTCCCATTCTCAATTCCACATCACACTATTCATAATGTTCCAACGGACCATCCTCAGACAGGCTCAGGCCGCCCGCTCCATCCTCTCCGCCTCCTCCCTATCCACAGCATCGCTGGCGCTGCGACGGACCACACAACAACCACGTCTCCCGGCTTTCCGGCCATTCGCTCCCCGGTCTACCCGTCTCTACTCAACGGAGACCAAGGAAGCCGCCGAAGCTGAGAAAACCGAGAACGGAGAGAACGCAGAGGCCGAGGATCCCGTCAAGAAGGAGCTCGAACAGAAGACCAAGGAAGCCATTGAATTCAAGGTAAGCTATTTCCCCATACTGGTAGCTCCGCAGGTCTTTCGCAGGCGAATATTAACCCAAACTTCTTATTAGGACAAATGGCTCCGCTCCGTCGCCGAGTCCCGCAACCTTGTTGAGCGCAACAAGCGCGACATGGACGCCGCCCGCAAGTTCGCCATCCAAGGTTTCGCCAAGGACCTCCTCGACAGCATCGACAACTTCGACCGCGCATTGCTGGCCGTGCCCGCGGATAAGCTCGCCGCTGCTAAGACCGAAGAGAACAAGGACCTCCTTGATCTCGTCGACGGTCTCCACATGACCCAGAAAATCCTCCTAAGCACCCTCCAGAAGCACGGTCTCGAGCGCTTCGATCCTTCTGAGAAGGTCGACGGCAAGGCCCAGAAGTTCGACGCAAACTTGCACGAGGCTACCTTCATGGCCCCGGCTGCTGGTCTTGAGGATGGCGATGTTATGCACGTCCAGAGCAAGGGCTTCCGTCTTAACGGCCGCGTTCTGCGGGTGAGTACCTACTGAGATCCAAGATTTTCTAGCGGAGTATTGTGACTAACTGCTTTCTTCTCTTGTAGGCTGCCAAGGTCGGTGTTGTCAAGAACGCTTAAATCGTCGACAACAACTTCGATTCTCAATCCTTCGACCTTCTGATCCTTCAAGCATTTTCACATTTTTTTGATTTCTCTCTGTACCATATGTCATACATCATGATCACGATAGGGTTTTATACTCGGATACGGCTGGCTTTTGGACCCGGGAAAATTACTCTTCCTTGCTACCTTTCTGCTTGTCTCTTGGATTCGGCTGTATGATACACCCTTGTTGCATGTGTCTGGAGGCGTACGGATTGTCTCATGTTGGGGGGGGGTGTCTTTCACTTGTTTTGTGACGTCTGTACCTCTATGTCCCCCGGTAACTCTCTCCTCACTGTATAATACACACTTCTTCGGGGCACCGTTATAGCCTCTGGTGTTCTTCATTCTCCTTCCGCCTTTGGTAACTAAATTCGACTTTAATCAAAGACAAAGCTGGCTATGGTCTATATCTATTGGAATCCTAGCTTAGTGATATCCATATATACATCGATATTACCCTGATGAGAGGAATGCTATATCTTACATATTCTCCATAATAATCACAGTATAGTACAAAATATAACCCAACAATCTCCCGACTCACCTCAGCTCAACTCCAAGCTCTCCAACTAGCTTCTCCCGGACCTTCTGGTGCATCTCGTTACTCTCTTCATTCGTCAAAGTCCGCTCCAAGCTCCGGTAGTTAATGCGGTAGCACATGCTCTTACGTGAAGTCTTCGGATGCGTAAACTCATCAATGAGAGTAACATCCTCGACAAGGTCCCCACCAATTCCACGAACGATCTCCATAACATCATTCTCATGGAAAGGCACAGCTCCACCAGCAGCACTGTTACCACCCGTCACAGCCGCAGGAGGCAACCAGAAAGCAACATCCTTATAGCAAGCCGGGTGTTTAGAGAAAGGCTCAAAACGGGCAATATGACCAGCCCGGAACTGCGACAAGAACCGCTCATCGCGCGACCAGAACAGCCGAATATCAGGGATATTGAAAAGAAGCATAGCAATGCGCTCAATGCCCAGACCAAACGCCCACCCCATCCGATCCGGCACGTCCGAGTTGATCAACAGATCCTGCTTGATAACGCCGCACCCCAGAATCTCCAACCAGTCACCTTGCCAGAACACCTCTAGCTCCCAAGACGGACTAGTGAACGGGAAGTAAGCCTCGACCCAGCGCACCTTGAGCGGCTCCTGTTCCGCACCACCGCTACTCGCCGCAGCGGCCTTGCTCGCTTCGGTGAATATCTTAATCACCATCCGCTCGAGAGAACGCTTCAGGTGCGCAGCCACAGCCTCGACCTCCTCGGCGCTGTGGTGCTCGTCCTGCAGGGGGTTCCGCTGCGCGTGGATAGTCGGGTTCGGATCCTCGACTACGACGTCGTGCCGCGGGATCTTCTCCACATCAGCCATGATCCGCGCTGCTGTTTCGGCTGAGGCGGAGAGTGGATCCGTCGCCGGCCGCTTCCATAGCATCGCGCCCTCCATTTGATGGAAGACGGGGTAGTGGCTGCGGTCGATGGCGTCGCGACGGTACACGTCTGCGATCACGGTGTATCCGACCTCCTCTGGACGGGTGTGTTCGTTGCGGGCGATTTGCTGGAAATATGCTTGTTGGTGCGCGCTTGTGTGCGTGCGCAGCACGGTCTTGTCGTTCACGTAGTAGGTATCTGTGCGGCTGCGGCCTGGGTGGTCCGCGGGGAAGCCGAGGACGTCGAAGTTTTGTCTTGTCGTGACGACGGGGTTCTTCTCCGAGTAGTTTCCATAGCTTGGGGCTGGGAATTGGCTTTCGATAAGCTTGCGTGTAATGGCGAGAGGGTGGTTGTCGTCGAGGTAGAGTCGTCGTCCGATGTGGGATAGGATTGTATCGGGGGTGTTGGTCCACTGGTCGGTTGGGTAAGTCTCCCCTTCGAGCTTGAGGCTAGATTGTTGCTGGGGTGTTTTCGAGGTAGTGGTTGCTTTCTGTTCACTCCGGCGAGTTGTGGTTGAGCTCCATTCGCGGTTGAGGGAGAGAATGGGAGTCCGTGGGAGGGAGCGCGGAATGGAAATCTGGGGCCGGATTGAGGCAATTGACCAACGGCCATTGCTTGCACGCAGGGCTCGGCCGGTAGCGAATAGCCTCATGGTTGAATTGGGCGTTGTGAGAATTGTCCGTCAATGCTATCAACCTATCAACATATGTTCGGGTCGGCGAAATTAGTCCCCGAAGTACACTGTCGAGTCTGCCCAACCAAGAATATAGATCGCTTAGCATTTACCTCTTTTTAGAAGAGAGAGACGTATGATTCAAAGATGTTTGAAGTTCTTTCTAATTGCTGCAGCTCTTAGCCCGAATCATTTCAATATTATTTCTAAATTGAGGCTTCCCTGTCTACTACGCAGTTTGCATCACTTTATAAAATATACATCTCTTTTAGTACACACTTAAACCAGAACAAAAGCAAGCTGTTGGTTGATATTGCGTCCTATTTCAGCTCTTTGCTTTTCCTTTTATACATGCGACATTGTTGGAGTGCAAATACTATGTATTCCATCTGCGGCGAGGGAAACCCGCGAAACAATATATCGATCGCGTAGCCCTAATTCTATGTAGTCATTAGAATATTTTATACCTCTTATACTCCGATTACATCACAACTATATGCCTCTAGAGTTCAAGGTAGCCTTTATGCATATGGTATCTTGCCCCTCCCGTAGAACCCCTCGGTTGTCCGACTCCAACCGGCCAATATCCGTAAAAACTCCGAAGATCCGCATAATAGCCGATTCCCGTCATATCAGCTGTTCTATAGAAGCTTATTATAATGGCTGTATGCGCAAAGATACCCTCGGCGTCCAATTCAACGACCGAAGCAGGATGATATCCCTGGGTGCCTGGGCCAGGGCTGTATGTCCCATACCAGTTGTTATCCGGGGCAAGGGAAAAGACCGCAAACCCGAGGATATGATTGGTGCAAGGGATAGCCCCCATCAAGATACTCGATCTGATTGGCGGTTTCTTTACATTCGGCGGCTGGCCGAGTGGTTTCGGGGTCTGATTTGTCTCCGTCGGTATTTAAAGGGCCAAACTTGGAAAAATTACGTCAAGTCACGTTCGAAAAGCCGAGAAAAGGCCTAAAAAAATTACATGTCTTTCTGACTCTCCCCGCCTTTTTTTTACTGTGTATATTTAGGGGTCTTGTTTCCCAGCAAGATGGCAGACAGCGGCAAGATGATGGAGGCTGCTGCTCACTCTCGGGTCGTGCCCGTTCAGACGCCAGCGCAGTCAAAGTCGAAGCAGCTGCATTACCCGTTTTGGTTTGGGGGTTCGGCCTCATGCTTCGCGGCGTCCGTGACGCACCCGTTAGATTTAGGTACGTTCTCAGTTATCCCCTCAATTATGTACTGTATGCTGACTCGCCCACAGTTAAGGTAATTGGATGCTCCAAGCCGTTCGAGACAATGGCCCATGCCCGCGATTCTGAGCCCCGACGCTGATATCTGTTTGTCGCATAATAGGTCCGGTTACAGACTCGCGCGCCCGATGCGCCGAAGACTATGGTCGGGACGTTTGTACACATCTTGAAGAACAATGGCTTCACGGGGTTATACAGTGGTGTATGTGCGATCCCAACATCCGGCTGATAGCGAATACCAATGGCTATCAGTACGCGGGTACAGTTGGCTAACGAAGGGATGGATTGGATATGGTATAGTTGTCAGCTGCGATGTTACGTCAAATTACATATTCCACAACGCGCTTCGGTATTTACGAAGAATTGAAGTCGCGCGTTGCTCCCACCTCAGACCGCGCACCAGGCCTGGTCACCCTCATTGGCATGGCCTCCGCCTCCGGATTCATCGGCGGCATTGCAGGAAACCCAGCTGATGTGATGAACGTTCGCATGCAACACGATGCATCCCTCCCTCCCGCCCAGCGCCGCAACTACCGAAACGCAATCCAGGGAATCATTCAGATGACCCGAACAGAGGGATTCAGTTCTCTTTTCCGCGGAGTGTGGCCTAACTCCACCCGCGCAATCCTCATGACTGCCTCGCAGCTCGCTTCTTACGATACATTCAAGCGCTTGTGTATCGAGAAGGCCGGCATGGCTGATAATTTGAGCACACACTTCACAGCCTCGTTCATGGCGGGCTTCGTTGCTACCACTGTCTGCAGTCCTGTGGACGTGATCAAGACTCGTATTATGACGGCTTCTCATGCGGAGGGCGGTGGTCAGAGCATCATTGGTCTTCTGCGTGATATCTGCCGCAAGGAAGGCCTGGCATGGACTTTCCGTGGTTGGGTGCCTAGCTTCATCCGTCTTGGTCCTCATACCATTGCGACTTTCCTCTTCCTCGAGGAGCACAAGAAGCTCTACCGCAAGTTGAAGGGCATTTGAAGATCCAAAGAGTGATTTATTCCTTTTTGTGACTCTTTTTCCCCCGCCGATTCTTCCCAATCTTAAAACAACATTTACGCCTTCTGTCCGATATATCCTCGGTATATACGATTTCTTGTCATTTCCTCTGGTTTTCTACTTGGGTGGTGCACACTGGGACTCATGCACACCATTTTCATTTTGGCTTGTATATAGCTTGCATTCTTTCGGATGTTTCTTTCATCGGAGGTTGGAAAAATGGCCGTCCTCGGCCTCGAAGCATATCTAGATCATGGCCCTGTGGCCTTGTACAGTATGCTGGATGATATAATTTCTTTTCTTGTCGGAGGTGGGATCACATAGAATTAGATTTATACACACTGAATCGCATACAGAGCATTTCCGCAAGGACAGCATGGTTTCTGCTTGGTATTCTAAGTTGTCTTTTAAGGGTTCGCTAATAATGCAAACGCTACGGATGTATGTAGGGACTGCCCATACGTCAAAAGAGTCAGAGCAAGCACCAGATAACAAAACATTTCCCTTTACAATACGAGTTTATCAACACCCTTTCTTGCCTTATATGGACGGAACGACCTAGGAAAATGTAGGGGTTGTGTCCCCGCGTGACCCAGTAGAGTACATTGGAACTTGTCGATACATAAAAAATTTGACACGGCTCACTTGACCAACCAAAAACAGCTGTTGATTATCTACTTGTCGAGGTGGACAGGGAAGTTGCCAGCCTCTGTTAACACGAGTTAGTAAATGAACACATATCCAGAGGAGACTTCAAGGTGCGTACCGCGCTGACCGTCCCAACGATCGGTCCAGGCCTTGGGGCAAAGAGAGCGGAAGGCGTGGTAGAACTGCGAGAGACGCTGTTAGAAGCTGCTGTGATTTGAGGGTGTTGTCAGTGTTGAAATTACCTGCTTGCAGGGGCGGAAGTCCTCGCCCTTGGCAGTGGTGCACTTGTAGTAGTCGACATAGTTCTGCCAGCAGTGCTTGGTCCTGCGGAGAGAATCAACGTTAGAAAAATATGAAAGGCAACTGAATAATAGCGTATCACGTACTGGTTCTGCTGAGGGAAACGGGCATCGTAGCCTGCGATTCAATCGAAAATTGTCAATTACACCATACATCAGCCGATCGGGGGAGTATCGGTCCACGCGCATGCGACGAGCGAAAGAAGCGGAAAGATATCAAGGTTTACGCACCAGCTGCAATTAAATTAGCCATTGACTCTCTATAGGGCTCCTGGCCCCGGTTTTCTCGGGAGGGGGTAGTGGACTTACCAGTCACGAACTTGAAGGGCTTGGTCTCGAGGACCTCATCGGGGTCGGCTTCCGGAATAGCACCCATATTTGCGATGTGCAGCTTCGAGAGAAACAACACAGAGGAAGAATTGGAGTGGAGTGGAAACAGAGGAGGGGAGAAAGTGAGCCGGGAAGAGCGACGTTGGGTGATTGAAGCTGTGAAGTGCCGGATATGACCGCGGGCGGTCAAGCGAGAGCCACTGAGCGTCTCGCTTTTACACCCGAGCCAGTCACGTTCTCGGAAAGCTGGTGTTCCAACCTCGTCCTCTATCCCACTCTTCTTCTGCTACTCCAGGGTTGAACCACTGATCTCGCCATGTATCCCACTCGCATGCTGCGGATGCAGCCCACTCGGGCCTTCTACTTCCCTACTCCTGTATGTTCTTCCCTTCGGCAATGATCTTGTGATCATACGATCCCTCGGTTACTAACTCGTGTCTGTAGAAGGAGCAACAAAGTGGTACGCATCTCTGGGGTCACTAGATCTAGTGATAACCAGAGCCATGTAGAATGGCTTTAATTTTATGGGGACAGCCATTGAACTAACCACGCGCCTACAGCCCACACTATCTCCCAGCGTCTGCGTCAGCTCAAGCGTGTGCCCCCCCGAGCTGCTCCCTATCGGTATGTGCTATAGTCATGACTTTGCGATCGGAAATCGAGCTAACGGTCTATTTGATATTTAGGCTTCGTCCTTGCGTACGTTTCTCCCTGTTTGATACTATCTGCCGCTTGATTCCGAGAACCCATGTCCGACACATGCTGGAATTTTATCCCCCCTATGACCCATCACTGGCAATCGAGCTAATGTTAACTCATTATTTTAGTGTTGCCATTGGCGCTGCTATCTACTCTTCCGGCAAGAAGCTGATGACCGACAAGACCCTGCGTCTCTACCGCAACAGCCCCGAGAGCCGTGAGCACTAAATGTACCATTATGTTTCTTTGAGCTCTCAGAATGCGACCCTCAGTTTTTGGATTCTTGCCACTTGTATTGTTGATTAAGAGAATTTGAAGCCGATGCGCATGATTTGAGAAAAGCCAGTGGAGGGAAAAAAGAAAAAAGAAAAAAGAAAAAAAAAAAAAGGAACGGGCTCGAAGCTGAGCCGTATATATATTCCGGCTTCCCGAGCCTGAATCCTGGTGGTGTAATTGGCAAATTGTACTGTCGTGTGAGACTTGCTTTTTTTGTCATCTTCGTCGTAGCTATCGTAAAGTGTAGCGTGCTTCACTCGGGCTTCGGCCCAGCAACATCTAACTGTTCCAATCCCTGCATGGGATCCTGGGGACGACTGCTTGCAGACAGAGCCTCCTCTGCCGCTATCCGATCCTCCTCGCTGACAGCATGTTTGGCCAAATACCCCTCCTGTAGGACATACCGGTTAGTATAGACTGCAAGTAGGTATGAAATCAAGTCCAACGCACCTGTTCCCAGATCGCAGTCTTGCTGCCTAGGCCCTCGTTGGCATCCTTCTGAGGCTTTGCAGCAGCGACTTTGACGGTGCGCCCGTAGATCTCGCTGCCATCCATATTGTCGATTGCCTCTTTCGCGTCTTGCGGCAGATCAAATTCCACATATCCAAATCCACGGTGGACTTCGGTGGAGTTGGGTTGGTCTGGTTTGGGCAGCGAGATATCGACGACTTCGCCGAATGGAACGAAAGCTTCCGCAAGTGTGTGCGCGGTCACTCCCTGGTCAAGACCTCCCACGTAGACGGTACTCTTAAGCCGCGTAGTTTCGCTCATGATGTGTAGTTGCGCTTCGGGTCAAATTGGTAGGCGTTTGATTCGGGTGGCAATATGGCGAGATTGCACAGAATAGTAGAAGAGAAAAGTGCGTGCAACAACAAAGAAAGCTTTTGTGTTCGAGAATCTGAATCCAAGCTGTATCTTGCTATCAGCTCAGAACGGAAGATTGATATCACGTGCAGCTCACCTCGGAGAGTCCACGGGTGTTTTGGCGAGTCTCAAAGCGGTCTAGCGTTCGTTCCCCGGTCCCTCCAAGTCCAGGAGGCCACTTGGTTACTGCTATACTTGGAACGTCTAGAGTATCACCCCATTGTCAATTATTCATAGGGGGTGGTTCTTGATCCCTCTTCTTCTCATTACTTGAGTTTCGTTGTTTCTTGGGCGATACCTTTTACGTACTCTATTGGTCTCGATCCTCACCGAAACATACCTCCCCTGCCATCATCATGGTGCGTCTGAGGGAAATCCCAAGGACGGCCACCTTCGCCTGGTCACCTGGGGCTGCGTCGCCATTGATCGCAACTGGAACTCGCGCTGGCGCTGTTGACGTCGACTTCTCCAACAAGACGTGTCTCGAGCTGTGGGATTTGGGCCTTGACCGCGAAGATGCGAGCGAGGAGCTGCAGCCGCTAGCTAAGTTCGATACGGACTCCGGGTAAGAGTGTCTTTTGGAAATTGAACGAGAATGCACATGCTAACTGATTAATGTAACTAGCTTCAATGATGTGGCCTGGACAACGTCCGAAGACAACAAACGGGGCGTGATTGCGGGTGGCTTGGAGAATGGCTCGCTCGAGTTGTGGGATGCTGATAAGCTACTTGCTGGATCCAGGTTGGTTGAATTCTACATATGAACCGCACTCCCTGGATAGTTTGCTGATCGTACAATTTCAGTGATGCGTTGATCTCAAGAACCACTAAGCACAGCGGCGCCATCAAGACCCTTCAGTTCAACCCGAAACACCCGAACCTCCTGGCAACCGGCGGCGCAAAGGGAGAGGTAGGTTACGGTTTGATGGTAATTGGGGATATGTGGCTAATTACTGGATAGCTGTTCATCTGGGATCTGAACAACATCGAGAACCCATTCCGGTTGGGCAACAACGCCGCCCGCACAGATGATATCGACTGCTTGGACTGGAACAGGAAGGTTCCTCACATTCTGGTCACTGGTAGCAGCTCCGGCTTTGTGACGGTCTGGGATGTTAAGACGAAAAAAGAGAGTCTGACACTGAACAACAAGGCCCGGAAGGCTGTCAGCGCAGTCGCATGGGACCCCGAAAGAGTACGTTGGCACGTCCTACGTAGTTATTTCAGGATTGCTGACCATTTTCACGTCTAGCCCACAAAACTCATTACATCGTCACCGCTCGAGTCAGACCCAGTGCTTTATGTCTGGGACCTGCGCAACTTCCCACGCCCCGGAGCGGGTAGGTTTTTTCATTCAGAGTCCAGGTGTGACCTAATACTGATATTATTTGTATAGACACTCACCGGCCATGAGTCCGGTGTGCTTTCACTTTCTTGGTGTGAGCATGATCCTGATCTCCTCCTGTCTTCCGGCAAAGATAACCGTAATATCTGTTGGAACCCCCAAACCGGCCAAGCATACGGAGAGTTCCCCGTTGTCACGAACTGGACCTTCCAGACCCGCTGGAACCCCCACAACCCCAACTTCTTCGCGACCGCGTCGTTTGATGGAAAGATCTGTGTCCAGACCCTCCAGAACACGAAGAGCGATAGCGCCCAGGCCATTGCCGATCACAACCAGGCCTTGGACGGCGAAGACTTCTTTAACAAGGCGCAAACTCAGCCCCAAGTCTCCAAGTTCTCTCTCCCGAAGGCTCCTCGCTGGCTTGAGCGGCCCTGTGGTGCTACATTTGGCTTCGGAGGTCGGGTCGTTTCCTTCGGTCTGACCGAGAAGGGCTCCCGTAGCTCCAATATCAAAATCACATCGTTCGAAGTTGATGAGACCGTTGGCAATGCCACCGAAAGCTTTGAGACTGCATTGAAAGAGGGTGACATTCGCACTCTGTGTGAATCGCGCGCTTCAGGTGCTTCCAGTGAAGCAGAGAAGGCAGACTGGAAGGTGATGCAGGCTTTGATCTCCGAAAACCCGCGCAAGGGCTTGGTGGAGTACCTTGGATTCCAGGATCAAGCTGATGAGGCCACCGACAGTCTCACCCAGCTTGGCTTGGACAAGAAGGAAGGCGAGGACACCAACGGCGCACCCGCCAAACCCGCTGGAGTCAAGAAGCACAAGCGTCTGCAATCCATGTTTGATGCGAACCCTGAAGGTGACAGCTTCCTCTCTGAACTGGCTGCTTCCAAGGGTGCTCAAACCAACAACCCATTCCAAATTTTCAATGGCTCAGAAAGCCAGGCAGAGAAACAAATTACTCGGGCTTTGCTCCTTGGGGAGTTCGAGAAAGCTCTGGATGTTGCCCTCCGGGAGGATAAGATGTCTGATGCTTTTATGATTGCTATTTGCGGCGGCCCCAAATGCATCGAAAAGGCACAGGAGTACTACTTCTCCAAGCAGGCGGCCGGTCCGAACTATATGCGCTTGCTCGCATCTATTGTGGGTAAGAACCTGTGGGATGTGGTGCATAATGCCGACCTGTCCAACTGGAAGGAAGTTATGGCTGCCTTGTGTACCTTTGCCGACGAGAAGGAATTCCCTGATCTCTGCGATGCTCTCGGTGATCGCCTGGAGGAGCAGATCCAGAACAGCGACGATAAAAGCGCCCGCAAGGATGCTTCTTTCTGCTTTTTGGCAGGCTCGAAGCTTGAGAAGGTTGTTGCTATCTGGGTTGAGGAGCTCCGCGAAAATGAGCAGAAAGGAATTGAAAGCAACACTGACAATTCTTCCTTCTCTATCCATGTCCGTGCTCTGCAGGGTCTGATCGAGAAGGTTACCATCTTCCGCCAAGTCACCAAGTTCCAGGATACGGAGCGGAACAAGGACTCGGATTGGCGCTTGAGCGTCTTGTACGACAAGTACATTGAATACGCCGATGTTGTAGCTACCCATGGACGCTTGCAAATTGCTCAGAAGTACCTCGACCTTGTCCCCGAGAAGCACCCTGAAGCTGAAGTGGCCCGCAACCGCATCAAGCTTGCCACAAGACAGGCACCCCAGCCCGCTGCCGGAGCCAAATCTGGCTTCAAGCCCCTCCCCCCAACAGCCCAATTTGTACCAGCCGGCGCAAACTTTCAACCCTGCTGCTACTCCAACACCGGTTGCTGCTCCTAACATTTATGCGCCCCCTGCGCCTGCTATTACCCAGCAGGCTAATCCATATGCACCCCCAGCGACCTCCTCGCCAGCTCAGCCTGCCAACCCCTACGCTGCTATGTCGACGGGAGGCGCCTACGGATCGGCAACTGGGTATCAGCCAACTCAGGGCATGAGGCCTACCGGTTATACTCCACCATCTGCATTCGGCGGACAGCAGCCCGCAGGTGCTGGTGTCCCTCCCCCTCCTCGGGCGTCATCTAACCAGTCGCCGGCCAACACAGTCACCACATACACCACGGCGACTGGCCTTCCTGCGTGGAATGATTTGCCAGAAGGCTTTGCGAAGGCTCCTACCCCCCGCCGTGCCACTCCTGCCGCAACCTCTGCGCCAATCGCCTCTCCTTTCCCCAACCAGTCACCAAATCTGCCCCAGGGGCCTCCCCCGGTTGGTGCTCCACGCGCACCATCCGTGCCTCCCCCACCAAAGGTGGGCTCGGTGCCTCCGCCGCCCCGCATGATGTCGCCGTCATCTGGTGGGCAAGCTGGATCCAACATCCCTGGGCCTTCCCCGCCTCCCCCTGCCAACCCATACGCTTCTCTCCCTCAGTCACCGCCGTTGGCTCAGGGATCAACCATGTCTCCCCCGGCATCTATCCCCCGCGGAGCGTCGCCCTACAACGCTCCTCCTAGCGTGCCACCGCCAACCAACCGGTATGCACCAAGCCCGGCTGCCCAGGCAGCGAGCCCGCAACTGCAGACTCGTGGCCCAGTGGCTCCACCTCCCCAGGCCTCTGCCTCGCCATACGCCCCACAGGCAGTATCACAACCCCCCCGCGGCAAACCCTTATGGACCCACCACGCCCATTGCTGCACAGCCTCCACCTATGGCCCAGGGAATCCCGCCGCCGCCTCAAGGGTCTCGGCCTCCAACAGCCCAGTCACAGAGGCCGACTCCTCCGGCCCCCAAGTATCGTGAGTAATCTCAGTTAACAATAAAATTAGTTCCAGACAACTGACCCTTATTACAGCCGCCGGTGACCGTTCACACATTCCTTCAAACGCACAGCCCGTCTTCGAGATTCTGTCGGCGGATATGCAGCGCGTCAAGACCCGGGCCCCTGCGGCATTCAAGGCACAGGTTGATGATGCCGAGCGCCGCTTGAACATCCTCTTTGATCACCTCAACAACGAGGACTTGCTCAAGCCGAACACTGTTCAGGACATGGCGAACTTGGCCCGCGCACTCCAGCAACGTGATTACAATGCCGCCCTCGCTATTCATGTTGATATCATGACCAACCGGACTGACGAATGTGGCAACTGGATGGTGAGTGAACCCTGGTCTTAAAGGTTTTGCACGGTTACTAACAAGTATAATAGGTCGGTGTGAAGCGTCTGATTAGCATGAGCCGCGCTACTCCGTAAATGACACCCTTGTACCTTGTCAAGTAAAGGGAATGCTAAAGGCTTGGTATAACTTATGTATTTCTGGCCTTGTTTTCTCTATACTCCAGCGTTGCTCTAAATTTTCTCATCTTTGTCCATTCAATGTTTTATAATTAATGTCTTGCGTATTTTCTTCCGTCCCTCTTCTCTCCTGGGGGCATAGGTCCTCTCATGAGCAAAGCATAAAATTTTCAACATTTCCTGAGTGTGATTGATACTAAATTCTTTGCATATGATGCCTTCTTATTTAGACCGCTAGATAGAGATGAATCGAATGAGGATATGGTCTTCATTTTACCGGTCAAGGATATATACACTAGAATCCAGGCTAAACAAATGCAATCGACTACATGAAAAGATAAACCAGTACAAGCCTAGGTAAACACCCAGAGAATCCATTGCAATCTATATACATCATACAATCGCACCAAAACCCCGCGATTTAACCCGATCACCGTCCACCGACGGGAAGGCCACCAAGCCGTCCTCCGCGACTAGCAGGGAAGTTACGCGCACTCAACAGCGCACCTTTCACACCGCGAATATCAGCCCTAAATCCAGCAATAGCCTCATCCTCCCCCTTCCGCAGACCAGAGCTATCACTCGAGCCCGAGGTATTGGAATTCCAGACCCCGTACGTCGACCCAGAAGAGTACGTAGGACCACTATAGATCAACCCATCACAATAATGATGCAGCTCGGTAAGACGGGTACGCATTGAGTCATCCAGCGTACTGGCATCCTTCTCCGAATCGATGATTTCACGCAGCTTCGAGGTAATAGACTCAACACGGCTGACGTGGTTGTTAACCGCCGTCGACGGAGAGAAGGCCGCCGAGTCCGCCGAGTTGACGGGGCCGGTGGCGTCGAGCACAGGAGCGGGTTCAGAAATCGTCTGCGTTGCGACGTCCCGGTGGAACAGCTCGGTTGGGTCCGACGTGATCGACGAGGCGTCGTCTTCTTCTTCTTCGTCGTGGTAGGGCTTGCTCTTGCGTGCAGTTAACTCCGCCGGGATCACGGATACGGTCTTCTCCAGCTTCTCGTTTAGCTTTTGCAGGTTTGCGTCCGCTGTGCTGGCGAGCTCGTGTCGTGCGCTCGTTAGGCTCGCTATCATTGGTTTTACGAGGTACTCGCTTGCGCCGTAGAGACTTGCTCCTAGGCCTGCGGCGCCGTATAGTGTGTATAAGAGGCTGCGCATTGTCACGAGGGGAGGCGGCTTGGATGACTCGAACAGGAATTCGGGGTAGGTGATTATTGGAGGGACGTCGCGGGAGGCGGGGGTTGGCACTGGTGCTGGGCGTGATTGAGGCATAGTGTTGGAGGGTGGTGAGGAGGTGGCAGGAGGAGAAGGAGTGGCTTGGGATTGAGTGGGTGAGGTAGATGGTGTCTCCTCCTGTGTCTTGTCCTCGGCTGGGGTCGAGGTGCTTGCCTCAACATTGCGGGAGATGCCGAGGACTTGCTGGATATCGTCTGAGCTCAGGCCTTTCGATTCGAGGAATGAGACTTTGCGCTCTGTTGGTGCATCACGGATTGACTCGTCTTCTAGGAATTTGGATGCTTGGTCTAGGAGAGCTTGTCGGGATGCGTCGTCGGAGGTCGGCGATGGCGACTCCTCGGCCGTCTTATTGGGCCTCTGCCAGGAGGGAATAGATGCTGATTTGGATGTGTCGTCAGGCATGGTGGTATATCTGACACATTCGCCAGAGATATGAGAAAGCGAAGGTGTTGGGGTGTTGTAAAGAGGAGACGGAGCCTTCCCCGGACTTGGGGCCATGTGAACCCGACCTCGGCTGTTCCAACGCCGGTCTACACCTCAGGCATCAATATTGCTGTACATTTTGAGACACTGATATGTGTTCACATTGTACTAGAATAGGGTGTTGTTTAAGAATAATCCAAATATAAATCGTATAAAATTTTATTCTAATTGTATGTAGGTAGGTACATAATTTTATATATGTCTCAATATGGAAAGTCGAAAACCAAAGATACCATCTTTCTTCACCGAGAATAGACTGCACGTAAGACGAAGTCAGACCACCTGGCTTCAGGTCTTATTGAAAGCTATAGAGTCATCTACACTACATTTATCTGGATAGAGCAATTGCATATTGAAAAGATCATCACCATATTAGAAATGGCATATATATACTCGATACCGCCCGGCAGAATCGACCGTGCAGTACTTCATTCGTTCATCCGGCGTCAGCGACTGGACACCTGGAGGATCTGAAACCTTAGAGAAAAGTACCTGTGAGTATGGCGCTTCCCCCGTTGATCTTACTGTTTTGTGTTCCTTCCCATCTACGTTGGTTAGATCCCGAAACCCCAGGGAGAAACCAAAAGCCTGCTCCCCCTGTAACAGTGCGCTTTGTTCGCATTGCCCGTATAGAAAAGCAATCTGTATCTTCCCGGTTTGCAACTCCGCCTGGCACTGGATGAAGTGATTGGATATCTTTCCTTCTTTTCTCTCTCTCCAGACTGCCCCTCCCCAGAGGCTTAATGGCTTAGTTCATACTGCCACACACTTGTCTATCGACCTTTCCTGTCCCGCTTCTTTTTGCTGTTCTGCTTTCTGCACTTTCATTTCCCCAAGACTTCTGTGACACTCGATAAAGCCACCATGTCGCTCCGTCGATCCCTTCGATCGCGAAAGACACAAGATGACACCCCAGAACCAGATGCTAACATGACCACCAGGTCTACGAGACAAACTCGTGCATCTACCGCATCTGCTTTAGTTTCAGTCTCTCGATCTTCGCTGAATTCAGGAGATCGAAAGAGATCTCTCCGTCTTACTGTCAAAATGCCTTCTAGCAAATTGCGGGAAGCTACGGGTGCTGGCCGTGCTACTGGACGGCGCTCAGTCAATGTGTTCCGGGAGGATCCCATTGTTTCGGGACCCCGCTCCAGTCGGAACCGAAAGAAGATTGTAGAAGTTGCTACAAGCGACGAGGAAATCGACGATCAAGAAGAGGATGAAGTCGACGATGAAGATGCCCCTGGAGATGACGATGAAGATCAAGATGCCGATGCCGACGCTGACGCTGATGGCGACATCGATATGGATGACGTCCAGCCCCAGGCGCCTACCAGGCGCGGTAAGGTCACTCCTCCGTCTCGTGCCAAGCCGCCCAAGAGTGTGGAAGCCAAGGAGATGGATATGGAAGAAGACGAAGAGGAAGAGGAAGACGAGGAAGAGCCTATCTCCGATACGGATGAAGATGCCGAAGCCGAGGCTGAAGATCAGGACGAAAGTGCAGTTCCAGATGTCAATGGTGATGATCTAGATGAACTCGATGAAGAGGACGAAATAGACGACGACATGGATAGTGATGCCCTCGCTATGCAAAGTGGCAAGACCACCAAGCGCCAGAGAGGAAACCTGGGAAATGATTTCCTGCAACTTCCTATGGGTGAGAAAATGCAGACAATTAATTTTGTCGAAACCGAAGCTAACTTAAAGATAGAACCCCAGGTCAAGAAGCATTTGACCGCTGAAGAACGCCAGATGCGACGTGCAGAGATGGCTCGGCGAAGAAAGAACCTGAGTGAGAAGCGGAATGAAGAGGAAAAGGTACGCGCGACCAGACACTTCACATACACATCCATCCGAGAACGGCCGCTAACTCTGAATAACAGATGGACACAATTAATCGACTGCTCAAGAAGCAGGCCCCCAAGCGGCGTGGTCGAGCGGCAGCCGAGGGCGCTGATGGCACCCCCGGCCAGGAAGCCGCCGAGACCGACAAAGCTGACCCTACCATGGCGCGCTGGGTCAGTGGCTCAAATGGCTGTATAGTCAGCTTGCCAGAAGAATGGCTGGGTACCCCTGCTGGGCGTGTCTTCGGCGCACCTACAGTTCCCGCGGGAAAAATGGTCGAAGAAGTTTGATGTTACATGCAGAGACTACAACGGATTGGCGCTTATGGAAGGATTCTACTGAGGTATTCGGGAATGGACTACATCATTGCAAGGGTTTAGGGTTGATTTTCTGCGTGTGCTGCGAACGGCGTTCAAAAAATGCCTCTTCGAAATGTCAAGGTTTACATGTCATACGGTACCTCGACTATTTCAAATGTTTCCAGTTATCCAGGTATGCCGAGAAAACCGGCTTTTGTATTCAATTAGTCGGAAACCCTCGCTAGTACGCGGGGCTAGTCGATTCTAGGTCCATTCAGTACTCTACCCGTAACTACTCCGGAACTGGCCGTTGCACCAACTTCGATATATAATATAACGGCCTCCAGGGCCGGTCACAAGACCTGGCAAGTGTAGCACAGCGAGACATATGGTGCCATGCGCACTGGAGCCTCGAAGCGCGGCGAAGAGGACTCTTTCCAATAGAGCATAGTGCGCCGAGAACAGGCTACTGGCGCAATCATGCTTGTGGTACCCAGGCCAATCCAATGTTCAGAATGCCGCTTCAAGCGAAGGCCGGTCATCATCATTGAGTTGTCGACTTTGGGTCTTCTTGGAACTCGGCTTTGGTGGGAGCATTGGTATCCTGCTTCAGAGCAGCAGACTCAGATGGAAGTGAAGCCTTCTGAGCCTGCTGTTTCTCATATTGAAGTTGCTGGAATGTCGGTTGGAAGGTATAGTAGCCTGGAGCAGACAGAAAATTCGAGATTAGGGACTGATACCAGACATGGGCTATTCTTGCTGTAGAGTAGATTTACCTGTGAAGACACCAACGCCAATAGCGAAGAGGGCAGGGAAGAAATTGCGACTCATTTCTGGAGGAATTGAGGTAGACAGCGAGATTTGCGGTTGGGGGAGGTTGCGGAGGTGATGCGGGAAATCGGTTATCAGTTGGCTGATTAGCACCCGGCGCGTCTGCTAAATTGCCCTGTTGGCACGCGTCAGAATCAAATTCCCTGCATTCAGACAGTTTGATTAGTCGTTTGACGTCTGATCTCCTTGTTTTTCGCGAATTTCAAGCCGAGAATTATTTCCCTCGCGTTTTTATCCCCCTGAGACCACCCAATGACTGCTTAGAGACATGGGGGATCCCCGCCGAGGATGCAAATGGAATCATGGCGACAACGAGGATATGTCCCCGACTCGGACGAGGAAGATGGCTTCGATTCTCTAGATTCTAAAAAGGACAATGTCGGAAATAGCACTGCTGTTGAAAACCTTGAATATATCGACAACCCTTCATCATCGCCGAAGGAAGGGACGAGAAGTGTGACGAAGGAGCAGCACGAGCACTTTCGGGCTGAGAATGGCTCTATCACACTCTCAGATACGGAGGAAGCGGTGCGAGGGGGCACGAACCGAGCAAGTCCTCACTCGACAAATGTCGCGCATGACGAAACGACACCAAAACAAAGGAGAGTACGCAAGACATACGGACTTCCATCGTCGGCTACGAAATCAACGAACCGCCGCAGCAGTGAGCTGCGTAATACGAATGCCTCCGCAAAGAACACAGCCAGCATATACGATTTCCCAACCTCGTCACAGGAACATGACAGGCCTCAATCGAAGCCCTCAAGCCGCGAGTCTACGCCGAAGCCCTTGAAGACTGCACGGCCCTCGAAGTCACAAGTTGCTGCAGAGCCAGCGTCGCACACCTCCAAGGACAACACTCTGGATGACACCTCAAGCACTCGGAGCTCCTCGCCTGACGAGTTGGTGCTAATCCCTCAGCCAGCTCGGAAGAAAAAGCCTGTGGTCAGCCATGTTCAGCCAATCGAGGCGCCGCCATTACCACCGCCGCCGCAGGAGGTTTCGGAAGATGAGTCCCCATTATCTTCTGTTCCGTCATCCGTTGGTTCTCCGCCGAACAAGGATTCTACAGAAATACACGCAGATGATGTGATAGAGACAGAATCGAAAAGACCGGCAGATGGGGAAGCAGATCTACGGAAAGCAGTGCTCATTGAACTAGATGCCAATCGAGACGATGTATCACCCCAGCTTGATATTCCCGAAGAAGTGTTGCGAGAATTACCCCATGCTGCGCAAAGGACATTCCGAAAGCGCAATGCTATCCAAATGCACCCGTACCACTTGGAACAGCTTAAGTTTGCCCAGCAACTGCAAGCGCGGGGCGTCAAGCCTTTCGGTCGGCCGGCTCAGCAAAGACAGCAGGCTACTGATGAAAGTCAAGAGCAAGATTCATATGATCCCGATGCACCTCCATCAAGCCCTCCTCTTGAAGAGTATCTTCCGCCAGTAAGACATGAACGGCATCGTGGCCCGCAATCTGCTGCGCAAGGACGGGAACATAACGACCCAGAGCATCCTCGGCCATCGCAAGCTCATCTGGCAAAGCGGCAGAAGACTTCTCATTCTAGAACCCCCAAAGATCGTCGAAATATACACAAACCATCAAGACCTCGTGGCATTAGAGACAACAATACAGCTACTGAGAATCAAAACGGTATTTCTATATATGATCTATCATCTAGCCCTCCACACGCAGGCCGTTTATCTTCGACGTCAAGAACCCCTCGTGCCTCAGAGGGAGGTTTCCGGTTTCCTCGTGGGTGGTCACCTCCGGGAGAAATTGCGGGATCTGGGGCCCAGGGAACAGAAGAAGCCGGCCAGGGCCAATCGCCTGGTGCTGGTACAGATGATGACGGGGACGCACAGTCCATCTCGTCCAATAGCCAGAGTGATCAAGAAGAAGCCAAGTCAGATCCCGAAGAACGTGAAATTCGACGATTCCAACGAATGATCCGAGGAGCGCTCCCTGCGTCACATGCTCGGCTGGATCTGAAGAAAAATGCAGACAAAGAAAGAGCCTTGCAATTAGACCGTCATGCTTCGTCGCAACGACCGGATGGAAAGGGTGTTGCACGGAAGCTCATCCGAAAGGGTGATCGTTCAAGGCAACCAGCAACGCATCAATCACGAGGCTTGTTTGATCTTGGAGATTCCGACTCAGATGATAAAGACGATCATAATGATGCCACAGGAAATGACTCTTTAGCCAATGACTCTAGCCAAAGGTTGACTGGTGCCCTTGGCCTGGAAGATCCTTTCGCGCTGGAAGGGGGTGAGGTCTCTGAGGATAATCGCATCGACTATATGTTTGCGCCTATTCCGCGTAACTCAAGAGGTTCTCGACACAAAGCGAACAGTTTGAAAAGGCCAAAATCGAAACAAAGTCTGCTCAATGGGGAGAGACAGCCGAAGAGACCACGACAAACCCGAATGACTGATGCCTCGTATGGAGCACGAAGGACCAAAAAACCCCCGACTGTCCAGCGACCAAGAATAGGAATCCTGGATGCGCCAGATGTTGCCACTAAGCCTCGCAAAGAGCAATCGCGACTGCTCAGAGTAGCGACTAGACGACCACGCTCACGTAAAGATGGAGGCAGGCAGAGTCATACTCAGAAGTTTGTGAAACTGGCCTCAAGGGAAGACACAGTCGATGCAAATGAGTCTTTGCGGGATTGGAAAAGGGGAGCTATTCGGCAGGCCAAGATTAGCCCACCTCGTCCCCAAGCTCGCCAACACCGGCATTGGACTACAAATCTTTCTATTCTCAGTGCTCGAGCTAAGTCGGATACTACGAACGGCAGGATACCGAACAGATTCCTTGACGCAGAGGCAGACACTGATGTTTCGAACATCAACACAGTGGAACCGGAAGAGACACAGGCACCTCCTGAATCTAGCGCAGGATCAGTCCCGCCAGACCAACCCCCCAGTGGCCGTGTCCTCGTCGCGTCGCAAACCAGAGCAGCATGGGCATACATGGGTTATTCCTAGGAATGTTGCCATAACATCTTTGAAGAGGAACACCATTAGGCCCGCAGCAACTAGTTTGGCAGGTCCTGGTAGAAGCCAAAAAATGGTCCCAGCCATGTTCAACCAGTCGTTGTCTATTCTTAACCGACACTATAAAAACCAGCGCACATCTCAACCTTATAAGCCGAGCTTGACCTTGGATCGATATGTCTCCGACAGTGGGTCATTGAGTACGGGAGGCAATTCCTCGCCTATGAATGCTTCTCTTGCTGCTGCTGTTGGCGCTTCAGCTGAAGCACGAACACAAACGCCGACCCCCAAAGCCCCTGTATCTCGGCGGCGGTTGAAGAAGAACCCCCCCAACTCGAATCAATCTCGATGCCGACAAATTCCGTCAGAATCCAGATCCTGCTACCATAGTCTCCGATGACTCGGAGCCTCCTACCATAACGGACGTTGGACATGCACATCCTTCGTCTTTTAGTGTCGGCGGGCTTTTCAACTGGCAACGCTTCTATCCGGTCGACTTTGGAGTACCATCCCTACGTGACAACACATTCTTCCATGAGTCTACATTCTTAGGAAGCGGGGAATTTTCTCGTTCGTTGCGAATCACAGAGAGGAATTTCGATGGGGATGCGGCTTCATTCTCCATCGAGCTCAGAGACGCGACATTCCAATGGAGTCGCTGGAACGATACAGTGTCATCGGAGATGGGGCAAGTCTTCGATGTGATAATCGATAACGTTGAGCGCAGTGCTGCCACCTCCCCCGAGACGGGCATTACCGCTGCGTTGGGAGTGGCATCGAGGTTGTACAGGTTGTTGGTCAAATACATCACGGGAAACCTGGTTTTCATCGACCCGGTTGATCGTACGGGGTTTGTCACTAGAGCAATGGGGCTGGTCTCCCAGGTGAGAGACCCGTTGGCTGCGTTTCTGACTAGCGATGAATACAATAAGAACGGGCTTGTGAAAATTGCTTGTTTCAATATGGTTTTCTCAAACCAGGTCTATCAAGTTGCTTCTCATCGGCTCGTCAGCCCTGCCCTCGCGACGGAAGCTGTGGATCTTGTCAAGATATCCGCCAAAGACGTCGCAGGCTTGATCACGTCCAAAGTCGGTTCTTCTGAGTTTACAACGTTTTTCAAGGAAAACAACGAGCCTGAGCGCCGCGAGTCCGGGATTCGCGATGAGTATCCATCAGTGGAGGCTTACGTCGTCACCAAACATCTTCTACGCAGCTCAGACAACTACAAGGGCTGCTTTGAAGATATTCAGCTCGAAATTTTCAACAATGGAATTATTCGCAATGAAAGGGATGTGGGTAGTCTAGAGGCTGGTTGGCGTGGCGTATTCACTGTCTTACCTCTGAACGAAATAGACCTGCTTGGGATTGCGCGCCCTGGTTATCAGTTGACAGTTGTTAATGACAACTGGAAATTAGCCAAACGGCTTCTCGCCCCAGCCCTGGACCATTTCGAGTCCAACTCCAAGGCACAACCCATCTCATACAACAGCTACTGTCGAACCCTGTTCCTTAGATGTCATCGCCTTATCAATTCGTGGGGGTGGAGAGAATGCAAATCTATCATGGACACGCTATTCGACTTCTTCGCCAAGAACACCCTTCACAACCTGAAGCTCGAGGAAGCTCGTGGCTCACCTTCATTCCTTGACGAACTTGATAGCAATCCTTCTCTGGATGCCCGAGTGGGGGAGCCGTGTTTCCACACCTTTCTCAAGATCGTGGCAAGTGGCCTGCGCTTTTTGGCGAAGAGATATGACAAGAAAAAGATTCGAAACTTTGCCTGGCGTCTTTTACCCAACCATGGCCGTGTGTACCCTAAAGAGCAGCCATTGCAGCACGAGGACCTCGACGCACTAAGGAATCACCACGATCTTCTCAGCACCCTGTACTGGGCTGTTCCTGATGGGTGTCGGCCTCGACTGGAGACAATACGCAATCTGGTCCATCCTGCCACTTCACATCGTGAAGCGTGCAGCATCAATTTGCGGTCATGGTCAAGGCTTGTTCGATTCAAGCTTTCTACGGATGAAGAGGTTTCGGGGCTTGATCCGTTTGGAGACTGGTACGGCTATTTCGTCACGGAGTTGCAGCAACAGCACTCATATGCTCGCAAAGAGATTGAGGCCCAAAACACAGGCGACAATCGGGTTTCTCAGCAGCTTGTCGAACGCACAATCTCCCAGAACCAGCGGCAGATTGAGACCTTGTTGAGCAATGCGCTTAGCGGGCTGCGGATTGCTGTTCAACTGGCTCCAAAATTGGAGCATGCACACAGACTTGTTCTGAGAACACCCTTTGAGTCTATCCTTACGCTTTTCAACCCCAAGCTCCCGCGCGTGAATGTCGTCGTATCTGAGGCACTGCAGGTCCTGGTGGCGTACACCCAGAAAGACCTTCCAGCTACATCCACGTCGGATGCTCCTGCGGTAGTGAATACCGATGAGGACAGCCAGGAGTTCGGTGACTGGGATGCTATTCAGGCTGTTTGGGACCAGCAAAGTTCCCCCAGTGAAGGTATTGAGCATGTAGAGAAGGCTTTCCATCCGATTATTTCTCGTCTCGTTTCGAATTGCTTCGGTGAGGACCACTGTCCTGAGGATGCGATCCTTCTTAACGTGGTTGAATGCTGGACGTCAATAGCACAGGTACTCGTTCGCCATGGCCTCCGAAATTGGGACAATTATCTGAGCGAGTTCGGCGATGATTCCTGGACGCGGCTTCGACAGACAGTTCAGACAAGAAAATTTGCACCTCTGTTCCTTGCGGTATGCATTGAAAAGGACGCGCAGATTGTTTCTGAGTGCCGAATCCAAGTTATGAGTATGTGGATGACATCGTTGGTCGAGCGATCCTCGATGTTGAAGTTTCAACATCGTCTCACGGAGGCGCTTTTGAACGGAAGTCCCGCAGATCCCTTGCTTGCCAATCTTCCGTTTTCTAAGGATAGGAAGATTGGTCGGTATACAATAACATTGGAGGAAATTGGCTCTCGCCGACTGTCTCTCCTCTCAAGCCTATCATCTAATATGCGTGAGCAGCTCCAAGACATGGAACTTTCGGGCAATCGGAACTTTTCTGTGACAAAACAAGAGTACTCCGAGATGCTTCAGCGGGTGATGATATCCATGAAAGACAACTATCAAGAGCTAGGTAATGGGACAGCACAGGCTGCTCAAGGGGAATACGTCGAGTTCGTGCAACGCGTCATCAGCTTCCTTCAGCAACATACCAGCGACATCAAACCGATCGATCCCTTCTTCACGGACCCTGCTTCATTCCCTTTGCCATCTACCGACCCACGCTACATTGTTGCGAAGCTCAAACGCTACGAGTCGAAGCTATCTTCCAGCAAAGAGATCCAGACCTTGACCGGGTTCGTCCAGAGCATTTCCGAGCGCGCCGCCATTGACGGCCAGCAGAGCTATCTGGTTGACCAGCTGCACACATCGATGAAAAACACCTACGAGGCTGGGGACAACGACAAGCCCACTCTCCGCGCCGTCCTCTTGCAATGCGTGTTTCCAGCGTATCTCGAAGCGACGCTTCCCAACCGCGCCGCCTGGATCCTCAGCCGTCCCATCATCCAAACTATCACTCTGGAGTTCAAGAACATGCTGTGTAATATAAACACTCTGGATGCAGCCTGCGTGTCTTCTGTCATCGATATCATTGATGTCGTATGCCGGGCCTCCTGTCAGGCACTGGGTGTGGTCGCCTTCCGTCGCCATCGTCTACAGAGTACTCCAACTTTACTCATGCTTGCCGCCTTCCTCGACATGATCTCCTCGGTATTGCCAGTGGTTGACTACATCGATCGCGCCACCAGTGCAGGGGAGGGTATTCTCACGCACATCGAGTGGATCCGCGATTTTGTCAAAGCTGTGAGCAGATGTCTAGAAAGCACGGATCCAGGCGCAGACTCGCCCTCATGCAATGCCCATGTCATATTCGGTGCGATGCCACCATCCTCCGATAGCAGGAAAACTGAGCTCTTCGCCACGGCTCACAATCTCGCCTCAACCGACCTCCAACTCTATCTCAGGAAATGGTCTTATCATCAGGATAAGTACTACTTTACTCGTCCCGGTCATGAGTCACAGGAGGTCATGATCGAGCCTGAGATTGCCGCTCTGGTGGCTAGTCGGAGTGAAGCGCAGAGGGTCTTTGAGGATGCGGCGAGGGGATTCATTGACCGTGCAAAGTTTCTGGAGTTACTGTCTTGACCGTGTGGGTTTTCTTTTGGGTTTTATATACGCGGCGTTCTTGGGGAGAATTAACGTGTCACGAATATCAGAAAGGAATCAATAATGTTATCTTGTACCATATTGACATAGTTGCTGCTGTAATGGAGGCTATAGTTTTCGGATTTCAATGTACACATTACTGCATGAGGTTCTCCAATTGGACAATCTTCCTGAATAATAAGTATATGGCAAGTTCGATCTAGCATATAGGTAAATTAGGGGTTTTCAGATCATGGCGGTCGGAGATTGCCTCAGGGGATTCTATGGTGGCCTGCATATCCCTAGCCCGGGGTATACGTAGCCCTAATTTGGTTTGCTGCCGCAGGCTGTTTGCACATAAAGCTCCATACATATCATATAATGCAGGACTCGTCTTTCATCTCACCAACATGTTCTGAAGTCTCACATTCGTTGAATAGCACTCTGTCAAAGTCGATTTCCCCCGTGATCGATTATTTTGCCATTTCGATATTCAGTCATGCGTATGGGCCACGCGCAAAAGCCCCGGACATAGATCCGAAAGTATCTTGAACAGCGACATCGGCGTTAATCCACGATGCAAGTCGTACTCAGCATATCCATATGCCCGGTACATACATTTGCGCCGATCAGCTGGCATATAGAGCCTGATTTGGGAATAACGCCGGTGTACTCAGCACCACTGTAGCATTTAAATGATTGATTCCTCTTTGAGCGTGATAGATTGGTACTAGTCTGGCGACGGTACCATATGCTCCAGAAGCAAACGCAAAAACAGAAAGTTGAATCACACGGAAAATCCGCGAATACTACACAATCTCATGTGGATGTGACCGTTGTCGGGTGTTACAATCTTCTACGGGAAAAGGAAACCAGTTTTATACTCGCCGCTGAAGTTATTGTCCAGGGTTTAGATTGGTATTTCAGTCGTCTCGCTTTATTTGGAGTTTAGTGCGTTTGGGGAAGTATAACGTATAATATATAGTTTACTAAAGTATAGTTGACGATGAACTATATAACCTGCTATGAGACCTCGGAAACTCGCTTTGAGAGATCAACTTATTGATTAAGAATTCATGCACCTTTCGCGATTATGATTTTGAAACCTCTCTTTAGTGCTGTGGCCATATTGGCACATATTCTCCCAGCTCTAGCTGCGCCAACTCTGGATTCAGAGCTGTCTAGTCAGTCAGAAGACAAATATGTCTTCGCCCACTTCATGGTCAGTATATCAACACAAACACTTTGCATTCCCTATCATTGACATAGATCCCATATATCTAGGCCGGTATAGTAAAAGACTACCAACTAGAAGACTGGAAAGAAGACATGACGACAGCTCAATCCATCGGCATCGACGCATTCGCACTGAACTGCGCAAGCATAGACAGCTACACCCCAACCCAGCTAGCCCTAGCCTACGAAGCAGCCGAGCAAGTCAACTTCAAAGTATTCATCTCCTTCGACTTCGCCTACTGGACCAACGGAGACACAGAAAAGATCACAGAGTACATGAAACAATATGCAGGCCACCCAGCGCAGATGCAGTACAAGGGAGCCGCGGTAGTAAGTACATTTGTCGGAGACAGTTTCAACTGGGATGCAGTGAAACAGAACACGCCACATCCTATTTATGCATTGCCGAATCTCCAAGACCCCGCCGAGGCTACCACTGGCCCTGCTAAAAGCGCTGATGGTGCGTTCTCGTGGTTGGCATGGCCTACGGATGGGGGAAATAGTATCATCCCAGGACCGATGACTACCGTTTGGGATGATAGATTCGTTCATTATCTCGCGGGGAAAACTTACATGGCCCGTTAGGAACGATTTAATTCTGATCTGGGAGAGTGGGAGACTAACTCCATGATAGCCGTCTCACCCTGGTTCTCAACTCATTTCAATACCAAGAACTGGGTTTTCGTTTGCGAGAACCTGCCGACATTACGTTGGGAACAGATGCTTTCCCTTCAGCCGGATCTGATTGAGATAATCACATGGAATGGTACACTTCCTTCATATCCCCGTAAAATTCACCAGAAAAGTCTCTTAACTGTTATATAGACTTCGGCGAATCCCACTACATCGGCCCGTATTCAGCCCATCACAGCGACGATGGGTCATCCCAGTGGGCAGTCAATATGCCTCACGATGGCTGGCGGAATTTGTTCAAGCCCTATATCGCAGCTTACAAGTCTGGATCAAAAGCGCCTACCGTAGAAACGGATGAAGTCGTGTACTGGTACCGACCTACGCCCAAGGGCGTCGTATGCACGGGGGATACCCTCTCAGCGCCGATGGGTGCGGACATGCTTAGTGATAGTATTTTCATTGCGACTATGTTGACGAGTCCAGCTACCTTAACTGTGCAGAGTGGGAATAATGCTCCTGTTGACATCGAGGTTCCGGCGGGGATTGTTACCTCGAATGTGACTATGGGGGGTTGGTGGCCAGTCTTTCAAGGTGGCTCGGGGTGGACACACGATTTTGAGTGGTCAGGGAGGGTTGGATGTCAAGGATAGCTGTGTTCATTATAACTTCAATGTTTATGTTGGGTCGATCACTGGGGGAGGTGGTGATAGTAACTCAACCGGGGCCAGAGGTAGCTTGTGATATTATGGAGTACATATGTCTTGGGGATTGTAGGCACATGTCCAACTGCACGATGCATATTAGACCATTATGGGAGCAGAACTTTTCTACTGTATAAGATCGAACCAGATTACACAAACATATGACATTCCTTCATTGTGCAGAGCTAGAAAGTAAATCAAACACCAGCATGCTCAGATTATGAACACACATGAAAACATAAACAGAACCCCCCCAGACGCCAAAATGGAGCCAGAGCAACCCAGCCAGGTGAAGCCATTTCCTCGACCCGCAGGGTTGATGGCTATGCAATTACTTATGACCCATGAAGAGATAGCAAAATCCACTTAAGCCGTCGGACCCCCGGCACCGGCTCCATTTCCGGTATCCTGGCTGCTGCGGCGATGGAAGGGATGCGATCCAAAATGGAAGACTTTCTTCACAGCGTTGGTAATGCTGTTCTTCCTCCTGCCCTGTGGCGCCTCCTCAGAACGATCCGTGTTTTTCTTGGGCACAGAGGCATCATCAGCAAGAACAATTGATGTCACTGCTGGCTTTGGCGGCCACTGCCCGTCTGCTTTCCAGCCTTGAACCATGGCTTTGGTCAAATGGGCGAGGTTGACGGGGACGGTGGGGGTCATGCCTTGCACGACAACCTTGGTGTAGATTGAAGGGTAGATTGCGGAATTGATGCTTGCGCGTACTGGATTATCGTTTGAGATGAAAGGCGGGGCCACAGGACAGAGTGGTTCATCAAGCTCTTCTTCCACTTTCTCCTCTTCTGTTTGGTCTTCCACAGCTGGGAAGGATGTAGGTTGAGTAGGCACCTTCGTAGCAACCTTCTGGTCCGGCTCTGTGATGTTGGTCTCTGACGAGGCTTTCCGTTTAGCTCCCTCCTCTGGCGCGGTAGACAATCCTTCCTCCTGATCCTCTTGCTGTCCCGAGGTCATATCCACTCGATTCTGGAGCTCCTCACTTTTCTCCCGATCCGCGATAGAAAGTGACGTCTCGGTCCGGACCGTCAGGTCAGAGGCGCCAATACCCTCGCTACCCCGACCAGATGGCGCTGCAGATTCGGATGAACCAGAAGAAGTCGCATCGTTTCCTCCCAGGTTCACACTATCGGACTGATCTGTTGTGTCCGTCTGCGCACCAGCCAATGCGCGCTTTGCCTCCTCGGCCCGAATCTGCCGCCGAGTCTTTGCACCACACCACGCATCGCGCCGGGCCATCCATACGCGTAGTCCTTCGTTCCACGCCATTTCGTCATCTATTTGTCGACGGCGCTTGCGACGCCGCTCGATGCCCGCATCGCCAGGGGCGAGCGCTGACGGGTCATATTCTTGCTCGCTATCTGAGCTCTGTGGCTCGAGTTCCGAGGTCGGGGTGTCGAATTCTCGGACCCGCCATTCGCACACTTCGCGGTTGTGGCAAAGAGTACCGTCGGCGGACGACGGCGAAGGAACGCCGGCCTCGAAATCCCAGTCGTTTCGGACGACTTCCTTGACGAAGATTTTGGCCTCGCGAACTGAGGCGTCCCGAGACCCCGTGGCCATCATTTTCGCGATCGTTGAATGTGGGGGGGTTGCTCGGGTGAGAAAGTGGGTAGCTCTGTAGCAAGGTTTTCTTGCTTGGCCGAAGATGTTCCTGCCCGTGCACTCCTGATATTCCTGATATTCTCCACTAATCAATGCAAAAATTGGGAAACGTGAAGCAGCGAAGCCAAAGCGAAAAAAAAGCAACCTTTGGAAGGTCTTTGCGAGGTCAAAGTGGCGGGATGATCAGACTCGAATGTCATAAGGCACGTGCCCCAATGCGGAGATACAAGCCTCTAAAACTCTCCGCCCTTATATCTTGTTCCTCGCTTCACTTCGGGTTCGACCTTGAAATATTTGTCGTTTGCTCTAAACTCCGGTCTTATGCTCTTACAATGGGAAGCACAAAGCGATTGAAGAAAATTGAAAACAAGGAACCTCCCCTATTCAGCCTAACATATGGAGTGACGCAACGCCAAGTGGTGCTATACATCCAGTGGTGCTGTTAATCCTTGCCCATAGCTCGCGCTATACCAACCTTGGCAGCTGCTTAGACGAAAACGCGGAGTTGGCGTCGCAATCTCGAACACTTTGCCCTTGCCGAGGCATATCGGAATTTAACTGAGCATGATTTCGAAGATAGTTCAAAGTCAACATTTCATATCCAACACCTCGCCTACTATTTCTACCCTCTTCATGCAGTGTACTTTAGCAACGCCGATCATTTCCCAGACCCATCTGTGCCTGGCCCCCACTGACTTCCTTCAAGACAACCTCCCATTCAAGCTCTTCCAGGCTGTCCGCATAAACCGAGACATTGAGATCTAGAGCTCTTTTGAATTGCTGCATACTACTAGCGTAGAGCATGCACAGCTGCAGCGAATTCAGTCAGCACTTTATGGCCAGCCAATGAACCCGAGTTGAAAGATCAATTACCTTGATAGGCGCGTGGCAAGGGCCCCAGTGGACGAAGACGGCCTTGGTACTGCATAGCCAGTGACTGAATTAGCGACGCGATTTTCCACTGCTCTCAGTAGATCACTGGAGTAATCCCTTACCGCTTCCCTTCGCTCCCGAGGTCATACTCCATGTCGTAGATGGCATACCGTGGAGCTGGGCTGCCATCTTTGTCGACTGCAGCTGATAGCTTCTGACGGAAGACCTCGTAGTCTTTTGCCGTGGATGTTTCATCCACTACGATGCTCTTGTTGTCGTCGGAGATCTTGTAGATGATGAATTTGGGTCTGGTGCCTTCCGGGCCTGTTCGGAGCTGGTTGAATGCAGATATGCATTCGTCTGCGATGGAAATACTGATATAGATTGTTAGTTGACACGTTCTCTGTGAATACTTTTGTTGGGACTGTAGAAATACCCCGATGGAATCCGCAGAAATCAAGGTGTTAGTTCTTATATTGACTGCTCGTATCGGATCTACTTACCCCCATGTTGGAACCTGGTAAGTAGTGCCCTGCAACAAATTTATGCAGCTATCTTGTGGTTGATGGAAAGTCGTGGGAAGAAGGGAGAAATTGGCTACTTTTCTGGCCTTATATCACTAATCTTACACGAATCCCATGTGCTCGACGTGCTGCCTGACTAGGCTGATATATTCTATCTTAAAGAAACACAGAAATGAAAAAGTCTTTGGTATGTGTGCGTAGTATGTATAGGTAGGAACCCGGTGCATGTGCAACACGGAATGTCTCTGCCTGTGGCTTTTATCACCATTACTTCACAAGGCAAACTCCTAATGGGGAGGTTAAGGTATATTTGAAGTGGTCAGTTCCAAATGGCGCATATATAATAAGTACCAGACTATGTTGAGTTTGGGGCTAAGAATCTCTGAGTAGGCATATGTAGCTATGTAGTTAGGTAGTTCCTCGCCGGTATACTATATCTCAAGCCTTGATATACACTTGTATACACATCCACGGGTAGTAGTTCATATTATGTGATCCTTGAGGTGAATGTATAACTCATAGAAAAGAAAATCTGCAAACCAAGCAGGGTTGGGATATAGCCTACTTCAGTATACTGGCAATAGAAACAAGTTATTTTGAACAGCTTGGCTCTTTGTTATTGTGTCTAAGACGTTTACTGCCGTTCACATGCATTTCACTGTCAGACAATGTAATGTTTGTAGTATGTAATCCTCGATTTCCCAAGCGTTAACGGATGGTCCGCGGACCAGAAACGAGCAGGTGTGAATTTGATGATAGGATAGTGGCCTGGATATGAAATGATGCAAATTCTTATTGTCCAAAAAAATGGATGGCAGTATATACATTTTGAGTAATGGTACAGGTCTATCGTATCGCTAAAAGTACATAGGGAACCTCCCATTTCCCCAATCCACATAAAATGACCCAAAACAAGCCGCAAGAAACCTCGAATGAAAACAAAATCATGTCCGAACACGTGCTGAATCAGCCGAGGCATTACCACTACCACCAGGAATGAATCCCCACCCAGGGCTCTTCTGACGGCGACCCTTCCGGTCACCATACTGCTCGTCGAACTTCCGAATCGCCGACAGCGAAGACATATCCTCACTGATCGAAGCGCTGATTTCTTCCATTCCGCGCTCGAAATGGGCCCGAGTCAGAATGCGGCGCTCAGGATAGGTATATGGCTCATCACCCGTGTGCTTGGCCGCAGCGTCGTTCTCCTCGCGGACGCAAGCCAGCGCAGCCGCCACCGACAGGTTCTTCAGATCGGAACCGGAATACAGCGGCGTGCGTCGGGCGAGTTCAGCAAGGTCGACGGAGGGTTCGAGCTGTTCCTCTTTCAAGTGGATTCTCAAGACTGCTTCGCGATCTTCCTCGGTTGGTAGATCGACCAATAGACGACGGGGAAGACGGCGGAGGACAGCATCGTCCAGATCGAAGGGTCTGTTTGTGGCAACCATGATGAATGCAGAGAGGTCGTTCATGCCATCCCACTCGCGCAGGAACTGGTTGATCAGTTCGCGGTGGGAGGTGCGGCTGCTGGCTCCGGTGCGCGAGCAGAAGATGGCATCGGCTTCGTCGATGAAGACCACGCAGGGACTGAGCTTCTTGGCAAGCGTGAAGATCGCTTTCACGTTCTTCTCGCCCTCGCCGACGTACATGTCGTACACTTCCGAACCACTGACTTCGAGGACTGTTGCTCCGCTCTCGCGGGCTACGGCTTTGGCGAGGAGAGTCTTACCGGTCCCTGGAGGTCCGTATAAGAGAAGGCCGGGGATCTTGTCGGTGGCGAGGACACCATATGTGAATGCCTCGGGGCGGATGAGTGAGAGGGAGGTCAGGGTCTTCAGGGCGTCGATGGTCTCGGGAGGCACATGCACATCGTTGAATGTGGTCCGGATGCTTTTTGCGTCAACTACACCGTTAAGTAGCTTTTTCTCGTGGGTGTTGCATGTTTTGCGCAAAGAGCTGATTAGCTGCTCTCTGGTCTGCCCCGCTTCCGAATCCTTCTGCTTGGGTGACTTCTCTTTCAGCCATTCATTGGTGATCCGATCGCTTTTATCCATGAGTTCGATTCCACGTCGGATGTGCTCAAACCCAAAGGGCTCGTTGGCTTCAGCACAGCCAAGTGCAAGTGTAGAAATCCAATGCACTTGATTGTACGACCAGTACCGATCCTCGATCCCTGATTCTTTGATTGTCGAAGGCTCCAGCGGCCAAGAGCGGTCACTCAGGATGTTATCTTTTACAGGCAGAGCCTGTTCATGTAATCGGAAGCGAAGCATGCTCTGCAGGTGGCGGATATTGATATCCATGGTGCGCTTCTTTCGGTCTTCGGCGAAGACCTTTTCAGCTTCTTTCGAGCTCATCGCCGGGGTGATAAGCAAGGTCTTGGAGAACTGATCATCGAGAACATTCTGCAGTAGACCAGCACCATCTTGTGAGGGCGAGTGGTGGATTTCCTGCGAGGTAGTTCCGATCAACAGAATCTTGGACCCTGCCGCTCTCCGATCTTGGATGACTTTATGCAGGAGCGAAATGAATTTGGATCCCTCTCGGGTGTTTTGGATGTCACGGTAATCCTGGATATGCATAATTATGTCTCGAGATGGCAAAGCCTTGCTGGGTTTTGTTTCCGCATTTTCTGCTGTTTCAACGCGGACTGGCAGCGCTGGTTGACCTGATGAGCCGAGGAGCTCATTGACTAGTTGAATCCACCGAGTTTCAGCGCGCTGACCACTTCGTGAGGCGCCGGCCCCGGGATCCGGATCCGTTTGGCCATTGATCGACCCGCCCAGAAGAGTTTTCAGCCCAAGCCAGTTGGGAAGGGGGATGTCACCGGCCTCTTTGCTGCTCTCGATTGTGATAAACCGAGGTGCGCTAATGTCGCCGCGCATACCACGGGGTCCACCTGCCATTTCAGTCACGTCGTCCTCGCCGTCTCCTTCGGGATCTTCAATTTCCGACCATGAAGTTGTGACGGATTGCCGATAGACATCATAGCCGAGAGATCGAATGGGTGAAGTTACCCCAACATCCGCGAGGTCTTGCTCGCTGAACAATTGTGCAATGTCCTGCGCATTAAGGGTCACCAGGTCAGTGCCCAGCTCGTGGGCAAGTTTCTTCACCACCGCGTCTAGGAATGGGATTCCATCACTACCCGGGTAGTGCAGCGCCAGATGCGTCTTCTTTACCGAAGGCTCCTTAGCATATTTTAGAGGTGGTAACCGTAGGCCTGCTTTAACAGAGGCCCGCAGCTCTTCCCACGTTTCCTCGGCCACCGTATACCGATTCTCCTTTGCTGCCGATGGTTCACTGGATGCAGACGGGTCGGGGTCTCCCCCCGGAAGCCATGCTCTCTGTTTTCATCTCCTCGGGTTCCTGTTCCGACCCTGACTTGGTTATCCTAACCTGTTGGAGCGATTGTGTAGCGCGGTCTTCGCTGCTGTGGGACACCGTATTGTGTTCGTAGAACCAAGGGGGAACTGTTGCCGTTGATTGGGAAATCTGCTGTGAGGACTTCCGGTTTCTCATCGCTCTGCGTACGGCAGATCCGTAGGTTTTCGTGATCGACTTGCCCAACTCGGGGGAGGGAGATGTCGCCGGTGTGCCATTGTCGGAGATATTCTCAGTTTTGAGGGAAGGGTCTTCCACAGCATTCCCTGGTACTGTAGACTCAGTATCGTGAGGGTCTTGAGATGGTGATGCGAGCCATGTTCGTGACAGATGGAATCGTCGCGCGGACAGCGGTGCGGAATAACGGCGGCGAGCAACAAATCGACAAGGGCGTGCAACTGACAGCCGGACTTGTTGCATTGACGAATACATCCGGGACACTGTCGCCGGAGATTTATGTGATACCGCCGAGAGTACTGGATATATGCACCAAGTCGCGAGTGGCATAGGGTCCCTATCGGGCCCTACGAAGGAGAAACCATGGATCACGTGATTCTGAGTTTTCTACTATTTGCCTCCGCGTGGTGTTATTCGGTACCTTTTCGACGTGTGCTATATACAAAAAGTACTTTGAGCTCAACATTGGAAACTCCTTAAGACCTCCGTGCGCAACCTCACGGGCGTACGGTTTACTCTCTGTATCAATTCTTCAGTCGGGGATCCTCGTATCCGCTTCGTCTCCACCACGACCAATACCAACTCTATTCGTCTATCTTCAGTTTCTTGACCACAACATCTGACGATTGGGTTTGACATTTCTAATATGGCTCTATGAATCTATGATTGTGTTATTGCAGTGCTATAATTGAGCGACTATGGTCAGCCTCGAAACTACAACAATACTCAGCTGCTTATACAGCTTCTGACTCGGATAATCTAATACATTTGAAGTCAGGTGTTAAGATGAATATGTATCAGGGACGTTATATTCAAGATAAAACTATGTTGTCTTTTCAGATGCATGCCTTCCCCCCTCCCAGTGTTATACGCTGGCACGATGGAAATGACGATGGTAGGCGTCTACATGCACACCTACGCGTGAAATGTGCAGGAGCACTCGACTCCACGCGGCATACGAGGAATCCAAGTGGGATTCCTGCTGCAGCTGCTGTGGGCCTCCAGTCCGGCTACCGTAGTAAGAGAAGACGGCAATACGTGGGCTATAATAGCGACTGCTTTGAGACTTGATAAGGCCAAGCCAGAGGCCATCGTCCCCATATGACATTTGCACCTCATCAAGAATAATGTCTATATCAGCAGGCTACCGGCTCAAGACGATCTCCTCGCGGCATGGTGACGCGATTCGTAGGCACTGAGGCTGACGGGTCCTCAGATGCCCGGGACCAGAAGAGCCTAAATCATGTCCCTAGCTGGGACCTTCCTAATTAGGCTGAGAGAGCGAAGTAAGGAAAGCCCCAGCTCTTCCTCAAATTACCCTTGACCGCGCCTTCCTAGGGAATTACCTACAACCTTGTTGAATCTTATCATGATGTTCGCAATGCAGTGTTAATCTCTTGGGGTACCAAGCCAGGACCCCAGACATATTGGAAATCCTACTATGTCTAACAGGGCCGTTGCATCAGTGCCCAGACACAGCTCTGGAAGGCTCTTGCAAAGTTTACTTCCGACGTCACATCGTGATGCAGATCATCTCTATCTGATCTCACCCTTTTTAGCTCAATATTTCTACTTAATATCATCCTCCATTCAGGTTGTTAGGTCCTTAAGGATAAAGAAGAGAAACCACTCGTTTAACATATTCAACTATCAGATTGGGTATTCGCCAATTGTCTTCCAGGCCTTATATTTTACTTCGACCACAGGTAGGGCTAAACCCAGGATCCGCGCCACCATCATGGGATTTTTTCAGTCGATTTGGCACCGGCTCATCCAGGCCGTAGGCAAAGTGCTCAACAGCTCAGGGCAGACAAAAAGACTGTCATTGTTAGAGCGGCTACCGGTTGAACTCTTATGGTCAATATCGGATTTGCTCTTCCCCAAAGATATCCTCTGTCTCGCGTTGTGTAGCTCCCTCATTTTTGTGGCTCTTAGTCGCCAAACAAGCAATATCAAATTACCCGAAGCGAAAGGCAAGCTGCCATTCCTTTGAAGACTGGAGCGTGATCTACAGAATCATTTCATTTGCTATTGTTGCTTTCTTCTCCATAAATATGAATGGCCGGAATGCTACAAGCCATCATATCTGGGGCTCCTCTCTGATCACCCACTTTCTTATGTGCGAAACATGAAGTGGATGGCAGGTATATATAACATATCTGTGAGTAGAAAAGAAACATATCCTAAATAGCTATAATCACCAATATTGTTGCTCGATGGTAGGCTGAGGTAATCTATCCTAGTTTTTGCAAGAATGGGCTACATGTTTATAGAAGACGAAGGTGTAAAGATGCCAGTTGCATTCGGCCCCTGGTATGGCATGAAACTTAAGACAGGTATATACTCGCAGGCGGATGAAAAAGATCGAGAGGAACGCCAGAGGAATACAAGTTGGTTCTACTTCAGGCAGATGCCTTTGGTGCATATGTTTGTGGCGCTGAATGGGACCCCGATATAGATAACATGGCACTAGTAGAGGTTCATTAAGCATATTTTAGGTACGAACTATAAGCTACCTAGGTACAAGAGACAAGACATTTTAGGGTTCCCGGGGAAAAAAAAATCGATTCAAGCATTCCACAACTATATATCCAGACAACACACAGGTGTAATAGCGAATTGATCATCAGAAGGAAGGCAACGGAAATCTCTACACGGTTTTGCGCATTCAGAACAGGTCTGTGAGTTTACATCCGAAAATTTTTCGTCACTTGATCAATTCGCCATTACAACAGGCGATATCCTTTTATGTATCGTGGTTTGTGTTGTATTTCGTTGCTGGACTAAGAACAATATTAGTGAATTGCTCAAAACAAAACATGATCAAAATGCATTGCAATAAAGAGTTCTCAGACAAGATATACTGGCAAGTAGCAGACCAACCGGGAAGGGAGGTCCGAATTATCTCCGCAATGTCGATTTGGAGGGTAAGAAGTAATGGGTTTTGTCATCCTTGAACGGATAGGAAATGCAAATGCAGGAAGAATGGAAGGATTAAACTCACGTTAAGCACGAAGATGCTAGCACCTGATCTGTCATGTTAGTGGCGAGATTGAAGCATCGTAAGATGCTGGCATTGTGTCATGCTATCCTCAGGAGTCAGGTGCAATCAACATCAAGAAAGCTCCGGATATCTGAGGAACATGAAACCACAATGCCAAACATAATTCACAGTGATTGCAGGCCTCAAAGATGGCAAAATGCAGTAGACTGGAAGTGAGAATGTCTCCCGAAGAGTCTTCACAGTTGTGCAGAGAAAAGAATGAAAGACAAAGAAGAAGATGAAGAAGAAGGAAAAGAAAAAAAAAAAGTTGTGAAGAAAAAGCCGCGAAACGGTCACGTGATCTCCTTATTAGGGATAGTGTGTGATTGGACTCGGCGCAGGAGGGAGAGAGAAGGAAAAAAGCCTCCAAAAGGGAAAAAAAAAGAAGAACATCCTGAAAGATGGAGCTTATACTTTAAGATCTATACAATCTCCCGATTTCATTGTATTTTTTTCCCTCTCTTCTATCCCTGTTTTCTCTCTGGATTAATCGCGTTGTCGTCTCGGTTAGATCCTCCACCCTACGGACCCGGATCCTCCGTCCCCAGTTCTCTCTCTCCCACCAGGCGATCATCCTTAATTCCTGACTTGGGCGTTCCCAACACCTTTTAGGCCCCCCTAATATTCAGATCCTTTAGGAAACTACTTGTGAGTTGTGCCTCTTTGAGATATTTTGAGTGTTTGGGGAAACCCAGCCCCTCCACGCCTCCACGCCTCTCTCCCCTAGCCCCGTCACTTTTAACCTTCATCCCCGACATCTTCTCTTATCACTCCCCACTGACCGCTCACTTCTCTCAGAAGGCAAAACATTCATTGCGCGGGTGAGTGACTTGGCCAGGAGGCCCCCGATCGATATTTCAGCGCCTCGCGTCTGCTGAATACCGGTCCAAGTCGCTCGCTACGTCTTGGCCCATCCCCGAACGCTAAAAGCGGCCTGTTGTCTTCCCACTCCAGTCGCGCTCCACGCCACGTTTCGCCCACCACACTTTCGCCATCGCGAGCGATTATCTTTGAAGTCCCCCACTTGTGGTGACTTCGTCGCTCAGCAATGATGATGACGCAGCCGTTTCCTGCCCACCAAGGCATGCCACAACATGGGTTTCCCCCCGGTCACCCAATGGCCGCGCAACATCCAAATGGACACCCGGGCGCTGGAATGGTACAGCAAATGCATCCTGGTGTCTCTGCGCCGGGAGGACCTCAAGTCAGCCAAGCGGGCCCGATGATGGGCGGCATGCCCCCGGGCGCTGGGACAGCTGGTCCTGGTGGCCCCGGCCCAAATGCTCATGCCCTCTCCCATCTGAATCCCGCGCAGGCGCATATGCTTCAGAACCCTCAATTCCAACAAAATTGTTAGTATTCAACCTCCTAGTTGCTTAACGCAATGGTGTGTGAGAGATGTGATGTTACGGAACACGCGATCGGAGCCCTCTGCGGTTACTTCTTTCCCCGCTATACTCGCGTCTCCTCCAGCCGTCTTTCTCGATCGCATACTTACGTTTTGTTCAATCTATAGTCGCGAATAATCCCCATTTATTACACCAGCACCAACAACAGCAACAGCAACAATTAATGCGGCAACGAATGATGCTTCAACACCAGCAACAACACCAGCACCAGCAACAACAGCAACAACAACAGCACCAGCAACAGCAGCACCAGCAACAGGGTCTCCCTGTATCAATGCCTAATGGTACACAAGGACTTAATGCTGCTCAAATGGCTGCAATGCAAGCGAACCCTGGAATGCGACCCGTCAACATGATGCACCTTCAGCAGCAAATGCCACATGGTCAGCCGCCAAGTCTCCAACAGCAGCAGCAATTTTTCGCCATCCAACAGGCCCAGCAGGCTCAACATGCTCAACAACAGGCAAGTAATGGACAGTCTGGCCAGCATACCCCGCAGCGTACATCAGCACAACCCCCGAATATGCACGAACAGAGTGTCACTCCGCAGTCGCAGCATGGTGGACCAGGAGGCGGCACACCGCAACCCTCTCAAACCTCTCAGCCGCCATCCACTCAACCCCCGCAGTCCCAGGGGCCGCCTCAAGGCCAGCCAACTCCTAATCCCCCACCGCAGCAATTGCCGCAGTCTCAACAACCGGGTCAACAGGGACAGGCTGGCCCGCAGCCGCAACCTCCCCAGAGTGCCCAGGGACAGCAGCCGGGTCCACAGAATCAACAGATGACGGCCCAGGAGGCTCAGTTGAAAGCACAACAGCACCAGAGTGCCCTTATGATGCAGCAACAACAGCAACAGCAAAGGAAGAATAACGCGATATTGACTATTCATGCCTATGCCGAGCATCTGGGAAATTTCCAGCCCCGCAATGAAGCACAGGATCTCCTATATTGGCAATCGTTTGTCGATCGTTTCTACTCCCCTGTAGGTGTGTTACGGCAAGGTGTTTGGAACAGCACGATTGGATCTAAACAATTCGAAATTGCGACTCCCGCACTGGCACGTTATTATTTGACCCAATTCACCAGCGGGATTAGTCATATTCAGATGGTTGTGGAAGGTGCTCGCGAGCGAGAATCACAGAATGGGGGGCATTACGTGGAAGCTCCGAAATGTTCATTCATCTATTGGTTCAAGAATGAGTGCCAGGTACATCTCCTATCGCATGGTCCTTTTCTTTGCAGCTCGCTAATGCCTATATCTTTAGCTTTTTACTAATGGCACGCTACGCGCGCACTTCGATATGCACAACAAGCTTGAGATGCTCGATATTAATGTCGTCAGCCACAACGAGTTCATTCCGCGGTCTTTGTTGTTGGCCATGGAGGCGGATTCCCAAAAGCAAAGTCCGAAGGTCGCGAAGAACTCAAAACGTGCGTTGTCTAAGCAAGCACCATCACTAGTGCCAGATTCCAACGTGACTGCCAACGGCGTGCCTACTCCAGTCATGGGATTCATGGAAGTGGCTGAAACCATTTCTGCAATGCAAATGTTGTTCCAATTTTCGCAGGCAAATCCCCAGCTATCACCTCCTGACGCTTTGCGGAATCTTGTCAACACCCTCCAATCGCAAAACCCCAATCCAGGCTTTGTGCCAGCTTCTATGCCTATGAACCAGGGCATGAATCCAGCTATGAACCCCGGTATGAACCCAGGCATGAATCAGGGTATGAATCCGGGTATGAGTCCGGGTATGAACCCGGGCATGAGTCCGAGCATGAACCCCGGTATGAACCCCGGTATGAACCCCGGTATGAATCCAGGCATGAATCCGGGCATGAATCCGGCGATGCAGCCAGGCATGAGTCCGGGCATGAATCCAGCCATGCATCCAGGCATGAATCCCGCTATGAACCCTGGTATGAACCCGGGCATGCAACCCATGCATAACGTTCGGGGACATAGCATGGGCGCTCCGTCACAGTTTGCCTCGCCTGCCATGGCCCATCTTGGCCTTCCTGGGCAGCAAGGCTCGCCTCATCTGACTGGTTCAGCGCACGCGAGCCCAGCCCAAAGCAACCTTGCCGGCCCCCCCCGGAATGCAGCCACCAATGCAGCCGTCCCCAGCCGGCGTGAACAACAGTCCAAATGTAGGTGGCAACAAACGTCGCCGGGCAAGCACCGTCAAAATGGAATCCGAGGACGGTGGTGGAGTCGAAGCTAACGGCGCTCCGCAACAGGGCTCAGGGAAAGTGAAGGCTAGCCCTCGGGTGCCGAAGCGACAAAAGGGTGCCGCCGCCTAATCATGTTGGGAGTTTGGTTTGACTTCCCTTGGTTTCATTTTCCTCGCCGTCTCAAGCGGTGCAGGACCGGCGTATGACGGGATACCTGGGCGAGGCATGTCACGCCCGCTCTTCTGTTTAATCCTCCTCCAGGCCTTTCATGAAAGACCTATCTTTTTGGCACATGACGACTCAATTCACAGTTGACGGGATTTAATCAGTGCTTGAGGCCCTCCCATCTTCCTTGGCTTGGAAGTGGTGTCCTCATCGATCCTGCTCAACTCCGACCTAATGTACTCTATCTTCCTTTCAGCGTTTCTTTGGTTGGCTCGGGATCATTGCCTGACCTTGCATGTTTTCTATCTCTTTCCCGTTCGGTTTTCATTTTGATCCTTTTTGCCATCCATGTCTGGGATTTTAACGACTTTTGGATTGGTCTTGTTTTAGGCTTTTGCCCACTGCTCGCTTTTTCCTTGGCAGTCTGTTCGTTTATTTTCTTCTGGACAGACAGAACTATTGATATCCGTGTTTGGCGAATGATATGGCGTCCGGCTCTTACGTTTCTTTGGGAACTACGTCTGCGTGCATAGGGGTGTTCTATGTTCCATTTGGCTTGACATCTCTGCCCCCTGGGGGTTTATCCTTTCTCTGCCGCTGCTTGACGAATCCATAAATACCTGCTTTCCAATCATGATGCATCGTAGTTTGTATACTTGGAGATATGCTGAAGTATGCGCTCTACAGCTACACATACAGTGTGGTTGATATTATGGTGAAATTTCTATGTTTACCTAGGTAGGCATCTTTGGTTGCGTATTTCTCTAGGGATTCCAACAAGTATAAATCCCCAAATCGTGCCTTATGCAAGAGTGTTACTAGTGAAATGCAAACCGAGCGGCGAACTCGGCCAACATTAGCATCGGCGAATTGATAATATCCACCACAAAGCTCGGCATTCGTTATCATATCAGTTCCCCACACGGCCTTCCAAGGGATACAACTGCCCCTCACCTTGAATTTTCTCTAAACATCCTCTTTTATTTGACTTGGTATTCACATTTACCTTGGATAGCAATGGCACACTCTCACTCCCACGACGGCGGCATTGACCACTCCCACGATGACCCCTTCAACGGCCACGGCCATTCCCACGATATCCTCGATGGTCCAGGCTCCTACGTCAACCGTGAGATGCCTTTGATCGAAGGCCGAGACTGGAACGATCGTGCCTTCACTATTGGTATCGGCGGGTATGTATAGGGACCCCCATTCCATGCCAATGCATATCCCTTCGGATCCTCATCTATAGATGCACATAGTGACTAACATGTGAATGTATCTGAACAGACCCGTAGGATCCGGCAAGACAGCCCTGATGCTAGCGCTCTCTCGCGCCCTTAGAGACGAGTACAATATCGCCGCAGTGACGAACGACATCTTCACAAGGTGAGACGGAATTCCCCGACTCCACCTACCAACCCCATATCCAAGACAAGATTCATACCTACTATACCCCCATATTCATGCATACCTCCCTCAAAACTAACCACTCAAATAAAACAGGGAGGACGCCGAATTCCTAACCCGGCACAAAGCCCTAGCGCCGTCTCGCATCCGCGCCATCGAAACAGGCGGATGTCCGCACGCGGCAGTGCGCGAAGACATCAGCGCGAACCTTCTCGCGCTGCAGAAGCTGCAGAAGCAGTTCTCGACGGACCTGCTGCTTATCGAGTCCGGCGGTGATAACCTGGCTGCCAACTACTCGCGCGAGTTGGCGGATTTCATCATCTACGTGATTGATGTTGCGGGTGGTGATAAGGTGCCCCGTAAGGGTGGACCGGGAATCACGGGGTCTGATCTGCTTGTTGTGAACAAGATTGATCTTGCTGAGGCTGTGGGCGCGGATCTTGCTGTTATGGAGAGGGATGCGGCGAAGATGAGGGAGGGGGGTCCGACTGTGTTTGCGGTTGTTAAGCATGGGAAGGGGTTGGATCATATTGTTAATTTGATTATTAGTGCTTGGAAGGGGAGTGGTGCTTATGATGTTAGTTTGCAGAGGTGGAAGGATGGGGCTGTTAGGGGGGTCTGGCAGTATTGATGAGTAGATGGGGTTCTGTTCAGATGGAGTCCATTTAGACCGGATAACTCGAGATTTTGGATACACAACTTTTGGAAAAAAGAATATCAAGTGCAGTTGGAAGGTCAGGGTATTTATGAAGTTCAATATATTCAATGTGTTAAAAGTAGATGGTACACACGTTTAACTGCTTTTTCCCTCCGAATACATATTCCCCGAGAACGCCTGGAATGCAGCTGTCGCCAAATCTCCAATATGTCACAGAAGCCGCGTGTGGGCTGGGTATCTGGTTTGGGGTAGAGGTTGTTCCTCTACTGCTCCACAAGATGTCAAGCAAGAAACAAACTCAGTGATCTCATTTGGCGAACCGGGACAGAGCCGGTCCCAGATCCTGACGTTCCTGCTTGAGCTTGTCCTTCGTACGAGCAAGATACTCCTTGCGCAAAGTCTCGGCCTTGACGCGCTTCTCGTCGATGACATTCTTGCCACCCTTCTTGCGGAGGTACTTGCGCAGGGCACTGTTGCGACCACGACCCCGGTTCTTGATCTTCTCCATGTGATCCTCGGGCTTGTGGTCCGGGTTGCGCTGCTCCTGATACTTCTTGTCGCTGACAGTATCGAGCTTTCCAATGATGTTCGGGTCGAGCGAGATCATATCCGGCTGCAGCTTGGTGAGCAGCGAGTGAACCTCGTGCTCCTGGCGCTGTCGCACGTTCTCGTAAGGGTTAGCTTCCAGCGAGTCGAAGTTGGGCTCACCGGCGCCGGGAACGATGACGCTGGCGAATCCTTGGTCGTGTCCTACGCCAAGAATATCTTCGTATGGGCACCAGCGCACGTTCTCGATGCGCTGCCCGTCTCCGCCCCACGCCATGTAAGGGCTCTGCACTTTGCCTTGGTCGGCTTGGGCGGCGTCGAAAAGACCTCGCCATACGCTCATTTGGGTGCCCCAGCCGACTGCGGTCAGGCCGCGGTCACTGATCGCCACGGATGCGCCGGGCTGGTAGCATGAGTATGAATGCACCTCGCGGTACATGCGGATATCCCACACATTCATTTTTTGGTCTTGGCCTGTAGAGACCATGTAGTGGCCTGTGCGATCCATTGCCAGTGACCGGACAGGTCCCTGGTGCACGAGGGCCTTTACGAGGGGAGTCTGAGAGTTGGGTGACCAAAGGGTCACGGTTCCATTTTGGTGTCCGACATGGAGGATGGCATTCCATGGGTTCTGTGCGAGAGCGGTGGGTTTACCCAACCGTGTAGGTAGCTCCGCGACGGTTTGGCCGGTTGAGGTATCGGTATATTTGAGGTGGCCGCTCATTTGCTACATGAAGGACTGATTAGCGGGGGGGCTCTAGGGAACCAAAGAATCGAAGATACTCACAGCGCTTGCGAGGAGGAAATGATATGGGAGGAATTCTAGGAAGAGCGGTTCCAGGTGCTTGCTCAGACAATGAATCTCCGTTCCCTGGTGGTCGTAGATATAAGTGTGCTTCTTCTGCGCCACAGCGAAGTACTGGTTGTTATGCAGCCAGCGGGCATCCCGCACAGTCTCGTTCAACTGTAACTCGCAGCCCAGTTTGCCCTCGCGCCAATCCATCGTCGCAACATGTCCCTTCCGTCCCGCCAGCAGCAGGTCACGTCCGTTCCGAGAGTAGTCCATGCGGTAGGGGCCCATATCGGGAAGCTTCAATTCGAATCCTTTCTTTGCAGTCTCGATCCCGACGCTCTCCCGAATCTCATCCTGGCGAACTTTGTACGTCCGCTCGAGTTCACCCTCGGGTTCGAGGAATCCTTCCGTGTGCTCAAGCAAAATTTCTGCATCCTTGGCTTGAAGGATAGCCTCCTTGTGCTTGAATTCCTGCCTCTTGAGATTTGCGCGCAGCTTCTTGTCCCGCGCACTCTTCGCATTGGCACCTTTGCCTCGTCCGTAGGTTTGCTCGGCTGCTGCAAGTCTCATCTTCGCTTCCTGGTCGCCCTTGACGACAGCCATGTTGGAGGCTGAGTCGGCCATTTTCTGGCAATTTCTCGAGTTCGTTTGCAAATGAACTCAGGAAGATAAGAGGGCGGACGAGAAGCGTAGCTCCAAGAAAAAAAAGTGTTTTGCCCAAAATTTCGCCAAGATTTGCGCTCACCGCTCGCTTATCCTCCACTGGCGAATTTTGATTTCTTATCGTTGGCATTTTTTTTCCTACAGAGGCACTTTCGTTTTTTTCTGTGTTTTCGCCTTATAAATTGCTCTGTTTGTATATTTGCCGAGTTACCTCTGACTCGCTTCAATCTGGACTCCCTCCCTTTCCGATTCAAAGGCTCTAAAGCCAATATGGCGCCTGCCCAGACGGTGCACCACCACCGCTCCACAACTAAGGTTTCCCACAAGCCCTACAAGAGCAAGCATGCTTCCAAGAGCGCCTTGAAGGATAAGGCCAAAGGTATGATTTTTGAACTGCCTGAGTATGATAAACAATGAATTTTTAACGCTTATACCACTCTAGGCAAAATCGAAGGTGATGAGGGGGCCGGTCGTAAAACACCCCACCAACAGCTTAAGACGAAACTCGATCGCCGTAACACCGCCCGCCAAAAGCAGGCATTGAAGCACCAGGAAAGGTCCCAGGCTACCAGCATCTTCGCCGGCCAGAATGGTGCTCCCCGTCATGTCGCAATTGTGCCGTTGTCCCCCGATATTGACGCCGCCGCCGCTATTGCTTCTATCAATGAGAGTGTGGATGTATTGACTGATGTCTCGCCCGATGGACCTACTCGTGTGCGCATCGATCGATTCCGTCAAAGTGTGCAGTACGTGCCCGCCAAGTATGACTTGATGAGCGCTCTGGATGTTTGCCGTATGGCCGACTTTGTCATCTTGGTCATGTCGTCTGAAGTCGAGGTTGATGAGGAGGGCGAGATGCTGCTGCGCTCGATTCAAGGCCAGGGTATCTCGAATGTGTTGGCTGTCGTTCAAGGTCTCGACAGGATCGACCCCCCTAAGAAGCGCCCCCAGGTGGCTTCTTCGTTGAGGTCTTTCATTAACCACTTCTTCCCCGGCATTGAGAAGGTTATGTCTCTTGACTCGAGACAGGAATCTTCAAATACTATCCGATCCATCTGCACTGCTACTCCTAAGGGCATCCGCTGGCGTGACGATCGTAGCTGGATGTTTGTTGAGAATGTTCAGTGGCCAGAGTCCAACCTGGAAGTGGTTGACGACGTCGTCATCACCGGAGTAGTTCGTGGAAGAGGCTTGAAGGCAGACCGCATCGTTCATCTCCCTGGATGGGGTGATTTCCAGATTGACTCGATCACAGCTGCTCCGCTAACAAACACAAAGCCCAAGCGTGATGATGCAATGGCCGTTGACACGAACGAGACCACCCAAGTGTTGGATACTCCTTCTGAGGATCAGGATGACATGGCTACTGTTGCTCCCGAAGAGATTGAAATGGTAGATGATGACATGGTCTCCTTGGCTGAGACAGAGAAGAAGGGTGTTCTGTTGGATGACTATCATTACTTCTCGGATGACGACTCGCACATTCCGCCCGTACCTAAGAAGCTTCCCAAGGGTACCTCGAATTATCAGTCGGCCTGGTATCTCGAAGACGTCTCAGACTCCGGATCAGACCTGGAGGATGAGGACGAGCCCATGGAGATGGATACCGCTGGAGCACCCGAGGATGGCGTGTTCCCAGACCACCACGAAGCCATGACCGAGGGGGCTCCTTCAGAATATCCGCAGTCGGAGATGTTCCTCGACCGTTCCCCAGAAGATGAGGCCCAGGAGTTGGCCGACTACCGTGCGAGTCGCAAGACCGAGGCCGAAGAGGACTTGGAGTTCCCTGATGAAATTGAATTGCACCCCAACACGCTTGCCAGAGAACGTCTGGCCCGATTCCGTGGATTAAAAAACCTCAAGCTCAGCCACTGGGAAACATCCGAGGATCGTCCCTACGAGCCCGAGGATTGGCGCCGACTGCTGCAGTTTGCTGATGTCAAGGGTTCCAAGAATCGCATCATTCGAGAGGCTTTGGCCGGCGGCGTTAACCCTGGTGTCCGCGTGGATATTCACCTTCGCGCAGTTCCTTCCATTCTACGCAACAGCCCCAAGCCCACTTCGCTCTTCTCTTTGCTTCGCCACGAGCACAAGCATACTGTGGTCAACGTTAGCATGACCCTGAACTCCAGTTATGAGAAGCCCCTTAAGGCTAAGGAGCAGCTCGTCGTCCAGTGCGGTGCCCGCCGCATGGTCGTCAACCCCATCTTCTCCTCTGCTGATAACACGCCAAACAACGTTCACAAATACGACCGATTCTTGCATCCTGGTCGTAGTTGCATCGGATCCTGGATTGGACCCATGACCTGGGGCTCAGTTCCTATCCTTGTCTTCAAACAGAAGCAAGCCGAGGAGGAGGACGGTGATGAGGAGATGGAGACCGATGCCAAGGAGGCGCCAATTGCCCTGGACCAGCTGGAACTGATCGGTACTGGTACTGTTGTCGCACCCGATCAGAAGCGTGTGGTTGCCAAACGTGCCATTCTCACTGGTCACCCCTACAAGATCCACAAGAAGGTCGTTACCATCCGGTACATGTTCTTCAACGCGGAGGATGTTCAGTGGTTCAAGGCACTCCAGTTGTGGACCCGCCGTGGCCGCAGTGGATACTTCAAGGAAAGCCTGGGTACACACGGATACTTCAAGGCTACCTTTGATGCCAAGATCAACCCGCAAGACTCTGTGGGTGTCAGTTTGTACAAGCGCGTCTTCCCTCGCAAGGCCAAGGCTTTGGATGCGATTGCTGCGTAAGCTGTTGATGTCAATAGCACTGGCGAGGTGGATGATATGATACCATTTGACTGAACTGATTACATTATGAGGGTAGCTATACTGATTTTGAAGGGAGCTGCACCCAAAAAAAGTACATATAGACCTGACGCATCTTAAAATGATGAATTACGAATCTTCTGCACTTGGATTCCGTTTAACAGTAGTATCTGAAAGACCAGAATCGAAGATTTCCTATTCCTAGGTGAAGAGTGATGAAGATGCCAGCAAGGCCAGCCAAACCAAATCACTAGAACCAGTGGATGGTAGAATTGATCTGTTTTCATTTCCAGACCGGAAAAATTTCAAGATAAACAAACGAAGAAGCCAAAAACTTGAGAGTCAATATACTCTAGACATCACGCGCGGGGAATCAAGAAATCAATCGCCATTTACGAGAAGTCCTCCTCAGCTTCCTCAATGTTATTCTTGATTCGCAGAAGGAGGGTTGTCTTCCACTTGTCCAGCTTGCTGAGCTGGTCGAACTGGAAGAGCTTGTCGGCGAAGCCTTCCTGGTCACCACCCTCAACAGCCTGGGTCAAGTCCACGAGGAGTTGGTGCTCCCTTGTCGAACCAAAGGAAGGATCAAGTTCCCGGTATGATTCCAAAGCACGGTTAGTCTCAACAAGATCCTGTAAACAGATAATTAGTACTGTGTTTCCTATAAAGACTAAGACAGGCAACAACATACTTTTGTAGCAAGGTGGCAGATGCCTGCCTTCAGGAGATAATCCTTCACAGACCACTTCATCAGGTGGTTGTTAATAGAGCTCCGGCCGATGCGTTCGTAGTTGTTGATGGCCTTGTAGTAGTCACTCTCCAAGGCAGCCAGGTCCGCCACCTTGAGGTAGTGCTTGTTTGCAAGGCTGCATATGAAGTACATGTCAGCCGAGTTGTTTCCTGAAATTCACAGACATCAAACAGATAATGGGATACATACGCTTCAGCATTATCACCCTCGAACCACTCGGCAGCCTTCTCGTACGCTTCCAGCGCCTTCTTCATATCTCCAAGCTCCACCTCATACAATTCAGCCAGGTATTGCTGCTGCGTTGCCGCGCGGCGCAGGTTTCCTCGTAGTACATAGTGCTGAATGGCACTGGAAAGCACGCGGGCAGCATCCTCGGGGTCTGTCTTGCGGTAGACCTTGAACGCTTCCTGGAGATTATTGGCAGCGTCGTCGGGTTCGTTGAGGTTCTGGGTTTGGATGGAGGCAGCTTTCTCAAAAGCCTGACCGGCCTCCTTGTCTATTTGGAAACACGCGTCAGCCATCAGCATCAGGCTTAGCCACTGCAAGGCAACGGACTGGCTAGGCCGCGGGGTATCTCACTCATTTTCTGCACTCGGAACGCATTTGCAGCTTGGGTAAACAGATCTGCGGCATTTTCATACTTCTCTGCTCTTCCTCCGAACCAACTGAAGCCGCCAGTGGCACCGGACAGCGCTTTGTCGGCCTATATTATCGCAACAAGCGAGGTCTGGTCAGCTATGCGGACTATCGTCATTGCCCATCAAATAAGGCGGGGAAGCATGCGTACTTTTTGGAGCAGGACACGGGGATCTTGAGTCATCTTGAGTGTATGTGTCTGTATTTCCTGCGATAGGAGTAGTCCGCAGATATTGTAAAGTTGGAGTGTTGTGATCAAACGGGGTTGCTATCGATGAGAGCATCGATCGGCGGGCCCGTGGAGGCGGTGTCATTTATTTTCGGTATCCGCCTGAGCTCCCCGGTGATGACCTGCAACTTTGGTGACTTTTGACTATTTTTACATTGCATTGTTCCGATTACACTGTGCTTTTATCTCACCGACTAAGTTCGCTATAATTACCCATACAAAAGGTTCTCATTCTATCAGGGACTCTACAATGACCTCTCTTCGCACTGCTGCTTGGCTATCCAAGTCGCTGCGCCCAAGTCATTCCCGACTCAACACGACCTTCTCACGATTCTACTCTTCCGAAAAATCCGCCAGTGCGGACATCGAGTCCATGCTTGGCGCACCCAACTGGTCTGTCAGGTCGCTGCTCCCGAACCCAGCGTCAAAACCGCCACCATCAATCACGCCAAAACAACTCCATCATCTGTTGCGCATCTCGGCTCTTCCTCAACCTGCCAGTCAAGAAGAAGAGCAGTCAATGCTTGATACACTTGAGTCACAAATCCACTTTGTGAAGGAGATCCAACTTGTTGATACTACCGGCGTCGCGCCGCTGGCTAGAATTCGCGACGAGAGTCCCGCTGCCATGGAAGAGGAAACGATTGGAATCGAAAAACTCAGGGAGGCTCTGGCTAAGGAAAAGGTGTCCGGAAGACGGGGGAAAATCCAGCGTACTCCAGGTGAAAAAAATGATCGTCCGGATGGAACAGCTTGGGATGGGAATGCGCTCCGGTCCGCGACAAAGACGAAGGGGAAATATTTTGTCGTTGAAATCGGCAATTGAGCTATTCCATCAAGATTCTACAGCATGGGAATATTCGGGAGGCTTAAATATTCCATGAAGCGAAGCAGAGTGACATCGACATAGCTGTTTCTGCCTCAGGCGATTAGCGGAGTAAGCGGTCCCGATACCCGACTGACTATCGGGGGCCATGACAGCATCGCCCCTCTCCAACAACATTGGCTTCTGCCTGTTTGCTCCTGCAAAAATTTGTCAACTCCTTTTTCACCTTTATTCAGCGCCAATGTTCAAAAATTTGAAAGAAAAAAGTGGGGGCTTTTTCGAATCCAAGCAATCCAATGCTTCGGAAAGCGATCGCGGTCAAGATCTCTCATCGATCTTGGACCGGTCGCAGCGCGGTGACTTAACTGTCCTTGTCGCTGAGATAGCTGAGTCAATGCGGGTTAGGATTCTGGAGATCTATGAGCACACAAATCCAAAGGATGGCTCTCCCAATCGCCCCAGCCCACGTCCGTCTCCGGAGTCGGACCGCGATGAAGACACGCCACCCTTGCCCCCAAGACCGCAAGGTAACGGGGCTTCGAAAACGGTGGAAGTCCGCGGCAGGGCTCTAATAGCGAGCCGTCGAGCCCTCAAGTCAGAGTCACTGCCCTCTCCGCTTTCGAGGATTGGAGGGATTCCGTCCTTTTGCGGGTTGGCACGGTCGTCAATAAAGATGACGATAATCAGGGCAAAAAGGAGGGCCAAGAAGACCTGCAGAACGCTGCCAAGTCTGATGATCTTCCACTGGACGAGGATAAAGATAGGATTGCCAAATTACAAGAAATATACCATCCCGTGGAAACACCCTTGGCTAAACTTCCTAAAGCAACAAGACTGCTTATTCTTCACTCGCTTCTCCTTTTAGTGCTCAGCCTAGAGCACTACAGTGCTTACTCACGAGTCTTGATGTTGAATGTCGCGTCCAGTTTGAGCATAGATATCAACATGCTCAATCAAGATGAAGTTAGTGTCGCGCGCGGATTGCTACAGACAGCTCTGGCGCTCTCTGCAGACCAAGATACCAAAGAGCAACCAAAGAAAAAGGATGACATGAAGAAATGGAAAGTTGGCATTGCGTCTGTGGCTGGAGCCGCTTTGATTGGTCTCACTGGCGGACTTGCAGCTCCATTGGTAGCGGCGGGCCTGGGAACTGTCATGGGCGGATTGGGCCTTGGCGCTACCGCTGCTGCCGGGCTCCTGGGCACTTTGGCCGGAAGTGGCGTCGTTGTCGGAGGTCTGTTTGGCGCTTATGGTGGGCGTATGACTGGTCGCATGATGGAGAAGTATGCCCGTGAAGTGGACGACTTTGCATTTATACCGATCCGAGGAGAACGCCGCCGGAACGTGGAAGGTAAAGAGTCTGCTGAGCAAGATCATCGTTTACGAGTTACCATTGGTGTTACTGGCTGGGTCAAGGAGGAGTCGAACTTCGTGGTCCCATGGCGGGTGATTGGTGCCGACTCTGAGGTGTTCGGTCTCCGCTGGGAGATGGAGCCTTTAATGAACTTGGGCAACGCGATCTCCGCTCTTGTGACTAGCGCAGCATGGTCCGTGGCCGGGCGTGAAGTCTTGGCCCGTACTGTCTTCTCCACAATCATGAGCGCGGTGATGCTTCCTCTAGGTCTCATGAAAGTTGCTGGTGTCGTCGACAACCCGTTCAGCGTGGCCAAAGCCCGCGCTGACAAAGCGGGTGAGGTTCTCGCAGATGCCCTGATCAACAAAGTCCAGGGAGAACGACCCGTGACCTTGATGGGGTATTCTCTGGGATCTCGACTGATTTTTTTCCTGCCTCCAAAGTCTGGAAAGGAGAAATGCCTATGGACTGGTCGAGTCGGTCATTTTGATGGGGTCACCCACCCCTTCGGACACGGAGGACTGGCAAAAGATTCGCAGTGTTGTAAGCGGACGTGTTGTGAACGTGTTCTCTGAGAATGACTCTGTGCTCGCCTTCCTCTACCGAACAAGCAGCCTTCAACTCGGTGTCGCCGGATTGCAGCCAGTTGAAGGTATTCCCGGTGTTGAGAACCTGAACGTAAGCGATATGATCAGCGGCCACCTGCGGTACCAGTATCTGCTTGGCAGGATTCTCACCCTTACCGGGCTTCAGGACCTTGACCCCGGTGAGATTGAACGCGAAGAAGCTGCTCTTGCCGATGATGACAAGCGGCAGGAGAAGGAGCGGTTGGAGAATGAGCGCGAGGCCGGTGTTAAAGACCGGGAATCATCTGCCGCTCGTGATACGCTGAATAGCCAGGATGGCTTTGGGGAAGATGAACGCTTGCAGAAGAAGATCGAGGCGCAGACTCAGGAGAACATGGCCCACCGGATTGAAATGCTTGATATGGATGATAATGATTATTCGGCGCCTTTGAAGGAAGATTCCTCGAAGCATTCTGCCCTGTAACTGAGGGTCCAGGATCTATCACACAGCTATTCGGGCACATCTCTGAAATATTCCTCATTTAATACAACGAAGGTTATTGTCACCCGCCAACTATTGCAGTAAGAACAGGCTGAGCCTTTGATTCGTTGTCACAACTATAGGCATATGTACTGTAAACGCCGCCCGATTACCGAAGCCGACATATTTCTCATATACGCACACTGTAGCTATAGGCTTTACATAGCCAAGCACCCATTCTACCTTCTACGGTGTCTATGGAGATTAATGTCACCTCCTTTAGTGTAATCTAGATTTCTCGCCTATATGCCTCGTGCAGTTCGGACAATCGACTCCCCGACTTCCCTGATCCTGAGCTACTCGCTCATTTCATCACCGGAGTAATCTCGGTCTGGTGCACTCGGCTATATCTAGCCCGCTATGGCACCGCCTTCACCAACACACGTTCACCAACACACGTTCACCAACACACGTTCACCAACACCGGGTAGTGTGTTGGTGAAGGCGGTGCCACGATTAGTAGTGAAAATCCCTGGATGGTAGAACCCGAGATGTTGATTGGTAAAAGAGGGATCTCGCCTATCTAGTCTACCTATGTTGTATGAGTGGATGTCTGAGTAGTCACCTGAGCATCACAATAAGAGTAAGTCGACGGAGGTAGACGGTAAGATGGCACCAGATCGATTAGCGAAAGCAGTCCTTTTTTCACTTAAAAAGCTCAAGGTAGGGCGGCCAAGTCTCCCCCATATCGCCTTTGAACTGCCGAATAAAATAGGTTGCCCGCAGCAGATTCCATGAGTCCACGAACAAGCTTATGCTGGTCCTTAGTCAAAATGCTAGATTTCCGAAGGAAGATACATTCTTCGTGCATTTGATCCTCGACGTGCCGCATCATCTTGCGTGTCGAAATCTTTGCCTCGTCAACCGGAATTTTACGAGACCTTTGCAAAACATCGACTGCATTGACGATGATTCGTGCTTAGTTGGATTTCAGATCACGCGCTAGCTGACTCACGTGGTTTTCTCTCCTTTCCTATTTGATTACGTTAACTAATATTGTAATAATGACGTAACGCATCCAGCTCACGAGTACAAATTGCGAACGTGCCTCCATACCTTTTATACAAAAGTCGGAAAGCCAATCTAGACGAATGCAGAAACAATGCCGCAGAAAAAAGTCTACTCAAATGATCTTGGCATCGACCTCAACTCTGGAGATGAGACTGAGTGTTTCAAATGGTTTCTGGCATGTTTATTGTTTGGCAAGCCTATCCAACAGGAAATAGCGAAACGCGCATTTCTGGAACTTAGACAGGCTGGTATCACGTCACCAAATGCTGTGTTAGAGACCGGGTGGAATGGACTTGTGGAAATACTCGATAAGGCACATTACGTCCGGTACGATTTTTCCACCGCTACCAAATTGCTCGACATTTCGGAGGACATCAACAAAAAATACGGTGCCTTCGGCGCGCTATTGAAGCAGTGCAGTTCGACTACTCAACTTTCCGAACGATTACAGGAGCTGAAGGGTGTTGGGCCCAAGACAGCAGAAATCTTCCTTCGCGATATGACGCCTATACTCGAGAAGCAGTGGGGATACACCATATAGCAGACTCCCGAATGCAAGTTTCTATGTGAGATGGGCCTTGGATCTAGTCTTTGCTATTACTCTAAGATCAGCCGCCCAGCCGCGCCTTGTACGCGTTCGCGGCGCTCTTGTCCACCAGTCTCAGCGCATTAATGAGCTCCTCGACCTGGTCGTCCACCCACTACGGTAACGGAGCCTAGGCCGCGCCCAGCTCGGCAAGACCACGCTCGATCTGCGCCTCGATCGGCCCGCGTAACTGCTCAATGTCCTCGTTATAGAGGCACGAGGGGGAGAGGGTATGCTCGAAGTAAACCGGGTCAGCGATGCTGATCAGCGCCGCGAGCGCCGTCAGCCGCTCTGCGAAGGTGCCACGTTCCTGGGCTTCGCCCCGGCTGCTCGCGACGGACTCGGTGAGCAGCGCGAAGGTGTTGTCCAGGCTGTGCAGCCGATCGATCGACATATCCCGCCAGGGTGGCGCATCGGGATCTTCCGCCGCCGTGCAGACAGTTTCGTAACCGGTTGGCGAGGCCCAGCGGGCCAGTGCGGACAGCGCGAGGAATCGGTCGTACGCCCCGGCCGACTTATCGCCTAGAAGCGCCACCGCGTCGGGCTCCAGCCGCTTCCAGTCCCCTTCTAGCGCTGCGGCAATTTTCTAATATGAAATTATTCCCATATCCTCGGTATTGCGCCGTATCGGTGAGCAACGGCCAGCTGGCCGCTGGCATGTCCAGTTACACAACATATGAACCCCTGCACTACTAATCACATCTTGTCGTCTTCTTCCTTGGTTGATTGCAAAGCATGTTGTTTATAGGGACATCTCATTTATTATTCCTTTCCAGGCCCCTAAGAACAGTCTTATCTTAAATATTTCTCGCTCTCATCTTCTTACCTGTTTGACAGGCCTTCTACCCTATAGGTAGATTTCCCCTTACAGGAGTAACATTCTAAGAAGCCGCTACCTCTAGATTCCGTTTCGGAACTGTATTTCCTACCCTGCATGCTTTGTTCTCTAAATGTACTAGCCATTGGCAGTCGACGCGTTTATACGAGCTGTGATCGCTGCCCGTCCTGTAGGTATACGTAAGAATATTGCTGATCTGTACTACACTTCTTGCTATTAAAGTTCAATATCACATCCTTTATAATGAGTCATATATGTTCCCACTTTCAAGGATAAGAGTGCCTGTTCATAAGAGGACTTGAACGCTCTTTATTCATAAGGCCTTCTTTCTACTACTTTCTTCTAAGTATAACACAGAGTTCCCTCATATTCCTATCACTTTATTCAACATGAACCTTTCAGCGCTCTATTGCATGCTGTTTCTTACATCGTGTGCCAGCTGCGATTGGATCGATTCTGCAAAGCAAGCATGCCAGGCGAAAGAGAGAACTTTCAATGACAAAGATCTTCTTATTAAATCCCAATGTATCGTGAAGTGTGTGAAGGAGGGTGAGAAGGTGATTTACGAAAAACTCGCTGATGGAACAGAGTGTGAGAGTGTAAGTCTGCTCTCCTGATATATTGGAAGCTTGTTATTAATGAATTGAAGGTATATGCCAAAGTGGCTTCTGTTCATAGTTGGTAAAAGCTCTTCTATTGCACACTCCTATTTCATATACTGACTCTATTTCTAAATAGAAGGCCAATCTTATGAATTAGGGAAGGGAGTAAGGAATCAGAGCCACCAAGAATATAATAGTCCAGAATGGAGGTTCGGAGGGTTGAGACTAAGTTGACTTTTAGGGTTAGACACGAATACGGATTTTTCAATGTATATTCGTGTTCTAGTTGTTTTGGAAGCTTCTATTCGTACTATTTTGTAACTTTTTCAAACAGGAGAAGCCTGTTGAGGATTCGATCGATTACCGAAGATGCGGCTAGGATCCTCGAAGGGCCGCGTATCCCTGGCCTATTCTTATTTTTTACAGCTATCTCCACTTCTTCAATTCGTTTCAGGGCATCGGCGTGCGGAGCTTGCGGAGCGCGCGTCACCAGTCTGGGAGTTCGACATGGAGTTGGATTCTATATCACATGATTGGGCGAAACAGAAAAGCTACTTGACCCATTATAAGCCCCCTCTGTGGGTGAAGCTTAGATCGCGCACTAGGATTGGTGAGTAAATCTCTGATAAGGAAGGATTTTACCCGAATGCTATATTGCTAAGCATTGGATTTCGGAACTTGATACTAAAACAAATTGACTGTTATCTCCCAATTTTTAGTTCTTATATAGTTAGTTATGCTTTAAAGTGGAGTAGGAAGATATAGTAGGGCTCCGAAACTCAAAAAAAAAAAAAATCGATCCGTATTCTTCGAATTCTCAGCTAAAGGTAAAGCCAGTCCAACCTGTCAGTTTACAGAAGACGGAGCTGAGCCCTTAAGCAACATATGTGTGAGGATCTGAGGGGTGAAAACCGAAAAGATTACCAAAAAAAAAGATCTGAAAAGGATTTAGAAAAAAGTCTATTAGAAAGAAGAGCAGAAATATATCTTAGGTGTTATAAAAGGAAAAAAGGTATATCGGAGCAATCTCCTACTCCGTATACTTATATAACATATATCTTCTACAGAGAAAGGCAACTATCTATAGGGGGCCATCCGTCCTAGGCTAATAGAACTTAGCAGACATACCTGATTGTCGACGATCGGACCCTATACGAGATAGTTATAGCGAGGGAAACAGTGTATTAGACTCTAGAGAGGAAAAGGGAAGAGAGAGGAAGCTATCTACACTAACAACTAGAGGTCCTGGGCCCCGGGGTGTCACGTGATAATCACATGCTAATCACGTGACCCCCCCCGACACTTAAGCTAAAGCCTTCCTACTATAGCTTCCTAACCACGGACCTATATCTCTAGACTTAAACCCCGCCTAGACGTAGATCTACAGATCTATTATATAACTAGCCTAAAGGCAGTGGATTTATATCTCTGTCGGCCTGGGGACAACATAGGCCAGAAAACACTCTTCCTATATCTATGGAAGACCCACCGGCCCAATGCAGAATACTACACAAGAAGCGCCATGTCCAGCTTGACCTGCAACAGGAGCTTCAATTCTGGGGACAGATTTTCTGGGGACAGACTTTCTGCGGACAGAGTTTCCGGAGACAGAATGGGAGCTATCAATAGGAACTGCGGACCCGACTGTTTCTTTTAATAATAATTAGGACAGATCTATATACAGTATGGAAAAAGTGTCTCATCATGAACTACGCTGAAAAGATGCGAAGAACTATATCCTGATCCGTAAGTCTTTGTGATATTGGATCATATTACTGTATGGTCTACATTCTAACGTCTTAATTATTGTACTACGGCTTAATATAATTTTACTTTCGTTTCGTTTCCCTCTTCTTTTAGATTGTCAAGTTGACATACTATCATACGAAAGCTTTTAAGGGATATGGTAGACCCTGTCATGCACGTTTACTTCAATGCTTGATTCGATTTGCTTGTGTGGATATGCGTATTGACTAATGTGTTTGAGTTTCTAGGTGTGGAGTAATCCATATTTTTTTTTTATAGTTACTTCGTAAATGTAGTAACGAACGTATTCTATACCAATATATCAAGGCTCTTCCTCGCTTCCTTTATAGCTGCACTCCTAAGTACTTTCTCTCTTATCTAAAATCTCAAAGTTAGCCAACTGTTCTTAACCTACTAACAAAAACTAAGGGACATTTTAAGCTCACATTACTACTCTCGCACCCTAACACACTAACCTACCTCTTCTCCTTTAGATTTAGACTCGTCCCTTAAATACTATCGCTATTCCTATTTACACCCCCCGCCTCTATAACCGCACTAACAAACTTCTCCTATATCCCCCTCGCCTCCACTACTTTCTTATCCCCCTCCCTGATCTTCACCTACTATACCTCCGTTAACGCACTCCTAAATACCTCACTCGGCCCGAAATCTGTATTATATAGCTATAGGACTAGCGGTGTAATAGAGTGAGGCTTTACGATAGATTTAAAGGTCCGGAAATTTTCTAATACGACGAAGGTGATGAAATGGGAGGCGTCTTCCCACTCTATCGAAGAATTAGTATCAGACTAAGTTCGAATTTGCGCGAGCGCTGAGAGGAGGGAAAGGGATGGTAGTAGGACAGGGACGGAGGTGATGACAGTAAGAGAAAGGAAAGGAGGAAAGGGAAAGAAAAAGGGAAGGAAGAGGAAATGACGAACCAAGCCCAACACAAAGTCTGAAGTCCCCCGACATATCATTGCCATTCTCGAGGAGAATCTTCCCGAAGTATTTGGACTTAGGAGTGGTATATATATCAAGGATTGTGATGAGAAAGGGTGCGACCTCGGTGGTAAATATTGCTTCCGTTACGGGATCTGTCTTCAATGTTAGGACGACCAACTCGGTGAAGGGCATCTTTGCTGTTGTGTTTAATTGGGAAATTGAAGGATGAGAAATTGTATGAGAGATTGAAGAGCTTGGAATTGAACTTCTTATATATAATCTTCCCTCATCCACTTTCTCTCTCCCGCCTCATACTAATCATTCAAAAGCCCAAATGGCCACACTCACAGTGCGTCCCGAAATAAGTCATAGATTACGGCATCTAACAGAACCTCGGGCCGAAGCCGAAATCCACTCGCATTTATAATCAGGTAAGCTCTCATCGTTGAAAATTTTCGTGCCTTACTGTACAGGGTAGTTCCGGTAAACTTGGGGTTGCCCTATCTAATTGATGAGAAATCTGAGTAATCCGCAAACCTTACCCAGACCTTTTCTCCGTGAGAGTGGCGGTGGTGTGTGTCTGGTAAGTTTCTGAGGGGGTAGTATCAGAGAGCCAACTTGTGAAACGGCCCCGTGGCCCCCACCTGTCTCGTAATAATTCTCGATGGCTCCTTAGAATCGCTTATAAATGTGATTCTTTTGATGAGTGATCCAAAACCGTGCTGCGTGCTGATCTAGTAACAAGCTGGCATAGTAATAAGGAGCCGGGAATAAAACAGATCGACGGTAGTTTTTCGGCCTATCTGTTGTGATGAGTGATCATTTGATTTATCAGCCAAATACCGCATATAGTGGTGGTTTCGCCACGAAACGTCCCGAAGTCAGAAGCAGCTCCACGATCTTATAAAAATGCTAGTTGACCCCCTCTATTTCAAAGTTGATGATATCATGACCTCATCATAAGTCGATAAAGGCCTAGCAAAACCATCACAATTCAAAGCTCACATCTGTGTTTTGAGCAAGATGCGCGTCGGAATCTTCCCTGCTTCTGGGGCGCTTGGTACAAGCACATATACCAATCTTCTGTCTCAAGTTCCCAACAATCAAGTCACGCTCATCAACCGATATCCCGAGAAAGTGCCCAAGAAATATGTCGAAAACGGGGTCACTGTTCGCCAGGCTTCTTATGAATCCAGCGCTGAAGAGCTTGAAGCTGTCCTTGCTGGGGTCGATGTCCTCTTCTTGATATCCTTCCCCAGCTCCGTCCACCTATACAGGACCAAAGTTCAAACGAAGGCGCTCGATGCGGCACAAAAAGCTGGAGTCAAGCATATCTTCTATTCTTCTCTGGCCTTCGCATCAATCAATGCAGAATTTGCGAAGGCAGAAGTCATGGCAGCGCATCTCGACAGTGAAGCGCACCTGAAAGAACTTGCTCGTACCAACTCAGGACTCTCCTGGACGAGTATTCGCGAAGGACTTTACAGCGAGTCATTTCCGGTTTATGCTGGGTTGCAAGACTTCAAGAACCCACCGTCTACGATCAGAATTCCGCAAGAAGGAAATGGGTTTGGTGTTAGCTGGGCCAGGCAAGGTGAACTGGGAGAAGCGTCTGCACGCCTGATCGCTTCATATGCGAAATCCCCATCGGCATTTAAATACACCAACAAGATTGTTACCTTGTCTGGCCCAAAGTCCTGGACATGGGCCGAGACCGTGGAGGTTCTCTCGCGAGCAACAGGCAAGGACATCGACATCCAAGCAGTCAGCCTCGAGGAGTACAAAAATCTGCCACAGATCAAGTCATACTTCGGTACTGAGCAAATAAACACGTTGGACACTGCTTGGGAAGCCATTCGTGCTGGAGAGGCAGCTGGCGTGACGACAACTTTGGGAGAGATTCTCGGAAGGGACCCCGAGCCCTTTGAGAAGACTATCGAGGAGTTTGCCAAGAAGCAACGGTCTGAAGAGTAGTGTCGTATTATTATGCGCGAACTAGGAAACTTAATGGAATACTTAACATAAACAATGAGCTATCTATTTTTGATGAGTTTTATGACGTGGCCAAAAGATGTTTTCCTGATTTGGATCAAAGTCTGTGTAGTTTTATTTGTGAAATGAGGCATCTTGTTAGGTCTGCTCACGCTACCTCTGCCTGAGACCAAGAATTTCCTGGAAAGATTTATGACAGCTTCAACAAATCATGTAAATAAAGAGACTAGAGTCATCGACTCTGACTGCTATAATTCATCGTTCTAATCGGCATCCCACTGCTGAGCCTCAATGGATCAAGCTTCGATATCTGGGCGTACGTTGGTAGGTATTTACCACAGTATGCAACATTAAAAATATCCCCGGTTTGCTGCTTCCCACGGAATGCAAGGATATACGGGAGAAAAATTACGTTAGAGACGGTCCTCGGCAGATGAATAAGATAACCACGTATGCATACCCATTCACATACTTACAGCCTGTATTCTCAGCTATGTGCACGTAATGGGAACGGCAGTGCATTCCTTGGCTTTAAATCATGCGTTGCAATACTTGCGTAAATGGCCCGCTTTTTTGGTGACCTCTCGCAGTCAAGATGGGAACAGGAACGTGTACCGTTTGGCCGTAACGAGTCACCCGTCGCTGCGGTCTTGTGCGTAAACGCATTAGGCAGTAGCGTCAGAGAGGCCCGTCCTCGCTCCCTTGTCGGGAGGAAATGTGTCTATATATTGCAAGGCTGGCTTCTATATATAGAGGGGGGTGGGAGGGACAAAGTCGAGTATCGACTGCGTGAGAGATATCGAGCTTCCACCAGAGGTAAGCAACTGACTCTTGCGAGGCAGTTGTAGGAAGAAGATGCCTACCGTATTGTCGGTGCGGTATCATGTGAGGCGGCGTGGGCAGCGTGAGGCAACCCCAATAAAACCAATAAAACTTCTCCCTTTAAATCGTGGCCACCATCAACAAAGTTCATTAAATCTCACGACAGCGACTAAAATCTCGCCGCCATCACTGCGCAGAGTACTAGCATCCGTCGCGAGTAAACATGCAGCAATCCCGTCCTCTCTTGGCAGTCAATTAGTACGTCACCAATGATTTCTGATAGAGACTGGGGAGTACGGCAAGACTATCCTTCGAGTGTCCAACTCCAGTCCTCCAGAATTAGGGGCTTTCTAGAATACACAATGATCGATCGTGCCCTGGTTTTGCCCTTGTGATGTGGTTTTGGATAGGGGACAGCAGTAGTCAGCGGTACACAATGAGGGATTGCCCAGACCAGGTACAGGATATTATTTTCGCTGAAAGCCGGTTGGCGTATGTAGTGTGGCCCCAGCTCCTGCAGACACCTCTACGTGGTGTTGGGGACTAGTATTCTTGCAGATGCTTTCTCTGCAAGGGGAAGCTAAAACCTGCCCAAAAGAGCCGATGGAAAATGGAGTTGTGGTGGTGGGGAAATAGTTGCGGTGGATCTGCCATGAGTCCCGGCTGAGGCGAATTGGGCAGGACGATGGGAACGATTTGGGGGACGATTGAGGGGACGATTGAGGGGACGATTGGGACGATTACGAAACACTAGTCGGTCCCGTGACCTAAAATGCAATGCCGGCCATTGGGCAAGCGGTATTACAACTGCGTACAATCCTGTCGGAATCCAGGATACTGAAGCTTAATTGGGTTTAGATTAGTGCCTTAGTTACAAATTGCCAGATAAGGTTTATTGCGAGCATCTGCGGGAGGTATGGCCTGGAAAAGATCGAGGAGAGCTTTAGAAATGTTGGAGAGAAGAGTGAGTGTCGAGAAATATAACTGGGGGCAATGGGCAGTATGGCGGATTGAGGCGAATGCCATTTTGTAACCTAATAAATAGGGAAACATTGTAAGGGAAACATTGTTTTCGGGGTAACACACTGCCACTGAGATAGGGCGTGTGGCAATCACGAATCGATCAGCTTCGAATGCCCCTCGATGGTTTCTGGGATAGTTAGAATGAAGCCTTCATTTATATAACAGAGAACCCAGCGTCAGTGCCACTGTGGCCCGAAATCTTCGCACAAGCCTCGTCTAGGCTGTGTGAGCAACGTTCAGTTTGTCGCCGTATCTGTAAGCGCACTTTGTTCGGGTCACTCTAATCAAAAGCCATCATATTTAGGTCGCTGTTCGGCTTTTCTCTAGGTTGACCGACAATAACATGTTAATAAAGTGAATGCAATAGTGTGGAAGTACCAGAACCCAATCCGCGCGCATTGTGGTAGGTAGGGAACCAAAATCCTACACAAAGGAACGGGCAGTTTGGGACAAAAAAACAATGCCCAAGTATGGAAGCGCGTCCCATGATACCGATTTTCGAGTCTTTGCTCCAGAATTTCTAATAATAGTTGTGAGATTGACGATATTGAATGAAAGCCTTTTAAATCCAAAACGGAGAAGACCGTAGCAACAAATGATAATCATTCTAGATATGTTACATTGAATAGAGAAGAATCCACAACGGCATACTGCATTTATCTCTCCTCATGGTTTCGGAATGTAGTTTCATACTCGGTAACTACGGATGGACGGTACTGGCACGCGCACCTCCCGTTCGCCATCCTCGCCCCAGTACCTGGTTTATTGTTGCCTTGTTAGGACTGGCCTATCTTGGCTTAGAAAATCCAGGTGTTACGCGGTTGGTTGGCACGCAATGACTGTCTCCAACGACCATCTACTCATCGCCCTCCTATACCATTTAACTAATTTTGAAATTATCCCCTTCTCCTCCTCCGACATGATTCTTTGACATATGTGGCATTTAGTACAAGAAACAAGAGAAGGTATTTGGTGGAAATCCCACCCATCCAGAAGCATATAGGTTTTTCTTGTTACACAGACATGTACGTTGGTTTCACAAGAATAAGTTATGATGTCAGGAGTGGCAATACTTATCCAGTGTATCGTCTCTTTCTCGTCGTTATGCTACTATAAAAATCGCATTGTCCGCCGCCTTTGAGGTACCAGAAGGTGCTGTCTTAACTCTTTGGATGACCTAGTATGTCTTCAACCAAGGACCTTACCCATTCACTGTCTCAGATGGTGTCGTCGGGCTCTCCATCGGCTGATGCAAACTCGCCTACATTATTCTTGGAGAGCTACGCCTCCGGGACCTCGCAAGGGAACCATAGAGTTCCAGAACGAACAATCAACGAACACACAGTCCAGTTGCCCGATCTCTTTTCTTCATTAATGGCCATTAAGCCAGCTGTGAACCCAAATTATCATGAGGTAAAGGCTAAGGGTAATTCCTGGGTGATTAAGTATGTGTCTATACGAAAGTTTCTTGTCATAAATTTACTCATTTTGGGCTAGGAATTTTCATGTGAACGACGATTGGGCGGCCCGGTTTTCCATGATAGAATTTCCCTATATGTGCTCTATGTGGGCACCCTACTGTGACGAGGACCATCTTCAACTGGTCGTCGACTGGAATAATTGGGTTCGTGCCTACATCTATTATCTAATAAAGTACGCTTCTAACTTGGCAGCTGCAGGTTTTCATTTTTGATGACGGTTAGTGGATTGTTCAAATATCAATGAAGATAAAGTGAATTTGACAACGTTACTAGAATTCGACGAAGGTCGCCTCAGCAAAGATCCTGTTGCTGCACAGATGGAACTCGATAAGTTCCTGGCAATTATGGACAGCTCTCGACCGTCGAGATCCCTGGAAGAAGATCCCCTTGGGTACCTGTTCCAGACAATTTGGGACCGTGTGAAAATGGTACGTTGCGACTCCTTTATCCCATCAACGTACAAGCTAATTAGAACATATCAGTGGTCGCCTCAAGGTAAGACTGGCCGAGGCATACCTAGAATAATTAGAACCCCGTTCCCTCCAATAGTCATGATGGGTTCCATCGCTGACATAGCAGCAGCAATGCAACAACGTGTGAGGGACGTGCATCGGTATTACTTTGACGGATTACTGCGACAGGTCCGGGATGCCTATGATCAACGCGTTCTTACACAGGATACCCAGGAACACATACTCAACCGGAGGAGAACTGTCGCCGTGTACCCGACGATAGTGATATGCGAGTGCGTAACTTGGATTACCACCCCCATGCGCTAAGCGAGCAAATATATTGATTTCATCTCCCAGGGTTGCTCTTGGCATTCAGCTTCCGCAGGAATTCATCGATCATCCATGTTATGAGCAGTTAGTCCACATCTCCACGGAAATTGTCATCTTGTAAGTGAAGGCTTGAAAATAACCGGGGTTAAGAAGAGGGGGGGGGGGTTATAACGAAACTTTCTGATGGCATCGCAGGGACAATGATATTCTCTCCTACAAGAAGGACAGAGTAAGCTAAGATAAGAGTACATTTTGTACTATATATTCGTATACTTACACTTCATTTAGGAGCAAGGAGTGGACCAGAACCTCATCATGTTGCTCAAAGAGCAGGGCCTCTTTATGCAACAAGCGGTGGATGAAATCGGCCATTTGCTTAATGTTCGCTACAAGCGATGGTACGCTGCACTGGCTAACATGCCTATACTGGGGGAGAAGTCCGATCGACAAGTGCTCAAATTTGTTGAACTCTGTCAGAACGTTGCTGTCGGGAGCCTTTACTGGAGGTAGGCTGGTTCGCTAAACACCAATCCCGTCTTCCGAAATGCTAACTGCGAGAGTAGTTTCAGGACCGGTCGCTACTCGGGACTTGACGACGCCTACAACAATCGACTCTTGCGTATTGATTAGGGATTAGGATAAAAGGAGGGTCTTCGAGGTAGCACTTATGTTAGTTTTAGTGAGGAACAAGGGTGGGCTGGTCAAGGCAGAGATAAGCGTCTAACAAAGCAACATTCTATCACGTGGGTAAAGATCTCGATGCAGATACGTGAATCTTAGCATCAGGTTGGTGATATTAAGTCGTGCAAGAACGTGCTTTCGGAAACACTGTAGCAGCGCTACATCTCCTCCACAGTCAGACCTGCGTTTCGGAAATGTCCCTGTGCGCTTTCCTTCCTTGCACCAACCACGTCAACACACCATTCGAGGAAATTATCGAATCCTTGTGCCGGATTTTCTTCGTATAAATGCCATTTTCTGGGGATGAAAGCTTTTTAGCTCAGCAAAGAACTCCTCAATGGGATTCAGGTCGGGAGAGTAGGGAGGGAGATAGACCAGTTTCACCCTGGCTTCTGAACACATCTGCTCGATCCGTTGGGAGTGATGAAATGATGCGTTGTCCATCACTAACACGGACTTCGGCTCAGGCCATTTCCCGGAGTGCTGAAGAAGTTGCTCAATGAAATCCTCGAAGACGGACGCGTCAGTCGAGCCTTCGAATACTCGAGACAAAACGATGCCATCTTGGGCATATGCAGGTAGGATGTGATATCGCTGGTCACGATGGAACTTTGATACTTGGACTGGTGCGGTACCTAGTGGAGACCAACCTGTCCGCCTGAAGCCTATCCTTTTGTCACATCCACAATGGTGGCCGTGATCCTTCAGTTTAAAGCATTGTATAATTTTCCTAGGAAGACAAGTTATCAGTGGATTCTCTCGCAGGGATCTCACTGAGAATCGGCCACACACGTTGGGTTGGCGTTTCTGCAACCCTTAACCGCCACGATACGTTGTTTTGGGCCTTCCACTGAGACTGCCAATTTTCTCGAGGTTCCTGTGGTAGGCGGCCAGGTATATGGCGGTCTAGAACCACCGCGCTGATCTATGCCAGATTTGGAAGAGTTGGCCGTGGCGGTTATGGTTCGTTGCGTCACCGGGTATATTTTTTAGGCTCTCGCGCCTAGAGGATGGAGTCTGAGATCGCGGTTCTGAATAGCCACACTTGGACCTCGGTCTTGAAGCAAGGCTATGTGATGCTACCAAGGCTAATTAAACCCAGGTTCTCCCCTGCCCGCTTGGATAACTTTCTGCGTGAGAGTTCTCATTTTCTGTTGTGCGAACACTACGTCAGTGAGTGTACCCTACTACGGTCAGGTGTGGACTTTATTCTTTACCACTTTGATGACAATGCTCTCGTGCAACCATGTTTCTACTCTGGGGCTTTGTTGTTCAAAGGGTCGAACATTATACGGGGCATTATATACCCCTTGCTCGTGTATATACTCTCGTCCAGATCTTCCGAATCAAGGGACTTCCTGGGTCGCTCGAAATCAGTTTCACCGCTTCACTCTCATAGATTCTTTTTCTAACCCTCTCGCGAAGCACGCTATTACAGTTAGCAAACCCTGACACCTTTTCTTGGCAATACCCAGATACATTCGTAAATAACAACATAAAAATAGGTGCAGTATTAGGCTTGTATGGTCAGTTTGGTGTCTAGAACAAACTTCTGCAAACATGCAAAACAAGAGGGGCGCCTCGCCTGGTCAGGCTGTCAAGCCAGATCTTATATTCTCTCCGTTCAACCTCTCATCATACATAGGGAGGGACCGCTATTGATGAGCGAAGTTTATAGAGACTTGTATCGGTGGGATGAACACTTTTCTATGCTTCGTGCAACAATGCTGGCCTTCTGATTGGGGACAAGTATCCGTTGAACCTAGAGGCAATATTGTGCTGACGTTGGATTCATTAGAGCTTCGGAGCAAGGAATGGCTACTAACTCATATTGCAACGGCAACGACTTCCAAACCTTCTATGGCCTGGACGTCTCGGACCAGGGTTCGCAATATGCCTCTACCCCCGGGTATTTCGGTTGCGCACCTGCCTCGAGATAATGCCTCAGTCCTTCATTGCACCAGTACACCCAGAACGACCTCGGATAATTGCCCCAACATCACGCGGAAAAGCCCCAGACTACTCCAGCTCTCCGAGTGGGACGATGAAATATCATGACGAGCTCCCAGCAAGCTACATCCGGTATATGATAGAGTGGAAAGTCACGGTGAACAAACTGGTCATATCGCGGGACAGGGAAGAGTGTCTCCCTCGTTTCCTGTCCCTATCGGTGGTTAAACTATCTAAGATCTAAATTCATGGACGCGTTTTGGATGGGGTGGCGGGTCGCTTGTGAAATATGTTAATTGACGAGCCTGAATTTTTTAAGGTTTTAGGCTCGGCCGACCAGTAGTCTCGGAGGCGAAAAGTCAAATCAAGCATGGATCGCAGCTATTGGGCGTGGAATCTTCGCCCCGCTCCGTCCACATCGTCCCCAGACAGCACTTTTAGCCGACGCTCAGACCACCTAGCCGCCAAAATATCATTACACCAAGCGCCACGTCCACACCGTGAGCAACGTCGATCGGGATCGCATGCGAGCGTAGCGACGTCGAAACACTTTTATTTTAGTCCCCTTCTCTCCTCTCCTCTATCCCCTCTATGCCTGGCCCTAAGTCTCGCAAAAGAATGAAGTCCCACTATCTCCGTCACCTGCCAGCCCTTCCAATGTCATGACTTCATTGATCAACTCGAAAACCGCTGGAAACGAAGTACAATCCCATGTCTTTGCGGTATTCGCGGCCATCGCTTGGTACAATGCGATTGAGCTGATCGTCCTCTGCTTCGTTTCTTTTAAGCGCCGACGCGGGATATACTTCTGGAGTTTGCTCGTTTCATCCACCAGCATTGTTCCGCTCTGTCTCGGTTATGTCCTACTGTTCTTCTCAACGGGCGTCTCGCCCTACATCTGCGTGACCCTGGTCGTTTTCGGCTGGGTTCCCATGGTGACTGGGCAGTCAGTAGTCCTGTGGTCAAGACTTCATCTCGTGCTCCAGAACCCAAACATCCTCTCGAGGGTGCTGTGGATGATAATCGTCGATGCCATCATCTTCCACATCCCTATCATTGTTCTATTGTATGGGACAGTGGCAGTTCCAGATAGCGCCTGGTCGCGCGGTTATAGTGTGATGGAACGTATCCAGCTAGTGGGTTTTTGCCTGCAGGAACTGGTCATCTCAGCAATATATGTATGGAATACCTTGCAGATATTGCGACTAAGGCCGCAGGGCCGCCCGGACGCCATTCTTCATCAACTTCTCATCATCAATATCCTCATCCTCACTCTTGACGTCGCCGTCGTCGTCATCGAGTACGTCGGCTATTATTCCATGCAGGTCATGTTCAAGCCAGTCGCCTACAGCATCAAACTCAAGCTGGAATACGCCATCTTAGGAAAACTGATCGATATTTCTCGCAGAGAGTACAACTGTCAGGAATTGCCCTCCAGTGCCCGTGAGGATACTGCTATAAACACGGCCAAAAGTTAGGCCCTCGCAGCTCCTACGGCCGCTAATGCTATCAAGAAAGCACGTAATGGAACAGGATCCACAACGCCTGTGCCTCTCGTTCTTCGACCAGTGCAGCCAATAGAGGAGCCGACAGCGAAGTCGCAAGTGTCCATTACAATGAATGTGTCCGCGGCAGAGCAAGGACAAGAGGAAACTGGGCACTGGCACCAAAGAGTCCACGCCAGCTCTAAATCCCTCAATCAGCTCCACTAAAGCGTCTACTGGGGCCAATGCAGTACTTGCGGGGCAGCGCATCGCCATTAAAGCGTCGGTCATCACCAAAATAGTCTCGTTGGCTCGCTCAGTTTGACAAGACTCTCACAATCATCACTTCAGAGAAGGTAAGGACACCTGACATGTTGCATCCGGATAATCGACTGACTTCACATAGCGAATGTTGCCGTTCCGTCACGAGCATACCCCGTCGGCTATCGATGCCCGTCGGCTTTCGTTTGAGTGTAAGAGGCCAAAGGAGTCTTCTTCATTCCCCTTTTTTTCTTGTTTGCGGGAATGAGACCTGGCGCATATCGCAACCCGCTTAGTCGCAGATTTTCAATAAGGCATAGAAGAGCAGTTCTTGAATAGCCGAGGGTCCTTCCCGACTCTGAACTGTATTGTGGCTGTCTTCATGGGAGACTCACGGTCTGATTACCCCTGACTGTTGGGATTGTTGAAGCAAGAGGTTTAAACCTTAGATACGACCAAGGGTGAAGTTAAAAGTGTCCAGTAATTTTCAAGACATTTGGCTGCTTCCCTAGATAATCGGAGAAGTTTTCAAGGCTAGGGTGTCAATGTATGATATCACTGGCAGGTAATGGAGAATGGGAAGACAATCTGAAGTCTCGCTATTCGTACGCTTCCTCAAAAATCCAAACCCGTTTGCCGTCAAAAGCCGGCAGACGCAGTTGGCGGTTATTGCAGAAGAACATGCTGGTTTGGTGCTGGTGGTTGGTCACGGGGAAGAAGCGGAGACAGGGGGAAACGCGGGGAGAAGGGATCCTCAGCCGATGCGAGTCTGGAGTCTGGCCAGGATGTGTGGAGGTGCTCAGTTAAATATCCCCTGAGGGCTCTCCAGAGAGAGCTATTCAAGCTCCTCTTTCCATACAGGCATGGCCAAGCCAGATTTCGATCACGATGAGATGGCGAAGGCCAACGAGGCGATCAATGAGTTTCTTCCGCATGTGCCCCTGACCGAGGAGGAGAGCAGACGCATCTGCCACAAGACCGATCGTACCATTCTCGTCGTGCTCGTTTGGGTCTATTTTCTGCAGATTCTTGTGGGGAAACAGAGAGCACTTAAGCAGAATAACCTTATATCTATACTAGTGGGTTCTAATATATCGATAATAGAATTTTTAAATTCGTATATAACCAACCTTAGGAATGTGCTCAAGTGTCGCGGCATACTAAACTCGCGTTTCAACTTTAACTTCATATACCGTTAGGAAGCCCTAACTAAGGGCAGACACTTTCTGAAAACGTAGAGGCGATGCGATAATAAAGTGGTTGTCAACCTTTACCTAGGCAGCAAGTCGCTTTCGTGACCCAACATTTGTGTAATCAAACAAGGAGTCAACATTGAGTGATGCCCAGAGACAATTAGACCTTTCGGGAACTTGAAGTCGCTACGTAGCTTAGCGTGCTCGAGGTCAGTAGAGTCTTGCCACAGTCAATGCGGCCTTCGCGGCAATGTTTGCGAGGGAAAGGGGGTTGGAGAGGGCTGGGGAGTCTTAGAGTGGATTTGGTACACCATGGATTGGTGAGCTTAGAAGCTTGATGAAAAGGTTTGTTAGGGTTGGAGCAGTGGTCTTGAGAGTAGGTATGTGAGATAGAGCAGATCGTGGGACGGAAGGTCTACAGCAATAAATATTGAGAAGAAGAAACGGATATATAATGAAGAATAGAAGTCTAACAATCTACTTGATACCCCCGATCAACTTTTCATTTCCTAAAGGTCTTTCATTTTCTGTATCGTCTCATATATAAAGCCGCGCCGGACTCGGCTCAACAACCTCCGCCGAGGTAAACGAGCAATGACATACCCTCCTCTCCAAAGAACCCATCTCTATTTCCTCCAAAAGACAATCCCGGGCATTCCAATTTCTATCTCCACCACGGCTCGCATGATCTGCTATCCCATAATCATCATCATCATTTGCAGACCCCGACGTCCCCAATTCAGAGAAGACCTCACCCCACTGTATAGGTTTCATGGAATGATTTCCCTCTGTTCCCGGATGACAGGCAGCACCGATTGCAGCACTACAATACCCAATAATTGGCATGTGTGATCTGAACCTCCTAGCCCCCAACACTGCAGCAATGAAAAGAAGGCCAACACCAAGAATGATAGCAAAAATAATTGCCACAGGCGAAAACCCACACGTGATAATCTCATTGCTCCACCCATCCATACTAACCCCAATTATCTCAACGTAGAAAAAACTCTGCGAAACAAGCCAGTGGAGCATCGCAGAGGTAGCTAGTAGCGGGAGGGAGTACCGATAGGGGAGAGTAAGGTAGTATGTTGAGCGTTGGCGGCCACGAGGCCACGAGACGCGGAGGTATTTTCGGTTCATCGAGTAGGAGTCGTATTCGACGGCCGCGAGCATGCATGTTAGACATGTGTTGTAGGTAAAGTAGGCGCACGAGAGGAGTAGTTGGGGTGTGTTGGAGAGGAGGATGAGGGCTAGGACATTGGGGAATGTGCGGCCGATGTTTATTCCCGTTATTATTGTCCCTGAGCGGGGCTGGCCGAGGCCCTGAGTCCAGATTGAGGATGCATATTTCGTTGTGACGTTTTTAATGCCCAGGGAAAGGAGGTAGCTCACTGGGATTAGGATTAGGACAAAGCTAGTTAAGTAAGTCAATCTGTTAAAAACTGGACTTCTAGTATGATGAAATGGCGACTTACATGATGAGTGTGCCGAGCCAGCGGGTTTTGCTGACGGCTTGTGCCCAGCGCTTCCGCGGTGGGAGATGTTGGGGTGTGACAGGGGGAATTTCTGTGGGAGGAATGCGGCTGTATACCAGACTGGTTTTATGCCAGCCTTGAGTGCCCTTTTTGACTGCGTCCTTTGAGAGTAGACCTGCGGATTCAGTGGCAGGGTCCGGACGGGTGAGGAAGGAGGCGATTGCATCTCCGATGTTAAGAAACACTTCCTCTCTGTCATCTCGCGCGGCCAGAACCATGCAGACTAGTTTGATGGCGTTGCAAAAGATAACGACTAGGCAGACTGGCGGGAGGAAGACAAGCTGACAGGACTCCTCGGCCGGGACGCTCAGACAATGGTCCACTGTAAATGTCGGCAGCTGCATCTCCATGGTTGCCGTTGCCGCGGTGCATTCAATCTTGCTTTCTGACTCCGTGTCTGCTCTCTTCCGCGGGTGAAATCCATCGAGATCATCCATCAGTTGCAGCGGGAACCAACGGTAGGCTTCGACGGCCCAGTCATCCATGTTGTCCCGCAACGTGCTGGGATCGCAGCTGGGCAAGGAGCTGCACATCCACTGGTAGACAGTGGTATATGGGGAGGTAAAATCCGAAGCGCTATTGCCCCTTCCCACGTATACCAGCGGCAAGTCGCTGGGCAGCGATATATTGGTCATCACAAGAACTGCTTTCTGTCCTAACAAGTAGTCCTGGGCGAGCCTGTCGATGCAGTCCTTTTTGTTCAAGCGCTCGTAGCGCTCATCGCGGATGACGTGCTGTAGTTCGGACGCATTCATGCCAGTGTATTCGTCAAAGCACGCCCCGTAGCCTAGCTTGAGATGAGTGGACTCGAGGCTCTCCAGAGCCCGGATGTCGTGAAACACAGAGACGCCGTATTCCTGCGGTTGCATTGAATAGTATGCTGCCGAGTTATAACTAGGCGAAGTCAGAATAAGTTACAGAACTCCGGAGATGTTGAGACCATACATAAGATGGATTGGAAACGAGGTAGCAAGCAGAACAATACCCAACCACCTTCTCCTGGCCGGTGCACGCAAAACCAGATGCGCAATATCCGGAATACCAATGGCCAGCCAAGCGCGCTTTCCATGCGCCTCGTCCACCTCCGAGCGCGACGGGGCGGCCAGACATTGCATACAATAGTTGCTGGCTCCGAGCATAATTGTGCTCAAAATATTGATAACCAGGTGAATGCCCGTTGCCGAGTTCTTGGCCACCGAGCATTTGCCCTGGTAGACGGGCGCGTATCCGAACTCCCCAGAGCCATACTTGGAGTGTGCGAGTACAACGGCAATTATAGTGAGGATGATGTTCGCCACAAGGACCCCGGACACAAACCAGATGCAGTAGAGAATCCCCTTGGTCCATTCCCGACCGGTCCTTTTTCCCTCTTCGCCTTCATCGTCGCTTGCAATTGCAACCTGCTCAATGGCAGAATGCTTGGACGATGGTAGGAGGTTCCACAAATTTGGTTTCCACAACATGCCTCTCTTCTATTTCTGCTTCTTTTTGTGTCGAGAAGAAATCTTTGTGTTTGAACCGGCCCCAATTCGCCCCGCCCGAGTATGCTCATTTCATATTTGCAAGGTGGCTGTGAAATTGATCAGCGGTCGACACATTCGGCCCCCACACTAGCCTATTAAGCCAGGAAGCCTGCATCACTCCACCTCGTAAATCTTAAGCCAATCACTGCACCGCTCAAACTGCCCGTACCGCTAGCAGGGCTTTTGACAGCCTCATCGGGGACCGGGGTAGCGTGTACCACATTGAGTCGGCTGTTTCATACTCCGTCTTGGCCAGCATGGGCCTAAAACAAGGTAACAACTCGTAGCCCTCAATAACCACGAAAGCGGGAAGGCGAAGCATCTTATAGTAAAATGGACTAGGCAAAAAGGGAGGCGTCTTAGATTTAGCTAATAAGGAGCCATTTTCGTCGTTTTGGTTAGTGGAAACGAGGGGAACAACTATATAAGTCGTAACATCAGGGGCAGTGTTATAGGGTAGTGGTCAAGGTCTAGACGCCTAAAGTTACGGGAAAGGCAGCTGTTTCTAGCTTCAAAGTCATTTTCGGCGATCCTATAGGTCCTTATATTCTATTTGTAGACATGATTAATGTCCTTTGGCTTCTCTCGCAAAATATACATAAACCAGATTCCAATATTCCAATATTCTGAACTCGACTATGAATCCTTGCGCGTGGATATGATATTGCTCCAGGGCTTCCACCAAAAACGAACTGAACCTAAAGACCACACATATGCTGTTTACCTTCGATATTCACTGATAAATTCACCAACAGATCCAATCTTGAAACCCTTCAATCTCCCAGATCATACGGTGTATAGCTGACCATCTAATTTCCTCGGCCCTCGTCGACCTAACCACCTTGAATAGGCGAGGAATTTTCCAAACAGGTCTTTACCCGGCCGCCAGAATCTCAAAAGACAGGTTTGAACATCGCTGAGTTGTGGAATGCCACTTGGAAACCTCTCCGGCCACATTTCCGAGTCCCATGTCGTATATATCGTTGAATCGTCAAATCTCCCAAGTCCACCGTACAAATTTGACCTTGGCGAACAGATCGCGTGGTGTAGTAGAATAAGAACAACGTATCTCGTACTCAATCGATCGAGCAAGAGATCTATGTCCGTGATAACCTGGGGATAGGCAGATAATTGCTTTTCGAGTTGTGCCTCATATACCGATTCCCAGCTTCTCCCGTCTTCGAACCAGTTCTTGTATCGTTCAAGACGAAGGAAACGGGCAGTTATGCCCGCTAGCTCGTCCATTCTAGTCTCTAAGAACAAGTCGGTTTCAATGAGTGCGCTTTCAATCTCGCGGACCGCTGTGTCCTTGGTCATGGAGAGAAGCGGTTCAAGTCTGTGCTCGATCCCTTTTTGATCGAATAAAGAAAAGAGACATCGGCGTAAGATGTCGAACTCTTCATCTGACATCGCGGGTACGTTTGTAGGATCTTCAACCCATAGCCCTAGACGAAGGAAGGGTAACATGACAACGTCGTAGTCAGGACAGTATTTCGGTCCGAATGGGATTGACTCCTGTAGCCCGCCCATCTGGTAAAAAAGATCCCTATCTGGTCCCCAGGAAGCCGGTGGGTTTGGTGAACGCCATGGACCATTTGTGGCCAGCTTTATATTTGGCCGTGTGATTGGAATCAGATGATCAGCTAGTGCGTTGATTTTCTGCCAAAGTAGCACCAATTGGCCTGGGTCTGTTGGATCTGGCCGATTGATATGTACTACCATTGTCGTTTTTGAATGCGGGAAGTTTTGGAAATGCCTTTCAGAATCCGCTCTGTTCCTGAGTGCCCACTCGATTTCCCTGGCTCTGAATTTGAATTGTATGACCATCCACACTTGCTCGTTATATACTGGGTTCAGTATGACATTCTGGACGGAGTTGCTGAATAGATGGGACGAAATCTCATTGTAGAGGTCTCGACTGGTGCAAAGAATGGATAGGGGGGTTTTCTTTGTGGAAGCTGTATCTGACTTGTTGTGTTCGGATGGAATAGAAGAGGTATTCCCATATGATCAGGCGGATTTCTACAGGAATTATGCCAAATGCACCGAGAAAAGGGAAGAATAGTAATTGCATGTTGAACAAATGAAAGTTGTTGAACTTGTCGATAATTGTAAAGTGTTAGCGATGAAGAGTAAAGATGGAACAATAGGGCAGAAGACCATTCCATTTGACTCACATAGATACATCGTCAAGTTTACGTCGAAGCTTGCTACTATGCCTTTCTGAGATGTGATAATTTCCCGATTCGGAACGGAGATGTAGTATCGCCAAACCCTAAAACGACAGAAAATTTGCATTTGATCTCAACTCAAGGCTTAGCCACATGCACAATAATCTTCCCTCTAGCGCGACCAGAGCGAAGCTTCTCGAATGCCTTAACAGCATCCTCAAACTCGTAGGCAGTATCCAGCTGAATTTTGACAGCCCCCTTCTGCACCCATTCCCCGATCTTCGCAAGATCCTCACGAGTATTCTTGAAGAAGAAGACAACATACTTCCTCTTTCCACCACCCAAGAAACCAGGCCAAATCAATCTATCAACAAAAGTCCCCATGCCCGACGCACCAACCTGCACAAACGTCTTCCCAGCCGCCAAGAAGTGATGCGACTCGCGATATATCGGTGCAGGGTATCCAATATGATCAACAATATGATCAAAGACAACCCCACGATTGCGTAGCGTAGCGACCAAATCCTCCTGAACCGAGTAATCAATAACTTCGTCAGCGCCCAGGCCACGACAAAACTCCACATTCTTCGTCGAGCAAGTAGTCGTAACATGACAGCCCATCTCCTTAGCAATTTGAATCGCGAAAATGCCACATCCCCCAGAGCCTCCGTTAATAAACACCTTATCGCCGGGACTGACGTACCCAGCCAACGACTGGTACGCCGTCTGCCCCGCAATACCAATGGACGCAGCATGATCAACCTCCACGCCCTCCGGCACGGGCGCAAGTAGACTCGCAGACGCCACGAGGTACTCGCCCAGCGAGCCGAATTGGCTGGGCCTGCTGAGACAGCCGAACACGAGCTGGCCGGGTGAAAACTCGGTCGCGTCTTCGCCGGTGACAACCACGCGTCCGCAGAAGTCCATTCCCGGTGAGGCGGGTGTGCCAATCACGAGTTTGCGCGCTACTAGTCCCATTTCGGGGACTTTGTAGTCGGCTGGGTTTAGAGACGCTGAGAGGACTTGGACTAGGACATTGTTGCCGTGGACGGCTGGGGGCGCGCGTGCCGACGCGTCGAAGCTGAGGTTCTTTTCTAGACCGTTTGCTGTGCTGGAGTACAGCCAGGCTTTCATTTCTGAGGGTTGTGCAGATGCCATTTTGGGTCTGATGTGTAGGTTGTTTTGTGCTGTTGAGAGATGGCGTGGCCACTTTTCTGGGGCCACTTGATGACCTCACCCGCCCCCCCTGCAGGTGGCCTTGTCTCACTTTACATATCAACCCCAGTGGAATTATATGTTTGAATACTTTAATGGTTATATGCAAGCTAATACTATGTAGACTCATTTATTTTTCAAAAATGTCAAAGCCCCAAGTGCCATGGCATCCACACCCGCACGCAATGTCGGCTGGATAACCGGCGCATAGAACGGCGAGTGGTTACTGGGCAGCTCATCAACAGTCCCCTTAGCAACAGCATCATCCCAAATCTCAGGATCAGTCCCACCAAACATCCACATAACATAAGGCGCGCCCACAGCAGTCGCCAGCAACGAAAAGTCCTCACTAGCAGTCGGGGCCTCCGCCTCAACAAGCTGATCACCAAAGTACGGCTGGAACGTCTCACGGAGAGCATCAATAGTCTTCCCATCGTTGAGCGTCGCCGGCGTCGAATAAGCAAGTTTAATCTCAGGCTTCTGCTCAACCCCAGCAGCCAGACATTCACCCTCAATAATACGATGAATAGAAGCGCACACCCGCTTACGCACTTCCGCATCATAAGTCCGCACATTCAACTGCAAATCCAAATACGCCGGGATGATATTCGGCGACTGTCCAGAATGAATACTACCACATGTAACAACAGCCACCTTGCCCGGCGCGACCTCCCGCGAGACGATAGTCTGCAATCGCATAACGATCGACGCGCCAACGACAATCGGATCGATAGTCGTATGAGGCGCTGAGCCGTGTCCCCCACGACCAAAGATACGTACGTCGAAGGCATCGGCGGCTGTGAGCAGCGGCCCAGCGCGGAGATTGACCGTCCCCGCTCGCATCCGCATTACATGCTGCGCGAGCACAAGCTCCGGCTTGGGGATCTTGTCGTATAGACCGTCGTCCAGCATTGCCTGTGCGCCGTCGAGGTGTTCCTCGGCGGGCTGGAAGATGCAGATCAAGGTTCCGGCCCAGTGCTCGCGTGCGCATTGCAGGAGCGTCGCGGCAGCCATTAGCGTTGCGACGTGGGTGTCGTGTCCGCAGGCGTGCATTACGGGCTTGTCAGCTCCTGTTTCGTCCTTGGTGTGGCGGGTGCTTGCGTATGGTAGGCCGGTTTGTTCTTCTACGGGTAATGCGTCCATATCCGCCCGTAGGAGGATTGTTGGGCCTGTGCCGTTTCGCAGGACTCCTGCCACGCCATGGCCGCCGATCTTGGTGTGGACTTCGAATCCGAGGGATTGGAGATGATCTGATGCTATCTTGGCTGTTTGCTCTTCTTGGCCGGATAATTCGGGATTGGTGTGTATGTGGCGATAGACGTCTTCGAACGGCTTTAGATCTGGCCGGTAGCGATTGATGACGTCGGCCAGGTCATTGTTTTTGTCTTCTGTATGGGTGAGCATGTGTACTATCACAATTGATATGGTTTAGGCAGTTGTACCTGGTACTTGCATGTTGGAAGTAGTATAAAAGTATAGTTTCCGAACAGTAAACGTCAAGTCCGGCCATTCACCCGGGGTTTATATATCCGAACAAACCGGACTATAAACCCCGTCATTGTCTTTCTGGTAGGCGACGAACCCACCTCGTCGGCAAAACCTCGAATCATTTCCCCGCAATTGCAACTCCGCATGTTGTCTCTGCAGCTCGATTGCCGATCAATTCCTGTTTCTGTTCTGCTTCCTAGTCGAGAGCATATATTACTATTATCAACTGCCGAATAATTACTCCGTTTCTCTCGACCAGAGAATTACCTTGGGGCAGCAGACTGTTCAGAGTAGTTCTGATCTATCATAATATTATATTAACATAGAATACAACAGATGCTTTGAATGATCAGATCTTAGGTGACTAGTACCCTAAATAGTGTTTATTCTATAAATAGCCACCTTCTCTGCTCGTCTTCAACAGCCCGGCCGGGCTAGCTCAATCGGTAGAGCGTAAGACTCTTAATCTTAAGGCTGCGGGTTCGACCCCCGCGTTCGGCTATTCCTAAAAAAACTTGAGATTTCTTTTTTGCTCTTTTGTTGTTTACTTGTTCTGAATGATTATTGCTTTTAACTCGTGGTCGGATGGAGGAAGAGTTTGTTGATTGCCAATTGGAGATCGGAAGTTTCATCGCCATATGTGGTGACTATTATAAAACATACCATACACTTAGCCCTGTAACTCCATTGAGCATAGGACATTCTATCGTACAAAGATCTACATAACGAAACCAATGTGGCGTATGCTGAAAATAGTGAGAGAGAGATAAGCCCCAAACACAAAATTTTATCAGCGCTGTCTATATAAGCGCGTATATGGAAAGAAGGCAGTGTGTAGGGCCATTCGTGTGAATTTCTGAACACTCACTATATATCAGATTTGTCAATCTAGCCCTATAGACAATTCCGCTCCTTTTCTCATTGTCTTATTATACCGAGACCAACTCGGCTACACCGGATTGGAAGCTCCACCGATTATTCCCGTCGTTCTCGTTGTTCCACTTGGTCTGCTGGAAATACCAGTATCCCACGCCGAAGAAGACAAATGTCTCGGGGCTTTGGCGCACAGTTGCTCATTGGTCAGGGGCTTATATTTGGCCGGTCTGGTCGCGGGCTTCTTAAGCGCGGTTGGAATTGCCCAAGTCTAAGTGCCCTTATTAAAGGCAGGTCAAATAGGAAAATCCCACCCGCAGGGAAAATCCGGTACGTATAGCTACATAGCTACATGAATATCATCCACAACGTAACCAATCAGCTAGTGACGCAAAACACGAGCTAAGAAAGTCATGCCTATGTATTCCCGCTCAAATTTAGGCGGAAGGATACGAGCCAGATATTCCGGCCAGTCAAACATCGGCCTAAGCAGCGATGTTGCATGCAGATAGTGCTTTCAGATGTTAAATAGAAGACTGTATAGAAGACGTAAGTAGAAAATGAAAGAAAAACCTTGGAAGTGCCATAATTATTTATGTTTCCCCTCGCGACGCTTGATAAAGTACTGAAACCCATCAATACTTCTTCGTTCACTTCTTTCACTTCTTTCACTTCTCTGACCTATTCTTCTTCTTTTTCTTTTTCTTGCGTTTTGCATCTTCCATCTTTCAAGGTTCCACCCTATAAGGTTATGCCCTAGCCACATCTTAATCTTCTATGCGACCTACTACTATAGAGGATTTCCTCACTAGAGGAAATGTCCCGCTCCCTCCATATGACGATAGCCCGCTTTGGCGAATATTCCCAAGGAAACCTATCGATGAGACAAACGCAATCACTGATTCAACCTGGTCAATATCGGAAGACCATTCTACCAGTCGAACTGAAGACATTCTGGACTGTCAGACTCGATGCCTACCAAATCGGGGCTGGCTGGTCCAGTATTAGCCCACTGCAATGTCATCTCGGTAACACGTCTGAATGTTTTGTCGAAGGCACACGACTAATAGATACCTAGGCCACCTCGTTGAACGAATGAGAGACAACAACACAGTCTATGGTGTGTTATCCACGTATACGCATACGGTATTTATCAAGCGGGTCGAGGATTGCCGATTCCAGGTGACGAAACCTATCCCACAAACTGCCACACAGCCATCCGTCAGGCAGTGCATCATGGCTTCCGCTATCCTCGCCTCTGAGAACACGAAGTACCACGAATCCCCCGGCTTCGATCCAAAAATGGTACGGTAGGAAGCATTCTCCGCGCTTAGAACGTATACTGACAAATCCTTTATGGATAGTTACAAACCCATACGGGCCTCCAAGCCTCGACACGCGATTCCCCCTACCGAGGCTACTCTACCCCTAACCCTTCCGCCGCGGATAATCAAATTCCTCCGCAGACATTTCACGTGGCAACTCAGGCAATACTTTTTGGCGGCCACGAGTCCGTTGCGATAGACTCTGTCGAGGTCATGAAGTCCGCCCGAGTTGCTAAAAATAAGGCCATCTTCGAGGTTCTCTGGCATGGACAGCCCGCAGTGGCCAAGTGTTGGACGCCGTCCGACTTTCAAAGGTTTGGATTGACCAAAGTCTACTATTGAAAGTTAATATAGTGATAAACTTCTAGGTATTGGAACGAAAAGGGGGGCCTACGGGATGCTCTTTGAGAAGCGCCCTCGTGGGTATTCTTTTATCCCCTCCCCCCTACGCCGCAGGAGTGATCCGCTGTTCGTCATTGTTCCCATATGGCTTCATACTAGTTCTGGCGAAGGTGAAGGGAGAGCCCCTGTATAGGAGGTGGGCAGATTTATATGCCCATCAGAAAGAATTTGTCTATCAGCAGGTTTTAGCCGCCGTTAATGCTCTTCGGGCCGTCGGAATTGTCTGGACGGACCCCGGTCCGCACAACGTTCTTTACCACCAGGATGACGCCGATCCTTCTGTCTGTCATAGACTTCGAATGCATCGAGTTGTGTAACGGGGAAGCAGTTGTAGCCAATACACTAACATGGTTAATCTCCCGGAAGGGATTGATTCAATTTACCCGGCGGACTTGACTCGTCCAATGGCTGAAACTCTCCAGTTGGTTTACGCTACTGGCGGCAAGCGACCTAGGGAAAGCGACAGCCAGGCCGAGGGACCTCAGGTGGATACGTCAACAGCTAAACCCAAATCCAAGTCACAGCGTCGACCTCCTCAAGCCCTGATCGGACCGTCGGTATCAGTCAAGGAATTGCTCACGGAGATGACGGCTATATTTGGATCCGAGGCAGTCCAGCAGAGAAATGACCGAAGATATCCAGGAGGCTAGGGGCCGGCGGACGAGAACAATGAGCCGGAGGACCACAGTTTAGTAGATGATGAACCTCACCGATTTTGCGGTATCAAGAGGAATCAGGTATAGCGTCCGGCTGTACTCATTACGCATTAATATCCAAATTGGCATTCATTGTCAAATATACAAGGCTGCCGTTCACATAGTGGAACATATCACCTTTCCCGGCAGTGATATGATTCGCAACAAACTACCTAATTCCTTTTGATCAGGCTACCATGGCAGTTGCAAGAGGGGAAGTGAAGGGAGAGAAAGCCCTAGAAGATTCAACGCGTGGATCACTCGAATACTGGTTCTATTCCTAATTACCGAGTGATACCCAAGGCAGAAGAACTAGATTGAGGGGTAGCGAACCTTGAAACAAGCCATCAGGCTATTGCGATCAGCCTAGGTGGCAAATATTGTCGACACCTTTCTCTCAACGCGGGGTTGTAGTCCATTATAGGCTGCCATGCTGGGTGGTATATGGTAGACTTTGGACTATATCTGTACTCCTCCCTGGATCTTCCGAAGTCGGGTAAACAGTGGACGTATTCTGTCCAAATGGATCAGAACGGGAAGTATATGTGAGTACATTAAGGATTATGATATAAAACCGGCCCGATGGTGCAGCCACTTTATGTAGTATTCAGCTCAGGAATATATATCTTGGCAGTTTTTTGCAGGTTGTCAACCCAAAGCCCATGAATCATGGGACCATAGCGTGTCTACTTCCTGAAACGGTGAATTCAATGCCTACATACACTACGGAGTATAATATCCAATGATCCATGTCCAGCTGAAGGACAAACCTTGTCAAGCCCTTATCTGCACAAGGCGTTCTCTGCCTTGCGCTCGGGCCTAGTCAAGCCACAAATGGCCAGGATTTTACCTTGCTAGTCATACATGATGAAGAGTATCCCTGCATGACTGCCTGAGACCCAGCAACGTACAATTTGTTCATGCGTAGGATATCCATGCAGGCAAAAACATTATCTTCTGATTTGCCTGGCATTTCTCAAGCATCTGTCCGACCCACTAGTGGACCTCAATGGCCAGCAGCCAGTCAGCTTCGAGTATGAGCTTGGGAGGCTCAAACAGAATTTTCAACAGCGAAAAAAATCAAATCTCAAGTTTTTTTGTAGGAATAGCCGAACGCGGGGGTCGAACCCGCAGCCTTAAGATTAAGAGTCTTACGCTCTACCGATTGAGCTAGCCCGGCTGGGCTGTTGAAAGGCGTTGCCGTAATAGAACTGATATTGGCAATGCAGTAGGGTTAGCTAGGCATGATTTGGTCAGCGGTTAGTATAGGACAATGAATGGCTCGAGGGGTATATGTTGGCATGAGGGGTATACCATGACGATCCATGAATAAACAGTCCGTCGGCGTTTGATGAAACAGTACGATGCAAAAATAACAACCCTGTCTTTTCGAGGTTGTCGCGCGCAATGGGAGGCTCGGGCCCCTTAGTATAAACAATGTGGCGTCCTGGTGCCTGGGGAGGTAGCGAAATGGATTGAAGAAATTGTAGCCTGACGTGCGCGTCAAGCGACGTTAATTGAAAGACTTAGAATGAGATCGAAACAAGGTCATGATCGAATTGGGGCCCTTGACTTGAGTGCCGGCGGCGCAGCGACAAGGGGAAATTGCGAGTAAGCAGTTTCCGAGAAAGAAGACATCAGTGGCTGGTGTATCGAATCACGAATCCGAGATAGCGAAATTAGTGGCTGAGGCTGAGCAGACATCCTCACTAGGGATAGAGTGAAAAAAGCACTGGATGAGAGCTATTGTTGACCTTGTGGCTTGCCGCCGAGAGGGGTAATTGAGGCTGATACGAATCCCCAAATGTTGGGGTCCAAAATAAACATTGGAACAATCCGAGCTAGCGCACTATTCTTAGATAATTTGAAACGCTCGAGGATCTCCAATTATGGAACAACAGAACAGCGCTCGGTGTCCCAGCGAGGTGGTTTTGGGAGTTCCAGAGTTGTCTCGGTAGGCGCTCCTCGCAATGCGGCGGTTGCGGGAACCTATGAGAGTGGGGAAGGGGGTGGGTGGGAACCCTGCGATCAAACACCCCCTTCTGGGTGTATTGGCTCTAATTGAATCTTGAGGTTCTATTTCTGAGTGTCAAGTCAAAAGGGTTGCAAATGACGCGAACCTGAGGCCTGTTCTCAGGGGGGAACACGGGACCATTGTCATGGCGCAGGAACACGAGAAACATAAGCCACACGATACTAAACAGGTGAATGACATGCGTAATAAAAACGAGTTTACCGAGTAAGACGGTTGATGTCATGGGAATAAGGCTACAAAAAAAAGAGTAATAACTTGGGAAATAGAGTCGGGGGACCAAAAGGGAGGGAAATAGCTTGAAGAAGTCAAGTTGACCGTCAAACGGGGGATTTGGGCCAATCAGGTGAACGAAAAGCGCGAAGATGGCGGTCTTCGAAAAAGGCACAGCCTCACTAGCCACAGACTATACAAGATAAAGGCGACAAGAATAGTACCTGGATTTCCCGTGTGTTTAGCGTCATGCGCTAAGTACTATGGAGGTACTGCAGATCCCTAAGGCCCCACTGGACACCAGACCCTCCAGGCTCCAGAGCGCCATCTATAGAGCATAACGCCCGCATAGTATATATATGTCGAGTGCCCCTCCTCTTTCCCAGAACATCTTCCTCAATCTACATACATTTGACATACACTTGACATTTTACATTTGTCCATTGTCACACTTGGGTTTCACATCCGATCATCTATATACGGTGATCATATACCATCTTCGCGTGACCCCCCCATAAATCAGCCACGGTGTCGCCCTACCGCTCGACCTCGTACACTGTTGACCCCACGACTCACTTAACTTCGAGAGAGAAACCTCGCCGTCTTAGTCTGACACGACGTCTACTTGGACTACGCCGAACCAACACAATGCCTGCCCCCATCGAGATAATAGATCCTCTCGCCATCGTCCGTGACCTCTACGACGACGAGAAGTTGGTGGTCAACGACTTTGAGCGTCATGCCGGCCACTGCCGATTCTGCTCCCACGCTCTCCAGACATACAAGGATGGTCTTGCACTGTGCGAGTCGGGCAACACCCGGGCCCGCACTCTCCGCAACTACATCTTCAGCCAAAGCGGGAAGCATTTCTCTACTGTGGACTTTGAGAGCGGCAAGTCGACACGGGTGAAGCTCCCCCCGGGATGCCTTGGCTTCCCGCGAGCTTTTCACAGCGCTCGAACAAGGCCTGCGCATCCGCGAGAATGCCGTTGTCGTCCAGAAGCCCGTCCAGCCCGTCCAGCCTACTCAGTCCACCCAGTCCACCCAGTCCACCAGCTACGACCGGACCTACCCGGTCCCAGCTCGCCGAGTCAGCGGCAAGCAGACTCGTCCTCGCTCTATGTCCCCCGAGGCTTACCAGCTCATTGAGAGGGCCCCTCGCCTTTCTCGCTCCCCTACTTCCATCATGTACCGCTCGCCCGGTGGCTCCCCCAGCCGTCCATCCTCCAGCCGTGGCTCATTGTACAGCGTCGACCGACAGGAGCGTGTGGAGCGCCACTACGAGACTCCCCGCCGCTACGTCGAGGGCTCCCCCAAGCACCGTTGAACGTATACCTGGCGAAGTACTCGGCAACGTACCTGGCAACGTATTTCGACTCTGGTTTATCTGATTACGACCATACACCCACCCCACCCCAATCGCTTTGAAGAAGCTCCAATTCACTCGCGATGGGCATTGATTGCCCCCATTTGACCGCAAGACGGTCTTTGCCGGTAATGTGGAATTAGCACATTATCGACATACCCCCCTCCCATACCCCAGTCTTTGATGATCTGGATTGATAGGGCCTGCCTGGATGCGCCCTCGGAAATTCACTTTTCTGTTTTCCAGCTTTGATCTTTGACCCGAGTGCACTTCGGGGTTCTGGACTTGCGGGATTTCCCAGTCTCGGACCCCGTCCTGATTGTGACTCGAGCAATTGCTTTGATTGTACGCCAGAATCTGCAGGCTTGGCCTAACTCCATTACTGGTGTTCTCCCCGAAGGAGGATGCAGGTGTGGGGACATTGGCCAATGACAGATGCGGAAAGTGTGTTTATGCATGTATTTTTCTCCCTTTTACTGCACGCTTTATTGGCTGTTGTTACTGTGACTCATTCCTTCATGTGGAGAAGCTTGTCTTGATGGTTTTGATTTGCCAATTTTCCTTTGTCTTTGATATTGAAATGCGCCCTTTCGGGACAAGGCTGTCAGCCTCACACTCTTTTGACGGCCACTCTTGGAATTACCTAGATACTCTGCACGCGTTACGAAATATTGAATGTCTTACTGGAAAAACCAACCATATTCTAAGAAAACAATTATAGAATAGACATGTCTTGCACACTGAGACATAGTATTTCAACAAGCATAATTGCTAGACAGTCTAGTCATGAGGCTACCCCACGTTAGTCAAGTTGCGACGATCATACCCACCAACTCCCTGTGTTCCCCACCATTTACACGTATACTTTACTCCCTAGGTTTTTTTGAGGTTCTTACAGTTCTATACATGACTCACTGCGGGGCTGTGGCTGAGGCGTTGAAATCATCTGCCTCAGGCGAGAAGGCAGTAATATTTTACCCTACGTGATATGCTCATATCACCTGTACAAATTGTTCCGAGGCCACGTGAGTTTCTTTGAAGATGATGTCACGTATGATATTGAGAACGTGATGCATAGAAGAAATAGCAAAAACCAGTCACCAGCTGCACCTTTTAGTTGCTTCTCGACTCCTGATACTATCACTACCTCACCATTATCAGAGATAGCCACGGGAATACAATTTGCTGAGCCTAAATGCTCATAATCTAACACCGCCAGTCTATCACTGATAATAGTTTGGCACTTTCAGTCCTTTGAACTCAAATGAACTGTTCTCCCGGCGATCAATCACAGTCTTATGATGAACATCCCGAACCCGAGCTCGAACATACTCAGTCCCTGTGGGTGCAGGGTTACTTTGGCCTTCGTCTTCTTCAGTTAGAAGACCAAGACGCTCAAGCAAAGGCGAGGGCACAGTTCTCATCACGGTATCATCACCGGGTCTACAGAAATAGAGCAACCCAAGACGAGGGATATGGATCTGATCTCTAGGAGGAGTAACAACACGATGAATCGTCGATTTCAGAAGGCCTGTGGTTATACATTAGCAAAGGACTTCAGGATACCTGCAGTGAGTACTTGCCATTGGTAAGAAACGATAATGTGTCAGCAACATTGCACGTAATCCCACCTTCAACAGGCTTCACGTATTTCCATTCCCCATCTGGAGCCCGGATCTGCAAACCAGCAACATTCTGCGAGAAGAGCAGCGTCAAGCTACCAAAGTCCGTGTGGCCACCCTTGGTATACGCCTGTGCCTTGTCCCATTCCTCTTGACTGCGCGTGTTATAGATCATGTACCGCAGGTGGTCATCGGAACGCTTGCCATAGGCGTGGGCTTGGACTAAGTGGTCTTCCGGTACTTCCAGGATAATCGCTATCAAGACAAACAGCTTGCGGATGACTTTGTCAAAAAGGTCTCGGTGGAAGCTGGAGATCTCGTCGTAGTTCTGGCGGATGATTCGGTGTTTAGGAACATCATCCCATTCAGGAATGGCTTTGGGAATATTGAGCTGCACAAGTTAGCTAGATTCAATCTGTTATGTAGACGGATATGTCTGTACCATTTCTATATTGTCTTTTACGCCCGTGTCTCCAATCCACCTTGAGTTTTCACGGTAGCCGAAATACTCGCCTTCGGCAAAATTGCATTCGAAGCTCCGCTTTTCCTCGATGTTCTCTTTGAAAAACGCATTTCCGATGCTGAATTGGCGTAGGATTCGCTCGTCGGTGAGTCCGTGTCCGACCACTACCCAGAACCCGACTCGTGTCACCGCATCGTATAATTGCTTTGCGAGTTCTTCTTTCCCGCCGGGTTCGTCGAAACGGGAAAGATCGATTTCGACTAGTGGCGCCCAATCAAGTACCTCGTTAGTAGGAGAAGGTCGGGTCCACGGTTTAATGGTCGTCTTTTCGATTGGGATTTGTTCTTCTATAGCGGATGGGGCCATGTTTGGTTTAGGATATACAGCAACAGCGATGAACTAGGAAGATATTCTAGGCGAGAAGACCGGACTTAAATACCTGATCCAAGATAAAACCTTGGATCTACAATGTACTCTTGTTGTGAGTACTATGTGCCATACTGCGGGGTTTATGGTATCATGCTCGCTGAGGATGGCGTTATATGCAACGGCATTATCGTGCCGTAGATGGGGTTAAATTTAGTCCGTGAAACTCTGACTTAGTACGGTAGGACAATAAGACTGTGACTTTTACACCCCGTTTCGATGTGTGAAACGTGTCTGAGAGATCAGAGTAGCCTTTGTTTATAGAAACAGTGCAAGTGCCCCCATTAAGAAGGGCTTTTAGCACGATAAGCGGCCTTATTCCCACTCTATTTATACCTACTGTGGCATACAAGAATATTTGGCTTACATGGCCTTGTTGCCTGTTTTTGTATTCCTTTTAGTGTATCCTTCTCTCAAATGCCAGCACTTAACTACTTCATGTCGATTTTCCAAGGCATCGATATCCATAGTTATTTATGCTCTCTATGCTAGAAGTGCCCTACCTTTCACCTAAACATCCGGTGCTTCTTTATGTTGGATCAAGGCTCTCAATGAGCTTTCCACGATGTGGTGGATATTCCTATCGGGTTGAAGATTGACATTGTCAAATTGAAAATCTTTAATTCTCAACAATTCAATACTGAAGCCAAGGGTCCTGGATAAGTTCTCTTGCAGTGGGTCGGCTTTTAGGATCCCATTGCAGCATTTTGAGGGCGAATGCGATGAAGAGTCGCTTTTCTTCCCCAGAAAGGAATGGCACCAAGGTCTCAAAATTGAAATCTTCAGATGGAATCAAATGAGGGTATAAGAAATCGCCTATGAAACGTTAGAGGGGCTTTTTTGCTATTAGAAGAAACGATCACTTGCCTGTTGATGAGAATAAACTCCTTCGAATTGAGGGGTCGCAGCTGTCCAAAAAGTCAGACGGCGGTTTCCACAGTAGTCTTATCATCTGGGCTACATGAGCCTCCTTTGAATAGCGTGCATCTGGATGAGACCGCCCATTCAAGAGAGTGGTATCTGCCAGCAGCTCCCACAACTATAAGATAGGTCAATTCTGTCATAGTACAAGAAAGAAAAGACAAAGTACACACCATTGTTCCGACATTCCATATGTCGGCACTATATGTCCATCCGGCATTGAGAAGAACCTCCGGGGCGCAAAATTGTTGAGGCTGGATATCATGGTTATAGACTCGTGACACGTCGCCAGAGACAGCAGCACCAAAATCGGAGATCTTGAGAAGTCCAGTTCCCCTTCTAAATGGGCCAAAATCCGGTCTAGATTGCCAGACATGGCGACCGTTTCGAAAGACAGATAATGCCGGATCAGTTGTCTGTTGTTGAACGTAATATTTAATCACCGTATCATCTTCAAATGCAATGAGAAGGTTGTCGGCTCTCAAATCTACATAGGGTAAGTTACAAGAGTACCATATAAATGGCCCCGATTAATTTACCAGTATGGATAACTCCAGACTCGGAATGAAGAAAATCAAGCCCCTCGAGCAAAATCCTCAGAAAGGGTTTCAGAACATCAGGTGGTACGCCAATATTTCCGAGGTGCCTGCCTAGGAGCCATATAGGTTCTCTGAGCGGTTCAAAGACCAGACAAACGTGGGGCCCGAGTTGACCTTGTATTTTAAAGGAATCTTGAACAAGCCGAATGTATCTTATCCCTTTGTGATCAGAGACGAAGGCCGAAATTTTCTTTGAGATTGCTAGTTCTTCTTCCGCGGCTCTGGTTTCGTCACCACCACAATTTGTTATCTTGAGTGTGACATATCGAGTTTTCTGCCACGGCCATCTTTAAACGTTAGCTAGATTTTTGAAGCAAGACACCTTGCTTACCGAGACACATCTTTCGCAAGCCACGCTGTAGAGCTAACGCCCCACTCGAGCTTAGAGAGTATGCGATATTTGCCTATAGACTCCCCAACCTGGGCTGGATAGTACTTTTGGGGGTTGTAGTTGGGGCTCTGTTCTTCATCGGTGAGTGATGGCGAAATATATTTTCGTGCTGAGGATGACAATCTCAGGATGCTTTTGGAGGGGCGAGTAGCTTTCCCACAATGAGGTCTTAAAAAAGCCATTATGAACATGACGAGGGGGCGAAGGAAAGGGGGTGTGTTATATTGGCTGCCGGAACAATTGTATCCCTTAAAAATCGGCGTTATCTTTCTCCCAGTGCAAGCCCATTCCAAGGGTTTTCAGTGACTACCATGATAACCGGCCTCATTCCCACTTATACCTGTTCAGTATGCAAGAATAATCGGCCGCTTATATGGGCTTGCGATGTGCTTTGATATTGCCTTTTGTATTCTCATTGTTATTCCTTTTCGTATTTCTTTTAGCATCCTTTTCAGGAATGTCCTTATATGCAACTTATCTTTTTTAGATATTTCTGCGTTTCATTGATGGTTTGGAAACGCCAACCTTTGTTAGCTGTTTTATGCCAAGTTCCCAAGGCATCGACATTCTTAGTTCTGTGCTCTCCGTGCTAGAAGCCCTGACACACTACCTTTCCCTTGCACCTACGAATGCACGGTGCATGCCAGAAGCCACTAGAAGCTCTTTGACATAGCTTCGATTGTATGGCAGTTACAGGTAGCTCCTCCAAACAAATTAAGCTCTAATGGGAGGCAATTACCAGTAATTACCAGAGAAATTCCAATCAGGACCGGGTTCAGGAGCCACGTCTGCATTTCGAGGCAATTCGACGCAGCTACAAGAGAACTGTGGAGCACAGTGTCCAGGGGGAAGAGAAAAACCGTGGTAAATAATCCCATGAATGGGTAAGTCGTTCTTACCAAGAATGACTAGGACTGCCAAACCATCTTTTTCATAGATTCCCACCGCTGAGTTACCCTGACTAACACCCCCAAGTCACCAGCTCGAGGCATTCTCGTATTCCCAGATTCGGTACAACATTCGTTGATTCTCCGTCATTATGGCTTTCTAGACTATGTATTCCGCAATCTGAAGGAATAATGAGCAAAATCAAGGTTTAATCAAGTAAGTTGATAGACGTTCCCGCAATACGCATATTTGGCAGGGATATGTCGTGATCTAAACTATCATGGCACCTTGCCCTAACAGCCCGCGCCGCCAAGAATGGAGGGGACCAAGTAACACTTAAGAATCAAGATATTTCAAGAAAACAAGGTAAAATTTTGCTTATTGGACGTGGTGAAGTTATTCAGAGCAATTCATCCTGCCTCGAACGGACCTCGAAAATTGACAACATGGGGTTGGATAAGCGCGACGAACTGGAAGTAATTACTCCCAGTATACCTTCAACTGCGCCCAATGAGATCAATCGCAAGGATTCAAAAAATGAATACGACGCCAAGCTTGAGAAAAAGGTGATGCGAAGGATAGATTTCTGGCTCGTTGGCTTTTACTCGATTGTGTACATCTTCCGAGTCATTGATTCGAACAACTACTCCAATGCCGCCATCATCAACCTAGAAGCCGGCACTGGAATAAAGAAAGAACTGAATTTCAACTCCTCGCAATGGGCCTGGACACAGTCCATCTTCTCATACAGCTACCTCATTTTTGAGCCCACGAACACCATCCTTCTCAAGAGGATCACGCCCTCGAGATGGATGTTCGTCCTGATTTTGTCCTGGGGTATCTGTGCCTGTGCTGCCGGTGCTGCACAGGACTTTCCGGGGATGATGTGTGTACGGTTTGCGATTGGAATGGCTGAAGCCGGGTTCTACCCTTCCGTACTCTACCATATGGCATTTTGGTACAAGCCGTCTGAGCTGCGCTGGCGAATAGCTCTTTTCTACTCTCTTGGTCAAGTGTCTGGCGCCTTGAGTGGGCTGCTGGCATACGCCATAAGCTTTATGGATGGAGCTGGTGGGTTATCAGGCTGGCGATGGCTGTTTATTATCGAAGGTCTTCCGGCAATCGTTCTATCTGTGGTAGCCTTATTCGGTCTTCCAGATTACCCCGAAACCGCCCGCATATTGACAGAAGAGGAGAGAAACTTTCTCAAGGGCCGTCTATCCTCTTCGGCTCCTTCTGGCAAAGACAAAAGCTGGAGCTGGCAGGATATGAAGGCGCTCCTTTCAAGTCCAACGCTGTACACATTCACTGTCTACTGGATCGGGCATGGTATTGGCGGATTTGGAGTGAATTACGCTTTGCCTACTGTTATCTACGAGCTTGGTTTTACTACAACCGCTTTGTCTCAGCTGATGAATATTGTGAGTTGGGCTCAATCAAACGAAACGCACTAATCCGCAAGACATCGCTAACCAGGCTCGTAACTAATAGCCTCCGTACGTCGCATGCTTTTTCTTCTTGAATACCCTCGGGTATTTGCTACATAAAGGATGGATCAGACCCTGGACCACTGCTGTTGCGAGTAAGCATGGATCCTCCCATTGCGCATAAGGTTCCTACTAATAGCAAAAACAGTCGAAAGCACAATAATCATCTGCTACATCATCCTGATTACAGTTCCAAACTCCATCGTCAAATATCTCGCTTTGGTTGTAGCCACTGCCTGTGCCGGCTCTGCATACCCTGTCATCTGGCCAGAACGTATTCGTGCGCTCGAGGGGACAGTGGCCGTGGGCATTGGTATTGGGCTGACGAATGCCATGGCTCAGTTTAGTGGCATTGTTGGGCCTCATGTGTACAGTACGGTGTTTGGACCGACGTATCGAGTGTCATATGTTATCTGTCTTTGTTTCCTGTGTGCGGCTATCTCGGGCATTCTGGCTTCGTGGTGGCTTGTCTGGCGGAAGGATCGAAAGAATGAATTAGAGGCTGGAATAGAAGATGATGCATGATGATTCAGGAGAGAATCCTTATACTAGGTTGTGTGACAGTTAGAACTTATACGAAAGAAGGCGAATCTATCATTCACAGAATTTAATTAGCCACCGCATATAGTTGTTTTATTCCCTTTATCTAACTTCCAATGTTAATTCTAGCCCTTTACGGTGTCTGCTTGGAAACTAGGAGTTCTGAGGACAAAAGATGAAGTAGTCAAAGATTGTGACCGCAGAGACTTGCACTTCAAAGCAAACAACTTCAGACTCTCTCGTGACCTGTCTCAACTACGTGACTTACTGCCTGGCATAGCTGTTAGCTCTTTCTTTCAACACATTTCTTCCCAGAATTCTCAACCTTTCCATCTCACACATACTTAAGAGCTCATACCAAAGCAAGCTACAGCTTACAGTCTATTGATCTCACTTGCTTCGACCTCCACTCTGCCGACCATGCCACACGCGGGTCCAATGGACTTCCAGGCCCTCATCCTGTGTGGTCCTGGAGGTTCCCTCAATACATTCACATCCAGGCCCGAGGAGTATCCAAAGTGCCTCATTCAAGTCGCAAATAGACCAATGGTATTCTATGCCATTGACTTTTGCAGACGATCAGGTGTCATGGGTGAGTCTGGATCTTCTCGCTACCTTGACCCATTGAAACGACCTCGGGAGTTCGCTAATTATATCGTAGATATCACATTGATCACCCCTCCACTGTCCTTCCAGCCCCTTCGGACCGCCTTGGACCAGAACCCATACCTTACATCGTTCTATTCACCCTCAGTCTCGGTTGTCGCACCAAAGGATCTCGAGATGACAATGGGAACCGCCGAGCTCCTCCGCCTCCCCGAAGTACAGAAATGTATCACCAAAAATTCTCTCCTTCTTCCCTGTGACCTCGTTTGTGGAATCCCCGGAGAGTTAATCCTCGAGGCGTGGATTGCCAATCAGTATGTCGACGAGGGCAGCGATTCTAAAGGGGTTCGCCATGCATCCCATCCAACTACTTCCTACTTCGATCGTCAGCTGCAAACCCGGTCCGGCGGTCTCGCTGTGTATTACCAGACAGAGAATCGAGAGGAGAGCGTCCAGGAAGAAGCAACTGATTTCATAGCTGTCGCACCTCTCCAGCAGAATGAGGCACCCGTTATCCACGGCCCCGAGGGACCGGCAATCCCACGATTCAGTCTATCCAAACTCCTCATGTCAATGCCGATGGCCACAATCAAGGAAAAGATAAACCAAGACAAAAGCCTGCTCGTTCGGCACTCCCTCGTCGAGAATTGTCCGCGTATCAGGATTCTCACTACCTTCCGCGATGCCCACGTCTACGTCTTCCCCTACATGGTCAAACATCTAGTCCACGAGCAACACAAACTAGAATCTATTAGCGAGGACTTTGTTGGCAATTGGGCGAAGTCAGCATGGCAGAAAGGTCTCGGTGACAAGCTGGGATTGACCAAGGACTTCAACAAAGACACGACTCCCACCCACCAGAGCGAATTCACCCCCGAAATTCATACAGGTGCATTCGTCGATAAGATAATCGACCTTAGAGACATGAGCACAACCAGAAGCCACTCTTCCGATATGCAGCCAGAGGAGTTTTATCAATCTATTGAAATGCCGCGAATGCTAGCCTACGTCCACCGAGGATCGACCCCATTCATCCGACGAGTCGATAACACAGGCGTCCTTCTTTCAACCTCCCTTTTACTGGCAAAACTGCCATCCATTGAGGAAGTCGGCCGCAAGAATGCATCTCCTTTTGCGCACGCCCATAAAGTTGCCTACCCCGAGGGCGTGGCTTCGCCTAGTACAGTTACAAAGAAGGATTGTCTCCTTGGCGAGAATGTGATTGTTGCAGCGGGCGCTGTTATCAAGGAAAGTGTGATCGGTGCAAACTGCCACGTTGCTAGCGCTGCCCGTATCATGCGTTGTGTTTTGATGGAGGGCGTTGTCGTTGAGACTAGGGCTGAATTGACCGGATGCGTGATCGGTCGACGAGCTCAGATTGGTCGTGAATCGGCGCTGAGGGGGTGCGAGGTGCAGGATGCTACTGTGATTGCAAAGGGAACAAATGCTAGGGATGAGAAGTTCATGGTTTCTGAGGATTTCTGTGTCTAAGGGGGGATGGTGTGCTGGCAACAGGGTTACGGCCTATTCCATGTCACTGGTCTTTTTCGTTAACAAGGTAAATTTGCAGTTGAGAAGATAGGAGAAAAATCTAAAAAAGCGTTCCTGGTTAAAGGATGTATCTTCCGAATCCTTTGTCTTTTGTATCGTTGTTTCACAGTGTAGAACAACGCCACTGCCAAAATTTACGTGTACTTGGTCCTAATCACACAGGGAGGGGCATTGCCTATATTGTAATATAGTTATTTCTTGCATAATTACTAAGCTTTCTCTTCAAACCGTATACGATAGCGACAGTCATTCCTCCAGAACTCCAACAGACGTGCGAATTGAGCCATTGCCGTACGAACTTATAGACCAATGGATTGATCTAGCAATATTCAACCCAGGCATTGAGGTTCATGTTCTTGATGACAGTTGAGAACTTGTCGGCGCTGGCTGCGTTGCAGGCTGATGTCTTCAACGTGGAAGAGAGAACGGCTCTGGTTCGGAGCTTGTGGTGACCGTGACCGTATCGGTGCTTTTCCTTCTTGGGGGCAGCGGCGTTGGCTTCGTCTTCCTCGTCGCCCTCATCCTCATCCTCCTCATCCTCCTCATCCTCCTCATCCCCCTCATCCTCCTCATCCTCCTCATCCTCCTCATCCTCCTCATCCTCCTCATCCTCCTCATCCTCCTCATCCTCCTCATCCTCCTCATCCTCCTCATCCTCCTCGTCCTCCTCATCGGCATCTGCGTCGGCGTCTGTGTCAGCGTCGGTGGTATTGTCGACACTGCCAGTCTTGGTGACTTCCGCATCTGTGCTAGTTGCAGCGGCAGCAGAAGTGGAAGCAGGGATAGCAGCAACAGTGGCAGTGGCGGTAGCATCGCCGTCAGTGATAGTCTCAGTGGCCGAGTCAGAAGTATCATCAGGGCCATCAGACTCAATAGTCTCCGCAGAATACTCAATATGAAAAACAGGCTTATTGACTTCAGTGAAGGCAGCATAGACCTCACACTCGTTATACTCCGCACACTGCTCGTTGACCGACCACTGCATCTTATCTATCACCGAACCGATAATATCACCACCATTCTTCAACCCGATCGACATGCCACGGGAGTGCGCCTCCGACGCCAGGAAAGTCAAAAAATCAACCGAGTCAGACTCTGTCAACCCAAGCCCATTCTCGTTCCCATACGCATCAATATTATCCGGGTCAACACCATCGCAGCCCTTCTGCTGCGCCATATCCAGCCGCGAGCTCATGATTGCGCGAACGCTGCCCGACTTGATATTTAGCCAGCGCTCACCTGGCCATTCGTCGAGGTTGCTGCCGAAGTCTGCGGTGTCGAACTTGCTAATGTCTGGGCGCCAGTCTTCGTATGTGCCCGCAGAGAAGTAGCAGATGACTTTGTGGCCTTTGGCCTGGAGAGCTGTGATTGTCTCGGCAGTGTTGTCGAAGAGGTCGATGTCCCAGATGTCGGCGTCGACGGTGGTGTCTTCGACGGCGTCAATGAGTTGGATTTGCCATTTCACTCCGGCTTCTGGTTGCCAGATGGCGGCGTCGCCGGTGCTGGTGGTATCGCGCTTGGGGTTCTTCTTCTGGTTGTGTCCAGCTCCGAGCTCAGCTCGGAGGTCCATCCCGATGGCGAGGAGGAAGAGGCCCAGGACGCAGGATACTACCAGCTTGGCCTTCGTCGGTAGGACCTGCCATCCCGAAGTTTGGGGGAAGTTCATCATTTTGGTGAAAGTGGTTGAAGTTGAAAGGAGTGTAAGAATTGAATTGTGGGGAAAGGAATGGATAGACAACTTGAATCCAGCAAGTGTCAGGAAAAGGAGAGACTGAAGGATAGTGAAGATGGAATGGGGGACATAGTGAGTAGAGGCCCTGTACTTATAGTCGTAGAGATACCGGTCAGAAGCATTTGGCGTATAGCCTGCATTGAGCTGTTTCAAATTTCCACATATGGAGTTGTAGGTGTAAGGCTGGAGATCGCCTAAGATGACCGAACCACTAGCGGGGGACGTTAAACGAAGCCAAGCAAAACGGAAACTCCATTACGTCCCAGATCGGGCCAATAGAAGTAGAGCAAATGGTAGATTAAATTGAACAGGATCGGTCCAGAAGAATATGAGAAAGATGAAACGACTGCCAAGAAACGCCTCGCGGTAGATGTAGTCCGTTGATTTGCGGATATTCTCTTGAGGTGAAGGCATGCAATCTCACTTGAATCATTTCGTCCAAGATGCAATTCTTTGGTGCCAGTATGTTCCAATCGGAAGATCCGGTAGATCCCATATCAATTAATTAGACACAAGTTGAGATCTATGAAGCGACATGTCAACTTAACATATCCTCAATTTCAACGTTAGATAGAACATGAATTTGAAATGGAACCATGCATCTCGGAGAATTGTCAAATGTTGAAATGATCTGTGCAACTTTAGGAAATTGTACAAAATAGCCGATCTCAACGGCATTAGCGTCACGCCTCGATATAGTTGAGCCAATTATATAGATCTACCCCTTGGCCACATGGCGCCTGCCCACTTTCGCCTTGTAAGAGACTCAATATACCCAAAACAGTTGAGAAATATCTCCGAGTCGCCTTGGCATATTGCTTACGGCGCTTACCTTTCACACCTGGGCACAGAAGGGCATTCCAGACAGCTACCTGAGAAATAGTCTATGGTCACCTTTTAAGGTTTCTCCATAGCTACTGTCTTTCTATGCTAATCGCTGGCATCCTGTGCATAAACAGTAGAGTATTGAATACCGAAAATAAGTGTGCAATTTAACAAAATCCGTAATGACCTGTATTTTTGACTATATCCACGTATCGGTTCTCACTGCATATTTATTCCAAGCCAGACCAATCTAACATGCATCCTACCCCTGTAACTAAGCTATTGGCCATTATACACCTCATATCCGAGCTTCCTCCCCGCATAGTCCTAACGCAAACGCCTTCACCCAGGCTCGTACACTCTCTACAGCAATATGTCACTCTCACCTAGGGATGCGCGTATTGATTTGGATATCCATCATCGGATCCCTGGTTCAAATCAACGTAAGTGACCATAAGAGCTCTACTGTCGTGCTGGAGGAATCATTGACTAACGTAAGCGGTCGTCCGGACTGGACATTCAGCTGCAGTATCTCGAAACTACAAACAGTAACGAAAGCAGCCTACCCAAAGAGAATGAGGTGATTCGGGGAAATTACGAAGGAAAAATGAAGGAATGGAATGGATTAGATAGAGCAAGATTCTAAAGCAAAGATCTAAAGTAAAGAAGCCAAAATATAGAACCTTGGCACTCTCGGGCTACACACATCCACGGATGCCACAAGACGGCCCGAACCAGAAACACGCTAGTCTACATCGGGTTACTCTATAACGGCCCGGCGACCCCAGCTTAGCCGCATCACGTCCTCTCTCCCAGCTAAACACAAACTTCAAGTCTAAAAATGCCCACAAAATCTTCCGACAAGATATTTCCAATCACCACTTTCATTTCAGACCTACCAACGAACCTCATTCCCTTCCCATCATCTTCCGAGAATGGCCCTGTCAGTGGACGCTTGGTCATTGTAGGCGATGTACATGGGATGATGAAATCCCTCGAGGCCATCCTGGACAAAGTCAGCTTCGACAAAAACAAAGGAGATCATCTCATACTAGTTGGGGACCTAGTCAATAAAGGACCCGATAGCGCTAGTGTCATTGATCTGGCTATGAAGCTAGGCGCCAGCGCTGTGAGAGGCAACCACGAAAATGCAGTTCTTAATGCGGCCGCGGGGATCAACACCACTAAGGATAGTCCACTACATCCCGAAGGCTTGACTGGCAGTGCGGCCGTACCTGAGAATCCCGAAGCCGACCTACCCGGGGATAATGCTCGAGATGCCGAGGTTCCCGATGAAAGCGGCCCTGCTACAAGTACCGGCATTTCTACATCGCAAACTGCGGCATCGGTGCTTTCGAAGCGCCAGCTCGACTGGCTTGCTGCTTTGCCTTTGATCTTGCGCGCCAAACTACCTCGTGTCCCAACATCCTCCCTCGGCGACACTCTAATTGTCGTACATGCGGGTCTCGTTCCTGGTATCGCACTTGAAGAGCAGGATCCACATGCTATAATGCATATGCGGAGCCTCGTCTGTGCATCGGGCGATGAGGATGGATTCATACCGGCTGAAGTTTCCGGAGAAGAAAGCTGGGTCATGGAATGGGACCGGTGGCAAGATAGGCTAGCATCCAAAACCACGGTGATATTCGGACACGATGCGAAGCGTCGTTTGCAGCGAAGCAAGTATGCAATTGGGCTGGATTCGGGGTGTTTATACGGCCATCAATTAAGTGCGGTTGTGATTGGGGTTTCTGACGGGGAGATTGAGCATCGTGTGATTCAAGTCGAATGCGCGGATGTGCCTATAGTCCCAACAGTATCTGCGGAACAAGGCGATAAGACTGGAGATATATAACTAGTGTACAATACGAATATAAGATTTCATTTACCCCGACAAATCGCGTCAAAGTCGCAGTAGATAGTTAATGAATTACACTATCTTCTACCAGTCTATGCCTACATTCGTGGATCTCTGCTGATAGGTAGATACCCAAAGGATCTTCATTGTAATGTCAAAACTTATTAGTGATATATATGAACTTTTTACTCGAGAGAATCCTAGCGTCGCCTTGAAAGGCAACGATCGAGTGTAAACACTTGGTAAATTAAACAATGCTCGCTATTCCCAAAATCCCAACATGCATGATTTTCAAGGCCACATAAGCAATTCCCGGCCTTGAGCCTTGAATCTCGAGACCATGAAGCCCGGAGAGCAATTGGCCTCCCAATCCTCCTCGAACCCTGGATTCGGGTTGTGTGGGTTGAATGTTTGCTTCTTCGAAGAAAGCATGGAGAGACCACGAGGCACCTCGTCCTCCCCTGATGATTCGGCATCGCTGTCACCACACGGACACGTCGAGGTGGTTCTGGCGCCTGGTGTGGTGCAAGGGCAGGGGCCCAAGGAGCGATTGCATGGGACGCATTTGTAGTATGCTGAGCCTGAGTTTGTGGATAGACGAACACCGGGGAGTCCGCATTGTTCGCACTTCCAGCCCTTTGATGAGCGCTCAAATTGGATAGTCATTGTGAAGGACGGTTGACCCTGGATCATTGACTAATTTGTATAAGTAACTGTTCAGGCGTAGGGAGGCACTTGTAGTACTCACATATGGAAATGTAGTTTGGAATAAGGTACCCGAGACAGTAAAGGATAAAAAGCTTGGAATTGAATTGTACTGTTGGCTCTCAAGTCCGGGGAATACTTATCCCTTTTATAAATCCAAGATTTTGCGGGGGGAGTTCCCGGGTAGATCATTATAACGCCATCCGGTCCAACCCCAAGTTGTTTTGCAAGCATGAGATCAAAAATTTGATGGAATCCCTTGGCGATCCTTGTAAGATCACGTAAAAAGATGGGATTCTAGACTCAGATTTGATCATCAAACGTAAGGCATGGCTGAATCGAGTTAGCATATCCCCGACGCAAAGCGAATTTTAGGTAATATCCCGCAAATGGATCAAGTGACCCCTGGAAACATTTACGTTTCCTTTTCCCTAATAGGTTATTCTATTTAGAGGAATGACAGAAATTGCAGGCAATGAAGTCATTGCCACAGCACGCTTGAGGCATTATTATCCAATTGGCTGCTCGGCCCGAATGTTCCCCGCATTCTGGTCGTTTCTGGTATCTCAGGTGATTTCTCAGGTGACCGGAACAAACTCGACAAACAAGCACGCCTTCTGGAACCATCACATGATTGGATGGCAAATTATTCCCAACATTTTCCACTTACACCGTACCTCTATAGATAGAACGGTTATATAGAATTGAGAAGTGTCTTGAATCAGCTTACAATCGAAATTGCCACTAATCCATGCTGCAATGACAAGAGGATAAAAGAATGTACATGCATTGAAGGTTGTAAACAGCAACATATTTTTCCTATGACGTATGCAGGTGTCTTTTCTATGGTGAAGTCATACAAAAGATACCTACATATGTACAATGACTCGATGCACCCCCGGCCCATCTCCCGGCCCGGGACACCCCCAGATTATGGCAACGGCTACTCTGCCGGTTAAAAAATTCCATATAGAGTTAGCACATACAGTGGGACCTACCTAGGTATATTGGGCTAAACTTTTCTTTGTACTGAGCTATACCGCTCTATATACCGCCTTTTAACTTCTGCCAGTTCTGCCAGTTTAAACCCCTATTTCCAGGAAATGTTTAACCTTTTACCTACCTAGGTAGTTAATGTCATATTACGGAATTTAGCTGCATTGGCAGTTGCCTTCGCAGCAACTGCAAGATGTCGTGGTTGCATACTGTTCAGATTCAACCTGAAAGGTTGATACACCGGTGACAACTGAGCGGCTGCAACCATCGGACGGAGTAGCTTCACTGGACCATACTGACCATAAGCAAGCCAACGTTGGATCTGCACAGTATGATACCACGATATTTCACCCAGATATCCCGAGGGCAACTGATAAAGCAGCTTAATTTATGATAAATTACGGGCTAAAGGATATTGATGATGCTATTGACCGCGATGACTGCATCAAACCAGGTGTTGGGCGATTGAATATGGGACAGGAAGTGCTAAAGAAGCTTAGAACAATCAGATACTGACATTGGATAACAGAGCATAGAGCTGGCCTAACAATCCTTCTTTTAGTGATAACAGAGATCGACGGAGACCTGAAGGGTATATGTATCTCTATATTTTATAGCGGCTCTATCCACTAGAAAGCATCGAAGCAAAAGACTATTACCACCTCAGGAACCGAAGTAGAGATTCAACAATTGAAGAATTAGGAAAAACCGTCTAATAGTGGTGCCGAGTATTTCATATATTAGGATTCAAATCATCATGCCTAGGTATGACTTAACCATTATATGTAACAACGAGCAAGCTGGCGACCTACTACCAAAGCTTAGAAATTTATTCGACATTAAGTCTTATTGCCAGTCTTACCTAACTAACAAATCGTTATTTATAGCTATTGCGAAAGCTACAGATCTCTGCCATTTAACTATGCTATCTTTCCCGTAACTACCTAGCGGGATCAATCACTGGCGCATTTTCCACTTTTGCAGACCAGGTGACCAGAGCAGTCATTCTCATCTTTGCAAGAAGCTCCTGGAAAATTACTTAGTAAGTATGAAGAAAGTATGGGAAAAAGAATTCTTACCAGCACAGTGTCCCTCCCACTCACAAGACCCGCTAGTAGGGTTGGAGCCAGCTGTAGTTGTTGGAGAACCTCCGTCACCTCCATCTACCAGCTTGAGGTTCTTCGCAAGAGCAGTCATGAGCTTGTCTCCCATAGAGCGCAGAGTGGTGAAGTTGGTGACATAATTCTTGTTGAGAGCACTGCTGGGGAGCACCGAGTCGTCGCCAGTGAAGAGGATATCTGGTCAGATTAGTAGTTGTCAAAATAAAGATATAGATGTACCAAGGTTCCAAACTTACAGGTCACATCAACATCACCATGGCCACTGTTGCCATTCAGGTCATCATTGGGGAAGCAGGTCCGGGCCATTAACCATGAGGCCTCGCCAATGACCTGAGGGGTATCGCCATCGGAGTCTCCGTAAATGCCGTAGAACATCTTTCCATTGCTGGCTTTTAGTTAGAACAAGACGCCGCTGAGATATCTTACAAAGGTAGGAAACCATACCAGATAACGGCACCAACGTTGTTTCCAGGAAGCTGCTTCGCGTACTTGGTTCCAAACCTATCGGGAATCACAAAGAACGGAACTTCGTAGGCAGCCAAAGCACCGAAGTTGGTCTGGTGCTGACCATCGGGGTTTCCCTGCACATCTGGTCAGCAATAACATCTCAGACAGACAATAATAGTCGCCATACCTTGCACTTGTAGTCAATGCCGTCGCAGTCTACGTCCATATCCGCAATCCAAACATATGCCGCACCCTAGGGACCATTTAGTCAGACGCTACCTTGTAATTAACCGGCTAGTAAGAGTATCTACCTGATCGAACTTAGTCCAGTCACTATGGATGGTAACTTTCTTAGCACCCTTATCGCCATTGATAGGATAGGTTGCATCCGGCACAGGAGTGCTAGCCTTTGCAGCAGCGCTCTGCAAAGCAGCGACGGGGATAGATGAACCAGCAGCGAAATAGCTTCCTGGAGGGCCGCCGTCTGGCTTGTCAAATTTGGAGCCATCGACTGTTTGTGCGAGCCCTGTGCCGAACAAGGCCAAGAGGGCAAGGGGGATTGAGCGGCTGTAGGTCATCATGATTGCTAGTAGAAGAGTTGGAAATGGGGGAGGAGATAATTCTTGCTTTTCGAGGCCGGACAAGTGGTTCTTTATCAACTGTTTTGGTCCCTGAAAGATCGTACAATTAGCGACTAGTAAATACTACCTCCGGAAACACCGGCGCTAGTTTCCACCACATGCTTGTTTTTCACATACTAGTTGATATTACCTTGTCAGCTTCGGCTATGCAGTTGATCCTTCAGTCCATATTCAGTTCTGCAACATGTGAGACATACTAACCCTGAAGGGCACAGATACAACGTTGTTCAGCCACAAGAGCTATAGCATCAGACCACCAGTAGGACCAATATTTGGTAGCCTTGGAAAATTGTCCCTGAAAGACCAGGTGGGGAAGGGTTTCAGCCCTGAGACCCTTGTATAGCGTCACATCGGCGATGCTGTGATGTAAATGACAACCATGCAAAGCTAGCTCGAACTTTCTTAGTTGCAGATATTACCTAGGTGGCTCCTACTCCCTACTCCAGATTTAGAAAATGGTCGGACGAAAGTAGAAACTGGTCGTAATATGAAAATGCTTCAATTTGATAGATCGCCACAAACCCACAGAAGTATCCAGTCCGCATATTCAGGGAAATCCACAACTACGAAGGCAACCAATAATCAATATCTACTAATCTCACCAAGGAGCGATTAAAGCTTGTACTGAATTGGCGAGTTCCACGAGGATTGCTAACATCGGTATATGACCGAACATAGTAGAGGCCACCACGCTGACTGGAGCTAATTGCAAAACCCAAGATGAGCTGGCAGGGGCGTGGTAGATCCTGGGCCATCTATAGGTCCACGATGAGATATCGAAGACTTTATTGGTCTTTATCAACCTCGCATATGGTGATAGTAAACCGACGCGTTTATGGCTAGCAAATTCAAAATAACCACAATCTCGAAACTTGTAAATGAGGCAAAAATGTTTACAACGTAGTTATTATGGGTTGATCTGGCCCGGGTCCCAAAAGAGCAATGACTAAGCAATATCCACGTGACCTACGGGAAACAATCAACTCCGACCTCGAAATTGTTTCGGAGCGACAACTCGACCAAGCACCCCGAGACGCCGCCCAAGATGGCTAAGAAAGGTACGTGGAATGAGAAATCCGAGAACGCAGTCGCACGGTCCATCCGCCATGCCATATGCTGCAATTGGGGATGCGAAACAGGCGATGACAACGAAAACCAAGAAGTCCCGGATTCTTTTGTGGCCGATGGCTAACATCGTCTTTTCCTCGACACAGCGAAGTCCCGAACCATTGCCGTCCGGCTGATCTCCATGGCCATGACGGGTTACTACCGCACGATGGTCCGGCCCCGTGTACACCGTCCTCTCAGCATGATGAAGTACGATCCTGTCGTTAAGAAGCAGGTGCTTTTCCTTGAGGCGACCAAGGGTGGAAAGAATAAATAAGCTATTCGACTTTGGATCTGAGTTCTGCTCGGTCTTTTTCCGATTCGATTGTTGTGCGCCTTGAGGAATATCCGCCTTTCAACCGCGATGACGACTTTGATTTCGGTCTCTTCTTTTCCTCAATCGAACTTGGCGTTTTGCGTTTCTTGCAATTGCTATCCCGATACGCCGTCAAACGATATCTCGGACTCTGCGCGGATTAGGGAAATGCGGCAAGTGTGTCAGGGAAACGAGCCCTGTGTGTACATTATTTTACAGGAGACAAGGGAAATTGTGATTTCCCCGGTTTCTTGGATCTTCTGCGGTAAATCTCCTTTTGTTGGAGCATTGTGTTTGGCGTTAAGAGCAATACAGCTTTGGATACCTCAATAAAACTAAAATAAATATCCCACACCATTCCACTTCATCGCCTCCCGAAGCATGAGTCCTGCCCGGGGCTCTTTTCGCCCATCCGTTCACGACAACAACAGTTCTTTCTAAATCGATACTTGAATAGCCGTGGACTTGTCGCACACCTTGTTTTCGATGAAATGAATATGGAGAATTTGCTCAACATGGTCAGAGTATTATAATGGAGGAAGGGCGTCTTTCTCGGGGTCGCCTCACATTGACTGCTCAGCCGGCGTCTTGGCTGAAGCGCTGGTTGTAGCGGTCTCCTTTCAATCGTTAGCTAGGACTACCATAGGGAAGCATCAGGCATCTTACCTCGAGTGCGGCGCTTACCTCGGCCTCGCATAGTGCTAGCTTGGCCGGCTGTGTTCCCCCTGCTGCTACCCGAAGCCAAACCCTTCGGACTCAGTCGTCGCTCTGGGCCATCAGCAGCATTTCGTGGTCTCTTCGTTGGCCTTGGGTTCGGGTTTGAAGATTGTTCAGTCTTGTCCGTTGGGCCCTCTAGGGACTTTCCCACCAAAGCTTTGTTGGCAGGCTGTATCTCTGTAGTTGTCTCGATTGAAGTATCCTCCTGTGCTACAGACTGGCGAAGACGACTGTACGTTCGTTGCTGGGTCCTCTTTACTTCCTTACTTTCGGACTCTCTTCCAGAGCTGTTGTCAGTTGCATCCGACATTCGTCGGGTTCTGCCAATCTCTGTTTTGGCGATGACACGCGCTCCCTCGAAGCTGACTACTTTACGCTTGGTGTTGGGTTGTTCGTTCTTGGCACATTTATCAACAGACGAACCGTCCATCCTTTCAAGAGCCGACTGCGACCTTTCGCTTTTGTTGTTGTCGGTGCTGGGACGTTGCATCCCGACAGCAGGGATAGGTTCACCGAGTTCTCCACTCATTTCCAGAGGCTCAGCTAGAACCTTTTTGTGTTCTTGAGCCTTTTTGGAAGCATCATCTGGTGCTAACGCCCCCGGGAGATCCGGAGTTGACATAAAGAGCATTTCGAGCTCAGCTGGATCATTGAAAACTGACAGGCTATTCTCCCGTGAAAGTCTGTCGTGGAGACTTGAGAACGGAACAATATGACCGTGACTAGCAGCGAATTTCGGTCGGGAGTCAACACAATCACCATGTTTCATCGCCTTCAATGGGCTACAAATCTTTGGTGCTAGAGGTCCATCAGTCTGCATGTCCCCAGCAGACTTGAGAGCTTCCTTATTTGAGTCATTGGCCTCGAAGATATTTTCATATTTCGTCCCCATTGGGTCGGGTAAAAGATTGCTGTATTTAGTCGCCTCTGTATGCCCCGTGCCGTGAGGCTTCGTGGAAAATGTATCGCCAGTCATGGGCGGCTGAGCAAGCGAGGACTGAATGATGTCTTCCAGTTTTTGCCAGGTTTGCTCGAAAGGCTCGTCAGGGTGTACATCGATCACCTTCGCAAACCCTTCTCTTATGGTCGCTTGCCAACTTTCAGCCACTTGGGCCCGGCGGAGGAGTGAGATTATTTCAGCATCAGCTTCCTCCCCCACCTTCTCCAAAGCCGACGACCGTGATTTGAGCATGGTGATGTTTTCTTTCATTGCTGCAAGCTCTTCAGTTTTCTGGGCCGTATTCAGCTCGAGCACCTCAGCCCTCTTTTCTGCTTCCTGTATTGTTTTCTCTTTTAGCGCAACAGACTCGGTCTTCAGCCCCAGGTTAGCTTCAAGCTCTATGGCATTTCTTTTTCCTTGTTCAATCTGTTCAAGGAGCCTCTCCTTTTCCGACAAGAGGCCAGCTTCAGAGCTCTTCAATACGTTTGATTCAGCCTCAAGAGCTTTGGCCTCTGCGATGTATTTTGAGCAAGCCACATTCAGCTCCATGATTCGTCTCTGTGATTCCTCAAGCTGTGCTTATCAGTACAGCACATCAAGAAAATGCTCGCCATCGCTTACAATGGTGGCCCTTCCCAGTCGCTCATCCTCGGCTGCCTTTTGGCTTTCGGTCTCCACACTGTTAGTTAACCACGGTCTCATCGGGCTCGGTCAGGCTTACCAAAGAGCTTCGGACGTTTGCAAGCTCCGTCTGGAGGTTGTTGATGTCTGTTTCTAGCTTCCTCTTTTCTGTCTCAAGATCTTGGACTTGTTCTTCGAATTTAGCTTTCATCTGATCCTGGAATTTGATGCTCGCGGCACTCAGCTCTTCTCGGACTCTTTGCTCGAGCAACTGTAGCTCACCCTGCAAGGCGGTCTTCTCAATTTCCAGCCGAGCATTTTGACTCTTAGATGCTTGCTCATTAGCAACAGTCTCAGTCAAAGAATGCTGAAGCTGTTGATTCTCAGATGTTTTGTTGGCAAGTTGCTTTCGAAGTGACTCAACCTCGGTCGAGATTTCCTGCAGCTGAAGTTGCAACCTCGTATTTTCAGCGAATTTGTTGGAAACCTCCATCTCCAGAACAGGGTTTCCTGCTGGAATTCGAGCTTCGGAAAGTTTCTGACCGAAGGTTTCTAACCCGCGCACAAGGTCTGTTTCTGTTATTTCCACGGCCTTGATAGAACCACCGAGACTGTCGAGCATTGGCCCAACAATCTGAAGCTGTTGTTGCAAATTTCCATAGCAACACTCGCTATTAGCGAGCTGCTTGAAAATTGGCGAGTGCGGACCGAGGTTGCCTTCAATCGCTTGAAGTGCTTCTTGGAGGGCTTGGAACACATTTTTGCTCATGTCGGTGCTTCGTTCGACGTCGCTTGTAACCTGTCCAGCCAAGGAGTTGAAACTAGAGTCATAGTGAGTCTACAATAGGTGTTGTTATTTGTTGCACTTCCACAGAACTTACCGAGATGTTGCTTCATGAACACTGTTGGTGAAGTCTTGGACATTCATAGTCTCGGCAGAGCACTGTTTTTTCAACCCCTGAACTGAAGTGAGACAATTTTCAATCGCTGGACTCAGTTTTGACAGGATATTATCCTGGGATTTGGCGAAAGATGTGTTGAACAGTTCGCAGACAGAGTCAAGTTTTTCAGCCATCTTGCGCTGATCAGTTCTGACAAGGGCCAAGTATCGTGACTGACTCTGAGACTCATTTTGGATGTAGGTCTCTAGAGTCGTAACTCGCTTTTTCTCATTGGATAGCTGGGTCTTGATTAAGTCGCCTCTTTTCTCTGAATGGTCCAAGGCTTCCCTCAAGCTGGCAACCGTCCCATCGGAAATTGAAAGTCTCTCGCGTTGGTCTCGAATTGTTTCCGCACTTTCCGAAACTTTCAACCTAATGTCTTCCAAGCTGTGCTGGATCTCACTTTTCTCTCTATCAAGAGACATAGTGGCTTCTTTCAGCTCTTTGGCTTGCTCCCGGACTGCGCCATATTCACGCCCGAGTTCGTTGAGGACACCTTTGAATGTGCCAAGTTTCACCTTCCACTTGTCTATTTGTGCGCGCTGAGATCTTGACTCGGATGATGTTTTGGCGAGCTGTGCTTGGCATTTTCTGAGCCGGTCCTGCAGATTAAGATTCTCTTCCTTCAAGGCCACGTTCTCATTCGTAACTTGCCGTTGGATAGCTGCAGCCGCTTGCTCGCTTTCCTCTCGCTGTCTCATTCTTGTGATGAGAAGCTCGAATAGGTCATCCTCACTGAGCTGAACGCCGTTCTTGCCACCGACGAGCGGTGCATGCTGTTTCGAACATATGTCCTTTTCGGGGGCACGGCGTCTCTTCGACGGTTGAAGCTGATTGTGTATAGGCTTGAGGGGTACACGAGAGCTTGGGTTCTCCGGAATGTCTTGCCTCTCTCTGTGAAGATGGTGCACTTGAGTTGGCTCAGACAAGGCAGAGTTAACCTCACCCGTCTTCTCGATGTCAACAACACGCTCTTGACTCGGGTCAACGGCCCTTCCTGTAGGGCTGATAGTCTCTCTGGGGGTATCAGCCCTGATGGGTTCGTTTGGTCGGGAAGCAATCGTCGCGTGTTCTAGTCCGAAACTCGGTTTCTCTGGGTCTACAGGTGTGGGCCGACTGCCGCTCTCTTTGCCGGGTTCAGCTGCAGCGGATAGTCGCCTTGGTGGCTGTGGGAACACAGGTTGTCTCACGGGGATAGGTGCCTTGGGAATTCCTTCCTTCCCAACGCCGCGAAGATTAAGAGGGCTGAACCCAAGACAACATGTTAGCCCATTGTGAACACTGGTGTTCGTCTCTGCGGTATCAGCCTGGATCATCTACATACGTGTCTGGCCTAGTTATTTGATGGTTGCGACCTGTCCCCTCTCCCGCATGCTCCCTTGAACATTGGGCATTATCAATTGCAGGAATGGGGATGGTAGGTTGCTTGGTGAGGTTTCGCGAGTATGAGGGCTTGTGTGAGGAGGGCTTGCCGAAGGAGAAGTCTATAACATCAATGCCAGAACTCTCTGGGCGCTGCAGCAGCGACCGGGGGGGGGTTGAGAGCTCTCCATTGTGAACGATTGAGAGGGTGATGGAGAGAGTGACGAGGATGAAGAAATGGCGAGGTCTAACGAGAAATGGCAACATCGAGGAAGCCAAACCTGGAAGGAGCTACCCCGTGACCGAGTTACCATCTCTACATCCACATCCTCTGAGATCTGCAGCATCCGTGATATTTACAATACCTAGGTAGAACGTAAGGATCTGTGAAAATGACACCAAAAGTAACTGCCCTGAAGCCATAAACAGCTGCATTTCCACCCGTAATACCCAGCTTCTAGCTGTTGCCCAAGCACCCTATTATATTCTAATAAGATGCTGGAGTGTGGTGCATGACTATTTATACATGTGCTGGGACAACCCCAACGGATCTTGCGGCGAAGGTACGGGGCAAATATTAATCAGGTAGCTCTGGAGACCACAGAAATGGTGCGATGATCGGTAAAGTCACGCCCTGTGATGATCAAGGGACGCGGGTAGTAGTTGACAAAAGTACCCCGTGGACCTACCTAGGTAGGTAGGTAGCCATTTTGCTGATCTAATACCGATAAAACAGCCCTTGAGCGATTTACTTTTTGCCCCGCTATTGAAGAATTCGGGGACCCCTGACCGGGTTATCTGCAGTTCTGGCGACTGTGGAAGCTGCGTTGAGGGCTGTGTTGGGGCAACACTAAGGCTCACTCAGTTCGATCACAACAGTTGACCGGGGCCTTAAGACGCTGATAGGTCCACTTAGCTGTTTCGATTTTCGCTGTGTCCTTTGGCGAACGAGCACATTGGCAACACTTGTTTTCACGACTACTGCCGGGCCATTGCAACAGGTTCAAATCGGCCCCGCGGACGTGATATCAACACTTCGGCAGCATACACAGCGGCTGGGTCGCTTGGGGGCTTAGATGGAGTGAAATACATTCTCTCTCGCTCCCTGGGCCTGATGCGGCCCTCAAGCAATCTGGCCCTAAGCAATCGTCTATCAACCCTCCTCGGCCCCAGCATAAGCTTCAATAATTCCCAAGTCCACATCTTGACAAGCGGTCATGGCCCGGTGAGGTGCGAAATCCCAAATGCTGAAGAGACATTCAGCGGCGATCGGAGCACTCAGCCCGTGGGACTCACTCTCTGTGCGTTGGCCCATGAGTGCACTGGTCTCACTGCTGTCGGGACTTTTTGCAAATTTCCTAGCACCCGCAATCTTCAAAGGTGCTAATTTGCTTGTCGACTCTCTACTGAGTCAGTTGACGGACGATGGCCTCTACGAGCGCGTCCTCAATGAGGGCGCTACGCGGGGGCTTCCAGAACTTTTCACGGAGAGCACAGAGCGGCTAGGTCTTCCAATCGGCGATGCATCGTGGCTTCGGAGGCAAATGCATGTCAAAGGCTCGGAGGTTCCAGTCACCGAGAGACACGGTTGCTGGCCTCCTGAGATGGATCGCGAAGGGCGACACACAGCCGCATTTACGCGCAGTGGCCTGGTGGCCCGCACGGCAAACTGCTTAAAAGTTGCTGGATAGTTCATTGGGTCTATTGAGGTCTGGGATGGAGCACCGCCGCGACCTAAACCGCTTGGCCCCAGGTGCATTGTGCTTGTTCTTGGTGGGAGTGAGGAAACAGACCATTTGATGGCCGCAGCGGAGGAAATAATCCAGGACTGCAACCAGGTCTATCATTACACACGCAGCACTGTGGGCCCCATGCTATACCACAGCATTGGACCTCACTATCTGATCGACCCAGAATGTCTGCAGGGGGACTTTGAGTACATCCATCATTCAATTGCGACTCGGATCAGAGTCTCATATCGTCTGGAGAATGTCCGAGATGTTATAAAAGAGGATATTTGTGGGATAGTCGAGTGGGAAGATTCGCAGCGTCAAGTTTCTGCAGTGGAGAGAAGTCTAGCATCCATTTATTTCCCTCTGCTTGCCGACCATGTCGCTCCATGTTATAGCAGGATCGCAACACGCAGCATTCTCACCGAGGTCAGAAATCCACGGCGTAGGATGGCGGATGCATACGACGATGACCTCACTGAGGGCCTAGCGCGGTTCCGTACGACTACCCTAGCTATCGTCATCGCTCTTGTCGCTACTCTTTCGGATACACAATTCTGGAACATACGGCATTGCATATCAGTTGATCTTGCGCAAGAGGCCTGGCTGGAAGAAATGTGTGCTACTATCAACCGAACCTTTGCAAGTTCGGTCGAATATAGTGAGATTGTGGATCTGCTAGCAGCAGTGCACGTAGGTGTTGATGCTAGTGACAGTGCTGGTGTCAACAAAGAGAAAGGGGTTCTTTCACGCCAGATCATCGGCTGGAGAAATGGACGATACTCGGTCATTCCGTCATTGCTGCTGGAAATGAAGCCCTCGATGCATGCCGTCCGCCTAGCATGCAGGGATTCGTTCTATGCTAATCTCCGTGTCCACCAAGATGGTTCTATTCATTCATCCTATGTGGGGCTATCTATACTGACAGGGATCGGTTCTCGGTTCCACCTCAAGTTTCGCAACAGCCATATACTATATCTTCAGGCCCCCATGATCCTTGGGTAGGCCCGGCAAGACCAGAACCGCCGAGAAAGCCACTATATCTTAGCATTGAACGCCAGGCACGTTATAACAGCCCAGATATCTGTTTTGTTGCTCGGGTTGACGGAGATAATATTGGGCATGTTTCAATAAAGGCTGTCCTTAGGGCGGTGGCTCGCAGCTTTGAGGTGACAGAGAACTGCGACCATCGCAATGCAGGTACCAAGCGTGTCCTAAATATGGATGTAAAGTACTGGCTACAGGATCGGTACGTCAAACCGCTCGGAACGATGGATATGCCAGGATACCTCGCTGTGCTAGATGACCCGCCGTGGGCATTATTTGTTGCCGGGCAGGTCGAGCATTCGCACGGCTGCATAGTGGCTCGATGCCTGGGCTGCGCAAGAAAAGCTCTTGTATCAAGTGTTGCTCAGGGGAACATGGATGGCGTGATGTTGATAGGCTATACGTAAATTGGTCGATCCCCTGATTCAATTCGAGATGCACTAGCTGCAGACTCTGTATTTTCTCGTGTTCATCATCCTAAATCTCTCAATTGCTATATATATGCTACCAGAAGCGCTAAGAACAGCCATGGAGTTTTTGGGGTGACAACCATGTTTGGCTTGTGCCATGTAACGGCCCAGAGTCCGCGATATTGTAATGTAAGCGCTCACAGGCCAAAGAGGTACCTTGGACGGTTTCGCATATGTAAATGGCACGGAATATTCTTTGTTGATACCCCCACTAGTCACGCTAGCAGGAAAGTCTTCATATGCGCATCATTTCCAAGGTTTGTATGGGTAAGACAATGACCACCTCTTGGTCACCTGAATTATGACTAAAATGCGTATGAAAGGACCTATCTAGGTAGTTGTTTTCTAAAATCTCCTGTCTTGTGTCTGCGCTGAGACCTGAGTAAATATGCCAACACAAAGAGACCACGTAGGGATCTTAACTGTGGGATGATCTGATACATACTCCATACATTCTCTATTGATCACAAATACGGGAATATAGTAATACGAATAATAATAATATAATACAAATAGTACAAACAGCCTCATCCTAGGTTCAAATGTCTCTGGAAAGTCGAAATAGCAGACTGAATCCGCCGCTTGATTTCTTTGTATGTTTTGCCCAATGCCCAGGTGACAAGCATCGCCAATTTCCATTTTATAAGCTTACTGTGCCCTGTAATGTTTCAGGGTTGTTAGTTGCTGGGGCTCCCATTTGACAGGGGTTTAGAACCCTTGCACCAGCTGACTGCGCCCACATGTCAAATTTGGTGAAACGGAAACGCTCAATAGAGTCAAGGTGTTAGACAAACATATTCATTCCGTACGTGTCCAAGCATATCTGCGCCTTAGTGGAGCGAATGCGAAAAGACCCGCCTAGAATTGATTCAACTGTAGCCGACAAAGCTCCTTGCGTGCTGTTGCATGCGAAGGAGCAAATCGAACATCGAATATTCTATATGCATTCCAGGGCCCTTCGATACGACAGTTCCCGAGATAACGATGCATTGCGGCCCAGGGCGGTCCATAATAACGTGGCGGCCACGAGAATTCGGGAGAAATAGGCATTTCACACGTGTGGCAAACTATGATCAGTCGATTTATGCTTATACGCTATTTCTTGGACCAAACTATGATCAGATTACTTAGGGATATATCAAATTGAAATTCCAGAATGAGACAGAGAACCTGGAAGGTGATATCAGAAGTGGCACAGAGTCTCACAAAGAGAAGGGTAGGGCGGAGGGCACACTAAGTACATGTACCTAAATAGTGATCTACATCGTACTGTGCAATATAGCAACCTTGGAATCTCGTAGACCAATTCTCCCCTTAAAACAACAGAGAACACTGTTTCAAATTGAATTTTGATCGCCAAGATGTTCGTCTAGAATTAAAATGGACAAGTCACCAAATTAATAAAGTCTGTGCATTCTGTGGATATCGTAGCCTCCGCTCATCAACCAAAGCGGGTCGAACTGGGCCAGGGCTACATGCTCTCCACCTCATGTTCGGTATGTCGTATGTTGAACTTGATGTTCAGAAAGATTGGGGGAAATATATGGAAGTTCATATTTCTGCAACTGTTTCCGTAGCACGTTATCAGAGTCTAGATGCATCAGACGGCAATATCAGTATCCGACAAAACAACTAGTCTTGAAGAGTAGTAGCACAGTGTAGATCACACGGCGTCCAAGACCAGAACAAGCATAGTGGAACTAAAAGCCTTTTTCTTTCATTTACCTTTTCATTTACCTACGATAATAGAGGTATCCCCCTTTCCCCATTTTCTTGCGCGTCACGCGTGATTGGCCCGCACTTACTGCCACTTCTCCCAGACCGCTCACCCGCTTCATCCCCTTTCTTTCATCTCTTCACTTCCCGAAGTGGTCATATTCTTGGTATTGTCAATTTGACTTATTTATCTCTTCGATTTGCTGTCTGTCTGCCTTTTTTTTTCCTCCGTGGTTTTCTACCAAACCCGATATCGGTGTGTTTGGCGAGCTCCCGGGCCCTCACGTTTTCTTGATATACATACCCTGCAGGCTTGGAACTTCAGGATCTTCTTTACTTCTCTTGAGTTCTGGTGGTCTTCATATTTCATCTAGCCTTGTCTAGATCTCAAAAATTTACATCTGGACCTGCACCGATATCCATCGCCGACTCTGGAACATTTGACCCCCCCCGCTCGGCCATTCTACCTTCGGAATTCAGTCACCTCTCATGGAAGTTGCGATTTAAGCTCGATATTCGCCGAAGATCTGTCTCCTTTATCCACTCGTGGATTGCCCGACAACCGCTGTTGACGCGATCACCATTCAACCGGACGAATTTGGGACAAGTGTGATGTTGCTAGCAAGATACTAGTCAACTTTAATTACTTCGACCATCGGTCTATCCTCACAACATGGGAAACACTCAAGGGAAACCGGTGTCTTGCAATGATGCAGGTAGGTTTACTGGATTGGAATCCGGGAGGGCGACTTCGGGACTTCCTGCGTTACCGAGAATTGTTTGAATAACATGCTGATCGCTTTCTCTACCAGTCAACCTCAATCATTTCCGGCTCCTGCGTGTCGTTGGAAAGGGCGCATTTGGAAAAGTACGGATCGTTGAAAGGAAGGACACAGGCCTTACATTCGCCCTGAAATATATCCGCAAAGAGGAAGGTGTGTTGGAGCTTCAAAGCCAGCGTGTTGAGAGGGCTATAGCTGACACTCGTTACAGTGGTCCGTTCGGAAAGTGTACGGAATATAATTCGTGAACGGAGAATGCTCGAGCACTTGAACCACCCATTCCTTTGCAATTTGCGATACAGCTTCCAGGATATGGAGTACATGTGAGTATTCCCGAATTGACCCTTATCGCACCTCTCTAACCGAGTCGAAAGCTATATTGTGGTTGATTTAATGACCGGCGGCGATCTTCGATTCCATATCTCTCGAAAATGTTTCACCGAGGATGCGGTGCGGTTTTGGATGGCGGAACTGGGGTGTGCTCTGAGGTACATCCATTCGCAGGGTATCATTCATCGCGATTTAAAACCAGACAATGTCCTGTTGGATTCCGATGGACATGTTCACTTGGCTGATTTTGTGGGTTCTATCTGCATGGAAAGCATCTGTGTGAGCTTCAGCTAACTTGGATTTCCAGAACGTGGCATCTGATTACCGACCCGGGAAGCCTCTTACAAGCAAATCGGGAACCTTGGCCTACCTAGCCCCAGAAGTGTACGAAGGAAGTGGTTACACGTTTGAGGTCGATTGGTGGTCATTAGGTGTCACTTTTTACGAGTGCATCTACAATAAGGTATGAGAGATTCATTTTCCATTTACTTTCCCTTCTAACCTTCATGCAGCGACCATTCGAAGGCCGAAGCCAAGAAACTTTGAGCGAAAACATCAAAAAGGCGCAGCCAAAATACTACGTCACCAATCCTGCAGTATCAGTAGCTTGTTTGCGGGCGCTGGGAGCATTGATGCAAAAAGATCGGAGTCAACGAATCGGCGCTATCGGGTTTGAGTCCTACACCTCGCACATGTTCTTCGCCGAAATCGACTTTGATGCCCTGGAGCGCAAGCAGATCCCGCCAGTGTTTCGCCCATCAAGCGACAAAACCAACTTTGATGCGACTTACGATCTAGAGGAGCTCCTCCTTGAAGAAGCGCCCTTGGAGGCCAGAGCCCGCAGGCAAAAGCCGCGCGCTGAACTAAGGGACGATGCAACTGCGAAAGAAATTCGGGATGATGAGCTTCATCGTCTCATTGAAACAATGTTCGAACCGTTCGACTACACCCTGACTAGCTACCAAGGCAATGCCGCGGAAGCTATTGCTGCCGTATCGTGGGTTTATTCCCATGAAGACCTATGCCCACTTGTACTAACAGAGTTCTGCCAGAAATCCCGAGGAGTGCCTTCCAATCGCGACAACAACACAAGGGAACACTACAACCCCAGCCAACCAAACCGTACATGCCCGGCAATTCTCACAGCCCGACCCTAAAAATACATCTCCCATCCAAGCCGACGGCTCGTATTACCGTGCTCCACCGAGCGAAAACATGACTGCAGTCAGCGAGACACTCGACCCCAATGAACCCGCGACTGGCCAGCCTTCTTCCCCTTCAAGCCGCATGTCACCTTCACCCCCGCCTCCCCCGTCCTTCCAACCGCCGCCTGCCCCGTCCTTCCATCGACCCCTACCCCCCAACAATCGCCACCGCGGTGCCACACGTCAAATGAGCAAAAGTGGAGGCGTGCAAATGGTCCTAAACGAAGCTGGCAGCTGGAGTGAGCTGGCTCATAACTCCACCCCCGCTGATGGGATGGACAGTGGCGATGATAAGAGCAAGCAAGCCAATGGCATGCTATCATTCTTCAGTCGGAAGAAGGGTCGCGACCGCAGTCCCAAGCCGACTGAACCAGGCGTCCTGGGCAAAGAGGGCGCCAGGCAGATCATTAGCGGATGAAAACCGCTCGGCGCTCCTGCGGGTGGCTCTGCCGCTGCTGGCAATATGCCCGCACAATATGGCCCCGGGGCCTAGTCGCTAGGTGCCAACCGGCAAGGTTTCTACTCTCAAACTCACACAATTTGGTTTGAAATTCCGGCCCGGAGACCGATGTTTCCCATTTTAGCGCCCAAGGAGTCTGGCAATTAAATGCCCGCTCTGGGGTCTTGCCCAGTTGCCACCACTTCGACATGTTCCGGTTCTCGCTCTATTGGGAGCGGCCGGAGGGAGACGGCCTTGCTGACCCTGTCTGATTGCATACTGCACATCGACTATGCATCTGTCTACGTTGATCTTTGCAGCAAGAGATGCAGTGCTCGAGGCACCATCTCCCTTTCATTCTATTAGATTCCCCTAACACAGCGAGAATTCATTTATTTCATCTTATCATCTCTATATATCCTCATCATCTTGTATCGCCTCTCTATCTTCCCCTCACAGCTGTACAGATATACTCATGGCAGACGCAAACAATCAGACCCGCGCTTTATTTTATTTCATTTTCATCTTTACTCTCATCGCTCCTCTTTGGTTGGCTTTGTTGCTTTGTCTCTTTCTCTTCGCAATGATGTCTTCTTTAACCTTGTATTGTGATTTGGAGTTTGCATACCCTGACTCGTTGATATGAACATTTGTATTTTGGTTAGAATGGACTGGAGCATGTCTATGGCGGGATATTGTATTTAATGTTATCTCTTGCATTTCAATACATAAATTAGTTGCACTTTCACGTCCTGGTATCCAAACCGTAGTACTCTATATGTATGTGCTTGTCCGTACCGGCTTTCCTATTTACCTGCCGCTTTTCCAAGGTTATAAGACGAGGCTTAGATCAGTGTGTACTTGAGTTATACTGTACATATCGATGGGTGTAGTAAGTGCTCATTAGATACTCTCTATTTCCCGGGCTACATATGTCCTTAGTGACGCTTACTTCAACAGCAGGTAGACCTCGGGAAAAGTCTCCAGACTATATTCTCACCGTGCACCATGGGCGGGCAATGGGCACTGTTACGAATAATAAGACAATGGCCCACAGGATAGGAATATTGACTGAATGAGGATAGGTGGTGTCTTTTTATAGACAACCCCTTGCAGATCTGTAAGGCCCAAACAGGCTACTCCGTACTCCGTATTGGTCAAAGGATTCCAGGCCCGACCCTTGCCCCCAACTACGTCTCCGGAGAAAGACGTGAACTGCCGTGAAACACTTCTTGATGATCCTTCCTCGATTTGACTTCATATTGAGGGTTCTGATGGCACGTGCCATGCTTCTATGGGACCTGTCAAGGTCCGATTGACATTGACCCACCCCCATAGTTCGATATGATGGGGAATCTCATCTTCCACGTTTCTCCCTCCACCTTATAGGGTTCATCGACCAGGGCTAGGCCTCGCTTGAGTGTCTTTGATTTATCGTTGCAAGGAAAACTCTTCAAGTTTTCCCCTCGTGTTGACTTCCCCAGAGTTCCGGGGACTGTCGAGGCGAAATGAACGGGTGTCCGTCCACTCCTTGCCCAGGCTGGTTAGCATCCCGGAATGTTGCTCGACCAAGCACGTTCTTGTGGGGTAGGAGTCCATCAATTACTTTCAAGCTCAGCTGGAACTTGACCATTGAAGAAAAATTGTAACCGAGCTGTTCCCCCTCAATTGCCTAATCCCTTCTTTTTCGATTTTTAACCAAGAACTTCTGCTCCAATTCTCGGCGATGATAACAATTCCTTCCTAAAGAACGACCCGGTCAACGCGACCATCTCACCCCTTTCATAAACACTCTCCGCGCTGCCAGATGGCACCCAAAGCTCGCCATGGCCTCGCTGAAATCTCTTTGTATGATGTTCCGCTAGAGCAGGGGCCAAGTTCCCATCATGAGGAGGACGTTTTTTCCGATCTGTCAGCCAGCATACCCAGCCTACACCAGCTGTCATCGGGAGCCAGAGCAGCTGCTAGGGCGGAACGAAAGATGTCACTACTCACATGCTGTAAACTTTACCCGAAGGCTATCGCATGGTCAATTGTGCTCTCATCGACGATCATTATGGAAGGCTACGACACGGCGCTTCTCGTCAGTTTCTTTACATTCCCGGGCTTCAAACAGAAATACGGAGCCCCGGATCCATCTCGTCCAGGAAATTTTGAAATTCCATCCCAGTGGCAATCGGGCCTGACCTCTGCGGCTGTGGTAGGCCAAATTATCGGCTTGTTTATGAACGGCTTCCTCGCAGACCGTTTTGGCTATCGCTGGACGATACTGGTGGCGTTGGTCTCTTTGTCCTTTTTTATCTTTTTGCCTTTCTTCGCCATGAACGTTCAGATGTTCTTAGCTGGCCAGGTTCTATGCGGGATTCCGTGGGGAATTTTTCAGACCTTAGCCACGACGTATGCGGCTGAGATTATGCCAGTTGCACTTCGCGCGTATATCCTGAGCAGTGTGAACATATGCTGGTTGATTGGACAGCTCTGTGCTGTTGGGGTAGTCCGCAGCCAAACAGGCAATCAATCGGAGTGGGCGTATCGCCTGCCACTTGCCTTACAGTGGGCCTTGGCTGTTCCGATTATGATCGGGGTGTATTTCGCACCCGAGTCCCCAGGTATGATGTCTCTGGATCATATTTCTCCATCAGTTACGGAATCTTACACTACAATTAGGATGGCTGATCCGCAAAGAGCGGCCCGAGGAAGCCAGAAGAACATTACTACGTCTTACCACGGCACACGAAGCCGGCTGCAACGTTGACGAGATAGTAGCGATGATGACACATACCAATGAAACAGAAAAATATCTGGGCAGCGGCCAAATGACATACCTGGATTGCTTTAAAGGGATCAATCTCCGACGGACGGAGATTGCCTGCATGATCTGGGTTACCCAGCAGGCCTCGTTCTCCAGCTCAGGGACTTACGCAGCATATTTCTATGAACAAGCTGGTCTGAGCGTTCAAAATTCCTTCACCCTTGCCATCGGTATGTACGGCGTGGCTATAGTTGGCGCGATCATGTCGTGGTTCTGGATGAGGCGAGCCGGACGACGTAGGATCTACCTCATTGGTCTCGCCGCCTCAATGGCTATCCTCGCGATTGCGGGTGGCATTGCATTCCTACCTGCAACAGATGCTCAATCATGGACTCTTGGAGGTCTGATCACCCTCCTGACATTCATATATGACCTCAGCATTGGGCCTATATGTTATGTCCTCGTTGCAGAGATCCCATGCACCCGGCTGCGAGTCAAGACTGTGGTACTCGCCCGTATCGTGTATAATGTGGCTTCTATTGTTACCAATGTGATGACCCCACGAATGCTGAATCCTACAGCCTGGAACTGGAAGGGCAAGTCATGCTTCTTCTTTTTGGGCTTTAGCGCCGTGTGTTTCGTATGGTGCTACCTGCGACTCCCTGAGACATTTGGGTTAAGTTACTTGGAAATTGATATCTTGTTTGAAAAGAAGGCTAAAACCAGCAAGTTTCGAGAACTTCAACAGCACTTGGCCAATAGAGGGTATTTCAGTGTCCCAGATGAGGTTCAAAAACAGCCGGCCATGTGGTGATGAATAATGCCATCTTTGAAAGACTTCTCTTTTTTTTCGACAGCAAGCAACGTCGCATGGTTCCGAGCAATGTTAATCAGTACCAGCACTATTCTCTCCGGCCCCTTCGTCATCTCCGGCCTCTCTGTCATCCCCGACCTCGTCCTCATCTCCGACCTCTTCATCGTCTCCACTCGACTCGTATTCGACGACCATGACCCTTTGTCCTTGGTACCATGCAGGCCCGACAATTTGACATAAGTCTGGAACACTAATGTCGAAGGGGAGTCCCTCGGTCAAAGGGGAATCGTCGGATCCCGAACTTAACAGTTGACGCCGTCGGAAGTCCTTCTCCCAGTTACGTAGAGAGACATTCCGTCGGAGAGTTGGCGTTGTCAGCGGCGAGGCCTCGATCGCCTCGGCGAGCATTTTGTCGACCCATACAATGATCTTAGCCTTGTGGAAACGCCATTCAAATGCCATGGAAGAGAATAGCCGCCGTTCAGAGTCCATGAACCAGAACCGAAATTGGTTACTATCCGTGGCGATCCCGAAAGCAATAGCATGGATCTTGCTTTTGGCCCGACTCGCTTGCATAGCTGCGAGATACATAGCTATTTGGGAGTCGGCAGAGGAAAATTCGTGGCTCCGCTTGGCCTCTATGGCAATCAACGTCGAATCAATGCCGTATTGAGGATCATCATGGCAAAGTAACCAGTCAGCACGGCCGGTGACATACGTTTCACCGAGTAGAAGGTCGACGTCCACCTCCGGATGGAGCTGTAGACGTTCGAGCGCCCCTCTATCAGAAAGGTGATTGAGCCGGTCAAGAATAAGGAGTTCGACGACAACGCGTCAGAGGCTTCGGAGTTGTCGATCTTATGGTAATCGGAGTGCTTGAGTCGGCGGATGACATTGTCCACATCAGTAAGAGCGTGGCCGTGCGAACATCGTCAATGTCATGCCGATTCCACATGTTTTTCTCTGGATCATGCGTGACCTGCAGAATGGCGCACGCCTCTTGAAGTGATCTGAACTTCGAAGCAGCATAATGGGCGCCGGTGCTTTTCTTGGCCTTCGCTAGTTGTTGCATCAACGGTACTGAGGATTTGGACTGCATGGGACCGAACGAGAGGGTCATCGTGCTTTATAATTGCTTGCATCTCCGGGAAAGTGACAATCGTCTCCAACGTTTCCGGGTCAAGCGTAGGGACGATCTTCGTCGCTTGCTCGGCCGCGCCTGGCTTGGCGGCTGCCCGGAAGCCAATACCAGCCGATCCACTTCCGGCTGAGGTGCCCAGAGAGTCGACAAATGGTTGACGAATCCCCCAGAGACCGGATCTGCCTCCGTCAGGAAGTGATCTTTGATATGATTTCTGATGAAAACAGATGATGAGCGTGATGGGACAGGATGAGTCTGTATTCCTTAAGAACTGTAGTGTTGTAGATGTGGACATGGTAGTGAAACACCGACACCTTCCAAGGTTGCGTTTGCTCTCCAATATAAAAACTCTTTTCAGACTCGACTTCTCACTTTCTCATTCAAATCAGAGCCTCTTTCCCTCACTTATCTCTCACTTTCTTATCATCTCCCTTTCCTCACCTATCTTCTCGCCTCTCTATCCTTGAACCAATAGCTCTATTGGCTTCCTTATCGAGAAAGGTAAACAAATGTGGGGCCATAGTAATCCCGTATGGACTAGAAGCATTCTATTCCCTCTTTCGTGACTCAGGCTCACTTGTTCGACACCTGGCGCACTCCCGCCCACTTTTACCTCAAATAGGGAATCCTACCGGCGACCAGAGTCGGAACTTTGAAGATCTGGGATTGTTCGGGTGATCGGCCGTGACGTGACGGGAGGTTTTCGCACTCGATGATTCTTTCTCCACCAATGGCGTTATGACTGAATAATCAATTTTCCGAATGCTAAGGGCATCCAAGCCTTGCCTGGGGAATGTTTGATGGTGCCTTGCGATATTTGGAGTGTATGAGGTTTGTCCGCAGCCGTCTCCTACACCTTATCCTCCCTAAAGGCTCAGAAGGCTCAGATGCAGACCCAATTTCCCTCTGAGACAGGTTGTGCTGCTTCTACGACCAAACCCTTGTACGGATGGGCGTCCAGTAAGAGGGTTTCCTAGCGTGAGACTCTTCAGAGACTAGGTACAATCGAGCTTTGGGGTGGAGAAGCAGCAGCATGTCCCCATGGGGAAGTGATATGCATGCGCTTTCTTGTTGAAATAATGCGAAATTCTTGGCTCCACTCAAAAAAGGTAGGCATGGTCAATGGCTTGGAGATTTCTCCGCACTTAAGGTGTAGAAAATCCGGGGACTGAGACGCTCTAACCGGACTGGGTATAGGAATACAGCACACGGAGGCGGAGCTAGCCTGAAGAATACTCAATCAGGAAAATTAGGAGGCGGAGGTGATTATGACTTGAAACAGTCGTGTCGATCTTTTTCGCTTGAGGGGTACCTAGTTTACTAGCAACAGGGCGGTATGATGCAGAGTCGCAGGACAAGATCACGATATTCAGGTCTGACTACTCGGCTACAGCCGAGCTTTGACGGGGATGCATAGGCGTCGTATCCGCTCAGATCTTCTGTATCCAGCACGGCTGGCTCGGAAATTATTCCAGTCCTAGACTCCTGCCACAAACAACACCAGATGGAGGACACCATGTCTGGGCAAGGCTGGGCAGTGCTACAGACTGTTGAACACGAAAATATATAAAGGCGCTGAAGAACCACCCTAATCCAAATACCTGACAGTAAGAACATTGCCATCCGCCTCTTGGGACTTGATAAGAAAACGGAAAACCGACACCATGAAGAACTTACTATCTCTTCTTTCAACCATCGCACCGCTTGCCTTGGCAACCCCAGTTGCCAGACAAGCGGGTTCGCACCCTTCGGTCGACGGGCTGAACTTTGTCATTGATGGGAAGACCGGTTACTTTGCTGGCTCAAACGCATACTGGCTTCCCTTCCTCACCAACGACGCCGACGTCGATCTCGCGATGGGCCATTTCGCGGAGTCCGGCCTCAAGATCCTGCGTACATGGGGTTTCAACGATGTGAACACCGTCCCCGGAGAAGGCACAGTTTACTTCCAGCTCCACGAGAACGGCGTTTCAACCATCAACACCGGAAAGGACGGCCTTCAGCGTCTAGATTACGTTGTTTCGGCAGCAGAGAAGGAGGGGATTAAGTTGATTATTCCCTTTGTGAACAACTGGGACGACTATGGCGGCATGAACGCCTATGCCAAAGCCTATGGCGGCGACAAGATCAGCTGGTATACCGATGCCGACATGCAGGGCGCGTACCAGGCCTACATCAAGGCAGTGGTCTCCCGATACGCGGATTCGCCTAGTATTTTTGCCTGGGAGCTGGCGAACGAGCCGCGCTGTGCGTCGTGTGATACTTCCGTCATCAACAAGTGGGCGACTGAAACGAGTGCCTTTATTAAGTCTCTCGATCCTAACCACCTTGTGGCTATCGGTGATGGTAAGTAAATCCACAACCCCATTTTGGATTCAGTCCCGCGGAACGACGAGCTAATTCATGTTGTAGAGGGCATGGGTCTTGAGGGGAGCACTGATTACCCCTATACCCACGTCGAAGGCACTGACTTTGCCCTAAATCTCGCCATTCCCGATGTCGACTTTGGCACCCTGCATCTCTACACTACTGACTGTAGGTTTGCATATCTTGTCCCTTGTTTGTGTCCCGTACTAACCAGAATAATAAAGGGGGCGTAACTAACAACTCTTGGGGAAACACATGGGTCCAAGACCACGCCGCGATCTGTGAATCCCTTGGCAAGCCATGTCTGTTTGAGGAATATGGAATGAAGGACGCTCACTGCACCGACGAGTTGGCGTGGCAGGACACTGCTCTGGCAGCGACTGGAATGGCTGCCGATTTGTTCTGGCAGTTTGGCGATACTCTTAGCGGAGGTCAAACCCATAACGACAGGTACACTGTGTACTACGGCACTGATGACTGGACCTGTGTCGTGACCGACCATGTCGCTGAGATCAATGCTGCTTAGGGCTGGTTTGCAACGGTTAGCCTAGCCTAGACTTCTCAACTGTCTCCCTGGAATGGGGTTTTAGCCCTAGGCATGGTATATGTATGATTTCAGATTAGGATGAGACGTACGTTTCTATCGCTGATGGGTTAGGACAAGTTGTTAGCGAAGAAATCAGAAATCTGATACACACCGTCGACATGAGAGTAACACTATTATGACCAGCTCGTAGTTTCAGCGACTCCTAAGTAGCTTTATTGTTGATCAGCATCATGTCTCTCTCCAACAGTGTTTGTTAAACGTGATTGGTTGGGATCATGGTGTATTGTAAATGATCGCTGGCTGATTATTCTGTAGGAGACTGTTCTTCAATATTTCCATACTGTCTAGTGTTCCTATTATAGCAACGTTCTAATAGCACGGCATTGTCATACAGATATTCACGAGCAAGGCTCATAAGCCATCCCTCAGTGAACCTTTGTTTGAACCTCATCCTGATCTCGATGGTCTTCTTCTAGGCGATCGCTTGGGAGAACAATGGCACGGTCGAGCTTGTAAGGCAATCCACGATGACGACCTCGTATCATCACGGCGCAAACGACAAGTTTGCTGAAAACGGTAAACTCTCCAGATAGAGACGTAGAAACGGTGGGATACCCAAGACTAAGCCCGACATTGGCACTTGATTGAAGTTAGCCAACGCAAGTGGTTAAGGGTGTAGATACAAAATGGATAACTCACTATGCTGAGACTACTTCAAATAACACAGAGAACACAGAAAAGGCCTAGAATCGTTAGAAATGCAATCTTGTAGGATTTAATAACGATCACTTACTGGAATCGACGTATCTGCAATCTTACCAGCCTCAGCAACGCAGATGCAAAAGCAGCCGAGAAAAATGTACCACAGGTCAAAGGTCAGTTGGTTCTGGATATGGTTGATAATGTAAGACCGGCCGTCATGCTCGTCTATGTGACCCTCAGTACCATAAACACCCAGCGTCCTCTCTTCATAGACATTGGAAGCTCTGATGCTTATCGCAATCGGAAAGATTGCAATATACATCATGACCACCAAACTGATCTGGACGGCTGGGCTCACATCGGCCAAATTGAAAGTCGCTGTACCCGTATGACGCGCCGATGCGGCTTGGAAAATAGCAGCCAGAACTCGAGGACCAGGTGCGAGATTGTTGACGGCGGGATTGTTCAAGTCCAGCACGATGATGAGAATAACATCGACCGAGTTCATCACCAATAGGATTCCGAAAAGAATCCATGTGGGCCCGCTTGGGAAAAGCAGTGTATAACACCGTCGTGGATGATCGAGTAGGAATCTGAGCGGGTCTTTCAGCGAGGATTTCTCCGGGCAAAGCTTGTAGAAGATCCAGATAATAAGTCGAAGAAGGCATGGGTAACAAGTGTGCCCGGCAAATGCGAGGAAGCTCATGAGGATCATTGGGAAGGTCGCATCTTGGAACGAGATCATCGAGTCTGGTGTCAGAGTAAAGCCAAGATTGTCGACCATCGTCTGAGCGGAGTAAAAGCCCCTGTCGTGCGGCGAACAAAATAAGTCATCATATCGTTGATCACCTCTGTTGGCGACAACTTACCACCAAACATTGCCTTGCCCACATTCAGCGAGATAATCACGATATTTCGGATCCGCGTGCAGAATCCACCCCACAAGGCAGATTGCACCGAAGAGATGCAGACCAAAGAAATATCCCACGACAATCTTTAACAGGAGCTTCAAGCTTCGATACTCGATACCGCCGAGTGTTTCCCGGTCTTCGTCAGACAGGTTGTAGAACTGGGAGTTGCGGCCTATTGTGCCCTGCGAAGACATATTCGGCAGATCGAGCTGTTTCATTTCCCTCGGCTTTGTTGCTGGCATTGCTCGCTCAGTGCTAGAAGATCCTCCCAAAACGAACACTGAGCTTACAACTCGCTCAAGAGTCAGAGTACGTGAACGTGACTGTATGCTTCTGGTAGTTTGTCGACGAGTAAGGACTTTCTCGGATGGTCCTTTCATATAAAGGTTAGCGATTAACTTGCAGTTACGTTTGTGTGCCATCTTATCGACTTACCCTCATCTTCATCATGAAGACTTTGATCAATCTCATCAAACGAGGCCCCTATAGAGTATTCGTGAGAATACGGAGGGAAAATATGAGACTGTTTTTGATATACCTCTTTCACGTCTCCACGGCGGCGGAATATACAGAGCTTTGTCCTTGTCGGAAACCGGCCGATTGTCTTCAGCGAATGTAATGGTTTGTTTCGGATTAGTATTCGGAACGGGTGTCTCATCGGCTTTCGCATCCTTCAATTCCAGGGAACCGCTAGTGTATGAGTTAGTGCCCTTTGCATTTTGGAACATATCATTTTGATCAATTGCATCGAAACCAACCTGGAAGATTTGTTCCGAGTCTCAACACGCGCCCTTTCTTTATCCGAGTCGTCTATTTCGTGGCTGCTCAATCCCTCGTTTGGTGTTTCATCATTGTTGCTACTTGAACTCCGTTTGTGCTTCAAGTGTGCCTCTGCGTCTTGTTCGGCGGGAGCCTGTGGCCTCAAAAGATGCGGCGCTATAGGTAGAGAGACAAGTTAGTTCTCTATGAAGGCGTTGGGCAGAACGGTGAAGGCTTCTCACCAACTTCTTTAAAGCGCTTTTCGAACCATCGGACCCGAAATACAATGACGACGATGTTGATAAACCCCAGATTCCCCAAAATTGGAATGAAATATATGTATAGCTGCTGGTAGGTCTTCAAAGATTTGACATCGACACTAGACATGGAAAACTTTGTTTAGCCGATCGAGATCGAAGAGAACAATGAATAAAATACTCACGTATTCAGGCCCGACTCAGTCGATGCGCTAGCTCCGAAGAAATAAGCATCGACGGCTTTCAGATTACCATAAGGATAGATGATAACCAAGCTTAGCACGCTGAGAGTGATAATCCATGCGTCTATGCAGAAAAATTAGAAAAATTAGAAGGGGACATGGATATATAGATGCAGACGTACAATGCAGGGCGAGGAAGTTTATCGGCGGCTTCCACATGGCACAAATCTCGCAGGAATGTTTCACTGGACTCAAAGGGGCCTGCAGAATTCCATTATATACTCGTAGCTTATCGGAAACATCGCGTACAAGATGAACCAGTGCGATAAAGAATTTTGCGTGAGGCATTTACTAGGCAAATCAAGTTGGGCTCTTGGCTGCTTGCGGCTTGTCAGCTCCAACATCCGTACTTAGCGCGCTCATCGACATCGAGGCTGAGCATCAAAAAGAAAATCTAACTACAGACAAATCAGATTCTTATATTCTAGATTTTACTATTTTGGTGATACCATTGGCCAAAGGGTCGCTCTTATAGTACTGTCTGGTAGGTAACATGCAGCTGCATGTACTTGCCTATCCTAGAGCTACACCCCATGAAAGCACTTTGTTCCATTTATATAGGGAGACCCTGCTCGTTTCATATCTCCTTTCACTTGATTCTACAATAGATGCCTAAACCAAGCCTTTTATAAAGGCAACTATGAACATTGGAAATTTTCAAATTGAGGTCTGAGATTTGGAGATTACTAGTTGCCTCAGTGTCAAAAATGTTATGTAGATCAGAGAGAGAAATGATGATCTTTAGTAAATCAGGTATTAATATGAATGAGCCCACAATAGCTGATTCCTTGAGAAGTTTTACGGATTCGGCTACTTGAGGTTAGACTTAGATATCCTCTCGAGATCCCTCCATGAAGGAGAGGCGCAGAAAAATCCCGCATATCGAATCCGGTAAGATCTTCTATAAAAAAGTGGGATAGCACACCAGAAATTTTGTGACGTCTCCTGATTATACGAGCTCATCTTATATTTGCTTTTTACATAGAAAATGCGGACTTCGACTGGTTTTACTACTTCCCCTACTCACGGTCATATGTAAGGTGGACACTCACCACCACCTGGGCAGAGCCAAGACTCGCAATGCTGAACTCATTTCTTTTTCATTCAGAGTGCCACATTTGCCGATCGTTCTGTTGCTTGTTTTCGGTGCAAACCTCGTCAGGTTGTCAGGTGAAGTCAGCTTACTGGTAGCAACCAGCGGTTACCTACTAGTGGAAGGTCCCTTACTACGAGAGGCCAAAATGCAAGGGGTCATCAGATGGTTAGGCATTTTTACTAGTCTTGAGAGCTACGAAACTACTAGCATGGGAAAATAGAGAAGCAGAAACTGATCCATGAACTATGAAATAGCAGGGTCTTTATATACCCTGGATAACAAAGAGAAATAGAAAATAGAGAGCCTCAGTCTGCTCATGAAGAGACATCCCATCTATGCCAACAACTAGGAGCAAGTAATTGCTACTAGTTAATTAGCTTGATGCTCAGTATGGAGATGGAGTTGACAGGATTGATGAAAAGGTTGGAGAGATAGTAGGAACAAGGCGGGTTGATAGCTGTAAGCATTCTTTGATTATCAACTTGCTTGACCAACTTCTACTACACAATTTCTAATTTATCGCCAGATTGGTCACTATAAAGTGGCCTATTACCGATTTATTGAATTCGATCTCTTCATTACCACCTTTTAATAACATTTAAGTAATACACTACCGAAAAGTAGATAGCCTCTCTAATCTAAGGTCCTATACCAACCGTTTCTCACGGATAAAGGATTAAACAGGTGCGATCAAGTATATTAAGATCACTTGTAGTGCGGATAGAGGTATAAATGGACTTTAGATGTATATAGATGCTTATATGGAATTTTGGGTTTTTGGGGGGGGGGAAAGGAAAATAACAGCCGCACTATGTATATATTCTTCTTTACCGGCGCACATGGCATGTATAAACTAACTGGCTGAACGATTATTATAAGTCAACTACTAAAGCCAAGTATATAGCAATTCCCTTGCTGACACTGAAGCCTCATAGCCAACGTGTTTATTTATCCGTCATTGAGAACTACCAATCGTACCTAGTCTATATTCCAAAGGCATGGTCTATCTCTTCAAATAAAAGTAAAAAGGGCCTGTACGGCCTAGCCCTTTGCCCTCCATAACACCTGCCAACAAATTATCATTGACATAACGGAAGTGGTCGAAAATTGGTCGGTCATCGTAAATCATCGCGGCGGACACCGTTTCTTCATACACAATCTCGCGCAGCTATACGACCTCAAATCAGCTTTTATTGCTATTGACAAAACAAAAATGGAGAAGGAAAAGAACAAAGACTCACGCTAGCAAACCCCCATTGTCCCCAGCTAACTCGCTTCCGGTCGATAATCGTAGGATGATATCTTCCACTGTCTTAAATGACTTCCCAGTCCATCTCATTTAGTTGAGTGGCAACTAGGTGTCCCGTGTCAAATAACCCTCCATTCCAATCACTAAGTAACTGATCAGGCTTGACTAGTGGGATTTGTTTAAAGAGATTGTCGATTGTCTCTGGACTCACGTTCCGGCCTCAATGGTGGCGAGGTATTGTTCCTGCGGACTACGACGGCGAGTACCTTGGGGTTTAGGAGACGGCACTCACGAGGATATTATAAAGAAATAGTACCGTATTGGAGCTAATCGAGGAATATAAGGTACACGGCCAGTGTCTAAGTATTCAACATAGCAGCATTCAACACAGCTATTGTTTGCAGTGGAATTGAGGTAAATTCAAACATAAAAAGTTTCTTTGGATGAATATCCAAACAAGAAATTCCCATCTCATATTTGGCACATATCCCGAGTCGGGAATTGATGTGGGACTCGGGACTCGCGCCTTACGCCCTACAGCTAAGTTAAAGACAGGATTTCGAGTTCGATCACAGCGCTCGGAGACATTTGAATTGACGAATTGAGATCTTCTGTAGAAGAATCTTGGTGATTACTGATCAACCATGACAACAAAAGGTTACCCAGGAGGATATGACGTCGTTGACATCCTGTCCTAAACAAATCCCGAAAGAAACATATATACTAAGATCGATAACAACATTCTCTAACTATACAGAACTTTGAATTCGTCATGCCTTCAGCTATTGTCACTGGTGCTACCGGTAAGCTCTGTTGTGAAAATTCCCATAACCCATGAAGCTAACATCATCAAGGAATCACCGGGAGTGCGATCGTGCACCACCTCCTTAAAGATGAGACTTACGACAAGATTTACTCGTTTTCTCGTAGGAACCCAGGATATGAAGATCCAAGAATCCAGCATGTCACCCTGGACCTCCAAAACTCGGCACAAGACATGGCCAAGGCCTTCCAAGGCGTTTCCGCCGGGTATATCTTTTTCTGTGCCTACTTGGCCACAGACGACCAAGCCGAGTTGTCGCGAATAAATGAAGCCTTGCTTTCCAATTTCCTCGAGGCACTCGAGCTCAACGGCGCTGCGCGCAAAATCAAGCGGTTCGTTCTCACCTGCGGATTCAAGCAGTACGGTGTCCACATCGGACCCGGGAAACAGCCTCTGCTCGAAGACGACCCTCTTCTAGAGAACGACGTAGGCGGCGCTTCCTGGCTGCCGATCTTCTACTATCCCCAACAACGGGACCTGGCCAAGGCAGCTAAGAAAGACGGCTGGGAATGGGTTGCTACACTCCCACAAGACGTTCTAGGATACGCCCGAGGCAATTTTATGAACGAAGCAACGGCCCTGGGACTTTACTGTGCTGTCAGTAAAGCCCTTCCTGGAGCAGAGCTGCCATTCATCGGTAGCAGGGCGAACTACTTCGCTTTCAATTGCTGGACGTCAGCGAATCTACATGCCAAGTTCTGTCTCTGGGCAGCTGTCGCGCCGGGTGCAGGAAATCAGATCTTTAATGTGATCAATGGTGATACCGAGTCCTTCCAGAACCTCTGGCCGCGTCTGGCCGCTCGGTTCGGCTGTCGCATTCCTGATCCCATGTTCCCCAATGGTGGTACCCCGGATACAAAGGGGTTCAAGAACTACGAGTCATCCACAATTCGATTTTCAAATAAACCTCCCCTCAAGGCATTAGCCTCGTCACTAGGTCTCTCTAAAGACCCTTCCGCTGAGGAATCTCCTACGCTTTTCCTGCAGATTGACCCGGAGAAATGGGCCAAACGAGAGGATGTCAACAAGGCATGGGCTCAGCTTCGGGACAAGTACAATCTTGACCAAGATGCATGGGATAAGGCCACATGGGACTTCCTGGTTATGGCACTGGGTAGAGACTGGAGTTGTGTTGGAAGTATGAGTAAGGCACGGAAATTGGGCTGGACTGGATATGCAGATACTTGGGACGAGTTGGAAGATACGTTCAAAACTCTGGAAAGAGAGGGTATTCTTCCACCCTTGGACCAGCTAAAGCGGGATTTCTAGTCTTCTTCTAGAAAGAACACATGTCGAGCATTATGTGATGTTACTTGATCAAAAGTGTATAGTCACTATGGAGTTGGATATCAGTTGCTCCAACCATCCACATCTACTGCCTATATTATACAAAGTGGGTATATTCTATGAACAAAAACAATATCAGGAGTATAGTGTATATAAGATATATAAAGACCTTTATAGAGAACCCTCTAACACAATGACATTTTGCCTATTATACAAAGTCTTGGCATCCGTGTGGGGAAAAAGCAAAACAAAGACCAGCTGAGAACCAAATCGAGAACTTCCAAGACTTCCAAGAATTCCAAGACTGCCCAGGTGGACTTCCTCAGAACATCCCACGTGTTAATCCCAACCTCGACACTTTCCATCCAATTTCCCATCCCCTTCCCACCTAACAAAACCCAAATCATTCCCAACACCAATTCCGCATTCCCCATCCCACCGATCAGCGCATACCACACCAATACCCCCCACCCCGATCTGGCATGCCAAGCCAATCCCATCCCCGAGACCGCGACAGACGGGACCGGGATCGGGATCGCGACCGCGCACGCGAGCAAGAGCGCTCCCGCCGCCGAGACCGCGACCGCGACCGGGAGCGCGAGTACATCCGCGGCCGCTACGAAGACCCCGACGAAGGCGCAACGTCCAGCCCTGGCAACGCGCGCACCGCGAAATACCGCTTCCGCGGGGAATCAGGGTACGAGTCGAATTCATATAACGAGCGCGATGATTACGACGAGGAGCGTGAGCGGCGCCGGGAGCGGAGACGCAGACGGAGGGAGGAAGAGGACGAAGCGGCCGGTCTTGTTTATGGGGGGGTCTGGGGAGGGGAGGAGAAGGGACAGGGTGAGGGGGAATTCTAGGGTGAAGGACTCGCCGGCTACGTCACCTACTAAACGGCGGGATCGGGAGAGGCGGTATCGCAGGGAGGAGAGCGCGAGTGCGAGTCCTGTCAGAGAGAGACGGAGGGATATTGATGTTGATGCTGAGGCTGAGGCGCGGAGACGGAGACGACGTGGGCGCGAGCGTGAAAGAGAAAGGGAGCGTGAGCGGGAAATCGATGCTGCTGCTGCGGTGTCGGCGAGGAAACATCGCAGCACTGAGTCTTCGAGTAGTGCTGCGCATCTTTTGAGTGTGGATGCTATGGCGCGTCTTGCTGCTGAGCAGGAGGATGCGGATCGTATGGAACGGTCTCGCGCAGAAGAGGCGTCGCGTCGGGAACGTCGGCGGCAGAAGAAGCGAGCTGCTCTGGATGATGCTGCTGGTGCGGCACTTGGTGCGGAAGTTGCACAGGGCCGCTCACGCCATAAAGCGGGCGCGCGAGTTGTGTCTGGTGCTTATTTGGAAGAAGGACATAGCTCTGATGCTCGGGTTCGTCGGCGCGGCGGTGGTGGACCTGCTATGGAAGATCATTGGAAAGATGAAGACAGCTGGGAAGGCAGCTTGGACAACCGTGGAGGACCGCCGGCTTGGAAGTTTTGGTCCAATTGGTCGAGAAAGAAACGTATCTTGGTCGGATGTCTACTGGTGTTGCTTCTCTTGCTTGCTATCATCATCCCGGTTGCAATCGTTGTGTCCAAAAAGCAAGGCTCAGATTCAAAAGAGAGTTCCTCGGGCTCTGATGAGAGTTCTACCACTTCTAATTTGGGCAGTATCAGCCGCGACAGCATACCGGTAAGACTTGAGTAGAAATCTCGTTGAAATTTGCTAACAACAGCACTTCAGAGTTACGCCAAGGGCACCGTCTTGGACCCATTTACGTGGTATGAGACCAAAGGGTTCAACCTCACGTTCACAAATGACACTGTAGGTGGCCTTTCTGTCATGGGAGTCAACTCGGATTGGGATGACTCTGCCCGGGCGAACGACAAAGTCCCTCCGCTTAACAAGCCGTTCCCTTACGGCACACAGCCGATCCGCGGAGTCAATCTAGGCGGATGGCTGTCTATCGAACCCTTCATTACCCCGTCCTTGTTCAGCGAGTGGCCATCCAGCGCTAGCATAATTGACGAGTATACCTTGACTAAAAAGCTCGGAAGCTCTGCGGCGCGCACGATTGAGAAACATTACGCCGAATTCATCTCAGAGTCAGATATAGAAGAGATCAAGGAAGCCGGACTAGATCATGTCCGCATCCCATACTCCTACTGGGCCGTGACTACCTACGACGGCGACCCATACGTCCCTAAGATTGCGTGGCGTTATCTCCTGCGTGCAATCGAGTGGTGCCGCAAGCACGGGCTGCGGGTCAAACTCGACCTCCACGGACTCCCAGGCAGTCAAAACGGTTGGAATCACAGTGGCCAGCAAGGCAGCATCAACTGGTTGACCGGCCCAGACGGTGCCCTCAATCGTAAGCGATCGCTTGAGATTCACGGCCAACTCTCGCAGTTCTTTGCCCAAGATCGGTATAAGAACGTGGTAACGATCTACGGCCTGGTCAACGAGCCATTAATGCTGACGCTTCCCGTCGAAAAGGTCCTAGATTGGACGCAGGAGGCAGCGGAACTTGTCCGCAAGAATGGTGTCACTGCCACTCTTGTCCTTCACGACGGGTTCCTGAATCTCGCTAAGTGGGACAACATGTTCCAAACACACCCGGACGACATGTACCTCGACACCCATCAATACACCACCTTTAACACGGGCGAGATCGTCTTGAACCACACCGCGAAGGTGGAAATCATCTGCAATAATTGGTACCCCATGCTCAAGGAGATCAACACGACAACTTCTGGGTAAAAAGAGTCCCCTTTTTCTTTCTACTTTCCATACGCTAATGCACAACTAGATGGGGTCCGACCATTTGCGGTGAATGGTCGCAGGCAGATACAGACTGCGCGCAGTATGTGAACAACGTCGGCCGAGGTACCCGATGGGAAGGGACCTATGATACAAATTCCAACACGGCATATTGCCCAACAGCGGACCAAGGAACGTGCAGCTGCGCAGACGCGAACATGGATCCGTCCGAGTATACAGATACATACAAGAGGTTCCTGCAGATATATGCTGAGGCACAGATGTCTGCCTTCGAAACGGCAATGGGATGGTTCTACTGGACCTGGCGGACGGAGTCAGCCGCACAGTGGAGTTACCGCACTGCGTGGAAGAATGGATATATGCCGAGCAAGGCATATAGTCCTTCGTTCAAATGCGGCGATACAGTGCCGGACTTTGCCGGTGCAGCGGAAAGTTTCTGATGTGATTTTACTGCATTTGTTTACATTTTGTTGCATTTTGCGTTTCATTTTTTTGTTTGCATAGATACCATGGATAAGGATTAGATTTGTTGCATATGATTTCAATTCCCGGTTCTGGATATTGGTTACTTTCCCTCATTTCAGCAGTTTCTCCGAGTCGAAATAACCTCAATCCCAGTTCCGATTCGATGCCATGCTAGTATCTATGCCTCAAACCACCCTCCAGCCTCCCACACGCCAGGCCGGTAAACAACTTCCTCCCGAACCCACTGAAGCCTAACACCCCCAAGCAACCGATCCACCCTGTGGAAATCAATCGGCTTCATAACCCACCCGTCAAACCCCGAATCCATATACATCTTTCGATTCTCCTCAAGCAGGGAAGCTGAGACAGCAAATATGGGAATGCGAGGCGCAGGCGTGTTTTCATTAGCCAGCTCTTGCTGCTCGTATTCGCGTATCATCTGCGTGGCACCGAGGCCATCGACGATAGGCATCTGCAGGAAGTTTGACAGTTAGTATATGAATTGGTCAAGAATTGTTAAATTGCTGGTCGGGCGTACTTGTAGATCCATCAGCACTGCGTCGAATCGGCTGGGATCCGCTTTGTAGGCTGATGCGCATTCCTTGCCATTGCTTGTCATGTGCACTGTGTGGCCGAATTTCTCGAGGCGCTTTTGGACGATCGTGCTATTGATCGGATCGTCTTCCGCGACTAGGACGTGGAGGTTCCAGTCCATTGTGGGAGAGACGCTTGGTTGGCGGACTTGGGGCTGGTTGGTTGGGGATTCCGTGGGAGGTGAGATCGGTAAGGTTTCTTTGATGGGAGACTTGGGTGCTTCTGATGGTTGCCTAGGATCTTGCTTCGAAAGGGAAGTGGTTTGTTTATCTGGCTCCTTGCTCTGTTTGAGCTGCTGGCCAGAAAGTGAGAGGTTTCTTGACTCCCCGGTTTTCAAGCTTACATCGACGCTCACGATGGATTGCTCTGACCCAAGATCTGGACTTTGACCACATTCACATGGGATACCCCCGAATTGCTTGTTTGTTACGCAATTTGAGGATATGGTGTCTTGCTTTGTCTCTTGCTTTCTTTCATCTTCCTGCAGATGGTCGTTTGATGTAGCACATGCGTTCTGTGTTTGACCACTATCTTCATCCGGAAGAGGAAACGCAAGCCTGATCTTGAAGCAACTTCCCTTGCCTTCTTCGGACTTCAAGCTTAGCTGCCCGTTCATATTGCGCACGATTCGGGCAACCAAGGCGAGGCCCAGACCAAGCACACTTTCAGCTTCGATGGCATCGTCACCTGGAGTGCGTTCATAGGTCTTAGGACTCTGCATATATCCCTTGTTGGAGACTTGTTCTAGCTCGCAGAACAAGGTCTCGACAGTCTCTTGGGACATGCCAGACCCAGTATCGTGTATTGCCACTTCAACGCAGATATGATCTAGATCCAGCAGCTCTGGTACGATACAAGACTCGATTGTCACTGCACCTGCGGATGTGTGCTGTATAGCATTGCTGATCAAGTTTGTAATCACCTGGCGTACCCGTCGTTGATCTCCGAGCACGGGAGGTAGGGCTGCGTGTTGGACCACCTGCAGGTCGACATGCTTCTGTCGTGCCTCTTCCCAGAATATGTCCGTTGCTTCGGTGAGGGTCTCTGAGAGATCGAATACCTCATCCTTTATCAATCGTTGTCCGTTTTCGGCATTTGTGAGGTCCAGAAGGTCATTGATGATATATACCAAGGACTTAGAGGCCGAGTGAGATCTCGAAATGTGGTCCCGTGTTTCTTGATCCAGAGGCCCATCGAGAACAATCTCCAGATAGTTGATGATGGCATTGAGAGGAGTTCTGAATTCGTGCGCGGAGTTCGCAAGTAAAAGCCTCATCAACTGGTTGTTCTGTAGCGTAGCCTCCTTCTCTTGCCATATATCGGTGAACGTGCGATATAGCAATGACAGAACAGATGCCTTTCCAAACTCTGTTGACGACCACTCATGTTGTCGACTCGATCTTTCTGAATCAGATGTGAGGTTATGGTTTTCTAGATCAGCCCGGAAGAAGATAATAAAATCACGGCCATCCACTGAAAGAGGAACGTAAAGCAGACCAGAAAGATGATGGAAGCCAGGCGCGTAGTTGAGATCCTGAAAATCGGAAGCGATATCTCCGGACCAGAACACAGTGTCGTTCTCTTTAGCTTTCATGTATTCGAACAATGCTAGAACTTCCTGCGAGTCGACTGGTTTCCCCAAGATCTTGGCTTCGCCCATAATGGATGCTGCGGCGTAATCCGCCCCGAACAGACTTAGAAGATCCCCGGGTGGAGTCTTGATAGCCTGAGGTGTGCTCGCTTGATTCAAGGGAGCATCCGGCTCTCGGAATTGATAGGGTAAGGTGTAGGACAGACGCTCAATATTACTTGAAACCGCCCCGGCAACAAACCAGCAAACTTTCTGGATGAGCGGATGGAGGCTGTGGCTACTGTTGTAGGACTGACATGATATGAGACCCCAAAGCTTACCAAAAACATTGATTTGAATTGACAAACAAGCCTGGACGGGGTTGTCGGTGGGCGACGTTGAGCGCGCTGGCCCTGCAGAGAGATATGTCTTTGACATGTCGAGGGGCAGTTTGTTGGTGGAAGCCCGATACACAAGCTTTGAAGTGCCCTGCCTTCCAGAACAAGAGGAGCATACAGTATTTCGCGTATATAGTTTCTTCAATCCTTCGGGGAAGGTCGATTCCGGGAAATGCATGCCTTCGTACGAAGTTAAACCGGATGAAGAATCAACCGCATCAGCGACCACAGTTCCGTTGCGATCACTATCAAAATGGTATATGGTCGTTCTGTCAAACCCAACAAGTTTTTGCAAAGTGGTGATGGTATGTTGAACAAGCGCTTCAAGCGTTTGGGCATTTGCAAGACGCTGGAGAATTCGAGGTATGGCATTGAGAAGCTCCGATGAGTCGGGAATCTCGCTATTTCTGCTACCCAGGTCTTTCCCCGGAGGGGTTAGACCCTCGAAAAATGCCCCAGAAGTCATATCCAATGCCTGGCTCTCGGATGTTGTTGTTTGACTTTCTGAATTATCCAAATGAGGGCGATCCTTTGTCCCTTGAGCATCGGGCTGAAGCTCGCAAATGACGTAGTTCTTATATACTGTGCTCGTATGCATGGCACACCAAGTACCTTGGGTATATCCGTCGGATGATAACAGAGAAAGGAAGAAAACCTCAGGGCCAGATTGCTCGACCGAGTAGTCGTCGCTCGAGACGAATTCAGCATGAGCAAGAAAATTGCTCCGTTGCGAGAATGGCAATATACCACAAAATGTTCGAAGCTCGAAGAGTTCATCAGGAGAATGCCCAATGATTTCCTTGGAGTTGTCGCTCGCTATTTGCACTTCAAAGTTACCGTCGGACTCAGTCATCACAACGAGTGCACCGAATGACTGTGTGAAAATATCCTCTTCATCTTCATGCGAGTAGTATATCCCCTTTGCTGTTTTGTGGAAATCAAGGACCTCGCCACCGTTTTGCAAAGTGCTTTTCAATTCTGCCAAAATGTCGGAATTAAGGCTAGTACATGATTGTCCTTTGAGTGTCGATGAAATCTCGCTCCCACTGTCACTCTTTTGGTGTAGTCGAGCGGGATAGTCGGGTCTTCGTGAGACAGCCTCCTCCGCATTCATACCCTTCCCGGGCGTATTCTTGTGCGGAGAGCCAGCTTGTTCATTGGTGGACCCTGCACTCCGTGTGTCCGAAAAGGGAGATATCGTTGTTTCGAGCTTGTCGAGGGAAGGTGTCTGCAGGGCAGAAGAAGGCGTGGAATCAATGGAGACGACCGAGCGAACAGGAAAGACTCTTTCCGCCGAGTCAATGCCTAGTTGAGGTAATTTCAACTTCGGAGAGAGCAGCTCGGCTACCGTTGATATCTCAGTCTTGTTGTCAGACATGATACACATGGTCTTAGGTATAGAAAGCGTTTTCGCTAGAGACTCCCTCGTCCTAGAAGGCTTTTCCTCTTTCCTGCTGTTTTTCTCTTCGTCATTCTGGTCATCGTAAATGACCGTCCAATCGCCGTTGTCTTTAATGTCAGACGGGGAAGACATATCTCAGTCTTCAATCCTCGATGGAAAGAACAGTTGATTGGTACGAACTAACAAGAGCCACGGCATTAACTCTAACCTAGGCATCGAGTGTGGCAGGGAGTAACTCACCGAAAGCTAGCGGTGTATTCACGCGGTTAAGTAACGACTGGCGACATCGAAGTCATTGTGCGTCAAGGGTAATCCGGGCAGCAAACGGAGTGTAGGAAGAAAGCCAAACGAGATTGCAGAGTATACAGTTGAGAGATTGAAAGATCTCCACGAAACTCGTGTTTCAACCGGGGTTAGCGAGGGGCTTCTTCCCCAGCTCATGCTTTCTCCTGCGGGCTATCAACCTATCAAAGCATGAGCCACCAGAAACAAGCTTCCTCCCTGGGAGCATGTCCTCGGTTCCTTTGTCCGGTTCGCCGGAGACTACCATCAGACAATCACTTGCAATCCTTTGGACCAGAATCTCTGATCCATGGGATGAGCTTCGGGAAAGTGGTCTGGCCCAATGGGTGGCCCCGGCTTGAAGGTATCCAAACCATCAAGGAGTGCGAACTTCTGCGCTAAACTCGTCCGCTCTCCTCTCAGACTTGAGAGATTTGGCATTCGTGGTTATGCCGCCGACGTAGTCCAAGCAAAGGTCTCAGGACATTACCGGCAATCGAGTCAGAGCGTATGTAGGAAGGCGACACTCGGCCACTCCGGACCAGAACCGTAGAACCTAAAATGGAGGTACCTGTTTCGGCCCATCGAGAATCAGCGCAGCTCGGTTGGGTGATACCCCACATACTCCACAATAGATGAGTTATCTGTTCTAGTGTGAGACAAACGTGGATGGCGACATGAAAGACGGCTTCGATTTGACAACTGGATTCTCAATTAGCTGCTGTACTGCCGTATCAAGTTTGAAGATGAAGTCGGAATATATCATAAAACTCGACTTACTCTGCGCATGAGTGTCAAATAGAGGGCAGCATATCGCACCGGTGGGATAAAGCCCAAGAGGCCGCCATCCATAGCGATAGCAGTCATTATCCAGGATCGTAGGAATCCCAATCGGACCACAATGCCGGGCCCCATTGTGAAATGGCCATATCTAAAATTGGGTGGGGATCTGACTCGCGGGCATTGTTTCCGGATACATGGGAGGCGTGAGGCCAGTCATCAAACGACCAAGGTTCCTCCACTCTTTGGCCTGGAAAAACACCAGGCCGATGATGGGGAGTGAAGGGGAGGGGGACGCATCTTTTGAGATAGTAGCGAGATGTTTAAGAGACATACGGGATAAAGCAGTAAAATATAATATCCAACAAGAAATAAAATAAACCTAGCAGAAATACTCCAACCCGTTTCCTCACGCCAACCCGACTCCCCAAAAGTTATCTCCAAGGTCATTTCATAATTTCGTACCATGCTGATTACCAGCGGCGACCATAAACCGAATCTTCATTTCGTGGCCGGTTAGGCTGGACTTGGTGTCCCCGGCTGCGTGGGCCAGACTGTGTTGACTCCTGAGAGGAGGAAGGAGCAGGCTCGGTCTCATCCCCGGTATTCAGCAGTCGAGTAGGCTGGTTGAAGTCCAGGTTGCTCTGGTCGTCCGTGAATCGGGATTCTGCATCACGACCGAAGAGCGCCATCATGTCACGCATAGTGAGCTTGCCAGCGCCAGTCTTGCCCTCAATAGTAGCATTCGCCAGTTCGCGCTTGCGGTCCTGCAGGGCAACAATGCGTTCCTCTACAGTACCCTTGATGACCATCTTATAGATTTTCACGTCAATGGTTTGATTCAGGCGGTGGACACGATCGATGGCTTGTTCCTCCACAAACTAGGTTCAGGTTAGCACAATGCGCAATAGATTATAAAATTTGCAACTTACGGGATTCCAGAAGGGCTCCAAGATGACGACGCGACTAGCGGCTGTCAGATTGAGGCCTAATGCACCGGCACGCAAACTGCACAGTAATACACGAGTGCCACTGTTGTTTCGGAGCTTTTCGAGACTGGCCTCGCGGTGGTTATTTGCCATTCCTCCATCGTAGCGGGCGAAGCCAATATTGGCACTCTTCAAGAAGGGCTCGATCTTATCAAGCATTGATGTGAAGACGGAGAAGACGATGAACTTGAAGTCTGGCGCCTCGCGATTGAGGATACGCATAAGATGGCGGATCTTGGTGGACGGAAGCTCTCCGTTTTCTCCTTCATCGTTGTAGATGTCGTCTGCTTCAGAATCGCTTTCATCCTCAGAATCACTCAGGATAATGGGTTTGCTCTTCCTTCTGGATGGTGATTCGATCTCATCATCAGTCTCATCGTCCGAAACTAGCCATTCTCCACCTCCTTCGGCGTTTTCATCGTCGGAACCACCCGCTTTCCCGAGGTTAGGGATTTTGCGCTGGTCCTCAGGTACAACCCAATCTCCTTCTTCTTCATCTTCGTCGTCACTGTCAAGAATGACTCGACGATTTTTGCGAGAACGAGCGATTTGTGCCTCGGATTTGCGGGCTGACGGGGAGTCCAGAACATCAAGCTTCTTGTGGCTCTTCTTTGACTTCTTTTTCTTCTTTTTATCTGTGCCCATAACATCTGTATTCAGGTCGGCTTCACATTCACCGCATCGACTACCACCGGCCTTGATTTCGTTTTGACTCAGGTCCGTTTGGCAAACATCGCATTTCTTCGCGACAACGCTCATCGCCCCGAAAAGATCGGCGATGTTGTCAAGGTCATCCGGCTTTGGCTGTGCCGACTGGCTGTTCGTACTGCCATTCTGCAAAAGAATATCCTTGTCCTTGGCCAGGTCGCCCTTGACCAAGTCAGGGTGGTTACAAGACTGGCGAAGACGCAAGAGCAGGACCAAAGCTCCAGCGTAATCAACCTTGGCACCACCCATCATTTTCTCAAGGCTATTATCCGTCCGCTGTTCGAGGCGCTTGTAGAAGTTTAATTCTCCAGGCATAAATTCAGCATCCACCTTAATGACCTCACGCTTGGTGATATGGAATCCATTCGAGGACTTCTTCGGCTTCCCGTCCGGTCCTTCTTCACCAGGCTTATCGTTGAGTCTAAGAACATCCTTGGTGCGCCGTTTCATAAAGGCCTTCAGATAGACCTGTAGTCGCTGAATAGCGAGACCTCCACGGCCATTATTCAAAGGACGGCTGATTTGATCTCTCCATGCAGCCAACTCGTCGTAGGGCTTCACCCGAAGGAATTTGATCAGACTTTGCAACTCATCCAGGTTATTTTGCAATGGCGTTCCGGTTAAGCACCAGCGGTATTGGGCATCCAATGCATATGCCGACTGTGTGGCCTTGGCATTGCGATTCTTGATTGTGTGCGCTTCATCGAGAATGATACGGTACCAATGAACAGCGAAGATACCCGCCTTTTTGGCCTTGTCTGATGCTGACGAATTGAATTCGGAGGTAAGGGTGCCATACGTTGTGATCACAACATCGTATTTGTCCAGCGTTGTCGAAGTCTTCGCGCGCGTTGTGCCGTGATATAGGCAAACACGCAGCTTGTGAGACGGCTCAACTTTGTCCTTGATTTCCGCCTCCCATTGCTTGATGAGCGCAAGGGGCGCAATTACCAAAGTGGAGGCAACGCAGTTTGGAGGCAGCTTGGTCGTCTTTCCCTCTGATTCGGTGTTCTCGCTATGATCATGGTCGGATTTACGGTTTTTGAGCAGCAAAGCAATTGTTTGCACCGTCTTGCCCAAACCCATATCATCCGCAAGGATTCCGCCTTTCGGGAAAATTCCTTTGCTCGTCTTTCGGCCAGTCTCTTTGTCACACATCCATCTCACACCATCAATTTGATGGGGTAGGAGGGTGACTTTTAACCCTTCGATGACCCCATCATCTTCGTCGTCTGACTCCTCCTCCTCCTCTTCTTCTTCGTCTTCCTCCTCTGCTGCCTCACCGTCTTCTTCGTCTGACTGGGCAACTACTTTCTCTTGCTCAACCTTGGCCGATGAATCTTGTTCAAACTTAGTATCATTACCCTTCGGCTCGTTGACTGTCACCCCTTCAAGTTGAGCTGCAAGATCATCAAGGTCGTCGGTCGCTTGTTCCTTCTTCTCGTCCACAATGACTTCATCCTTCTGCTTCTTCTGTGACGCCTGCTTGGACCGCTTCTTTCCACCCTTCTTCTTCTTGCCTTTAGATTTCGGCTCAACCTTGTCCTCCTCGTCCTCGAATGCACCTTCAAGCAAAGCTTTGATGTTCTCGTTTGCCATAGCCGCATCCACATAGCCATTCATATCCATGGCCCCGAAGCTCGGCGTCGCATAGGCCGATGGCCGTGGAACAGGATCAGTGTCATCACGTGTGAGATCAATAAATTTCTGTAGATTGGACGCGCCTCCCATTTTTGGTGGAACAGGCTTGGATTGATAGATAGGCCTAGGGGCCCGAGGGGTTGTCCAGGTGACATTTTCAGGTCGCTTGATACTCACTGCACCGTGGTGGAATCCTCCGCGAGGGTTGTTGTAGGCTGATGGTGCCACCGGCTTGAATGGGTCCCATGGCTCGCTTCGCTTCGCCGAAGGCGTAGCGACTGGGGCACCTGAGGTGCCCGGTGGGCGATAAGCGTGAGGTGTAGCACTTGGCTGCCCGGGAGGGCGCGATTGTGGCTGCTGTTGCGGCTGCGGCCTAGGAGCAGGTCGATGATGTTCAGCCCGGGATTGATTCGGCTTCGGAATGTTGAAAAGGTGGTTTGATCTGTGTTGCGAGGGCCCGATCGGCGAGGGTTTTCCGAATTCAGGTTCTTGGATATGTGCGGGGTGAGGTTGGGTGTTTGGCTTTCCCCCTGGAGTGAGGGGCTCCATTGGCGCGGTGCTTTCTCTGGCCATCGTGTTTTAACGAGCGGTGTGGTTTGGAGATTATCTTGTCAGAGGGGCAATAAGTTGGTTTGCTGGATTCACTGGATCATCAGGTCTGAAATGATCCGATCTTAGGACATCAAGACGCGAAGAGGAATCTCAGAGCACTGGAATTTGCCGTTAGCCTTTTGCGTTCTTTGTGTGCCGATTCGATGAGTTCGTGGACTTCTTCGGTCCTGTTGCAATTGAAATTGCAAGACCGAAAAGAACTGGATGCAACAATATAGAAGAAACTAACCCTTTGATGATGCCTTGAATCCAGAGTGTTTGGTCGATGGTGGGGGTTTGCAAACAAAGAGAAAAGAGTCGTTATCGATTCCAGGTGGTTATCGGTTTGTTGGCCTAGCAACGGACGGTGCCTCAGGCAGAACAAAATATCACTGTAGAACGTCACCTTCATAGCTCTTCCGCACTGATCTAAACATATGTAGCTATCGTGTGAGGTGGGTGGAAGGTGTTAGGCCCTTACCGTTTACAAGTACAATGTTGCTTCCTCATGTTCACTTTCATCTCTGTTTGTTTTTGAGCGCCAATATCCTCACCTTCATCTCCCTCGACTCTCCTCTTCATTCCAGAAACATGACAGTACTACCGTTGTGTCGAGTAATCCAAGAGAGCTTTTCCACTGGGTAATCCCTAGCCTGCCCTACAGGACTGCGAGGAAAGGCGATGCCACTTCAATACCCCCCCAGATGCACCTATTCAGCCAGTGGAAACACCTTCATCGAGCAATGCCAAGCCAGTTCAATTTGGTGGCTTATATCACGAAAGTGGGCAGATCTCAAAACACTAGAAGCCCAAGTCAGAATGGCTATAGATTGCATAAAAAAAAATGTCAAGCGGAGGAATCTCCTAACTTGCAAGTACAAGTTAATTACAAACATCATGACTTCACCGTCCAGATGCCGTCTGATACCCAATCACTCGGATGAAGAATTCGCAACGCCATCACTCTTCATCTGCCATCATGATAAATGTACGTGTCTTTTTTATTCATGGCGCAACATCTTGAAAGCCAGCAGGGTTCTCTGCACATCCTTTCGGGGTTTGACGACACGCGTCAACAACTCATCGCCCAAATCGTTCAGCATGACCCATTTTTGCTCGAGCAAATCCTCAAGAGCTACCTGTCCATCAGCTTGTCGGCAGCCTCAGGCAACATTTCGAATATCTGGAGCACTGAATAAACAATAGATTGCTAACACCCTTTTTTATTAGAGCGCAGTAGGGGAAGATCATCCGGTTCTGAGTATGAGAAGAACCGTCTAGAGAAGGGGCGAAGCGGATATAGGAGGTTTTTGCATCCTGTAAGACCGGACAGGAGATTGGGATTAGACAATCCGAGATTAAGCGTTGAATGCTTACACGTGGATGGCAGCAGGCCTACTACCTGGACTAGTTGGGACCCTAGAACGGTCTGATTCTGGTCTAGGTTCCTGATGTTGGTTTTAACATAAACACATCCATCATCAAAATGTCTTTTAGAATCTTTCTCGAAGCCAGCAAACGATTACTAGTTATTCTATACGTGCTTTAGTCCTTCCCTCTAGTTCTCCTTCCACATAGACGGAACACTGTAAATAATGTCAGCTTGTAGTCAGTAAAGGACCACTGCTGCTACTCACGAAACCTCAACCACAGCACATTTTCCACCCTGAACAACATTTGTCGCCTCTTTGATAGCAGGATCAAGCTCGCTTTGCGTCGTGACTGTCGCACCCCACGCCTTACCGGCTGCAGCAGCGATTCCGGGGTAATCAGGAGAAGGGTCAAACGAGATATTGAGGTCTGGAGTAAATCAGTCACTGTGTATGAGGTAATTAGTTTATATCTAGCTCACCTCGTCTATTCGACTTCGACGATAGTCCTTCCTTGTGGACCAGAAGTGCAGACACCTTTGGTGCATTCCATCCGCCGTTATTGAGCACAATGAGGAGGAAAGGGATGTCGTAGCGTCTGGCGATCCAATAGACACTTTCCATCTGCGAAAACAGATAGACTCCGTCACCGACGCTGGGATTTATTAGATATTGGAGATGTGTTCTCGCAGTTGTGAACACTCACATTCCACATATGAATGAACCGGGCTTGCCTAGCTTCACCCCCAGTGCTGCACCACCGCCCCATCCTAGACCACCTGCCCCGCTGGCAACCAGACTTCCTGGCTGGAAATCAATTAGCATAGAGCCAGCAGTTTGATATCAATACACACCTTGGTCAGGTTTAGGTGGTGAATGAGATAGCCTGTATTGGTTACAGCCTCCAAAACGTAAATAGTGTCTTGTGGGAGACAATCACGCAGCCGTGATGCCAAGTACGGCACACTGACTACACCATCTTCCGATGGTGATTCAAGTGTCTGTAAGGTCTTCCTCCAGGTCTTGTAGTTCTTTGACCGCCCTTCAAACTCCAGGGTGTACCTAGCCCGATCGATATTCTGTTTATCCAGGAAAGCATTGATTTGCTCAAGCGCAATTCCACAGCCAACCTTGAGTCTGCGAGTGGCGTTAATCGAGAAGACTGATACTTAATTATTAGCAAGACGGAAAAAAAGTCAGTCTTATAGCCTAATCGTGAACATACGTGGCATCTGTTGCTTCAGCGGATCGACATCTAGATGGAATACCTTCGTGCCTGCAGCGCCAGTCAGAAAAGCATCAAACATTGCTTTGAGGTAGTCTTACCGCTCCGCGGCTTCCCAGCAGTAGGGATCCAAGGCACATCACAGTCAAGAATAAGAATAACGTCAGCTTCAAGAACTTCTGGATGAGTGGTGACGGTAACGCCGCGATATGCCTCGTGGTCACTTCGCAGACAAACGTCGGAGCCGACCATTTCCACGACGGTGATTGGAAGTTTATCACAGAGCTCAGCTAAGCGGGCTGGTGCTTTGAGATTCCGACCAAGATAACTTGTGATGATAAGCGGTCGCTTCGCATCCATGAGTGACTTGGCGATTAATTCCACCTCTATTCGTGTCAGCGATGTGAAGGTACAACTTGGTTAAAGACCAGCATACCTTGCTCTGGCAACGCACTTGGAGCGATTGGACTCAGGATACCTCCGTCTAGGGGTTCTGTTCCCACACGCTGCATAGAAGATTGTCAGTATTGGCTTTGGTTTGTTTTGATGCCTGCGGACACTTACTTCCTCGAGCACCTCTCTCGCAGCCATTAAATATGCCGGACCTTTCGGGTCAGATGTAGCAAATTGCAAAGCCCGCGAGACCATTTGTTTGATATTGCGTCCGGTCTTTATTTCACCTGTGTATCTGCAGTATTGTCGGACAATGGCTGCTTGATCAGGTACGTCTTGTAGCCAGTGGATAAACCTGTAGTAGTGTCAGTAGGCTCAGTGCAAACATTCTCTCTTTGGCTTGCTAACTCCGTTCTGGAACCCAACAATTCGCCATTCTGTGTGAAAGGACTCAAACCAGCAAAGCACAGAACAGGAACTCTGCTAACAGAGGCATTATGTATGGACTGCCCCATAGCGAGGGTGCCACAGTCGACATGCACAATTACACATTGCTTGCGAGAGTTAGCGAGAATCAATTCGGATGCTGGGCATAGTCAAGTACCGGTACTCCTGTAGCTTGAGCATATCCCAGGGCAGCTGATAGCGCAACTAGCTCAGAAGGGCAGGTAATGATGTTTGGGAAATTGAGATTGTTTTCTAGATATGAATTACGATTCAGCCCTGGTTATTGGATAGCAATTTTGGTACTCACCTTGTCTAGCCTTGATCATGGCTTCCAACATCGCAGGATGGTCGCTCCCTCTATCGGACTTGTCAAGACATATCAGGTTGGTGGTTATTGCATGGACTCACAGGTTGACGAAGCAGTGAGTGACGCAGGCCTCAGCTGGGACAAATGTTAGCCCTTTTCTAATGGACTGGGTGAAGCTTTGATCACATACATAGCGCCTCGAAGAAATTCTCAGCTGCAGATGTGAGAGTGCCATCTTTAACAATTTCATCCTCATCATCGCTTTCTTGCTTCTTTCGTTTCTGCGGTACTGTATTCGACTTCATTGTGTATTGCAATTGAGTTCAATGTTGTAATTGGTGGTGTGTATTTGCCCAAAGAGGGGACGTCCGAGTTTAAATGTTCCCCTTGGGGCTGAAGGGCAATGCAGCTCTATATGCGAACCCCGCATAGCAACACAGTCCAGGCCAATCATACATAAGCGCAGATCAGCTCATAATTCCGCTATTTATGGGGTTTAAAATTGGAATAGATGATCGGCATTTGTATACGGCAGTGCCTCGGAATCCCCATTAGCCTATAGATTTCCGTTAAACTCAAGGATATCTCTTGCAATGATATGTGTGCGTTACAGGCCTGACCAGTTTCTATAGAATAAATATTTGTAACTTCTAGAAACATATAGACTCGGATCGCCACTATAACCACTCCACAAGGCTAGGGGGCACGACTAAGCTTAGAACACCATCCTCAATTTGAGCTTGTCATGTTCGACGATCTCATCTTTCTTCTCCACAAGCTCCTCCATATCCCATGCACAGCTCACGTATCTCCCGCCCAGCCATTCTCTACGCTCAGCAGCCAACCACGCAATCGTATCTCCCGCTACATCTGGCCGGTCAGGGAATGCATCCCGCACCCTCTGCGGCAAGTCCTCAGAAATCTTCGTTTTGATCGCACCGGGATTCACGCAAAATGCCAAGAGCCCCTTATCACCATATTCCAACTGCAAAGACTCCGTCCACCTCAATATCGCAAGCTTCGAGCTTCGATAACTTCCGCCCGCAGGACGAGCGGTCAGAGCGCCCGAGGAAGCTAGGTTGATCATTATGCATGAGCCACCACTAGCACGAGTCGACAATTGCATAGGGAGGAATGCGCGTGCCATGTTGAACAACCCATGGACATTGACTTCCCATGTCCTCCAATACACATCCGGATCCGAGTCAAGGATTGGCTTGGGCGGTTCCATATGTGCTGCATTGTTGACAACTATGTCCAAACGACCACTAAAGTCTCGTGAGACCGTTTCATGCAATGCTTGAACACTTTCTTGGCTTGCAATGTCGACAGTGTAGCTTCGCACCATTGGCTCGGAACGACCGGCTTGCGTGGCCGTCAACTTCAACTTCTCAGTAAGGTCCGCAGATACGCCGTGGAGGTCTGCTACTGCTATCGCGGAAGCTCCCGCACGCGCAAAAGCCGTGGCTGTGGCATAGCCTACTCCATCCTCCCAGGCGGCACCCGTGATCAGAACGTGTCTTCCGGTTAGGTCTCAGCTTCAAGGGAGAAATGTAGTCGTAGGTTGTAGAGCGGTGTGCGGCTGTGAAGCGGGCACCAGAGAGATCTTGGACTGCCGACATGGTTGAATAGCACGCGGTGGTATAACAAGGCTATGAGGGGAAGGAGAAGGCTGGAGGTGGGCCAAGCCACCCATGTCTACCCGCACTAAGAATGGAGTAACGAAAGCGAGTTAGGGCTGTTTCGGGTAATGATCAAGAACGAGAGCCCTACAAATCGTGGGGTGGCTTGAGAGCCAGCATATCACGCTCATTAGCGGTATCCCACGTGCTTTATTAGGCTTCTTAGATGATGAGAATGAGGGCAAAAAATGGAAACGACGCTGTGGGAAAGAGGAAAGCTAACGGGCAACTATGCCAGATCGTCTTGTCATCCAAATATTATGTCCAGGGATATATGTATGCCCCATCATCGCTAGTTTATGCTAAACGCAATATCAGAAATTCGCCGTCCTCATATCAGCTCCCCAAGTAAGAAAATCAGATCTCGCCAATAACACTCCTGAGTATCTCGGGGACGACAACACCCGCATCTCCCTGGAAGAACCAATCACCGTAATGAAGCTCCCCCGGCGTATCGTTGGGGTCCATATTGCAGACCGCAACTCGTGCGCCCTGCGAACGAGCCTCGTGGACATACCCTGCAGCCGGAAAGACCTTTGCGCTGGTGCCAATGACCAAACACAGATCGACCGGACCCGCCGCGATCCACTTATCTACCGCCCCGATCGTCTTCTCCGGCAAGGGTTCTCCAAACCACACGACTCCCGGTCGGAGCAAGCCGTCCTCGCATTTCGGGCATTGAGGTAGGTCCTCTCTGGCTACTGTGGCGATAGGATTACTCGCATCAGAGATATCAACCTCGGTACTCGTATCGTCTAGCGCTTCTCCGATCGCTTTCGATGCTTGCTCGCCAGTCTTGTCGGTCGCAGAGGGGTTAAGACCTGAACTCTTTTTGGGAATTTCGAGAGCGGGAACGATGGGGTCTGTGTAGTTGTCTTCGGTGTAGTTGCAATAGAAATTGGTGCATTTGACATGGAACAGAGTGCCGTGGAGAAGATGTAGCTGTTTCACGGGATGGTTGGCTCGCTGAGAGAGGCCTGAAAGAAACAGGGATTTATTAGACAAAAAAGCAAAAGCCAAAACAACTTGTCGGACATCCATACCGTCAACATTCTGACTCAATGTGATGAAGTCTTCGTTCCTTCGCGCTAGCTCCGCTAAGGCGTAATGTGCTTTGTTGGGATCGGCTTGCAAAGCCATGTGTCGCCGGTAGCTGTAGAATTGCCAGACGAGACCGGGAGTCTCGTCGAAAGCTTCTGGTGTTGCGAGGGAGGTTGCATCGTGGGAACGCCAGAGTCCGCCTGCGCCACGGAAGGTGGGTAAGCCTGATGATGCAGAGATTCCAGCTCCAAGGAGCGCAACGATGCGTTTGCACCCTCTTAAATATTCGGTAAATGACTGAAGGTCGGCAGTCGGCACTATGCTCTTTGCAGATGAAGCCATGGCCTTGTCACAATATTCCCGAGGTCAAGATGGAAGAGCTGAGCTTATCAAAGAAGCTGAAGTGGAGATGCGGGGGCATCCATGTCAACGCCTGATCTGTAAGGCGTCAGAAACATTGTTCAAACATCAATCACTTCAGTAGTATTCCTTGACTTTCTCGGGTGGTATTTTTTTTAAAAAATGGAATATGGCAGTTTAGCAGGAGCTCTCGTCTGCTGGTTCTTTCAAGGTTGGTATTATATACTTCTTAAGCTCTGCACAGATTACTTAAAGTGGTCTTTGACACGGAACAGGTATAGAAGTGACAAAGGGGAACACAAAGCGAAAGGCACTGCCTATCGCCACCTGGGCAATCAACTGGTACATTGCAGAAGCTTAGCTTTGTCGGACATCCCCGGCGTGTAACGTTAGCGATATATCATGCTACACAACCCTGTCCCGACCTTTAGCTTCCCTGCCAGTTCAGCTATCGCACCTGTAAACCCGGGCGACTCAAATATGAGGAAACTTGGGTTGGTAAAGAAATATCAAGTTCATGATGACTCAAAAGACGCCAGTTCACCTCCAAACTCCCGCCCCAGGCCACTCACTCCACCATTGCCGGAGAACAAAGATTTCAAGCCTCAAGTCATACTAAGTCGTCGTGGATGGCGGATATTACTTCCAAAGCGACGCGAGAAACAATCTACCCAATATACCTTGCAACAAACCCAGTCTGCTCTGTTCGAATGTCTACCTACCGAAATCCAGCTTCTTATCTGGGAACATTATCTCTGTAGCCGTATGCTGCATATTGTTCGACCAATACAACGCAAATGGAAACGACCCAAAAAAACGGATTATCGGGGTTTTGTGCAGCGTACCTGCCAATTTCTGTCCATGCAGTCATCATTGTCGGCTATTTGTGAGGGATTGCCATATGCGTAGTAAACGCATTCAATATGTTGATGAGATCTCCTACTCCGTGACACTTGAGACAAGGAGAGTTGATTTCGTGCCACTTTTACTGTCGTGTCGAAGAGTGTGAGTACTTCTATCCATGTTCAGAATACTCAATTAACAGCGTGGTCAGATACTCGGAGATTATTGATATCATCTTTCAAAAGAATACTTTCCTCTTTCACTACACAGACGAGCTTATTGATTTTTCGCATACACTTCTACCACAGCGCCTGGGCTTGATACGCACTTTGCGGCTCAGCCTTCCGGGTCCCAACCCAAATTGGAATAGATGCTGCCAGATTCTCGCTACTAAGCTGCCTGGTCTGAAGACATTGACCATCCATTTAGATCCTCCATCCATAAACCGTCTGGATTATTGGCTTACGCCGCTGTATCAGATTCAACAGCCCACGGTTTTCAAAGTCTTGATGACCGAACCATGGCATCCGAGCCCACAATGGGGGGAGGCGATCGGGCGGCTTGCTGATGCACCTTTTCGAATTGAACTTGTGAAGATAGACACCTTTGTGAAGGTACATCCATGGATAGACCAGTTGCTACATAAATCATAGACAGACAAGCTATCAAATTCTCTGGAATCGATTTGAACTCCAAACATTTCATGAATCCTCATCTCCCCCGAGTAACACTTTCCTACGTACATTTCCATGGCCACAATGTATTTCACTTTTTTTAAACCGATCCAAACTCCGAAGTCAGCTCATACCTTGGCCGCTGAATCTCTGTTCTGGGAAATCCAGGCTTGAAGTAGAGAAGATTGGCTAGAGGTCATCGCTGGCTCGTAGCTGTACCCATAACAGTCACTCGCACCGTCAGCATTCATTACCCCTGCCGGAGGTAGTTGTGTGGCCTACGTATTCTGGTCAGATGGTTATACTTCGTTTCTTATACACGGAAAGCCATCTCACCATTCTGTAGGTAGTCTGGTGCAACAGAGGCACTGTCCGATATCCAACCTGCTGCAAACCCCCGTCCGAAGCCGGTCGTCCGCGTCCATTCCCCACTGATACTGGAGTACCCGTTGATCTCTGATGGAATGTCTCACCGTCCATGTTGACGTAAATCTGGTGCAAGTCGAGTCCACCAGTTTCCCCACAACGCCTTGCTGTTTTCAAAGGGCGGGCCGATTGGTCCCCGGTGTTGCATATTCTTCTCTTTGTGTGAGCGTGGGATGGATGTATCATGTTTTGTTGGGATCGCACATTGCCTTGCATACCGCTTCCTCCAGCCCAGCCTGCGCCGAATAACCTTCCCTCCTCATTGCCCGATGGTCTCTGAGCAGCGCCAAGCTCAATTGCGTCAGTCGCCGTAGCTCCGGTAATCTCAGAATCGAGTGGAGGTTCCATTGAAGGACCCAGAATTCGGGCCTCCAAGTCTTGTTTCATCCAGGTCCTTCTCAGTTTGTGCTCCATTTCGAGTATTTCCTCTGGGACATCTAGTGTCCCGTCCTGGAAGGCATCCATCAATCTCATCTTGGCTGTGGCTTTGCTTTTTGTCGGTGGTAGTCCAAAATGGAGCAGTTGTGCTTCGTACCAGTGGTCTTGGTAGTCGGTTCTGTTTCTTCTGTCGCCTAATGGTGTGCTGAAAAGGTCGTCCAGCTCGTAGTATGTTGCGCGTCGGTGGACATGGCCACTTGAGGAGGTGATGTAGAAAGTGTCGCCGTCGAAAGACCACTGGCCGTGGTAGACAGGCGGCATGGTGTTTTGTGATAGATGGGTGAATAAGAGTGGTTGAACTAAAGGCAAAATAAAGATTGAGTCTTCAGTTTGCTTAGATACACCCCTCAGCAATCATTATCAGAGAATTAGACGTCTATCTGTAGATATCAGATTGTTGATGCCGTACACACTTGCCACTTTAGCAAGCACGCGATGCGGCGTCTATAACTGTAAAGAACACTCTGCTTAATTTGATAGTTGTTAGTTCCACTAGATGCCTCTCTCAGTTAGATTCTCAATATAACTTCGGATCTGTCCTTTTCCTGTAAATGTTGATCACTAGTGCTTAGAGTTGAAGAAGTCACCGGCATTTTCTAGTAGATTCATTCATTCAGGTAGCTATGTGCCCATGCCGAATAACGGGATAGTAATAATATTAATTATGATAATAATAGCGCATTTTATCCAAATTCCCAAAATGATTAAGCGCTGTTTATTGTTCTCACCCTCCGAACCAGTATTTATACAATTGAAATATGCGGTTCTCTATAGTTCATTCTCCTGGTTAGCATGTGAACGCATCATGGGCCTACATAGGCAAGCCATAAAGAAAATGACGCACCTGTCGGCAATGGGTATTTCTCTCCCCCTGCCTCACCGTGGTACAACGTCGCTGGAATAGAGCGCAAGCTGTGCCCAGAACCATATCCAGCCAGCCCTGAGCTAAACGGTGTGGTATGCTTGGAGCTTTCAAGGAGGCACTGCCCGATGATTTTGATGGAGTACTGTCTTTTCGAGACTTGGATGGTTTTGAGCAGCCACAAGCCAGCTACATCATACCTAGGTAGGCTACCTGGAAAATACTGGCCGAGACGCCTGTACCGTAACCGTTGAAAAATGGTTGGTGAAAGGGGATAGCCCGCATCACCATGATGGTGGCAGTGGAGGGGCCGCATTTCTCGTCCACAGTAGTGGTGATCAGAGACGAGCCAAATACATGTGGATATCCGTTAAAGGTAAGCGTGTTGTTCCTGCATAGTGCAAGCGATCAAGGGACATACCGGTCACATAGGCGCTGCATCAGCCAGAAGAGAAAGGTGACTGCCTTCCAGGCAATCACACAAACGACAAACATCCAGATGAGGTTGCTCGTCATGTTGTCCATGACGGTGGCACCATTCTGCTCTGCCAGCCAAACAAGCTCCGCCATCACCGTTTCGGCATTGTCATCTCGCGGCCGATTGGCATTGCGCCTAAAAAAGAGTTAGAAAGATACCAAAAATACACCAAGAAAGACGCCAGCAAAGAAGCCAAACTTACCGCAAAGCGCCAAAAAGTAAGAATAGGATGAAAGATGTCTCTGTCAAGCATTGTATCGATAGATGAATGATGGTTAAGGTGAAGTTCTTTCGTGTCCTACGCAATTGCTTTGTCCACTACATGGGGAGTGACCGTTTATACGGAAGGTACGAGCCTGCAAGGTGATATCACTTGGGTAAATTGACCATTCCGAAATACAATAACAACATGTATCCAAGCAAGTCAGCTATCCTTGTCCTCTGTCTTGTTAGAGCCATGTTCTTTGCGTTTAACTTGGTGCCTCAATCATATCAAACGGGCTATCGAAACTATCACCGACAAGTCCCCATATCGAGACACGCGTGATCCGGTGCCTGATGAGCTCGCCGACCTCTTTACGACATGACTCTTTGAGTAATTTCCTATCCTATTCGGAAATGTCGAAGCCTCGAAATCTCCGACAACATCCACAACCGAAGGTACAATGTCCAACTCAAGCTTACGCGTAGAATCGATCTCTCTGGTATAACAGCACCCATATCCACGAGCACAGCATTATTGTCGACCAGCACAGTCTTCAATAAGCACACGGTGCATATACCACTTAGGATGGGACCGCCAGAGTTCGAACGCTCTTAGTTGGACCCGTCTTGAAGCAAGGACCGACAATGCCACCATTTTTGCGCCAAAATCCAGTATTTCACATTCAAATCGTCAAGTTTCTCTTTAGCGTCTTTAGCCTTTTTGTTCAGGGCGTCGAGTCCCGATATCGCTTCTTGAACAACTTCTCGGAGGTCTTCCTCTACAAAGAGAAGCTTATGCGAGATATTCGCGGGCCCAGCCTTGTCTTCGTCCCAGTGCTCCACCAAGCGAAACCTTTGGAGAGTATTTATTTCCCCGGATTGTTCGAGACGGGCTTCCACAGAGGACTTGTCACCCCTCAAGCACCCGCCTCTTAACACAGCTCGAAGATGACCCATTTCAGCTGCAATATACCTGATCTGATGGTGAAAAAAAATCTCTGATATCTCAATGCGTGAAGGGGGAGATGAAAAAGTATTTGGAATTCATCCGACACCTAAAAGGTTCAATTTTAACCGTATCCTTGGAAGCTTCCTAGGTTATTTCTGAGCCTGTTGTGACCCTGCATCTTTAATACGATTTTGTTTCAACTTTTCACTTGACTTCTGAAAAGCCTATGCCTTGTAGATATATTGTGTTGGTCTACAGTACCTACTTAGGTAGGTACTTCGGGATGTTTTTAAGCGTCGGGAACTTTAATGTTAAGGACATCCCACCTCAACTCCCTTGAACTTACAAACTTACACCTTTCCACTCCCATCTTCTTGCTTTTCTTTATACATCATACACCATGAATCCATCTTCTCCAACACGCTCTCCACAGAGCTCCAGTCCAAATCCACAGAGCACACTCAGCCACCGTCCAAGCCCGCGCCAGCCCCAGAGCTCGGACACACCACCCAACAGCTCCGCAAACGCCCCGATTCCAGATGACCATGGTGCAGATTTACCGATGAATATGTCTGCATCGGTCATGTTGACCAATTTACCCCGTGATGCGCACCAGGCACTCGCCGACGTGGAGAGTATTGATTCGGGAAAAGGTAGGACCCCTCTTCTCCGAGCTTTGGGCTGATTAGACGACCGGCGATCACAACAAATGATAGAACTCAACTAACGATAATCAAGTCACTGTTCGCTTCCAACCACTCCCGTCAGCACCTATTTTGAAAAATCGGGTGTTCAAGGTTAGCGCTTCGCAGAAATTCGAAACGGTTGTCAAGTTCCTGCGCAAGAAACTGGACTGTAAAGATACCGATTCTGTCTTTTGTTATGTTAACAGTGTGTTTGCGCCCGGGCTAGATGAAGGCATGGGAGGATTGTGGAGGGTGAGTTTCAAATCGACTGTTTACCGTACCCTCATATTCGACAATTTGAATGCTAACTCCATAATAGTGTTTCAAGACGGACGATCAATTGATTGTCGCTTATTCTATGACCCCAGCATTCGGCTGAGTAGGCTATGAACAACCAGCATGAACTGCTGAATGATGCTATGTACAAATGATGAGGATGAATGATGCTTAATACAGAACACGCAAGAAATGGCCAATGCAAAAAAGAATGGGAACCAGACACATTATCAATCCCGGAAGACCTCATCAACCGTTTTCTGGAACCCAGCAAGCTCATCCTTCGCAATGGGATAAGTGTATTCCTCCGAAGGGAAAGCCCGACTCTTAACCTCATCGCGATACAGCGAAATGCCACGCGCAGCCTCATCCCAAACATCCGCATATTGTTTAACAAACTTCGGCACGAACCGACCAGGCTGGAAATTCCCAGTCATGTCAACCTGCACCAGAACCTGTCCGGAGCAGCCATTCCCAGCACCAATACCGATAGTCGGGATCCGCAGCTTCTGCGTGATGATCGATGCAACCTCCGCCGGCATGGCCTCAAGCACAAGCATGAACGCGCCAGCCTCTTGCATCGCAAGTGCATCGCGCAGCAGCCTCATCGCGCTGATAGCCGTCTTGCCCTGCACACGGAAACCGCCGAGGGCATTCTGTCGCTGTGGCGTGAGCCCGACATGGCCTACCACCGGAACACCGGCTTGCGTGATGCGCTTGATTGTGGGCGCGAGTTCCTGGCCACCTTCTAGCTTGACGCCGTGTACGCGGCCTTCCTTGATCAGGCGCAGAGATGACTCAATGGCTTGCTCTGCGCACACTTCATATGACCCCATCGGTAGATCTCCAATCTGGAATTGGAATATGGTTGTTAGTTGGTGGCTGTGGCACCAGTCCTGGAATCCCGACAACTCACGATAAAGGCGGCTTTCGTTGCCCGCGCTACGCTCCGACAATGAAGAATCATCTCTTCCATAATGACCTCCGTCGTGTTTTCCAGTCCAAGAGCTACCATCCCTAAACTATCCCCTACCAAGACCATATCCATCCCCGACGCATCGGCAACATGGGCACTGGGAAAGTCATGCGCCGTGAGCATCGTGATCGGCTCTCCCTTCTTGTACATATTCTGGAGTGTCTGGATAGTAACCTTCTTCCGCGCCTTTCCATTCTCACTGGGTGTTGGCGCGGAGTAGGAACTATGTCGTGTTTGTGAGAGGGAGTGTGGCGTCGGTACATGGGAGGAAAGGACAGGACAGCATGCGGTGCGAATGGTACGTGCGATTTGCGTTCTGGTAGCGGGGATCGTTCCCGTCCTGAACAGCGACGAAGAAGAGAGTGCCGTGCGCCGCAATGCACAGCCTGGCGCGGCCATGGTGGTGTGATTGTTAAAAGTGGAGTGGCGCAATGCACCCGGTGATGCACGATACCAAAATACCGAGGGCTTCTGCGTTCAGTGAGTATGTATCTCAATATGTCTCAGTATACAATGCTATTTGAACAAGTTGTATCCGTCGGAGCTGTAGAAATGGCGATAACAAAGGAATGGCGATGACCTCAGCGGCGAACTGATGCTTTTCCGGTGCGCGAGCGAAGAGGACAAAAGAGGTCGAAATATCATATATGAGACTATGTCTGAGCCGCGGCTTTGTATATTCAGATATCCTTCTGTCCGGATTGACGTGCTGGGTTATGCGGCGTAGATGGGAGCATCAAAAATTTGAAGTCAAAGGTCTCCGTTACTGCCGCTCATTGCGGGCCGAATGCCGAGATGTTTGCGGGGCTACACATAGGCACGTGGACTCAGGAACGATGCAATTCCTCGGGTTTGATGTTAGTTTATGTATGTGAGTATGGTAATTGTGTCTTAATCAAAGTAACATTCAATATAGAATGCTTTTACTATGTTAACGTCAACTTTGGAAGCTCGAGGATGCCATTTTTTCTAATCTCACCGCCTGCCACTAGTGTCACCGCCTGCAGTTTACGTTCCACCGAGGTGATTACCGCATCGGGCTAAGTGAGGGGGCTTGTATTCTATGGGCCGATGTTTCTTTAGTTGAGAACGTATTTGATAGCAGACAATTCAATTAGCACGATACAAACTGCATACAGATCATTGGGTCGAATAAATGCTTATTCAAGTAAGTAATGTCACGAGAAAGGAAAAGTCTCAACAGAGACTCGGCCGCCTGCGCTGGGCAACAAGCCACAGCCATGGGAAAACAAGAGACCACCGGTGAAAAGACACAAGGAAAATCTGACGATAGAAAATATGGCCCCGTAGGACCAAAAAGGGTGATAACGATGTGTTAGAACGGAGTGCAATGCAAGGCTAGGAACCCTGGAGTCCATGCTAAATCGTCCATTATACCTTCGGTATATCGCAACCGGCCACAATTAAAGACCGTAAAGCACAAGCTGTTTGCATGTGAGGCAATCAGTGTCGACGATGAGTTGTTCTTGGAGCAACGTGAGAAATGCAACTATCCAAAATTGCCGTCGGCGGTTGATGGAGGTCGGTTCACGATTTCGAAGGTGACGTGATACTGGTTTAAAATCGGATATTCAATACATTCGAAGAAAGTGAAAATGCTGTAAAGGAGTGGACGACCTCCATCGAGGTCAAGGCAGGCAGATCAGACCAGAGAGGAATATGGTTTCTGGTACCGCTGATGCATGATAAACAAAATGAAGATGAAAAAAAGAAGAAAAAACGCCACCATGCATGTGTCGATGCCGAGGGTATGGTTATGCAAGGTTTCGAGGTGCAAATCAGGCATGACTGAAATAAAAATTGCAACGTGGTAGAAGAAAGATAGCTCGAAAATAAAAGCTCGACCTGCATCGGGATGCAAAGGTGTATCAAATAGAAGAGGCCGAGGTCCAAAGGGGATCATGGGGGTGCTGTTGGAAACAGCAGGTCTATTCATCATATTCGTATTCGGCCTTGAGTGGGCGCTGGATTTCAGAGAGCAATGCATCGAGTTCAGCCCAGTTGCTGGCGTTCGTGGCAAACCGGCGATGTTTGCGAGTCAGAGTGTGCTAGGAAATTGGTCAGTACCTATAGCGATCTAAGAAACACAACAACCAAGATAATACCTCTTCAAAATCGTCGAACTTGTCCCTGCAGTTTTCGCAATAGCCAGGCTTTGGATCTCTGCGGCGTTCAGGTTTCTTTTGCTCATCTTTGTCCTCCCTTTGTCGCTTTGACCCAGCCACGTCAGATTGCTTTGCTTCATCCTCATTGACAAGGATGGGCTTCCCTGGGGGGTTGACGTTGTTCTTCATCGGAACTGTCGCAGGCCCATCCCCACGGCGTTGAGGAGCAGCCATCGATCCCGCGGCGAACCCACCTGTTCCCTTTTCGAGAACCTTTCGCTTGAGCCCATGAACCTCCTTGCTGAGCCCGGCTTTCGCGCCAGGTGCTGCAGCAGTAGATGAGATCATTTGTGAGCGAATTGCGGATGTCATGTTTGACGGCTGAACGCCAGAGGCAGCTGGCTCACGTCCAGTATAGAAGGGCCCGGTGCGAGGGAAGTGGGGAGGAATGAAGCTTTCAGAACTCTTCCGTTCATGAGTTTCATCGAATGACGGCTTTTGGGTTTCGTGTTGAACTGGAGGTGAAATACGCTCCTCTTGTTTCGCCAATGGCTGGGAATGTGCGATCTCCGTCGTGGTCACAGACTCGGGCGCTTGTTGGGCTGGCACAGCTGCTTTTGGCTTAGCATCACGAGTTCCATCAGCCCGTTGAGAGGCAGCCTTCTTCTCTTTATGGAGTTGGCGTAATCGGTGTCGGTCATATTCCTTCCTACTCGGGGGCTCATCTATGAATGGACACTTTCCGAGGGGGGCGCTTCGGAACTGTGGCCAAGCTCCATCCTGGCGTCTAGCGACCCGGGAGTATTCTCGAACCATGACCGGTTTTGTCTTCTCGTTCATGTCATGGATGTAGACAAATGGTCCTTTGAACATTAGCATTTCCATTGATGCCAATGGATCACGGTCAGAAGGTCCGTTGAGAAGCTCCTGGCGAAGAACCCGTGAAAGGTCATTCTCGCCCCTTCCATTGACGGCGTGACTACCAGCGGCCTTGTTCCGAGCAGCTTGTTCATACTGGGCACCAATATCACTGTCATTGATGGTAGTGATCATACGCTGAAGCTTTTCCAACGCCCAGATTTTCATGCCCATCTGTCGAGCCCTTTGCAGAATGTCCATGGTGCCTTGGTCACGACGTGTCTCGGTCTTTAAAGAAGCGTGCAGGTGGGTCTCGCCGTTTCTCTCTAGGAGTGAAGGGTTGACGGTTTGGACGTTGCTATCACCGTTGCTAACGTCTGCAGTTGACTCCGGTTCTGTCGGAATGGCTGATTCTGGGGGGATGGAACGCGAAGTGACAACGTGGGTCACTAGACGCGAGAAAAACTTCTCCTCACGCTGCATTGAAATGGGTTAGAGAAGATGCCAATGGAGGGTATTTAATTACTGAAGGACGGGAGACAAGAGATGCAACCAAGACCAGCTGAATGTGTTGTGGGGTGACTTACAGCTCCAAGAGCAATGACTTGGCGAGAGAACCGGCGTCTGACATCTTCAGGGATGCTATCGAAGTAAAACACAAACTGAGGGAACGCTTTCCTATAGTGCCGTTGCCATTGTCGAATGGAGTCCATGGTATCTGCCGGAGCCTTCTCGGCCTTGACGTGCTTCACCTGCGGTTGGCGTTCCTTCTCCCTAGCCGCAACGAGCTTCTTCTCGAATGCGCTAGGGTTGCCGTTGTTCGACCGCCGCGCGAAGAGTTTCGACTCCGTGTTCGTGTTCTGGCAGGTGGTGGGACGAGTCTCGTATTCCATGTTCTCCATCACTTGTTTCTTCGGCGGTGGTTGTCCGTACGGGATCTCCATTTGAGTAGAGCGAGCTCGTTTAACTGGCAAGAGCCCTGCCCTGTGTGGAGAATTGGTTGCATTCGGCACGTTTGCGAGTGGACGACGAGTCGCCATGGCCATAGAGTTTCGTGGCGAAGGGGGTACAAAGACAGTTGCCATTGGGAAACAAGTTCCCAGGGCCGAGAACGCGTCTAGATGCTGTAGAGTGACAGTAGTCAAATATCAAAGAGGGGTACTCGGTGAAGAGCACGCGTCCTACACGTCTTTCGAGGGTTAGAGGGGATCAGAGAATGGACATTGTATCCCAAGAGACAATAGCAAGCCAAAGGAGAGAGAAACGAAGTACTCAAAGGTGGGTTGGGAAGAGAACGAGGTGGAAGACCTGAAGGAAAGAAAGAAGAAGCAAGTCGTGTGGTGTGGAGCTCAGTTTGTTTTGGGCGGAGGCCCGACAACCAACGGTAGCGCGCGAATGAACATCAACATTGCATTCTTTGACCGCGACCAAGATTCTTTTCTTCTTTTCTTCTCTACTTCATTTTCGATCTCATTCTCAGGGGCTATTTTGTCTAATGGTTCCCTTTCTTATCATATAACTGCTAAAAAAAACGCCCAATCGCCTCCAACCACCCCCAGACCAGCCTTCTGACCAGCCGCAGACCAGCCACCACAAAGGAATCTAGGCAAGGATAGTTCAAACATGTAGAATATAGGTCGGGGCAAACAAATACAAGAGAATAGAAGGGGCTCGAATTTAATATTTCGAAGCCTTATGCTATTGTACATGGGAATTTGAGGAATCTGGCGGCTACCGTATACATCACAACTAATTACGCAGTGCCTCAATGTCCACAACCTAGTACAAGTTAGTGAGTAAATATGGGAGATATTACAGTTTAAAACATACCTCCTTGACAGCCTCAGGGGTTAAGACAATCGGATGTTCGTCTCCTACACAAACACTATCCTCGATGCGAATTCCGATCCCACGGAAGTGGGCCGGCCATCGTTCATCGTCGGGAACATAAATACCCCTGGCATGAATTAGCGTGTTTCAAGTCTGGGGAAAAGAGGCTGGGGACGAACGGTTCAATTGTTATACATTGACCTGCTTTCAGGTCGTAGCCTCTGGAATACCCAGGGCAGTCATGGACGTCCAGGCCAACATAGTGCCCTAGATGGTGGGGGAAGAGAGTGCTCAGTGCCTAGTCGGAGTCAGCAACATACTCCACAAGGAGGCAGTTTCGATGCATACATTGCCGGAAAGATCAAAGCCAAGCGACTTGAGTTCGTCTTTCAATCCATTCTCGGCGATGCCATGGAGTTTGTCTAAAGAAAGATTCGAGGTCTCGCGGCACAGAGAGAGACAGCTCCGGTGCACCTTGAGCACAGCATTGTACAGATCCCGCTGGGGAGCAGAGAACTTGCCACTGACAGGCCATGTTCGAGTAATGTCGGAAATATATGTTCCCCATTCCTATGGTTGGTCAGCATACTGTAACTATGAAAGTTGAATTCAGATAAAGGACTTACACCACCACCATCAACGAGCACTAAATCACCATCCCTAAAATGAAGTGTAAGCAGAGTCCCAATAGCTTAGAAAAGGCATACGAACTTCAATACATCGTCATTCCGAGTGTAATGAATAGCCAAGGCGTTCTAAATATGTCAGTACCCAGTTCAGCTCAAACAAAATCGGGAAATTTACCTGGCCACCCGCGACAACCGGGACAAAGGCGTTGGTATCACAACCATTCACCTTGAACTGGTACTCAAGGAAAGAATATAGATCTTTCTCTCGCGTGAAGTTCTGCCGCATAGCCTCGGTGAAAGCTCTCCCTGACGCTTGTCCCAGTCGGCGCATCTGTACAACCTCATTCTCACTCTTGAACACTCTCATTTCATTGAGGATATGCTTCAACGGCTTGACCCTGCGGTGGTCGACGACCTTCTTCAGCTTTTCCGACGCCACTGTTGGTCCATACAGATACCGATTCAAAGACGATCGTGAGCCATCAAATGTGGGGATGTCCGAGTAAACCTCCGTCGCTCCCTGGACAATACTCGGCAAAATATCTCCAATCCGTTCAATATTTCCCGTCTGTTCTCTCGGTCAGCTGGGTAATTCGTCTGATCCTTAAGCCAGTATCCCGCACCTCATCCGCATTGAAGACATCCACAGCAGCCTGTGTGCCAGAGCGCGCCCCATCCCAGAGCTCTGCCTTGGGGTCCTTTTCCCGCACATATAAATGGAAGATATGGTTATCGCCAGAGCCGTCGTTCCCGATGATCGCCAGCGCATTCGGTTCGTTGAATCCTATCCGGCACATCCAGATTTAGCGGGTGTTCTCCGCGGCATCACCAGTCTATCAAGCGAACTTACCCGTTAGGTAGAAGAAGTTGGAATCCTGGCGGTATTCATTGAAGATGCCTGGCGCACGGTATTTGACCTCCGAGGCAGCTAGCACTGCAATCGCGCCTTTGGGTAGCTTGTTTGCGAGCTTCGATCGACGTTGCGCATATTCGAGGGCAGTGATTCCGGGCGTAACTAGGCAAAAGACGATCAGCTAAATAAATAAAACTCAAGGCCAGATAATAACACACGTTCGCCTGGGCTGAGGATGTGGGGATGCGTCTCGTGCAACGGCTGGCCGAATTTGAGTTCCGCGGCGGCCACCGAGGTAGCATAACTGCGAGGCAGGTTGAATCTAGGCAATTGGCGCAATGAGTGACTCAAAGGTCTGAATGAGCGCAGATGGACAGCGCATTGGCGAACAAGAGACCTGCATGCCGCCATGCTTCAAAGTCCCAAAAATAAGTTGATAAGAGTAAGTCAGAGTTGTTGTTATCGCCAGGTTCACGGTCCTGTCGGCGGTGTGGGCCAATCATCTCGGGTGCGTTTGGCATCGGAGCCTTCACTTGTCCACTCCTATACGCTTGTCGTATACATACTCGTTGATTTATTGGTTCTGCGTACAGCCTATCATCAATATGCTCCGGTCTAGCCTTTGTGGGGAAATCTTACGCGGATGGACCTGCTAGAAAGGGTGTTTGAAGGCGTGCCCTAGCTCATCAGATCACCTGTTTTGACTCGTAATCCATCTACTTAAATGCTTACTTTGTCGTCACTTACTTCTTGTTCTCTCACCTTCAAGACACATTCTACAGACTCCCACGCACATTATGGGACGAACCTTGGCCTACCCCAAGAGGGTCTCCAACACCGCCAACCGGTACAAGCATCGAGGTACAAGATGACTATAGAAATACACCGAAGCCAACTACTAACACAATATTCCAGCCACATATGACTTGGGTCCAATTCATTCAATCATCAATGACTCCCAAGTCCTCCATGTATCCTTCAACCCAGGGCCAGATGACCCATTCCCAGCAATCCTCCCAATGATAGGACAAATGGGATCATTCGAGTTTCCCTCCGCGAGCATCGATGAGCCATTAGATTGCTACCTCCACGGCTACGTCAGCTCACGTATTATGAACCTGGCCCGCAACTGCAGCGACGGAGAAGGCCTCCCGATCTGCGTGGCAACAAGCAAAGTAGACGGGCTGATCCTATCGCTCACGCCCAACTCGCACAGCTACAACTACCGCTCCGCCATCCTACACGGCTACGCAACCCTCGTCACAGACGAGGAAGAAAAGCTCTGGGCCATGAAGTTGATCACGAACTCCGTCCTCGCGGATCGCTGGGATCACTCGCGTGTGCCGCCGGACCGTGCTGAGATGCAGTCGACTGTCATTCTGAAGGTAAATATTGTGGATGGCAGTGGCAAGATCCGTGATGGCGGTGTTTCGGATGAGCGTAAGGACTCGGGTAACGAGGAGGTCACCGGTAGTGTCTGGACTGGCGTTGTTCCGGTCTGGGAGACGTTTGGGACCCCTATTCCGAGCGGCGATGGTAAGGTCGCTGAAGTGCCCGAGTATATTAATTCGTATATTGCCAGCAAGAACAGTCGGAACAAAGCTCTGGCGGAGAGTGCAGTGAAGATTCCGCTGCCGTCTGAGGAACAGCACTGAGGACCATAAAGGCTAGTTTGAATGTTCATGTCACGAATATATCTTTAAGTAACGGTTCTCGGTTGATTCAAATTGATTGTCTCGAATGATAGAATGAAATGAGATCATTGCTTTTCTTTTGGGATGTTTATAATCCTGTTCGTTTTCCAAGGTTGAGTATACATGTTTCGTCTTCCGAGATGCCCTCCAGTATATATATTGGAAAGGAGGCCCCAGGAATACACAATAGCGAGTCGGACACATTTATAGAAAAGGAGATGAAGCAAAAGATATGAATGGGATATATTCAAATGAAACCGCCGAGTATAAATAAACATTGTACTATAACCTATCATTCCCCATACAAGCAAGCTACCAATAACCAGACATGCTTCCCCACCCTTCAGGATCATCCTCAGAGTCCGTGGACTCATCATCATCTCTAGCGCCAAAACGCCGACCAGTAGCCCGCCCGGCTGCCGCCAATCTCTTAGCGACCTCATTCGCCTCAAACAGACTAACCAGCCTTCTCTTTCCAGGCCGCTGCTGAGCTCGTTCCTGACAAACCCGAAGCATTTCCTTCTCTTGGTCGTACTTGAGCCTGCAACCGGGAATGAAGAATCGAGGAGCGCGCTGAACGGCGTTCTGCCACTCAGGGTGGGTATTCGTGGATCCCGGAGGACTGACAGGCGGCGCAGAGGTAGTCTTGTTGACCCAAGCGTCAACCGCCATTTCGAGAGGAGTCGTGCCAGTGGCATTCTCCCGGTTGAGCATGTCAGGACGACGATCGAGGAGTAGTCCAAGGACTTGGGGGAAACCTTTCTTGACAGCATCATGCACTGGGGTATTTCCAGCTTCGTCAAAGACCTCGAGATGCTTCTGGTCCGTGGAATCGGCCAGATCGAGAATGAGGTTCGTCATGCAGATTATTATCTCATCATCGGTCTGGGGAGTGTTAGGTGGCCGAGGGATGACCGGATCCTCTGGCGTAAAGTGGGGTTGGGCGTGAAGCCAGCGTGAAAATGGTGTTCTTGAGCCTTTGCCAGCGCGTTCCGTGAGCATTGTTGGGAGGAGTTGCTTATCCAGCAGGTCTAGGAGTCTGGTGCATCGGTCGGAGTGCTTGCAAATCCGACCACCATCTGATACGAGGATGAGGTGGAGGAGATTGCGGGCTTCCTTGTCGCGGACGGCCTGGTTGGCTCCGGCATCTACCAAGATGCGGGCGAAGCGGACCTTGTGGTGGGACATGGCAAGGGCGAGAGGCGTCAGCCCTTCTGTCGATCGGACCTCCATGCATTCAGGGTGATGGTCAACAAGATACTGAACTAGACGAACGGATTCGTCGTTCGGTTCGGACAGGATTGCGCTGTGGAGGACGAGGTTGTCTTTTGTATGGTCAGCTATTTTGTAAAAATTCCTGAAGAGATGGAACACTTACTTCTCGCTTGTAACCAGGTTAAGAGTGATCCCTCTAATCCGAGTTTGGACTGAGTCAACCGTTTGACTCTCTCATCATCTTTGTTCGCATTGAGGTACTCCAGGTAATAACGAGCAGGCGCGGTACCAAGGAAGAACTCCGTACTGGCCAGATTACCCCGACGAGCTGCAATTAGAAGAGGAGGACGCTGTGTCTGCGCTCTCATCGGTCGGTCTCGACCAGCATTAGCCCAATCGGCACGCTTAGCGCCACGAATCGATAACCCAGGGTAGTACTGAGGTTCTTTCTTCTCTTCGACGCCACAATCCTCACTCAATTTTGTGAGGGGAAGGCCAGCTCCAGCGCTTTGAATCATTTTGGCAAGACAGTCGGTACGTCCAAGCGAAATTGCAAGCTGGAACTCATCCAATCTTACCAAGAACTCGCGCTTTCCGGATGGATTGGTGGAAGCAAGGTCCAGTCCAGTCTTCAGAAGGAATTCCAAAAGAGGAATGTTGTTGGTGTAAACAGCATATTTCAACGAGCCGTCAACATCGTCAAGGTTGTTTTTCTTGTCCCAACCCTTCTGCTGATATTCATCCAAAAACAGATAAGCATTGAACCGTCGCTCAAAGGCAGCAAGAGGGGAAGTATTGCTCTCGACCTGACTGCTAACTTCACCGATGTTCTCGTGTGTGAACGTATCATCAACAATGTCACTAACGATTTTCAGTTCATCGTTTTCTTCATCGGAGTCATCGGAGTCGTCGGAGCATGCATCGACGTTGATCTCAAAGCGCTTCCGACCGCGAGGCTCCTTCACCTTGTACTGCACGTGGAGAATTTTAATAATAGCCTTAGCGACGGCGAAGTGGCCGCGCATGATGGAAATCGAAAGCGCAGACAGGCCCTGGCTGTCGGTCACGGCGATCTCAAGTGGTGCTTGGTCATTGAGAGATCCCCACATGCCCAGTGTCAAGGTTTTGATAGTATTAATATCGCCATTCCAGGCTGCTTCAAAGCTGTTATATCAATGTCAGCAGCATATTTTTGGATTGCGAGGTAAGGAGACACTTACAGTTGCAAATATCCATCGCGAGCGTTGTCAGTAATAGCTGGTACATCGAAGCTGAAGCTGACTTTCCAAGGCATTCTGGGGAGCTGTGCAGGCTTATTAGTCGGAACCTGGGCTGGGATCGGCATGGGAACGTTCTGCGGAGGATGAAGCTCGTCCCAGGTCTTTGCATCCTTTTGCAGCATAATGAACTCCAGCTTCTCGTAGTCACGAACCAACTCCGCAATGAATGCCTTCTTCTCGACCAAGCCAGGAGGATCATCCGGGATGGCTTTGGCCTTCTCGGCTTGTTCTTCGGTCTGTCGGTTAAGCTTGCGCACGTTGCGGAGCAGGTCCTTTGCAGTGAACATTTTGTAACTACCGGATTGGAACTCCGACAAATATGTCTCATCACTGGGATCGAGGGGAGTTGCAACGGAATGATAATAGCTCTGGTACTTGCGCTCGACCAAGAATTCACGGAGCGTTCGCAAGCTTTGGCGCATGACATCCAATAGCGTGCGACCCTTGGATTCATATTTCCCCTTGATTACGGCGTTAGGATTCGCACCGCGATGAAGCAGATCGATGGCAACCAAAGGAAGATCATTCTCAATAGCCAGGAAGATTGGCTGCTTCACACTGGACCTTGCGGCGTCCTCAACGTCGTAGAAGTTGTTGGTTCCTCTTGATGCCGTAATAAGCTTCACAATCTCGCCGATGTTAATCTCAGGCTGGGCACCTGCACCCAAGAGCTTGGATGCCGCGGGTGCGTTCTTCGCAGCGAGTGCGATCATCAATGCCGAAGAGTATTCTGGTGTCCAGGACGTGCCCAAAACCGCCATGTGGTTGATTGCACGCTTCACTGCAGGCTCATCATGCTGCATATAGATATCAAGAATATCAAACTTGTCGGAATGAGCAAGATAGTATAACGGTGACTTCTGCTTAAGATCTGCTTGGGCTGGCGAAGCGCCGAGATCGAGAAGAGTCTGCGACATCTCCTTTGCTTTTTCGAATGGGAGGGCATGGATGAGAACCAGGTTGAGAATTGCAGCCAGGGGTGTTCTGTTGTGCTCGTTTAGAATTTTGACGGGCAGCAAGATATCGGCACCAAAAGACGTGACAAGCTCTTTCACGGCCTCAGTGTGACCATGGAGAATGGCGAGATGCAAAGGGGCAGTCCGGCTATCCCATGCAACAACGTTGATATCGTAGATATCCGGCTCATCGTCCTCTTCCAGCGTATCGTACGTGGTCAGATCCTCCTCCTCATCCTCCTTCTCAGCTTCGACCTTGACATAAGAAGCAGAGGTGTGAGACACTGCATCACTTTGGTCAATCATGTCGACATCTTCATCCTCAGCTGTGCTAGGCTCTGACTTGTCATTCTTTTTTAGCATCTCCTCTTTCTTGGCTTCTTCTTCTTCATTCTCATTGCTCTTTGTAAGTAGAATTCGAATGATCTCGGCGTGTCCCCGGGCCGCGGCAAGATGGAGCGCGGTCTTTCCATCAGCCATTCGGGAAATCATGCGAGCGCCGCCGTCAACGAGGCATTGAACGACTTCGGGGGTCGAGCACATGCACGCGAGTTGGAGTGGTGTCCGTCCAGTGTAGTCACGACGGTCCGGATTGGCACCCTCTTCCGCAAGGAAAGCTTTAACAGAGTCGACATTGTTTGCTACAATTGCCTGGCAAAGTCTCTCGGTACGGCCAACGTAAGCCATTTCTATATTGGTATCAGTGCGTAATTCAGGGATGAAGAAAGATTTCGAACAATTCACTCACCGGTCCAATCAGTCTCAGTGATCGGATTGAAACTTCCAATTTCCTGGCGGCCAGGATCATCTTTGATGAAAGTAATTTGACCAGAGATATAAATCTTGGCCTCCTCGTCGGCGACCTCGATTTCCTCCTCGGTAACAGGCTTGGGGCAGAAGCCACAGCAGTCGCCAATGACATGTTCTGCCTCGCCGAAGAATGCTGGATGACGATGAAGATAAACCGTACGGTCTTCGGGCTGATTCCATTGGGCGTTCAGCAACAGATCCTTAGTGTAAAGTAGCTTCTCAATGTTCTTGGCGTTGAATCTCCTACCATAAGGAATATTCTACTAGAGGGTCAGTAAGAGTGGAAAGCGCAGTAGATTCGGCAGTGAAGGTACGAACAAAGGTATGGTAATCAGACACTTGGTCTTGCTCTTGCCAATCAGGTACCTCATCTTCCCAGTCATCTTTGAGATTACCATGCAACATTTGACCATTACGACGTAGCAGGTACAAGTTCAGAGGGGGACGACCTCGTTCTTCGCGCCTCTTTTGGAGATAGTTGTCCCGGTCTTCAGACCGAGGAAGCTTCTCCAGTACCAGGAGTCGTGCAAGACCTTCAGTTCTGGTAAAGCTTCTCTCGAAGATAGTCTATCACGTCACATTAATTTCGCTAATATTCGCTGCGTTTAGTTAAAGGATTGAATGCTCACTGGGTCAATCTTCGATCTGTCGAGAGCGGGCCAGAAAACCTCGAATCCTCGGTGCGAATACTTGGAGAGACGGTTTTCATATGATGGTGATCGTCGAGTTAGATCAATCTGGTTCACCTGCGTAATGTATGCAGCGATAGCGCGAGGAGAGGCGTAGACCTGGCGACCGTCATAAGCCGCGCATGCAGCATCAACGTCAAAGCCGGTGAGAATCTCAGCGACTGAGCGGTAGATGCGAAGCACGATTTGCACATGGCGGTTCGGATACTGAGAAGCAATTGTAATTGTATTCTTGGTCCGGATGGTTGTGGTCTCATAGAGGATAGTGTTCTTGATTTTATCCTCGATGTGCATGATCTTCTCCAGAGCCTGCTCCTCGGTGAGGCCATACAAGAAGAGATCCACATCGGACGCCGGAGCAAACTCTTCATGGTAGTACTTGCGAAGGCCACGCTTCGAGTTGCGATATTTTTCTGGCACAGGCAAAAGTGAGGTCACGACAGCACTGCCAGCAGCAACCACGTTGGACCAGTCAATTTCACTTAACGAGCCCTCTGTGAAGAGCGCAAAGTTGTTCCTGAACTCATTCAAGGAGGGGACAACTGCCGCAGAACCATTTGGTTTCCGGTCTTTTGCATTCAGCGGCAAAAGATACTTCTCCGTTTGCTCTGGCGTTTCCGAGACAAGGTCCCGAGCTCGAATGGAAAGATCTGTGGAACCGTTCTGGTCGTACAGCGGCACAATGTTGACGTGATTGTCTTGGATTGATGGATGAGAGGGGTCTTGAGCAAATTTCTTGCGCAAAACGGCATCGTACTCGTTATATGGCTGAACCAAATCGGCCATGGGTTTCTCCGAGTTGGAGTTGACATACTTCACGAAGTCATTGTGCTTCACTGGGAGAGAGGGCAAAGAAGTCATGATATCGACTGTGCAAATGTCATGTAATGTGAATGTTGAGAAGGAATATTGAGTAGCAAAACCAGGGGAATCCCGTTGGATTTAAATAGAGTTGAGGCTAATGTCGAGGGGACTCTCGTTGATACATCGTTATCCACTTCGCGTTAGCGTCCAGGCATCCTTAGGCAACCTTAGGCAACAGACCCACTATTTCCACTTTTCAGCCAATAGTCTCTTCCCCGCACAACCACTGATCAACAACATCGGCTTAGTAGTGGACCCTTATACGAGGGATATCCCTACGTAGTGGACCTTATATACGATGCCCAAGCTAGTATCCATAGATTCCATGCCGGTTCGTTGGGGTCCTTCCCTAGTTAATCCGTAGCGACCATTCGATTCTCTCAACCAGTCGGAGAGCTGGACTTAAAAGAAAGCTATTTTTATACCTACAAATCAAATGTCTCAAGGCTCAAATCCATAATTATTCAAACAACGTAACACAGGTGTTCGTAGATATACAAGTCTCCTGATTCTGAGCCCGAATTGGCATAGTCCGGCACATGTAGCAAACGGGCGAAGCGAGAAGGTGGAAATGCTGCCCGGCAAGCCTGTCTCCCAACAACATGTCCATGGAACATGAAACCGAATAACAGCAATGGAACCAGCAAGCTCGAAAGGTGTTCATTCTCAGATAAATTGCAGATAAAACACGAATAACGCAACAATAAATTCCAGGAGGCAGAAGATGCATCCGTAAAGGACAAGATTATCGTCGGTCAAGTCGGAGTGGTGTTTCAACTCTTGGTTGGCGCATAAAGTCAGGATCGGCCCTGACACCCACAAGAGGTACTCCAAAAGCAAGTTCCGACTCAAAAAGCCGTCACTTCGGATGCCCTGGTAGAATAAGAGAATAACAAGAAGAGTTGGGATTCCCTGGATCAAGAAAACGCTCAGAGAGCCCGCTGGGGTTGAATGCCATGCAGCAGCCATATCCTCACTGACGCTGTGGTGAAGTGAGGGACCGATCACTCCAAACATATCGCAAAAGTCGTCCTGAGATGCCTCACGAAGGTCATATTCACGGCCGAATCTCCAGTTATTCGCCATTGAAGTGGCATCCGGAAGTGACAACTCATGTTTCGTTGTCAAGACTGTTGTGAGGTAGCTGCGGATCTGGCTTGGTCCGGCATGTTTCGAAGGATAGATGGCCATGGTGAAAAAGTGGATGAGTGGCAGTCGATAAACGAGGACGGACTGAACAAGTGGGTGAGTGGCAGTCTTTGAACGAGGAAAGACTGAGCAAGTGGTGAGTGGCAGTTTTTGAACGAGGAGGGACTGAATAAGTGGGTGAGTGGCAGTCTTTGAAGAGGCACTGTGGTCAGAATGATGGAAAAGAAGAGAAGGAAAGGACGTTGAAGCCATAATTTACTGTTGACAACAGTCAGGTGTTATCAACTTCTCCCATGGTATAGACTCGTTGACCCATGGATCCTGTGTTCCCTTCCTTCCTTGAAATTTCAGATGTAAATACTTATCTTACCTAGGTACCTAGGTACGCAAGGTCATTATATGACAACCGGTCCCCGTGGTACTTAAAAGTAGATATGCTATACCTGCTCTTTTCCTCTCTCACTCTGTCTTACATACTCTCTGTCTCTCTTTTCCAGGTTCTCTCTCTCACACACTCTCTCACACACCCCCTTTTTTTCCCTTTTTTTTTGAAATGCTATAGCTAGGTACCTAGGTAGGTATACAGCTCATGTAACCCTCGAAGCGAGAATTGGACCCGGCTACAATAAACCTAAAGAGGAACATGAATATAAACATAAACAAAATCACACTGATAGCTAAAAGAGAAGATGATGAAGATGTTAGCTGCGGCTGCCAATTATGGTGTCAGTCGGCCACGTGATCACACATAACCCTTCCTAGATAGGCAACAAAGCATGGCCTAGAGCTGGATTAATGAGGAGGTCATCCTTTTTGATTTGATGTAAATTCCTGGCCAGTACAGAGCTGGACCTGGGCTAGATGATTAGGAGAAAAGGGCGATTAATCGCCGAGATACATAGACCCCTAAGTCTTCCATAACGGTAACTGCAGCCCCTCTTACTTGTTCTATGTATCCTAGTACTGCATGACTGGGTATAGAATGGATAATTACCTGGTCCACCCTTCTATTTATAGGACGTGTGCCTACTGCTTTGTTGGGCATCTATATCGGAAATGCCATCAAAGGTATGTATGATCGCTGCAAGATAACAACACACAGATATATGAACCATGTTCAATGGTGTTAGGAGTATCCTTGACAAGCCTGGAACACTATCATATTAACTTGGACCAATGACCTCGGGATCTTCCTGTACAGCAACCTTGGAAGTGTACCTAATGTAGATCGTATCCACCTATCCCAGCCATCGTCATGGCGGATGCTGACTCATCGATTGATCATGTCCATGGATCATTTCAAGGTTCACCAAGACCTCATTCCTCTTCTCTTCTTTTTTGCATCAGGTCTGAGAAGTGAAGCCTTTTAGAATATTTGTCATTCTTGTGACTTTGCTACACCCTACTCACTGATCCTTATTCCTTTACTTCAAAGTCCAACGTCTGCCCCGCTCATTACTTCCCCGCTCCGACGGAATATCTGCTTGTGATTCACGACATTTGACATCGCTGGGTCTGCTTCCTGTGTGAGAGCCCGCAGTTGATAAAACCTCGGATATCGAAAATAATATTCCATCTTCGTCAAACCGCCAACATGAGCAGCCCAAAGCGCAGAATCGAGACAGATGTGAGTAATGTTGCGGATAGTCCGATAAGCCCCCAAAGTCGCCGCAGATGCTAATAACGATTTTTGTTCTTTGTACAGGTCATGAAGTATGCTCCGCAAGTCCGAAAACATTCAAAATAGCACTAACCTTTTTCTAGGATGTACGATAGACAATACCCCTACCCTTTCCATTTTGGCCGCCGCTTTCCCCACCCTTTTGATCGGCTTCGGGGAGCATACTTGGTTGCCGGGATCTAGTCTGACAGTTTATCTAGGCTAATGAGTGACTATGAGGTGACGCTGGTCAATGATAACAGTAAGTTCCGGTGCTCTTTCACCTATAGATCTATACGCTAACTCCGGAATCCAGTGTATGTACTCCATATACCCTACAATCAACCATTTGAAGCTTTCCGATACCAATAACTACCAACAGGCAAGAATTCTACGTTCGTTTCAAGGGCCCAGAAGAGAGTATGTCTCGCTCATAATCGACCGGTATTATATCATACTAACCTTCCTAGCACCATTCACCGGGGGCCTCTGGAAAATCCACGTCGAATTGCCTGATCAGTACCCATACAAAAGCCCGAGCATTGGGTTTGTCAACAGAATCTTCCACCCAAATATCGATGAGCTGTGAGTTAGGGGTTGTCCGGCATGCGTGGAAAGAAACTCAAGATATTAATACGACTTTCCTACCATAGGTCGGGCTCGGTCTGCCTTGATGTGATCAACCAAACGTGGTCGCCGATGTATGACATGCTTAACATTTTCGAGGTCTTCCTTCCCCAGCTCCTTCGTTATCCCAACCCTTCGGATCCTCTCAACGGAGAGGCAGCAGCCCTGATGATGAGGGAACCCAAGGCATATGAGGCAAAGGTGAAAGGTGCGTTACAATACAAAGCCCTGGGCTTGCTATTTACCCATACTGACAGCTCACCAGAATATGTTGCCAAATACGCCAGCAAAGAGGCTGTGGATGAAGCAGGCGAGGACACCGAGTCTGGAGATGAGCTCAGCTCGGCGGGGAGCTACGAGTCTGATGGCGAAGAGCCTGCGGGTACAATGGACGATGTCTGATGGTCCGCAGTGCGAACCTTTCCATCAGGTTTAGGATTGACCCGGCTCGAACATATTGCATCATCCTACTCTTCTGTCCATCCCGGTACTGGATATCAGCGGGCGTTTTCTTTTTCATTTTTCTATCATAGGGGAGTTGTCATGTATCCATTTTTTTTGTCCCTGTCGGTCTCCATCTTTGTTTTGTTTCCCCTTATTGTTGTCTATTTCGGTCCACCCAAGAGCATTCGGTTCACACAAGGGCATTTGCGATAATTATCGACGGAGTCACCGGTTGAACAATTGATGGGTGAATCTCTCATAGGTATAGGGAGTGATATTCTCTTTTTTTTCCTTCCCTGATATCTTCATTGTACAGTAAGCTCGAAATATTTCCATATAAAGACCATACTATCCTAGTCTGAACTTCTATATGGGTCGACTTACCTACCATATATAACCCTCAGTAGCACTAGCACCTTCAGCGTCTACACACCATTATCTGATTTACACCAACTCATTTGATAATGAAATTCGAATTGTGTCTATGCGACGAGAAGGATCAAGTCCGGCACTCAAAAACAAAACTACATATACAAGCAGTGTGCAACTGACAAGAGATATGAAGACAAAGAAACAAACTCGGAAAATAACATAGCACACCAACAAAAAAGAAACCAACATGGGATGAGGAAAATGGAGAACCGATAACAAAAGAAAAGTCTGCGCCATTGGGTATTATCAGACCAGGAAGGTCAAGGAAAGAAGGAATGGCTATGTATGTGCGAAAAACAGTCGACCTGCGATCAATGCAAGAAACAAAGAACCCCCAAATAACAGCGCAGCGCAAGAAAATAACGAAAAACGGGTCTTCCAGTACCCTTACCTGCATCCCCCAATTTTGTTTTCACGGGCCGCACCCTCGTCTGTCGTGTACATCGTCAATGTGCAGCGTCAATGTGCAGTGATGCATGTCCCAACACCTCATCTAGGTGACATTCAGAACCCCAAACACATCATGGCCGGCTTTAGCGTCCGTTTTTATATCGGTACGAGACCGTTTCTTGTTCGGGTTCACGACAACTTCACCCCAGTGTTTCGGGACGGCGCCTGATGCGCCAGAGGTGGGACGGCTTGGCGGTGATGTGCGGTGGGTAGATACCGCAGGTGTTGCTGTATCTGTTCTTTGCGAGGGGACGGGAGAGGCAGAGGTAGGAGTGTGGAGAGTTGCTTGGGGTCGAAGGTGTGGTTGTGGTTGGATGGACCAGATATCGATGACGGAGCTGGGAGGGATTAGCATAAACCAAGTTCTTGTCCAAAGCTAATTTGCCATGTTTTACAACAAGCCTAGTATAATACGGGGGTATACTCACTCAGATGTCCGCTGGCAAATTGATTCCAGTGCCTCCCTCTCACGTCTCACGTATTCCGAATCCGGCTGGCTAGCCTGATGAGCATGGTTGAGTGCTCCGTAGCCATACCCGGCTTGGTAAGGGTCCTCTTCGAGTAGACGTGAAGACTCAGGCTTAACAAAAGAAAGGTTAGACAACTGTGCTCTGCGACAAACATCCCACGCATCGCGCATCAGACCGAGGTAATGCGCGCTGAACATGGTGACGGGAAATTAACTCCAGACTCGGGACTCACTTCAGGAGACTCGTGGCGATTCCTGCCGAGGCAGGAGGCACAGATACCCATTTATAGGGATCGGGATCGCGATTTCAGGACCGAGGATGTTCTTGGCTACACGTTTGCGCTATGCGATGGACACGAGGCATTTATCACCCCAATAGCTGAGGTGCGGGTACCCTTAGAGCAGGTGGGGGGATTATCAGAAGGAAAGGAGTGTGGAATATGCAGAAAACAGAGAATATGAAATGAAACAAATGGCGCAGCGGAGAATCCCACTGTAGACGAAAGGACTTTGAAGTCGGAGGTTGAGGTGGGCGGTCCGTGCCATGTCATCAGGCCGTGGCCGCAGAGCGGCGTGGAAACACCGTTTTTCTCGATTCGGCATTTTGGTCTTATTCCTATCCTCATCACACCATGTTTGATTTACCAAATGCTAAGCGGTATGTGACCAAGCCATTCAACATGACTTTTTCAATATACCAAGAAATCTAATCTGACTTGTACAGCGTCCGCCGCGATGAGATGCGCTCTCCGGCATCATCGCGCTCACCATCACCAGCACCAGACGACGCCGCCGCCAATGATGCGTATGCCCGATTAGGAAAGCTGCTCAATCTTGATCAACTGGATACACCACAAGAGACAACTAGCCAAGACAATGGTACCTTACAGCCAGCGGATGACGAAGATGAGGAACAAGAATTCGAGTTCCGGCTATTCAGCGCCCCGGCCAAATCAACAGAAGATACCACCAAGCAATCAGGAAAGGATACAGACGAGAAAAGCACAGAGGCCCCCACTACCCAAAAATTGAGGATTCGGCTGCATTCACCGACACCGGGGTCCGGAGCTGGCGGCGAGGGACGATTTGTGAAAGCCTCCCGCGGGTGGGACTATTACTTCTCTACACCTTCCCTCCAGGGCACAAGGGATGGGGAACCTACCGCCGAAGACGAGAGCCGGATAGCGGAAAAGAAGAAACAATTTGAGGATATGGCCGTTAGCGGGCAGCACATGCTGACATGGGCTAAGTCGCTAGTCTGGGTAAGTGAATATCCACTTGGCTAGTTTTGTAGCTGCTAACTTAATGTCTAGCCCGGCTGCCATCTCCCGTGGCGGGTCATCCATCTCAAGCGACATCAGACTAAAATGCCACGGCCGGCCAACAGTCTTCCTGTCTACGTGGTAGAGGGCGCACCTGTCTCGAAGAGTCCGCTTACACGCAAGAAGCCAGGCAAGAAGCGACGAGTACAGCTGCGCAAGCGGGCTGCTGCCGCGCAGACTGCCAAGGAAAACGAAGCGGAGAAGCGGACTCGGAAGAACCGCGAGAGGAAAATCAAGCGCAGACAAAAGGCGAGAGAGCAGAAGGCTGCGGCGGCGGGTGTTAGCGTTGAAGATGTCGTCATGGCTGATGGTGATGATCATTCCTCGGGCGGGGAGGAATGAAACTATCTAGCATCAGGATAGATACTTAATGTGATACCCGTGAGTGTTGGTTTTCCCCTTCGTCGTCAGCAACAATAGCATGATATGTCAAATTAAAGCGGGCAGGTTTACTGTCGCGTAAGGAGTCCGGAATGGATGAGTAGAGCTTTGCATGGTATTGAGCGGTCTGAGCGAGGCCGATATGGAAGAGAAAAAAAGCATGCAATGCATCGCTTCGTGAAACTGATTAATATACAACGCTGTGGGTATGAAACAAAGCAGGGAGCGGGGAAAGAAAGCACTCGCAGGTTAGATCAGACTCGCAAAGAAAGGTCCATTCTTCGCCAATCAAGTGGATATCCACACTTTACTTAGCGGGCGCGTCTAGCGTCGTCGTTAGCATTATCCTCTGCCTGGTTTAGAACGATTGACTTACCGGTCTTGGCGGCAGGTTCCGCAGGCGCAGCAGCAGGCTCCTCGGTCTTAGTAGCAGCCTCTTCGGGCTTAGCAGCAGCTTGCTCGGTGGCAGGAGCCTCAGTCTTAGCGACAGGCTCCTCGGGCTTGACAGCGGATTCCTCAGGCTTAGCAACGGGCTCCTCTGGCTTAGCAGCAGGGGCCTCAGTCTTAGTAGCAGTCTCCTCGGCCTTAGCGACAGGTGCCTCAGACTGCGCAGCAGGTGCAGGTGCAGGCGCAGCAGCGGCAGCAGCAGCAGGCTCAGGCTCGTAATGAGTGTCGACAGGGCCGGCGGTAGCGGTCATCTCAGGGGAGGCGGCAGGCTTCGCGTCCTTTGTCTCGGGCGCCTTAGCAGCATCTAGAATAAATCAATAAGTCAATCGGGGCCAAACGCGCGACGAAGTTTATATCAAATTGATAAGAGTATCATACCGGGGGCAGAGTCCGGGGTGACAGCGGGGTCGGTGGGTTTCGCGGCAGGTGTCTCACTGGCCGCAGCGGCAGCGACAGGAGCAGCAGTCGCAGCAGGGGCAGACTCGGGCTTCTGTTCAGCTTGCTTCTTCGCAGCCTTCTTGCGGCCGAAGAAGAACCGCTTGAAGCCCTTCTTGACCTGCTCAAGAGCGTCGGGTGCTGGGGAATGTTAGCGCTGTGTACTTGCGGTCCCAACGAGCGACAAATGTTGGATCGCCGAATGTTGGGTCGGGAGTATAGGGGATTGTTATGGTCACTCACGAACACCAGGCATTTTGATCGACGAGTTTAAGATCAGATGAAACGGAGATTTGATAAATGTGATTCAAGACTCGATGAGAAACGCGTTGTGAATTGAAAAGGAGGAGAAGCGCGCAGTTGATCTATTTACTCCCACGTGACTCCCCCCATCGTGCTTGTCGACTTTCCTTTTTTGTTTTTGGGGGGGGAATTACATTCTATGCCGTTTCTCATGCGTAGAGGATGGGCTTTCATTGGCTGAACGCAATATAAAATGGGTCATATCCCGCAGCTTATCTTGGCTCTGGCAGCTCTAGCTATTGTGGCTGTGTCGGCGCTAATTTGCTAATTTGCTTGCACTTTCAATTTATTTTTCTGAAACAATCTGTTTATTTAATTTCATATCATTAGCAGAAAGGGGAGATATGCACGGAGTAGCTCCTCCGAATAATTCAGTGATGGATAGCTGCATTGTTCCATTGCTATAGATCTAGATGTAATGAATGAGTTTCAACCATAAGTGATGCAGGCATAAATGGTAGAGATCGGACAACAAAATAGAAAAGCAATAGGAAAATAAAAAAAGGAAAATAAAGCCGGGGCATCAATGGTATCTGGTCCGCAAATCACTGCGCAGGGTATAACTAGAGAAATTTGAAGATGGTCAGGGCAACAGAATGCCCTAAGCCACATTGTATTAGCACCAATCAGTCATGATCACGAAGAACACACATACCCAAAATGAGGAAAAATAAAGCGATTGCAATCTTAAGGTTCTGGGCGGCGATGACGATGAGCAGGACAGCACAGAGAGACCACGCGGAGGATCCCCCGAAACCGAAACCGGGGACATGTTTGAATTTGAAAGCTGCATCGTCGATAGCGGATTGCAAATTGGCAGCGGCAACGCTAGTTTTGGCCAGCAAAGCTTGCGATACCTGCGCGTCGAATTGAATGGCCTCCTGAGCCCGCGACTGTGCAGATAGTGCTTCTGATTGTTGGTCTTGGGCCTTTTGTAACTCGCTGGCTTTCGATTCAGATTGTTGGATGAAGATTTCCATGTTTTGAAGTCGCTTTGAAAGTCAGTGAGAGCGAAAATATGTGGAAAATGTCCTCGTACCTCTGTCATCCTGGTTTCTTGCTCAAGAATCATGTTCATTCGGCTGGTCAACCATTCCTACAAAAAGGGATAAAAGGTTAGTCTCACAGTATATACCGAAAAGTAATTCCATGATTGGCACACCATAGCAGCATCGAACCTCTGCATTCCTCGGTACACTCTGTCCATGTCTGAGTCAAGAAGCGACTCGAGCGACAAGTGTAAAGAAGACGTGAGATGCTTCTGGGCGACAGCATTGGTTTCTTGGACCAGGAACGTCTCCTGGCTTCTAGCCATTGCGTCTTGGTGTGCACTCTGTAGAGCCTGCTGAAGTGCTCCCACTTGTGTCGATACGTTCTGGATATCCTAGTTAAACTTTAGTACATATTTCAGCTTCAATTGTCTGATTCGGATTTTACCTTTTCGAGGACCCCTGTTCCAGTCCGCACATTTGACAGAGCCACAGATATAGAATCTTGTAGAGATGATATCCCGGCTTCGATTTCTCTGAGAAATCTGCCGAATGTTCGTTTGAACACAGAGTCAGTCGCTTCTATATCGGTCACGATCTTCTCTTGTAGAGATTGGACAGCTTGCATGAATGAGTGCTGCTGCGCAGACTGTGCAGTTGCATTTTGCAAAGCCTCTTGAAGCCCGTTGTTGAGCTTGAGACTGCTCTTCGCAATGGATCGATGGAGCTCAATTAGCTCCACTTTCTCCGTCTCCATTCGCGAGGCGTGGCAGATCACAAGGGCATTCTGCCGACTGTTGCTGTAGGAAGTCCACCACTGGGGTCGCGACTCAAGCGTCCTGAGACATTGCTCCAGTAATTCCTTTGGGACTTCATCCGGCACAGGGTCAGGGCCTCTGTGCCGACTCACAAAGCCGAATCGATTCTTCTGTGGAGGCGGCGAGACAGTGATGGGAAGACACGGGGGAGGCATTGGGGTGCCAGTACCGTCGATCTCGCACAATGCCAGGCGTGCGGCATAGACGGATCGAAGAATGTCAAGTGTCTCTGGGCTATCCGTCTGCGCGCCATCTTTGCCACCGCTGAATGTTTGACACGAGTTCACTAGTTTTGTTGCTGCAAGCCGGTTGCATGAGGGTGAAGATTTCATCGAGTCTAGGATCCTGACAGCCTCGTTAAAGATGCTGTCTTGGTCTTGGGCTCGGGAACTGAGGAAAGATATCGCGTCGATATCGGGCGGTTTGGGCGCAAGAATTGGGACATCTTCTTGCTGTTAGTAGCATGATTTGAGACATATCCGAATCCCTTACTGTGTTGGGGGACACTTGCTCGACTGAGATGTGCAAGTGCCAGGAACGTATATGAAAGCACCTGAAAGCTATCGATTGCCCTCATATTGAATGGTTCGACTGGTTCAGTGTACGAGTGTGGCTTCGCACAGGCTCTAGTTCTTGATCACTCGCATATATTGTATGAGACGAATGGATATAAGAAGGTATGTGAGAAGACCGGTATAAGATGGAAAGAGATGGGTGAAGGATGACTTCGAAAGTGAGACTTGAAATCGACCTCGGGAGGTTGTTTGGCTCACTCCCAACTCTGGCTTTACCTTTTTTCTCACGAAGTTCCCCTCAGCGCTCGGTCATTGTTTACTACAAGGGATTATCTTTGATTTTTTTCAAATACTAATGCCGTCGTTCATATATATTTAGGTTTGAAGGAAGGCCAAACAAGAACGCTACAACTTCATCGCATGATTTGCTTCCGTATATCTCATGAAGCCTCCCGAGGTCCTCTCAAGCCTCAAGTCTCTTCTTCCTTCAACTGAACCCACTGGCAGTATGTTTTCGCAAAGGCTCGGCGCAATTTTCACCTGTTGGATAAAGTATTTCTAATGCGAGTCGTTAGTATATGGTAAAGTGTAGGGCTGCGACATGGCGAGATGATGATCGTGTGGGTCTATATAAAACTAAGATATTCCGCAGATCTAAGCTCAAGAGAAGTGTGGCCTTAACGGGCAATTTTGATAAAGTAAAGAGCCATATATTCCAAGCTTGCAACCTTGGACGTCCATGGATAATCTCCATAACCATATTTGTAAGATGGATTTCCAGGTGTCGACTCAACATAAGGTGATGATATTCTATTAATGATATCAAAATTGTTCAAAAGTGGTAAGGCGCTTAAGTAGGACTTTAGTCCTGAGTTTAAAGCAATATTAGAGATAAACAATAATTAGAGATAAAATAATAATTATCTGAAGGCAACCAGTAGTTACCTAGGTATGGTAAAATATAATACCCACTCCGTACTGGGCAGAATGATACATATGTAGGCGCAGCAACCTTGGAAAGATACAAACTGACAGCTCAGAGTACATATGTAAGCAGCTACAGCTAAAACTACAAGACATCTGGACTGGAGCAGGTGGATCAAGACGACGAATACTCCATACTGCGTATAAGATACAGGGAAATACGAAATGTGACAGATCCAGCTCTCTAGACACGTGACTATAATGACATCATAACAACATGAACCCGGGCAAAATAGGCCAAACATTAGAACCCAGGGGTCCAGTATACTTAACAAACAATTAATTCGAAAATTCTTTTTCATTATCCACCAACCCACTCCGGTTCCTTCCCAGGAACTATATGTAGTCAAAATCTCACCACGCCTATAGAATTGTTAAATAGATTTTGTCTAAAACCTTTGTAGTTCAATTCACTCAACACATTGCTTGACTTGCCTACTGGTTGCTTTCTCTTTTCTCTTTCCTTTTTCCCCGACTCGTTCTGCTATTATAATCTCCTAGTATGGCATCGCCTTCTTGCAACACCCACTTTGACCATTTACAAATGCCAGGTGGTTATGGCTGGACCATTCCGGACTTCAGCTATTCCCAATTCGACCCTCTTGCCGACCAATCATCTACCTCTATACTGGCTGAGCCATCTATAGTATCTGCAGATCCTCTTCTACGTACCGATGCCATACAGTATCCTTTTCCATCCTTTGCGCTTAGCTCTGCTACATCTTCTCTCTCATCCGCGACTGGTTCCGATCTGTATCGCTTCAATCAGAATGTTATACTCCAATCTCCAATCGATAAAGACTATGCAGCTACGGCCCCGGCAACAGGCTATCTCGACCCTAGGCACGACATCGCTTGCAACAATTTACCACCACATGCTCTATCTGTTCAACGGTCATCTCAGGTCAAGGATACCAGCAATAGCTATGCCAAGGGAAAGAGAGCTTCTGGTCGTAACCAAGGACGACAGCAGAAACAGGAGTAAGCAACCTTAGGATTCATCATAAAGCTTTAACACTTACTAATGCCATCTAGAAAACCCCAACGGTCTTTCCACTGCCATTGGAAGGATTGCACATACCGCGACACTTTCTCCGGGAAACCAGCGTTGATGCGTCATATCGACACGCAGCATATAAATCCGCGCTCATTCGATTGTCCTTCATGCCCCATGTCCTTCAATCGGAAGGATAACATGACTGAACACCGAGGAAGAGTTCATTGGGAACGAGACTAATGTTGATGGTATGTTGGCGGTGAGGTTCGGGTTATGGAGCCTCATCAGTATTAGGGCCAGCCAGAGATTCGGTATCTCGAAGAATGTCGGTGTCTGAAGGAATGTCTGTCTTTTAAAATATGCTTGTGCTCTGCTTGGGATAAATTGTGTTACTTCGTCATTTTCTTTTAGTTGGGTGTGTGCGAGGGAGAATCCCAATGGCGCTTAAGAATTTTGGACTTCTAAGCTCCAGGTAGACGTACACAACGAGGAATATCCAACATCAAGTCAATTCCATGACACAGTTCACTCGAATGCCCTATCTCTGCAGTCGAGAATATAGAAAAGTACGTTGCGATGGCGAATTCCGAACAAATAAAAAGAAGCAAATTATATAGATAATCACGTGCACGCTAAACCCATTGAGGCAACCCATCTGCGAACAAAATCCAAAGTCCGCAACGCAGCATCCGACCCAACACGCGCAAACCACAATGTCGTGCTCCATACCCCAACGCTGCGCCCGCCAGCTTCTTCGAGAGCCCTTCCAGCGTGGCTCCCTACCAATCTTCCTCGCGCCCGCCTTCTCCCCCGCACACAATGCTTCTCAACCACATCCCCAGCGCAATCCCGAGTCGGAGGTGCCGCGCTCTCCATCCCCCCGGAGGTGTCATTTAAGCTCGTCGATATCCCCGCCACTCTCACCCGTACACGGGGAAAGGGATATTCCCAAGTTCGTGGCTGAGATTAAGGGGCCTAAGGGTAATTATCATTGCCGAAATGTGGCCCGGCCAATGGATGCTAACTACTCCGATTCACAGGCGAGATGAGCCTGAACATTCCCTCATTCGTCAATATCACCCATGATGAGGCCGCCAAGAAGGCTAGTTTGTCGGTTGAGGATACGACGGTTCCTCACCAGCGTGCCATGTGGGGTATGTTCTCCTGTCTTTTCTCCGCGGCAAGTCCTTGGTGTCTAACATTTTGCTTTTCTATCTAGGAACCGTTCGCGCACTCCTCCAGAACCACATCCTCGGTGTCTCCGAAGGCCACGTCTGTGTCTTGAGTATGGTGGGTGTTGGTTACAGGGCGACCATCGAGGATAAGGCGTCCACCGTCCAACCCGCCTACCCCGGCCAAAAGTTCGTTTCCCTGAAGGTCGGCTTTTCCCACCCAATTGAACTGGGTATCCCCCAGGGCGTTGTGGCGAGCACACCGCAGCCTACTAGAATCCTGTTGGAGGGTGTCGACAAGCGGATTGTGACCCAATTCGCGGCCGAGATCAGAGAATGGAGACGCCCCGAGCCGTACAAGGGCAAGGGTATCTTCGTCAACGGAGAGACTATCAAGCTCAAGGCGAAGAAGATCAAATAGACTGGAGGCGCATTTCTTTTCAGCTACGCGGGACATTTTGCGTTTTTGGTTCCGTATTTTGTACTCTTATCGTCACATATGTATTTTTTTATTCCTCTCACAAGCGATGGTATCACAAATCTACTTCGGACTGATTCTGCTCCCCAGGAGCTCAAGTGCAGTGGACAAGGCGACGAAATAAACATCATAAATCATTTACAGCTTCAGGACGGTCTTGACGGCATCAATGACCTGGTCCTGGTGGGCCTTGGGAGCAGCAACGACACCCTTGTTGGCAGCCAAGGTCCGGCCCTTGCTGAAATCCAAGCGGTTGCCGTAGATGTCAGTCACCTGGCCACCAGCCTCGCGCACAATCAAGTCACCAGCAGCGTGATCCCAGATCTTCTCCTGGTAGTCCTTCTTGACGGGAAGACGCAGGTAGACGTCGCCAGCACCGCGGGCAATGGAGCAGTACTTGGCCTGCGAGTCCAGTCGCACGCTCGGGGCGGTGATGCCAAGAAGCTGGGCAACGGCGGCGTTGTCGCCCTGGGCGGAGTGTGCAGCCTCAACACCTTCACAGAAGACAGCGTCGGAGATCTTGGAGACGGGACGCATGGAGATGGGCTTGCTGGGAGCAAGAGTACCACTGCCCAGAGGACGGCTGGTGGCACCCGCACCCAGGATAGCGGAGAACAAGACACCGTTTCCGGCAGTCGCGGACTGCTGGGCACCGGTGCTGGCATCAATGGGGGCAGCATCGTCGACGGGAAGGTTAGGAGTACCAATAGCACCGACCTTGACGTCGCCGTCAACCATCAGACCAAGACACACAGCGTACTGGCCGCCACGGAGGAAACCCTTGGTGCCGTCGATGGGATCGAGGGCCCAGATGCGGCCCTTAGGACCGCCGGCACTGTTGCCGTTATCAATGATGTCCAGCATGCTCTCCTCACTGGTGAGAGGGCCACCCAGAATGTTATCGCTTTCCGCATCATCCAGCTTGATGTCCTTGACCAAGCGCCAGATCTCAGCGCTGAGGTCCTTGTCTTCACGCAGGGAGCTAGCCTCCTCCTCGGCGACGATCTCGTCATTGGGGAAGTTCTTGCGGATGGCTGAGATGATGAGGGCCTGAGCGCCGAAGTCGCCAATAGTGACAGGGGACTTGTCGTCCTTGGAGACTGTGCCCTTGGCCTTCTCGAAGAAGACCTTCTGTGTCAGGAGGCACGCCCGCTGGACGGCCAATTCGGCAATGTAACGTTCCTGCTGGTAAGACATGATTGTAGGTTGGTTGGAGGAAAGGTGGGGGAGGAGGAGGGAGAGACGAGAGCGGGATTTCAGAGCCACGCTGACGACCAGAATAAGGGTGGAGCAGACCAAGAAGCGGGACAGTACGCGTAACAAATAGGAGCGTGGGGATGGGTCTGTCCGGTGTGCAGACGAAAGCTTCATGCGAGATCAATTGGCAAGAAATGTAGCCAGGATTGACTACTCTTGCTTTCTCGAGGTCTTATTGGTTACTACTGAATTGCTCAAGTCCCGAGGTCGTTAATGACCTCTTTCTCATAAACTGGCCTCAGGCACCTGACCCCGCCCTAATCCCCTTTGGGCCGAAATAGTCACGAGGAGCCGATAAGCTTAAACTGTCGGAGCATTGTTTGAACTCCCTCTTCCCCTGTAACAAGGCCGTTTTGCAATTTGGGCGAGTTTAGAGCAACTTGGGAACCAGGTACATGATCGTTCTACATTCGCGGCACTTTTCATTGCGCTTATCAGATTAACGAGCGCCAAGACTCCTGGGGCCTCCGACGTCACCGACACCACGTGAAGGTATCGCGAAAGCTCCCTAGACCCTTATGTTGTTGTCTTTCACACCATTAACTCGTTTCTGGCATTTTTTCTAGCGAAGGCACTTGCATCTATCTCCACCGATACCCACACGTACCTGATTCCTGCGAAACGTTTGTATAAACAGCGCCGTGCGGGGTCATTTCTATACCGACATCGCAGCGTGGGGTGATTGTGGGCTGTTTGATCCCAAGGACAAATTTTCGATTCCTCCAACCTGTTCCTACTCAAGCCGAGAATAAACGCTGTTACAAAGACTATCTCCTTGACTAGGCCAGGATGTTCCAGTCCTCTGTGAGTCTTTGGGTGAATATCACACACCTTTAGCACCGACTGATATCGCTTTCATAGAAACCGTATTCGGCAGTGACCGTACAAATCGAGGTCCTTACAAGCGAACAATATGAAGTCGAAGACTCAAGTGGGATCGTCGATTTAGTGGAAGTAGTCCGCATCCAGGCCAGCGGGCCAATGGAAGCAAGTCGGGCTCTTCGCAAGAAGCTGTGAGTCTACGATTATTGCCATTGCTGAATATCAGTCTGATCAATCCAGAAAATATGGCAATCTCCATCGACAACTGCGCGCGCTTACTATCCTCGACTTCCTGGTTCAAAATGCAGGAGAGCGCTTCCTGCGCGATTTCGCCGATGAGGCATTGCTCGAACGGCTGCGAATTGCAGCTACTGATTCTGTTTCGGATCCGCTCGTGAAACAGAAATGCAAACAGATTTTTGCACAATGGGCGGCAACTTTCAAGGACACCCCTGGTATGGCGAAGGTCACGGCGCTATACAAGCAAGTTCCCAAGCGAAAACAGCCCGCGACGCAAGCGAAAGCCAAAGTTCTTCGCGAGGGAAATCCAAATACAAATGAGCCCCCGATGGGTCACGTTGTATCCGTTTCAGCGGGCAGTGGACCGTCTACTGTGCTGACCAGTCCGAAAGAAAAGTCCAAGTCCAGGAAAGTCAAGAAAGATAAGAAACTGTCAATTAGCAGCAAGAGGTTTGATTTGGAAAAGGAGCGCCCGGAGATCTTGCAAGCGCTTGCTGCCTCTTCTGTTGCTAGCACCAACCTGTTAAATGCTCTTAAACTGGTCAATCGCGAGACGCACCGAGTGAGTGAGGATGCGGAATGCAGTAACCGATTCGACACATGCAAGCAGCTTCGCCATGAAATCCTTCGATATATCCAGTATATAGAGACCGAGGAGTTCCTGGGCGGCCTGATCCATGCAAATGAGGAACTGGTGGATGCATTGATGGCATTCGAGGTGTTAGACAAGAGCGTGGACTACGACAGTGACAGCGAGGACGACATTTTGGAAGGAAATTGGAGGCAAAGACATGGACTTGGACTGCAGGACACGGATGTCAGTGACGGCCTTGCTGGACTTAGTATCAACCCTCCAAAGCCGCCACGGCCGAATCGTCCTGAGAGCCTGCCTCTTGCTTCTTCGTCGCAACACTCCCGCCAAATATTTGATAGCGAGACTGAGTCAGAAGAAGAGGATGATGAAGACAACCCCTTTGGGGACAGGAATGCTATTAAGACCCCGGCCATTGAGAAATCTGGACTTTCCTGGTAAGTCATTCTCCCTCTCTATTACACCTCGGGTTATTAATTTCCCTACAGGAAAGAGGTCTGATGTATGTGATTACCATGTTGAAGTTCGGCTGGTCTTTACCTTTGATATTTACGGTTTTGGTTTCTTTCATACATTGTCTGGTCTTGTGCTTGATCGGTATACCCAAAGCCATTGGCTATCGTGTTGCTGAAAGGTGAACATCCATTTTGATCCTGGTGTCCCGGATATGTATATTCTTAAATCGATTGGATATTGATTGCATTGCAATTTACGTGAACCCTTTTTTGGCTTTGCTTGAAAGAAACCCGTAGCTTGCAGCCTTAAAAGTCCAGCATCCCAAGACATCCACCTGTAATAAACCTAGTCGAAGTCTTTGCAGGACCGATTAGTCGATTAGCGCCGAGAATCAGCAAGATGACGCCGCAAGCAGCTGCCTACGAAACGGCCCCCACCTTAGCTCGCATTTCGGCCTTTACTAGTAAACCCCGATGGACTAGATAGACATATAAAGCAACGTGCCACCCGCAATATTCAACGGAAAATCAGACATACCATCTCAAACCCCAAACACAAGCTACTTATTCAAAGAGAAGACACAATGCCGGTGACCGAACTCGCCCTCCTCCGCCTGAAAGTGCAAGACCCCCCCATCTTCTACCAAGAGTACTTTCTTAGAAGCCAAAAAGAAACAGAGTGAATACTCAGGCTACCCCGTCACATACCTACGCCAGCTCGAAGACCCACTGTCCCTTTATCTACTAGGTGGATGGGAGTCTGTCGAGAAACATACAGGCGAAGGCCAGTGGCTTTCACTCGAAGTCAACCAGAACCTTCTCGCGAAGTTGAAGGACAACGTCGATGTCAGCTGGATGTTCCACTTGGACGTTGATGTGAGTTACTAATCTTGACAAAGAACTAACTTGGTAGTTCGGGCTGTTACCAAGATATATAAGCTAACGGACCTAGCCATCCAAAATCCCACTGGATGCACCCGTTCTCGCTATAACGCGATGCTTTGTCGAGCCAAGCAAGAAAAAAGATTTCGACGCTGCTTTCAAGGCTGGCGTCTCTCATCTGAATGCGTCCACGGCTCCGTTCTCTTCGTGCGGTGCGTGGCGTATCGATAAAGAGGGCGAAGATGAGGAGTTTGTTCTTTTCAGTGGGTGGAACGAAGTCAACGACCACATTGCTTTCGGCGAGTCTGAGAATTCAGAGGAATTTGGAAAGCTTAAGGCGTTGGCGAAGGACGCGGATGTTAAGCATGTACATGTTGAGAAGTGGGAGTAAGGTACTATTTACTTTAATTCATGCATGTGGTATCTATGTAAGGGTATTATGTTATGTCTTGGGCACGGATGTGCCATTGAGAATGAATTGCACCATTGCCTTCCTACCATCCAGTTTGAGTGGAGCTTCTATATGCATAGCACCGAGGACATCTTTCCTCTGGATCTCCAGGCTGAGAGACTTGGCGTGTTGTTCTAATTGGTCTGGTACGTATGGTGGAACGACTTCATCTTTGTCGCCAGATATAAGGAAGATCGGTGGAAGGGAGCGAGGTTTTGATGGCGTAGTTTCATTGGGGCTTTGAGACGCAGGTTCGTCTCTCCATGTTGCCATTTCTTGCATCTTCGCCTTGATATCCCATGTATTCCAAGAGAATGGCCAAAGATACCTATATGGTAGCCATTTCTGAGGATAGAGGCTGATGAGCATGTCTTTAATGCTGGATGTTGGTGCCTCCAAAATGAGCCTCGAAATTGGCGCCAGATGCCTGTTACTGCTTGTATTTGAGGTTTGCCCCTCATGTTGGCGGGCAAGATATGTAGATACTGCTGAGCTTGCAACAGCAGCACCCAGACTGTGTCCCCAAATCACAATCTCAAGGTCGGTGTCCGGGGATGCATATGTTTCCGAAACCCAATTCAAGAATGCCTGGGCATCCATCTCAATGCCGGACTGTGTGGCGCGACCAGATGATGTCCAGTAGCCGCGGTATGATAGAGCAGCGATAGTATATCGAGACACATCGTCCCCAGACATAGATGGTGAAGTCGATCTTGACGTTTCCGTAATTGCGCGCAAGACGTGAGAGAGAAGAGGTAACCGCATAGGTGTTGATCCTCCATTGCCTTGGAAATAACAGATCACAACGGACTTTTTTCGTTTCGGGATCAGTTTTGCCTGATATTTATTTTGTGAGGCACTATTATTCAACGAGGGCATATTATACTTTGCGAGAATCGGAATGTGACCCTCACAAACAGCCAATTTAGTCCCGTCCAAGCTGCGTATCTGCTTCTCCTCCCACTGCACCGGTATGCATTCAGATTTGTAGTCTGAGATTGTCTCTGATCTTGTAAATGGAGGCAGCCACGAGAGATACAAGAGCTTGTTTTGCATGACGATGATCCAGAAGCATTTCCAGGTCCATAGACCGAGTAGGAGGCCAATGAACAAGAGAGGTGGTACAGCAATACTTGGAATAGCCTCTGTCATGAGGCTTCGTGATTGAATAATATTGAGTCGGACATTTTGAGCCATGCTCTGTCTCTTTCTTGTGATGCTGTGGAGACCATTGATGCCATGTGACGGGATGTTGGTGTAATGTTTTGGTGATGGTTGTCGCGTGCGAGTTGATATTGCTCTTGAGTTTGAACCGCGCAGCACGCGTCGCAGGACCCAGCGCGCCAGCATCAGCAGAAATTTGGCAAGTAATTGGTTGGGTTGGAGGTTGATGTTGCGATTTGCTGGTGGAGCCTCGGCGCCACAGCGGCGAGCTGGGCCTTGACTCAGCAATTCTAAGGCCCGGGACGATCCCGAGGTCTGTCGGGTTTAAGGCTGAATATATCGTCAGCAAGATGGAGGGTTTGCCGTGCAAATAATATGTATTTCATTTTATAATTGAATTAAGACTGTCTTGATTGAGATAGGAGAATGGTTCCATTGTATATCCCGAAAGATATGTAAAAAGTAGGTTCAATTTAAATCACAGACAAGATCGAAGTTTTAACGCGATGAAAACGATAGCATTATGAATATTCAAATGGGTATTGTGAGTCGTCATCTGGAGTCATGATATGTAAAAAGAACAACAAAACGCAACCGCATGAACAGAAAAGGAAAGATGAATCCCTTCCAAGACGCCAAAAGACCAAAACCGCAATCCGTGCAGTGATGCAAATTGATTTCTCACAGAACCTTCGATCTCATCCACTCACTCGTGCCAACTCCAAGATTCAGCCCATTCCGCTCCCACCAACGCCGAACACGACCCTCAGCTCCCGAGCTCGGATCAGCATCCTCAAGCGCTTCCTCAATGTCACAAGTCTTGAATTCAACCCGCATACCGCAGCTCTTCCACCACTGCAGAACGTGGTCGTGGCCGTTCTTCGTCGGGCCGACGAGCACCTGGTTATCAAAGATCATCTTCGGGCCTTTAAGTTTATACCAGAACTCGAGAACATGGACATGGCCATGCGTGCTCGCGATGCGGGCAACGTTCTCAGCGTGACTGTAAGGGATCCCGGATGCGTCCCACCAGGCAAGGGATGCAGTGCGGCCCGACTGCGCTGCGAGCAGGACTGATTTGCCGACCTTGAGAGGCAAGGGATTGGACGGTGGGGCATTGGCAGAGGCGGTTTTCCACCAGTCGAGTACGGCGACTCGACCTTCGGCGCTGGCGGCTTCGAGGGCACGCTCGCTGTACCGTAGCGGCAGTCCTGAGTGGAGCCACCAATCCAATACGTCAACGAAGCCGGCCCGTGAGGCGCCGTCCATGGCGTCGGCCATGTATTCTTTGTTTGGGAGAGCGGGCGCATCACGCCACCATGTCAGTACGTTCGGGTTGCCGTAGATCGCGGATGCGCGGTAGGGAATATTTGTGAGTCGAGAGGTTGTCCAGAGGAGGTCCAGGTGGTTTTCGGTGAGATAGGAAAGGATGTCGGTGCGGGAGAATTTAACAATGAGGTGGCAGGCAAGGTCGGAGAGCGGTTTCCAGCGAGGCAGCGCATCGATGCGTTTTTTAATTGCGGCGAAGGACCCTCGCAGGATCGTATATTCGAGTGTGGCCGTGGTGGACATCTTGGGTAGATGGCTCTGCCATTCTTGGGGGACAGGGAGATGAGTTGGAATGCCCACGGCTTTCGCTGTTTCCCAGTCTCGCACTTGATCCTCAAAGACATTCAGCCAGATTTCCAGTGGTAAAAAATCGGCTTTGCCTGTATGTTGCGTCTGCGGCGTGGAGCTGGCATTTCCAGATGTAGATTTCGATGCAGTTTTAGCCGGGACCGCAGCGCTATGGGGGATTGGTCTGGTCGACAGGGTAGCTTCCCACGGCGGTACCTTTAATGTTGTCTCCAGTGTCTGGTGTAACTCCTCCAGGCCGTCCCATGGCAGTATTGTCAGGTCTTCCGGCCCGTTTGACTTCCAGAGCACAGGCTTGACAGTGCGAATCCAAGGCCAAAAGCGACTGATTTCATCGAGTTGCCGAGTACTAAGCGGGTGGTCCCATTCCGACACCGTCATCCCTGGGATGAGGATCACGGGTTTCTTCGAGACCCAGCCACGAAGAAGCGCCAACGTCAAGGTATTTGTCAAGCCGGCCAGCATCGCCCCCAGAGCTCCGGCATCGATAGGCGCAACCAAGAGCATGTCCGCCCATTCGCACAGCTCCGCCGTCTTCGCCTTGAGCCATTTCCGCGCCCCGGTTTTCTTATCGAACGTTTGGCTGTCGACCGTATCCATGTAGTGTGGGATCTTGTTGGTGCCGGTGAGCAAAGCGGAGGGTTCGTCTGTGATCAGTCGTAGCTCGATGTATGGGTTCTGAACGAGGGACGGCAGGACGGTATCGGCGAAAGCACTATCCGTTGACAAAAGCAATCGGCGGCGCCGGGGATGGGATGTTTTCGCATTTTGCACCGCTTTGTTTCCAATCACGGTTTCCTTACAGCCTCCATCCACCTCCATATCAGACCTCGACCCCTTTGGAATGCTATTGCCTTTTGTAATTGAGATATCAGATGGAAATCCGACTGTCATGCCCAATGTGACCAAAGGTGGGCTCCACTGTATAAGGATAAGGGCGGATAGAAGAAATCTCGTAGGAACGGTATAGGTAGGCGCAAATAGTAAAGAATCGGGTCGAGAGCAAGGATGAAACCAAATCAATTGGAAACTCTCGGTACTGTACAAGGAGATGAGTTATCAGTCTGATTAGATCCCAATCATGCAACCCAATATTGAAATGGAAACTCGTGCAACGATCCGGTTTCGAGCGGTGAGGTGTCGCCACGTCGTTGCCACATCCGACGTGATGAGCTACCGAAATGTACGGAGTATGTTGTACCGCGTTTCACGAAAAAAATGCCGAGATTCCAAAGAGATCAGCCAATAATGCAGAGCCAAAATGCTAGTTCGAGGGCCTATAACGGTTAGAGACGGGGCCGCGTAGAGGAAAGGGGCAGATTGATTGGACAGAAGCGGTCTACAATATAATCTTTCACTATTTCCCATTGATTTTCCTGTATTAAATCGCGGCGTCTCTAGTAGGGAACGAATATGTCGAGTGGATTTTTATAATAAATCATTTAAAGGTCCCTTCCGGCACAAGTTCGGTCTTATGGTCTAGTGGTTATGACTGTGGATTTTGATATATCAAAACTCTTCCATCGACCCCGGTTCGAACCCGGGTAAGACCTCTTTTATTTTTGGCCCTGTAGACTTCCTTATCTAAAATTCAATTTACGCGTCTACTGCTTGCTATTTGTATGTAAATTAAATTATCTTTAATTTCTTAACGAGCTAGCTCACTTCCTTGCCTGCTCTTCAACTTTGTGCTTTAACTAGATAACATGAAAATAGACCGCGCCTATCCTTCGGCGCTCGCCCCTATTTCACGTCTGTACAGGACTGAATATGTACGGCTCCTCTTGTAGAATGATGACCTGAAACCTCGTCGATAACTGACTAAAACTCTAATCTATATGGCCAATGCAATGCCTCCTTTCAGCACTGGTTTTATAGACTTTTATCATAGGCGCCGGTTGAGTTATATATAATTCTCTATATATATTCTGCAAGGAGGGCCATACGGACATTACCTATTAGAATAAGCTAACCCACCTACCCAGGTACAGAACCAGCTTTCCCATAAAATTGTCTAGAAGGCCATACAATACTTAGCCCTACATATAGTTTCTTTCCTCTCCACGCATTTACAGATCTCCCAGAGCTCTTCATTGCTTCATAGTAGATCTAGTATCTCTGTCTGTCAAAATTGATGAGCAATGGAGAGATATCTGCATCGTAGATGGCATGGGCTGTTAGCTACAGCATACATAGTGTCATGAGCAAACCATCTAAAAGATAGACTTCAAAAGCACCGCTTAATAGAAACAAGCCGATTTGATTTGATACAGAGTGGTCAGAACATAAGACGGTACCCTGAGGAGACACTGTCGGGATCGAGGGCTCATTAGTCGTGAAAAGAGGAGTAGGAAATGTAGACATACCACGTAAACGCGAAGATGCTTGCTTGTGGTGTAAAACTTCTTTAGACTTATTCTTTCTTCCACTTTCTTTCACCTTTCTTCTCTCCATGAGCGAATAATCATCACCGATACCAGATTTGCAGGTTGCTTCTCCATCGAGTATGTAATCGATCATCCACGCTACATGCAGGTGCATACGAGATCCTCTCTACTAACACTGTCGATTTCACCAGGATCCCACGGATTTCACAATGACCCCACGCTACGAGGCCCCTCGGGGTCTGTCTTGTCCGTGCCTCCCAACACTGCCCGGTTTCAAGACATACTGACTTCCCCAGTCTGCCCTTACTGCGCCAATATCCTAGCCATCGCTAAAATCGACACTGAGATAAAGGGCATTTGCCGTACATGCCCCTACGTATGCAGCATTGGGGACATTGCATCTCCAGTGCCCGACTCAGATGATGATAACAATAAGGTCGACGGAAACGAGGTCGATGGCAACAAGGTCGGCAGGAACAAGGTCGATGCCAACGCGGTCGATGGCAATGCGGTCAACGACACCAATGTCTCGAGCTAAGCCGATCCACAAAGTGAGCCTGAAAGATACGTCCAAGCCACTATGGAAGAAGTCCACCAGTGCCAAGGTCAAAATCAAGGTGACCAGATCCCCTATCGTTTAGCCGAGCAGCTCTTCCCCAACCAGACCGTCCAGTTCCCCTCTCAAGGCTCAATCCCAAATCTAAACAAACCGCCCCTACACGATATTGCTACCCATCTTCTTACGGAGATAGGGTGCAGCAACAGCCAAACCAAACGCCATGAGAGTTTCTCGAGAACACAGACACTCAAAATATCGAGGATAGTCTCATGATGCTCTGACCCCTGCCACGAATGAAGCTTTTGAGAAAGCCTCAATTGGACTAGCTGAGTATGTACTCTAATACTATTGGGTTTAATAAATACATATACTAACTTGGCATAGCTTGATTGATATTGGAGGCAATGAGAGAGATGAAGGTGCTGGGGTTGATGTCCATATCATCAGACCGATACGCTTCTCTACCTTTACGTTGGCCTCTCATATTGCGTGAACGGATCCAAATAAACTTCCCTCACTACATTACGGATATGGGCAGAGCTTGAGAAGATAGATGGGTTTGAATCTATTTTTGTTAAGCTTTCTAATATATCCCACCGCGAGACCCGAACAGCTACGTTTAAATCTTCAAGAGATGTTTTTGGCTTGTGTGCTACAAAAGACCCTCTGACCTTTTCAAAACAATTATAACCCGAAGCAGTCGAGTCAGGATTAGGATATGTATTTGATTTCACCTTCATAGCTGATATGCACTGGTTCTGTAGTGTAGTGGTCATCACTCTGGTTTTTGAAATGATGTCTCGTTCTTGAAAGTACCAGAAACCCCGGTTCGAACCCGGGCAGGACCTTTTTTATTTTTTCATGTTTTGCTTTTTTACTACATTGTTATCTCTTTATAACTTTAATTAATTCCAGGGGGGATCGAAAAAGAGAGGTATGAAATAACAGAGCGGGTGTAGATTTTGATTCTTTTCGAGTAAGACCTCTTTTATTGTTTTCTTTGCTGTTTTCTTTTCTTCCGGTGGTCTCAAAATTGTAAAAAAATTACCGAAATCATTCCAAGGTTGATATACATGTGTAAAAACTTGACTTAGCGGCATTGGGAGAACAGCAGAGTTTCTGTATCACTGACCCTATATAAATACATGTAAAGTGGTGATAGGTGACGCCATTTATGTCTAAAATCATCCAACATGTGCTCTTTGTACGGAGTACTTCAGTACAACATCGACAAATACTTGTCTCAGGGTTTTTTCCTATTGGTCTGTTCCTAACTGCTGCTGAGTTGTTTAGTTCAAGTCAGTTCAGACATGAAAAAGGGAGTTGAACTAGGTCAATCGCTGTCTAGGTGCGTTGTATATATGCTGATCTATATAACCCAACATCTGTCTATCAATGCCCAACGTTCACTCTATCGTCGGGCCAGATTGTTGTGCAGCTTATGCTCTTTCATGGCGAGACTCGCCAATGCTCCTAGGACCGCCAGGCCCAACAATGTCACGAATACCGCCCGCAAGGAGTCCATATATGCGTCAAGCACTCCAGGTGTTAAGGCCGGGGGCATCTTCCAAATCTCATCTAAGCTATCCCGGAGCCGTCCAATTAGCTCCTTGGCATCCTCGCGCTCACCAAATCGAGACCAAAGTCCAAGCTTCAGGGTATTCTGGAAGACAGCCGAAGCGACCGTGATACCGATCGTACTTCCAGTGCTGCGGAAAGCATACGAAGCAGATGTCACAACCGCATGATGGTGGTGGTCTACGGAAGAGATGAGCGCCACCAGGGTGATGGTAAGCATGCTACCGTAGGATGCACCGCCCAGGAAGAAATAGAGGAACGGCAGTCCAACGGGCGTGGCGAGATCCAAAGTGCAGATGAGACCAGCGGAGAGAACTTGAACAGCCATGGCAACATAATTGAGAAATGCATACCGACCGCTGGCACGCATGATGATACCCGATCCCAAAGAGCCAATCGAGGTGCCGATCGCCTGCGGGATCATTCGCGCACCCGCGGCGGTCGCAGAAAATCCCTGCACCTGGAAGTACACCGGTAGGTAAAAGAGTAGACCGAAGACGGCCATGGTACTGAACCAATTGGTCAGACAGGCAGCTGCCACGGTGCGGTACAGCAGAAGGCGCACAGGAATGACAGGCTCAGAAGCAACCTCAGCTTCTATGTAGATGAACAGGCCCAGGAAGATAGCAGATGCGACCAGCGACGTCAGCACCAGCGGGTGGGTCCAGGGGACCTGGTTTCCGCCGGTGTTGAGGCCAAGCAGTAATGTGACCAGTGTCAGAACCAGAGTGATAGCGCCGAGGAAGTCAACGCGTTTGATGCGGGCGGTATCCGACTCTTTGACGGGAATGTTGACCTTGATTGCGACTAGAACGCACGAGATCACCAGGAAGGGGACCTGGAGTAAGAACGCCCATCGCCATCCCAGTGTGTCGTTGATCCACCCGCCAAACACACCCCCAAGTCCCATACCGGCACCGTAGCAGATGTTTCCGATGCCCTGCCAGATACCTCGTTTGCGGAGAGGAACCAAGTCCGAAGTGACGAAGGTCGAGATCGCAGTAAGACCGCCTCCTCCGACACCCGCCACGACGCGACCAAGGATAATTACCCATTGCGCTCTTGCCAGGCCGCAGATCAAGTTGCCAAGGGCGAAGAAAACGTTGGAGAACACAAGCCCCCAACGACGAGAGTAAATATCAGTCAATCGGCCACTGAGAGGTTGGCAGGCAGCATTGGAGATCAGATACGAAGTGGCTAGCCACGAAAGCAGCGAGAATGAGTTGAAGGACGAAGAGATGGGGGCGGAGAGCGTGGCGACGATCGTTGTATCTGCAATGAAAGCTAAAGTAAGTAAATTTGTTTCCCTGGAAGAGTTGGAATACATACCGAGAGCAGCCAGGAAGACACCGAGCCAGATGCTTCCGAGGATCCAGATCAACTCTTTGGTACTGGGTTCCTGGGGTAGTGGGGTATTTTCATTGGCATCCCCATCGGGTGAATCCCGAAGAAGGGGCGTTTGCTCAGACGCAGGCTCTCTGTCAGTGTCACCTACAGACATGATGTGGTGTCCAAAGGTGAATGGAAGTTCTGTCAGCGGGGAGATTGCCAATGATGTGATTGGGGACTCCCGCGGAATCTCCGAAGTGGAGAGACGTGGGGTTTAATAGAGCGGGTGCCTTATTGGTTACATACTCCGTATAAGACGTTTTCCTTAGTTAATTGAGAACTTGGCTTATATTTACATCCTACTTTTGCATGGCTATACCTTCTATACTATAGTTACGTTCCAATGTTGCCTTTTTAACTCCTGATTTTGGCCTGAAAGACTACCTCTTTCACGATCCACTCAGTATATAGGAACTGACTGGAATAGTATTCCACCTCTCTACCCGTTTTATATAAACAAGCTTATATTAAAGTGATATGATTAATTTTTGTCAAATCTCATTTCGTTGGAAAGGAATGAGGCCCCCAGTCTCTGGCGACTACCTGCATTATCTCTTTTCAGCGAAAGCGATCCTATACCAGGTCAACATCGAGATACACAGCACACATACAAAGTGATACAAGAGCAAATACCAATTATACCCCAGTCCCAGAGCTGCTTGCCAGCTTCACCACTTCCCAGCTTCTCAGTCTCTCGCCCTCTTCATCTCTCACTTTCTCACTTTCTCACTTTGTCTCACCTCTCTCATCTCCACTTCTCCAGACTGTCTATTATAAAAGAGTTTAATTGCGTTGTTCGTCTCCCGATCATTGGCATTCCACTTATCTCGTGACAGCAGCGTGGATCCAGCTTTGCTGCTAAGTTCCACGTATGGATGCTCCGCCGATTAATCGATGCCGTCAGAAAGAATATGGAATCCTATGGGGACAAAATGTCTACCTAGGAGGGAGATCTGATTGAGCTTAACGCAGAGAAGACAAGATGACGTCGGCTATTTTGCACCAGACCCCACGTCAGACGCACACGTCCGTACCGTCAGGGGTACCACATATTACACCAATGTGTACGCTTTCCTCAACCAGCTCAAGGCCCTGGTTCCCTTGAAGTCTGAGGAAGTGGTTCGCGCCAATTTGCCTTCATGTTTACGCGAAGCAGCTGCACGGTGGTACACCGCTGAGCTGTCAGACGAAGAGCCCGAAGGAGGACATTCTGGTGCTCTCGTATTACAACGAGGAGCACCGGGTCCTATCTGACCTACTTCGAAAGCTCGGCACTCAAAGGTCCGTGTTAAAAGTGTGGACTCCTCACAGGGTTCCGAAAGCCCTATAGTGACACTTTCAACTACTCGGCCAGGTGGGCAATGAGGTCTGGGGTTCATCACAGATCGGAAGAGAAGCTGTGTCGTATTGAGTCGCGCTCAAAGCTGTCTCGTTGTCGTCGATTTGAGAAGACGGAAATGGCCATGGAAGTTGGCTTAGGTCAGGGATTCCAGGTCTGGGAGCGCCTTGTCAAGCAACACGAGCAGACTTCTACTCTGTGTCGCGTGCAGGGTAGTTCAGCCCTTCTCAAGCAGCAACTCGGGATCTCCGAAGGAAGTTCTGGATATGAGCGTGCTCTTCGTTGAAAGGTCCGGGCGATGAGTCGTGGTGGCGCGATGGTGCTGGAAACTCCTCTTCGTGGCCTTCTTGTGGCCCCTAATGCGACCGAAGCGTCCGCCATGCACAATATCAAATACATTGGCCCTCTACATCGATAGTCGAACTTCAAGGCCAATGCCCAAAAGATAAGAATAACATGCCTCCAATTCGTTCCAGACCGTTATTGATTGTGACATGGGAGATGGCCCAGGCTAGGGGAAAGCAGCTACACGCGATTATACAAAGCATGTCGTGGTGATTGAAGCCAAGCAAGTCGGCGGAGATGGCCATGGCCAACTTTTGGCCTATATGGCCATGGTATAGGCCAATCGGAAGAAACGTGTGCAGTCGGACCTACTAGATATACTAGAGATCGTTATAGCCGCGAAGAACCTCCTTAAGGAAGTGAAGGAGGCCCTCATAGTGGCTAAGGAGGTCGCTGTTATTATAGGAGAGGTTAGACCGTTTATAGGGTGCTCAGCGACGGGAGATCTTCACGTTCTACCATTTGGATATGAAGAGTCAGTTTACGCTTGCTTCCTACAAGTGCAACGTGAGGGATGGCAAAAAATTGCCAGTATGCTCGCTCGTCCTTGAAGGAATGGAAACATGTGCTTCGCCTGCGCGATCAAGTTTGTAACTGGATTCGACGGCCATCTCGCTCCAACAAACATGTACCTAGGTACTTCTACAACATTCAAATCTGTCTGGCCAACAGCCCAATCACAATGATGCGTCCCCCAGAACAGAAAAAAAAAATAACATCTCAGTTAATCAACGAGATTCTCCCACTACTATGCACGTGTCTGGTAACAATGTAGAACTTGGCTGGAAATTTGGTGTGGATTGTATAATTTCACCAAAGAGGTCGTGATACACAATGTCTAGAGCTTGATGGACCAGACCAACCTTCGATAGAGGACATCTGAGAAGTACGATGGAGCGTAGATCAGGTGTAGCAGAGTCTATGCGGAGGTGTAAAGGAACAAGACTTGGGGTTATGAATTTAGTACATAAATCACAAAAGCATGCCAACACCACCGAGGTTAGTCTCCATTCAATTGCCTTGAATTGACAGGTGTCGAATTACAGGTAGATAAGAAGTGCCGATTCCAACAGCCTTAAAAGTGAAACAGGGGTATGTATTGTATTCTCCGCACTTGTGGAGATCCCCGGATTTCTCCCTCTGACTCGAGGAAATAGAAATACCCCGTCATTTTCGGCTTTTCCGGATCATCACTTCCGAAACCCGCTATTTTATCTAAGCTTTGCAATGCTGCCGATGTCGTCGCGTTCTTCGTCCTCTCCGCAGCCTGGGGTTGCTCATTCGCTGCCAACCCCCACATGCTAGTCGGCCAAACTTCGGGTGCTTTAGCCTTTTCGTTATGGATCTGCAGGATTCGGTCTTCGGGAACTCCTGGTCTAACATTTGCCGTCTCAACGTTCATATTAATACGCAATAATACCGCTGCCATGGGAGGAGGAAACATACCTCGGTGCAAATAACCGGATATTAAAGGCCGCTGGTCTGCAGGTGTCGCATCATTAGTGTTTTCCACAGTCTCTCCCCAATATGACTCGTCTTCATGCGTTGCCCTTGTTGGCAGCCATGGGCTCGCTTGCCCTGGCCAGCCAAGACGCCTTTCAATCAAAATGTGTTGAGTTTGGTGCTCAAATCGACATTCCCAATGTCAAAGTCAACTTTGCCGAGTTTGTGCAGGGAGGTACCAACTTATCCTTGGCAGATAATCCGCCTAGCTGCGGTAGGTCGAATCAGGCCGTCTCCGTAGACTTGTGCCGTGTCGCCATGGCCGTATCGACCTCGAATAGCAGCGAGATCACGCTAGAGGCTTGGTTCCCGCGTGAATATAAGGGCCGTTTCCTGAGCACCGGAAATGGTGGTATCTCTGGATGTAAGTGATGTTTCCAAAACCAACATAAACCAGGATCTCGGCTCATCTAACCTCAACACAGGTATCCAATACTATGATCTCGCATACACCGCGCAACTAGGGTTTGCCACTGTCGGAGCCAACAACGGACACAATGGTACCTCAGGAAAGCCTTTCTACCGTCAACCTGAGGTGATCGAAGATTATGCATACCGTTCTGTTCACACTGGAGTTGTCATAGGCAAAGAACTCACCAAGCAATTCTATGAGGAGGGCTTCGACAAGAGCTACTACCTCGGATGCTCCACTGGTGGCCGCCAAGGTTGGAAATCTGTCCAGAAATACCCCAACGACTTTGACGGGGTGGTCGCTGGTGCCCCTGCTATCGGCCTAATCAATCTGTTTTCGTGGAGCGCGCATTTCTACCCGATCACTGGCTCCCCGACTTCCGACACATTTTTGTCCCCAGATGAATGGAAGATTGTCCACGAAGAGATCATCCGCCAATGTGATACTATCGATGGCGCTGAAGATGGAATTATCGAAGATACCGACCTCTGCCACCCTGTCTTGGAAACGTTGACCTGTGACCCCAGTGCCTCAAGCAAAGCAAGCTGTCTCACAAGCGCCCAAGTCAACACCGCCCAGCAAGTGTTATCGCCATTTTACGGAATTAATGGCACCCTGCTATACCCCCGCATGCAGCCAGGTTCCGAGATCCTCGCTGCACCTATAATGTACAGTGGCACACCATTCCAATACAGTCAAGACTGGTATCGATACGTCGTCTACAACAACCCGGCCTGGAGCGGGGCCAACTTCACAGTGAAAGATGCTGCCGTGGCTCTCCGGCAGAACCCGTACAACATACAAACGTGGGACGGCGATATCTCTTCATTCAAAGATAGCGGCGGCAAAATCCTGCACTACCACGGCCTCCAAGACCAACTGATCAGCTCCGACAACTCCAAGCTGTACTATTCCCACGTGTCGAAAACCATGAAACTACCTCCTAATAAGTTGGATGAGTTCTACCGCTTCTTCCCGATCAGCGGTATGGGCCATTGCGGTGATGGAGATGGTGCGTATGGTATTGGCCAGGGCGCCCGTACCTACGCTGGTATCAACCCCGAGGACAATGTTCTTATGGCAATGGTTCGGTGGGTCGAGGAGGGCAAGGCACCGGAGACTGTTCGTGGTGCCAAGTTCTCTAATGGCCCTGGCTCTGAGGTCGAGTACAAGCGCAAACACTGTCGCTGGCCTCGACGCAACGTGTTCAAGGGTCCTGGTAACTACACTGATGAGAACGCTTGGCAGTGTGTTTAGGCTTGCTTGCCCCTTGTTGTGTGTAGAATTCTCCCAAGCTACCTAGAAATATCATTAGACAATCGTCAGAATTGACCGATTCAATCCAGCACACGTATAAAGTGGTGTAAACAACCCTGGAAGGACGTCATGGGCAGAAAGCAGACGGAATTCATCGGCAAAACAATGCGCAAGATCAGACCGCCTAACAGACTGCCCCGGCTGGATTGCAGATCAGTTGAGCTGTGTGACATCTATAATACCCGCTAGTCATTTCTCCTTCATATATGTCGTTTCTGTGAATCTTTGCAAATTTCGAAAGATAGCAATATATTGCACCCCACTAGCCTGCGCACGGATCACCATTTAAAGCCCCATCGAAGCTACCCCTCGGATCGCGTATATAGCGGCGACAATCCCGCGCACCCTCGATTTTCGAGTTCACAGCCTACCCGTGACCCTTCCGACCTACCAGAGCCCTTTCCAGACCCAATCGCAATGGCAGACCCAGCGATGGACGAATTCGCACAGACCCGCGGCGCGGACGACCTATTTGACGATGAGATTATCCCGATCTCCACAGAAGAACAGCAGGCGCAGACAGAGATCATTACCCCCGAACCAGAACCACAGCCAGAGCCAGAGGAAGTACAAGTACCCGAAAAGCCAGCTCCCGAGCAGCCAATTCCACGTGGGGAGACTCCGCAGCGGGGCCGTGGAGAACGAGGCCGGGGACGACGGAGCCGGGGCAAAGGAGGACGCGGTGGACGGGAGTCCGAGCAGAAACGGTCAGAAAGCTCTCCGCGCAAAAAGACTCCAGTCAATGCACCTGCCGCCGAAGCGCGCGAGACGGCTGCTTCGAAGCCCGAGAAGCCCGTTGAATCTAAAGAACAGACTGCTCCGGTCGAAGAGGGCAATGGTGAGGATTCGACTGCGAATGGTGCTGATGCCCAGCGAGTCCCTGCTGTTCGTGGCGATCGGAGCGCCACAGGTGGTCTGAGGAAGGTGTGTATTCCTGCTCTTAACACGATAACGGGAGTCCCAAGCTGACTATTTCCTTTCAGCCCAAACTCACGGAAGAAGAGCTATCCAAACGCATTGCAGCAGCCAAGGAAAACGCCGTAAAGAAGGCTGCGGCCCATGCCCGCGCCGAAGCTGACCAGGCGTCGTTCATGGAGCGCGAGCAGGAGGCGGCGAAGAAACGTCGCGAGGAACTCGCGCACCGCCGCGTGATGGATAGTGAACGCGAGAAAAACAGACAGCGGAAACTCAAGGCCCAGACGGGGCGTGAGTGGGACTCGCAGAAGCGCGAGGAAGATTATGACCCCCGCGGTGGAGGCAGCCAATTCCGACGCGGTATGCATGGTGGCGTGTCTGGCGCCGTGCGACGGGACTTTGAAGACGGCCGTTCAGAAGATGCCGCAGATCACTCTGGTGGTAACCGGGGTCGTGGACGCGGTCGAGGTGGCCGTGACCGTGGATCTCCACGGGCCCCACGGGGAGACCGGCCCCGCAAGGGCTTGGCTGACAGTATATTTGCAACAGAGAGCCCTGCTGCGCCGGGGTTGGATGATAAGAGCGCATTCCCGGCTCTGCCTGAGAGACCCAAGAAGGCAGAGACTAAACCTGTGTCCCCGCCGGGAACTAAGGCTAAGGCTGAGACTAAAGTCGAGCCCAAAACTGAAACTGCTCCTGCACCATCCAAGTCACAAACAGCAATGGATAAATTGGACGATACGTTTTCACCCATTACTGGAACTTGGGCAGACCAGTTCGAGGATGAGTGACGAACGGTCTCGTTGGAAATGAGTTTCTTTTGGCTTTGTTCCTCATTAATTTTTACGATTTCCTTTCTGCATTTACGACATGAAAATACTTTTCCTCACTTGCAATTTGATATCCCGCCTGTCCTGAAGCATTGGTTGGCCAAATGGGTCGGATGCAAAAGTCCGCCAGCATTACATATACGTATATTTGCTCATACCGAATACTCCAGGGCTATTTTCTGGAATTTGTGACATTCACTATGCATTTGGCTTATTGACCTTGAAACGAGCATAGTCGGCCACTTATACAGCCTCTGTCCTTAACATATCCCAAGTCTGATCCATTTAGCTCTAAATTATATAAGGGACGTTATATTCAAGATTCTTTACGTCTCTTTGCTTTCGATGTAATCTCACATCTTTTTTTTCTGTGTCTTTTGTGGACCCTGAAGCTTGCAGCTACTGTCCGTCTTGTTGCAACCCATCGCTCACAAATCCAGAGCTGCACGAATAATAAGGAGGTACACTTCCCCTAGTACCTGCCGGAGTAGTTCGTACGGCTCTCGGAATTCTTCATTTGTGGGTGCCTCTTCAGGCGGTCCGATTAGAAACAGTATCCTACTTCATTCATGGATTATAGGGAGACGTAGTCAGATGTCTTGTTATAAAGTGGCGTTCGAGATATGACATACTAAAAGACGCTTTGTATAAAACCGAAACACTAAATCAGAGGAAAGATATTACTAGATTTTATAATTCATCATGTGTTTCATTGGATCAATAGCTCATGTGATATCATCCAGGATATCCTTCCAGCATATGTTCTACAAATCCTCCTCATCGTTTCCACTAGTAGTGGAGTTGGCCGAAGAGGCAGGAGTAGAAACGGTAGCCTAGCCTCCAGCGTTTCCGAATCCTGGGAAAGGGACAGGCGTAACATTCACATTAGGACCGTGCTATATTAGGCTCGTATCATTTGTACATGTAGTAAGGATATCTTTAGCACTTACACGGCGTGAGCGGCGGCCAGAGTTCGGGGGCGTAGGCACAGGGAATCGGTGGAAACGGGTGCCAAACGTCGCAGCGAACTGCGGGTCAGCTTGGCTATAACCATTTTTAGCAATATTATATACATAGTGAACATGTGCACTCACGTTCCGCTCCATGCGAAGGTGATATCATAGCGACGGGCATCGTATGTGTCGTGTTCTAGATGGACTGTGTTGAATGTGTTGATGGCTGGGCTCGTGGAGGTACGAGCCTGCTGCCATCCATGGGAGAGGATCCATCGCGCATGGGCTACTAGAATCCTCTAGTATGGCAGGAAGTGTGATGCGGTATCGAGCATTTCTCGAAGGATCGGATATAATGTTGAAGTGGCCCGAAGCAAGGAGCTAAAGTGGCTCTGGGAGCAACCAGGATACGAGTGATCACATTGTTTCCAGTATGCGTTCTAGGGATTATCAGAACCATGTGGCAATATATAAATTCGACGACAACACCTCGAGGTCCTGGCTCGGCCCCCATTTTTGCAGTGTCACATTTCGCCCTGGTTTCTGTGTAGACCTGGCTCATAATGTGAATCCGCTTATTTGGCAGCTTGAGCCACAAACTCTGGGCACCTTGACTTCGATGTCATACACCGGTGTGCTCCTTGTTGAGAACCGCAACTGAATAATTCTGCTTTTGCCCGAGTATCTCCTGATTGGATTGTCACTAGAGCTTGATGGCGTTCTGCCTAGAGACGATCTCATACTGAGTCTGCGGATGTCGATGTTGTACTTCTTGATGAAGTTCTGACAGACGCATATTTGACCCAGTGACATGCCTTTCAACATCACCACTAAGTAGTTGGTCGTCCCCGACCACTACCGTCCAGTCCACACCATTCATCATCCTCGGTTTCGCTGGGACCCCTCTACCTAGACCGTCTTCACTTGGTGGGTATTGTAGGCCCCTGATTCTCCCTGCACATATTCAAAATGTCGGAATAGGTCTCTTGTAGATATCTCTTGGACCATGCGGCAGGCCTCTTCTATCGTTCTGCTGCAGCCCGGGCCTGGGACACAGCTTGTGTTGTACGCAGCGAGGTCTATGAGGTGGATGGGCGTGATGGGACGGCCCACATAGGTGACCAAAGAGCTATGTATGGAGGACATCGAATCGGCGCGTTTTCGTGTTGGAATTTCTTTAGGTAGTACCTCATGGCTGAAACTTTCTAGTGGTCACGACTGGTAGGATAGTGCCGTCGTGGGTGTATAACTGCCGACCGACTTGCACAGCATAAGCAATCTCGAACAAGACCCTCCAGGACAGATCCGCTCGACTTTGATAGTAATAGGGTGATCCGCAAAACGTGTACCCCTTCGGACCCTACACCGCTGGTTCGCGCACAAGTTGCCACTAGTTGTCGTTGCTAGGAATACAGCCGCCCTGAGCGACTCACAGCACGCCCTTTAATGCACCGTATTGCTAGATAAGAATGACCCTAGTGTTAGCGCGACGACCAGCGCATTCACCGTTGGTCTTATTGTAGCCGCTAAGTCGTTTGTTGAGACCAACGATACACGTGAGTGAACTTACTCGGCGCGAACGATGTCCTGAATTGGGGGTGCTCGGCATTGAAAAGCGATGGAAACTGTTCCATATATCGCCGCAAACTGGGAATCAGCTTGTCTAAAATGGTGGTTAGCTTAAGTTTAGCATATATATGTTCAATATATTCTCACCGATCCTCTGCATGATGTTACACCAGAACCCAACCACCCCGTTCACTGGACCCCTGTCTTGCTCGTTCAAGTAACTGGCGGCAGCTGCCATCCGAGGGAAAGAACCCCGAGCTTGATCGCATTGGGGCCGGTGATTTCTACCTGAGTCTTGGCGCGGCTATCAGACATGGTGACTATATTATCATCCCAGAGTTAGCATATATTTAGCATGTTACCATGATATATTCACCTGCGCCCCTGTGATCCTGGCGGATATGCTGCCACTTGCCTGGGCCACTTATCAAAGCGTATATCATACGATCCGCTGGTCTTCCGTGGATATTCCTTTGGATAACTCGATGTTATTTTCTTGCCGATAAAGAGAAAAATAAAGGCCAATGATACCGGCGGCGTAGAGCAGACCAGTACTTATTGATAACGGATTGGGCCAGTGAGGTGTGGAAGGAAGCAGAATGGCGGGATCATATGAAAATAGTGAGAGATGATGAGACCAGTCGCGTTTCCAGCGAGCCTCAAAGATCGAGGGAAGTCTAAAGTAAAATGTGAAATGAATGCAAAGTGAGTATGAAGTGAGTATGAAGTGAGTATGAAGTGAGTATGAAGTGAGTATGAAGTGAGTATGAAGTGAGTATGAAGTGAGTATGAAGTGAGTATGAAGTGAGTATGAAGTGAGTATGAAGTGAGTATGAAGTGAGTATGAAGTGAGTATGAAGTGAGTATGAAGTGAGTATGAAGTGAGTATGAAGTGAATAAGAAGTGGAAGAATTTCCAGGTGGTCTTGTCAAGGGATCCCATAGAATATGCCTCTAGATCCTTAAGCGCTTAGGTAAATCCGTGACGTTGCACGCACCTAGTCATAATTGACCGCCAGGGTATTTGCATTGGTATGCCAGATAAGATGAGATAGTCCGCCAATGTGAGATCAGATGGCAAACATGGAGCCTTCCAAAGGGTCGAGCTTCGGATCTGCGGACACGACTTCATCAACCAGAATCACATCAGGTCTGCAGCGAGGAAGAGCAAAGATGCAGGAGCATGAGAAATCTCTGAACAGATCGCGAGCAGTGCACAAGGTAGGGAGGGACCGGGAGACCGCGCCAAGCGGTGACTCTTTTGAGGTAGCAGATGAAGTGACATGCGCAGATATGATTGATCAGGGGATCGCATCTTGGAAAGATATGTATTAGTATCTCTCCGGATCGAGGCGGTAATGGCGATCACAGAGTAGGTACATAGGCCATCATCAATGGAAATCTTTGGGGCAGCTCACAGTCACATAACGTACGGGGCGGCCTTGTTGGATAAGAACATCCGGTAAATGCCATGTAAAATCAGTGGTGAAATTCATAAGGTCAAAGATGATAAAAACAGGTTCGATTGAATCATATCTGATTTCAATTGCTCATATACAACGAAAATTGTGAATAGGTGGGAGGTTTTTCTCCGATGTGGATGTGATTGGTCCAGTCTCACGTCAAATGGCACTAAATATGAGCTATGCAGGTAATAAATTCCCCGAGATCAAAATGGCCATGCCGGATAAATATTTGCACTATGATTAAAATGGGAATTACGTAGAACCGGGCTAGGTAGAGGCCCTGGGGGAAGCAATAAGTTACTATGTAACCTTGGAAACTAATAGCACTTACTACCCGCCACGAAGCCACTTAGTATAGCCTTATAGGGACAAAGATGCAAAGAAACAAGGAAAGAAACACCTTACAATGAAGTAGATGAACAAAGTTAGAATCCAAAATGAGCCCTACAAAGGATATATATATTCCGGAAGCGGAAGTGATATTCCACGATCTTAAGATGTAGACCCTTGAACCTCGAACATCGGAAATCGGAAATTCGGAGATGCCCGACCAATTTGGAACAGCTGCATAACTACCCCGTATATAGCCTGAGATCATCCTATAACCAGAAGCCAACCAAATCGGTAGAGCTCGGCTACCCAATGCCGAACCGGAGAAGCTCGTGACTAATAGCAACCCCAGTTTTCCCCACCGTGGAGTGTTGGGAAAAGGGTTCTCTTTCTTATAACTGTTCTTCTCCCATGCATAATGGCTATCATATATCGAAATGAGTCCAGAGAAGATAGATGGCGCCCAACCACATTTACCACCCGTGCCGGGAAACTTGACGCTCGACAATGAACATGAAAACGAACCCCCAAAAAGAGTGAATGGGGGCTTAAATGCATGGTTAGATGTTCTTGCGGGCTTCTGTGTCTTTGTGAACTCATGGTATGCTTATATTCTTGTCATACTATGCTTATATCAAGCTAATACTTGTTCTAGGGGCCTGCTGACGACATATGGTGCTTTTCAAGAGTATTACCAAACAGATCTTCTACCACATGAGAGCCCATCCACAATCTCATGGGTGGGCAGTATCCAGGCCACTCTAATCCCAATGGTCGGACTTGCTACAGGGCCATTAGTTGACGTCGGATACTTGCGTCCTTTAATTATCTCCGGAAGTTTCCTGACTGTATTCGGAATGATGATGACGAGTCTCGCCACTTCATACTATCAGGTAACTCCGAGATCCAACATCGGATGACCATTACCTGACAAGAACAGGTATTACTCGCACAGGGCTTTTGCGTCGGAATGGGAGGCGGCATTTCCTACATCCCAGCCCTCGTCGTAATCTCCACGAGTTTCACCACGAAACGCCCAATCGCCATCGGCTGCGCATCAATCGGGTCTAGCGTGGGTGCCGTCATTTTCCCAGTCATGTTCCGCCAACTGCAGCCCAAAGTCGGATTCCCATGGGCAGTCCGCAGCATCGGCTTCATCAGCCTATTTCTCGCTATTGTATCATGTCTAATCTTGTGTCGGCAACCAGGCCAAAAGGCCCGCGCAAGAAGTCTTATTGATTGGAAAGCCTTCCGGGAGCCCTCGTTTATGATGTTCTCGCTCTCGCTCACGTGTGTAATGCTCGCATACTACGTGCCGATTTTCTATGTCGCCTCCTATGCCCGCACGGTGGTGCATACCACGACCGATTTTAGCTTTTACATGGTTGCTATTGTCAACGGCACGTCGGTGATTGGTCGTGTCGTTCCATATCTGCTTGTTGCATACATCAAACCTATTGGGATCTTGATATTCGCTGTGACGGCGTCAGCAATTGCCATGTTCACTTGGATTGCGGCTGCCGACATGGCTGGGTTCATTGTCTGGGCGTGCTACTGGGGAGCTCTCAGTGGTGTTTTGGTTACAGCACCGACTTCTATTGTGGCACATCCGGTTTTCTGTCCGGATTCAAGCTTTTTGGGGACTCGTTTGGGCATGATGTGGGGGATATCATCTTTCGGAGCGCTTGCTGGAACTCCAATTGCAGGTGCTTTGGTAAATCTTGATACCGCGGAGTTTTTGCGTGCTCAGGTCTTTGCGGGTTGTATGATGGTTGGCGCTGTCTTGTTACAGGTTTGGCCAACTTTCAGGGTTGTTCGGTATGATCTAAAGTATCCTCGCAAGAAATAAGCAATGCAGTGGAAATTGGAGGGCGATGCTGGCTCTCCGAATCGACACCAGTTAAAGGAATATGCTTCCAGTCCAAAAGTAATAGACTCGCTAGTCACATACCACACATAGAAAGGTAGATTGTACGAGTCTACTACTATAGAACGGTCATGCCACTAATGAGAGACATCAATGTGGTCCCTGGCGGAGACTAAGGCCTGATATTAATTAATTATGCGGATTATCAAGGGCCATGTTACGGATTAAGTCAATCAAAGCACTTTGAAGCGGCTTCTTCATCTCGGAGAATGAGGTCTTGTCTTTCAGTAATCTTGAGAAGCTTACGTTTTGGCAATATCATCAAACATAAGCTCTGCTTGAATATCCATGATCTCATGTTGCAAGTACGCGTTGAGCTAGGACGCATTTGCTGCAAGCCCATGCTCTCCACTGTGGTTTTTGAAGATCATGCACATAAAGCCGAGGATAACCTACGTGGTATCGGAAAGAACAGTACGTAGTCTACGGAACAGAGTGTAATGTAATACGTTCTTGCAGAATGAGTCTTACAGACTACAATTTGCTCAGTTCAGCGTGTGGGGTTTTATTCAACTATGTGAGAGAATCACAGACTTCACAACTGTCCTCTTTTCCATCAGGTAGTGAGCCCATAGGCTTGCAGCTGGTTGTTCAACTCCTCCCCTATGGTGCTAGGTGATACCTTAGCGATGGATGAATCTGCCTCGACGACGATTTCTTTCCAGTTGCCAAGGTCTATGAGGAGCGAATCGTTTTGGAGACTCCAAACAAACATAGAGTGGCCACCAGAGCAGACAGCGACCTGGCAGTTTTGTTGGATAGCTAACTTGACACCCGCAACAACATCCCCCGCGCAGGTTGCGTCAATTATAGCCCGTGGTAAATGATTTGGTCGACGCAGATTAAATACGCGGCAGAACCTGGCAAGGCCATATGAGGCCTCGTCGGCTGAGTCCTTCTACGTAATCTTCATGGTGTGACGTGCGAGATGAAGGGCAGGTAGAACTATTGGGAAAGAGTGCAAGTTCGATGGGAACCAGTCTGGGCATTTCTCATTCGAGATCAACCTAGATATAAATACCATGATTGACTCAGGCTAATGTAAATCAGCAAATACGACACCTACCACACTTTCCATTTGTTATTTTTCGAGACATACCTGATATCATGATATGTATGACAACCTATGCGAATTGACATATCATATGTGTGCTACCAAAGTCCTCCACAGGAACGGAAGCACAAGAAAGGATTGATACTTTCAGAGCGATACGAAAAGAGATAGGGAGAAGGAAAGAGAGAGAAAAGGAGCAAACAAATAAGTGGCCTGATCTACCAGGCATCAACTACACCTCGTCGTCACCACGTGACCACAGGTGCCACCAAAAATTGTCAACACTTATGACTCGACTTCCGTTACTATCAATTCCTTGTAGCACCTAAACATTCAGTGAAAAAGAAAAAGCCATGGCAAATCTCAGAAAATCTCTCTCAATAGAGCCTCGGCCTGCCATTGCAGACACCATCCAACTTCGGAATATCCAACTTCCACTGCCTGTCGCTCCCGAGGCATGGCATCGCGGGGAAAGAAGCAGCCATGCAATGTATCTTTCCGACTCACCTACGCATCATCAGCGGCTGCTGCTGAGGGTGATGACGTCAAAAAGACAATCGACTATGGCAAGCTATTCAAGCGATTCGATGCAGAGCTTGACGGTCTGGTCTCAGACAACAGCTCAGAGGTAGCTCGTGCATGCGGTGTTCTGCGGGGAGATGGAGAGGAGTTGCATGAACACCTGCGCGGAGAAATTGGCCAAGACGTTAGGTTGACCGCAGCACTGATAGCTAAATGTGGCATGAAGCAATTGGAAGAAACCGCGGTTCGTTTTCTACCCTTCTGTTTCCTCCACCCTGGTTGCACCAACAGGCTTTGATCAGATTTCAAGAACGTGTTCTAAATATATATTAGTCAAACACTTCGAGCGATCCATCCCCGCAGTTCGGGGAGACTTTGGTGAATTTGAAGTAGAGCTTCGCCTTCCCAAGGCCGTCCTGCGCGCGGATGGAGGTCTCTATTATCGCGGTAAGTCTGCATTGGCTGTGGTCAAGGGGGAAACGTCTTCGTCCGCCGAGAAAAGGCTCGCCGTCCTCGAGGAGGAATTCAAGATAGAAAATATTCGATGCTATTGTATTTTGGGAATTAACCCTTGGGAACGGCTTGAGAAGCAAGCCGTTCATATTTCCCTGACGTTCAACGGCCTTGCACTACAACAATGGGGCTCAAAGTTTGTTGATACCTATCAGACATTAACATGGGAGGTAGCAGAGGTAAGCTATGAACCCGCCCTTTCTTTTCGTTTTCTATTAGTAGATCATGTTAACACCTAATAGCGTGTGGAATCTTCATCTTTCGGTAGCGTGGAATCTCTTGCGTCGCTCATTGCTCGGATTGTGGTTGTTGAGTTTGGGCACGAGAAAGTCACTGTACTAGTACAGAAACCAAGTGCTTTGGCATTTGTTGAAGGCTCCGGTCTAGAAATCACTCGCTCCCGTGATTTCTTCCAGTGAATCGGGAGGATAGTGACGATTCCTATCTGCTATTAATGAAATATCGGGTTTAGGAAGATAATTCACTTCATTGGTCGAAAGTGACAAGCACTATGTGACCTGCTGTAGAAGAACTGTCATGCAGGTGGTATATATAAAAAACTCACTACTTGCCTCAGAAATTACGTACATCATGTAAAAAAGATCTGGACTCGCGGGGAATCGAACCCCGGACCACTCCCATGCTAAGGGAGTATTATACCACTAAACCACAAGCCCATTTGACTGAGAAAACGGGCGGGAATTGTGACAGTCTTCTCAATGGTAATGTCTGAGTCATTTCTCGCGATTGCATAGACAGCATTGTAGGTATAGTGCTGGCATCAACCACGCCGATACCACGCATGCTTTCACTCGCAACTGTTCACCCACGATACGACCCATACCACAAGCGCCAAGGATTTGATTGAACGGAGTTGTCCAATCACAGACAAACTGACGAGCTTGTTCGCGATCCAGATCAACACCTGGGCTTGGAACATCGCGCTCCACTACTGATTGGAGATAATAGGTTAACAAGGAATAAGTGTTCCAAATCGTAGGTTGGTAAAATTGGTCGCTTCGATAGCACTAGTTCCAGCAAGGAAAATAACTAAATAAACAAGACAAGCTTGGGGAATTGTTTCATAGATCATCGGAATACTACCGAGAAACCACCGATGCTGAACCAATCGCAAAGAACGATGTATACTCATCATGACTTCACGGGTCGTGGTGGCAAGGATTAGATTAAGGACAAAGGAACATATATAAAAATAAATGAATTCAACTGATAGCAAATACGCACTCCGTACAAATTCCATTACAAGGATTGCGACCATCTCCACACGGAATTTCTTCAACATATAGTTGTATAGTGAGTATACATTTCCTTTTGATACAACGCCAATTTGTATCATCCACTTCCCTTATTAATTTACCACGGCATTCTCTTGCTCCCTATGTCAATTAGTTTGCTAATAATTTAATACGTAGGTCGAATTAACCGCAATATGACAATGGGGGCCGATAGTACCTTCAATCGTCAAACGACTGCGGTGCCCGAAGGAGGTGCCAGTGCCCAACCTACTCCCGCCAACAATGTCGGTGGTGGAGAAGGATGGGGCGACAGGCTCTGGTTAGGCGGCAAACACGGGGGCCCGGGTCACGCAAAGGTAGGTGATTCGGTTTTGCCAGACAGCTTTATAGCATGTTAACTAGCCCTAATTGTGGTATCGAAGGCTACTAATCCCAGATCAACAATGGGCGACTTCCTCGCTTTAAATGATCAGAAGACGCGTGGGCAAAGCAAATTCGTTCAACGTCAGAACTTGGTCGATAACAATGTTGCGCCTATGAATGCCCAAGGCGAGCCGACTTGTGCCACCGAGGATCATTCCTTTATGCGCCGTAAGGCCGGTGACCCAGATACCTATCCTGGATGGGGCGCATTTAAGAGCTTTTTTGGCATGTGAGATTCCTCCTTTCGCGAAAGATCAATAGGATCATTGGTTCTGATAAAGCCCAATCTGTTATAGAGGATGATGTGGTTCGGATTACTATCACCTATAAATTTATATGTTATGAGGTTTGCTGACCACGCGCTACGCGGTCTCCGTCCTTTTCGTATGGCTATACTTAATAGGGATCCCTAATTTAATAATAGTATGTATAAAAATACTCTTTTAATCATAGTGCTAATATAGTCTAAGGTTATATATAGATTCTTACGCCGTGATAAGTCAACTAGCTCAACCGTCTTTACTGAATCATCAGGCGTGTCTCGGAGTGATTACTATACATTCCCAGCTCTAGTTAAGTTAACTAACTCACTAACTCATTACGGAGTAGATGCGATAACTAGGCTTGATTGCTTCCCCTGCCCCATTTGGGCGGGTCTAACCTTATAAGCTCTAGCCCCGTGGATTGATGGCTAATCAATCACATTCAGTGTGAGCTACGATGATCGAACGACTAGATATTGGACCTTTGCGTCGAAAAGTTTATTCATATTTCCGGGTGGCGTAGCATTACCTACCTAGGTAGGTAAAGTTGATGCTTATTTTTTTGGTCCCCGGCTAAGTCACCACTAATCATGACGTCCTAACTTTACATGGCAGATTTGAGCGAGTGTGGGTTGTAGTCGGCCCCAATAACAGGCAAGCCTTTAGGGGAAAATATCGGGGAGAGAATGGTGACTACCTAGGTAAAAATAGAGAGCGGCGTATTTCTTGGACGGCGGGCCCGGGATTTCCGCCTGGGCTAATCCCATGCCACTATAATAGAAGCCACCACTTTTCTCGACATTTTTTTATTAGTATGATGAGTAAACAGGTGAAGACTGATTAACTTTCGACCCACCACCTAACTGACTATTGGTTCGGCGGTCGGAGCTTAAGGAATCCATCCATGGATCGACAAGGTCTCTAATCACAGCGTAAAGACACTCAATTACGAGTGTCGAGAGGCATAAATAGAACAGACGCCGTGCAATATCATTTACTTTCCTGTGTAGTCAATAGTTTTTGACCACTCTGTACTATTCCTATTTTCTACACTGTTTATCCCTGTCACGCCAGAGCGAGCACCTCCAACTTCCTCCCCACTACATCGCCACCCACAACCATGACGACTCCTACCAACATTGATCCCAAGGATCTTCAAGCATACTGGGCCAAATATCAAGACGACAAGTATGTTGAGGGCTGGGCCTCCCTCTGGGACAATGATACTCTGCCCTGGGATCGTGGCTTCCCCAACCCCGCGCTAGAAGACACTCTGGTCCAGCGCGCAGGCACCATTGGCGGGCCCATCGCCCAGGACGGTCAGAGGCGGAAGGCCCTGGTGCCGGGCTGTGGACGTGGAGTCGATGTACTCTTACTGGCGAGCTTTGGGTATGATGCCTATGGCCTGGAGTGCAGCGCCACGGCTGTCGATGCGTGCAAGAAGGAGGAGAAGGAGAACCACAGCCGGTACCGCGTGCGAGATGAGAAAGTTGGGAAAGGGAAGGTCACTTTCGTCCTGGGGGATTTCTTTGATGATACCTGGTTGAAGGACATTAGAGTACCTCGAAATGGATTTGATGTTATTTATGATTACACGGTATGTATGCTCATGCCGCTGTTGACGGCTGTTGGTCTCCATTCCGTCATTGCTATCATTTTCTCTCCACTTATACTCTGCTTCTGGTCTTTCTGGTCATTCCTTCTAATAATCATCTAGTTTTTCTGTGCTCTGAACCCAGAGCTCCGTCCTAAATGGGCTCTCCGACACACCGAGCTCCTTTCTCCCTCACCCGCAGGCAATCTGATCTGTCTGGAATCTCCTCGTCATAAGAACCCCTTGGCTCCCGGCCCTCCATTTGCTTCTCCCTCCGAGGCCTACATGGAGCACCTGAGCCACCCCGGTGAGAAGATCTCCTACAACGATAAGGGTCTTGTCAATGCGGACCCGTTGCGAGAGCCCAGCGAGACGGGCCTGGAGAGAGTGGCGCACTGGCAGCCAGAGCGCACGCACGCTGTGGGCCAGGATGAGAATGGGGTGATCCATGACAGAGTCTCTATTTGGCGCCGACGTGACTAGAAATGCCCCTGCGCATTTGTGTGACCCAAAAAGGGAGAAAATGTAAATAGAAAATATATGTGATTTCGGAGTCCAGCCCTGGATTTCAAAGGCCAGCCCCTAGACACTAAAGTGATAGTCAAAATGAACGGCCGGGATGTAAAGGGCGCTTTTTTAAAGAAATTTCGGGGACATAGGCTCAATCTATCTTGAACAAGGCGTTGTAGTGCTCGCCCAGTCCGTAGGTGTGCCGATAGCATGCCAGCCAGACCACACATCTGCGTTGTTCCTCTTCGTTACAGCTGTCCATATCGCCGCATTCAATTTTCTCTAGCCGCCCATCCTTCTGCACCATGCTGATATCCAGCTATCGTCTGGAGCGCGTATGCGCCAACCTGGCCACCGTCGACCTCAACTCCCTACTGTATAAATACGAGGTCGATATTGCACGCATCATCCGCATTTATTTCAATGGTAAGATCGAAATCCCTGCCGAGTTCCGTACCCCAACGAGCAAAGATATCGTGTTCGAGCCCTCATCGACCTAGGACCGCCGTGCCCGAAAACGCAAGCAGCGCCTGGATCAGCTCCTTTGGGACGCTAATCGAAATCTTCGGAATAGTCAAGCCCAATAACGAAAAAGCAGCCCTCGGACCGGCAATCGGATACAGAAACGCAGCGGCTGGGATTATGCTTCTCATTCTTGGTTTCAAGGGACATCGCGGGCTTGCTGGGCTTTTTCTCTTTGTCTGGGTCACGATTGTAGGACCTGAGGATATTTATATATGTATCGAAGAGGGGACGAGTTGGCGGACGCATGCGGTGAATTTGGGGATTGGTTGGGCGGTATCGGTGCTTTCGTAGTGTACTTGCGAGCTTCGTTTATAGATTGGACTGAAAATTGGGCTCTATTGTACCCTGAAGGGGTTGATAACGTTGGAATCCAGAAAATGATGTCTTTTATATGCACATAGGTCATGAGACTGGCGAAACCGATGTCAGTTGAACACATGCACTGGAAGGATTTCCTCAACTCCACAGCAGGATCCTGCTTGTAATCGTCGCATCATGCAAAGTAAGCGGAGATGATATCTATTCAAGACAATTATTGTTATTATATATAATTCATGGTATTTCGTACACAGCGTTAAACGCCCAAGGATCATCAAGATTTGCAAGGCGAATGGCATTCTCAACATCGCGCTTTCGGAACGCTGGTCCGCGACCGAGACAGAGAGCGCCGAGGGAAAGATCTACGACAAGGTCAGTAAATGCATGGACAAGAAGACACAAAGAACCATTGATCTCGGCATAACTCACATTTAGTGAAGGTCACTGCGTTGAGCCGCGGAGCCGAATTGAACCGGGGACTAGAGAGGGGCAAGCTCGGGTCCTGAATACGAATCCCTCGCTGCTGTAGCAGCCTTTGCACACCACTCGCATCCATCCAATCATCAGGACCCGATTCATTGACAATTTGCCACGCTCGAGAGGAAACGGCGAGTTGTTCAGGCGAGTAGCTGTCCCTCGTTGAATTGAGAACTTTTGTCCTCAACTCGACCGCGTCTCCTATTTCGTCGTGCATGGCGGCCAAGAATTGGGAGATAAAGCGGTTGCGATCGTCGATGGTCATTCGTTTGCCGAAGATTGCTTTGACCATTGGATCGTCCCCAGGTGAGCTTGTTAATAGATCGTATCCAGTCTCGCAGCATTGTCGGACCAGACGGTGTGAGAGTGTCCAGCGCCCTTGCTTTAAGAGATTGTCGGGCCATACTGTGGTCGGGAAATTCAAGGCGGGCCTAGGGATAGATGAGAAGGGGGTATTTGGAGACGGCAAGACCATTCCGAACGGTAGAATTGCTTGTTCTTGGAAGGGTGGCGTGGGAGGTAGTTGTGATAGTTCAGGCCATTGACCCGCGAGGTCCGACGAGGACTGGAAAGCGTCACCGATTATTGGCAATGAATCAAGTTGTGTTATGGGCGGATTGTAATTTGAGATTATATCTTGTGTATCGCTGAGCGTGGGAGACGTCGATGGCGATAGGTCCGCCGGGGCTGCAGGTGCTTGTTCGGCCTCGTCGCAGCCACTTTTGGCAAGCGATAAGCATTGCTGTGTAATCTTTTGCAGAGCAACTGTGACACGAGGCTGATTTTGGAGAATCCTAGCCTCGAATAGAATATTACTGAAGGAAAGAAACGACTTGCTGAGCTCTTCGATGCCCGACTCGAGTTCCTGTACGCGAGATTGTAGATTGACGATCGTGGTCTCTTTTCTGTTGCGATATGCTTGCTGCGCGACGCGAAGCTGCTTTCGACGTCTCTGAATTCCTTGAGTTAGTTCTAACTTGCTCTGTAGTTGCTCGGGATGTACCCACCTCGAGAACCTGCTGATCGTCCGTCATAGCTGGCCGGCCTCTCTTGCGACGCGCGGGCGCGTTAGTCATTGCTTCGACCATCGTGTGTTGCTTTTCAGGCCTTTTCTTTATCTTGAAGACATGCAGTAATGTAATGGATAATCTGAGAACGCGAAAAGGACGTGATGGCGATTTCTCAAGGGGGCGTCGGCACTGTTGAATAATCGAAAAATCGGTGGATATCGTCAAGATTGGCCCGAACTCCGCCCAAAGTTTATTGCGAAGCGGCTCCAAGGAGTTCACTGTACAATACGGACGGCTCGTTTGTTACTGTTTATGCAAGACAAGGCCGCTTGACAGGTTCGCTATGTATGTTTTAGATAAAGCGAAAGCCTGCTGCACGCACCTCAAAAACACAGAAGGTGGAATTGTAATATAGTATATAAACGAATTCATGTTATATTACAACCACTTTCGTCAGCCCAGGAGATTAGCCCTAGAGAGATGATTTGGTGACCTGAAGTTTTTCAAGTTCAGCCAGCGCGCATCCAACCGCATCAACTGCCATTCCATACCCAGCCTGAAATCCCGTTCCTCCAGCGCCGTAGTTATGAACAACGAGACCCTTTCGCCCCGAATCATCGACCTGCACGACTTCACTGGCGACTCGAACACCTCCTTCTCGCGATGGCCGTAAGCCTGCAAATGCCGCCAGGATCTCCGTTTCGGGTGACTCGAGCTCTGGTAGCATTGCCTTGGTCCGGGATAATATAGACTCGGTTTCATCTCCAAGCGTATCAGGCAAGCTATGACTGTTAGTCATTGAAGCATATTGAAAAAAGAACAGAAAATACCCGGATGGGTCTGACTCACCTGACTCCCTTCTGCATATATCCACCGAGAATAATATTACCCTTCGAGTGTGGTCGTGGGATAATGTATGTCTCATAATCCTTCCCATGTCTCATCACATTTTGGTTGATGTGCGTTGCCTTGGCAAGCAGAATTTGGCCTCTAGTGGGGTAGCACTTAGGGTCCTCGACTCCCAGCAGGGTACGAGCAGCATTACCAGTGCAGTTAAAGACAACTTTTGTGTCCTTGCTGAGGAAGCCCGAGGTTACATTCGAGACCCTTTTGCGGATGACCCGTACTCCGTACTGCTGCCCGAGTCTTTGAAGAAGATAGCGAATATGCATGGGGGCATTGAGGGTTACTGTGGTGAATTTGACACCACACGCAACACCTTCTGGTAGGTCCTGTTGAGGGATCTCTTTGTACTATGGTTTTTCCATTTCAGCAACGTAGACCGGAACAAATAACCCACGTCTTGGTAGTCGACTCACATTTTTCAGATAGCTAGCCATGGAATCGAGCTTCGCGCGCGACGGCATTTCATCCCAGTACTCGGTAGAGGGAGTTTCCCGAACAAATGCCTTCTTCCCATCTTGTGCGGCAAGTTTGAGTAGGTGTTTGTACCCGAGTTGATCCCATCGCAAGGCATTCTTGTCGCTTGCAGACAGAGCAGAGAAGTTCGCGCCAGCCCTAGATCGCATTAGTGTATATCAGCTACCATTAAAGGCGAGATGAATTACCAAGGCGAAGCATAGTTTATAGATGTATCGCCAGGAAGGTGCTCAGCTATAATGGTTGTTTGACTGGCATAGCCCTGCTCAGCAAGGACCAGGGCAACATTCAGTCCAATGATGCCAGCACTTGAAAAGAAAACTGTTAGTTCATGTATGTGGGTTGCCAGATTTTTTGCTATCTGTTTTTGTGCACGCACCCAATAATCACCACAGATTCGCTCCTCATTGTGACTAGATCAGTGTTCAAAAACTCAATCAACGGACTAGGACTCAATCCACCTAAAGAAGCCCCTTTAATGTTAACAAGAAGCAACAGCAGTTTCTCACTTTCGAGGACTCCCTCCACATTGACTCATTTAATTCCATACTTCTTATCTCTTCTCCAGCGTTCAATTTAGATGTGATTAACGAGTAAACGAGCGCCTATCTCGGAGGCGAAAGGGCAACGCTCCGATTGGCGGCATTTAAGTTTGGGTCAGCCGGCATAGCTTGTGATTGGTGCTCATGATTCCCGCTTGCGCTGAATTGGGAATGTTGTATGTAGTACGGAGTACCTAGGTATATCTCGTTTGATAAAAGCACATGGCACCGGGGAAAGTGGATACCAAGAGACATATTTCGCAGATTTCGGGCTCACCGCAATTGCCGCTCTTTCGGTGTCTTACTTAGGGCAATCTTCCCAGGTATTAGAGAAAACATGTTGCTATTGTTAAAATGTCTTGGTACTGAACGTATCTTGTATAGGTATTTCGATCTCCATAGACCCTCCATGGCTATACTCATGTCGAGGCAGTCTACAAGAGGGAGACCTCGGGACATAGAAGTGCTTAGTCGACACGGCATTGAATATAGGTTTGTGGAAGGTGAGACCCGGGGTACGTACGGTAGTGTGTCGCCACCGGCGGCGAAACACTGCCTTACCCGGAGGAGCTATATATCCGAACAAACATCTACTTGAACGTGTGATATAATAAAAAGGGCTGCAAATCGAAAAGAAGATATGTATTTATTATATAGGTTACTTAGTTGAACAGAAGATTTATACTTCACTGTGTTTGCCATGATTAGCAACTTGTGTAACGCTTTGTCCGTTCCCTTCAACTGGAACTCCTTCGACGAGTCCCGGGATAACCGGATCAAGGGAGCCACTCTTTCTGAAGCAAAGGTAAAACAGACATCCTGCCACGAAGCCCACAATTGCGAGCGATCCATACATCCAAGGCAGATATGGATCTTGGGACACTGGGCTTAGACCGATACAGATCGCCGCCGCAATGCCAATCATGAGCCAGAAGAGTGCGGAGATAAAAGATCGAAGGCTAAAGTAACGTATGGTTAGTTTGAGTTTGACGGTATCAAGTGGGCGGTTGACTCACTTCTTCGGAGCATGTGTGAATGCGAGTTCCAAGCCAGTAACAATAACAAAGGCCTCAGAGAATGCGACTAAGATATACGCAGGGGCTTGGATCCACACATGTATGCTTTTTGCTGGGGACATGTAAATGTAATGCTGTAGCACGCTGGAGTAGACCATGGAAACTGAGACAAGGAGGAAGCCGACGAAGATTCGACGGACTGGACTGAAGTTGATCTTGAACTTGCGAAGGACTGGATAAACGCCCACTGGAGATACGTAGATTGGTTAGCTTTTTTTTTTTTTCTCATCCGGTCCAGTCATGTCGATACTCACAGTCAAGGAGTGGGATAAAGATACACAAGGCGATCGGGTCAAGGTTTTGCAGGAGATCGTTCGGTGTTCCGTGCAACGCCATTTGTCCAGCTTGTGAGATAAGATTGTTCCATATCTGGACCCAGCAAATGAAATAAAATGGGAATAATACAAACATCTATAATATTTGTAAGTATATCTCAGCGCGAAAGTACTGAACTTCCACTTACTCTGCAGCTTCTAAAGCCTCGGCGGACGTCTGAGACGTACTGGTCTGTGTAGCGCGGCGAAGACGCAAATGGATACTTGCTTAAACGGCCTGAAGCCTCTAGAGCTGATGGCTTTGCATCTTCGAAATGCTTCTCCTGTCGGGCAATGTTCAAGACCTTGCATGCATCAATAATGGCAGACCCTTGGGGAGGAATCTTCACATATCGCTTCTGGCCGGACAAGAATACTATAGCTGAGAGCACGATTGCACTGGAAGACATTAGTCGATGCAACATACATGTGATCTATCCCAACTTACATCAATGGGATCAAATATGCAAGCCAGAAGGAGTGTTTTGCCTCCACATTGACTGTAATCAAGGGAGAGAGCGCGCCAACATTGACGACCCAGTAGAACCACATGAAGAGTCGTTGCACGGTCAATTCAGGATCAACAACCACACGCTCGCCTGATTTTAAGGTCTTCAAAACTGGCTCTGCATTTTGGTATTGCTCGGCGCACATGGGAGTCACGTTGGCCTTGATACCACCTGTTCCCAGACCAATGATGACCATTGCAGCAACCAATCCTCCAAAGCCAGCATCACCCTTAAGGCCAGCTGGTGTTGCGGTAGCAACGAGGATGGTTAATCCGACCACGTAAGTCCCTAGAGAGATGGTGATAGCTTTGAATTTACCGACATATTGATCTGGTGGAGTATTAGCAATGATGCTGAAGATCTCGGGGAAAGATAGGGAAAGGTGTGTTACCTGCAACAATTGCACCAATAATTGTGGAGGCATAAGCCCAAAATTTGAAGAAATTCCCAAGAGCAGACGCGGTTGCTTGTCCCCTGCCTAGTGCGCCAGGAAGACCGGACCCAGGATCATAGGGATTACTAGATGAAGTAGTTAGATCTTGTTCCGAAACATGGACGAATGTTTGGAAGGCTCAACATACTTGATATAATTTTGCATAGGACCGCTGAGGCCAAAATAAGTGAACCGTTCGCCAAGCTAGTAAGTGGATGTTAGCGGACGAGCTTGGGCATCAACACGTGGGCGGTGGGACAACCTACCTCGACGACAAGGATTAATAGCGCAACACGTGGGAATTTGTCAGGGATACGGCGGAGTCCAGCATGGAGACCAGTAGGAGACTGGTCGACTTTGTCCAGTTCCTCTTCTGAATGGTTTCTTCGGTTATCGGCTGATACAGAATCCATCTCGGCTGAAAAGACGTATATATATGAAGTAGTGTTCAACTCAATGTGGGAAAGGGAAAAAAGGTAACCCTTTTCTAATCCATGTTAAATTAGAGGAACGGCGTTTATTTAACCAACTTCGTCAGTCGGAAGGTTCGATATCGGGGTTGAATCCGGGGTGCATGGCCCACATGGGACCCGCAGATAGGAAGACCCCCGCCCCGATGCCTATCGCTTATCGCTTAGATCGGAGCCGATAAGGTGGCCGATGCCGCCAACCAGGGCGATGAATTATGGAGCCCTATCGAAGGGGAGGTGACTAAATTTATGAACACTGTCACTTTTTTGATCAATTTCAACCGTTCGGTTAGTGTTGCCCGCTTATCTGACATTTCCTCTTTATTGCAAAGCTAATAGTTTCTTTCACACATAACAATGGCCAGTACACAAACATCAGTCGTGGTAGAAGAGAAGGGGCGCTTGTCTATACCAGAAAAACTTTTGGAAGGACTGGACCCTGAATGGGTAGAACTATGGGAAAAACATGGCAGCTCTATGGTGAGAGCCGACGAGCTATCTCTTGAAGAATATCGCAAAAGTCCCGCTACGTACAGCTTCACCTACCCAACATGCCCTGGTAAGTCGGACTTATGAGCTTCGGTCATGCAACTGGGATCTTAGACAGTACTGACTATGATGAAGGTCCGTCCGTTTTCCACGTTGAGGATATAGAGATCCCGGTGTCTCATCCAGCTGGAAAGATCATGATCAGGGTCTATACACCAGCAGGTCCAGGGCCATTCCCTGTTCATTTGAACTTTCACGGAGGTACGTATATTACTTGCACTTTCTAGCTTGAACTTTCTAACCCTTTTTTATTGACTCTAGGTGGATGGGTCCTGGGCAATCTCAACTCCGAAGCTGCTTGGTGCCGGCACATGTGCAACAAAGCTCAAGTTAAAGTCATTGATGTCGACTACCGGCTCGCTCCGGAGTTCCCCTATCCTACCAGTATCTACGACTCATGGGATGCTGTGAAATGGGTAAGTGCAAAGCATGCATTTGAGGTTTGCTTCACTAACACCGAATATTTCGACAGACAGTCGCCAATGCTTCTACTCTCAACGTTGATCCGTCGAGTGTTTCTATTGGAGGTCTCTCGGCTGGCGGTCAAATGACTGCAGTAATGGCACATTTCGCCCGCGACGAGGGAATTGATCTGAAACTTCAGTTGATCATAGTTCCGGCGACCGACATGCGCTACTGCCTGAGAACCCGGGAGCTGAATGAGACAACTTGTCCATACCAAAGTGTCTTGCTATACCGTGATGCCCCTTGGGGACCACTAGGCAGAGAGCAATGGTTCCTGAAGTATTGGCTAGGCGATGATGACGGCAAGTCATCCCTTTCTATTTTTCCTTCTTTCAACCTTCTTCATGCATGTACTAATGGTTTTCCAGCTATCCAAGAGAGAATCTTGACAAAAGAGTGGATCTGTACACCCGTGCTTGCTCCTTCGTTCAAGAACCTTGCGAAGGCGCACATCATCACAGCGGAGTTCGATCTTGAGCGAGATGAAGGAGAGTATTATGGTCGGCTTATGCAAGAGGCTGGAAACGAGGTCACAATGAAAAGATATCCAGGCGTGCCACATGCATTTGGGCACTTCAATCACCCTGAAAGGGGACTCTCGCAGAGCTTTGTGTACATCGAAGATACGAGTCGAATCCTTCGGCAAGTGCACTTCGGCAAGTGTGAAGAGTAAGGGAGTGTAAGTAGGTATGTACCAAAAATGTGAGAATGTGAGAAAGATTAAAAGGAACCATGGAATTTACAAACTTTCCAAGGTTCTTTTATTGTTGGGGTCGGGCCGGGACATGCGGGGACAAGGTTATCGGGACGATAACCCCCGGATGGTGTCCAACGGCTGGCCAGTTGGTTATAGCACCCACCAAAACTGCAAAAACTCCATTTCTTACTCAGTCCCTAGGCGAAGAATAGACGAAGTTCTATAGTATTAATTTTGCATGCAAGATTTTATCCGTGGACGCCTCATAAATATATTCGAACCGGGGGACCCAATACTCATAATCTTGGTCGTTGGATATATACTTCGCTTGGCCCCATATTTTAGAGGTGCCACTGTATCAGGGGCCTAGACCCGGAAACTCACACCAGGAATAGGTTTAGTTAGTTAAATCAAGAAGAGTGCAAGTAAGTCTAAAGGTCCAAAAATATGTAGTGTAAGTTCTAAATGGGACTTTTGGAGACAACGGCCATATTTGTCGCTTCCGTATGCCAATGTCGCATCGACCCCTCTCAAGGTTAGTGCAACCTAGTTCAAAAAGTCCATATGGACCTTTAATACAAATAATTACATTAATATACGGGGACCCCTGTAGAAGAGCAAGAGGCAGACGCCAGAACCTTGAAGACCAGACATAATCACGTGGCATGTGGGGCCACTAGGTCCTACATCTTTGTAGACATCCTACCTCGTGAACTATCGAATACATGTACTCATGACAATTTCCCCAATGCAAGGATGTCTGGAAGAGCTCGTAGGTACATGAGCAAGCGAAACCGCGCCTGTGATTTCTGCCGTGCTAGAAAGGCAGCTTGTCGCATTGATCGAGCACCTCCCTGTTATCTTTGCACACTTCATGGGAAAGAATGCACCTTCTTACAGCCAACCTCAAGGCCGCGCCAGCCTTTCCCCGAGGTGGTCAGCTCACAGGTCCCGCAACAAGCTGAGTTAGGCTCACGCTCAGAGCAATATGAGGTCTCACCAGTTGGTGACTCAGTCCATTACGATATCTTGATGTCGATTGATGATAACGGGGGAAATCATTCAGTTGCCACTGCGCCTGAAGCATTCCATGATCTCTTCGACGGGGCTGGAGTATCATTATCGGGTAGCTTTGGAGATGGCACATGGCCAACTGGATTTAGTCCAGGGGGCTTTATCTACCCATCTCCTGGGCTGCCAGGGACTGGTCGTTTCGGAGGATGGAAGCTCATTGCAGGCTACCTGCCTGCCATTGATTACGCAGGAGGATGGCTCATCAGTTTGCCTTGATACTCAAGGCGTAATGACACCACAATTGCTCGGTAGTAGTGGCGATATGGACCCTTTGCTGATGAGTCGTTATCAATACGACACATCTGGGGCTTTTCATTTTAAAAATCTCAATATCCAATCCGTATCCTCGGGGACCAATCCAACGCAGTTTTTACTGTCAAAACCATCAATATTTGCTACCAGCAGGGAGGAAAACGGATGCGAGAATGTTTCGGCCTTTCAATTGGGGCAGGAACTCGAATCTTTGGTCCCGGAGGATATTGGTCTCAGACTAATTAATCTGTTTGAGAGGATAGTCGCACCAGACTACCCAATACTTCCACCAGGTGAATTAAATCCCGGCACCAGCCCGCCATACCTCCTTGCGAGCGTGTACCTACTTGTCGAGCCTTTCACTAAATTTGACGAAAAACTATGCATTGATCTGGCATACGATAAACCATCAAGTGTGGCACTATGCGGAATTATCAATAAAGCGCTCCCGCATGAGATACATGCACCGAAGCTTTGTGTTGTGCAAACAATGCTTCTTTTGGCCATTCGGCCTTATCCAAACCCAATTGTGTTGGATAGTGGCTTCAAATGGTCTCAACTCGCCACTCTAATCGCTTGTGCTCACACTCTTGGACTACATTTGGATCCTAAGTCGTGGCAAATACCACCATGGCAAATTGCCCAGCGACGTTGTCTGTCTTATTTCATTTATTCGACAGATAAGTGGCTCGCATTAAGCCTTGGTCGGCCACCTTTGCTGCATTATGATAATTGGCTCGTGACAAGTCTTAGCCAAGAGGATCGTCCTGTCAGTGGACTTGATCCCCAAGCCTGGACAAACATCATGAAGCGAGCCGAACTCGACTCTTTGCTTGATCGTGTTCTGACTCAATTATAGTAAGTCAATCTGCATGTCCACCTGGGCACTACCTCGCCTTATCCGCAACTCACCGATCTTAGCTCCCCTCGTGCCATTAATACCGTATGTACCGACTACGAAAAGACTATTGCATTGACCGGTCCGCTCCTTGAAGAACTCTTCTCATCGCACAGACCTGTATCTGCACCGTCGACCGATTTCAGATCATCAAACCAAGGTTCATCGCATCAAGGCAGACCAACCGGACTAGAGAGAACACTCGAGATGAACTACCATTATATTCACCTCAGTATTTGCAGGGCTATTTTGAGACCATTCCTACAACCAACTGTCGAAAACTTGAATGAGGCAGATTATATACTGGCGCGTGAGCAGGCCCGGATCCGGGCAGAAACCTGCATATCCGCAGCAGCGGAGTTTATTCACGAACTACGCCCGGAGGACCTCGAGGCTCTATGGCCGGCCTGGAGTGCGACTGCATTTTCGTCTATTTGTTTCCAAATACTGCACATGGCTACCAGCTCCGTTGATAGAAGCGAGGCAGACAAATGGGTCACTTGCCTCCACAAAGTGCGCCGGGATATGCGTCTGAAGGCTGATGTTCTCCCCTGCCTCCATCTTGGCCTTCTCCGGATTGACTCGATATTTTGGAAGGGCATTGAAAATGTGTTGCATCTGGAAGAACATGTCCGACAAGCGTTTGCGTCGGGTTCAAGCGTTGGTCGGCCTCTTGGTATAACCGGGTCAGCCAAGTGATCATGCATTACATTAATATATACGTACTATTACTTGCAATGCCTCATTAGTAAAATAGTTTAAATTGTAAATTGTACAAATATAAGTACTCTGTGGCTGGGGATGTTCGGGGGTTGTGTTTTTTACTAAGGCAATAGGGTATAGGCGACTGTGACAAACACACTGTGACATTAGGGTTTACCTTCTGCCTAAATATGCCTGATTTTGGACTGGCAGAAAATTACAGCTAGTAGTATATTAGCTACTCCTTAGTCTCACATAGATAGAGAATCCAACCTTCTTCTTGTTGAAGACATAGATCACATGGTCTCTTTGTGCATACTGAGCCTTTGCTAGTTTACCATTTTCTTTGTTAGTGCAGGCTTTATATATAGCCTGCTTTTGATAGATTGATTATCATTTTCTTCTCCCTGATTTTTCCCATTGCCAGTATCTGTATCTGCGTAGCCTCAACACTTCTTTCTCTCTCCTTCTGGCTCTTGCTGCCAGATCAGGAAGAGCTGACCCATAGTCTCTGAATAGAAGATAAACTATATTGCCAAAGGGGGCCATGGCAAGCAAATTTCGTTCAAGCAAAGTACGTTTTCATAAGACTTATTCGTCAATCTCACCCCTTCCAAAGTCTCCGCAATGTGAAGGTTGATTTTGGAAGTACCTCAGGCTTTAATGGGCAAAAAAAGCAATTTGCCATATTAAGAAGATAGGGCGAGTGGGACTTCCTAAGCCGGCTTTCTATGTCTTCCGTAATCTCCTTCTTTTCGTCCTCAGGGAGCTCGAAGCCCCGAAAGCTGATACAGCACCAGCACTTCGAAGTGCAATGGCCTCTGCCTTTTTCCCTTTCGGAATCAGAAAGATGCCTCCGTGCACAGCATCCACATCCCCGGCTGCAACATCCGCCTCGATCCGAGCAATCCCGAACCATTCCTTCGCACATCAACCAGGCAGCATCATGTCTTATTTCATCATAATAGCATCTGAACCTCAGTGGAAGCATAGACTCCGCTCGGTATAGAGCTTGCTCCTTTCTTGGATATTGTCTTCTCGCCTTTTCGAGCTGTGTATTTGCTTCTTCAAGTTCGGTCTTACAGGCGTCGGAATCGATAGCTGTGGCCTTATACTTTAGCGTCTCCTCGCGCTGCGTTTGTTCACGTAGAGCGTGCTCAGCCATAATTATGTCGATGATAATAGACCGGTCGAAGGAGCCAAAATCGTTTTTTAAATGGTAGGAGTACCGACTGTCATAATGAAAAACGGTCCTATACTTCCGGGAGGATCCCATCTTCACGAGTGGAAGTATTAGTATGAGAAAAGTGAGGCTGTGTGGTGTGGAGATGATGACATCAAAAATATGTTGACATTTGAGCTCACCAGGCTAAATTGTAAATTCCCACCGTTCCAAGGTTATAAGGAAGTTTCAAAAGTTTCAAACTTACTTAGGTTGGTTGTACATTCTGATTACTGAAATCTCTTAAAATATCTTTAGGTGTAAAGCTGGGCGACCCTTGTCTGCAAGTAATCCTCAGTGTATCAGATTCCTAACGAAAGGGACGGCTAATCAGGTGGTCGAGCGGCTTGCCGCTGGAAGTTACGGTAGAATAACGGCCGTTTCTGGTGCCAGAAGCTGTCAATTTTCGGCGTCATTTTGAGAGGCCCTTATACTCGAGACGTAATTATTCTATTCAGATATGAACTACTCCACTTTGGTATCCTTGCCACGGAGGCGATCACGAATAGCCACAAATTTCCCCAGTATGCGGCCCTTCAAAGTCTGAGCTCCAAGGGCAGCAGCCTCATCTAGGGTGACAATTCGGCGAACCAGAATGTTGAAAATAGTTCCAAACGCAAGTGCAATCACGGTACTAGTGAGAATGATCACATTGTATGGCATGCTGAAATCTGGAGTCGGAAGCTGAAGCAGCAGACTCGTAGACCGGATGTAGATCGGTGTATCGTGGGCTTTATCCAAGATCCGAATTACTGCAGGTGCAACGTTGAAACCTCGATTAGCATCTGGCGGGTACTCGGTGTACCGAAGAATGGCTTTCTCGAAATCGTAAGTCAACGTGACGGTTGATGCGGCGGGGACAGAAAGCGCCAGTTCTAGTTGTGTCCCACGCTCGCGATCAATGGCGGGCCGGTAGTACGTCTCTTTCACGATTTCAGATGCTGGCACCTCCCGCAGAACTCCGTCGTGCCCTGTGATTGTTGCGTGCAGAGTATGTATATATGGTCGCAAGAACCATGGAAGAGACTCGAAGTAGATAAAATCAACGTCGCTGGTGTTGGATGGATTGCCAAAGATAATGCGCATTCCACCGCGCTCCTGGCCGTGGCCGACGATAGTTCGTTCTGCGTGCAAAACGGGCTCGTCCAACGGAACTTCAGTGTTCACTGGCTGCTGCGGAATCGAAAGATCAAATGGAACCGAAGGTACCAATTTGAAACAGCGCGTAAAGCCATCCTCTTTCTTGATTTCTTCAGCCTCCTCGGATATGAAGACGCCCCTTTCGTGAGGCACCCGAAGGCAGACGCTTTGGTCAATAGAGCCATCGAAATCTGTAAGAGGACAAACACCATTTAGGCTTCGCCCAAAAATGTCCGTAAGACTCCACGCCTTGTCGTTTGTCTTCTCCAGCGGGTAGCAGGTGTCGTCTGAATTGTAAGGCTTGGAAGTGTCACAAACCAGCTGCTCATTAGGCACAGGCCGAGGAATCGGGTTCGCTGGATCTATATTAGCAATCTTGAGCTGAGTTATGCGGGTGAAAATACGCACAACGAGAGCGCTTGGACCGGTCAATATCCAAGACCATGTCCACGGTTTGCTCAATCTGAACCACACATTCTCCGTCTGCAGAGCAGACCGGCTGGATATCCACTGACATACTTTGCCATGCGGCATCGAACAATTTGTGCCCATCAAATAGTGAGGAGATTCCAGCCTTTCCTTTGCACGGAAGCAGCTTCAAGAAAGGGGTCAAATTCTCTGTGCATACTACCTCTCCGGGGAGCGTCCCATGCAGAAGGTGCAGTTGATCAGCAGCTGAGTGGTCCCCTGCTGGTTCAAAAGAAACCACAGGTCGAGTGGTCCGGGTCGAGTCCACGAAGTTCAGCGAGGCGCAGAACAAACCAGAGAGGGACTGCGTCAGGGTGATCCATTTGGCAAAAGCCCTAATTAAGTCAGCGCTGTGTGCCTCTCATGCCATATTTCGAGTATGGAGCATACGCTTCGTCACCTGGCGCATCGATCCACGCCCAAAGCTCGACGCCAGTGCCTCCTTCTTTACTGCCGTTCCATGGCCGTGGGCCCCAGCTTTCAGCGTCCCATCTTCCTGTGGTGAAGCGGAGGTGTAATTCTTTTGTATGAGCGTGTTGGAGGATTTGACCAAGAGCGCGTGGCAGATATCTGAAATGCTGTTGGTCGAATGATTGTTGGGATGTATTGCTTCGGAAGTTAAAAGAAGCTAGTAAGGAGGACTGCGGCAGAGGGTGTAGGAGCAGGTGCTCATGATAGTCGGATGACGCGAAGGCAGAGGAACTCCATAACGAGAGAATAAGTGCGACGAAAGGAAGTGAGAATAGTGAAAGGACCGTCATGACTTCATGCTTGCCGGAGCTCGGTCTTCGTCCATGCGGTTGTCACAGGTCAATTGGCAGGGGGTGTCGGCGAAGCGATGGGCCTATGTTGGCTGTGCACCCAGAAAATCAGACCTAAGCAATCACTGAGTCAATATAAAAGCTCCGCATTTGAGAGAAAGATCAAAGCCAAACTCCAAAAGCCCCGAGATGTCCATCTGGTCTGTTGACTGTGGAGCCTCACCGCCTTCTTGGCACCTAAAGCATCAAAAACGAAAGACTTCGTCGTTTGCCGCCAACCAGCCCGCTGACACAATTTCGTCTTTCCTTTTCTTTCCAGCTTATTGGATACACCATCAGCATGGCAGCAGAACAGAGAAAGCTGCTTGAGCAGCTTATGGGAGGTATGTTGTCCTTTTTCTGACTCCCAAAATCTCCAAGCTCTAGCCTACCCCGACAAGTCTCCAAATTGAGCTAACATTACATCTGTCTATAGCTGATCAGCTCATTGGAACTAGCGCACAAGGTCGCAATTCCCAGCTCTCAATCACAGACAACAAAGTTTGCCGTTCCTACATAGCTGGCACTTGCCCGCATGACCTGTTCACCAACACCAAGCAAGATCTCGGACCTTGCCCCAAGGTCCATAGTGAAGGCTTGAAGGCAGAATATGACATGGCATCTTCCTCAGAGAAGGCGAAATGGGGGTTCGAATTCGATTACTTGCGCGACATGCAGAAGTACATTGACGACTGTGACCGCCGAATTGATACAGCGCAGCGCCGACTGGAAAAGACGCCGGATGAGATTCGGCAGACAAATGACCTGGTATGCCTAGCTTTACTTCTATCTTCACACCCCAATGAGAGGGACCCCAAGGATTTCCACTAACTTCTGATATAGCTCAAACAAATTGCCGATCTATCCAACACAATCAACTCCGGTCTCCAAGAAGTCTCGATTCTCGGCGAAACAGGTTCTGTTGCGCTAGCACTCAGCGAAATGCACAAAGTCCGCACCTCCAAGCACCAGAAGGAAAGTCTGGAGCGCGATCTCAAGAACCTTCAAGATACCTCTGGTCCATCCGGCCACCAGAAACTGCAAGTCTGTGACGTTTGCGGTGCCTACTTGTCTCGTCTTGACAACGACCGCCGGTTGGCCGACCACTTCTTCGGAAAGATGCACATGGGATACTCAGACATGCGCAAGAACTGCAAGAAGCTGAGCATCGAGCTGAAGGGCCGGGCTCCACCAGTTCGTCACCACGAAGAAGATGATAACCCTTACACCTCTGGTGGTCGCCCCGGTGCTGGTCGTGGTCCTCGGTATGGCGGTGGTGGTGGCGGCGGTGGATATCGGCGCCGTGGAGGTGGAAGGTGGTGATTTTCAATAACTTCTCTTCGTTCTTGAAGACTTGGGCTCTGGGCCCGTTGCATAGCGCAGGCGTTTTTACTTATTATCTCGTGTATGATGCTCAGACGACGGTTAGGGAGGTCATAGGATAAGTGCTCAATATCCATTTCATTTTTCATTCTTGTCCTTGTTGATATCTCGCAGCCTTGATAATATGTACGAGAATTGTGTATAGTACAGTATACATCATCTTTCCCCCGATACGATGGAATACCTCATCCATTTTCTACTGCTACCGTAATAGACGTGCATACAACTAGGGCCCAAATGGACCTCGACTACAAATTTGCAAGACTTCGACATAGGCTACAACAACCCCTACGCATCCGAGTCCAGGGCTGAACAACCTTGGAAGCCCCAAGAGATACTAACACTAGTAGAAACGATTCCATTTTTGCGAGTAGAGAACAACGAGGCATGAAATTTGAGAACATTTGGCGGTGGGTATTCCACTTTCCTAAAACAAACCCTTTTCCCAGCCCTAGAGACTTGCGCCCCGAACACCAGACTAGCATTGTGCAGCCTTGTAAAACGAAATACAAAATGTGATAAACTGTACAAGAAAAAAGGAAAATATGGCTATCATGGGCATGGTCCTATTACACACCCTGCTGGGGCACGTGGCCGTTCGCTTGGGTCTCAAATAGAGCCTGCATCAAAGTGTCGTAATTAGCAGCAGCAGCAGGTTGGCGGGCTAGAATGTCGCGAACGACACTCAGCTGCGCCATGTCCACGTTGGGTGCAGTCTTCAGAAGCTGCTGGATGGCGGGGGCATCGACTTGTGGGCCGAGCACTTGCACTGCGGCAGGGAGGCCGGTCAGAGCAGGCTGGTGTTGAGGGGTAACCTGGCCCTGCTGGCCTTGCTGTACAGGGGCCTGCTGGCCGTATGCTGCGGGATTTTGGTTGAACCCGCCGAAGTGGGAAGGGGGAGTTGGCGCAATTCCAGCGCTGAACTGAGGCTGCTGGGGAGTCGATGCGACGGCGGGGCTCGCAGAGACAGGGGGCTCCTGGCTAGCCTGGTGGGATGGCGGCTGGACAGATGAAGGGTTGGACTCGCCAGTCTTGACGACGAAAATGGTAAGGAGCATGCGCTGAGTAATAGGTCCTTCCAGTGAGATGTTTTCCAGCAGCTCAATGAACTCGGGCATCGTCGTGGTGCCGACCTCCATGGGGACAATGTAGGTGTCTTTGACGGCAGGTAGCGGGTGCTTTCCAATGACGCCATAACGTCCGCGACTATGGAAGTAGTCAAACAGTTTGTCGAAGCCTGCTCGATCCACAGGCTGATCAGGACTGCTGATTGCTATCACAGACACATCGGTAGACTTGCTGAACTGAAGACCGCATAGGTAATCAGTTGCCCGTCTAATATCGATACGGCCATCAACAACCAACGTGGAGGGGGCCAGTTGGCTCCATGGGATTCGGCCACTCAAGTCTGCGCCTCCCACATGCTTCGCGGACGAGGAGAACTCTCCAATTGGAGGCATCGTTACCTTGCCGCGCCAGATGGTGCCGTCATCATCGAAATCTTTGGGTGAATAAGGAGGTGAATAAGGCTCATCGTCGCGCAAGAGCTGATCGATCTCAGCATCTGCTTGGACCCTGCCAGTAGGCAGTGGCTCGTGGATGGCGGGAGCCACTTCGGGGAAGACATGGTCATGGTGAGCGCCCTCAGGTGATAGACCCCGAACATACCCGTCTGTCTCTGTCTTTGGTTGCTGCGGTCCCTTGGGGCTGGTGGGGGTTTTGTGGGCTGGACTGCCGCCATCGGCCACAACGCGACGGGGTCCACGGGAGAAAACAGACTCGTTCGCACCATGGTGTTCATCCTCGATCAATTCTTCTCCTTTATGGGTGCGTCGAATCCGAGGGCCTTGTTCCTGGACAATGGTATGGTGTCTGTCGGCTTCTCGTTTAATTTCTGCGTCTTTCTGCTGTAGTTCTTTGCTGGCCATCTCCGCCGTTGTCATCTGAGACAGTAACTTAGGGGAGAGACTACCTATAAGCAGACGATCTCGCAGAGAAGCATTCTTCTTTACATTGAACATGATCGACCGTAATTGGGCCTTATATGCTTCATTAGGCTCCCCTGTCCGTCCACAGATACTCTCATACATGGCATCCTCAATGGATAGAGCCAGTTGTTGTGCCATGTCCTCCATCGACTGGTTCGCAGGCAAGGTAAATGACCCTGCTTTCAGGGCTGCAGTAATCTGGTCTACAAACAACTTGATGAGGTGTGTGGCAACACTCTTGCGAGCAGGCATCAGCTCCTCCAGGGCTGCAATGGCAGGTGCCTCGGGGATCGGGTCTGTCTTGGTTTGTGGTGCGGTGGCCTCTGGGACAGCTGCCGGGGTAGACTGTGGGGTTATCCGTTGTTGTTTGACCTGTGGTCCCTGATAGATAAACATGTTAGCATTTTGAATGTGACGAGTGAGTGGAATGGAAGTATTTACCTTTTCTGCCTCCACTGTTTCTTCAAGTTTGCGCTTGTTAGTGCTGGATCGCCGAGAATCAACAGCGTGGCCATTTTTCTCTGGTTCGGCTGAGGCGGATACAGCCGGTGCAGGAGAGCCGCTGGGACCTGGTGTGGTTGATGGCGCAGTGCGAGCTGGTGTGCTAGCATCTGTCCGACTCTCACTGGGTCTTCCTTTGCGGCCTCCCTTCTTGCCCTTCTTCCGCTTAGACTTCTTTTCCTCGGCCTCTTGGCGACGTTTCTCAGCAAGCTCTTCCCAGGGTTTCTCACCCGCGTTGATCTTTGCCAGGAGGGTTGTGTGATTCTCTGGCCGGCATTGTTCGCAATAGTATTGATCTGGCTCTTGGCCTTTCGCGAATGTGAGGCCCATGCAGTCGTTGTGTTGCCATGCTGAACATTGATCACAGCAGATCATATCACGCTCCACATCCTCTTCCTCTTCATATTCACCGCAAATACATCGGATGATCTCTTCTTCATCTCCCTCGGCTTCACTAGGACCGGGTGTGGGTTCGGCAGATAGCTTCGCGCTCTTTTCTTTCGAGCTTTTGCTTTTGCCTTTTTTCGCGGGATCATCTGGGAGTTCGAGGTTCTTGTGCTGGCCTTTAGTGGCTCGGCCGGAGCGTCGGGGTTCGTCTAGTCTCGCTGTTAGTTTGTCTTCAGGCAAATAGTCAGCAACCCTAGATTCGAGGTCGGCAACCTAGACCTGGGGTTGCCGAGCCACTCTCAAGTGATCGGATAACAATGTGTGCAGTGATGGTGTACGAAAGCTTACCGGCCATGATAAATGTTTTGGCGCGTACTACAGCGCGTGGCAGGATAATAGATCTCTTGACTTGCTCGAAATTCGGGTGTTACCCCAGGGTGACAAAAGTCTCTACGGGCTCAAGGCGCTAATGTAATACACAAGAAGACGGCACAACAGCGTCACTGTCTAGCCCACAGTTTGCTTGATCGAATAAAAGAACCGATCTAGTCTCTGCGCAATATTTCTTGGACTGACACGCGGTGGCGAAGAACGCGCTCAAGCGGATGTTATGGGGGACTGTGCAATCCCTTGCTGCGCGTCAAATCGACACTTGGCGCTAAGCGGGGTCGCGTGGTGTGAGTTGAGCCCAAATCACGCACTTTTGCAGTCAAAAATAGCACTAGACGTTTTGAGTTGAGACTGGAGCAGTATGTTCTCGACGATCAAATGACGAAAGCAATAACGCCGTAGAAGGATGGTTAAGAGATAGAAAAGAAATGCGATGTGAGGAGAAGAGAGATGAATAAGTGGCTTGCCCAGGTGGCTCCCGTCTTTGTCATTCACCGGAGTTCTATCACGTGATATTTGTCACCAGCCACAGGTTCGCGGCGAAATGCCCTTCGGTGAATCTTGAGACTGAGCTTCTCCAGGTTCCCCACTCTTCATCACAGACTCTTTTATACACGCCTGTTTGACTCCGAGCTTGTTTCACCCACTACGCCTTCTACCCTACCGACTCCTTACGACCTAGAGAATATGGCCGACGTCCGATCGCTACTCCGCAGTGAATTAGCTTCGCGCAAGGGCACATCTCAACCAAATACGACAGGAAACCGGGTCACCAAAAAGCGCAAGGTTGACAGTGGAGATGGAGTGATGCGCAAGAAGATCCGTGCCGCAGAACTAGATGCATTTCAGTCTGCCTCTGGCGCAACAAGCATCGAGCAAGCCACAGAGGATGAAGGTTCGGAGCAAGTCAAGCATGATGTCGCCAGCCCGGAACCTCCACTCAATGGGCCAGCTGCAAACCTTGCGGAAGAATCAACTACGCAGCCGTCCGAAGATCCATCAACGCCTATTGACGAAGATGCATGGGCAGCATTCGAACGCGAGGTCGCCGCACAGTCTGAAGAGTCCCATGCACCAGCTGCTGTTATGGCCGAGGCTACGATATCTGCAGCACCAATGACAGCTGCGGAAATTGCTGCACAGGAAGAGAGAGCAAAGGCATCAACAGCCCGCACTCGTGAGGCAGAGATGGAAGGGGAGCGAGAGGATGCCGCACGGCTTTTGGAGGAAGAGTTTGATGAGATGGATCAGTTGGAGGAGCGGGTCCGAAGGCTCAAGCAAAAACGCGAGGAGTTGCGGAAAGCCCGCGCCGAAGACCAGACACAGGATGAGCTGATGGAATCTGGCGCAGTGGAGCAGGTTGCGAGCGAGAGTGAAGACGATGACGACGAGGATTGGGATGATTGGAGATTTAAATGATTGAATTGATGGTGAAATGATGAATCGTCTACGTGAAGGGGAAATAGATTTCCCTCATCTACAGTGATACCCTCAGGAACCGAATGGCATTGGTGTAAGCAAATTGCCTGTTGATGTACAATATGAACTCGGCTGTCCTTATTCCGACAAAAGTGATATGTAATATTCAATGACCAAATATTATTGACTCGGCTTTTGTCCCTCATCTACCGCCTGATCAACATCCATATCCATGTAGCTCATTAGTGCGTCCTTGTTGACGCGCATTGCCTGTTCAATCTCAGCCTCTCCTTCACGGAGGAGATGCTTTCCACGGAGGAGATCTCCTCGCTGTCTCCGCTTCTCTTCCTCAACCCGCTTCTCCCGATCTGCAAGGGCCCTTTCGCGTTTCTCTCGTTCCACTCGTTTTCGGTCGACTTCTGCTAGCTCTTCTGCCGTCATCTGTACCTCCGGTGCCGAAGGCAAAGTAGATATGTATGCCTCAATCAACGGGTTTCGAACCTCGGGCGAGAGTCCGATGTAACGAATATCGGTGATGATCATGGTGGGCAGAGCTTCCAAGTTCGATGACCGATGCAACAAGTCTAAAGGAACAGATTTGAGCAGAGCTGACAAGTCTGATTTGCGAGTGCTTTCGGGTTGCTTGAGACGAGAGATGTGATCCCGGTAGAACTTCTCGCGCTCTTTGTCTGCAAGTTGAGAGTCCTTCATTTCAGGTTCTTTCCTGTACTTCCGCTTGAATTCCGGCCAGTAAAGCTTCGGAGTGGCATGTTCTTGCAAAAACGCCAGATATCTAATGCGTGGGTCGGTCTTCTCCTGCTTCGCTTTCTGCTCTTTCACGTATTGGATTCGGTCCCGTGTCCAATTGGAAAAAATCTCTCGTCGTGTCTTCATGTTTGGGGGTGCAGTATACCGAGTATCTTCAATGATGCGGCCGTCTTCAATAACCTTTTCCCATGTCGTGAAGGGGTTGATTTTGAAGTCATCCAGTAAGTCGCGGAAGAGGGCCTCAGCATCGGCCTCTGTCAGCGGCAGGCCCTCTGCCCCTTCTTCCCAATCTTCTTCCCCGACCTCACCATATTCCCCAGGGTCCAGTCCGTAGTCTTCGCCCATGGCTGCTAGTTGATATGCCATGTCTTCTTCATTGAATTCTAGCGGCTGATCCTTGGCACCCTCACTTTCAGCTCGTGCACGCTTTGACGGCTGACCCTCTTCTCCCTCGCTGTCTGTGACCTCGACCTCTTCATAGTCGGAGTCATAGTCTGCGCGTTCCGTTTCTAGTGGTGTCGGCTGGGGCTCTTTGCGATTATCCTGTGGAGCAGGCGATTCCTTTTTGGCAGGCACCTCGGGCTCTCCCCTTTCTTTCCTTTCCTTCTTCTCGCGCTCGAGGCGATCAAATTCGACCACGCCCTTCAAGACTTGCTCTGGGAATTTCCAAAAGCTTTCGTTTGTTTCCGGGTTGTGCACAAATCTCCTCCCAAGCTTGGTCCTTACTAGTAGCCACGGGGCGCAGTCAGGAATAGGATGCTTCGCTTTTGGGCGATCTTCGGGTTCCCTCCGTCCGCGATCATGATAACCTCTCCCACCGCGGAATCCTCCGCGTCCGCGGGAGGTTTGTGATGGGCCAAACTGCGCTGGCCCAGAGCCAAACCCCGCCGGTCCATAGGGCGTGGAAGAAAACGGAGGTAGCGTCTCGGGATTGTATGTTGCTTCTGATATGTCGGGAGCAGCCTGAATGGGCTGAGGGGCGGTTTCTTGGGGCCGAGTATATGTCGATTGTTTTGTTGAAGAATTATAATAGTACAAATGACCTGGCTTAATAGTTAGAACGGCCAAAACTTTTCACTGGAACCGAGCGCAATACCAACCTGTGGGGGCTCGATGCTGTGTCCATCCCGCAGGCAAAGGGGGAGGAGCGGTGTATGTTGATCTGAGCATGACGATCGAGATGAATCAATTGAAATTCAAAGTAACGGGTCAGTCGGCCTTGTAGTCCGCCCTTGCGGGTCAAAGTGGTGAAATTGTCGCAACGAAGCTTTGGTGTGGTGAAGTGGTCCGAGCTTGGCGGATGACAGAGGACGCGCCAGGGCAAGTTGCCTGGAGCTTCTACGTCTTCACCACCGACCTTCACCATCCCGAACCACCTCTTCCGCACAATCAACCCTTACCTTTAGCCCATTTCTGATTTTTCGTTGCTTTCTTTTATTCATACACGATGTCTCGGAGATACGATTCGAGGGTTTGTGCACACCTTCATTGCTTTTGTGCAGCTCCAGCTAACCTATGACGCTGTTCGAAAGACCACCATCTTCTCCCCAGAAGGTCGACTCTACCAGGTTGAATATGCACTTGAGGCTATTTCTCATGCCGGCACAGCCCTTGGTATCTTAGCCAAGGATGGAATTGTCCTTGCTGCTGAGAGGAAGGTGACCAGCAAGCTGTTGGAGCAGGATACCTCCGCTGAGAAGCTCTACACAATCAACGAGTACGCCAACCCCCACCATTTATTTCGTCTCGAGCCAAAATTGCCAGATTTACTGCGTCTCTTATTGGGATAAGTAGCTAATATTTTCCAGTAACATGATCTGCGCCGTTGCGGGTATGAACGCCGATGCCAACATTCTGATTAACTATGCTCGCCAGAACGCCCAACGCTACCTCCTCACGTACAACGAAGACATTCCATGTGAACAGCTTGTCCGCCGATTGTGTGATCTGAAGCAAGGATATACCCAACACGGAGGTCTCCGTCCGTTCGGTGTCTCCTTCATCTACGCCGGGTACGACCACCTCCGTCAGTTCCAGTTGTATCAGAGCAACCCCAGTGGAAATTACGGAGGCTGGAAAGCGACAAGCGTTGGCGCAAACAACGCAAGCGCACAGAGTCTCCTCAAGCAAGATTACAAGGAAGACTGCGATCTCAAGGAGGCTTGTGCTATGGCTGTTAAGGTGCTGAGCAAGACTATGGACTCCACAAAGCTGAGCAGTGAGAAGAGTAAGTTTCTCGGTGGTATCTTTTGCATTTTGTTTCATTTCATCATACTAACATTTGTACTTTGTGTAGTCGAGTTTGCAACAGTGGGCAAGACTAAGGATGGCAAGATCTACCACCACCTATGGACTGCGGATGAGATTGATTCCCTTCTTCGGGAACAAGGGCTGGCCAAGGTCGATGATGAGCCCGAGGCTGGTGACATAAAATAGATTAATCCTCTCTCGTTCTTTTTCCGTTTCAGATACTCGAATCCAATACTTTGACCATAATCACCCGGTTGCAATATCCTAGCATCATCTCACGTCCAAACAGAACATTAGCCTTGCTATCTGTCGCGCCTGCTTTTGTTTATGGCTGCATCTGGTGTTGTTCTCTTGTGACGTGGCATGCACATCGGCCTAGTCTCATCGCCCTCCTTCACTTCTGCATTCCAATTCGATGCTGTTTGCCTGGAGTATGCTGAAGCAGATAGGTACACGTAGCCTGAAGAGACATGGATGTTGCTTAGGGGCATGCGGGCTCTAGCCAGCACCAGTAAATTCTCCGATTATAGGGCCATGATATATAGTTTCCAGCTCGCCGCTCCGTAGCCTTCAATTCGATATCCCTTCCCTTTTTCTCTCCCTTGTTAATATCACTGGCACATACCAAACTTGTTATTTTGCCTAGATTTCTCAAAGTCATCATTTTAAAGCTGGGCTGAAGATTTACAATGTTGGACTTGCCCAAGGTCTAGGGAGTATAAAGCAAGGGAAGTGGAACCCACCTTCGCCCACCTAGCCCGAGATTCTTCCTCACAACACTACAAACTCGCAGAACTGCTTCGAATTTCCAACTCTTTTCTAGGGAGTCTACTCAAGATCCATCTTCTTTCCAAGGTTGAGGTCCATCTTATTAGGTTATCTAAGCAGGGATCGTCACGTGCGGGGATGTGTGATGAGGGGCATTGTTCCACACTATGTGCCCTCGTTCTGACACCAGACACAATGGCTCTCATTTCAAGGATCTATCTCAATTCTGAATGGCTACTTAATATTCGTCAGGGCTCAATGGCTCCTTTGTCTGGTTGCAGCAGGTGCCACTTCTTGTCTTGTGAGACTCAACCTGTCTCAGCGAACCGCTCACGCAGCAAAACAGGGCGCTTATGACATGACTAGTCCCTATTGACATTTTTTTAGGAGCTTAACAGCCTATCGACAGAAAAAGTATGGAGACAGAACCAATCAAATTCTTCGTCAATCTTTTCAGAGGCGATCTGGTTCTCCCATCACCTTGCAGAACCTCGATTCGGACTTAATGTCACGGACAAATGGTGAAACATGAAACTCGCTGCAAATCCCCCCTAAAGAAACAGTGACAGGCAACAAAAAGAACGACAGGGTAATTGGCCACCAAGGACCCGAAACAGGCTAAGACAATTGCTGTCCAACGAAAAGAATGAAAAAAAAAGCCAGAAAAACCAAAGGAACACCGGTTTTACAAATCCAAACCAATCCTATCTTAGAAGAGTGCTCCTTCGGTCGTCCCGCTCCCGCTGCAGGGAGCGGATCTCTTTATCCAAGTCCATAATGAGTTTGTGAGACCGATCCATCGAGGCCACAAGTGTGGCACCCTCTCGCTTCCACCGGTCCAAACGGTCAACTTCGGCACTACGCCGGCGGTATTTGGTTTCGATTTTTTCGCAGAGACGACAGTTTGTCTTCTCATTCTCAGTCATGTTGACGAGTCTCATACCGCATGTCTCGCCGGTGCGATATTCATAATTGCATCGATGAGCAAAGCTGGTCCAGCTCCAGTCTCCACACGCAAATCTCTTTTGGTTGTAAAAGCACATGCCTATCAGATCTGTCAGTGCTGCTCAATCTGCAAGTACAACATAACCCACTTGCTCACGGCTCCGTCTTTGTTTCAGCTTGAATACCGGGTTGCTATTGGTTGCACCTGACAGTACACTTGCGCTTGCCAGATTTGATAGGCCGGCGTTTGTCTGTGGTTTTAAAGGACCGAGAAAGCCCAACAAAGTTGAAACAAATTTCGAATGAATCGGTTTTATGAAGAAGATCTATTGGCCTGGCTTGAAGATTTCAGACTCGAATTATGAAACCGGATGGATGATTGATAACTTCACGGCATCCTGGGGGCGCTGACGGGCTTATTTATGTTTCGGTCAAAGTTTCTATGCCACGGCTCTATTATCCCATGTTTGCTCGTCCCACTGTTGATCGACGTTTGTCAGTGCCCGATGGCTTATCATCTGTGGTTCCAGTCCGTGGATTTCACATTGCACCTGCCTGACGGTTGATCCGGTTGGCTGGGAGCAGTTCTCCAAGCAGTGGAGACAGTATGATGGCCATGGTATCTCGAATGGAGCCATTGTGAACAACCGGTTGCTCCATGGATGCATGCAACCCTCAGCCGTGGCGAGTCCCTCCTCATGGTGATGATGTACGATGGGCCGAAAATCCCTCAATTCACGGCTGCAATCCTCTAGTTTCTAGATTCGACTACGGCAATTATGCCGTCGCCATCTGCCTCTCCCCGCTTTCATGTGGATGCTGTTCGCATGGACTCGCACTCCTGTGATTCTCTTGCGTTTTGCATGGCTGATCCTGCATGGTCGAGTCCGTCCCGGTACTTGCCAGGTGTCGTATTGATGCAATAATCAGGATTTCATGCCCAGGGATAACCCTGTCTGCATGCAAGAGAAAAGCTACTGCCTTCGCAAATGTGACGGGACTTTGCACGCCACTTGTGACTCCACCACAATGGGTTGTTATATCTTGATGCAATTTTTCGACAGCCGCAATTATTGATTGGCTCAATGCCTCATCTATCATGAGCACTGACACGGGATTGTGACCGAACGCCATGTTTTGTCCGCCGAAGTATCTATCCGATATTGCTGTCTGTGTGATTGCAGACGCATGCACATCCCAAGTTATTGCCTTCACTCCAATTCATGGCTCCTACGTTTCCTGCATTTGGGCAATAATGGAAATCCGTATTGGGTCTCAGCATGTGGTTGCAACTATTAGCCCCTGTCGTCTTGTGTTATTCCTGCGGAGCCTTACTCGCCAGTCCATCGACATTCAGACATGGCCGTCTTTCCACCCTGCCGCCCTTCTCCGGTCCGTGGCTTTCAGCCAATAGCCCTCATTCAAGTGGCAATGCTAGAGACTCTGGGGCCCTATCATTGGCACTGGGTTCAAGGACACGGTCCACGCAATTGAAATTTATTGTGCCACACCCCAAAAATTAGGGATGCAGGCCAGATAGATCCATTTTCGTTCAGCTGATCTCTCACTCCTGCAAAGAGGGATCCTGCATTTGGCCCCGCTCATGTGTGTGTTCATCATCGTCCACTTGCTCCTTATGGCGGAAATGATAGGATCGGATTGATGTACAGCGCTCGCCGCAGACACGAACCGTGACACATTCCACATATTGTTGAACCACATGCAGCTGCACCAAAGCTCAGAGACTCTGACGTGGCACGTTGTTTCTGGCTTTCTGCATCAATTCCTGGTAGCGATGGCTGGCTCGTAGGCCGTGGATCGCCGTTTACGGATTCTATGCAAGCTTCACCAGGGAGCCAGGTGCCATTCACGTTATTGACAATGACGAAATATGACTGATTGCCAATGTGGAATGGAACATCATGCAGACTTCTGTGCTTGCCGTTCTAGTCGATCTCTCTGAGAAATGCACCAATACAACAAGCGATCGTCGGGGAATGCCGCTCAATCACGCCCAGCATTGGACCCAGGAAGATGATCCATGACAAGATGTTGAGTTGGCAACTGGCATCCCTGATGATGGCTCACAGCCTCAAATGGCCGTCACCCTCAGTGGATCTATCCTTTACTGCGGCGAGCTGGTTGCATCCAGCCCCCAAAAGCTCTCGAATCAACTTCCGGTGCCCCCCTGCTCTTTTGTCTCTCGCTCCGTCTTACCGCCGAAATCCCCTCGCCCATCCCTAGTGTACCAAAGTTTCTCCTGGCAAGGATTAGCTCGAGGGTCTGGGAAAAGCATGGCTGTCGTTTCTGCCCAACAAGCGAAGTTGCCGGGTGAAATACTAAAGGGTTTTTGATCTGGTTGGAGCTACTGCAGGCCAATTTTGAGTGCTATCAACCAGAGAAGCCCCTGCCTCAACGTTAGAATTGAATTCCAGGACCCGCATACAGGCTCCCAAAGCGCCGGGCTCTTTTGGTCCCGTGATATGAAAGTGAACGGAGGCTCCCGCACCCTACTCACGCCTGCCTTTGGCCAGCGACAAATCGTTGAGGTTAATGCTACCTTTGGTGCTGGACAGCAAAAAAACCCACTGCCTGCATTTTGCCAGGCGTGCGGGGATTGGTTGACCCTTCAACTTATCCTCACCTGCAGCCGGCCCAATCGTCCAATGGCAACCGTTAGCCGGGATGTGAGTTGTATGCAGCTAACGACACCTTTCCCCACTCCAAAGAGGAATGTGCATCTCATTAGCACTTGCGTTGGATGAGGCCTACGACTACCTCTCATTGGTAGATCGTACTTCTCTCTCTGAGTGGGCACTCGCATTCGTGTGTTCCCTGTTGCCATTGGCATGCCTCCCTGTCCAGATGCTCTACCTGCGGCACACTTCGTGAACACAGCACCAAATTACGTTCTAGGGGGTCTATTTTCTTTTCTTTTTCTCCTGGCATCATTTACCACCGGCTACGTTGCAAAGAAGCCCTTCTACCTCGTACTTTGTCAATTCGAGTTTGTATGTGGATTATCCTAATATTACATTTTGAGTTAGGCCCCCCCCAACACTCGGAAGGTATCCATGGATTGATGTAATATGATTAATATAGGGAAGCGCATATTTACTTACACTTCATATGTCAATCTTATCTACTTAAAGTTCGGGCACAGGTTTTGCTTTTGCTTTCCACACCTTCTCGGAGTCCGTTGACTCCAAGCAACCTTAGAACCTTCCTTGGATAATCAAGCCAATTGTTCTCTAGCTCCAACAAGGTCCAACATCCGGCTCCATTCATTTCGTCGTCCTCGTACCCTACCTTTGAAGGAAAGAAACACAGGCTATGGTCACCCTCACTCGTGCCGGCTCTTCCTTGCAAGCAACGAAAGAATTTGTTTCTACAATGCTAAGATGCTACAATTGAGAGTATTCCACCATGAGGTAAGCGGGTGGATGCATACGGAAACTGATGAATTAGCAAAGGCTTTAGCCGAATATCCTGGCAAGTCTGCTCTCGAGTTAGTCCGCTCACAGCGCACGCTCGAACCCCTCTACAGCAGCGCCTCTGCCTATTACTGGGACGCCCGGAAAGAGCAACGTCACCTTCTCATGCATCATTTAGCGATATGTTCTGATCGGCTGTCGGTCCGCCAGCCGTCAGAATATGACCTAGATCTACATGGTGTGACGGTCAACCAGAAGTATGTTCGTGGCCGAGCACAGAGTTCACATGGTGGATACGATATTGCGTGTGGTAATGGTCACGACTACCTCAACCGCAAGTCACATATTGGACTCGATCGCTAGAGTGGCCCCCACTTTAGTTTAGCCTCTGCAGCTACTCTCCAATATCGTTCAGTATATGATGCACTTCGACATCGCCGTAAGCCTCTCACGATAGAAACCTCTCGCCTCTTTCCTAGTTTTTGAAATTTGCTTGCAAACTGGCGATACCTGCTTCCACATCAATCCCTTGTCTTTAGCTATATACGATATAATATTATGGACATGCCAGAAAATCCCAATATTCCGATGTAGATTCAAGTAAAAAGGTATAGCAGACCAACGCAAATTATTAGCTAGAATTTCTTAAGGGGCCTTTCATTCCATTGGTATGAAGCTGGTCTCTTAGGGCAAGCTCATTACCCGATTAGGTTAGCACGACTGTTTCTGGCCAAGTGACGTCAATATGATCCTATGGTCTACAACCTAGAACTTGGAACGCGAAGAATGGGAGACTCCTTTTAATCGATCTTCCGTGATAGTAACAACGGACAATTCCTCTGTCTAACAAATTGCTTTTCTCCAATCCATTACACTTACAACCTCGATACCCGAGCCAAACCACCACGAGATATCTCCACGAGCCACTTCACTCCGCGCCTGAAATCATCTCCAAATATCATATCCACATCTCACAGAATGTGGAAAACCATCATTTCAGCCGGCCAGCAAGCCACCCGAGTCACTCGGAGCCAGGTCTCAAAAACCACTACCCAATCCCTCGCGACCCCAACAGCAACAAGAACGCCCTTCAGCACAACCCCACTGTCTCAGGTCGAAAAGGGCCAGACCTCGCTCGACCGTGAAACATTGAACCCAGAGCGCTCAGAGACTGCCAAATCTGGTACGGACGCCGAAGTCGCCAAACACCCCTCTGCATTCGACCCATCGAACACAGCCCCGGAGAGCGAGCTCGCAGCAACTGAAGAGGAAAGCAGACAAGATGGCAAGAAGGAGAGTCCTCTGAATATGAGTCCAGCCAATAAGGGTGCCAGCTCTTACAGGCTCCCGGGTGAGGACGGGCCTGATCGGAATCGGGACCGTGAAGCTTCCAGCACTCGTGGGACGCCGAAGAAGGGCCGCAGTATTCATGTAAAGGAGGATGGGACTCATGTTTCGTACCGGGATTGAATGCTTTGTTCATACTGTTGCGGGCGATAAATGGTCATGTTATGCGGGGTCTTCGGCATTTCCAAATACATGTCATATTGAGATTTCGATCATTGCAATCAAGTAATTTGTCCATATCCGCATAACATCATAGAGCCGAAACCATAGGGATTGTAAACGTGTGTATTTACAAACAGATATAGCTCATTCAAACACACATTCAAACACACCGAAATGTTCAGGACGAACTTTCCTTGCCGTATTTGATAATATCACTGCCAAACAAGGTCCAGACCTTCTCACTGCCCTCAGGAACATCACCTTCCAACGCCTTGAGACCAGCATTGACAGCAGCTTTGCCAATAACATCCGCCTCCTGAGCCCATCCATCTTTCAAACCGGAGTGAAGCTTGCCAGCCCAGTTCGCAACGAACCGAATCCCAGCCTCGAGCGGCCGGCTTTCCTCACGAGTACCAGCAATCAGCCCAGGGCGCAGGATGACCATGTGCTCAAAGCCAATCTTCTTAATATCCTCCTCAATTTCGCCCTTCATGCGGGCGTAGCCAAGGTTAGAGTCCTTGTTGGCGCCGGAAGAGGAGATCAGCACGTAGACTTTAGTGCCAGCTTCGTGCGCGGCCTTGGCCAGCTCGACGTTCAGCCCATGCTCGATTTTGTATTGGTTCTCGAACCCGCCTGCGGCTGCTCTTGTGGTTCCGAAGGCAGAAAAGAAGATGCTAGGGGTCGGCGCGAGGGAGGAGAGCTGGCTTGCCCAGGTGGCGGTATCGCTAGAGACGAAGTTGGTGAGTTTGGCTGGGGGCGTGCCGCTAGTAGCTGGCGGGGTGCGGCGGGAGATGGTGTCGACGCGGGTTACATTGGGATTAGAAATAAGGCTGGTGAGAATATGGGAGCCCTATCGGTTATGCGACTTAGTTCAAGTTCTAGCTCAGGTATGTTTGGGAAGTTTGCGGACGAGTAGATTGAGGGGTTTTGCTTGCAGGATGGACACTTACCACCATACCCGTACCGCCAACCAATGCAACATTCACCATGTTTATATATCTGGAGTTGCAATTAGAGTAGATGTCCGTTTTGTTAGCATAAGATATCAAGAGGGGAGTGCAGTGGGAGCTAGGAATCCATCAAGGCGCAGTGCCTTTCGTCATCCCGAGGTAGAGCTAAACTACATTGGGTAAGCGCGACTTGATTTAGCACAACTTGGAATAATGCTTAATAATGTGTGCATAACTACCTAGGTAGTCTACACGAAGAAACATAGCAATTAGTGAGTACAACATACGACATAATCTGTGGCAGACTCAATATTTAAAAGATCTTTTATTGTCATGAGAATGCCATATAGATGAATACTAGCTACGTATGTAGAAATATGTGGGCGGTGGATATACATGGAGACAGCAACAGAAGACAGGCCGGCGCACCCAGCTTAGTTCGCCGGATAATGAAAAGGGTCACATGATATATTCAGTTCTTGCCACGCCCACCACCCGGTATTGGTGGGCGTGGCATGATTATCGCTTCCATTCCGGTGCCCGGCCTGTTGTTGGGCTCTCGCCGGGCTGGTCTAAGGTTTAGAAAGGGAGCTACCTAGGTTAGGTTGTTCACCGTAAATCACGTGATTACAGAGTCACATGACAACAGGTGAGCTGACCTCGGGGGGAGCACAACGCCTACTAAATGATCAGAAAATTATTGTTCAAATTTGAATGCGCGGTAACGCGTTGAATAGATATCAATCAATGATGAGTAAATGGCGAAGTGCACCCGAGTACTTCATCGAGTCATAGTAGGCTCATCGTCTCGAGAAACTTTAGGGCTAAATAAAGGTTTACTGAAAGGATAATCATTACATCCAACTCCTCGACTTGGGTATATACTGTAGAATACCCCTCGTGTCGTAGACAGAGCTCTAATTTTCTTTCAAAATGTTTCTTGACTCCTTGCCCGTCGAAGTAATCTGTCTCATTGCCTCGTGTCTGCCATGGCGCAAAGATATGCTGCCACTCCTACGATGCAATCTTACGCTTCATGATACCGTGATTCATGTCCTGTACAAGCAAGACAAGGATGAACGCAAAAGCACTGGAAATAGTGCATTGCGATGGTTGATAAAAAGAGGATTTGAATCGGGGGTCCAGCGCATGATATCGCGGAACAACCTAGATGTGAACATGCCAATGTGCTCCCAGTACCGCACGCCGGCCAACACACCTTTACTCTATGCCATCAAATCTGGTCATACGAATATTGTGGAGCTCCTTCTGCGCAATGGAGCCCAAGTCAATCTCGACACAGATATGTCCGCGTTGCAATATGCTGCGACTTTAGGAGACTACAACATGACCAGCTTACTCCTCCAGCATGGAGCTCATGTGGACCTTGTGTCATTTGATGGCCGCTGTCCTCTGGGATATGCTCTGGAATATAGCTTTGCATCTCGCAATGAAAACCCTTGGGGCTCGGAGACATGTGATGACCAAAAAAAAGAGGATGAGCTTGTCGATGTGATCTCGTTGCTGCTGGCGCACGGGGCAGATCCACATTTCCAATATGACAATAACTTGTCTAGCTGCCTACACAGGATGACTAGGAGGCCATGGAATTCGATAGAGAAACTGCTCCGTCTGTTTCTCGATTATGGTGCTGACATAAATGCACAAGACTCGCGAGGAGACACCCCCCTTCATGTTTCTTTTAACTGGTACGCATTCGAACAAGATGTGAAAGCCCAAAAAGAATTTGTTGAATTGCTTTTGAGATCTGGTGCTGATATAAACGCACAAAATTCGAATGGAAACACCCCACTTCACAATGCCTTCACCTGTCCCGAACTCCTAGAAAATAAGGAAGTTCGAAAGGACTTTGTGAGATTGCTTTTGAGGCCTGGCGCCAATATTAACCTACCGAATAAGCAAAGAGAGACACCACTAGGTACCACATTTGTGAATCCAGACATCTTTGAACAAGTCTTGAAACCAGGAGCGAGTACTCGCTGCCGTGGTGAAAAGGGAGCCCATGTTATTCACAGGCTTTTGACAATCTGTTTGCAAAAGCAAAATGAAGGCGAAAAGCAACGTGAGATCAATACTGTGTTGATAGAGCTACTCTTGGAGCACGGAGCTTGTGCAGACCAAGTAGTTGATGGAAAGTGTCTACTGGACTTGCCCGCAGCACGGATGTATCCAGTGCTGAGAGATTTGAAAAGAGCGAGAATGGCTGCAAGGAAACCTCCAAGGAATCACGGAGGAAACCTCGGGGGAAATCTTCAAGGAAAGCTTCTAGAAAAGCTTCACCAAAGAAGTCATCTCAGATGGAAAGTAGCGGGTCGACGAGCAAAGCCTAGAAATACATGAAACCGACGAAGCCCACGAGAACACTGTCCCGAAGGAAGAGCCAAAAATATGACTATCAGGAAGCCCACGAAGTTCAGGGGTTCCCCGCGAGCCGCAAACCGAAGTCGAGCCATGTGGTCTTAGCCTCGATGGATTGTGTACAGGGATGAAAGTCCAATTTAGACGACTTCCTTGGAGATACGCTCTTATTTGGGCAGGAGGAAAAGCGTCAATCGCCGGTTGCTATTAGATTACGGTAGAATTGCTCAAAATATCAGAAGACATTCTAGCTTTCAAATGCAAAGGCCATGATGCCGTAACAGTCCGTATGACTATAGTTGATGTTAGATCCATGGGGATATCATACGATGCTTCTTGTTTTCACATACGTCTGCAGGTTAAGACGAGTGCAATCTCGAGTCTGTTTTGGACGTGCTACAAGATGCGGTAGTTCGTGCGACTTTCGGAGGGGTAGAGTGGGAACTAGTGGAGAGACTACATGCCCTAAGAATGCTTAGCCTTCCAAGTCTGGGCGGGATATGCTCAGTTGCAATAAAAGAAACCCTAATAGAAGGTAACATTGCACTGTCTATTGACATAAATGGAAGTTCGAGTATATTAGCCGAAACAGCCGGATAAGTGATACTCCTTGAAGACCAAGGTTTTGTGTACAGGCCAATCAAATTTTGGCGTTCTTGGAGAGCTTCTTCTCTTCGGCCTGATAGAGCTTGACCAATTGGCGCACAGACAGATCGAGCAGCACGTCTTCTGAGCCACCAGGGATACGGGCACCAGGAACATCGCGAAGAATGGCTAGAGACGTGGTTAGCTTGTTTCAAACACATACTGATACTCCTGTGACCATACCTTCGACCAATTCACCCTGACCAGTTTTGGTAAATCCATTGCCTCCAAACAACAACACGGCTGTTTGGGCACACTCGTTCAAAACCATAGCAGACTTTGCTTTAGCCAATGCCGTCAAGCCACCAAGTTGACGATCACCTTCCTCTTTACTGAGGTGAACTAACTGGTACAAGATCTGCTCAACCCACGCCCACATAGATTCAAGTTCAGCGCCTGCCTTGGCTAGACGGTGGCGGACCACGGGTTGGTCCATGAGCGTCTTTCCGAAAGCTTCGCGCTTCAGACAGTACGAGAAAGCGGCAGAAAGGGCCACACGAGCTTGGCGAGTGACCCCCAACGGCAATAACGAGCCGCTCGTGGTTGAAGTTGGTCATGATGATACGCATGCCGTCCCCTTCTTTGCCAATGATGTTCGACACGGGGACCTTGACGTCGTCGAGCTCAATGTATGTGGTCCCGCCTGTGATCTGACCCGAGACTTTAAGTCGGCGCATGGAGACGCCAGGGTGGCCCTTCAAAGGCACAACCAGAACGGAAAGACCTGCGGCTCCTGGTCCACCGGTGCGCACCGCCATGGTAGCATAGTCTGACCAGATACCATTTGTGATCCTGGTTATTGGAGTCAGCTGAGAGATTTATTATTACTGCAGAGTTGCCTCTTACCACTTCTTGGATCCGTTCAGGATGTAGTGTTGACCATCGGCGCTCTTGACAGCAGTTGTGGTGATGTTTGCGACATCACTCCCGGCCTCGGGTTCCGTGATGGCAATACAGCCTCGCTTCTTACCTGTGAGCAGTTCAGGCAAGAACCGCTCTTGCAACTGAGTGCTACCGAATTTGTAGATTGGTGCAATTCCAAAAGCGAAGCCAGCGTTCAGGGAGCCACTGGGGCCACTGAGACCAGAACGGGCCATCTATTTGCAAGTAATCAGTCAATACCTTGCAATTATATATAGTCAGATAATTTTCATGGCATACCTCATCACAGTAAATTCCGGTGTAGATGTAGTCCCAATCCTCGACCTTGACTCCCAGGATATCATTGATTCCCAGGCGCTTCAGCCAATCCACAGGTAAAGGGGCCGGCATGTTGGGCAACAGCATATTATGCTTGCAGAATGTGTGGAAAACATGCTCAGGGACTGTTCCTTCACGCTCCCACTCCAACGCATGCTGAATCAAGTTCTCTGTTGCGAATTTACGGCATGCTTGTTGGAAGCGACGGTGGGCAGGCGTAATGTAGGGAGAAGGGAGGCCACGAATATAAGGTGGCTCTGAGAATGGGATGGGATTTGGTGAATTGTACGCCATGATGAAAGAGTCGACAAACAGATATACTACTCAAAGACGTACTTGGGAATAAGAAATTGACTAAATGGGTGTTTATGTACCAGGATCAATTATCTATGAGGGGATGGAATGGCTTCTCCGCATTCTGGACGACCGAGGCTCGGTGTGGTTTGTGCAGATCCCGTGCACAAGCGCGTGCACAAGCACATCACGTGGTGCCCTCCTCGCTAACATCCACGGGTACCTACCTACATATATACCTAGGTAAATAGACGTACCATATCTCCTCGGGCCTTTTTTTACCTTAGCTGCCTCTTTTAGGAGGATGCTTGTAGTCAGGCTCAGCAAATTTCAGTCCTGGCTCAGACTCAGCGAGCTGCTTAGAGCCTTCATGTGATGAACCAGTTAGGTCCGATGAACGCTTAGTGAGCGCTCACTGATGGTGATTCGATGCTCACTAATCGTTCGCTAAATGCTCAGAGACTGATCAAAAAGGTATATATTAGGCGGTTAGTCTACGCTCAGTCCATACCTTAAGCAGCACTTCGCGGTCTCCATTTGATGGCACACTTTTCAGCATGCTGCTATGTCTGGAGGTACACAGTCTTCTGGTCTCGTTCTCCTCTTAAATTATAATGAAGTAGAACACGATAACGCAAAACAACAAGGCATAGTGTCTATATATCACAAGAGGCCTAGGAGAAAAGACTTCGGCTATATTAAATCATTTCGAGGATGATATGCCAATGAAATTCTTACAATCACTAAAGTGGTCTCCAGCAGACTCTGTGAGTGTTTTAGGTATGCTATATTTGTGGTGTGCTTTGTAAGCGCTGAAAATGCCATCATGCAGCTCAGCCACTTCCAAGGTTCCTACCACGCAACAAGAGTTGATAGCAATGTCATCAAAGACTGGAATATCTACAGCTGCCTGCCTCATGTGTAAGGTGGCATTCAGGCGTTTGGTCTGGCTGACGGAGCTCAGCTGCAGCCCACTCCTCCTTTCTACTTTCGTTCTGTTGAATTCATTGTCTTCAATAGGAAGCTGCGGTATAGTGTATCCTTCCGTCTTATTGAACCCTTGAATAGGCCCTTCTTACTCACCTTGCGCATCGACGCCAAGCCACGCCCCCTCTGGCCAGAAATCTCCCTCTTGTTCTATGAAGGGCCATGGCTAGCATAAATATGTGCTTTAATGTATCTTGGTATAGCACATTCGCTTGGTTTTTCCCTCTATATTTGCCTCTTCTAACCTCTAGGGTGAGTGACAACGGTGTTCCCCGACGGACCGCGTGTGATCAAACTAAGGTAAGGGGAATCGTGTCGAAAATAACCTCACACTTTTGAACACTTTTGCAGCTGCACCTCGGTATGCAATAAAAATAGTAACACGTCTGTAAGTCCTTTACTTTCAACTGCTTCTAGGACGGACTCTGAATGGAGGATGCCTGAACAACTGTCACTGGCTCTGTACGCATTACTACATTAGCGTCAGCCACGTAGTGGCCACTTTCAGCTCATATAGAAAACGCCCAAAATATTGCGGGGTTCTCGGGCGATATAGAAACAAGCGAGCAAGAAGTACAGACATTTAAAGAGTGTGCTTGTCTCTTGGTTTCGAACGGTCAGCAGTCAACACCCAACACGACCTTGATATACCTCCACAGTGAGTCTCGTCTGGAAACTCAGATTGCAACTTGTTGCCTTGGTATCTACCCAGCAGTTCATCGCAGGTAACGGAGAACACCTCCTAAGCGGAACATTATATTTCTGAGCTGATATATTCCATAAAGTCATTCATTTATTCTTTCTATTATAGAAGGGTTTATTTAAACCTTTCTTTATCTTTTTTGTCAAAATTGACCCCTTCCGAAACGCTGAATTACAACTTTCTATATATATCGACAGCACTGTATATAGAATCATGGCCTCTCTTGAAAAAATACAAATTTAAAAGCTTCGGGGATCTGAAAATTACTTAATCTAGTCGATTAGAGTAAAAGTAGTCCTTATAAAAGAAGAGCTTATTGGAACAATTCGTCAAAATCCTACTACTAGTAGTAAAAATAATAGAGCTCTCTCTATTATTCAGCTATTATATAATAACGGTCCACTTCTGTATATAAAAGATATTATAGATATAAAGAAGGCCTAGGAAAAACTATAAGAAATCTATTACCTAAAGGGTTTTACCACTAAGTATTTAACTTTAAAGGAATTCTTTAATATCTAATTATATGATTTTTATACTATAGAAGAATATCTAAACAAAGTTAAAATACTAGTGGATGATCTTACTAGTAAAGAGATTATACTACTAAAATAGGTAGTAATTGTATAGGTTTTAAATAGCCTAAGTAAGGAATATAAATTATTGATTCAATCTATTATTCAATCTCTACGAAGAGATCTAAATCTATACACTTCGGAAACCCTATTTTCTAGCCTTATTAATAAATCTTATAGTATTTAACAAATAAGTAATAATAAGCTTATGATTATATAAAAATCAAAAAACGTATAGAAAAAGAAGCTATTTAATAGTGCTTATTATAAGCACTATAAGGCTATAATATATACCACTACAAAATTGCTAGTTTTTATTTCTAGATAAAGTACTAAAAGGCTTTATATCTCGCCGATAAAATACTATAATTTTAAATTTATTAAAAATGAAGAATTATAAGGTTAAAAAACCTAAATATTAAAAATCATCTATTAAAAGGGATAAAAATATAGAAACTATATTAATATCTATTAGTGATTCTAATTAATAAGAAGAAGTAAAAAATAAAGATATAATTCTTCCTAATTTTTTAATACTCTCTAAAAATAAATTTAATATGGCTGAAGAGGTATGCTTTCTATTAATCAATAATATAAATAATATAACTAATAAATATAAACTAGATCGTTTAAAAAGATATAGAAATAAGGATTTTACTATATTAGAAGCGAAAAAGGACTATACTCTAGGTTTAATATTTAATTTTGTACTTAATACTACTACTATAATTTATATAATTTATAATTTAGACTATTTTTACTAATATAAATATATAGATAAAAAGGTAAAATAGGGAAAAGTAAATACTATATATATTAAAATTATAGAATCTATTTTAGTAAAAACTAATATAGGATATATTTTAAATTTAAAAGAAGTATATTATATTCCTAAATTAGGAATAAACCTATTAAGTATTAAAAAACTAGATAATATAATATCTATTTTTATAAAAGAAAAAGTAATATTATATTAAAGAGATAAATTAATTTTAATAGTATTTAAAAATTAAAATCTCTATATATCTAGAAATATAATACTACAAAATAATATAAAAGAGAGAAATATACTTCTATCTATAAAAATAGAAGAAACCTATATTAAATAATAGTATAAAAGACTAGGCTATATATTATTTAAACTATTATAGACTATATTAAAGAGTTTAAATATAAATATAACTAAAAATAAATATATATAATAAATCAATAAATATAAAGTATATCTTTTATCTAAAGATAATAGATATATAAATAAAGAAAGTAATAATAATATAAAATATAATATTATCGAAAGAATTTATAGCGATATTAGAGGTCTATTAATACTAATATACGATAAAAAGAGATACTATATTATATTTATAGATAAAAAATCTAGATATATATAGGTTTTTCTTTTAAATAATAAAAGCGAAGCTTATAATATATTTATTAAACTAAAAAATTAAATTAAAAATAATAAAAATGGACGTATAAAAGAATTCTTTATAGATAATAGAAAAGAGTATATAAATAAGAAATTTAAAATTATATCTATAAAGTATAGTATAATTTATAAATTAAGCCCTATATATACTAAAGAACCTAATGGTTTAATTGAAAGGATTAATCTAACTCTATTAAATAAAGTTAGATCGATTTTAATTCAATTAGGAGTACCTAATTATTTATAGGGAGAAGCTTTAAAGGCTATAGTATATCTATATAATAGAACCCGTTATAAATCATTAAACTTTAAATCACCCTATAAACTATATAATAATATAAAACTATATATTAAAAATATAAGAATATAGGGATCAATTGCTTACTACTATACTAATAAATATAAAACTAAACTAGAGCCTAGAAAGGATAAAGCTATACTAATAGGCTATACTGATATAAATCACTATAAACTCTAGGATTTAAATAAAAATAAGACTATCTGGTCTAGAGATATATCTATTTGTAAAGGTGAATTTAAAAACCTATATACTATAGATACTAATAATAATAACACTAATAAAAGTAAATTAGATCTATAAAACTATAATAATATAGTAGGAGATCCTATATATAAAATTTAAGTTTAAATCCCTTATAAAGAAAATAACATACTCTATACTATAAAGGACACTGAATTAGAAAATCTAATTTCAAATATAGATAATTTAGATAGCTTTATTTTAATAATAACTTTATTAAATAAACCTAATATATATACTATACTACCAATCGGTATATATATAGATAAAACTAAATACTACTATTTAATAAAAGCTATCTATAGTTTAAAATAAAGTCCTAGATTATAGTATAAATATTTATTAAATATACTATTTAAATTTGGATTTAAAGTATTACCCTACGATAAGAGAATCTATATAAATTCTAAAACTAGATATATTTTAATATATTATATTAATAATATATTAGTAATATATAAAGATATTAACTATATAAGAAATCTAATAATAAAATTAAAGTCTTATATTAAAATTAAAGAAATAGGTTTAATTTCTATATTTCTAGGAAATAATATTAAAATTCAAAATAAATATCTCTATATAAATCAAAATAAATATATAGAGAAACTATTAACAAAGTTTAATATAATTAATAATAAAGATTATAAACCTATTAAACTTCCTAGATAACCTAGTTTAAAACTATATAAAAACTCCGAACTAGCCTCTAAAAACGATATAAATAAATATTAAAAATAAATAGGTTCACTATTATATTTAGTTTTAAAAACTAGACTAGATATAACTTTTACTACTATATATTACTCGCGTTTTATAAGTAATCCTAATAAAGACTATTTTAACGCTCTTAATAAAATATAGAAATATTTACTATATATAAATACTAAGGGTTTATACTATAATTATAATAGTGAAGATCTTATTTTAAAAGGTTATTATAATACGGACTAGGGAAATAATTTAAATAAGAGAAAATTAACCTCTATATATTTATTTAGCCTATCTCTTAATATAGGTATTAATAATCCTATCTTATAGAATTCTTAATTACAAAAAATTGTAGCTATTAGCAGCTATAAAGCTAAATATATAGCTCTAAGAGAAGCTACTAAAGAAGCTATCTATTTAGGAAGTGTATTTAATTATATAAACGATAGTTTAAATCTAAACTATACACCTACCACTCCTAATATACTAGTAGATAGTTTATCTACTAAAAAACTAGCCGAAAATCCTAAATTCTATAAAAGGACTAAATATATAGAAATGGTATTCTATTTCACTAGACAAGCTATTTTAAATAATAAAATCAAATTAATTTATATCCCTACTAAATATCAATTGGCTAACTTCTTAACTAAAAATGTTAATTTACAATTACACGAAAGCTTCGTCAATTTAGCTAGGCTATATAATAGCTAATCTGTATCCTAAGCTTCTTACTATACAGATTAAGGGGGGGCTATCATATTTATTATAAAGGAATTTAATTCAATTACAGGATTTAACAATTTATTATAATGATCTTATTATAATTCTTACATGCTAAAAAGCTAAAATGAATATATGACATTAAAATCCAAAATCCAAAATTAAATTAAGATTTAAATTAGGATTTGAATTAAGATTTGAATTAAGATCTAAATTATCATAATAAGATTTTTAATGTTACATTAACATAAATGCTATAATATGAAAATATGAAATCATAGATCTATATGAAATCATTAAAATTAAAAATCCTGATCTATATGAAATCATTATTTAATTTAAATGTAACTATACATTTAACATAAATACAGGGAAAACCCCCGGCATAAGTTAGTTTTTTAATCCTTCATGGTTTTTTCTATCTGAATACATTGGTTTATACTTCTTCCTATTTTACATCTTTTACTTTATCGTTTTTGTTTTTAACCTTTCCTTTGTATTTTCCCCTACAACCTCTTAGAACAGTATGACGAACGCCGATGTCAACACCAATGCAGCTTGCAGCGGTATTAGTACTACCATCGATCCTGGCACCTGGTACCGGCTCACAAATGCCTATCTCGGTACCTCGATCTCCCTCGATGTGGAAAATGATGGCGTGGGCAACATAGAAGGACTTCTGAAAATGGCACCTTCTGGCAATTACAGTGGCCAATTCTGGCAATTTATTCCGCAGCCATCTTCCGGAACGTACAAGATATGCAGCATGTTTCTTGGGCAAAACAGGGTTCTGGATGTGTACGGTAACGACAAGACCAAGCCGCATTTGGCAACAGAGGGGAATTACTCAGGCCAGCTGTGGACGCTAGAGGGCTGGGGCGACAGCACGTGGAGACTATCGAATGCATATTCTGGTGACCTTCGCCTTGACACATACTCTGATACACACGAACCCTTTATGGGCGATGGAGATCATTCGGGACAGCATTGGACTATTACAGCGATTAGAAAGATCTAATCTGATATGTTACATAGTCATCGCCATGCAGGAGACGGGGTTGGGAGAGAAGTTCAAGATACGATTCCTCGATGGGAGTGTGTCCAGGCCTCGTTGGAGCGCTACTGAATATATTATTTATATTTTGACCACCTGATATGTGCCTTAATCTCTCTGTGAATACGCGCCGACCATTGACTGAAACCTTCTGAAGCACACTCCTCTCCAGGTAACTCGTTCAGCCTCTCTTCGTGATTTATATATTTCTGCTCCCCCGCTACACACGGCTCCCATATCTATGCACTGTGCAGCGAACGGGGCAAATCCCTCGCCCGTGATGAAACTGTGGATTCCCGTTGGTTTATTGTTTTCCAAGACAGAGTTACTCTGGGTAGTATCTCTTTTATCATGCTTGGGTGAGGTGGCAGGTTGTGTCTGACATTAAGAAAGACAGCTCGTCTCGGGGCGGAAGTATCAGGTCTAGGACCCTGTTCGGGACGGTTGGCTTGTCTGCATAAAAGGTGTTCAGCTTGTCTGGTCTTCGGCGTCGCCGTTAATTTTGGGACGACTCAGCTCTGCGGGGGTATGCGCTGGCAGTGCCGAGATTCTGCAGGCGGGTTTGGAAATGATCACTTGCATGTGCCAAGATGTCTGGATAGCCTACGGAACTACCAGGGTTGGATGGGCATTTTACTACGCTCTCCCTTCGTCTGTAAGCCCCGTTGACAGCATCGGTATTTAGTCGGTAGAAAAGGCCAGTGTAAATATCTGGTTTTTCACGAGGCCTCCGTTGACTTGTTAATATTGGAGGGATAGAGGGGGTTCGGGGTTCGTAGATATCGGAAACTAGGTTAATGAAAGTAAGAAAGTATATGAGAAAAGAAAGTCCCGCGGAGAGTAAGCAAGCAAGCAGCAGTGACTAGCGACTAGTCATTAGCTCCTCTCGGGCTGTGACCATTAGGCAGACTAACTAGCAAGGGTCGAACGTAACCATGCCCATGTAGGAACAACAACTGGTGGGAAATTATGCACTACGTATGATGGGCTAGGACTCGCCGTTTAGCACTTTAGATTAAAATAGGCAGTGATTGCCGATGAACCTCTACAACATACAGACTGCGATATGGAAGGCGAGGATCTAATGCTCGCCATCATTAACGCTCAAAAAAGGAATTGGTATAATGGAGATTCAAGTTGCCAATTCATGGTAGAATCTGCCGGAGAAAAGGGCTATTCGCGATTATAGTGGACTATCCAAATAGGGTTCTCTGTTATCACTCCGAATCTGACTCCAATCAATACCTTAACTACCTACGTCCTCTCTATTCTACACTATCCTACGAAAGAGAACGAACAAGATGAGGGAGCTGCCAAGCCAAGATCACAAGTTCGGTACAAATAAAGCGACGCTTTCTCTGAATCCTACAGAAATAATCCCGCTTCTGCTCGGAATCGAGCGTTCCTGGAAGTTCCAGCTTCTTCAACAATACCTGATAATAACAGGAGGTCGACCACAAGGCAGGGCCTGCAAGTAGACATGCACCGTTCTCCCGGCTGAAGTCGTGCGTTCAGTGATAGATCGCGCCTCGTGAGAGAGAATCCCTCCGTTGTAGTACTCAGGATGCAGCTTCACTGCCGTATCATCGTCATGCAGATCCACTTGCGCATCGCACCAGAAGTCGTAATTGTGATAACCCACAATGACACTGAACGTAGTGCCTGATGAGGACTTGATACGAAGCATCCCCGATGTGCCGCTCCCGCCCATCTCGAGCACAAGCTTGTCGCACTTTTCCTCGGTCCAAGTGCCGCCGTTCGCGTAGTACCAGCAGGTCTTCTCAACTACTGTGAGGGCCTCATTGGTCTCATTGACGATCACCACGGGGAGAATATAGGTCATTTTGCTACCAGACGATATGACAGTTAGGTCCGGTCAGAGGACGCAGCGAATAGGTACCTACATTGTGCGGGTTAGAGACCGGGACAATCAGCTCGATGAAATAATGGTGGTGAAAAAGTATAAGAAGAGCAGGAAATAAGTAGCTTTTATAAGGATCAATGGAACGACAAGATATAAATAATTACTGCTTGCTTATTGGAGATTAAGAGTGAGGTAGGAATAAGTTAGTGGGCTGGCTGAACTCCCTCGGCCAGACCGAAAGCACACCTCCTTCTACCAATCTGACCTTGTGCATGAAGAATTTTGGTCATATGAACAAGAATAGAACAACAGAAAACCACTGGCCAATTCCGATATTACTACTAGTAATAATGTCGGCTTGTTATCCCCACTTCGGCTATTTATCCTCTCTTTTTGGCCTCTTGTAATTATCCACCAACATCCTCCCCTAGGAATAGGAAAGGGAAATAAAAGCCATCACTACATTTTTATTATCTGAGCGCAAATCATCTTGGATTTGACAGCACATCAAGCTACTTAAGGGCGCAGAATCTTTTATATCGCTCCTGCAACTCGATTGACAGTTCGCCCGGACGCTCCGGATCGGAACGTTTCCAATACACTCTATTGATTTGCGAACATAATTCAGCTAACTAAAAAAAGATAGCTGAAGCACCCAGGAACCTACTTAACTTGATGTCGGAATTCTCTGGCCGCTGATTACCTCCTATGACCCCGGCAACAGCCGCTCATACAAGGGGCTCTTCAACTGATAATGGGCCACGGAGAGCCAACCAAAGGGATTAGAAAATGCACATGCATTAGATATATCGTATTCCCTAAGAGCTTGGGCTGAAAGTGCGGACCTTAAAGATGGCGCTTGAGGAGACTGAAGAGTCCGGTTCTAGCCTGACCAGAGCAATAGCCGAATCATGACCTTTTACTGATTATACTGTGCTTGGCATAAGTTGGTAGTAACTATGTGATTTCAAACACTTACATGTAGATGTCTGTTGTAGTCTAGACTATGATTTTATGATTCTAGAGATACAAGTGGGGCTATATCTACTCAACTTAGAAGATCAAGTATCCTAAGCCGGTTCTCTAAAGAAGTCGCCTACGAAGCAATACCTAGATAGGCTAATAGGCCACATAACCCTTAGTAGGACAGGCTGCAACAGCTGCCCATATTACTACGTAGTTGTCTTAAGACCCCAATGCACCTTAACATATAGAGAGCCTGACACTTCAGTTATGAACGTCATTAGTAACTACTAACATTACTTAACTACCTAAGTAGGATCCTAACAGTATTCCGCTCCTTATGGCCCATTCCAGTGTAATATGGCAGATGAACTTTCATTCATCACTGAGGACCTTGCCAAAAGACTTGGACGACACGGCGGTTTAGGTGCTAGATACTGGTCCACTGCTAGCACCGGATGATACACCAGTCTCACCATCCTTGTGATGCTCTTCCTTCATGCAAGCGTTTTCCAATATATTGGTCCATTCCCCGCTGGTCCCAGCATGGCTATGTTTCAGGTGTTGCCGGAAGTGGTCGGCGCGGTAGAACTTCTTCGCATTGTTGCACTCGCCGAACTTGTGCACGGTCGTTAAGTGCTCGAACCGGCTATCCCAGTCTACCTGGGGGTAATTTGGGAATTCTTTGCCGCAGTAACCGCACACATCGTGAGAGGCACCGGTGCTAGTTTGGTAAGATGGAGACATGGAAGCGACGAACGCGGTTCGTAAACTGATGAGTGCGGCACACGACCAAGAATACAAGCGTAGATGAAGAGCATTCTTGTGCCGCTTGACCTCCTCCTCGTTCTTAAAACGGCTGTTACAGTACTGGCATGAGAACTGTTTCTCGGTTTCATGCGCGCTAGCTTGGGGATTAGTGGAATGGCTCGCAAAATGAAGCGAGGATAGGAATTACCGCAAGTCATAGGGATTCTCGAACTTTCTGGGTTTCTTAGGGCAGCATTCGCAGATAAACAGTCCGGGGGATTTGGGAACGACAGTCTTTGACTTCCACCACCCGGTCGCTTTTTCAACCGAAGAACGGAGCCTGTGAGACTTGCTGGATTTGTTCTTGGATAGTAAGATCTTTATATGCTTCTTGGTCCCCATATACTTGCTTTTGTCGTGAGCCAGCTGTGATGGCCATGTCCTGTCCTGCTCCTGCTCGGCAGCATATCTAGTGTCTGCTTCCTCGGATTCCAGACCCATACATTGATCGAGTCGATAACCGAATTCCAATACTTGTAGAGTCAACTCGACATAAGACTCCTCGGGTACCTCCTGTGCTACTAGGATCCGAGACATGAGACCGTTGAAAGCCAGCTTCATGTCGTCGTACAGTACCAAGAGGTTCTCGTCGCGTTCACCTGAATCAAAACTCATATCAGTAACGGCGGACCCAGTAGTCACGACTAAAGGCTTATCTAACATGTGTCCACATCCATACTACCACACAACAAAGTGTAACGCTTGTGGATCTTATAGAGCAAGTCTCTAACTCCAGTTTTGTAACACTCCTTAGCGGGCGTTGTTGTCTTGCGAAGAATAAGACGTGGCTTGGGGAAGGCATCTTTCAGATGTCCCTCAATCAAATCATCCATCGCATGGAAGAGAGAGTGGCCTGCTTCTATCGACTCATCCGATACCTGCGACCCGGTCGAGTGCGTCGACTTCTGTGAGGCCCGGGAATTAACCGAGTGTTCTGATCTCGGACTGCGATCGTCCATCCCATAGACAGAGCGACCTGCTTCTATCGACTCATCCGATACATACGACCCGGTCGAGTGCGTCGACTTCTGTGAGACTCGTGAATTAACCGAGTGTTGTGATCTCGGACTGTGATCGTCCATACATCGATATATCTCCTTTGAGGAAACTCCACAAGCCTCGGGTGATGCATCTTCATTCGGGACTTGCGGCTTTGTAGGTGCCACCAGGTCCGGGTCCTGCTTCTCTTTCATACAAGCATTTTCTAGATATTTCATCCACGGGCCATTGCTACCAGAATGGCTGTGTATCAGATGCTGCCGGAAGTTGTCGCCACGGTCGAATATTTCGGTTTCATTGCATTCGCCGCACTTGTGCACGGAGGCCAAATGGTAGACCCGCCGAGATTCTGAGTCCGGCTCGCCGCTGTTGGGAAACGCCTGGCCGCAGTAGCCACAAATGTCGCTGGATTGTCCGACTGGAGACTGAGCCAATGGTGGTGTAGCATGAAATGCCCACTGCCATCCTTGGAGGAAGGCGCATGACCATGAATAGCGTCGGAGATGGAGGGAGCCTTGGTGCTGCTCTGCTTCGCTCATGCTTTTGAAACGAAAGCTGCAGTACTCGCACTTGAACGGCTTGTTCCTCTCGTGAGTACTACGTTTGCAAGTCAGTCGTGGGAGGGGGCTGGGGGTCTTGCAATTGTTGAACGGCAGCAAAGCCTACCGCAAATTGTATACACGGCTGAATCTCCTTGGATTTAGGGGACAACAGGTGCAGATGTACGACCGGTTGGTTTTGTCCGTCATCAATGGGACCGACGACGCTTCTTCTTTGCTGCGCTCCATGAGTTTATTAGAATCGTCAGCCGAATGTCGCGAGTCCTGAGGTAGAGCGGGGCATGAGGCGCAGCCCGACACTACTGCAAGGTGAGAACCATCGCTGGCCCACATCGAGAAAGAAACCTTCAAAGGTATCCGAATACCATGAACTCCATGATCATGGAGGAAGATGACCTCGTCGAGTATATCAACCGCTCGCTGGACGAAGAAGAGGAATTCCACTTCCTGCGCTTTGAATTTCTGCAAAGACTCAATATTGTGAAGCTGCAGCTAGATTTGGTCCGGTTGAAAGGCCGATTTCAGCGCGACAAACGCGCATCGATTCAGGATTTGGAGACCCTCGAGAGTACGCTGCAGAAATATGGTAAGAGGTCGCTCGCTCATGAGTGAATCATAATATGTTGTAGAAAGTGTCTCACAATATCTCAACCCATAGCCACTGCAATTCGGAACTACCAGTTCCTCAAAGGCAAAGCAGCCCTTGACAAGGCCGAGGCACGAAGGCGAAAATTTCTTTTGCAACGCTACTTTCAATCTAGAGTCAACGACCAGTTCCACTCCCACTACTGCTCTTTTCACGACGCAGAGGAAAGAGTTGATCCATTGCGGAGGGCTTTGATGCGGTATATGCCTTCATTTCTTGCATTCTCCGGCGAAGAAAAGATGTCTCGGGCAAGAGAATACAGCGAGGGCAAAGCACCGCGAGAAGTGTCGGTGTTTGTGGATCGATTGACGCGGTTCCTCGTCGCTATGACTGGGGGCATCTTCCTGGTGGTACCCATGATAATAATGACCCTGCACCAGTCAAAGACTAAAAGCCTGATTACGGTTTCGATCTGTATTATCTTGTTTGCACTAATTATGGCTCTTGGAGTGCGTGTGTCGAATGTAGAGACATTGGTGTCTACGGCAACATATGCTGCGGTCTTGATGGTATTCCTTGGGGTGAACAATTGAACCATTATACTGCAGGAAACTATGGAAACTATAAGAAAAGGTGAGCTCCAAGGATTCGCGAAGCCAAGCAGCTTGTTAGGTTTCATCCGGGCGTTCTGGATGCGCTATATCAATTACAATATCACCCGCCACACCTCCAGGGCTGTGGACTGGAATTACCTATGCGGACTTGCTATCTAATCAAGCAAATCTCTATGTCGTACAATGCGCCAGCAATCGTTTGTAGTGTAAAGTCGATTTTGCTGATAAATCTTGACAAGCTCCGTTCCTTTCCCCTATTGAGTTCAATTGTAAATGAGATATCTGCCGGGGCAGCCAAGGCCGGTAATTAAAGAAGGCGGAGAGTCCACATTCTGATAATGAAATCTCTCCTAGTTAACTACTTAGGTATGTCAAGACTCCTATGAAGGTCAGCAAAATGAACGGGAGGTCACGGGTTCAGGCACGGCTGAGTAATGCTCCGAAAGCGGCGGCGGGTCCACGGGTCTCCGCCACTTTTTACCGCCTTGAAAAATCTTATCGCCCGATAACAAGCACGCAATTGGCACTAACCGCTTTAGGCAAGTGACCTGGGGTTTTCTCTATAAGCTATGGGGAGGGGAGATTCCCTTTCTCCCCACCTTCTTCTTTGTTTTTATCTTTAACAGACATCGGTCTTATATCCGGTGTCAAGAAGAAGTCATGGGTTCATCAGTTCCAGCTCTGTCGGCCTTGAATGGCCCGACATATATTACTGCCCAGACCCTCATCCAGCAAGTTGCATACTTGCTGAGCGATAAGATCTTCTCCTACTCGCCGGAGACTTTCGACCTTGATGCTGCTCTCAAGGAATGGACTTCGAAGGGTGAGACTAATGCCAATGGCGAGTCTCCCTCTGTCAAGGCTCTGGAAACCCGCCAGGGTGCCGGAAACATGGCCCTTGGCTACCTCTTCTCTCAGGACTTTGATCTGAAGAAGCGCCACATCCCCCAGGGCATTGTTGCTTCTTCGGCAACCCTCCCTTATATGCGCGCCGCATTGGAGCAACTCTCTCTGCTCTACTCCGTCGCTAGCCCAGTTGCTGCACATGTCGCCGCCGTAGACTACGCCGGTGAGGATGGCCTAGTCTCCGACTATGCCTCCGCCCTCTCTCTGGCCGAGGACCTCGGTCTGGGTCTGGTATCCAGCGGTTCTGCCCACGAGTCCCAGCACATGGCTCTCTTCACGACGTTGCTTTCCTCGGTCCTCCCCTCCATCCACATCTATGACGGCGTTCGTGTTGGCCGTGATACCACCCGCGTCATTGATATCCTCGACAAGGATGGACTGACTCGCACCTACGAGACCGTCCGCAAGACTCTCGATGAGACCCGCAACCGTCATCTCGACGCTCAAGGCAAGGTTCTGGATCTCCTGAAGACCCTAAACGGGGAACTCGGAACCGACTACAGTGCTTTCGAGTACCACGGTCACTCTGAGCCCACCTCTGTGCTGATCGCCTTCGGCACTGTCGAGGCTACTCTGACTGCCCAAATCGCACGCTCTCTCGCAAAGGATGGTGTTCGTGTCGGCGTTGTGAATGTCCGGGTCTACCGCCCCTTCATCGAGGAGGAGTTCCTGCGCGTTCTTCCTCAGTCCACCAAGACCGTCGCAGTTCTTGGACAGGTTGCCTCTGAACAGGCTGTTCAGGAAGAGGGCGTACACTCTGCTCTCTATGAGGATGTGCTTGCTTCTTTGACTTTCGCCACCGGCCGTGAACACAACCCTGCTTGTGTTGAAATCAAATACCCCCGCTCCCAGCGTTGGGATCTCATCTCCGCCGCCGCTGCATTCCAGCGCGTGTACGACCAGCCTATTCTTACCGTCAACGGCGAAACCAACGCCTCGCTGCAGTTGCTGGACCCTGCCTCTGTGCAGGAATACACTTTCTGGGATGTTGACTCCTCGGTTACCCAGGCAGCCGCTGAGACTCTCAGCCAGGCTCTTGGCGCCGACTCCGCCAGCAACGTGACCCTCAGCAAGACTCACGACAACCTCGTCCAGGGTGGTACCATCCGTGTTGACATCCGCAAGAGTGCTAAGATTGTTGACGCACCTTATGCGGTAACTGGTGCCGACGTATCTTACATTGGCAACATCTCCCTGCTCAACGATGTTGATGTTCTGGCCTCAGTCAAGGACAACGCCAAGGTTATTGTCAACGCTCCGGGCATCAAGGATGAGGATTTGGAGAAGAAGCTTCCCGCTACCTTCAAGCAGGCTGTCGCCCAGCGTAGCATATCCGTCTTCGTCGTCGACTCGTCTGCTGTCGAGGACTCGTTGCTGGACGCTCTTGTCCTGCAGGCTTCGTTCGTTCGCGTCGCTCTGCCTGCTCAGGAGGCTCTGGCAACCAAGAAGCTGTCCTCGGTCACCGGCAATGCTGAGGCTCTCGGCAATGTCACCAAGGATCTCGAGAAGCTGCTCCGCCAAATCGAGGTTCCCGAGTCCTGGAAGGAGCCCGAGGGCGTCAGCGAGGCCGTTCAACTCCCCAAGGACATCATCGCCAACAGCTTTGTTTCGTTCGACAAGAACGAGTCCGAGCCCCCCACTCTTCTCAAGGACTGGGAGACTGCCGCTCGTGGCCTCGCGTTCAAGGAGGCTTACGGCACCAGGGCTGCCCTTCGCCCTGACCTTGCTCACAAGACTTTCACTGTCCATGTCAAGGAGAACCGACGTCTCACCCCTACCACCTATGATCGCAACATCTTCCACATCGAGTTCGACCTCGGTGAGACTGGTCTGAAGTACGACATTGGCGAAGCCCTCGGTATCCACGCCGAGAACGACCCTGAGGACGTTAAGAACTTTATCGCGTTCTACGGCTTGGACCCCGACGCGATTGTCGAGGTTCCCAGCCGCGAGGACCCTGCCGTTTTGGAGAACCGCACTGTTTACCAGGCTCTGGTCCAGAACGTCGACATCTTTGGTCGTCCACCCAAGCGCTTCTACGAGGCCCTGGCCGAATTCGCCTCCGATGAGAAGGAAAAGACCAACCTGCTCACCTTGGGTGGTCCCGACGGTGCCACGGAGTTCAAGCGCCGCGCCGAGGTTGACACTGTCACCTTCGCCGATATCTTGCTCGAGTACCCCTCCGCTCACCCTGAATTCCACGATATCGTCCGCATCATCGGTCCCTTGAAGCGACGTGAGTACTCGATCGCCTCGTGCCAGAAGGTGACCCCCACCACGGTCGCCCTGATGATTGTCGCCGTCAACTGGGTCGACCCCAACGGCCGCGACCGCTTCGGTCTGGCCACCCGCTACCTCAGCAGCCTGCAACCCGGCTCCCCGATCACCGTCAGCGTCAAGTCCAGTGTCATGAAGCTTCCTCCCAAGTCCACCCAGCCCCTCATCATGGCCGGTCTTGGTACTGGTCTCGCACCGTTCCGTGCCTTCGTCCAGCACCGTGCCCTTGAGAAGGCTCAGGGCAAAGAGATCGGCGCTGTTTTGCTGTACATGGGCTCCCGTCACCAGCGCGAGGAGTACTGCTACGGCGAGGAATGGGAGGCTTACCAGGAGGCTGGTGTTATCACTCTCCTCGGTGCTGCTTTCTCTCGTGACCAGCCCGAGAAGATCTATATCCAGGACCGCATGCGCCAGACCCTGCCCGAGATCATCCAGGCCTACATTCGTGAGGAGGGTGCTTTCTACCTGTGCGGTCCCACTTGGCCCGTGCCCGATGTCACCGCTGTTCTGGAGGAGGCCATTGCCACCGAAGCCAAGAACAACGGCAAGAAGGTTGAGACTCGCAAGGAGATTGAGAAGCTGAAGGACGAGGAGCGCTATGTTTTGGAGGTTTACTAGACTCTGTTTCGTTTTCGCATGGCATGATTGTACGATTGGCATGTTTTTGCTTTTTATTCCCCCTCGTATTTAGATCCTGACTCGGCTAGCGCATTGGCCTTGAGACACTTCAAGAATACATTTAGAATTTCACGATCTTCAATAAAATGTCCTGAATTTCGATCCCTTTGTGAAAATTAGAATCTATATGATTTATACGTATTTGGGTATCCGCTTCGAAGACAATGCCTTCCTAGCATGACCCTCGAAAATGCTATGTCGTGTCTATGTCGTCTATACATACAAATTTTTCTTAAACTCATGCAACGTAATGATCAAACTTGACCAGGGGATCCATATTTGGTCTTGCCAAATGCACCACCCTTTTCTTTCCTCAACTGCAATGCCCGACGATACGGTGGTGCAGTAGGTGGCTGGATAGGATCCAGATTAACATAATCCGGAGGTAAGGTGTATGATGCATCAGAATCCCATGCGGAAAGATCACCACAGGCAATGAACGATGGGATCCACCGGTTCTCAACCGCAAACTTATTGGACAGCTTTTGGGGTTGGGGCTGGTCTCGTGAGGTTGAGGTTTGAAGATGGCGGACTTCGGTAGAATGATTGGGCGCAGGACTGGTAATTGCCGCGGGTTGAGACACGGTATTTCGGGCTTGTGTGTCCTGGTCGATTTCCTCGCGGACCTCCACGCCCACATTGCCATCCTCTGACACGGCTACTGGAGCTGCAGCACCGCCGAAGAGTGGATTTTTCAATGCGGCCATGCCAACCACTCCGCTGTCGCTAACCGGAGGAATGAAGCCTTCGCAGACCACGAAGGCCTCCAAGCTACTAGCGCGACTACTGCGCGGCTTCGCGACGCTGACACGCTCGAAGACGGTACGCAGCTGCGCGTAGAGAAGGTCGACATCGCGGCCGCGGAAGATCTTGGCGACAAACTTGCCGCCAGGGCGGAGAACACCCATAGCAAGGTTTAGCGCTGCGTAGAGGAGTTGTGATTGAATATAAATGTCTAGATCGTGCAGACCTGTTACATCCGGTGCACCGTCGGAGATAACCAGGTCGACGGGGTGAGGTTGCCTGATGGCCTCTGTGGCAGGCGATGGAGATTCAGAGTGGGTGGATGGTTGTTCGTACGCTTCTGGGTCCAGAGCGCGCAAGAGCAAAGGAATCGTAGAGGGGTGTGTGATATCGGCTTTTAGGGTTGTGATACCTTCGAGCGGTGCCATAGGTTGTAGATCAATGGAGACGATCTTGACATTCTTCCTGGGCTTTAATTCAGAGCTTGAAGAGAGCTCATCGCAGTCCATTTTATCGCCATCGGCCGTCGTTGTCTCTGCGGCCTCCAATCCCTTTTGTTCCTTCCGCTTTTTCTCGAGCCACGCCCGCCGCCCGAAGCTTTCCCCTTTGATCAAGACACGGCTGAGTACTTGACTCCAGCTTCCAGGTGCAGCGCACAAATCCACAACTCTCGTCACGTTGTCCGGGTTCTCGTGCTCGAATAGGTCGAATCGCTCGTCGATCTGGATAAGCTTGAAGGCGGAACGGGCGCGCCAATTTTGCTCCTTGGCGAGACGATAATAGGCATCGCGCTTGTCCTTGGATGATTTGCCCATCTTGAAAACAGACTGGTCAGGCGCAATTGGCAGTCCTAGTCTGTCAAAGTGGGTTAATTTTGCGGCGAACGTGGGGAACGAAAAGATAAGATTCCAAGGCGGACTAAATTTTCTGCCGCTTTTTTTCTTTGCGAATCTTCCCCGACGGTGTACTTGGATCACTTGTCCACCGGAACACACTGTAATACTCAAGTATTACTTAGTTCATAATGGGTCAAAAGCGAGCACGCGACCCCAAAGCCCAGGTGGCTGAGGCAAACAAGCGCAAGAAGGCAGTCAAGTCTGACGCAGCTTCCGACGACTATGGCTCTCTTGGAGTTGACGACCTCAACTGGAAGGAAGTTGCTATGCCAGATCGAATGGACGATGCAGAAGGCTTCTTCGGACTGGAAGAGATTGAGGGTGTGGACATTATAAAACAGAGCGACGGAGGGGTTCAGTTCAAGGTACGAAGGCTGCATGCTTTAATCAATCCTGTTGACTAACGCTAATATATATGGTTGGGTGGATAGGCCAAAGCTGGCAAGCCAACAAAATCGATTATCAAACCCCCGTCTGAAGATGATGGAGACGAATGGGCTGGTTTTAGCGACGAAGACTCGGCCAAGAAGTCTCCTGCCACCGAGAAGACTCCCGCTGCAACCGAAGTGAAGGAAGATAAGAAGTCGAAGAAGGACAAGAAGAAGGAGCAAAACAAAGCCAAGAAAGAAGAGCAAAAACCTAAGGAGCCCAAAGCTGCCCAGAGCCAGAGCATCAAGGCCGGGCTTTCATTCGCGGCTCTCGATGATGTCGAAGAGGATGACGGCGTGGATGTGTCGGCTTGGGATGGTCTTAATCTTTCGCCCGAGACCTTTACGGCTCTTTCCAAAATGAAGTTCAGCTCCCCGTCGGCTATTCAAAAAGCCAGTATCCCTGCCATTCTCGATGGTCACGATGTTGTTGGAAAGGCCTCAACAGGTTCCGGTAAAACATTGGCATTCGGTATTCCGATTATCGAGCATTACTTGGACCAGAGAGGGAAACAAGATGAACAGTCTGACAAGTCTGAAAAGAACAAATCTCCGATTGCATTGATTCTATCTCCCACTCGAGAGCTAGCGCATCAGCTTGGAAAGCATATCGGAGAACTCATTGCCAATTCTCCGGATACCAACGCACGAGTCGCTCTTATTACCGGTGGTATGTCTATCCAGAAGCAGCAAAGACAACTCGCCACGGCGGATATCGTCATTGGAACTCCCGGCCGAGTGTGGGAGATCCTGAGCACAGGAACGGGGTTGATTCGCAAAATGCAGAAAATCCAATTTCTGGTCGTCGACGAGGCGGACAGACTGCTGAGTGAAGGTCATTTCAAGGAAATGGAACATATCCTTAATGCCCTAGACAAACATCAAGCCGGAGACATCGCGGACATGGATCAGGAAGAAGAGGAAGAGGAGCCATCCAATAGGCAGACTCTTGTCTTCTCGGCCACATTCCACAAGGATCTCCAACAAAAGTTAGCAGGCAAGAGCCGCTGGACAAGTGGTGACATGTTGGACAACAAAGAGTCTATGGAGTACCTTCTCAAGAAGCTGAATTTCCGCGAAGAGAAGCCCAAGTTCATCGATGTGAACCCGGAGTCACAGATGGCCGTCGGCCTCAAGGAAGGAATTGTCGAATGCCCTGCCATGGAAAAGGTAAGCCACTTCATTTTCGAACCGCTCGAATACCGATGCTAATTTAAATTTATCAGGACCTATACCTCTACTCAGTTCTGCTCTACTATCCCAAGCATCGCACTCTTATATTCACAAACTCCATCTCTGCTGTCCGCCGCATCACTCAGCTTTTGCAAGCTCTTCAACTTCCTGTGTTCGCACTCCACTCAAACATGGCCCAGAAAGCCCGACTTCGTTCCATCGAACGTTTCTCATCTCCTACTGCCAACCCAAGCTCCATTCTTGTCGCCACCGACGTCGCCGCTCGTGGTTTGGATATCAAGGGCGTTAATTGCGTCATCCACTACCACGTTCCCCGCACAGCAGACGCCTACGTTCACCGATCCGGTCGTACTGCTCGTGCCGGTGAGTCCGGAAAGAGTATTCTCATCTGTGCTCCTGACGAGGTCGTCGGTGTTGCTCGTCTCGCTGGCAAGATCCATTCCAAGAAGGCGAAGAAGGCCGACGACTCCAGCGGACCTAGCAAAAAAATTCCTCTCGAGTCTCTCGACATTGATCGCCGAGTAGTTGCTCGCCTCCGCCCCCGCATGTCTCTCGCCAAGCGAATTACCGACTCCACTATCGCCAAGGAGAAGGTCAACACTGAGGACAACTGGCTCCGTGCTGCGGCCGATGATCTCGGTGTTGAGTATGATAGTGACGAATTTGATCAGTCTAAGGGTCGAGGCCGTGGTCGTGGTGGTGGCCGCGAAAGACGTGAGAAGGAGGCTAGCGAATTGAGCAAGAGCGAAATGGCCGGGCTTCGTGCCGAGCTCAAGCAACTCCTTTCCCAGCGAGTGAACATCGGTGTTAGCGAGAAGTACCTTACGGCCGGTCGCATTGACATCGATGCTCTTCTTCGTGGTGAGGGCAACGACGCGTTCCTGGGCCACCTTGACCCTCTGACATTCTAATTCTGGGGAAGCATTGGGTTTGTAAAAATCATAGTTCTTTGATATTAGTCTATACCAAAACTACTCCGGATATGTACTCCGTACTTGATTCCTACATCCTTCGAAAGTGTTCCAACGTTATCGGGCTACTCCGACATCTGTTAGATAACATATCAGTGACAAAGAATACCCCAACACCTGAGCAGGTTAATCTATGGCATCCAAGACACTTTTCCTAAAGGTAACTAGTTCATTCGGCGTATATGCAGCTATTTACATAAGTGCATATGTTCCCCCGCTCCCTAGCACTGAGTAATACAAAGCGGTTCCTTGACCTCCACCAGACTCACCTCTCCCATACTCTCAACCAACATGGATCCCCAAATTCAAGAACTATTAGGCTTAGAAGCCGTCCGTACCAGAGCCCATATCGTGCTCAAACTAGCCGAAGAGGGTCGTTTGAATCATTTCAACTACCACCCTGAACGGATGGAAGATGCCACCGACTACGTACTTAAACTGATTCAGGTAGAGCGAACCCATACCCAGAGCGAACACTTACCCTCCCACGCACAAAAACGCTCACTCTCTCTCATAGCGCGACTTCGGCCCTGACAAGTATCACTTAATTCCGCCCCATGGACGCTGGCAGCATTTCGAAGTCGGCGGGGTTCCCCGCATAGCCAGCCTTCTAGCTGAATGGGACGAGGAGAAATGTGACGCCACCGAAAAGACACGCAGGCTGATCGATCTTTTCTTCGTCTCCGTCCTATTGGATGCCGGTGCTGGGGACTTTTGGAAATACAATGAGTCACAAAGCAGCCTGACGCTTAATCGAAGCGAAGGTATTGCAGTTGCAGCCCTCCACATGTTCCTAAATGGCGACTTTGCTGGGCAGGACTCGTCGGTTAAACATACCGCCAATGGTAAGCTATTGCTCTTACATTAATGCGATATCGGCTAACTCGTGCTAGGCGATGCATTGCGCAATATCAATGTAGATATCTTATCCCGTGGACTCCAGGTCGACGATGCCAATCCCATGGTAGGAGTACCTGCGCGTGCGGATATCCTCCGTAAGCTCGGCGAGTCCTTGGTGAATCTGAAAGATATCTTTGGTCCCTCTGGTCGTCCTGGTAATCTTGTTGGTAAGTGCATACCGGCCATGAAGTCTAGTTAGTCCTGGACCCTTTTATCAAATGGCTAAACAGTTCCCAAAATATCCAGACTACCTCATTGCCAAGTCAGATGGTAGTGGGAAGCTCGACTACCGAGATCTTTGGAACGTGCTACAGCACCTTCTGCTTCCCATCTGGCCGTCCGATCGTACTCACATTAACGGGCAGCCCATCGGCGATGCTTGGCCCCTGCGAGCACTTTCGCAGCAGGCTGGATCGGAGTCGAAACCCTACTCCAACATCCAGCCGTTCCATAAACTGACCCAATGGCTAGCGTACTCATTGATGGTGCCGTTCTCTCGTCTCCTCTCGGTATCATGGTCCGATACCGAGCTGGGGACTGGTCTGCCCGAGTACCGCAACGGAGGAATGTTTGTCGACATGGGAGTTCTAGAATTGAAGCCCGAGTCACTGCAGAAGGGATTGAGCCTTTCGGGTGGTAGCTTGCCTTCGTTTGGTGCGGGTGATGATGAGATTGTGGAATGGCGAGCGATGACCGTTGCCCTCCTCGATGTGTTGCATACGAAGATCCTTGCTCGCATGGACGGTGTCCAGTTGTCTCTACCTCAGGTGTTGGAGGCGGGCTCTTGGAAGGCGGGTCGTGAGCTTGCGGCGGCTAAACGTCCGGAGACGAAGTGTAGTCCTATCTTGAACTTTGGTGATGGTACCTTGTTCTAGGAGGCATGCTGTCAGTATCAAATGCATGAATAGTCTTTTATAATAGGTCCGCTTAATGTATTTAGGGCTTTCACAACCCGCAATACTTAGATTGTACGTCCGATACAATATGGTCCGAACTTCTTCTGTTTATACTGTAGGCCGGTATCGAAGTCCGCTTTATAAAGGATCTTGTATAAGGCTCTTGGATATGCGAGACGCAGGTCATTCGCTTCCAGTAGAATAGAAGTATCTCGGTGCAACTTTTCTGTCCTGATCTGCTTGCAGTGAGTTTACGAAAGCCGTAGCTGCTGAGACCGGGCTATATATGCGTATATCAGCCGGTCTTGGGTTGCTTCCGGCCGGTTCATAGAAGGTGAGGTCGTTTAGGGTAACCGGAGCAAGTTCCAAAATGTCGACTTTCAGTCAACGCGGTCCCGTTTCGCATCGCAATGTATCATCGTATCATCGTATCGTATTGTCGTATTGCGGGTCTTGCATTTATGCTCTGCTTCCAAGGTTGGATCATCGCTCCTGTCAGCCACTTCCAGTCTTGATGTGCCTCTTTTGTAATAAAATGGTCAAGACGCGGAGTTGAAATGAAAATGATATTCATCAGTGATCACCCCAACTCAAGACAAACACGCTCAAAACAGAAAGGATACTCAACACAACAGGACAGCTCCAATGAGCATGCCCCTGGCCTGGGTGACAACCACACTGGGCGAACCCAGTGTAGCGTCAGACCCCAGGCCGGAATCAAACAGCAAACGGCCCATGTCGCCAGGCCAAATCGTACATCGCCCTCCTCCCCCGGGACTCAAACAAGAAGTATTTCCTCCCCCCCCCCCTCCCCCCTCCTCTCCCCACCGTCATTGTATTCGTGCCCCACCACGCTTGAGGTCAGCGTGGCGGGAGCACCGCAAGGCGGAGGAACCCAGTGAGGAAGCCGCCGCCGCTCCCCTCACTGGCACCTAGATGACAAGAAAATGAGTTAGCAATGAAGCCGATGTGAGTGCAAAGCGATAATAGAATGAAGTGAAGCTGACTGGGGAAAAGGAAATGTAAGACATACCTTGCATTCAAGTAAGCATTTACTTGCCTATGCCTCGTCCAGGTAGGCGTCCTCGTCGCCGTCCCTGGAGTCGTCAGCGTCCTCGTTGCCCTCCGCCAAGATGGCGTCGAGGCTGGCCTCGAGGGCCGCGGTGTTGACATGCGGGGCAGCGCCCCGTTCCTCACCCTCATCATCGCCCTCGTCATCGGGTGCGCGGTAGAGAGGGTTGAAGTCCCTGGGGTGGGGAGCTCGCCACTCGTTCTCGTGGGAGTGACCGTTGGTCAGTCCCCCATTGGGAGTCAAGGGGCCGTTCTCGATGTCCCCGCGACGGAAAGGGTTGTTGATGGTCTGGGGGACGCTGCCCACTCCAGAAGAAAAAGGATTGTTGGTCTGGGAGGGAATCCCCCAGCCAGAGCGGAAAGGGTTGTTGGTGGTCTGGGAGCCATTGCTCAAACCAGAGCGGAACGGGTTGTTGCTTGTCTGGAAGACCATACCCACACCAGAGCCGAAAGGGTTGTTGGTCTGGGAGGGATTGCCCCAACCAGAGCGGAACGGGTTGGTGATGGTCTGGGTGCCACTGGTCACACCAGAGCGGAAAGGGTTGGTAGTCTGGGGGGGCGTGGCCCACGCCAGAACGAAACGGGTTGTTGGCAGTCGCAGGGCCATTGCTCATACTAGAGCCGAAAGGGTTGTTGATGGCAGGCGAGCCACTGACCATGCCAGATCCGAATGGGTTGTTGACCCGGGGGCCATTGCCCAGGCCAGAGCTCAACGGGTTACTGACGGCCTGGCTAGCGTTGCTCACACCAGGTCCGACATGGTTGGCGACAGTCTCTGGGAGACAGTCCTCGCCGGAAGAAGAAAGGTTGGTTTCATCCTCCATGTTGAAGAGATATGATGAGACGTGATGACGATGAAAATTGATGAATAGAAGCTAATACAAGAGAACAGATGATACGCAAGATGAATTGCAATGATGGTCTGATTGAAAGCGTGAAGAGGAGACGAGAAGAGAGTCCTGTTCCATGAGAACGCAGTTTGTTGCGTGTGACCCTCCAACGAGGAAGGACCCCCGTTCAAGACCACCATACTATACTAATCTGATATACTATGAACTTTGAACTTCAGCCCTCCGTCGAAGTATGCTGAAATACGGTGCTATATTGATATAGATCTACGGCATCTTATAGTTCTCGGCATGCCGAACTATATGTCTTGGCATCCCGGTCCGATCATCGGCTGTTCCAAGGCTTTGAGCCCCACTGATGGGTCCAGCAGGAGAAAAATCGGCTTTAAAAAGAAAAAGAAAAAGCAGGAATAGGTCCAATTCAGATGTGGCGGGTCTGGGATTTAAATTGCAGAACAATCCTCTTTTCATCGTCATTGCAAAAGTCCAAGTGTGGTATACTCCATATATCACCTAGCCCTACATCCAAGCTATCAACAGCACTAGTGAGATCTACAAGCTCAAGAAAACCGAGTACTACATAATCTGAGCCTGTTCTGCAGTATGTGCCCCGATCGGCAGTTAAAAAAAGAGCCCCTCTAACATGCATGAACTAGACTCAATACCGGCTTCATATACTTCCCAAAATGTCAAACATTTCACAAACAGCGCGTCGGCTTTTCCGATCGCAAACCCTTTCAGCATTCAGAATATACTCGCCCGCAGCGCCTATTGCGCGTCTTCACCAACAAGGCCCAACACGGTCAGCAGTGGTTCACGACCAGGCACTACCAAGCCAAACAGAATCACCTTCATTCCTTTCCCATACCAAGTCACAATCAACTCCACAATCACCACGCCATGAATCTACAAACCTCGACACCCTCATTTCCCAAATCCCTCTCGTCCAGAAACTCCGTGAACCCCAAAGCACCTACAGGGAAACACGTCCCCATCTCGCAATCCCACCACCCATCAGACAACATCACTTCGTGGGTGGAAGCTTAGCTGGTTCAGGCAAGCTTGCATTCGCACCATACATGTGGCTATCGATTGGCAAGTCCGAAGCACAGGCCGAGAATGCCGACCGGGCCAGCAGCGTTGTATCGGTCTTCCACATCGGTCAGGATCTCTGTGGTCACCCTGGCTTTGTCCATGGTGGTCTGCTCAGTGTTCTCTTTGATGAGGTGTTTGCTCGCTGTGTTTCTGCGGCTTTCCCCAGCGGGCTGGGTATGACGGCTAATCTCAATGTGGATTTCCGAAAGCCGGCCCTTCCTGACCGGATGTATGTGCTGCGCACGAAGACGGTTAAGGTCGAGGGTAGGAAGGCTTGGGTTGAGGGTCGGATGACTTATCTTCCTTTGGCTTTGCCGTCTGCGGACTCGCATAGCATTGTTGCTGATTCTGGTCTGCTGCGGGAGGATAGTGAAGATGCGGTAATGGTTGCTGAGGCTAAGGCTTTGTTTATTGAGCCTAAATTTGCGGACGTGAGTTATTCCTTTCTTCTATATATATGAAGCGTGTTTGGCTAACAGTTTTCACAGTCTATGGTGAAGATTTATTCGAGCTAGAGTGTCTTTGCAAAGTGGATATCCCTTTGCGTATAGATTAAAGAGTTAAAGAGTTAGAGTTATAGATTCATAGATCATAGACTATCAAAATCATAGATATACTAATTTCCAATGATTCTCGGAATCCATTAAGCACTAACAAAGTCAAAGACAATCCTCCCACATAGATATTGTCCCTTCGTTGTCATGACCACCCCTCGACGAGAGAAGTATCTCAAGTCTCCAAGCATCTCAAACCCCCAAATCTGCAATCCATGTAGTCAGTTTCTGATTTGAGTAGACCAACCAAACGATTCCAATAAATTGCAATAATCACCTGCTCAGCCGTCCATCCAGACTTATCATTCCGCTCAAAAGTATGCACCCAAAGCCCAGGACCTTCTTCCACTATCCCACTCCAATCCTTAACTATAAAACCGGCGGATTTACTCCCATCCACCTCGGTCTCACCTCGCATGAATTTCTTAATATGCTCATTGGCATTGGCCGTCTGAAACTCAAACTCAGGTCTCACGATTCCATTTGCATCAACAGCGCCGTGAACGAATTCAGACCGTGCTTTGACCTCGCCGAAGAAGTAGTCCTGGTGGTCTCTTATCTCCCAATCCAAGATGCGCTTCTCTTCAGTCGGGGCCAGACCTGCACTGCCTGTTTGGTTGAAGTCGATGTGTGTCGATGGTTCGGTTGTTTCGGAGGCTGGTGTTTGGTACTGGGAGATGTGGAGGTATATTGTTGCCAATCCGAATGCTTTGCGGAGTAACCAAGATACCTTTTGCTGTAGACAGTATGGGATGGTTAGCTTAGGATTTGTAGTAGAAATGGCCGAGATGGTCCGAACCAGTTTTAGAATTGGGTCTGGCTCGCTGGTTAGGTCCTTATTCTGTACATATAGACAGTAATACGATTAGAAGCTAGTATGCTCGAACAGGCATAGTATAATTACCAGGACCCAGTGGCCGTTGAGGCATTCAATGGTAATCTCGCGAGGAGCAGCCATGGCATAGGGAGAGTTTTATCCCGTTCAAGAGGCAATCCGATGAATATATGTTTCATCCCGAGGTCTTGTCCAGGGGTGATTCATCGGAGAGCTCGGAGGAATATGAAAGCTACACTATTTAATGGGGCAATTGATTCCTACATGTTAACGTATGTTTCATTTGAGACAGACTTTGTGCTACAGTACGTTGGTACGAAATGATACTTCAGTATGGAAGAACCTACACCGAGTTTCAGTAGAAAGTGAGCATTGCTATCTAATACCACTATCGTAAGGAACCCCCGCCATGACGCCTTTCGACCCAGATGGCATATGAAGGAAAAGACAACAGAGAAACAGCCCGTCCGGAAACTGGGAATTGGGGAGGAACAAAGCAGAAACAAGTCGCACGTCGTCGCATCGTGAATGGTGTCTCGTCCTAGTCGAGAAATATGAAAGCTAGCAAAAGAGAGAGGGCAGAGGAGATAGTGGAGGTTTTGGGTCTAGGAAAGATGGAAAGCTCCTTGGCCTTCTTTGATGGCGACTGAGAGGCGCTTTTTGAGAACGTCCAGATCGCTATAGTCTGGCAACTTCAGGTAGTTGACGCAGGTCATCACACTGGGGAGATAGTCGTCTGGTGTATAGGGATGCTCGCTTGGGCGGCACACGACAGTGAAGATCGGCGTGAGACTCTTGAAGCCTATATTGATTGTGTTAGTGGGATTTCACGCGGTGGAAAATGGGATTAACATACCTCCAATGGGCAGCTTGGGGCTACCAGTGACAAACTGAAGGAAATCGCGGCGCTGCTGGTGGTCCAGCTCGCTCATGGTCTGCAGGAGGTTGCGCACACTCCGGCTGTCCATGTTGAACCCGTGATCGGCCTTGATAGAGTCCATCAAGGTCTCGATTGACCAATCCTCCTCCGCTTGTCCGAAAAGCATGACAAGCTCACTTGGAGTGAAAGCACGAAGGGAGGAGAAGGGGAAGACTTGTGAGAACCCAGCCCGGAAGGCATCCACCTGGCGCCGGACACCGCTGCCCAAGGTCATGTCGATCACCCGTTCGATGTAAATGTCAACATTTTCGATTGTCAACGGCACGTCGGTGCCACCAGGAATCAACTCGATGGCGGGATATCCAGGTAGAGTGAAGTCCAAACCCAGATCGTCAACATGGGCACCGTGGACGGTGATGTTTTGCACCGCCTCGATTTTGTGGGCTGGCGAAAGCGACTTGTTTGCCTCAACTGCGTTTTTGGCATTGACAAATTCTTTGAGCATGAACAAGGATTTCGCGAGGTCCTGATCAACCAGCTTGACAGTGCCTGAGAGACGGTGCCACTGACGACAGGGTATCCGCGATACGGAAGAACGCTGGATTAAATGAAATGTCGATGATCCGGGAGTCAAGCATCGAGCGGGCTACGAACTTTCCTAGCACCTTGAAGATGTTCAACTGCTTCTTCCCGATCTCTTGGGCTGCTTGTTCATCACTCATCGGCGCTGGGAACAGGCCACGCTTGCCAAATGCATATTCTGTACCAGGGCTCCCATCTGTGTCTCTCCAGATCTTCAGCTTCTTCTTAGAGAACTCCCTGGAAACAGTAGAGTAGAATTCAAGAGTCGGCCCCAATCCAGTACCAACTTCTTCGAAGTATTCAACCTCGAGAATGCTGGGGGAAGACCCATAGAGTTCCATGACCTTTAGTGCCGAGTCAAGGATACGCGAACGAGAGATCCGCACTTTTTGGCGCTGCAGGCGCCCAAGGAATGGGCGATCATCGCGGCGCAAGTCCCGTCGGCTGTCCTCACCATTTTGAGAATTTTGCCATCTCATCATTGCCCGTGAATAGCCGAATGCAGTTGACTGCAGGAATAGATGCCTTGTCTCGAACGGGAACAAGAAGGAGAAAAGCCTGGCTAAGTCTTCGCTCCAACTCGGAAGGCAATCACTTGCCACAATCAAAGGCTCCTCTAATTGGCGGTTGATCTTGGCCGTGAGCTTCGTGTTAATGAATTGGGCCAATGGCTCCGAGGTGATAGTGGCAGTGTCTTTGCTATCGGTCAAGATATCATCAATTGTTGCGTTCATTTCGTGCAAAACGCGAAGCAGGCGAATGATGGATGAAGTGGTGGGATCTTTGTCGAGAGAGGCTGGGATCTGGAGAGTATCACCCTCAGATGCAGCCTGAGTGGTCGGTGTGAGGGTTGAGGGCTCTGGTGGTGGAGGGCCAGGGACGCGCTTAAAGGTGATGGTGTGGACTGCAGACCAGACGTTCTTGGCACTACTCTCGTCCAAGTCCTCGCGGTCGTGATGAACACCACGGTAGATAGTCGTCTCATTAGTAACGGGCTTGCCATCTACGAAAAACTCAAGATGCCAATCCTGAGGCACAGAGGCCATCGCAGCGGCATAAGATGAGAAGGGGCGCCCGGCAGTGGCGAGCGAGTTATTGCGCGTGCGGGTGGGGGGGAGCAGCAGCAGGAGTTGATGATGAAGGGTTGGATGCAGCCGTCTGGGAGGGAGTGCCAACTCGGGTACCATCCTCTTTGCGGGCTGTGACCTTGCCCGAGGATGCCACCTCCATATTGACCGCCGAAGGGTCAGAACTAGTGTCATTTTCCATATCCTCATCAAGATCATCAACAATGGCATTGAGTTCTTCGTCCTCGTCCTCGTCTCCGCCGTCTTCTTCTTCGTCGGTCAGTTGCCTTTCATCTGCGCACTCAAGGGGCTCGTCCTCGTGGTCTTCATCTTCATCCTCTTGAATCCGATTTGATTGATGGGGCGGGTGGCCAGCTGAGCGATCATAGGTGCCATCCGCAGAGTCGGCAATGGTGTCATTGGGCCCCCCCTGCGTGGCTTGGGAGGTTCATCCCAGACCCCGAAGCCAGCTGTTCACGAAGTCGGGATGCATTGGCAATTTGGGAGAGAATCGAGTCCCTGGTTCGTGAGGGGCGAGGCTTTTCTGCCACGGCGATTCGGGGATGAAGGAAGTCGTCCAAGGCCTTGAATGTGGCAATAGCATGGATTGATACCATGATGTTGCGATAAGGACGAGGAACCTCGGACTCTTCGTCGGCAACCAGCTTCAGTCGGAGCTGTTTGCTCAGCATATAGGCGGCATTGCTGCGGGTATTCTCCAGCGAATTGTGGCTGACTGTGAGGACTTCGAAATGTTCCGTCCTGCTAAGCAGGTCTTGCAACTTGCGGATAAGTACGCTGAAAGGTGTCGTAGCGGTGCTCTGGCTTTGAGCTTTGTCTGAGATTGAAACACCCATAAACGCTCGTAGGAAGTCGGCTCTAGCATCGCGAATAGTCGGCGCTTGGAAGTTACCTAGAACACAGAGAAGAACCTCTATGATGCCGGAGTTAAGCAATTCCGAGCTGGTGATGCTCTCCAAAGCGTCGCCATCAAAGTATGACGCGAGCTGTTTAAATAAGGGGAAACCACCCACACCGCCACGAGAGTAGCGCGACTTAATTTCAGAGGCGAGAGATTTCAGTGCTGTCAAGATCCTCAGAGCCTCTGCTCGAACGGTTTCGCCATGGCTTGCTTCATATACCTCGAGGAAAGCTTGCGCATCTCGGATAACTACGTCGTTTAGCGCATTGTCCATCTTTTGTAGACTGCGTGGGCCCGCCATGAAGTCATCCTCGGAATCGGACATGTCATCATGGTCATCCTCCTCGCCATCCTCGTCATAGTCATCGGCCTCATCATCCTCTTCCTCGTCATCTCCGCCAGCTCCAGTCTCTCCCGCATTGGCGCCGCGTGATGGATCTGTGGTCGTATTTATATGTGTGGGATCGGATGAATCCATGTTCTCCTGGTCTCCTGACAGGGAACCTTCGGATAGTTTGATGATGGCTGAGATCACTCCTTCACGGTGGAATTGATGCTGATAAACATGTTCAAGTCGCTGGAACAGTAGCTCAGCGCAGCGTAGAGCCAAAGATACGAGAGAAGGGTGGTCCTTCTGGGACAGAATAGCAGCCAAGAACGAAGCATAAGGAACTGTGTGCAGGGCGTCTTCAATCAAAGAAGGCTCGAGGATGTGTAGCATCTTCAGCTGTGCAATCAGGACTTTCTGGCGGACATGCAGATTAACCGTGCTCGAGTAGGCATCGGTCAAAGTTGGGAACAGAATCATGGCAAAACGCTTAAGCTCAGTCTTGCAGTTGGCGAGCAAGGACCGCCTCTCCTCCGCTGCCTCTTTAGTTTTGGGCGACCTTAGTCCGATGGACATGTGGCTATCAAAGTATGAACTTAGGAGGTTATCGGTCTTTGAGGCATCGCGACTTGGAACACCAGGCAGTAGCTCGCAGATGACGTTGAGGGTTTCAAATACTTGTTCGCGAGGCCGATGAATCAATGCTTGCATAACTAGCACGCTGTCCATCTTGACGGCCGTGCTATCCACATCACGTGGTGGTGACACGCCGGTCAAAATTTGGTAAAGCGTATCCACTACATCCATCTTGAGAAGTTCGTTCGACAATCGTGGGCTTGTTTTCGATACAATTGCCAATACCCTAAGGAATTGCGTGTGGATATGGGGTCCGATCAAGTTCGTCGTTCCTGGCAGTAGCAGCCGAAGAACGGCCTTGAGCATCTCAGGCTCAATCAGCTCCTCCAGTTTCTCAGGTCGGTGCTTGAAGCTCTCGACTATCCGCGATACGCATAGGCACCCTTGCTCCACGACCTTAGGGTCATTGCTAGACAGGACGTTGAGTAGAGTGGGCATTACATCCCGCACCACGGGGAACGAGTCATGGGGGAGGTTACGACAGCAGTTGGCGGCCGTACTGACTGCTGTGCGTTGAGTGCTGGTTGGGAAGAAATCCAGATATGTGAGGCAAGCGGTCAAACCACCTTCCCGCACAATTGAGGCTGGGAAGTCGACCGAAATCTTGGCCAAAGTACTCAAAGCCTGCTCAGCTAGATCGATGAACTGTATATCAAGCAGCTTTTGACAAAGGATGGGTACAGCACCACCATATACAACATTCGCCACGGAGCCCCGCAGGGCCTCCATTAGATTCGCGAGAGAGCGACATGCTAGAAGCATGATCTCGGGATTCTCTTCGCCGAACTGGTTCGGTTGCATCAGAGCCACGAGCTCCTTCACGTACGGGTCCGGTGAAAATTGACCAGAGAGGTTATCCTCGTTCGAGACAAGCAAGAGATCCGACAGCTCTTGCAGGGCGATCAGTTGAAGAGATGGATCATCTTTTGCTCTCAAGTTGGAGAGGATATCTCGAAGACGTGAGGACATGCCGCTCATCATGCCAGTAAGCGCGCGCAGAGTGCTCTGGAGTCCCATGGGGCCACGGCCACCGAACAGGCTGCTGTGGAAGGGATCCATATCATCATCACCAAACGCCGAGGGGTTAGTCCCATCGTTGCTCTCTCCCGTTTGTGATCCTTGGTGTTCTTCCTGGTGTTCTTCCTGCTCGATTTCCTCCTCCGCATCTCTCATCACAACATCGGCATTTGGTTTAGCGGAGCGCTTCTTCGAGCGTCGGGGTGGTGGAGACTGTGTGGTCGCAGGTCGATCTATAAATAAGGAGACGGGATCAGTAACTATTATGTCTAGACACCAATGATTGTGTCACATGGCCGACTTCCATAGAACTCACCGTTTCGATTGGACTTTCGCCTCGATGGTTGGGGAGAGGTCGTCGATTTGGATGATTCCTCCGACGGTCGAGATGACGGTCTACATAAGAAGACGAAGTTAGCTCCGATTCCTATTCATCACTGTACATCATCACCTACCCCGGTTGTGACATGGCTGGGCGGCTGCGGGCGCCTCGACGGGGTGCAACAACAGGACCAGTAGATGGAGCTGTTTGGGATGCTGCAGTCCGCGGTCGCTTGGTTTTCCGTTTGGGTGACGGCGGTGCTGGTTGTATCGGGGCGTCTGCTTGTCGGTCGTGGCGGGAAGATGCCTTGCGTTTCCGGGATGAGGTGGAGCTGGCGGTTTGTAGTGGTGTACCGGACTCAGCAGGTGGAGGGTCTGTGGCGAGTCTCGCGGAGGAGCGAGTTATTCTGGATGACATGAGAAAGTGGTCTTTTTTTGTAATGATGTGTGACGATATTAGGGCCTGAAGAAAGAGAACGACAGAAAACGAAGACCGGGATGGCCAAAGCGATAAGCAGATAGTTGGGTAGACAGATGACGAATCTAGAAATGTAGAAGTGATGATGATCCCGATGAACTGCGGACCATCGACTTAACAACCCAGGGGATAAAACGAGGGTACGAGAGCTCAGTGATCAACGGATTCGTGAGAGTCCACGGAAGATGAGTCTGAACCTCTAGGCGATGAGTGTACAAGGCGGAGAGAACGGGGAAACTACCTCAGGGAAGAAGAGGCCGAAGTGCCTGCGGGGGCGGGATAATCCTCGAGAGGGTCCTGGCGGTTGGCGGACGGCCTTTGCCTGGCCATAAGTTATCGGGTATGGGTAGCTCAATTGAGTGGTCACCGTTTTTAACCCGCCATCCGCTATGGCTAGCCGGGAGGGCTGGCGAGAACGATGTTTCGGGTAGCTGTCACTGTTGCCGTTGAGACTATGAGATCACAGTCTTGGAAGAAAAGAACGATTACCAATTCCAGTCGCACAGGAGATAAAATTTTTTTTCCGATAGGGGGGTTAAGGAGAAGGGGGGGAAAGAAAAGGGAAGTTGGTTTGACGTGGTTGTGAATGGGATTGGGGGGGAGCGTCAGGCGGCGGAAGTGCAACATTCGATGATCTAACCAGGTACTTTTATATACTTGACTACGTACGAACTCACTGGATACTACATATATAATTAGGTCGTTTCTTATCTATTATATCTACTAGTATATATACTTATATACTAGAATGATTTATTGCAATTACTTCATGACTTTTTCTATTCTCCGGCACACATATTGGCATCTTGCCTGGATATTGGGCACGGAGGGCCCGAGACCTGATGGTACAGGTGGCAATAAATACCGCAAGGGATCCCTTTGTGTCTTTATATATTTATGGTGTGTGTATTTGATGTGCGATTATTGGGTTGACAGTCAAAAGCGATTCATACAAGTACTCCATATGGAGTACCTTGATAACTATATAGGACTCAGTGAAAACGCCGAGAACTAGGTAAGAATTAAATAAGGAATAAGGACCTTGAGAGCTAAATGAACTTTATTGAGCTGTTAACTCCATGAACCTCTATTCCCTTAACTCCTCAGAATGGAAAGTAACGGCGTTCGATCCGGATCACGGAGAGACGCCGATAGAACTCGATTGACTCACCGAAGTTGGCGATTTTTAATCACGGAATTCCAGGGCTGGAACCTGATAGAGAAAAAAAAAGTAAACAAGGGCAAAAGGAAACATATTTCACACATTTCATCTTTCACCTTTTGAACTTCCATACGTTCGCCTTCTCCGGCGCATTCTCTTGCCGCCTCCGGTTCGCCCCCCCCGCCGCAATAGAAATTCACCTCTTCACTTTTCATCTCCCCCGCCTTTCTCCGAGCCCCATACTCTTTCTTCTTCCCCGGAATTCAAGATCCTCTAGGGGTATATTCTTCTATTTATCTCTCCATCATGGCAATCGAAATGGTCGGCGGGCAAAGCGATGATGTCCACCAAATACCCGCCGATATCACCCCCGCTCCGATGGAGGAGTACACCTTCCCGGAGTATCGCCTCAAGCGCACGATGAGCGACCCAGAAAAGACCCCTCTCTTGCTGGTCGCTTGTGGTTCCTTCTCACCAATTACCTATTTACACCTGCGAATGTTCGAAATGGCCGCCGATCACGTCAGATTCAGCACCGACTTTGAACTCATTGGAGGATATCTGTCGCCGGTGTCGGATGCCTATCGCAAGGCTGGTCTGGCCAGTGCAGAGCATCGGTAAGGGACTCTACATTCATTCCATTCGGTCTAGCTGTGCCAGAAGGCTAACGGGGATTGATCAATAGGGTTGCAATGTGCCAACTCGCAGTCGAGCAAACCTCCGACTGGTTGATGGTGGACACATGGGAGCCAACTCAGAAGGCATATCAGCCAACTGCTGTGGTGTTGGATCATTTCGATCATGAAATCAACGTGGTCCGTGAGGGAGTGGACGCCGGAAATGGAACCCGGAAGCCTGTTCGCATTGCTCTGCTAGCCGGGGCGGATCTGATCCATACCATGTCCACACCAGGTGTATGGAGTGAGAAGGATCTGGATCACATTCTAGGCAAATACGGAGTAAGTCTCTTTGAACATCGACCCCGTTCATCCTGCGCTTGGGAAATGGATCGCTAACACGCCTCTCAGTCCTTCATTGTGGAGCGCAGTGGCACAGATATCGATGAAGCCCTAGCCAGTTTGCAGCCCTGGAAGGATAACATCCATGTTATCCAACAGCTCATTCAGAATGATGTTAGCAGCACAAAGATCCGACTCTTCTTGCGGCGTGAGATGAGTGTGCGCTACCTCATCCCAGTTCCCGTCATTCATTACATTGAGCAGCATCATCTATACGAGGATGATGGCACGACAGAGAAGGGTAAAGAGAAACAGGAGGGTCGATAAGGATGATACGACGATCTACTATTGCCTGTTGAGGCATACTCATAATGACCCCTAGCGACGCGACATCCTGATGCGATACCCCTACCTTCTGTCCTTTCCTGTGCGACAGATGTTTTTTTTTTGCTGGAGTTTGCGGAGTACCTTTGAGTTCTAAACATGTTGGCCTTTGTCCTTGCTAGAAGCTATTACCGGGAGAATCTTGCAATTATCCCCGCGGCCAACCAGATGTACATACTATTATCTTCGTTGCTTTCTTTCTTCTTTTTTGGTTATACCCTCTGTACATATGGGGACACAATAGACCTCCAGGGTTAGACGTAGACGTCAATTGCTCAAAATCTCTTCAAATTTATATTCAAATGTTCTCTTCTATTGTATGCATCGGCCTCGGAAATACTTGAATAGGCAAGTAGATCGCCTCCACATTCACCATTGTAGCATAGAATGACACCATCTTATTAAACGGGGTTTAGATGGGGCTATGTATATTGGCATAGAATCAATGTCAGAAAGGGGTATTTACATTAATAAATCAAATTGCCCCTCAAAAGACTACATAACTACATGTATGTAAGTACCTAAGTAGTAATAATTCCCGCTCACGAAAACACCGATCTCCGCTCGTTATCTTCCGTTATCGACTGATCTTTGATCTTCGGCCTCGACTTAACCGGGCGTGCAAAGAGACCATTTGACTCAAAAAATCCTCTTACTTCCAATCATGCTATAGACATTGAGAACCCGCCATGTCAATATTCGAAGAACCTGCCCAACCCTCGTGGCCTCTCACACCTCCTAATTCATCCGATCCACCAGCACCAAAAGATGTCTCATCTGTAGTAACAGCAATCCATGTGATCTCAACCGAGCGAGCAGCCCTCGCCCACCTCGAGCACATCTACCAGACTGATGCGCGAGCGCAGCGCGATCTCGCCCGGGCCGTGGATCGAATTACACAGAGCGTGCGCGAGGGTGGGAAACTGGTCGTTTGCGGGGTCGGGAAAAGTGGGAAGGTCGGACGAAAAATCGAGGCTACGATGAATAGTCTGGGCGTATACAGCGCGTTTCTGCATCCGACTGAAGCCTTGCATGGCGATCTGGGATTGGTTCGGCCGGTAAGCCCACCTGCGCCTACGCCTGCAGATGCGTGCTTTTGAATCATAATCACGGCGCGATCGCTTGGCTTTTAATGAGACATTCGAGACTCTGATACTGACCCGGTCGATCCAGAATGATACGGTTCTTCTTATATCCTTCTCTGGTCGCTCGCCTGAACTTTTGTCTCTGCTTCCGCATCTTCCGGCTACTGTCCCGGTGATCGCTCTTACATCGCATACACACCCAGCGTCATGTCCGCTTCTCTCGTTTCATGGCCCTTTGGGAATGGGCATTCTTTTACCCGCCCCGATTCATGAGGATGAGGAGGCTTCTTTCGGTGTGCGCGCGCCCACGTCGTCTACAACGGTGGCCTTGTCGCTGGGCGACGCGCTGGCTATTGCTACGGCCCGGAAGCTGCACACTGCCACTGGGAAGAGCCCTGCAGAGGTCTTCCGCGGGTTCCACCCTGGTGGTGCCATTGGAGCGGCGGCTGAGACACCGCTGACCACGCCTTCCAGTGGCATGTCAACGAGAGCATTTGACTCTCCGGCGTCGTCTGTGTCTCTTCCGTGGGAGGAAATCACGAATACTCAGTTGATCCCTCCTTTCACTTTACAGTCGCCACCGGAACAACGCGTCATTTCTCGAGATATGCTGGTCCCGCTAGATCAAATTCCCATTGCCTCTCCGTCTTCATCGCAGTCACCTGGCGATGTCAGACTTCTCGATATCCTTCTCACAGCCATCCAGCATCCCAATGCCAGATCTTGGGTGTTGTTGTCTCCATCTGAAATAATCCCTCCTCGGCGCATTCGTGCTCTCCTTTCTCCTACTGGAGATATGGACATGCGGGTGTCTGAGGTTATGGCCAAGAACCCTGATACTCCATTTATTGAACCTCGAAGTAAATGGCTCTTGGTGCCAGAATCAACACCCCTCGCTGAAATCCGACATACTGTTTCTGAATCTCGAAATAGATCAGACCCAGTCTCTGTCGTTGCTGTCGTGAAGGATATGGCCTCTCCCGGCAGTTTCTTGGGGTTGATGGAGGCAGAGGATCTATTGGACGGATGACATGGCTGAAAAGCCACCCAGTTTTCACCTTCTTTCTTGGATATACTCACTTGATCTTACATATCGTTTGCATTATCACGCATCCGGATGACGATGTTACGCCCACATAGCCTTGTTTCTCTTCGCATACATACTTTTTAGATGCACATTGACAACCCAAGCCCGAGGCTCACAGCCAAGGCTGTTCATATACAATGCAAATTAACGCCAATGATATTTCTCGGTAATACAATCAGTATGCAAAGTCCCAAGTCTATATAGTACAGAAACACCATCTCCCACGCGACACAGCACCCCACAATCAAGCCTTAGCAATGGGCTTAATACCCTTATGGATAGCAGCAATACCACCCGTAAGGTTCTCAAAGCCCTGACCAGGAATCATAAACCCAGCCTTCTGAATCATACCCCTAAACTCCTCCTGACTGGGGAAACGCTCAATACTCTCAACAAGATACTGATAACTATCCCGGTCACCAGCCACAACCTGACCAATAAGCGGGATAGCACTGAAGTTCCAGCGCTTATAAATTCCATCCAGAACCGGGTTATCAACCTTACTGAACTCCATGCAGGCAAAGACACCACCAGGCTTGAGCACACGATACGCCTCATTCAGCGCAGCCTGCTTATCCGTGAAGTTCCGGATCCCAAAAACAACCGTGTACAGATCCACTGAGGAATCGGGGATATGCGGCATGTGCTCAGCGTTGGCCTCGACGAAGTCCAGTCGCGACGTGTTGTAGTAGGGGGTGTCGAGCGAGCGCTTCCGGCCCTCGGCCAGCATGTCGGCGTTGATATCGCTGATCGTCACGCGGGTCTCCATGTCGTGGTTGACGTTCGTGGCGTGGTCCAGCATGCGGAAGGCGATGTCGCCGGTCCCGCCGGCGATGTCCAGGATGTTCCAGCCGCGCTGGTCGGCCGTCATGGCGGGTAGGCAGGAGCCTGGGTTCAGGGATCGCACGAAGTGGTCTTTCCACAGGCGGTGGATGCCGAGGGACATTAGGTCGTTCATGCGGTCGTAGGAGGCTGCTACGGAGCTGAAGACGGCGCCGACTGAAGGGGGTGTTGGTGGTTAGTTTTGGGTTCGGGTTTGGTCGGGTTGATATCGTGGTCAATTGGATAGGGAGTGGGCGAATCCTTACCTCGCGACTCCTTCTCTGACTCGGGCACGTTGGTGAAGCCGAAGTGTGTCATGCGATCATTCTCGGTCTTCTGCTCCTGGGCGCGATTGGCACAGGAGAAACAACGGTAGGGGGTGGATGGTTGGAAAGCGCGACGCTTAGCACTGTAGTGCAAAGCTCGCCAGGCGGAGCGGGTTGACATGGACATGGTGGAATTGGTGTTTGTAAGTCTGGAGAAGCTTGCCCATGTGAACCGGGCGACTTTTCTTTTCCTGTCCCGGTCCCCACCGGTGCGTGCCCTTAAGCATCATCCGTGCCAACCAATCAGAGTGTCTAGTTGTATGAGCACAACTATTACACCTATTTAGTTACAGAAAGACATTAGGACTTTACAATTGACAATTGGAGTCTCTGTTTTACAAGTATCCTTGCCGAGTGCCATTATATGCTATCTTAATGAACATTTTGTCTTCATAGGTTCTGGAAATAGCAGATACATTCAAAAATAAGACAAATGTATATATACAAACCAACCAACAAGCATATAGATAATCACCACATTTTCTCCCATACTCGTCGGGTCCAATGCATGTTAGCCAGCTCCTCCTTCCGCCGTTCCGCCCACCCACCTTCTTCCCAGATCTTGCACTCTTCATCGATCTCCGCCTTCCCAGAGTACAAATCTGCCTCGGCAACTTTCACAAAGGAACTCCGATGATACACCTTCCAGAAGACAAACATGACAATCCAGAACGCCAGACCGAAATACGAGGTGATGAAGCCTTGCACACTGAAAGGCTTGAAAACAGAGAAGCCATTGAAGACAGCAGTAGCGCAGCCAATAATGATAGCGAGAATAGCTCCGTAAGGCTGAAACGGTGCAACCCATGGGACAAATGACTTGCGGTCAATTCCTTGCGCTTTCATGGCGCGGTACCAGGCGATGAAGACGCAGACCATACCTGTGTAGGTGAGCACGAAGGCGATGGTGGTCAGATCAACGAACCAGAAGAAGACCTCGACGGAAGAGGTACTAGCAACGAGGAAGGTAATGCAAGACAACACAGACACCGTGATGACACAGTTAATGGGGATTCCAGATGCAGTGCACTTCAAAAGGAACTTCGGGGCTTGGCCATCGCGCGCGAGAGAGTAGAGTGTTCGACTAGAGCTGTAAAGGTAGGCATTCCCACATGACCAGCCCGATAACAAAATCAGAAAGTTGATCAGATCCGGCAGGCCCGTAATCCCGAGGTTCTCGATTCCGATAACCCAAGGTGAAGCAGCGGAGCCAGCAGCACCGTCATCAATCGCGGACATGAGACGTGGGTCGCGCGGGCTGCAGATGATGCCTACAGCTAGGACTCCGACGACATAGAATCCCACAATACGCCAGAAAGTCATCTTCGCAACTCGGGGGATGGTTACTCGTGGGTTCTGGATCTCGCCTGCGGCTAGGGCTGGGAGATCGGGTCCAGCGACGGAGAAGGCTGCATAGACCATGACGGAGAAGAAGCCCAAGAATCGGCCCGTGGTACCATCGGTATAGTACTCGAACATGACGCCCTCGGTCCAATGACGGAAACCATAGACATCGTGCTTGGGATTTCCTCCAACCATTGTGATGAAGGTGAGGAGGATGAGTCCAATAAGGAGAAGGATCTTGGTCGACGCTAGGACGAACTCGCTCTCGCCGTACCATCTCACGGAAACAAGGTTGAGTATCGTGCAAACAATCAGTGCCATAGCTACCCAAACGGCAGGATTGACGCTCGTGTTCCAGTATTGCATGATTGTTGCGACGGCAGAGTACTCTGTACAAACTAGCATTACACCGCCATAGAAATATACCCAGCCCCTAGAAAAGTTAGTATCCCCCCCGATAAAACAAAGCAAGATAGGGCATGGAAGGGCCTACATAGCAAACCCAAATGCCGGGTCAATAAACCGGGCAGCGAGCTCAAAGATCGACCCACGAATAGGGAGATATGCAGCCATTTCTCCAACACACAGATTGACAGGCAAGATAAAGAGACATCCCCAGATAAGGTATCCAAGGAATACAGACAGCGGACCGGCATCTCGCAGATAGGATCCAATACCGACGAAAAGCCCAGTTCCGATTGAACCTCCGATGGCCATTAATTGCACATGTCGAGATGTTAGACCGCGCTGTGTCTGTCGGTAGGGTAAAACATCGCCCGGGCTAGTATCCTCGGGCACGGAAACGTCTGTGGAAAGTTTCTTCTCCATAGCGAAATACTACTCGGGCTAGGATTTTACTCTAAGTCTAGAGGCGGGAGACGTGACTCTTTATATGCGCACCGACATTGGGGTCAAGAGCGTGGGGAGCTAACAATGTTGATAAAGACGGCATACATGTTGATCATGCAATATCTAAGCAAACCTGCCAAGAGCATGATACACGAGACCCAAACACCACTGATAAGAGAGATATTAGGATTAGAGAAGACGGGGATGATCCCAAAAGGGGGAGGAGAAGGCGATGCTAAACCTTGTAGATCTGCCAAGTGATAAGCTTATCAGGGATTAAATGGGGGCTGACCAGGGTTAGGTCGAAAATAACCTGGAACAGAATAAGACTTTGATAAGAGTTGCTAAGATATTAATGCCTCAGACTTACCCATTTGTGGGGTAAACTGTTAGACAAATCAAGACCATGATATCGGAGGTTGACCGGGAGAAAGTAAAACGAAATGTTAGGCCAGCAGGTTTAAAACAGTTCAAAATGTCCTATCAAATTCCAATGACCAATGAAACCCCCGACCTCTCGGTTGCATTCACCTTACTGCGTACATATTGTAACCCCCGCTTAGCCTTGGAAGAGCGAAGCAGATCCAAAGTCAATATATATCCCCCCGCATTTTGACGGCAAGCCAGCGGGGTTTGAGCACTAGACACCGGCCCGGTGCTATTTGTATCCCGTCTTTTCTAAGGCCAAGGCTAAGGCTTAGCAATGACAAGACCTTCCTTAGCCTCTACAATATATAACGGAATGTGGCCTGTATGTACTCGCTCGATTCGGTCTAGAAAATGTAGAACTTCCTAAAGGACTTCTTCGATGATTGCATGCATATGCTTTTCCGGTTAGAATTCTCCACGTAGAGAGGACAGAAAATAATATGACATGCGTACAAACAGCTGCCGAGGTGTGTCCCCACCACTCCAATCCCAATCAATATAGATAGATCCCTTGACCATACAACTGGCCCAGAAGTGAACCCGAGAAGAACATGTGAAAGAGATGGAATATGCACAAACACAACAAGTACAGACAGGACGAAGAGCAGTAATAACTACAACGATCCGTGACTTCAACTCAATTACACCCTGAGATATAGACATAAACAGATGATTAGATACAACCCTTTTGCTCTACTCTATGGAATCATTAAACACGCGACCTCCAACTCCCACAAACCCACTAGCAACCACCAAGTGAACTATTCAAACGCCAGCGGAAGAAAACCCTCCGAATGAGCCCCATCCAACGGCCACGGCCAATCTGACAGCAGCTCCGCCGGCAGCTGGAACTGCATCATCTGCCCGCCCATTGCCGTCGGCGGACCAACTGCTGGGGCTGGGCCACTGGGAGGAATGTATGTTGTGGCTGGGATAGGGATCTCGCGTTTAGTATCGATGGGGATTGTGTTATGTTGAGGGGGTGGGTGTGGTGCTGTGAGATTGAGTAGTCGGGAGGTGCGCATGTAGCCGTCGATCCTGTCTACCTGCGACCGGAGTCGTTGACTAGCGCCAGAGGAGCGCTGGAGACCTGTCTCGAGGCGGCCGAGGAGGTCGGCCATTTCGAGTCTGTAGGAAGGGATTAGTTATTGGTCAGAGTGGGTGGCTTGGAATTGGTAAAAATCTCACAGCAACGTGCGGACGCGTTGGTAGGATGCTTCTGATAAGCTTCCTTCCATTACAGAGCCGAGGATATAACCGATTCCGCCGAGATGATGAAGCTGTAAGCGGTTAGTAAAATGGGGTCTAGAAAAGCAAGGGTGGTGGACATACCAAAGGGGAGCTGATGGCGTTCAAATACTCCACGGGAACTTTGCTGAAGACACTGAGAAGTTCTCCAGCCACGTCACATTTGCGGTCTACACCAAGCTCTTCCGCCGACAAGAGGACCATCCGGAGGAGCTGCAGTGTGGCCTGGATGTTGGCAGACTGGAACCCGAACAGATCCTTCGCCATGTCGCCTGTAGTAGGTGGGGTTTCTTTGAATTGTGGGGGCAGCGCGGCGTACATCGATAGCACCCTCTCCATGACTGCTGGTTCTGACATAGATGCCGGGGTGAACAGGGACCACACCTGTGAGGTTCCGTTGGCTGACGAGAAACGACGGCGATTGCCATCAACGACGTATTCTAGAATCCGATACAGATCTGTCGTAAAGTTCCAGCCCCGAAGCCATGCTACAGGTTGCCGTGATACGACAGTCACATCGTCCGGGCTGACGCCGGACTCTGGAGACACGGGCGGCAGTCCGTAGCCGTGCGGTGTAATAAACTCATCGTCCACTTCACTCGGATATCGTACCAGGGAATGCGCTTCGCGATATCTAATCACGCCTCCCCATACAATAGTGGAATAGATATCCAACGTATAGATAGACCAGAACTTTAGACTTAGAGTTAGTGGGAAACGTAACCACGAGATGAAGGAAGAATACATACTAGTCTTCGCCGTTCCTCGATTTCGATGGGACTCAGGTTCTTTGGCCAAAGCTTTTCATCATGAAGACCCTCCATGCTGGTGAGAGTATGGTACATGCCGGAGTACTTCTGCATATTCTTAATCTGGCCGTTTTGAATGCTGGCGATTGCAAGAATAGCGCATGCACGCATATAGTTAATACCTCTTGCCGCTGCAAGGTCTCGGGGAATAGAATCCTTAGCCGCGGCGTAAAATGCCTCGGATGGAGGTTCTGCAAGTTCGTCGCGATGCCATCTATTCGTGAACAGCGCGCCGTCTCGCGCGCGCCCAGAAACCAAGGCGCAAACCGCCATTGTTGAGGCAAACAACCCCGGATTTCGGAGATGCTCTTGGTTATGAACTCTCTCAATGAAAGATTGCTTGTGGAAGAGCGGGAAGCTAGAAATTTATCAGCCGTAGAAAGAGACAAGAGCAATGACAAGCTCGATTCGTACATTGGATACACAATCTCGAAGTATACTTGCACAAGATTTCGAATTTGACGATCACTGGCAATGGCAAATGCATTCCATGAGTTCCGCAATGCGCCGTCATCATCATACCCTTCCGTTGCCACGCCACCAGTATTGAAGGTAGACCATGGATCCCCAGTCAATGACGGGCGGTGGGCTGACTCGGTGTAGTACGAGCTCCTAGACGCGGAGGAATTTGACATTCTCCCTGTAGCCTGCGCAGAAGGCGGTACAGGGGGGACGTGCTCGGGGGCAGGCGTTCCTACCAACGGTGTCTCTCGCATGGAAGTCCTGGTGCCAGCCTTGACGCCCCGGCGCTTTGCGGGGCGATCAAAGGTGCACGGGACATCAAAATCGGCACAATTCTGACATCTGCCTAGCGGGTCTTCACTTCTGCCACACTTGATGCTGCGTCTGTTGCAGAAGTCGCCTGTGGATGCGGGATGAGCTCAGAGCTTTCTAGTACAATCCGGGGGAATAATTGCTGCCAAGCGCGAGTGGAGTATACAATTGAACGTGGGGATCTTACAGGCTTTAGAGACGCGTTGGAGCTTTCGGGGTTTTTGCGACATTCAATTCATTAGTTCAATTCCAACAGAAATTGGGTGGTCTCAGGAGCAAGGACGCGGGAGACAATTCGCGGGCCGCGAGCTTCGGTCAGAAACGGGGTTGGGGTCTGCGCAGAGACACGGGTCGTGTGTGCAAGATCCTGGGGTAAGTCTGTGCAGAAGGGGAAAAAAAGGCCCAAAAATTGACAATATTGACAATCTAACTCAAGCAGCAAATTTCTCCGATGACATGCACAATTGAACTGGAAATGAGCGAAGGATAAAAGTCGACGTTAGAGTTGCTTGCAAGCCACAAAAAGCTGAGTCAGCGTCGTGTCATTCGAGGTTGACGCCGGGACGATCGAATGCGGTGGAGATTTGGACGATCGTTGGATCTGGAGGATAGAGTAACAATATATATATTTAATATATATTTGTATGGTGGATCAATTCTGATTTGCATATAAAACTTAAAGAGAAACTTAAAAGAAATTATTCAATACATATAACGTTTTGTTAAAAAGTGTACGGATCCTTGGCTAGTTTTATATAAAAGTGGTTACGACCTAACCCATAGGGGCCACCACTAAAGACAAGTGAGAAAGAAGTGAAAAAGAAGCAAGAATAGTATGTATACAATCTCTATATAAAACATTAAGTGCGAAGTGACAACTTTAGGTACATGATCCTATACATGTGTTGTGTAGATGTAACACTATACAGTAAGACGTAAATGGTAGATGCTTTAGACAGTTCCAAGTTCAGTTGGAGACGTTGTCAGCTCACCCTTGCCATCACCCAGAGCCTCATTCCTGTTGACTCCGTGTTCGGCAAGAACATCACCGTGGAGCTTATAGGCCTGTTCCATCTTCCAATGGAATGGACTAGGGGTCGAGAAAAGAGCGTCAATCGATTCAAGAGAGCGGTTCCGAGTTTCGGGGTAGACTGTGAAGAAGATCGTGTTAGAGCTCAGCACTGGACGTAGATTAATAAGACATCAGAAACGTACATAGGTAGACGATCGGGATCCAGATGAGGTTAAGGCCAGCAAACAAAAAGTATGTACGGCTCTAAAAGGTCATTAGTATTTCCATCGAAGTACTTCAGAACAAGCCCGACGAAACTTACGGTCATGACATCAAACATTATAGGGTTGACCAAAGTGGTCATACCCACCCCAATGGCCCAACCGGTGATCCCGAATCCATTGCCTTGGGCTCGTAAATCACTGGGGAAGATCTCAGTGGGAACCAAGAAAGCAACCGTGCCCCAGGTGGCAGCATAACTACCATGACATTAGTATATATGAAAGGGGTGTCAATTTCATGATAACTTACCCCAGATTGAATAAAAAGAGCATAGTCACAGCACCAGGTGCATATTGAGATGCCTTTTCAGGGTTATGCAGTGAGCCTTCATAAACAGCCCCGGCCTATAAATTGTTAGAAGTATTTCGATCTGAAGAAGAACTAAACTCACAATAAGGTTGACTGCAAACAAAACAGCCGCTCCGCCCATCAAACATACCCGTCGGCCCAATCGATCAATGATTAGAGCACTGATGATGGTACCGATGATTCCAATTGTATTGATTCCTCCAGCAAGGCCGTTTTGCTTTATATCACTGTAACCCGCCTGAGCAAGCAGGACCGGGGAATAGGCAGTAACAGCCTACCATCACCATTAGCACCCCGATGGTCCATTGGTTGTAAGCGCTGTAACTCACTGTAATACCCGTCCAGGATGCCATGATTTGAAGCCAAACACACAACCAGGCTCGTCGGCCGAGATTCATTCCCGGTTTTCCACCCTTTCCAAATAAGATCTTGACAAACTCAATGGGGGAGCTGAGCTTGCTTCCTTTCGCAGTGACTATAATCTCAAGGTATTCTCGGTCGATATCGTCCTGGGAGGCCCGGTCTTTGCGAATACGGTTTAAAAGGTCTCGAGCTTCATCGTTCCGCCCCACTGAGGCTAGGAAGCGGGGGCTATCCGGCAACATTTTGATAAAGGCAGCTAGGAGGAGTGCCGGGAAACACTGGAAGGCAAGAAGGAAGCGCCATCGTACGTCCGAGTAACCGTTATCGACGAAAGCGAGGCCGAAGGAGATCCAGTAAGCGACGGAGATTCCTAGATCTTGAAAAATGATGGATGTCAGAAAGGATCCCCCCCCCCACAGTGGATATCACAAATTGACAACTCACAATTGGCAATAAATACATAACCCAAAAAGCCACCACGATGGTTCGCGGAAGAGGTCTCTGAAACTAATACTGGGGTAATCCCAGTCAAGGCTGTGAAATAACAAATTAGAATCGTAGCTCCTCCCAACCTCGCAAGCTGAGGCAAGACTAGCAAGGACACTTACCCCCGGTCCCTATCCCTGTAATCACTCTCGCACACAGCATGAAGTCGGAATTCTGGGCGCCCGCCTGCAGGGCGCCACCGAGCAGCGCGAATAATGAACCAGCGAGTAGGCCATTGATCCGGCCAACTCGATCTGCAAGCCAGCCGCCAGCGAAACAACCGAAGATCGCGCCCAGGTAGTAGATGCTGACAATGCCACCCTGGTGAGTGGTGTCGGTCACTGTCCCATCAGCTTTACCAATGCCAACCTCTGTCACATATTTCGGCGAGCTGTTGACGCCACCCATCACACCCTGGTCATATCCCTCAAAGAAGATGGAGATCAGCGAAAATATTTGGATGGCGACATTCAGCTGACGTGGCGAAAGTCGCTTCCATAGTGTAGTATACCCCATGACAGTGACTTCCCCAGATCCCAAGAAGCGAAAAAGAAGCTATCTCAAATAATCCTTGTTATAGGACCCGCCCCCGGCATTTGGTGAAGAATCTGTGAGGACTGGGTACACGATGGAGCTATGCATGCGGGGGCCAAGCCCACAGGTCTCAAGCGTGTAGCCATTTATCCATTGGAATTCCTAATAGGCGTTTTGCCGGTCATCCCTTCTACCCTAATGTAATCATTATTTTCTTAATTTGGAGTAGATCTATCAGAACTAATTGAGAATGCCGAACCAAATTTTCAGTCTCCACCACTCACCGGTTGGTTCGTTATGGGTTTCCGGCAGTCAGGACCGGGTCTGATAAATAGGCTCTTGAATCCTCACGTTATCCTCTTTTTTAATATTGTTCTCCTCCTAGTTCTGTGTTTGTTATCTACAATTTGTAATCAAACATGGCATCCAACTCCGTCAATGGCACGACCAGCCATAGTTTAGACATCACAGTGTTGGGGTTGAATAGCGGAACGTCCATGGTAGGTGACTATCTGTTCAATTGAGAAACACCACACTCATCAGCTATAGGATGGCATTGACTGCGCTCTTTGCCGATTCCGCCAGGAGACCCCCGAATCTCCTATGCACTTCGAACTACTCAAGGCAAGTACCCAAGGGAATGCTCCACAAGGTACTAGACACTGACCAATGACGCAGTATGGTGAAATTCCACTTGAGCCGGTGATCAAGAAGCGAGTGATGAACATGATCCTGCATAACAAGACCTCCCCTTCAGAGTTGTCTGAGGTAAATGTGATCCTGGGCGAGACCTTCGCCTCTGCTGTGCACCAGTTCTGCAAGGATTACAATGTGGACATCAAATCGATTGATGTCCTCGGGTCCCACGGCCAAACCATCTGGCTACTCTCTATGCCAGAGGCCGGCGAGACCCGCAGCGCTCTGACTATGGCCGAGGGCACATTCCTCGCCTCGCGCACGGGCATTACCTCCGTCACCGACTTCCGGGTAAGTGATCAGGCCGCTGGACGGCAAGGAGCACCCCTCATTGCCTTCTTCGACGCGCTGGTGCTGCACCACCCGACCAAGCTACGTGCATGCCAGAACATCGGCGGGATCGCAAATGTCTGCTTTGTCCTCCCGGACAGCCACGGCGGCGTTGACGCCTGCTACGATTTCGACACCGGTCCAGGAAACGTGTTCATCGATGCCGTCGTACGCCACTACACGAACGGCAAGCGCGAGTACGACCAGGATGGCGAGATGGGAGCCCGCGGTACCGTCGACCAGGAACTTGTGGACGACTTCCTGACTCATCCCTATTTCGCGTTGGAACCCCCCAAGACAACGGGTCGTGAAGTTTTCCGTGACACTCTCGCCCACGACTTCATCGTCAAGGCCGAGGCCAAGGGCCTTAAGCCTGATGATGTTGTCGCCAGCATCACTCGTGTTACCGCCCAGGCTATCGTGGACCATTACCGTCGCTACGCTCCTAAGGACCTTGAGATCGCTGAGATATTCATGTGCGGCGGTGGCGCGTACAACCCTAACATCACCGCCTTTATCCAGGAGAACTACCCCAACACCCGCATTATGATGCTCGATGAAGCTGGTATTCCTGGTGGCGCTAAGGAGGCCATTACTTTTGCTTGGCAAGGAATGGAGGCCGTGGTCGGCCGCTCTATCCCTGTCCCCACTCGCGTCGAGACTCGCCAAGAGTATGTCCTCGGTAAGGTGTCTCCGGGCAAGAACTACCGCAACGTCTTGCGTCAGGGCATGTTGTTTGGCGCTGGTCGTGACCATCTACCCCCAGTAAATGAGCTGGTAAACTACATTGACGGCAAGGCTTTCGACAACAAATGGTAAATACCTACGGACTTTTGATCAAATTCTTTGCATAAGGTTTTGGAATGCATTTACATACTTTCGGGAATTTCTTTTGACTTTTGGCGCAACCTTACAATGATTATATATATTTGGACTGGCGAATGAAATGTTGTTCCTGGTTATTACTTCAAATGTCGGTGAATATCCCAATTTTGAAATTGAAAATGTACTCAAACAACACGATTGATGTCAACGCATGTGGTGCATTCTAAGTACGAGAACCACCAGACGACCCACGACACTAATATCGCTAGCTTGATACATAAACCAGTTCCCATTTAGCCTAGATTCGTCACAGCAAATATCCATTCAGCCATTTTAGCAGTACGTACTATGGCACGTGCTAAGAAAAGTACATCGGCAGTTGTTCGCCCGAGAATTTACCGAGTCTATATGATCCTTTGTGACTGCGGCGGGCTTTTTAATTTGTTGCTTATGCTCCGTAGGGCTGTGGGGATAGCTTGCTTTCTCTTTCTATCCCTTGCCTAGTAGGATCTAGACCGTGGGCTAAGCTTTCCTTGGGCTCAGAGAAGGTTAGTCTCGATGCATAGGTGGATAGCTCCTGATGAAAGACAACTATGCTTACAAATTGTACCTAAATGAGACAATACATTTTATTAATGATTGCGTTGTCTGTACATCCATTTATATATAAAGGTTGTTGAGAGGATACGAAACTACTAGCATGGGAAAATAGAGAAGCAGAAACTGACCCATGAACTATGGAATAGGAGGGTCTTTATATACCCTGCATGACAAAGCGAAATAGCAAACTGAAGAGCCTCAGTCTGCACATAAAGACATATGATATGTGTCAACAAAGGTCAACCACGAGAACCTACTATTGAACACATAGAAGGATCACCATGTTGTAATTGGTTATGATTTGGGCACCACTAACCGAAACATGGGTTTATCTGAATAAAAATAGCCAACCAGAAAAGGACTAGTCCACTATTCCCTAATTAATAACCGTTAATTCGAGAATATATGGGTGTGGGAACAAGAGTCACGTCGTGGGAATACCAAATGGGTTCAAGACTTATGCTCGCAATATGATACAAAGTTTTCCAAACCTGACTATACGGCTATCCCTACAGGTGGTTGTTTCCATCGTCGTAGCTATATCACTAAGAAGGGCAGGTAATATCCAACATGATGTTGTAGTGTTATCTTAAATAGCATCCTAGTATCATCGTGGGTTAGGTAACTAGATCAAATCATTGAAGTCCACTGCTATCAAGGATAGAGGCCGCATAGGCGACTATTCTTGTTATTAATAAATCTTCATCTCTCGTACAAAAGTACCAAAACCGACCAAGGTTGAGTAGTCTGTACAGAGTTGTGGCTCAAATGTTCTACACTCGCAAGGGCTATGTACATACTATATAGGCAAGATAGACCACGTACCTTTCTTGGAATATCATTAGTATTGTATTCCTAACAGATTAACCGGAATATTTTCAATTCCCAACTTTATCTCATTTACCCCGCAATCCGAGGAGTGTAACGTTACAGTCCAAGCTTTGGGCTTTCGAGTTGAGATTTGCCGAGATATCTAAATTATCCCGAGATTGATACCTGATCTACAAAGTCGTACTCGTCCACGGGACAAGTCAAGTGTTCACCCAATCAACGATTAGCGACACCGGGGAATATTAAACAACTGCCTCCACTTTACCTCGCTATAATCTATTTTATATTAACAATAGAGGTGCTAACTTAGGAGCGGGGTGGTTCGTGAATTGCCACCATCTCGGCTTGCCAAAATAACCCCTGGCAGTTCAATCTGATCGTCGTCGTGCAGGTTTCCTGCACTCTCTGCTGCTCTGCTATCCCAAGGCACTACCTGAGAACACAATCACCTGTAGATCTTATCTTCCGGATAACCGGAATACACCGTTCTAAATTACTGCTTAGGTACATCGGCTGCATACGACCTAAGAAATTAATCAAAATCACACCCCGATAGCGACACTACGGGCTATACTGCACCTGGGCACTCTTCTCGCCATGATGTAACCGATGGTATTGGTCACTTCCAAACTTCCAATCTTGGAAGGTGACCAAACAAAACCTCGGGGTGTTAACCCCAACTTAGTATATAAACCACCCCCTGGAACATGTTCTCTCTTTCACACAATGTTCAATCTACACCGCATCACCTGCCTTCGGGCCTTTCTTGTGGCCCTCGCGCTTGGGCCTGTCAATGCTGCACCCATTGCCCACAACGACCTCGCTGGCCGTGAAGATGGAGGCCCCGCGGTGTGGCCCACTCCTCAAGAGATCACCTTAACCAGCGGAAAGGTATCGCTCACAGGTGATGTCACCATCGTGACCGACGATTTCAAGGACTCTGCCACGATCTCCACGGTCAAGGAGGTTGTGGCTGCGGTCGGTGGTAATGCTGTTCTCGCCTCCAAGTCCAGCGGCAAGGGCACGCAGATTTTCGTTGGCACGGAGGCCGAAGCTGGGGTCGCTGTCGCTGCTGCTAAGGCTCTTGCCGGAAACTCTGCGAATGGCCTTGACGCTGATGGTTACGTCTTTGCAAGTGGCAATTATGAACAACAGCCAAGCATTGTACTCAATGGCGTAGACACTCGCGGCACTTTCTACGCAGCACAGACTCTTCGTCAACTTCTCGACGGTGACCATATTCCCGGCGCCAAGGTGCGCGACTGGCCGCTCATGTCGATCCGTGGCTCAATCGAGGGTTTCTACGGTGTCCCCTGGTCTCATGAGGCACGTCTTGACCAGTTTGCTTTCTACGGAAAGCACAAGATGAACACCTATGTGTACACGCCCAAGGACGATCTACTTCTCCGCGCCAAATGGCGCACTCTTTACAGTGGAGAGGAGCTTACCCAGCTCAAGGAGCTTGTTGAGACTGCCAATACCAACCATGTCGACTTCACCTATGCTCTTTCTCCCGGCCTAGACGTATGTTACTCATCCGACGAGGACTTCGACGCTACCGTCGCCAAGTTCAACCAGCTGCGCGACTTTGGTGTCAGCAACTTCTACATTGCTCTCGATGATATCCCCCTCGAGTTCCATTGCGATGCAGACAAGAAGAAGTGGCCCAAAACTGAGAACGATGAATGGATCGCCGATGCCCAGACCTTCTATCTGAACCGTGTCCAGACGGAGTACATCGAGCCAAACAACCTCAAAGACCTCGAAACTGTCCCGACCCATTACGCCGGCAGTGCAGCATCCCCGTACAAGACAGAATTCGGCACCAAGCTAAACAAGAAGATCCGCGTTCAGTGGACCGGCGAAGGAGTCTTCAGCGACGAAATCACAGTCGACAGCGTCGTGGCAGCCGACAAGAGCTACGTCACCGAAAACCTTTTCCTATGGGACAACTTCCCAGTCAACGACGCCAACCGTGACCGTCTATTCCTCAACCCGCTGACCAAGCGTGCGGCCGAACTGTACAAGCATATTCTTGGCTTCACTTCGAACCCGATGAATCAACCTTACGCCTCAATGGCCACGCTCGGCAACTACGGCGACTTTACGTGGAACGGGCCATCGTACGACGCCACCAAGTCTACGGAAGCAAGCCTATGGGAGCTGTCGGGTACTGACACAACCGTTCACAACGCACTCATCGCGTTCACCGACCTCAACCAGAACTGGCCGTACCAAAACCCCCAGGTCAATGCGACCCAGCTTAACAAGGACATTACGGCTTTCTGGACCGCTCGCGAAGCCGACACCAGCGACGGCACTGAGGCGTTGAAAGATCATCTCGAACTCATCATCTCCATCCCCGATGTTCTCCCCAACATGGCTATGAAGGCCTTCGCTACGGATGTCGCACCCTGGGCTACTGTTGCTAAGCAGTGGGCAACCGCCTGCAAGCACTTGATTGCTATGCTCGAGGCGCTTGATGACGAGGACCAGAGTACGGCCGATGCCGAGTTCAACTCTGCTAAGGAGTGGGTTGAGAAGACCAAGGCTAAGACTGTCGATGACCGTAATGCCCAGGGTGAGGACCTTCCCAACTCGATCGTCCCAGTCACTGGTGATGGGGCCTTTGACAAGTTCCTCACTGATGCTACTGCTATTTACAATGGTAAATAGATGGGGATATGAATTTCGTAGTATAAGTCGGATATATAGATATAGTGCACGGCTTGTACATGATATGCAAATATTGATAGGAAGAACTAGTCAGCGCCCCATAAGGGCACTCAACCATATTTAATTCCATTTCATTATCAATCTGCCTACTATTCCTGATTCGAGCGTAAGAGTAGAAGATAACCCGCGGATCAGTAATGTCAAGACCGGGGGCTGTTACCGAGAAGCTAGCTCAAAAGTTTCGAAAGTTGCTAGATAAAAGGCAATACAACAAAACAAAGCTGATAGAAGAACTACATGCAATTGTCGAGGCTACAACAACTGACTACGCCGGAGAATCAGGAAGAAGGATCTGCTACATTCAATCTATGAAGGAAAGGCCTTTAGGCCACAAACTGGCAAGCAGGCAAACCAGCAAGCACTCAGGCTGCCTAAGAAATACGACATCCATCTATGAACGATGGGATGATCCAAAAACAATGTATACACTCATCAAGTTCTAGTAGTCTGATCCCACAGACTGCGCACAGTAACACCATCCACCCATTTCCCTCCAGTCTCATCCTTCTGCACAACGAACCGAAGAGTCCGCTTCTCGCCAGGAAGCAAAGAGAACGAGTTATCCTCAAAGTATCCCACCACACCAGCGGGATAGTCAAGCCATGTATACAGCGAGACCGCACTCTGCGCTTCGACGGTAAACGTGCCAGCCTTTGCATCATGAGACAGCTTGAGTTCGGGGTCTTTGAGTGCAAGATCTTTAGGGAAGACGGGAGTGAACTTGTTCCGGTGTGTGAATTTAGTTAGGGTCTTGCTTTCGGCATTCGGGAGACGGCCCTGGGCAGTGAGGTCGATGACCAGGACGGCGTCCTTCACTTCAGGCAGAGAGAGATTTACTACGTTGGTTTCGTAGATATTGGTAGTATTGAGTGCTCCAACGGAGAAATGTTTGGTCAAGGGTGTACCCGCATTCTCTGGGATTGGCTTGCCAGACAAGTCTGTCCAGGTAAGATTCACAGTTCCATGGGCGGTCTCCCAGAGATCCGACGTCACATAGATAGACAGATCGCCCGTTGAAGAGTTCCAGAACGGCGAGACGATGACGGGTTGGAAGACATGACGGGCGACGTAGTGGAGGACTTTCCAGCGGCCGTCATACTCGATGCCAGCCCATGTCGGCGCCTGCCAGATATCTTCGAGTTGCCAATACAGGGCTCCGAGCTGGCGTTCTGGCATTCCGCTTCCGCGGCGATAGAACTGGATTTCGGACTTGTACATGTCTGCTTGGAACAGCTGGGTTGCGTGGCACCAGGCGCTGAAGTTGGCGACGGAGTCTTGTTTATTCGGGATCGGGTAGTATCTCTCCACTGCCAAGGTCATTTCGGCCATGCCCATAGATGAGTTCTTGTAGTTGTGTGTGTCTGGGCTGTTTGATGGGTAGTGGTGGTTTCGGAGCATGATGGTGCTGCTGTTGAAGTGGAGGTCTTCATCGTCCACGGCTTGCTGCCACGTTTGTAGGCTCGGCATGCTGTGGTAGCCAAATTCGTTGGCGAAGCGACCTACCGGGTAGCCTGTGAAGTCGAATGCCACACTGCTGTCATAGTTATAGTAGTCGGTATCACCGTAGTAATGTCCTTTCTCCTCTGTCCCATTATCGTACCGCTCAACCATAGGAACTGGAGCAGACAGATCGACTTCCAGGAAGCCGTTGTTGGTGCTACTGGGCATGTATGAAATCGACCGCGAGTTCTCGTAGACCAACGGAAGAATCAGAGATATAAACAGATGCTCATAATCGCCAACCAAGCGGGCGTAAGATTCAGGATCATGTTGCTTAGCGCTTGGTAGCTCCAAGCTTTCAATCTCATTTCCACCGGCCCACAAGGCCAAGGATGGATGATGATTGACCCGTCTCACATTGTAGACAACCTCAGCAGCAACATTGTCAAGGAACGGTTGGTCGGTCGGATACAGAGCATCGCTGAATTGGAACTCGCTCCACAGCAACACTCCACGCTCGTCGGCGAGATCGTACATGAAGTCCGGAAGGTAAGCGCCCGAAGCCCAGACTCGGAGCATATTCTGGTTTCCAGCGACGACTGCATCAAAGAGGCGCTGCATCTTGGCCTCTGTTACTCGTGGCCAGAACGCATCTGGTGGAATGAGATTCGAGCCCTTGGCGTAGAATTCATGGCCATTCACCTCGAAATGCCAATTCGCGCCGGGTGCGATACCCTGGGCTAACTGCTCGTCGGTGATATTGGATCGGTTCAGGAATATGGTACGGAAGCCAGTGCGTTTGGTTACACTGACGAGGTCCTGGTCTTTGTTCTGAATTGTGACGGTGACGTTGTGCAAGCTTTGCTTGCCCATGCCGGCGGGCCACCAAAGGCTAGGTGCATCCGCATCAACTATTGTAGTACCAGTGATAGTTTGTCCAGATACAACAACATTGTCGAGAGATCCGGACTTCAATACTTTGCCCGACTCGAGGTCCTTGATCTCGATAGACATCGATGTGTGTCTCGGTGGGGAGCCGATATAGTCTATACTTGCATTCACAACCCAGGGCTGACTCTGGTCGGGGGCAAGGTGATTGATCTGGTCCTTTCGATATATGTCAAGGCCTGCGTTTACAACGTGTAGATCTTCCTCGCCCTCGGACTGCACCACGTAGACATTCTGCCATGGCCCAGCAGGCGAGAACGCTGGGCCCCAGTCCCAGCCAAAGTCGGACTGTTCTTTGCGAATATACCAGCGGTTAGGGAATTCAAAGGTTCCTTGAACACCGCTAGGCCATTCTGGAGATATTGTCAGATATTTTGTGTCATTCCATTGTGAACACTTACTTTGTGAATTGGGTCCAGCGGCGATTGCATTTGCGTTCTTAATGGCACTCCCAAACTCGAGAGAGACGCTAGGAGGCCCGTTGCAATGTTCCAGTGCATTGGAGATATCGAAAATGTATTTCCGGAACTGATTATCGGTGGTTCCAATAAATTGACCGCAAAACTGGATTGTTGTAAAGGTGTCAAGGCCGTTAAACACTAGCCAGGAGGATTTGGCGTTGCTTAATCTGTGAAGAGTCAATGAGAATCCCTATTAAGACAGGGAAGAACACAAACAATCCGTCGATTGGGTTACTTGTATAAGTCCAATTGTTTTCTGCAATCCAACGCAAGTTGAAGTCATTCAAGCCATAATAGCTTCGGCGCGATTCGAGTTAGCACAGAGCAGATTGCACGAGAAACGAGCGTTCAACTAACGGGTCATCTGATTTTTTGTTAGACCAGACAACTTTTCAGACTACAAAAGACTCACCAATAATATCCGCAGCAAGAAGATCCAAATGCGCTTGCGAAGGAACACGGCCGGGGACGGTAATATTCAGTGCCTTGCTACTGACAGTCCATCCATCACCACTAAGATCCAAGACATTCTTCCCAAAAGTCGTCTGTAGGACTGACGGAAACACCGCTAGCACAAGCTGATTCCAAAGATACATAGCGTCTAAGAAAACCATTGAAAGGCTTTGGGAAGATCGAGGGGCTTGATACAATAAGTAGGTTAATTCATCCTTTCATCCACTAGCACTGGCTGAATATCGGACTGGAAATGAGCAGATGACCTACGCAAAAGTACCAAGCTAACGTATGATGTTCATTCCGGTTGAGCAGAGTGATGCAACGCACATGCATTGTAGTCTGGGCTCTTGAAGCGGGGAGATCAGCAAGCACCCCTCGCGGGGGAGGGAGAAGGCAACGGTAGCAACGCTAACGCACGAATTGCGATAATCCCAAGGATTAAAGTGAATTCCAATTCTGGACTCAAACACGTGTGGAGCTATACGGAAGTTGAGAGCTGAAGCTATACACGGGAGGCTGAAGGCTTACTTTCATTTAGCATGGGGTGTACCTACCTAGGTCGCTATACGTAAGCATAAGTTCCACGCACACATGTCGAACCTTCAGCGCAATTACAGAATGGGTCAATAAACATGATTCTGTGCAAGGTATATATGTTGGAATTTCCACCATTGCCCGATACTAATGCTGCTAATCGGACACAAGAAATCATGAAATGACAGATGTGATCGTCAAACGAATAGAAAACGGAGCTCATCGGCAAATCCAAACATCCATGAATGGCGTAGAGTCTCCCATATATTCCTGATCAACAGTCAATGCGCAGCTGAAAGTATGCTTGAATATCTATTGCGGGTCGTCAATCACGTTCTATGGGAAATGTGCCCAAATTTAATGACCGAAGAAGCTAGAATACAAGTAAGAATACCACACTGCATATATTGTTGTTCAAAGTTGGATGGAATAATATATCATAAGTGTTGCTATTAAATATACCAACCGGATAAATCTAGAATCCAAATGAAACATCAACAGCTTGGCGAGGCTCAGCGAGCTTTGTTCGCTGAAGGCTTCAATCGGACCGGAAAGAGTTCGGCCAATAAATTCTAGAACCCGATGTGCTCCAGAATCTCAATCAGGACTTTCTCGTTCTCATTGCGGCAGTTTTGAATGACTTGATCGGTTTGCCTCCTCAGAATGTCTGAATTTGTCACGCGCCAGGGCAGGATAGAACTTAGCAGGGCATCGAGATCAGCGACCATATCAATCCCAGCGATTGTCATCGGGCGCTTGCAACCCGCATTCTGAAGGGCGTCCTCCCAGGCCTTGGCAACTTTCCACTGAACACCCTTGCCGTCTTGCTGGTCATCGGGAAGAGGGTCTGGGAAGCCGTGTAACTTGGCTTCCTTGAGGGCCCTTTCTTCACGGGCCTCAATGCCGGCCCAGCCCCCAAACTTGCCTCCAAAACAACCAAAGGAGCGAAGGAACTCGTATGAAGGATGGAGAATGCACGAAAAGCCGTAGTCAATTAATCCTGTGATACGACCTGAGGAAATGTCGAATAACAAGTTGTTGGGTGCTGATAGAAAACATCTATAAGAACAGGCGGTTGGATTCGGGGAGGTGGAAGGGAAACATGCTTATTAAAATCTGCGTGAATTATTGCCTTGTCGTCGCGCGATTCAAGCGACTTGAAACATTCAGGGAGACATGTCCGGAGAACCTTAGACTTGGTCGAGTTTAAATATAACTAGTACAACAATGTGTACTCTCTACATGCTTGTTTATATTTGTATAATTATCTGAAGGTGACCCGCTGTGTCAGGTTCCTGCGCATCACCGATACATCACTCTGCGAGAACCCAAGTCCGTCAATGAGATAGCCCTCAACGCCATTATTCCAAGAGTTCTCGAATGCTACCAGAAATGCTGCCATGGAAGTGGCGCGCACACCACACAGTTCGAGCATACCCAATGCTTCGGGGCTCAGCTGGTTGATGTCGACTCCACCAGCTCCCAGATTTATAGCGAATGCCTCCATGAGGTTCTCCCGTGCGCTTTCCAATCCGACTCGAGTGAGGATGTAATCATTAACAATCTCGTCATGGGGTCTGTTGATCAAGAGGAGGACGAGAGCTGAAAAGACACCTGTGCGGTCTTTACCGGCTGTGGATGGAACTTATGGTTAGCATCCGTCGATTATGAAGGGGCTTTTGCGCGCGACTATGCAAAATAAACATGGGATCACGGTGATACACATGGGACTTACCTGAGCAATGGACAATGAACGGATCATGTGGTTTATCTCTGATATGCTTGAATATCTCGATGAAAGATGGGGTAGCCGCTTCGAGGATCCCCAAGTACATCTTCACGAACCCTGCGGCGCCCTTATCTGCGCCCGTGAAATCGCCAAGATTTAAAGTGGCCGGTCGAGCTCCGTATGGTAGCCATATCGTCTTGACTCCTGTGATAGAAGGCGAAGGAGCTTTTTGCCGCTCCCCTTCATTCCGGAGGTCGAAGATGGTGGTGATTCCCAATTGGGTCGCAATGACGGATTTCCCGGTACCATAGATGTCGGACAAAGTTCCTGACCTATATACGAATCCTGGGCGTACCTGGTTGCCATCATGGCTCAGATCGCGAAAGTTGGAGACACCTTGTATGGGGATAAATGGTGGCAGGGATGTGATCCTAGTCACGACCGCCTGGGGAATGGGGGTTCGGATATCGGTATTTAATACCTGACGGATGTGATCGGCTTCGTTCATTATTCAATTGCACAGATTGAAAACAGAAATCAAAAAGGGACGATATATAAAGAAAGCCAGTTCAACGATGTCATCGTATCCACTAGTGGAGCCGACTAGTGCAGGCACCGATGTCATCATATCCGACGGCCTTGTTTTCCAGGAACACTTCATAGATACTTATGTCGGCTTTTGATGTATTGTCAATGTTTCTTTTCACACAGGTTCAGTGGTGTGCTCAGATGCCTTCTCGGATATCATTCTAACACATATCACCTTTTTATTGGCGGTTTTTGTTGAGTTTTCTCTATAACCCATGTTATACGGACTGTTCTTGTAGACTCCAACCTCATATAAGTCGGAAAATAAACAATGAGACCGTATATAAGCGAAATAGCAAACGAAATAGCAAACTGTAGGTATTTATACTGCCCTTCGTGTAACTCTAATCCTCCACCAATCAACTCCATCTCCATCTTCTCAAATCAACTTGTCCAACCATGGCAGCCCCAAACATTACCCGAATCTCAGACTTACCCCGGGATCGAGAGTGGCGCCTCGGGGCAGCACTCTTCCGGTACCAAGAGAACGGGCACTACTCCGTCCTACTGCTGAAGCGTGCCACCGGCTCGCACACAATTGGATGGTGGAATACTCCAACGGGCCCAGTCCGAGACACTGACGAGACCATCGACGATGCCATGAGACGGATCATCCTCGAGCAGACAGGTCTTGGACTACAGGGCTATCACAACATCTATCAGGTAGCATCATTGTCGTGGGGATCTGAAGAACAGCCCATAACGAAACTCAACTTTGTGATCCATGATAAATCTGCCGACATAGTCGCAATCCGCCTCAGCGAGTTTTCCGAGTATCAATGGGTGGAAGAGGAACGTATTGACTCTCTCTCCATCCCTGTCGCAATGTAGGATGTGATACGCACGGGATTTGAACTATACCGCGAGGGATACGTATGAGGTGTGTGATAATTGAGGCCTTATTCTAGAGAATCAATCCGGATACAAAGAATACAATCAATTGAGATGTTGCGATGCTGTTCACTCTCCAGTTATTTCCCCGCAACCGAATACTCGGTTGGCCGCGGAGTGACGTTCAAATGCCGACGCCAACCGCCCTCCGCACTCCCCAGATTTAACACTCAAAGACCTTGAACTCCCTCTTCTCCCATTGAAAACAATTAAAACTACAATGTTAATAACAAGAGAGAGCAAAATGTCTCTAAAGCTCCTGTCTCGGAATGGCCTTCGCAGCCAGCCCGTAACCACAGCGCGCATCGTCCCCGCACGGAGGTGGAGTAGCTCCATCTCGCAGCGGCCGGGGTCAGACAGGTGATTGCTTCAACAATATTTTTTCTTGGGAAGGAAACGCTGACGAGATGTTATGCCTTTAGTGTTCGATTCCCAGGTGCTGTGAACAGCAAATTCACCTCGGAGATGGCCTTCCTCAAAGCCTCGGATCTGCCCGCTATCCCTACCTACCGAGTGATGGATTCAGACGGCCACCAGATTGACAAGACGAGACCGGCGCCCGATGTTACAAATGAGGAGGTTCTGACATGGTACAAAAATATGCTGTCTGGTTAGTCACTCCACACTTGATGCGATATCAAGTATCTGACTGTTCGTGCAGTAAGCGTTATGGACGTGGTCATGTTTGAGGCACAACGACAGGGTCGCTTAAGTTTCTACATGGTATGTCCAATTTCCCACAAGTGAGAAGAGGAAGGACATGGCTTATCTGACTGGCTACCTAAAGGTTTCCGCCGGCGAAGAAGGTATCACAGTTGGCTCCGCGGCCGCATTGACACCAGATGATGTGGTCTTCGCACAATACCGCGAAGCCGGCGTATTCCAGCAACGTGGATTTACATTGAAGAACTTCATGAGCCAGCTCTTCGCCAATGCCAACGATACAGGCCGTGGTCGAAATATGCCAGTCCACTATGGGCAAAACTATCCTCGCACGGTCAGTGCCACTACCTCCTTGCTACAGCATTGTACTTTACCTAACCTCACAAACACAACAGCACACAATTTCATCCCCATTAGCCACACAGATTCCCCAAGCCGCCGGAGCAGCCTACGCACTGAAACTCCAAGACCTTCAAAACCCAAACCGGGACCCACGCATTGTGGCTTGCTACTTCGGCGAAGGAGCCGCCAGCGAAGGCGATTTCCACGCGGCACTAAACATCGCCGCGACACGATCCTGCCCGGTTGTCTTTATATGCCGAAACAACGGCTACGCAATCTCAACACCAACGCTAGAGCAGTACCGGGGCGATGGAATCGCCAGCCGCGGCGTTGGGTACGGTATCGACACAATCCGCGTAGACGGCAACGATGTCTTCGCTGTGAACGAAGCGATGAAAGAGGCACGCCGACTCGCTCTAAGTGATGGCGGACGGCCTGTGCTAATCGAAGCCATGAGCTACCGTGTCTCGCACCACAGTACCAGCGACGATAGCTTTGCGTACCGCGCCCGCGTTGAGGTCGAGGACTGGAAACGTCGCGATAATCCTATTATCCGGCTGCGGAAGTGGCTGGAGAATCAGGGGATTTGGAGCGAGGAGCAGGAGAAGGAGACGCGGGATGGGATGCGGAAGGCGGTGCTGAAGGAGTTTGGCGAGGCGGAGCAGGAGAAGAAGCCCTCGCTTAGGGATGCTTTTACGGATGTTTATGAGGAGATTACGGAGGAGCAGAGGGAGCAGATGGCGGAGCTCAAGCGCATCTTGGAAACTTATCCTGATGAGTATGATCTCCGGCCGTATAAAGATGGGATTAATGGTCTGGATTAAGGCTTGTCTCTCGAAAAATATACATGCGACCCTAGGGGCGTTAGAGCGTTATAATATGAGAGATATATTCATATAGAACCCGGTGATGTCCAAAAGACTGATGTTCAGTCGTGATGCTTATTGAATATTCCGGCTGCATTAGTTTATGGAGTCTCCTATATATTCAGCCAAGTACAAAATTTACAAGCCCTAAGAGCACTTAACCACACCTGGTCGGAACATAGGAATGAGAAAACATCTAGGAATATTATATACTCAAGTCTACTACCGACCGTGCCTCCTGCGCCTAACACTCCGATTTTGCGCAACAGCAACAGCAACCTTAGGCACATTCCCGAGACTCATATAATTATCATCCGAGGCCAGATAAATAGCACCGAGCCCCATATCCTTCGCAAGCCGAACAACATCATCAACATCGGCATCCACAGGCGTCTGATTCAAGATAACAGCATCCTTCCCATAGTGATCAGACGTCGAGAAATGCTCATAAGGAGCCAGAGCCACCCAATTAGCATAAGTATTCTCATACTCGACAATGAAGTCCGCCGCCGCAAACCACTGAGCAACATCAGCCACGAGCTTGACCCCAGGATTGAAAACGACGGTACCCAAGCTGCTGCTCTTAGATTTCCAAGACAGGTTCTGGAAATACACGAGCTTGCTCGGATCTGCGCCGTTGGCTGCCTCATCGAAGAAGATGCCGGAGAGACTGATATTCTGCCCTGCGTATGTGGCCCAGTTGGCATAGGTAGCGATATCCTTTTCAATGTCGGCGCTGGCCCGCGTGCCTTGTTTTGTGTATGTATAGCCCAGTACTTTGGTATTTGAATAGCTACTTAGCTTGGCGATGGCGGTTATGAAGACTTCTTCTGGATATTCTGTGTTACCGGGACCCGTGGATGGGTTGATGATCAGGTAGAATGGGATTGATAGGTGGGTTGCGATAGAGTCGTAGATTGTAGTCCATGCGTCTATGCCGGGCCAGGCGTATAATGGTATTAGTAGGCCGGTCGATAGGACAGTTGATGCTAGGGTAAGCACGGTTGCTATGACAAGTAATCGAAACATCGTTATATATGTGAAGCTGACTGTGAGCAAGTAAACAAATAGATGTAGCACCCAAGGTAGCCAATGATATAAAATGAGGGCAAGGAAAGGAGAAACGACCAACAAGACTGGCGGGAAGTGGTATACAGTGAGTAATGCATGCTTTATACACGGCAGCCGAGAGACTAGGGGAAATAATGTCCTGTAGGAAGAAAGGGATCGGATAGCGGCAGCAGAGTTAGATATCAGCCTCGATCCCTATTGTATCCAGGCCGAAAGTAGAAGGAGACCTAGAATAACAGAAACCGGCCATATCACCTTGGAATTCAATACACATGTAGACATTGTGTGATACCAAGAATGAGTAAATGCAAAATCCCTTCGGAGGAATGAGCCCTCATTAAATGTCTGGCCTTGATTGAAATGTACGGAGTAGAGGAATGTAAAAGTCGAGAGATCAAGCCCTGGCGGAGTTGGTGATTGATCCCTTAGGGCATCCCCTTGTTGCCATGTTAGATGATTTTCGGAATTCAAATCTGTTTCTCGCTGGAATAACTGTAGTTTAATGAACGCGGTCTCCGATTTCCTGGATTCAGGTGGCTTTGGTGGGCAGGCTTAGGTGCAATACATCTCAGATCCAACCTTGGAAGAACCATGAAAATAAAACTGGAGAATATTGCGATGTTCACGTGGCGTCGAGGGGTCTATTGAGAATCGGAATTTGTTCGCTCATTGCATGCAAGTGTACTATTAAGGAATAGGCCTACATATTACTAGGACCTACGTAGACGAATGTAACAAATATAGTACAATGATTCATTCAGGCTAAGATAGAATAATCATAAAGAATGGGCTAGAACGCATGAAATACCGCCATCCAGGGTATCATCCAAATCCATATGTACACGTACAAAAATTTCAAGTCCGCCCGAGACTGCAATTGCGAAGGGGACTGACAGCTCCGATCCGAGAAAGAGTCGATTACACTTCCGACCCAGTAGCAAAGTTCAATGCCTGCTGCTGAAGCTTCTTGTTTCGTCGAAGCAAAGCTGCGAACTTCTTGTCTAGAGAATCCATTTCCTTCCGGGTAAGCTCGAGATCCTTCTGAGAACGACCAGAGAGTTCCTTCAGTTCCTCGTTGGTCAAGCCGGCAACGTCGTCAAGGGTTGGGTTAGTGCCGACCATGCCCGGATTGCCCAACATGTGCTGCGCGGTAACTGCGGCGAAGGAGCGCACGGCAGCAGAGGTGGTGTTGAGAAATTCTGCCGAGTTGGCGACGGCCCAGTCGTGATTGCGGGTGCTGTCTGCCTCCATGGCCGAGAGGACGTTGGGTGGGATCACAGATTCAGCCGCCTCAAGAGACGACGACGGGGATGTGGCACCCAGCCGAGTGGGCATGTCGTCGACCCAGCAGATGTTGAACTTTTCCGGGTTCGCGAAGAGTGCTTCCAGACCTCCGCTGGGATTGCTCGCGTCATCTCCAATCATGAAAGGGTCGGAGATACCGGCCATGTTCTTCTCCAGCTCTAGGTATCGCTCCTCCTCTTCTGGCTCGAGATGGCGCAGGACACAGCCGCGGGGCGTGATAAGGCATCGAGTCTTGAGGAAATCATCGCCAATTCGAACGGGCTCTCCGCGAAGCAGAGTTTTCCGATCCTCCTCGGTCAACTCATTGGGACACTGGAGATAATCGTAGTCCTCTGCAGTGCATTTCATGTCGGTCCGCTGGCTGAGGTTGCTAGGGTTGAAGAGGGCACTTTTGTTGAGGTCAAGTTCGCCGGACTTGTGCATCTCAGCGAGCAACTCATGAAGAGGCTTCGTTCGTTCCACGAAAAGATCTTTGATTGCCTTTCCAAGGGCCTCGGAATCCTTGACCAACTGCCCAACTGTATTGTTCAAACGCCATGGCTCTACGGGGGTTTCCTTCTGAACAGGAGGCTCTTCGACGGGGGAGGAGTAGGCTCTCTGACAGGCTTGGTCTCCTTGGCCTTCGCTTTGTTTGTGGTGGCATCCACCTTGGGTTCGGCCTTAACAGGAGAAGCATTCGCTGGTTTTACAGGGCTTGCTTTCTCGGGACCACTGGCAGCGGGGGTGTCGGTCGTGCTCACAGTGGCTGTGGGGGCCTTCTTGGTCTTGCGCTTTCGCCCCATAATAGGGGCTTGAACAGGCTCCTCATTCACAGCTGCAATTTCGACCTTTTTAGCCTCGGCCTCCTTCGCCTTCTGCTTACGTTCCTTCTTGACCTGGCTCTTGGTCATAGTGCGAACAGGTGCGGAGCCGATACGAGAGGAGGCAGGAGGGGAATTCGCACGAGAAGCAGAGGTGGAAGGATAGCAATCAGCTTCCCATCCCATATCAGCAGGAGTGTCGGGGATGCTGGTCGACGAGATGCTCTGTCTGCTAGAGCGGGACTTGATACCCCCGACAACAGAGGCGGGAACGGAGGGTGCGGTGGCAATGGGAGGTGTTTCTGACTTAGGAGTTTCTACCACACGCAGAATACGAGGCTGCCGAGGGGCAGGGGAGTCAGATAGGCGAGACGCTATGGTTTGCGGTGTGTCGGGCCGCGACCCAACTGCGGAAACAGAGCTAGGAGGTGGTACCTGCTCAGCCTTGGTGGATGTGGGTAGCGAGGCGGCAAAGTCGAGTGGGCTGCCTTTCGTAGTGGCAGAACTCGGCTGCTGCTGGTTTGCAGCCTTTGCAGGGGAATCTTTGAAATCAGCTCCAATGTTGAACTCGCTCTTGCGTGGATTACGAGCCTTGCTCGCGGACTTTTGCACGGGCGATCCAAAGGATATTTGAGAAGCGTCCTTCACGCGGCTTGATGTCAAGGGCCCGCCCACGGTGAGTTCAGGACTCAAAAGACGAGAGGGGCTGTCAATACGGCTCTGTGATGGGCTGTTGAGTCGCGAAATGCTAGGCGTCAAGCCGGGTGGGAGCATTGGGGCAGGAGACGAAGGTTTAGAGGAACTGCGTTCCTGGAAGACCGAAGACGAGGGATGGGCGTGAGGTAAAGGCAGTCCAGGCGGCAAGGTCGGAGTCCCAGAACGGGCAGCTGACTCGCCGGGCAATTGAGACTTCAAAAACCCAAAGCTATCAACGGGTCGTCGATCCTTGGATTGATCCCCAAGAGGCGGAAAGTCCTCATCCACTAGAGCATTGGGTCAGCGAATGTGCAAGAAAGCAAAAATGTGGCGATGTGAGTGGGCAGATGGGGAGGTAAAGATAGATCGAAATCGCCTGAGACAAGGGTGACGACTAGCAGCGCAGCACGGCTAAGCAGAATACAAAAATGAGCACGAGATAATTACATGATGGACATCTCCCAGGCCAGGAACTTCGCAGGACAGGGCGTCTATGTAAACGGCGGCTGTGAGGAAACTGATTTCGAATAAGACCCTTTTCGGCTTGTGGTATCAGGGTAGGGAGATCTTAACGTACATTAATCCATAATGAACACCCGCGGTCTTCAAGACACAGCAGATCGTATAATGGAAGTCCGGATGCAAAAAAAGAAGAAACAGTAGAAAGGGAATACACAGCCGCCGAATACAAAGGGAGCCCGGAACATACGCCGGTATGTCCATGAAATGCGAAGACACCTGGAAAGAGACAGAGAAGACATGCAAGAAATAGATAGCAATTGAAGGAGACAGGCGAAAGACCCTAGTACGCCAGGTGAACGTCCAGCCATCGCATAAATCAGAGCTGCCGGTCCGACCGCGAATAAAACAAAAACAACAAATGCAATGCCTCCATATGGAGTGAAAAAGAAAGGGAATTGATATCATGTCATCAGGATAAAGCAGGCCCATCAAGGGAAGGTCATAGCGGAAAAGCGAGCGGGAAAATGGAGGAAATCAGATCACGGGAATAAGCGCGAGGTTAAAGGGAAACCATGGGATTCACCACCGACTGATGCCACCACCATACACCATCGAGGGATTGTACCCACCTTGACCCTGACTCCCGTACAACGCTTGCCCAGCAGTAGCATTCGCACCTACTTGATGCATCCTCGCCTGCAAAATGCTCGGGTCCGCAAGATCTACTACACCACCTCCACCGGAGGAAGTGTTAGCGTGTCTGTGCTTCTTCCCCTTCTTCTTCTGCTTCTGTGGGCCACCAGAATCAGGCATTACGCCCGCTTGTGGCCCATAGAAGGAGCTGAGAAGGCCATTGACAGGAGTCATGGGGGGGCGGGGTATTGTGCTGTTGCAGAAAAGGGAACATAAACTCACGCTTAGCGGCCTCCTGGCCCTGTAAACCACCAACATTCGTACCAGTTCGTCCACGGAGTAGCTCGCGCATCAGCTCCGGGGTTGGATCTTGCTTTCCTCCATTACCTCCAAGCCCAGAGGTGAAGCCATGTCCCTGGGCGAACATTCCGCCACCACTGATCGGAGGGGTACCGGCTGTCTTTAGTCCCGGCGGGGGACCCTGTACACCGCTGGCATAGAAACCGCTTGCTGAAAGACCATGTTGAGGGCTTGGAGCAGAAAGAGGGTTGGGTGATGAAGACTGCATTTGGCCCAACATGCGTGCATTAGGCATATTCTTAGAACCGGCCTCGTTGAAGGAAAATCGAGAAGACTGTCGGTTCTGTGCTGCCTGCAGCGCATTGAACTGTGCCATCTGATTGTGCACAAGGCCTTGCCGGACTTGGGTGGCTTGGTCTAGAGCGGCAGCGCTGAGAGGGTCTGCCAAGCCAGCTTGTTGATTACCGGCGGACTTGAGTAGCATCAACTGTTGTTGCTGCAAGGGAGTTAAGCTTCGTCCAGCGAGGTTCAAGCCTTGAAATTGATGGCTAGTCGCAGAGACAGGAGATCCAACAGTTGAATTATCCGCAGTGTCCTGCTGCGAAGGCGGCTGGATAGCACCATGAGACTCCCGCGTCTGACGACTGCGTGGGGGATTTGCTTCCTCTGGCTCACCACCCAGTTGGAGGCTGCCAGCTTCACGGCTTTCCTCCTCAGCTGCAACAGATTGGAGCAACTCCTGCTCGCGGTTGAGACGCTCTTGTTCGACTTTCTCGCGCATTGCTCTGCGCTTGACACCACCATATGGATCGATGAAAGATGGGTAATCCTTGATTAACTTGACCTCTTCGGCACTCAGGTCGCCCGTGCTGAAAGAAAACTTGAAATCCGGGGAGTTGATATCCTTTAGCAAACTGTCAAATGGTGATGGCAGCTGGGGTGGTTGAGCCCCACGGCGAGAACGTGGCTGCGCGGCAGGAGACTGGGAATCGACTTGGGAAATGGATTGCGGGGCTTCCTGGGAAATCAGAGATGGCTTCTCTGCTCGCTTCGGTTCTTCTGCCGGGGTCGCAACATTGACACTTGCGGGCCGTGGGCTGTTCATGGAGGCTTGGCTACCAGTCAGACTAGTCCTTCTGGTTCGGTGAATAGCAGCGTCTTTGTTAGCCCAGCTGGCGGTTGACGGGAGAGCCGGGCCATCTGGTATGCCAGTGCGACTACTGATCGAGTCATCCTTGCTCGGTTGTCGGCGCATAGGATGGGCGATGGGTTGAGCGGACCTCACGTGAGAGGGGGTAGGTGGGAGATTAGGGCGTTGGGTGGAAATAGTGTTCATAGATGAGAGGTCCTGGCGGCTGTAGCTGTCGCTGTCCTCCCCGGTCTCGTGCAAGAAAGTGCAGTTCCGATTATTACACTGCTCATTGCGAAGGAAGGACGAACAATATTTCGTTGTTCCGTATTGCGCCCTGAGCACTCGATCGCCATTTCCGGAACCGTCCACAGCGTTTATGCACATCGCAGCATCGGCTTTGCGCGAGAAGGTCACATAAACACCAATTCCCTGGTTAGGGTTGCCGCCGGGCTTAGCCTTGCTGACCACGATCTTCTCAATCTCGCCATATTGACCGAAATATTCCCGTCCACGGAGCGTTTGTAGGAGTTGATTTTCGTCTCGGATCGTAGGATTGAGGCCGATAACGTAAACCAAGTTCTTTTGGACAACACGGACACCGGCCAAGTTCTTCCGACTGGAAGCCTCGATTTCCCGCTTTTCAGCTTCCTTCTTCTTTGCAGCAGCCGCCTTGCGGTGCTTCAGTGCCAGATCTGCCTTGAACCTAAACACAGCGGGTCAGTTTGGATGTGGCGAATATATCACGGAGCTTGGGCTAACTGACTCTTCGACGTCAGGAATCTTGTACTGGATGGTACTTTCATCGTATCCGCGTCGACAGTTAGGGCATCGTCCTTCTTCATTCTGCGTTTTAATATTGTTGTAGCAGAATTGGCAAATCTAAAGAGATCACATGTCAGGTCTAGCACAGGGAGACAAAGACGAGCCATCTGTCCCTGCCATAGTAAAGCAATACTGGCAGAGACGCGTAAAGGATATCAAACGAACATACCTGATATCCGCAAGGACACGGTTTGAAATTCTTATCGGAGAGATCGAACTCTTCAATGCATAGGGGGCTGTGGGGTGATCAGTATACAGATCAGGCGGGTTGAACGAGTTTCAAGACATACCAGAACTCGTCATCGTCGTCGATGACAGAGTCGATCAAGGAAGGACTGGACATGATCGCGGGGAATATGGTGATAACCGGAGAGGGACACGAGATCTCAAACGCCGACACCTGATTAAATCGGATGAGAAACTGGAAAATAAAAGAAATACGCTGCCCTGTAAAGTGTAGAAAGACAAACGGCAATTAGTTGGTTGAGGAGGAGCGACAAGAAGAGAGGGCAAAGAAAAGGTGTAGATGATTGATAGAAGAGGATGAACGGAGAGAAGGAAGGAAGGAAATTGTGAAGCGCGGCTTCATTTTGCTGGCATTACCCGATTTGGTTTAGCGTACGCCCAACACGTGACCCAAAGTGCTCGACCACTCTAAACCTTCACAATCCGACTTACGTGCCTCCGTCCCCCCCTCCAGTTGCATCTGCCATTGCTCCCTCTACACAATGGCCTCCGCACGCTCCTTGATGCGCCTGGGTTCTGGACGCTCTGTGGCATCTGCCACGAGGTCCATGGCCGCCCGCACCTTTTCCTCCGCCTCCCTTCAGTGTGCCCCCAAGGCCTCGACAGCACCGGGTCCGGAACCTGAGAACATGCGCCAGGCGCAGCGCCCGCGTATGTGCAATTGACCAGCTGATAGATAGGACACAATTGAGCTAACCGAACCTTGTTTTGCCAGCCTCGGGACCTCTACGCGCCCCCGTGGTCAACCCTACCGACAAGTACCAGCCCATGGCCGACAGCCTTCACGCCTATGGGCAGTACGTTATGTCCTGTCTGCCCAAATATATCCAGCAGTTCACAGTCTGGAAGGATGAGCTCACAGTGTACACCGCTCCCGCCGGTGTTGTTCCCGTGATGAGCTTCCTCAAGAACCACACTGCCGCCGAGTTCACCCAGATCTCCGATATCACGGGTGTCGACTTCCCTACCCGCGACCAGCGCTTCGAGGTCGTCTACAACTTGCTCAGTGTTCGCCACAACTCCCGTATTCGTGTCAAGACCTACGCGGACGAGGCCACCCCTGTGCCCAGTGTGACTGGTCTCTTCGAGGGTGCTCTGTGGTACGAGCGTGAGGTTTACGACATGTTCGGTGTGTTCTTCTCCGGCCACCCTGATCTGCGTCGTATCATGACCGATTACGGCTTCGATGGCCACCCACTGCGCAAGGACTTCCCCTTGACTGGTTATACTGAGCTGCGCTACGACGAGGAGAAGAAGCGCATCGTTATTGAGCCCCTCGAGCTCACCCAGGCCTTCCGTAACTTTGAGAGCGGCTCTACTGCCTGGGAGCCAGTGGGTGCGGGTCAAGACCGCACTCCTGAATCCGTAAGTCATATTCTATTCGTTCCTGAAAGACAATGTCCTAACTTGTTCAACTATAGTTCAAGCTTCCGACCCCCAAGCCGGAAGAGAAGCAGGAAGAAAAGAAATAGAAAGGTTCTGTATGCGTATCGTTTTCTTTACCATGTTTGTATGTACATATCCGTCAGTGTTAATCGATGGTCTTTTTTTGTCCAAGCAATATGTCTAGCAATGTAACGCTCGTAGCAGTCAACTTGCCCGAGTTCACACCCATGATCTAAGCCCCGGTGGCCAAGAATAAATATATATAATTCTTCACAGTCCCATTTCACGAAGAAGCATATACCCTGGAGTAGATATCAAGTCGATAGTTTACAATGGCCATTGCAAGCGTCTGTCTTGGCGCCGGGATCCGCCCAAGAAAAAAAAAAATTAAGCTACTCCAACATCCGACGATCAACACGACCATCGAAACCGCCCCTTTTTTTTCCCGACGAGCCATACACTCTTTGAGTTGCCTACCTCAAAATACCGCGTCTTCATACACTCACACCACCGAACAAATGCCTAAACGCAAGCTCGACGAAGTCAGCGGCCCCCCGCGGTCCAGCGACACCCGCAAAATGTCCATTCACGGCACCCGGTTGACGCAAATGTTCGAGAACGGTGTATTAATGATAATGCGAGGTCTCAAGACATCGCGTGGCTTTGAGCGACAAAAGCTTAGTCGGCGAGAGAAAACAGCGAAGGCGCAAAAAGACGATAAGGCGTTGGCACGACTCAAGGAAGAAATCGAGACTTTGAAAGTATGTAGCTATTGTTACTCTAGGCATTCAGACGACTTCGATGCGAGCCCTCACGCAAAAACTCCATCGCTAATGTTTCTCTATCAGGGTCTCGATTACCATGTCACAGCCGAGCGATACCTATTCAAACAACTTATCAGGACGAAGCGGATTGCAGAGACGCGGACGTTCGGGGAGTTCCAGGCAGTCAAGAAAGTCTCACAGGATGGACCGAAGAGTACAGCCGAAGCCAATATCCTGGCACGGCTATTCAAATCGACTCCCGTACAGAAGGAAATACCCGGCATCATGGCCGGCATTCGGAAACTACTGCGAGTCGACGAGGCGCCGGCTAGCAAGGCGAAAAAAGAGGACAACAAGAAGGATGCGCCAACGAAAGATTCAGGAAAGGAAAACAGCGGATCCGAGTCTGAATCAGAGGCAGCGACGACAAAACCCAGGCGCGGCGAGCAGGTCTCCCGCTCCACGAACGACATGGATGTCTCCGACTCAGACAAATCCGGAGACGAAGACCTCTCACAATTCGACTCCCGACTTGGACCGGGCTCAGACTCTGAAGCTGATTCGGAATCCGGCGACGAGGAAGACCCCGCCGCAGACGTTATCTCCAATTCTATCTCCCGTTCCCCCTCACCCTCCTTCTCCGCCGCGGACTCCCCGCCACCCAAGAAAGCAAAGGCAGCCAAGGGCTCTGCTGCAGCGGTGAATAGTACGACGTTCTTGCCGTCTCTAATGCACGGTGGTTACTGGTCTGGCTCGGAGGAAGCCACTGATGAGGAGGATTCTGGTGCGAAGCCTGTTCGCAAGAACCGCATGGGTCAACAGGCGCGTCGGGCTTTGTGGGAGAAGAAGTTCGGAGCTAGTGCAAATCACGTCAAGAAGGAGCAGATGGCTGCGAAGTATGGTGGCAGAGATAATGGATGGGATACGAAGCGCGGTGCAACTGACGGTGCGAGGGGTGGGAGAGGAGGCAGAGGGGGCAGGCGTGGTGGCTTTGGTGGCGGATCTGCACGACCTCAGAACAGAGACGGCCCTGGCCCTGCTGGTCCTCCCTCTGGGCAGCGGCCCGGTAAGCCTAAAGGTCCGCCTAAGGATGAGGGCCCATTGCACCCCTCTTGGGAGGCAAAACGGAAGGCCAAGGAGCAGACGACAGCTGCTTTCGCTGGAAAGAAGGTTACATTCGATTAGGGCTATGGGCATTATGTATATTTATCAATCAATGTTCGAAGTATCTTCAAAAGCAAACAAGCAGATGTTAAGATCCTATGTGCACACAACCTGAAACTCATCCAACTCAGACAAAGTAAAGGATTGATTGCGATAATAAATTGTTATATTGGGAATAAGCTGCATACAATTTCCGAGAGTACCACCACCCAGGCGCAGTAAAGAGCAGTGAAAAAACAGTCGCAAGATGGTATACCAAAAAAAAGATTGTGAAAATCAAAGTTATAGGACCCAACCCAAACATGTTGTGTAGATGAGTAGCTGCTTAAGAACAAAGCTCGATAGGAAAAATCGATCACGAATCCCTCATGAAGTTCAGCCAGTGAGGGGGGGTCAGAACTGCCACCTGGCGGCTTCATTTCAGAACCAGGTAAACCATTAGGTTGGGCCTGAGAATCTGGCTCGAAGCAAGGGATAGCAGTGAACTCGCCCAACTCTTGTGGGAAATTGGAAACGAAATGGTCGAAGCCAAAGTGTGGCATATGTGAGAGGGACTGCTGGGAAATCGAGAAAGTATCAGGGAGTGGGACTTCTTCGCCTTCTGGAATGCTTTGATCAGGTGCAGTGGGTGTTGGAACAGCACCACCCACTCCAATCATGGCCGCAGAAGGAGGCGTCAGGGCCATCCCATGAAGAAGAGTAGAAGGACCTGCCATAGTGGAGGCTTGAGAGGGTACGCTTTGTGGAACATTTGGCTCACTTGAAGCATAATTTTCCTGTTGTTGCCACGCGAGCGTGGACGGCGAAATAGGCCCTGCTTTCCAAAGCATTTCCCAATTCTTGAACCGGTCATACGCGGATTCGACGGCACCTCCGCTGCTAATATCCGATTGTGTCTCGCTCCATGCTTCGAGACGGCGAATGGCACGTTCAAGCGCCTCTATGACACTAACAGCTGAACGGGCCGAGCCAACACCCATAGACATGATCTTGATTAGGGAAATTCCCTGTTCGAGAGCAGCGCCAAGTCTTTCCGTTCGTTTGGTCAGGCCCTGAGCCAAAATGACTAGCAAAGCTGCACGGCATGAACTAAATTCAGTAAACGAGGCTCGCGCGAGACCGGTCTCATCACGGAGCAAGCGGCACAAATCGATGATTTCCAGAGCCGCTTCCACGCAATCCGTGACAAGAGTCGCACGATTCTTTGACAGACCGGACAAACCGGAAGACCCTTTGTACGCCGGACCTTGAGAAGTGGCCGGGTTGACGCCTTTGATATTACTGAAAAGGAAAGGACGTCCAATGAAGACTCTAGTTAGACAATAGTCTAGCTTGAGATGGACATTGGACCTAAAAAGCGGCCCTGAGGGATTCAGATCACGGCAGGTAACTTCCTCTGGCAGAGTCGACCACCAATCAACGAGATTTTTCCGGCAACTCAGTAATCGTTCAAGACAGTCCTGCTGTTGATCTTTGCGGTATTTTCGCAATGAGGTGATTTCATTCGAAACCTCCCCAAGCTTCAAAGTCAATGTAATGAGTGTTACCATGTTTTTATGGTTTGAGATTTGATTGACGGGCATCAATCCAGGGAAATCGACCGGCAGAGGACCATCAACGTCGGGGTCCGACAACGATGATGGTCTTCCGTGGAGAATGCTTATACGCTTTTCGATAGTAAAAGCTGTCCAAAAAACCCGATTCCGCACCTCGATCATGCGCGGAGACAGGCCTTCGCCGTGATACCTCCGATGCATCCCATTTTGAATGGCCAATTTAAGTGCCAGGCCGAAGTAGGTATAGCATAACCCTGAAGTATCCAAAGGAAGCAAATATGTTCCAATAAGTAGACAGGCCTGTACACTTCGAACGGACGCGGTGGCGATGATGTCTGGTAGGAGCCTCGAGGCAAATTGGTAGAATGTGAGTCCGACCTCATCCTCCGAAAAGTGGTGATCCTGATTTGCTGTAGAACCCGAGGGCAAGCAATTCACAGGCGTGGATGACTCCATATGTGCGAATTGGGTGCCCACGGCTAGGACCATAAGAATGCAGCACACTGCGGCTGCATCGTCAAATGACAGACTTTCAGGGTCAGTGTAGCAGACGCCCAATTTCTCCAGTAAATAGTCTTCCTCAATGTAAAAATTATTGGTCTGTGCGTACTTGAAGAAGATCTGGACAAGAAAATCGGCGACATAGCGCGGCGGTAGACATGTAATTGAGGCAGATACCTGGGGTGATGCCGACTGGAGTTGTGTACTTCGCCATCGTTCTTCAAAAGGCTCGACTTCGGAAGTGGCCTGCAGGCTCAGGTTTAGCATGAGTGGCTTCGCTCACCGACAATTCACGGGAACCTACCTCGGGGGCTGCGGTCTTCATCCACTCATCGATCTTCTTCCGGATCTTCATAGTGAAATTCAAGTATGAAAATTCACCGGAATATTCTGACAAAAAGCGTCAATCAAGAAATCCCCATATACGGTCTCCAGAGGTCAACGTACGGGTTGTGTTATCGGGCATGGCCTTGATTGTAAAATCCTCCTCGTCAATGGCAAGATCCTCCAGTTCATTTGGGTCTCCCCGGGTAGAGATCGCATCCGACTCAGAGTCGCGGTGTTTGGTCTTCAGATCCTCTGCAGCCTGGCGCAGAGACTGAATATCGAAAGTGATGTTGGGTACATAATGCGATAGGAGACGTTCCATCAGGCGCACCCGTTCTGCCTCGGCGATGTCATTTCGACTCTGGGCGGCTGCTCGGTCCAAAAGTCTGAGAACAGGTGTTGCGCCGTTAGCCGTCTAGACTATAATAAAAATATGGGTTATGCGGTCAACATACGAGACAGAGGTCGACCGAGTCTTCTCATTGGGGTCAATGTGGGTAAAATTGCACTGGCGGCGGTATCGCAGACATCTTCGACACGGCACACCTCCTTCGCATTTCTCTTTCACCCGGCGACAACCATCGCACCTGCGCAAAAAAGGATTATGTTAGAGAGTTCGATTTATTTGATATACTAGGGCGATAGCATACGCTCGGACAGCTCGCTTGCGGTTTTCTTCGGCCACGCGAGGACGTTTTTGCTGGGTGGGCGTCGGGGTCGAGTCGTCCATTACCGTGACAGCGGATCAGGGCATGGTCTAAAGAAGGGAGAAAAGATGAGGAGATTGCAAAGCAAGAGATATATGTAAAGATATGCGAAAGATAACAGTCAGAGGAGTGTCCAGGGTTAGAAAATGGCCATGTGAGGAGAAAAAGGGAAGCTAATCGATAAAGGCACATCCCCGCATCACCCGCGACTCATTTTGCCTCCGCTCATCGGTCTGTGCCTTTTGGTATTGGGGCTATGGTGATCTTCTATGCCAACGATGCCTTTTCCCTCCCCTTTTCTAATATTCATGGCTTAGTTATGTTAATATAATTCTAATCTATTATAGCTTAGAAATCCCCAGCGGATTACCTACGTAACTCAGTCTCGTCCCTCGACGTCCGATGCCGGATTGATAATACTATGGGAATATATATAATCGTGGCATCGCGTTTCACCAACACCTACAACACCTGGTAGTACTGAAGGGGGTAACTCTATAGCTCCGTAATGTTGGTACTTAACTTCCATCATGCTATGCTAGATGCCTACCTAGTAGATAGTACTCGTAGGGTACATCGCTTACCTCGTTCAATCGCCTTCATTACCTCGTATCAGATGTATGATTATGTCGCCTACGTATATATAGCAATCGTTTGTGACCAAATTAATTCTATCCTGCCACGGATTCCTGTCAGGAGTCCATGGCTTAGAAAGATAACCAAGAGAGAAAGGATGAGAAACAAGGGAAGCATTCTTTCTTAAAATTGAACATCATAGCATCTGACAGAACCGTCAGAGATCTATTCCCAGCCCTCGTCGTGGGATTAGACAGAGAAGCAAGTGGAACGCCATCCGTTCATGACTCCGATACTTCTTCTTTCCATCCGAGTCAAAGTCCGACCCCAGCGAACAAGCAGACATTGCCAAAACAGAAGAGTGCTGAGGTTCACGCACCTACGCCTGTAAGTCCAGATCCTCAGTATTTTGTCTAACCGCTAACATCCCTTTCCTCAAGTATCGTTTCCATATCCTTTACTCTCCATTCACTTCTCCTTTTACTTTATTCCTCTCCAGGGGAGGTCTTATTTGGCCTGCTCCTTGGGCTTTCTTCCTCTGTTCATTTGTCTTGTTCAGGATGAAACTGTGTGTTACGATGCAAACAGCCTAGACTGGCCTGGATATGCAGCATACCATTTAATAATAGATAACTTCCACTGATCCAACTGCCCCCTGACTTGCCAGTGTCTCGTATCTTCTCAGCAAACACGCCAGAGGATTGTCCACATACAAACAATGTAGGCAATGTTTGGTGATTAAGGTAAACGAGAAGGTTTGCCAGGCAAGTATGCTTGGCGAGAGCAACACTTCTGCTGAAAGATAAAAACCTCGCATTGCCCCTTCCATAAACTTTTTCTTTTCTCCCTCAAACCTCAACCCTGAGCTTCAATACTGATATTTTTTATCAACTTGGTGAGTCCCTTCCGCCACTTCCTAGTGCCAGCAATTCATACTAACCTTCACTCCTCTATAGCAATAATAGCACCTCCGCTAGACGATCTTGGCCCTCTATCTCTTTCACTGAGGGCCTACTAGGAACCTTGGAAGGCTCCTGGGTCCGTAGGTGAAATCATCGATCTATTATATGATTGCAAACACGTGCACTGCGTGCATCGACTTACTCGCACAGGAATGGTGTCAGGCATCACTACCTGCGCTAGAACCCTTGGACAAATCGGCCGGTGACTTGCTATCGAGATTATGGATCCAACGCAGGTAGCGAGGCACGACACTTTTCTGTGCGAGTAGGTCGTTACATTCGGTGCACGTGTCTGCAATCATGTCAACCATAGATATTATGTCGAACTAGACCGGTGTGTGGACGAACAGATCCTGCGACTACTCAACGGACATAGTGAGAAACGCCAGCAGGCCGCATTACGCCCAACCTTGGCCATGAGGTACCTTCCGTTACAGCTTGCGATATTTGTGCTGACGGGCAGGGGTCATTCTTTTCTTGCTATATTGAATGCCGCCTCTTGGGTAATCATAGACCTCTTCGTCCACATGCAAGAGTAATTCGCCATGTGCTAGCACTATTTCCGCCATTTGCCAGGCCACGTCCCTTCTCGCGGCACCCTCGAAGATCAGTTGGCCTTTCTCGCTACGCCCCTCATGGGGTATTCTTCCCTTGCCGTGTTATTGATCTTGCCGGTATCATGATTATATTTCGCTGGCTGGAGTGCAACAAGCATGTCACTTTCGCTTCAAGTTCATTCTACCTTTTTGTATTCCATCTGTGCCTACTATATTTATATTTATCTTCCTTTATCTATATCTTCGCCTCTCCACTTCCCCTTCTTCGCAGTCCAAGATGTGTCGCTGGCCACCCTCCCGAACGGGGTACTGGATACAGATGATTGAAGCATGTGATAATCACATTCCACCCATTATTCCCTGCACGGCAACTGGATGAGTGACGACTTTCAAAGCGCCGCATGACTGCTCCCAATTTGCCATTAGCAATGGCCTGTTTTTGAGAATGGACGGCCTGGAGGTCAAGAGCTTTGACATCAGATCTTATTACCTAGCCATCCGCAGGAAGGCTCGTTGGCCCTGCAAGCACGCAGAAACCCTCGGAATGTGCTGTCCGGCGCCCGCACACACATGAGCAAAGAACGGATGGGTATGCCAACACAACCGATGCCTTGCTCAAATACAGTGGTTCAGACGATTAAGCCTTCGTGATCCTTTCCCTGTGCCCAGTGAAACGCCCTGTGAAACAACAACACACACAAACGCATTCACACGCTCCCAGTGTTTCGATTGCAAACGGTTAAATGACTTTGCTCTAACCATCACCGCCTCGAGTTATCCTCTCCGTTCTTTGACTATGTTGATGCCCAAACCACGGAGTTTTCACATATTACTATGATTTCGCGTGACAGGGGAAAGTAGACATTCATCTGCTGCCTTCCCAGCTCTCCACGACCTGGCGGATCTACAGCATATAGCTATGCATCGGGCACCTAGCCAACGTCGGGATGGTCAGGGCAAGCCTGTTGCAGACCGACGCCATTGCCTGCGAATATGATCAGTCGTTGGGGCCTTTAAATGACATTGCCACAACATGTGGGTTGAAGATAGAGCTTGGACGGCCTAGTGCTGATACTAATTAATACTTTACTACTAGGTCATGCTCACCTGCCTTGCCGAAGCCTATGAATCTCTTAGCCTTGCACCCCCGCGTACAGTCCTTACTGATAAAGAGCAAGCGTTAATGACTGCAATTGAGACTGTTCTTCCGGATACAAAGAACATGATTTGCATTTGGCATATCAATATGAACATTCTAAAGCAATATACGTTCATGAGATATATTCATTGTATGCCCCGTCCGAGGGTTGAGTACACGCGAGTGAGAGACCATAGGCGAGGAGATATAGAAGAGGGCAAGGAGACAACGGAGAGAAAAGAACGGACGAGATACACATGTGGGTTTAGTATATATGTGCGAGGTGAGAGGCCGAAACAGAACGAAAAAGACAAACGAGAAGCATAGAGGACATGAAAGTGGTGTTGAAGATAGCGCTTGGACGGCCTAGTGCGTAATTGTCTTCAATCGTAATTCTGATCAATGATATTGTTTCTCGTCTTAAAATGTAGAAATACCAATAGATCTTTAGAACCCATCAACATGAGTACCAAGCCCCATCTCAACCCCAACATCAAGCACCTTCTTCCCGACAACAAGATCCATAAGCCCCATACCCACACATTTGTAGACAACATTACAACCAGCAGGGACATTGACCGTCCCCTCCGCAATCCCCTCTGCCCCCAAAAGATCCCCCATCTCAATCAACTGCTCCTCCCCAAGACCCGCAGTGATCAACTCCCCAGCCTCCTCCAGACAAGCCGACTTAGAATCAACATAAACCTTCCCGCCACCAGAAAGCAGCGTCTCAGTATCAATCTCATGCATATTAGGCCTATACGAGCCAATAAGTGAGATGAACCGCTGCTTAGGATTCGCCTGCAGCGCCTTAAACTCAAAATTCGGCACCGTAGCAGGCGTACAACTAAAGATAACATCCGCGACAGCGAGTTCCACCCCAAGCCGCTGCTCATAATCGGCAACGCCCTCCTTAGCAAGCGTGACAAAGTCAACAGCGGAGTAAGTCGCACGCAACTCAGAAACAACATCCCTCTCCATCTCCGCTAGCCTCTTCGCGCCGCGATTCACAAACGTCACCCGTCGGACCTGGTCCGGGTACAGCAGCAGCGCAAGACGAGCATGCCATTCTGCCTGTCGACCGCTGCCGAGAACAAGCACGTTGTCCTTGCGCAGGGTCGTGCAGCGCACGAAGAGGGTCATTGTTGCTAGCGCGGTGCGGAAGGCTGTTACTTCTGCTGCGGCGAGGAGGCCCTGCAGGCGGCCTTCTGGGTTGAAGATGTTTATTACGCCTTGGATTCCGGTTGGACTGGCTGTTACCACTTTTATGCCGGTGGATACGGTGTCCGATACCGGCATGAAGAGGGATGTGTTGTCATCGCTTGTGCTGAGGACTGTGCGGAGGGGTTGGTGGATTTTTTTTGGCGGATGCTGGGGTTGAGGGCTTTGATTCTTGGGTTATGCTGATTAGAGCATTGCCCAGTGCTGAGATGAAGCCGTGGCATTGGGCTTGTGTTAGACTGCGGAAGATTTTGGAGACGTTTGGCTCAGAGAGGATATGCATTTTGCTTGAGGTTTGATTGTCTCGTGAGATGCTTCGAAGTACGGATTTCTTAAGTTTACTTTATGTAAAAGATAAGAGGCTTTCCGAGACGATGAGTCGAATATACGGGGTAGGCCATCGGGTAGACCTTCCGACATATAGTGGCCTCGTGAGGGGCAAGTCGTTCCGGCGGGGAATACCTGGGGACATTCCAAATGATCCGACCTCGATCATGCCGGTCGGACCGTACGAGGTTATCTCTCTGGTCTAGTTCCAATCTTACGACTAAAAATTGATCAGGAGCACGAGAATACAGTCACTTCATTTTCAAAAGTTTGATTTCATTGATCATCATCAAAATGGACTTCTAAGGTTCTCATAAAGCAGTAGCAACGCCATGAAGAATGCACCCAGCTATACGCAAGTAAAAATGCAACAAAAACAAAAAAACGTAACGAAAGAGCCCGTGGGCTGCTAAGTAAAGACAGAAGAATCTATAGTAGCCTCCGAAAGTCGAAAAGGAAAATCAGGAAAGATTCGGATATCACTTGCTGCGGCTGAAAACATTGCCAATGCGACGCTTCAACTCGGCGATCATTGCGATCTGAGAGTCCTTAGTACGGCCAACAGCCTCGGTGTTCTCCACGGCGCGACGGAGCAAGAAGCCCATGCATTCCTGGACGGAGCCCCAGGTCAACAGCTTGAAGACGTTGGGGGCATCCATGGGGGTAGCTCCGACACTGTTCTCGGCACTCTCGAATCCTTGAAGCAATTCACAGCTAACCTCGTCAGCCATACCCTGGAGTTGAGCGTAGCTGAGATCGACACTGTAGTCCTCACCGCGGGTAGCCTGTTCCATGCGCAAAGCATGAGCCTTGCGAACAGACTCGCGGTTGTGAGTAGCGATGATGACATTGACGGGAGGGAGTTCGGCAGGGGTATCCTTGGAGGGAGCCTGGAGCATGGAGTTGTACTTGCGAGTGAGAAGGGACTCGACAACTTGGTCGTAGCACTGGTCGGTCTCCTCCTTTTCAGCCCAGATGATGTGGCGGGGCTCAGTCTTCATGTAGGCACCACGGACAAGCTTGACACCAAGAGTGTATCCCTCAGCACGAGCAGTCTCAAGGTGACGAGCGAGAGTGGCAGGAGTAGAGCGCAGATAGGCTTGGTAAGTTCCGTAGAAGATGGCGCGGCCGGGGGTCTGCGAGTTGCAGTATTTCTGATACTTCATGATCCAGGCCTCGATACCAGGCTGCACGGCCTGCTCCTCGGCGTCGACCAACAGGCGGACACCACGGGAGATGGCGAGATCACAGACCTTCAGGATAGAGTTGTCCATGAATTCGGTGGGCATAGTCTGCGATTGCAACAGGCGAAGGGCGTCGGTGCCCATTCCAGTAAACTTCAAAGCGACAAAGTCGCCGGGTTGAGCCATATCAACTGTCTGGAGTGTGCCATCCATCCACATCTGAATCTCAGCCATAGCAGCCTTCTCGTCGCGCGCGGCATCCGAATTCTCGCCGACAAGGACCTCTCGGGCATATCCCAGAAGTACACCACGGCATCCGAGGGCTTTGATTTGGTTGATTGAATTTTGGACTTCGAGCTTGTTCTCGCCGGCGTTAAATTGTTTATAAATGGTGTGCTTGACAAGCATGTTCAGCAATGGATTCTTGGAGACATCCCAGAACGCATTGCGTGGGTGAGCCAGCAAAGACAGGGTATAGATGCATGGCTTGAGAAGTAGAGTTGATGAGGAAACAGACAGTACCAGCAAGGAGCGGATAACAGATGACAACGGCAGCTTAGCCAGAGGTGCTGCCAGTGCCTTGCGCGGTAGAGGAGGCGGGGCTTTTGTTTGTGGTTGCCATGCGTTTGTCGCTGAAACTGAGGCGACTGAAGATCGAGAGTTACTGGTGCCGCTGACCAGTCTGGTGGTTTGAGCGGCGGCCTTGAGGGGCACACGCACGGAAGGTGCAGCCTTCATGGCTGTCAGTTAAGCGAAGTCGTAGTGTGTGAGATGATTATTAGGAAAGGGAAGGCAAGGACGTAGTTTTGAAGTGAGTGAAGGGTGAAGACTTAGAATAAATGGAAGAAACGGAAGAGCCACGGTTGGAGACGACCTTTTAGATGTTGCGATTAAGTTGGTGGAACTCATTGGGTAAGAAGTAAAAGAGCCGGTGGCAACCGCCAGGCACCGGTACGGTCAGCAGGCCCATCTTAACGGGCCGGGAGGGCATGGCAGTTTTTATGTGTTACGATCCACGGGTTGGCATTGCTATTATTCATGTCTTCTGGGAACTATAGATTTTACGATCATATAAAATGATAATGGCACGGAGAACTATTAAGGTACGATTGAGTCAAGGGAAGGGAGATCATGTCTGAGTCTGAATGACGCTTTGATATTCGCCTCTTTACCCTGGTAATGTGCAGCCAACAGGAGGTTCGCATATTCTTCATGCCGAACGGTTCACGGGCCGGTTTGATATTTGGCTGTGGGCCACTGATAAGCGATAAGCAGAACCGGGCCGGTGTTTCTGCACGCGTGACCTACTTCTGGCTACTTTCGGTTTAGTCCCAGAACATTCTGGTATGCTCCAACCTCTGAGGCTCTTACTCCGCAGATACATTCATGTCTGATTTTATTTGTGATTTTAATATGTCACCTGGGCACAGGTCCGCCTATTTTACCCCGGTTTCTTCCCCAGACGCACTCCACGTGACCGCAGTGGCAAAGCGGGAGGCAAATGTTTAAAGTCAATTTTACCTACGCACCAATCACAAACAATCTTGTTACCCGGAAACGTTGGGAGGGTTCCAAGGTTGGACTAAGCAAAAGAACGCCGCTGGGAGCTTGTTGGAATATTTCCAAGGGTATCAAGTCACAATGTGTCAAGAGTAAGATAAGAGAATCCTATAAAGATATAAACACGATAGGACAGGCGTCAGCGAGATTAAGCTAGGACTAAAAGACGATGTGGGCGCCAATCATCTCAAAAAGCTCAATCACAGCCCCCACAATATCACAGTCTTCTAGATCTTTTTTTGGACGTTGGCATACGCTTTCACAGTCCTTGATAGATACTCCGTACATGGATTCTAAATCACCATTGACAGTGGTAGCTCATTTCCCTCGCTGGGCGTTTTAATTATCTTCTCTCCGGGGGGGCTTTCTCCAAAGCACACTATCATGGCGTGTATCATTATCTCATCTTCATAACTATCCGAAAAAGATAACACCTTACGGGTTTCGGAGCACGGAGTAGATGTCGTATAAAAATTTCGTCTTTCTTCGGATATTCTAAGTTGCTTTATAGGTTTCTGCCTGCCCAGAAATTCCTGTCGTGTTGCTGTTCTTTTTCTTTCTCCTGATTTGTGCTGTATATTAACCAATCTTTCTATTTCTCTGCCTTCGCGCATCATGAAAGACTCGCCTGGGCGTCATACTTTTCTTCGGCGGTGGTCCCAAGCATGCTGTTATTTTGCTGGTATTTCACCGTGCATTATACATACTATGTGATATACCAATCAAGGGAATTATAGGTTGTTGTACGTTGTACCCATGAAGTATACTATTACATCTAGCGCCGATCAGTGGGGCTGATTGTTGATCTCTGTTTGTCCCCTAAAGCAACCCAATCTCCGCTATCAAGGTTATCTAGATTCGTGGGGAATGTCAATTGTCTATCCAGTGCCTCTTGACTAATAAGAACTTGAATTTATCGAGAACATCAAGGCCCGGTGAATATAATGATTTCCAAAATGATTCCTCTTGACAAACGATAGACGCCGGCCCGGTGGGATCCACCCGGGACAATAACCGGCCTCTGTTGATTGGCTGACACTCTCAGCCACTCCCATGCACAGCTATGAGCTTCTGACCGGTAGTAGCCGGCACTTTTGAGTCTTCCCCGCGTCTACTTCTTCTCCAAATCTTCTCTTCTTCATTGCTTGGTTGATTCATTGTCCTCATTTCAAACTATCATGATGTCCTCCATTATGCGCAACCGCGCGCCCATTTCGCGCCTTGCATGCCGCATTCCAAGCTTCAGCACTCGCTCCATGGGCACTTACGCCACTTTCAAGGTGCCCCAAATTAACAATGAACCTAACGTGAGTTCGGCATTAGATTGAGATTGTTTGATCATTCGGGCTAACTTTCGAATCCCAAGAAACACTATATTCCCGGCACTCCGGATCGCAAGGGTCTCGAGGACGCTTTGGCAAAGTACAAGCAGCAAGGCCCTCTGAGTGTGCCTCTGGTAGTTGCGGGCAAGGAGGTAAGAATTATCAAGAAATTTTATATATACCGAAACAGCAATTTCTAACCTTGAATCACAGCTCAAGGGATATGAAACCTTCACCCAGTCTAACCCCGCGACCCATGCTCCTGTGGCGACTTACTCCAACGCATCCAAGGCCGATGTTCAGTCTGCTATTGACTCGGCTCTCGCCGCTCGCAAGTCCTGGGCCGACACTCCTTTCGCCGAGCGTGCTAGTATTTTCCTCAAGGCCGCCGATCTGATTGCGACCAAGTACCGCTACGATATCATGGCCTTGACTATGCACGGACAGGGCAAGAACGCATGGCAAGCCGAGATTGATTCCGCCGCCGAGCTTTGCGACTTCTTCCGATTTGGTGTCAAGTACGCCGAAGAGCTTTACGCACAGCAGCCTGCTCACAACGCCGCCGGTGTGTGGAACCGTCTTGAGTACCGCCCTCTCGAGGGTTTCGTGTACGCGATCAGCCCCTTCAACTTCACCGCAATCGGCGGCAACTTGGCTGGTGCTCCCGCTTTGATGGGTAACGTCGTGATCTGGAAACCATCGCCTTCCGCCATTGCCTCCAACTGGCTCGTGCACCAGATCCTGCTTGAGGCTGGTCTGCCTAAGGACGTCATCCAGTTCGTTCCCGGTGACGCCGCGGAGGTGACCGAGACTGTCCTTGAGAGCCGCGATTTCTCCGCTCTTCACTTCACCGGAAGCACTGATGTCTTCCGCATGCTGTACGGTAAGATCTCACAGGGCGTGGCCGACGGTAAATACCGCAGCTACCCTCGCATTGTGGGTGAGACCGGTGGCAAGAATTTCCACTTGGTGCACAAGTCCGCAGATGTCCGTAACGCCGCGGTCCAGACCGTGCGTGGTGCTTTCGAGTTCCAGGGCCAGAAGTGCAGTGCCACCTCCCGTGCCTACGTTGCCTCTTCGATCGCCGAGGACTTCACCCAGCAGGTCGTCGCTGAGGTGAAGAAGATCAACATTGGCGAGCCATCTGAGTTCACCAACTTCTGCGGTCCCGTCATCCACGAGGCCTCATTCAACAAGTTGTCCGGTGTTATCGAGGAGGCCAAGAATGACCCCGAGCTTGAGCTGCTCGTCGGTGGAACCTACGACTCTTCGAAGGGATGGTACATCCAGCCTACCGTCTACCGCACATCCAACCCCGACCACCCTCTGCTTTCCCGCGAGCTCTTCGGTCCCGTTCTGGTCATTCACTCCTACAACGATGCCACCGATGCCGACTTCACCAAGATCTGTGACAAGATCGATTCCACCAGCACCTACGCGCTGACCGGCTCTATCTTTGCCCAGGATCGTGCGGCTGTCCAGCTCGCTGATGAGGCTCTCCGCAACGCCGCTGGCAACTTCTACATCAACTGCAAGAGCACCGGTGCCGTCGTCGGCCAGCAGCCCTTCGGTGGTGCCCGTGCTAGCGGTACCAACGACAAGGCCGGAAGTGCCAACCTGATGTCTCGTTTCGTCAGCTTGCGCTCCATTAAGGAGGAGTATGTTCCCACATACACCGTTGCGTACCCCAGCAACGCCAATTAATGGATACCCGTCCCCTGTCCATGACCTTCAGGCTGATATTTCGTGATTTCTGATCTCATTGGCGTCAATCTTGCATATCCCACCCCGGCGTTTTCTTTGAATTGTGTGTACGAATTTCCAATCTTAAAAATATGTATTTAGTTATTTCAAAGTCTATAAAGATAACATGCCAATTGTACCAACTAGACATCTTCAAAAACCACATATCATTACAAACATTTTGCAGGCAATTTTTTCTCTTAATCCGTGGCACAATTCTTCAAGAACTTCTTCATACTATCCATGGCCTTCGCTGCAAAAGACCCCATCTCGTATCTCTTCCCAGTCCCCTGCGGGCCACTATCGAAGATCTCCATCGAAAACCAACCCCGGAACCCAGTTTTGAGCACCGCCTTCGCAACATCCTCGATAGGCAAATACCCGCCGTCGTATGGCATGGGCCTAAAATCATGGCTCCAGCGACCCCTAGGCCTGAGCCCACCAATAGTCTTGTCGTCCAACGGCGGCGACACTTTATACGCGTCCGAGATCTGAAGCAGATAAATTTTATCACCGGGCACGGTGCTTGCAAGCTCATCCATGCTCGCATCAAACCGTTTCTTTAACTCGGACTCCGAGACTGATTCGATTAGACCAGACTCGGTAGTCGGATCGCCCCATTCACTGCCCGCAGTCTGGAATGTGTCCAAACACAACCCGCAATTCGGACGATCTACGGCTTTCACAATCTCCCAGACATCCTTCCACGCGGGGGCGTGAGTCGACCAGCACCAGTTCTCGTAGGCGAGGCGGTAGTTGCGTTTCGCGAGACAGTCGCATAAAGCGCGCAAGTCGGAGACGATGACGTCGCGATCCTTTTTAATTAACGGTTCCGGTGTGTCTGTTGCTCCAACCTAGATATGGTATTAGCTTCTTGTTCTCATGACTTTTGCGCTGCTATGCTCAATATGTATGTATCGTTGGTTGTCATACCTGCAACAAATCCGTACCCACGGCGTTCATAATCTCCATCCAGCCGGTCGCTCTAGCAAATGCCTCCTCACGATCCGTGGAGCCCCTAGCCCAGCCTTCGAAGTTTGAGAATGGCTGCAGCATCATGATCTTCAACCCGTTTTCTTCGCATAGTTTGCGGATCTCCACGGCGATGGGGTAAATCGCAGGGTAGTCGTCGGGCGCAATTGAAGTGCCAGTAACTTGCGCCCCATACTGTAAGATGTTTGGGAAGGAGAGCTCAATTGCTGTGAAGCCCGCTCCGCTGATTGCTTCGAGGCGGCGTGGGAGTGTGTCGTTTGGGCTGCAGCCAATTGAGCATGAAGCATATGAAAGAGGGATGTTTTGGAGACTGGAGTGTGGAATTGACATTTTTCGTTTCTTTTCCTAAATGACTGTCGAGTAATAATGGGGTGGTGTACCGCGATCCTATTCAGGGCTGTTGATATCGGCCAAGAAGATACCACAGGATGCATGGGGACCGAGCTTCTATGAAAGACTGCCATGGTATAATTAGGGATACATTTGCCTCATTTGTTTTTGTTTTGCCCATTGTTCATTCTGTGTCCATTGTGATGTAATGTTGGATTTTACGCTTTAGGGCTTGTGTCGTCAGTGCTGTGTCATATCGGCCCATATCCAGTTTGGCCACAACTTGAGTCTTGCATACACTTCAAAGCAACTATTTTGCCTCACTTGCCTCTGCAGACGAATGATATCTGCCAAGAGGAAACAGGCTCCGTTGACTGATTCGTGGCGTGTGTGATTGCATATTGACAACGCCCGGATCACTGACGCGATCGCCACAAGATTCTTGTTCAAGAAGAGCGAACATCGTCCCAGATATCTCCGTGCCAATATCTCCTGCATATTTTGCATCTGAGCTTCGAATAACACATGAGTTAGCTTTACAGAATCAAGACCAATTCACAATGACAACCGCCATCAAAAGCATCGGCGTCGTCGGAGCCGGAAACATGGGCTCTATGATGACCCTCCGCTTCGCTGAGCTTGGCCTCCAAGTCTCGGTCTGGGATGTAGTAAAGAAGAACGTGGATGAAGTGGTGAACTACGCAAAGCAGGACGATGCCATCACAGGCCGAGTTCAAGGCTTCTATGACATCAACAAATTCACGAAGAGCCTAGAGGGCAAGTCTGAACGGAAGGTCTTCATGTTTTCCATCACGCACGGTCGCCCCGCCGACGAAGTACTCCGCATGATTAAACCCGACTTGAAAGAGGGCGACATCGTCCTTGACGGCGGAAACGAGAACTACCGGAACACCGAGCGGCGCCAGAGAGAGTGTGAAGAGATCGGCGTCTCCTGGATCGGAATGGGCGTTTCGGGTGGGTATCAGTCTGCGCGACGGGGACCCAGTCTCTCACCTGGTGGAGATGCCAAGGCGCTCGAGCTTGTTATGCCATTCTTGGAGTCGTATGCGGCCCATGATCCCAAAACTGGAGCTCCGTGTGTGAAGCGCATGGGTCCTGGTGGATCAGGCCACTACATCAAGATGGTTCATAATGGCATCGAGGGTGGAATGCTTTCTGCTCTTGCTGAGACATGGCAATACATGCATGAGGGACTGGCCATGGAGCATGGCAAAATCGGAGACGTATTCAATAAATGGAGTGAGTCTGGCGAGCTGCGGGGGAACTACCTGGTAAACATCGGTGCCGACATGCTACACAAAAAGAGAACTCCCCACGGTGACCGCAAAGGCGAGGGAGCCAGCCGGGATAATGGATATGTGCTCGACGACGTGCTTGACAAAGTGGTCCAAGACGACGATAACACTGAAGGCACTCCATACTGGTGTCTCATGGAGTCTGCCGCCCGACATGTCTCTTGCCCTACGTTGGCGGCCGCTCATTACTTGCGAGTCGCAAGTGGAAACCGCATAGAGCGAGCGCGTGTTGCGAAGAAGATGGAGATGCCCATGCCGAAACCCATTGAGGGAACCCGGGACCACGCAGTGATCATTGAGAACTTAAGACAAGCTGTGTTCTGCTCGTTCCTGGCATCCTTCTGCCAGGGCCTAGAGCTGATTTCTCGGGCCTCGAAAGACGAAGGCTGGAATGTCAACTTGGGTGACTGTCTGCAGATCTGGCGGGCCGGATGTATCATCAAGTCCGATTACATTGCGGATCTACTGCAGCCGGCTCTTGCAGCCAACAATGAGCTGACGAACGCCAAGTTTGTGGATGCGGTCTCGCATGAGTTGCGCCAGAACTTCCACAGTCTCAAGCAGATTGTCATGGAGGGAACTATGTTTGATCAATATATTCCGGCTCTCTCGGCTACTCTGGAATATCTCAAGTATGCGGGTGGATTGGGACTTCCGACCCAGTTCATGGAGGCGCAGATGGACTACTTCGGTTCACACAACTATAACAAGCCTGGTATTCCTGGTGAGGATCCAGGACCTGTTCACAAGGGCCCTCACCATTATGAGTGGCTGCCGGCTTAGATTGTTTCGAGTACATATACATTACTCTAGACTCTGTATCACCCCAGATTGTATCTATTATCCCAAATTGCACATGTATCAACTGTACAGAATAGCGTGTTCAATAAATCTGTAACTATTGGTCAACTGCGATCCCGATAGCTATGTAGCTATGTAAAGGTCGATGTAGTTGTAGATGCGTATTAAAGTTGTATAGATCGCCTAAAAAGGCAGGTGGCGGCCTCAGGAACCCGCAACACGTGGGTCGACCAACAACCAATCGGAGAAGCGCAGGTTGGCCGCAGTCTCAGAGATTTGAAGATGGCGCAAGATGCGATGGATCTTAGGCTTACGTTCAATCTCTTCTATATCGAAACCATTTCGTCGGATTGAGTCCGCCAAACAACTCGCTCGCAGAATGGCTTCTCTCCCTACCACATACGACGGTACGTGTGCTTCTGCTTCTCGCACCTTACTACCCCTCATATACCCCCACTTCGATAGAAAGCTGACGATAGTGAATCTGACAGGGCCCGTCCGAATCGCTGTCATCGGCGGCACCGGTCTGCGCGAGTTGCCTGGCTTCACCCAGGTGGCTTCGCTGAATGTCACAACCCCCTGGGGCGCCCCTTCCTCGCCCATCACCATTCTGCACCACCAGTGTAAGCACAACAACAAGGTTGTCGCCGTCGCCTTCTTGAGCCGCCACGGCTTGCACCACCAGATCGCCCCTCATGAGGTTCCCGCTCGTGCCAACATCGCCGCCCTGCGCTCCATTGGTGTCCGTAGCATCATTGCTTTCTCCGCCGTCGGCAGTCTGCAGGAGGAGATCAAGCCCCGCGACTTCGTCATCCCTGACCAGGTCATTGACCGCACCAAGGGCGTGCGCCCGTGGACTTTCTTCGAGGGCGGCATTGTCGCTCACGTTCCCTTCGGTGACCCCTTCGACGAGGGCATCGCCAAGGTGGTGCGCGAGTGCGGACACAGCCTTGAGGGTAACGGTGTCGTCCTGCACGACCGTGGTACTCTGATCTGCATGGGTATGTGAAGCCGCGACCCGTTCTTACAAAAAAACCTCGCTAACCATGTCTTTACACTATTCAGAGGGTCCCCAGTTCTCCACCCGCGCTGAGAGCAAAATGTACCGCTCATGGGGCGGCAGCGTCATCAACATGTCCGCCCTCCCTGAGGCCAAGCTGGCCCGTGAGGCTGAGATTGCCTACCAGATGATCTGCATGTCCACTGACTACGACTGCTGGCACGAGGCCACCGCCGACGTGACCGTCGAGATGGTCATGGGCAACATGAAGTCCAACGCTGATAACGCTCGCCGTTTCGTGACTGCTGTCCTTGATGCCCTGGCCAGCGATGAGCACAGCGAGCTGGTCCAGGCTAAGCACCTGGCTGGCGGTATTAAGTTTGGTGTTAGCACCCCTCAGACTAACTGGAAGCCTGAGGCTAAGGAGAAGCTGGACTGGCTTTTCCCTGGCTACTGGTAGATCTAGAGGCTTTGGATTCAGCACATTGTTTTCCAATGTTGCTTGTCACTCGACGTACATCTGATGATAGCATATATGCATTATACATAGTTATGGAATACCAACATAATAGACATGATTGACATGCGAATCAGGAATGATACGATTGCACGTTCATAAATTAGTTTTATGTCAAGTTGTTATTGATTTCTATTTATCATGGATATATGTAGGTATTTGTGCCCTTTCAATTGGGGGATTCAAACTGGCACTGGGTACATCATTCTCCAGTGATGTTGAGTCATGGCCTTTGCGAAAAGAACCGTACCCAGCGTAGATCGCTAACACAGTCATCGTCTCCGGTTGCAGACCAAATTCATAGGAAATTATCTTCCGAAGTTGGAGGCCCCGCTCTGACGGTCTCGTCATCTGTGCTTATGTCTTCCGAGCTCGTGCTGTCTCGCCTATCGATTTCTCGACAAGGTGATGGAATGGTTATCGTGGGTCCCATCTGTCCATCTCGAGCAAGCATTCCCCGTTGCGGCAATAGATTTCGCGAAGACACAGAAAACCGATCATGAGAAGCTCTATTTGGTAGCGTCTCTACTGGTGGAACGTCCGGGATGAGGCCGACAAAGTTGTCACAGGTGAAAGAACAGGCCTCCATGGCCTTCAAAAAGGCGTTCACATATTTTGTTTGGCCTTGGGAAATGGCCAGCTCGAGAGGGCTAACTTTGCCCGGCCTGCTGAAAACGGGATTGGATCCCAATCTGAGCAGCTCCTTTGCCAAAAGAAGTGTCCTGATTTCTGTAGCTAAGAAGAGAGCTGTCCGGCCATGTGAGTCCACTTGATCAATTTCAGCGCCATTCTCGATGAGCAAGTGTATTGACGCACGTGGGTGTACGTGGTCCAACCATGGATGTCCATTGGGCTTATAACGCTGTCGTACTCGCGCTTTTTCATCATCCACGTCAATAGCCCGACCATCATCGTCTACCAGTGCTTCGACGACTAGATGTAGTAACGGCGAGAGCTTCCCACGGTGCAAGTATGTGGACTTGACATCGAACCCTCTCCCAATAAATAGACGAATTGTTTCTACCTTCTTGTGGAGGGTAGCGGCAACAAGTGCATCTTTGCAATAACCGTCGTCCGGGTCAAGTTCAAAGTTCCATTGCGCAAGTGCTGCTTGGAATTGGGCAACTGGGCAAACGGCCGCTGCGTGCTCCAGAAGCGTAAAATACACTTATGCACCGCATACACATCGTCACCACGCGCAATTGACATATCGCTATATTTCGAGTCAAGACGTAGGCTATAGTATTATTAGATCCGCATTAGCCCCTCAGGAGCTTACTGGTACCTTCCTAGAGCATTTAATATTGTATAGGCAGCAGAACTTGCACAAAAAAAAAAAAAACCCCCCCCTAGCCGTGTAAGGCCTACCTAGTTTTCGTTCTGGAATTGAAAATTTTGAAAAACCGTTTAGTACTAGTACTACTAGTAGCAGTAGCTTCTTCTTTTAGTGGGTCTTTAAGGGGTCTTGGTACTTGAAAGAAATCGGGGGCCAAAATATGGCCCACATCTGTGTTGTTATTAGAAATGTATTTTTATTGGCTTTCCTAATCTAAAAAGAACCTAAGAACGATTTGGTGACCCGGGAATGCCGTCTAAGCGAATGAAGTTGGATTTGGCGGGCTCGGGAGCGCTCAGCAGAGTATACCACTCGATATTGTCCGAAGAGCTAAGGGAATCTTTACTTTAATCTAATTAGCTACCTAGGTAGGTTCTAGGCTCCTAAGCTGGAAATTGGGCTTAAAGCCAGCATCGGACTTTTAAATGCAACCCTTTCTCGTTTTCCAACTCTTACCTAGGTATTGACTCCCAACCAGCCCAAAGTCTTCTGGTCAAATCCAGGCAATTTTGAACTTACGATCATGTCATTGACACTGAGACCTGTATGTGATCAATTCCGACACTTTCGAGATTATTGCTAATTCAATTAGAAACATCAAGGGCCATCCGGCTTTACCAGCTGCCCGGCGGACATCATATACTCGGTATTCGAGTTACTATCATCCGCTGAACTTCATGTACTATGTCTTGTCAATAAGAAATTTCGCGGAATCGCTGAGAAATTTCTCTACAAGAAAATTCAATTGACTTGGCAGCATCCTTATCATCCTCCCCCAATCACTCAACTTTTACGAACTTTGATATCCAGGCCTCATCTGGCTGCTTACATCAAAACCCTTCATCTCGCCGGCAAAACCCCCACCCTGGCTTCACTCGTATCGTACATTCGCACAATCCCCGTCTCTATCGCCGAACTGAACGAACATATTGCATTCATTCGGAAGACTAGAGTCCCGTATATCGACCTTTGGATACAGGAATTACAGCAAGGTACAATCAATGCTTTTGTCGCCCTCCTTCTAGCACAGCTTCCGAATCTGAGATGTCTGTACCTGAGCCCTGCTTTCACCCAGCGAAGTGAGATCATCGGAATGGTTCTCCGTTCAGCCATCTTTGAACCTGTAGAGTACGGGCTACCCGACCTTCAGCATCTCCGAGATGTGACATACCGCCTCAAAATTGGCCATGACCGAGCGCGTGATAAAAAGGTCAAAAACACCGCGGATGTCTTGCCCTTCTTTTATCTACCAAATGTTCAACGCATTTCAGTCTCGCTCGAGAGCCCGCTCGCGATAACGTGGCCTACACCACAATTGCCTGTCCCATTAACTCTGACATCGCTGGTTTTGAACTCTGTCCGGGAGAATTATCTTGGTGATCTACTTTCAGTCACACCTCATCTGAAATCACTTCGCTGGAGATGGTTTTACGATTTTGGTACCGACGATGTAGTCAATATGCCTATTGTAGATCTTGATCGGATCGGCGATGCGATATCTTGTCTTAGAGGTACTTTAACCGACCTCAAAATCCTAGCTGAAGTTCAACTCGGAGGCAATGATATAAATCTCCCTGGCATCAAAACGGAGGGCTCACTGAGTGCGATGGTCAATATGGAAAATCTCAGAATTCTTCAAGTCCCACTGGCATTCCTCGTCGGATTTGCACAAGACACAACGAAACGTTTGCAGAATGTGCTCCCAAGATATCTTGAACACCTCACCATAACGTACGACTTATGTCTACAAAATGATGAGCAAATGGAACCAGACTGGCCTGAATTTGAGTGGGAGGATCACGCCGTTTTAGGCTTGCTGAAATCATGGCTAGAGGATCGAAAAGCGTTCACGCCGAATCTTCGTGGTATTTCTCTGGGACTAGCTAGAAACGAGACTCCCGATGAGGAATGGGACCCTATCATGAGACACCAGCTCACAGAGCTAGGTGCTCAAGCCGGAGTTCCATTTGACGTAATCTTCACAGATGAAATATAATCAACATGGATGTAATGCCACATATCAGTCACTTCCACGTAGCCAAATGGCTCAACATATCTCAAACCACCTACTCGCTGACCAGGCCCGTGTTAGCCGAAGCGCATAACGGGATCTGGCTACAGTATTAGGTACCCAGTCGATCTCTAGCATCTGTGGATCTAGGCCATCCGACGGTCCATTCATTTCGTGATGTGCTGTCAATGAGCTCCCATTAGGCGTTGTGTTCGTCGAGTAGTTTCCATAACCAGAGTGAAGCACCGGGCCGTTATCGCCGTCAAGTCCTGACTCTCCAAACTGCACCCAAGGAGAGCATTCTCCGGAAGTCGTCCCCCAAGTACTAGCCGTGTTGTCCACAGTTTCCAAGTACTCACTGCCAGGACCAGTGTCACTTTCTATGGGCATTCCCGTGGGTTGTTGGAATAATCTTGACTGTAGCTCAGCATGGCCAGGCCTGACACCACTGGGAGGTAGTGAAGCATATCGAGAGTTCATTTCTGTCTCTGGCTCCCAGGGTGCATAATCAAGTGGCGTTCTAGAGCCGGAATCATTGCCATCCCTCCGAAGCGGAGCGACAGTCATCGAGTCTTCGAACCGAATGGAGTCTTCAACCCTTTCGCGTTCTGGTAAGCACGCGTGTGCTCGACAATCATCGTGAGTACATATCTCGCTTTACTATCTCGGTATGCCACAATTTCATGAATGCTCGGCACCACTTCTTTTTGATCCATCGGAGGGAGATTCGAGATAGCACCCGCAAAGATAAAATCCAAGCAACACCATATGCGGCTCGACTCCCTGCGCATTGGGAAAAGGAAAACTTCTATAAGCAACAGTAATGCAGTATGGTAGTCTTGGCAGGATGAACTGTACCAGGCCCATTTTCGAAGGTCTGTCGCTGACTCTAACTCTACCGCGGCTTCCAAGGCGTCGGTCAGCACTATTTGGCGCAACCTGTCGGGAATCTGATATGTGACGCCGGTCATGTATCGATTCAGAATATTGATATAGAAGAGGCTTGTAAAGAGCTTGAGCACTAAACTGGCCATCCTCTGCATCGGACTTGGAGACGCTACATTGAGATAAGGGCCATATTTGGCGTCCATCTGAACGCGAAATGCCTCTATCTTGGATATCACTTTTGTGAGGCTGAGCCTCTTTTGGTCCAGTTCGTTGCGGAATGCTATGTTTTGCCGATGCATTTCCTGGCATTCAAATCGAATCATGGAGAATATCAGGTCGTTGCAAGGAAGTGAGTTATCCGTAGACGTTCGCAATGAAGTCACGTCCAGAGGAAGTCGAGTCGTATACCCGTCTCTGTGAATGAATGGGCGAGGGCCTTGGGCCGAGCTTGTCTTGAAATCAAGATAGCAGATTTGATACCAGACTAAGCGCCGTGTGTGGCACTCGGCGAGAGAAAAGCCAAACTCAGTAGGATCACGATGAAGTCCCATGCACTCGGCCAGTCGAATCAGCATAATGGTTAAAACAGAATGAGCTCGAGATATCTCGTTGAGACACATTGGAAGCTAACTATACATGAGAAAAATCAGTCATACAAATTGGGAATAGAAGAAACACACCAAGTATGCAGTAAATGCCTGTAAAGTCTCAAACTTGCTCGCTCTAAGCAGCTGAGCTCGACCGAGGGCGCACTCGGTACCTAGTTTCAAGTTATCCTTCAAATCTTGTTTGGAGGTGTCGCAAAGCTCTGAAATCTGTTCTTCGGATATTGCAACCGAAGAAGAGAACAGAATGGAATAGACGATTGCTGCGAGCGACGGTGGCACCTGATATCCATTTTCTATTGTCTCCCATAGAGTTTCGTATCGTTGAATGAATGAAGGTCGATGGACAACTCGGGACACCGGATGAACCGCATCCCAATAGCATTCCATTAACTTATCTGCAACACTGCCCCGGGGGGGAGAAATCGAGTCAAATCCTCCCCCGAAAAAGCCTGACTAAACAAAAAGTCGGTAGAAGGTACCGTAAGATACGGCCCTGGTCGCAAAAGGTCCACTATCGTACCAGAGGTCGTCACTGGGGTAGAAGGCCCTCTTGGATTCTGCTGAAGGCACAACAAGATCTGTAGTATAAATCAGCCTTGAAGAACCATGGGCGACAGGATATTACTACTTCTACACACCTCGTCTGCAATCTTTGGACGGTAGTAGCCTCCAATCCTTGCTCCCATCGTCATTCTGCCAATTCTGAAGCCCAGATCTTCAATATCATCATCAGCTTCATCTGCATACGTTGCGTCTTGAACTGCTAGCGGTATCGGCTCCAAATGGCCATCATCAGTGGAAGTATCCGAATCATCGCTCCCGGACTCTTCAGGCTGCCTTCTTCGCTTTGGCTTTGGGCCACCTTTCGGGGGTTTCAGTTGATCTTCCCGGAGAGTATCATCGATCGCGTCTTTGGCCTCTTTTATCTCGGCCAATCTTTGACGAAACTGGGCATCTGCGTTAACAGTAGGAACATAGGTGCATTGCAACAGCGATGTGCAGCAGTTCTGACAGGGATTCTATCTGGCCTATTAGTCAATTCCGACCTGGGTGTTCCCGGTATACGTACTTCCCTGTCACATTTCATCATCCTCCGACGACACTCAAGACACGAATGAATCACCCGACTTCGGCGCCGGGCCTTTTCTCGAGGTTTGGGCGCGCTGGCAGCGGCGGGTCCATCGGCGCCCGGCGGAATCCCGCTATCGAAGGACACGCGCTGCGGATGAGCTCTGTCGGCAGGAGACGCGAATGCCGCCATTCTAAGGGCCACCAAATGGTATACACGGGGGTCATGGAACGGTTGTCGTAGAGCAAGGAGAAGAGAAGAGAGGAGGTTACCGACATAGCGTGGATTAGCGACGGTCCCCAGTGATATGTCACACGATGCTAAATGGCCCCCCTACCGACCAGAAAGATCACTATCGGGTGAATTGTGTCTTTCAGGCTAGTTCTCTGTAGTTGCCTAGGTGGACACTCAACCAGTTCGAAGTAAATGATATCAGTGACCTCGCGAAAACCGTCCAAAACTCAAGCCTGCTCAACTGGTCGGAACTTATGTTGTAGTCAATGAAAGCGGTTGACAAACGCCAATGGATATCGACCAAAACTGTTTTCAATTCAAGGTCAGATTGTACGAAATCTATATAATACACTAGGACACTCTTATTTATCTCGATATTCACCAGATATTTGGCTATTGGGCTTAGCAAGAGGATATTACCTAGGTAAACTTCATGCAGTATCTAGTGTCGCTTGTTGTGTCCAACAGCACTGCCATCTGTGACAGTCCGAATCGCGTTGACAAGATCAAGTCCATTTACGGCCGTAAAATTGAGACTTTGCTCGTAAACTAGCTATCTTGTCAGGCTACTATGTACGAATTAATATCCCCATCCAGCCCAGCCAATTAGATTTCCGAATCTATTGATCTATTTTAGTTTTCGAGTCTTACGGCCCTAACCATCTGTCAACACCTTACCGCATTTGGCATTCATCTTAGAAGTGCATATTCAGTAGTCTTGGCTTGCTCAGCACTATACATTATAAACCCCTCTCTGTCTCGTTGATCCCACTGCTCTCTAGACTGAATTATTTTATCCAATAGTCAGTATATCTTGTGTTCATTTTGATTATTATCTGCGGATTCATACTCCAAAGACGACATGGTCATCCCTACGCGCCCCCCAGCAAGTGCCTTTGTCAAAGTGGCTCGCCGAATTTACAACCCCATCGGCTTTACGAAAGGCTACAATTTTGTCCTCTGTGAGAAATTCAGTCCGTAATCATGTTACAGGATATTGACTTCCATAGATTTCATCTTCGCAGGTGCTTTAGTGGGCTTCTGTCTTGCTCGTCTTCAATTCCTTGCCTTTAACGGCATCTTCTGCAACTTGGAGAGCACAACTGGCAGTGCAGCTCCCGGTGAATGCTACTGGTATTCGACGCCACGGTACCGCATCGGAATCATCATCCACCTCGCCGGCATTCTTCCTGCAGGACTCCTCGCCGTCTTCCAGTTTGTTCCCGCAATCCGTCACAAATACCTCACCTACCATCGAGTGGCTGGCTATATCATTATTCTGCTGGTCTCCATCTCCATTGCTGGTGCTCTGATGATAACAGACCGTTCTTTCGGTGGTCATATCGCGACACAAACTGCAGTCGGGGCACTTGCTATCGCGTCCACATTCGGCATCATCAACGCATACTATAATATCAAACGGCTGCAAATTGATCAGCATCGGGCATGGATGCTTCGAGCCTGGTTCTGGATGGCCAGTATCATTACGCTGCGCCTTATCCAGGCCCCCTCCGCTGTTATTATCTCGGTGTATCCATCTGGCTGGTACCAGGTGATGCCATGTGCTGAGCTCTTGTACATAGCAAACTCAACCCAGATCCCCCTCGAAACAGTCTACTCAACATATCCAGTCTGCTCACCTGGCAACTCAAACCTGACAGTCGACAGCCAGGTTATTGTGAAAGCCAACTTCGATGGTGACCCTGAGCAGATTGGTGCGGCGCTAGCTATAGGCTTCCCGATGGCTATGTGGCTCGCATTGGTTGTGCATGCCGTTGGGATTGAGGCCTATCTTCGATTGACGCCAAAAGAGGCTGAGAGGTTGAGAATCGTGTGTTATAAGAGGCAACTGGCGGCTGAAATGAAAAATCCGGGGAATGCAGGCCTCGTACCGGAAAAATTGGGGGACATGGAGCTTTGGGAGCCGCAGCTGAGGCACAGAGAGGACAGTTCAGAGACAGTGCTGATGGAAGACGAGACCAAGTAAAAGAGTTGTAGCTAATTGAGAAGTGGTAGGGATCTCGCATGAATCTATAAATCCTCTGAGTACACCAACATGCCCCATCGTGTTCCCAACGTAGACCCCAGAGAGCTGTGCCTAAGACGTCACCGACACATATATACGTGTCGTATATAAGGGATTATATCTTAATAAATCATTAATATTTCAGTATTGGCTATACGTAGCTAGGTAGCCCTGGTAATTTGAAAACATTAGTAATCACTAAGAAAGTGTATTTATCACGTGATTTATGGATCTCACCGACTCACCTGCCAGATAATCTGCCGTCCTTATCTTCCCCCAGACCCCAACATCAACAAGAGTTCCGAACAGCCTAGACTGTACTTTGCTTTTCCAGGATGTACAAGCTGGACAAACGACATTGCTAATGGTTAATACAACAATTACACCACTGTTGTGTTCCTATCCTTTTACACCCTTTCGCCGTTGATCATCCGTCGCGAGCCAAATTCGAATGATGCAAGTTGGAGATTGCACTTTCTGATGGTATGAGAGACGATATTGCAGCTTTGTGGATATTTTCAATGAAAATCGGATTTTCGTGGGTCCCTGGGTCGTCAGAATGAGCCCTGTCGCAGATACCAGTGAAGCTCCGTCACAGCGGAAGATGGCAGAACATAGTGTTGAAAACGGGAGCAATGGGAGCTTGAAAGCTGAGAAACAGTCTTCACCTCATTATGTCGAGGGGACACACAGTCGACTAGGTAACCCCGTGGCACAGTTCAACGGCGATGCAGACAAACGCCCAATCAATGGACACGATGACACAAACGGGCAATGGAGACACGGTACTCCTTCGGAATGCCACCATACGAACGGAGGACACAAAACATCGGACTTGGATTCGGAGCAAGGGCTCGGCATCATAGTCGAGCATTCACCAAACGATACGGATCATATTGGTCGGTTGTCGGTAGTGGATGTGTACGATGGCCCCAAGGTCAAAGCTGCTTTGGCTGAGTTGGCTGGTGACCTGTCTCACGAGATGTCAGAGGACAAAGACAAGGTCATGAAATTGTCTCCGGAAAAGATCCAGGCACTCACGTCCTCGCCAGAGTCAATCCCCTACCGTCCTGTGGGACCAGAAACGAACGATGGGAGGCGAGTAGTCTCGGACAATGTCCACGGGAGTGCCTCCGCCTCACAACCGGAGGTACCGGAGTTCATGCATCAGTCACTTGGCGAAAATCCACCACCCGTGGATGTTTTACCAAAGTTACGGCCCACTAAAGAAGTGTTGCTGGGAGATGCTTCTGCACCGGCGAGCCCTGCCTTCCCACGGAATACTCAAAATCCCCCCCTTCCGCAATCGGCCGCATCCAGCACGAACAGTTTCGACCCCTAGTTCCACGCGGCGTCAATTGCCCTTTACCCCAAGTAGTGATCGCCTAACACAGACATGGGCATCGCGCTCGAAACAGGACCGACCCGCGCTGGATCGCGAGTTCAAAAGCCACCTTATTGCCTCACCTCAGATTGTAGAATCAGCCATGCCATCACCCTTGCCATCATCTATCCCTTTGCCACCAGTCTCTCTTCCAACCTATCTTCAGCTTGAGCTTGCTTCTGGCCGACCTTCACCACTGTACATACACCGTGACGCAGCCAGCGACTTCCCCTATGAATCCTCACGAGTTAAGGTCGAGAGACTTATGAACTTCATTATGCTCGCACCTATGCTTGAGCAGGTACTTTGCTTTGGGAGTCTTGCTTGTCTTGATGCATGGCTTTACTCTTTCACGATAATGCCACTGCGGTTCATCAAGGCCGTCTATATTCTGGGCGAGTCATGGGTGATGAACCTGGGAGCTGAGATCCGTTTCATTTGGAAATTCGTGCTGAATGGGATTGGTCGAGTATGGCGCCGGAGGAATCATAATTTGAAGGAGGATCAGGGTGGAAGACGCGAAAGCGAATCTGACGCCACTCCTCACCTGCCTCCAGGCTCCTCTATAGGGCCAGACATAGCACCAACAGATAGAGACCAAAGACAGTCGCACGCAGAAGCACCAAGAAGGAAACATCGGTCCTCCGAATCCCGCAAGTATCACCATCGGCGGAAGAAGTCGATGCCCTCAGCGCTACTTCCGGATGACAAAGCGGACATCCTGACAGGCCTACTCATGATAGCCACCTGCTGTGTTTTGATGTATTTCGATGCAAGTCGAATGTATCACTGGATTCGTGGACAGGCTGCTATCAAGCTATATGTTATCTACAATGTGTTGGAGGTCAGCGACAGGCTCTTGGCTGCTATAGGTCAAGATGTCCTCGAGTGTCTCTTCTCCCGGGAGGCTCTTGAGCGTCGCCCAGACGGCCGAAGCAAGATCATTCGTCCATTCTGGTTGTTCCTGGTGGCACTGGTCTACACAGTATCCCATGCCTTGTCTCTGTTCTACCAAGTTATGACTCTGAATGTGGCAGTGAACTCATACTCCAACGCCTTGATTACATTGCTACTATCGAATCAGTTTGTCGAGATTAAATCCACCGTTTTCCGGAAGTTCGAGAAAGAGAATCTTTTCCAGCTTACCTGTGCGGACGTCGTGGAACGATTCCAACTATGGCTGATGCTTACTATCATCGCTTCGCGCAATATCGTGGAAACAGGCGCCTTCAATTTTGTCGGCAACCTCGGGCTGGGATCTAGCTTCCCAGGCCAGTCCTCCACAATCACCAACAGCACACCACTATCCACGCCTCCACGCACTGCATCATCCATCCTACCCCAAGCATTCACCCTCTTCCCATCCTCCATCCTATCATCCTTCAACAGCGTCAACTCCTTCATCCCGACCTTAGCCCAAGTCCTAGGCCCATTTCTAGTCGTACTAGGCTCCGAGATGCTAGTAGACTGGCTCAAGCACGCGTACATCAACAAATTCAACAACAACCGCCCAGCCATCTACAGCCGCTTCCTCGACGTGCTAGCCAAGGATTACTACACCAACGCCTTCGGCGAACAGAACTTAACCCGACGCATCGGCCTCCCAGTCATCCCTCTCTCCTGCCTCTTCTTCCGCGTCTCCGTGCAAACCTACCAAATGTTCCTAGCCGCCCTCCTCCCCCCAACACCCCTCCTCCACAGCAAACGGCGCAACCTCCCTAACCTCCATCCACAACAATTACGGCCCCTCCCCGATCCCCTCCGTCCCACCCTTAACATTCGCAACCCTCCTCCCCGCCTCCGCGGCCCACGTCAGCGCGTTCTTCCGCACCCTCCTCGAAAGCGCCATCCCGTCTCCAGCCCAGTCTGTCCATATATTCACCGGCATCCTGCTACTGACTGGGTTCATCGTGTTACTCATTCTGAAACTCCTGCTTGGCATGGTCCTGCTTGCGTTTGCGCGCTCCCGGTATAGGAAGATGAAGGGTCGGGAGAACGAGCGTAGACAGGCGAATAACCAGTCCGGTACTGAGAGTGGGGCGCCTCGATCCCGTGATTTCGATGTTGAGGGTAGTCAGCGTGTTGGTGGGTGGGGTGTTGTGGAGGTTGGGGATGAGAAGCGGAGGTTGATCTATGCGGATGATCCGGATGGGTTGCGGCGGTTGAAGGAGAAGGAGGAGAAGGATAAGGGTAAGGATGGGGAGTTTAATGTTGATCATGTACAGCGGTATGAGATGATTGCTAAGAAGATTTGGTGATTGGTGATTGGTGTTGGTTTGTTGTGGATAGGAGGTGTTAATTGTATAACTTATAGTATAGGTGTATAATACTCTCCTATTGTGATTTACATTGTTTTGGATCACGAAATGTAATAAAGGGGTATCAAGAGTACTTTCGAGCTACTAGTTATCTATACATTCGCTGTAGTACATGGGGAATAGGAGTGGTTAATTCATGTCATCGGGAATAAGAATTTGAGGAAGGATATCAAAGTAAGGCGAAGAGGGGTATGTACAAGATCTCGAGAGGCTGGCTGGTCGTGATCAGTATTAGCGAGTGATCCGGTCATCAACCACAGGAGAGCCAGCTCCAGGTTTTCATCGTAATAAGGTCTCGTGCCCTTGAGCCTTATCAAAATTGGTGGGTATTTGAGCGATTGAATGTGTGCCCGGGTGGAGCGCGATGCATGGCCGAGGGCGAAGCGGTGTTTGCTCGAGTAAAGCTCGACGGACCGGGAGGCCTCTGGGAGCGAGTCTGAGGTGCGTGATGAGACATTGACGGGTTGAAAGCTGCGTAGCCGCCATTTTGAGGAGCGGGGGTCGCTGAGCTCATTGGAGTGAACGTCCTTGGAGGCTGTTCCAATGCGGCTGCTTGTGGGGGAGGTGTGGGTCGGTAGCTTGCTGGGGTGTTGGACATATAGGGAGCAGGCGTCGCACCAGTGCTAGCCGGCGCGTAGGGTCTTGTCGAATATGGATCCTGTGGGTAGTAATCTTGCTGTGGGCGAGGGGCGTCTGTCTGTCCACCAGGAGTCCCGTATCTTTCCCCGTATCCGTCCTCTCCGCCGTATGCACCCCTCGGAGGACCGTACGGGTCGTAGTGAGTAGGCGCATTGCCACGGTTGAAATAATCATAATCATCGGAAGCGTCCATGTCAGCCGAAGCATAACCAGGAGCTGGGGTGTGGCCTTGGTATGGTCGAGAATCGGAGCTATTGGTCAGGTTGCGATATCCATGACCGGGGTTATTACGATCATCACTGCCATATGGCGCAGGAGTCGCTCGGGAATGGGGAGTGGCCATCCTTGATGGAACATTTGCTGGCAAGGGCGGGACTGGGGGAAGCGTCGGGTTCTGGCCATCAAGAGGACTGTATCCCATTCCGGCCGCATGGCCTGTCAGTGAAGCGGATTCGGACATTGCTGAAGATGAAGTTGCAGTTCGAGTCAGTGTCGGTTTCGCATCGAGGTCCAGATTTGGCAGCGTCGGGTTGGGCGCCGGCGTTGTCGAGGATGCCGATCGCGAGTAAGGCGGCAAAGTGGTCTGGGTAGTACTTCGCGACAACGAAGCCAGAGTAGAAACCTTATCCCCGGCGAACGATGGTAGAGTCGGGTTGGAATCCGAGGCCAGCATTGGCTGGGTGGGTGCTCGATTCTGTAACTTGAGTCCCTTTGCCAAGGCCTTGGTGTTCTTGCGGTGCACGATACGCTTCAGACGTTGACCAACCTTCCGACGGCAGTACCTGGAAAGAGTACCGTCTTCTGCGGGGATATGGTGGAAGAGGAAGATCAAATAGAGTACGATCGCCGAGATCAACTTGAGGACTGATAGGACCCAAATGACCAGTGTGAACAGCATACCAAACAAGACCACAGCTTGAAGGTTATTGTCCTCGGCCAAGATCTTAACATTGTTGAAGAATTGAGCAGCTGAGGAAGTTCCATCGTCATCGGCTGCATTCTTTCCCCCAGGAATGAGGTCCATCTGCATGACTGAATAGAGAGTGATGGCATTCAGAACCTGACGTGGGCCATCTGCGAAGATCGTGTTCATCCAGACTGAAAGCTTCGTTAACAACTTTAGAAGACAAGTTAAGCAATAGTAGCATACTTACACTGGAAAGAGAAGTATGCATAAAGAGCAACATATTCTGCTGCTTTTCTGTCCTTCGTTAATTCAGCAAACACAAGGAATCTCCTGTATCCACGCCCCCGCCTGCCGAAGCGAATACTCTGAATGCGCACAGCCAGCGGGTCCAAAAAGCTGCGAGTGATACTACCCGAGCGGATGGCACGGATGGCTTGTACCCATCGGTAGCCCAAAAGAACGAACGAAGCAATGATGCAGGCGGCGAAGATCCAGCGGGAGATATTGAAGGGAATTGCGGGTTCAACTTGGCCGGACCAGCGAGAGAAAGCCAGCAAATTGACTGCAGTGAACGTATCGACACCGTAGACGGCAAGCGAGATAAATAGGAATACCCATAAGAAGAAATATGAGAAGGGCGTCCAGCAAGACTCGGATTTAAAGTCGTCCAAGTTCTGAGGGAGGAATTATCAGTATGCCGAGCCATACATACAACAACACCATCACCATGTAGACCTACCACGTAGTCCCATTTCTCCTCCATTGCTACATCCCCCTTCTCACGGTCTCCACCGCACAGCATGGTGTCAATTGGCCTGGTCCTGCCAGGAAGTGATCACGGAGGATTGAAAGGAATGGCGGGATCACAGACGATCAAAGGCCGACTTCCTCGGGCCAGCCGGGCAAAGTCGTGACTGAGGTTCGAAACAGGTTTAAAAAGTAGAGAGAGTCAATGGTCGGGCGCAATGAGGGAAATGATAGTATCTTAACCGCGCGAATGGCGCATCCTGCGGAAGGCAAGGAGGCTGATCGCGGTGTCAGGTATCGAGAGCTGCAAGCCACGTTTATATGATCACAATGAAGCGCTGGGATTCCGGGCGCGCATTGACGTATTCAAAGCGGCAATAGACAGACTTTCATTGAAGACCGCCGATCACTCTTTGCCAAGAAAGGGGTCACGATTGTGTGGAGAAAAGAAAGCGCAATTGTCAGTGAAAATAGGTCGAAACAGGCGGAAATAGGACTGAATGAATGTGGCCACTTTTCCAAGGGCTAGAAACTGGAAAATGAGTGAGACAGGTGGAAGTTGAGAAAGGGGAAGAAGTTGAAACACTTCGAGGAGTTCGGCAGGGGTGGGGAGGCGGGAAGTCACAGGCACGGGTTTAGGGCTGAAAGGGTTTCTTATTCATTTCCTTTGTTCTTTTTGTCCTTTTGTCCTTTTTTTATGTTTCTAAATTGGGAATATCCCAACCTTCATCCATACCCCGAACTACTAACATATGGCTATTCTTGTAGCAAAGATAACATTGTTTTGTCTCACTGGCCCACACCCCAAAGCCCTGAGACACAGATGGGGAAGATGGGTCCGTCGCCTTTCCATTCTGACTGCCCACTGGCCATCAGCACGCGCCAGGGGTGTACCTAAGCGCTGACTCCGCTAAAGAGTACAGAGTACATTGGATTGATGTTACATTGGATACAATTTCCAAGGCCTCACGCTATCTTCTTTGGTCTTTTCTAATTTTTTCCATCTCTCAAGGGAGTAAACAAACATGTTGGTACCTGAGGTGTCATTTTTACCTATTTAGGCAACGTCACATGATTGCGGACAAGCTCTTTCCAAGGTTAACGCCAAGACTTGCCCCTGATAAGCATTGCATCCATTCAGACTGGCTAATTCATCCTTGCTTTTAATTTCTTCAATCTGTTGTATGTTGTATGCATTCCGTCGGGGATACTTGACACAATAGCATGCACATGCCCGCATATCCAGAACAAGCCCGGCGTCTGACCCCTAACCCCAACCCCCGGATCGGCAGCAATTCCACAGACACCCAACCCCCCCAAGCTATTCCAGCGCGTGTCGCATTATATTTCCCCAGCCTTCATCTCATGCCGACAACATAGGGAGCACGGAGTAAAGAATAGTGAGATATTTTCATCTCCGGCATCGAACTTTCCAAATAACACGGCGATGAGTAAACTGTTATCACTGTCCATTCGGTTGTTGCGCCGGCATGATTTATGTTACCAAGTCGATTCTTCTGTCCTTCGCAAGGGGCGTGTACCACTGCTTCATCACAGCCAACCGCGTTGCGTATCCACTGCCACCACATTTAACTCAATAGAGACCAATGACGACCTTGAGGCCGATGTCCTCTACGAACCTCTTGAGGGCATTGAAAGACTGGAGAACTATCGACCAGGGGGCTATCACCCTATACAGATCGGAGATCAATTCCACAATCGATATCGAGTCGTTCATAAGCTGGGACATGGGTCTTATTCAACTGCGTGGCTGGCCCACGATAAAGAATTCAATAAATACGTTGCGCTAAAAGTTTGCACAGCAAACTCGAACCCAAAGGAAGTGGACATTATATCCACCGTTCTCACTCGTCCTCATTGTTCTCCAGTCGACAACCCAGGAAGGATGATGGTCCCTTCGATTCTGGATAGGTTTACCATTCACGGCCCGAACGGCAATCATGCTTGCTACGTTACGGCACTGGCGAGGGCTAGCCTCTCTGGGTTGAAAGACGGTGGGTGGACCCGTTTATTCCAGCCTGACGTAGCCCGGTGTTTGGCTGCGCAACTCGTTCTCGTTTTGGATTATATACATGCCCAAGGAATTGTCCATGGTGACGTTCACCTAGGCAACATTCTTCTCAAAGTTCCCCCCGGTTTTGACCAGCTCTCACTCGAAAGATTATATGAGAGATATGGAACACCGGAGCTAGATCCAGTTGTTCATCTGGATGGCAAACCGCTTCCTCCTGGTGTCCCATCCCACGGCATTGTACCAATATGGCTGGGAGAAGCAAGTGAAAAAATCACACTTGCAGAAGCTAGGATCCTGCTTACAGACTTTGGCGAATCCTTTTCACCCTTAAAAGAACCGAAATACGAGTCTCACACCCCCCTCGTCAGCCGTCCCCCCGAGGCTCAGTTCGAACCGGATAGGCCGCTGTCTTTTTCATCGGACATCTGGAGTCTTGCCTGTACCATATGGTCTATCATCGCCCAACGGCCGTTGTTTGAGGGATTCATGGCCACGGAGGACTATATGACCTGTGAGCAGGTGGATACACTTGGTATTTTACCATCTGAATGGTGGCGTAGGTGGGAGGCGCGTCATGAAAAATTTACCGAGGATGGTAAGCCAATAAACCGTAAATATTTCCGATCCTGGGACGATCGGTTCAAGGATAGCATTGAAGAACCTAGACGAGACAGGAAGATCCCGTCGTTTGATGCAAGGGAAAGAGATGCTATCTTCAACCTGTTACGGCAGATGCTCTCATTCAGACCCGAGGATCGTCCTACTACTAAGCAAATTCTCCAGTCCGAATGGATGGTGAAATGGGCTCTCCCTGAGTATGGCAAGATCAAAAATAATGTATGAGTTATTCTAGGGTCCGTTATTTTCATCCGCTCGCGTTGCGAAGGCTAATAGGATGTTTGTATCTAAAGGACGTCTATGTTGTAGGTTGGATAAGCGACCTACTATTGTTCTATTTCAAATAGATATGTATCCCCTTAATTATATCGCCACACTTCAACCAGATACGAGATGGGATAGATAGACGATCCTTTCTTTCTCGAAGGTAAACTTCCGGAGGTTTCCATTCCTCCGCCTCGTGTTGCTTAAGTCCGTCGTTCGTCCGAGACGGCCTATAGATGCGCCGAACTTACCAAAACACAATACAAGTCACATTCCTGCAGTATGAATACTGGAGTTTTACCCTCAACTGATCTCCAAAATCGACAACGGACCCTTCAACCGCCAACATCCCCACGTCAGTTCGCTGCCATAATATATAATACAAAATGGTGTCACTAGCAGACGTCCAGTCCTCAAATGCCCAAATCGCCAACACGCTCCCAGCAGGCCTCGTGGCAGTCTTCGTAGGCGCAACAAACGGCATCGGCGAAGCAGCCCTGAAAGAGTTCGCCCGCTCCACCCGATCTCCCCGCGCATACTTCATCGGCCGCTCGCAAGAAGCCGCCGCCCGCATCACAGCCGAATGTCGACAGTTGAACCCGGAAGGCGAATTCACCTTCATCAAAGCGGACGTCAGTCTAATTCGGAATGTCGATTCAGTCTGTCGCGAGCTCCAGAGTAAAGAAAAGGCCATCAACATCCTCTTCCTTAGCTGTGGGACTATTCGTTTCGGAGAAGGTGGGCAGGACGTTCTTACAATCACTACTAGGAAAAGATATCGTTGCTCATAATACAAGCAGATACATCCGAAGGCCTCCATACCATGGCTGCAACGGGATACTACGCACGAACACGATTCATCGTCAACCTCCTCCCCAATCTCAAGCAAGCCACGGGTCTACGTCGCGTCGTTAGTGTCCTAGCTGGTGGCCATGAAGGCCCTATCGATGTAACTGATTTCCAAGGAAAGAGCATGTCCATGCTAAAGATTCGTGGACACATTGTGTCCATGACTGATATGGCGCTGGAGACACTGGCCGAGCAAGCGCCAGAAGTTACCTTTATTAATGATTACCCCGGCGCAGTTAAGACGGGTATCGGGCGCGAGTCGAATACTCTCCTGGCCTGGATTATGACTATCGTGCTTATGGTTCTCGGGCCTTTGATTTACATTCCGATTCGGGAGTCTGGAGAGAGACATCTTTTCTTCGCGACGAGTGCTAAGTATCCTCCCCGTGTCCGCTTGGATGCCCCGGTGGAAGATCCTGCTGGTGTGCCTCTGTCGGAGGGGGTTGAGGTTGCTAGAGGGACGGATGGGAAGGTCGGGAGTGGAGTTTACAGTATTCACTGGAGTGGGGAGCATGCTGGCCCTAAGGTCGTGGAGTTGTTAGCTGGACTTCGTGAGGAGGGGATGGCGCAGAAGGTTTGGCAGCATACGGTTGGTGAGTTTGATAGAATTATCGGGCTGGTAGATGTCTGAGTCGGAGATTTTGTGGCGCCCATTGTGGGAGTTAAATCTCACCTTTTGTACTATGTATTTTAAATATGGTTTTTGATATAAACATTCAACTTTATATTTATCTATACATTCCTCAAAGAGAGGTGGGAAGGTAGATTGCGCCGTCGAATGGGCGGATAGCAAGAATCGGTCAGGGGTCTTAGAGACTACAGCTTACAGGCACTAAGAATCAGAAGGGAGTTGTATTAGGAAGAAAGAGAGACATCCTCCCAACATTCTCCTAATCAACTATCTAGCACGGGGGGGTCTATGTCTAAGGCATCGAGGCAACCACGACAAAGGACAGTTAAAGAGTGAGCGAGGAATAGGGAAACAGAAGACATATATCGAATAATGGACTGGCAGGCGTGGAGGGAACGCAGAGCGCACGGAGAGGGGACAAGTCCTGGCCAATGAAACGAGGCTCAACCCAAATTTTGGCTAAGCTTCTTGCAGTATCAATTCAACCTTCAAGTCAACCTCATTCTGACCTATAGGTTGTAACCCCTTCCACTTCGAAACCATCGTTGGGGATAAGTCCGCTCCCACTTCCGACACGGTCACGATCCCTTCGAACTCTTCGGTGAAAAAAAGGCGTCACTCCTTAGCAGTAGAGATCAGATTTGTCGTCGAAACGGCAAGCTCCGTGTTGCCAGCGGGTGAACAGCTGGGTTCGTTAGCTCTAGGAACTTCTGCAGTGGTGGTTTCAAACTTACGTTGACGGTGCCACCATCGCCGTAAGACCAGAAGGCGTTGTTTCTGCCCATGTAGAAACAGTCATAGCTAGAACTAGTTAGCATTTCACAGTGCTTTCATGCCTTCTCCAAACCTACTCGGTCGACGCCGGCCAAACAGAAATCTTTTCGCTGTGTAGGCCATAGATCCCTTCCGGATTCTGAACTCCATAGCCCTTGTTGTAGCAGATTGCAGCCACAGCTGTTTTGGGGTCAGGATTATGGTCCATCATGCCCTGGGTGACTGGAAATGAGTTGTTAGCGCTGGATTTCACAGACAGAAGTGGTTCTCTCTTTTCTTACCTAGCTGGGTGAATTGTTCCCTGGCCTAGATAAGACTGTCAGTTTCCCGATATAAAAGGCAAATCCAACAAATCCAACGCGGAGGGAAACAAAGAAAGCATTGTTTAGTACCTTATCCCAGTTCTTAAGACCCTTGATCTGATTGACAGCGGCAGAACCGGCAGCATAGATTGCCTGCCCATATGCGACATTGCTAGCGCTCTGGGTGTTCAGGCGCTTGGCCAAACTCGCGTCCTCCTTGGACTCCTCCAAAGCCAGTTTGAAGTCACTCCCAAAGGCATCCCAGTCGGGCTTGAAGTCGTCAGCTACAACAGCAGCCGAGCTATCAAGTCCGTCGGGAGGAGGAGCAGCGGCGGCGAAGCCAAGCAGAGAAAGGAAAACGACCTGGCTCAGACGCATCTTGCCGAGTTTGAGAAGAGTGATTGTGAAGTAAAGAGAGGCTTTTTAGCCTGCCTCCTGGGTTGCGAGGCCGGTATTTATGCTCCATTTTCTCCTGGCAACTCGACGCTGTCACTCACTGATCCCGGCAATACCGGACTTTGCAAGCTCTTCCCGGAACCGGCGGATGAGCGATTTGCAAATCTTAGCTTCTTCAAAAGGGGCGGAGTAATTTCGTAGAATCCTTCATATATCCCAGTGGGCGAATAAAGTTACATGTAGAATTGATTGGCTTGGGCCTCTACCAAGGTAGCCTAGTTTAGGTTAGCTCCATAGTTAAATTGAGTATAAAGTTTGGCTGCGGAACGGTGGAGAATCTCAAACACCACTAAGCCACGAGCGAGTGAGACATGAGATAGTTAGTACTGATCCTTTGGAAGGTATTTTCTCAGTTTCTCAGTTTCAATTGTAGGGAATACCATTCTCGGATTCACGATGGCGGTTTGAGGTGTCTCACACATGGATCACGTTACGAAACTTATCCTATTAGGCGTCATATCTCAGCTATGTCCAGTAAAGTTACTATCATAGAACTACTAAGGGCCTCATTTTGGCGGATCCCAATATCCCGCTAGAGGTAAGACACCTAGGCACCTACCGTAGACACCTGGGAACTGTTTTCCGCTTACTCCGTAGAAACGTTCACTATCCTATTCTCGTCCCCTTTTTTCTTCTTGTTTCTGCGAGAATGTTATATAGTAAAGCTGCTTCCTTCCTCCCGTCACTTTTCGTCCTATTTAACAACACGACCTTTTGATTACCGACTTATTTCGACTCTCACCAGCACCTTATTATATCTACCTACTCTAGTTTTCCTGTCCTTTGCCCGAAGACATGAAGCTATCAATTCTTATTTCTAGTTCGCTCTTGTAAGCTGGCCTTAAGTTAGACCCCAAGTTATCGCATTGTGTCTTAACATGCCCTCCAGCTTCGGCGGCATTCTTGCCGATGTACACAACTTCTGCGCCTGTGGCACGCGCCACGGTAGCAACTCTGTCCAAGATGCATACGTGAGTACTAGTATGACTGGGCCAATGCAAGGTTACAGGAACTAATTTACTTTAGTGGGACTTCGACACCGCTGCCTCGACTTATGCATGCACCCGATATCGGAACCGCAATACAGGCACTAAACAATGGGATCATTGCCCTGACTGTGAGGAACCCGTACCCCAGCAATTAACAATGTACTCTTTCTAACCGAGCTTAACATGCAGGCAAAATGGACACATATGCTATGGATGGGTGGTCTGGCACTCCTTCTTGCTTCTCCTTCGGCTTCCACATGGGTGGTGATGAGTTCGATTACTACTGTGGCTTGAAGGGTTTGCAAGGATACTGTCAGAATGCGGAGTAAGATATAGAACCCATATTGGTGATGGATTTCAGAAGAGCAGACCCCAAGAATTAATATTTACCTGCTCTATCTCACCCCCGAGCAAGCCCGTAGTTCTAGGCAGCCGGCCCGCCCCAGGCCCTTAGGTAACTAGCGATTACTATGTAAAGCTAGTTTAGTAATTTCGGAACCTTGCGCATAAAGAAGGTTGGAAGGGAGTTCAGGTCTTCAGTATAGCAAGAGAGTGGCGTACTATTTATATAATAGTTTACCATATATGGAGTATCCAGTAGTTAGGACTATTTAACGGTAACATGTGGTCCTTCAGAATCTCACTGGGGGCGCCCTGGGCACACCCTAGGATACTAAAGCAGATCAAAGCAAGACCGTTGGATAATGCAAATCTCATATGCAGCTCAGATAATTGGGCTAGTATATCATAATATAATTCGACCTGTCAACCACGTGGTTTCCATTTTTAGGTCTATTTTGCTTGGCTTCCATGCTCTCTCCCGAGGTCCGCGCTTGTCATATGTCCCAGGCAACCATCTCAAACACCAAACACCGTCTTATATCCGTGTGAATTGTCTTTGAATCAAATTCATCTCAACTGTGCAAAGATTATCCGACTTTATCGAGGTTGCATTGCTATTTCTCAGACTGTACGTATATGATTCAGACTTCACTGGAACCAACGAGAGCCAAGCATTTTGTCATCCGCCAATACCCCACACGGGACTTTTCGCTTCAAGGCTGGTGCTACTAAAGAACCAATCGAAACCGTTGATACTCAGGGAGATCTTCTCTTATCTTCTTTACTGTATGTGGGATTGGACCTATCGATTCATAATATCAGTTTCCCCCGGATCCTCCGGAAGAATCTAGCAATGGGACGCGTCAGCGACAGCTTCACCATTCTCTATTTCGCCCTCGCCGCCGGCATATACCTCAAGCCGGAGTATGCTATTTTCAATTCCAGGGTTGCAACGGTTGCTTTCCTTTTCGGGGTCATTACTGCGTCCAAGCTTGTTTATCGGCTTGTGTTGTATCCCGACTACTTCACCCCATTGAAACACATTTATTCACCTGCAGTAGGCTAGCCCTCTTCCTTGGATTCGATGAATCTGCCTAATACTATCCAGGGTCGAAGCTGTCTCACCGGTAATTCTCCGAGTTTCTTGCTTGAGGCCCCCTATCCGCAGCTGCGGGAGTGGGCCAAGAACAGGCCCAATCAAGATCTCATCCGGTACTATCTTGTCGCAAACCTCGAAAGAGTGATTCTGACAAGCCCAAAAGCATTGGGCGAGCTGCTTGTGACGAAAGTTTACGACTTTGAAAAGCCCGAATTGGTTCGGCAGAGCTTGCGGCGTATTACAGGCGATGGAGTCCTACTGGCTGAAGGTGAAGAGCATAAGGTGAATCGTCCCTTCAAATGCCGTTCTACGTGGGTTCAAACTTACAATGTCTCCAATAGACGCAACGCAAGAATCTCATGCCAGCCTTTGCCTATCGCCACATCAAGAACCTCTACCCAGTCTTTTGGAGCAAGAGTGTAGAAATGGTCAAGATGATCGGGGAAGACCTGCAGAGCAGAAAAGCCAATGGAAATAACGATAACACAGTCCAAATCAGTAACTGGGCCAGTCGAGCAACCCTAGACATCATCGGCGTCGCCGGTATGGACCATGACTTCGACTCTCTTCGTGATCCCGACAACACCCTCAACCAATCCTATCGCAAAATCATGTCTCCGCCCTCCCTCACCATGAAAATCCTTTTCGTGATAGGTATGACATTTGGTAATCCAACATGGGTCAACTCTTTACCGACGAAACGCAACAAAGACATTAAAGAAAGTGGCGAGGTCATCCGCAACGTCGCACGCCAGATGATCCGACAAAAGAAGGCAAAGATGGAAGACCCCAAAGCCGAAACGGGAATTGATATTATCTCCGTTGCACTAAGCAGCGGCACTTTCGACGAAGAAAACCTCGTGGACCAATCCATGACCTTCCTAGGCGCAGGCCACGAGACAACAGCTACAGCACTACAGTGGGCTGTTTATGCACTCTGCAAGAACCCCGATGTCCAAACCCGTCTGCGGGATGAGATCCGCACCAATCTACCCTCCCTCGATAACCCGACCCCAATCTCCGCAGCCGCAGTCGATAATCTGCCTTACTTAAACGCAGTGTGCAACGAGGTCCTCCGCTTCCACCCTTCTGTGCCGATGACCATACGCAAGGCGGTTCGTGACACGAGCCTTGCCGACACGTTTATACCCAAGGACACGACATTCACAATCTGTCCGCAAATCCTGAACCGATTGGAAGAGCTGTGGGGGCCAGACGCGAACGAGTTCAATCCGGACCGCTTTATGGGTCCTGGTAAGGCTAACACTGGTGGTGCGGTCAGTAATTATGCGTTCTTGACTTTCTTGCATGGTCCTCGTAGTTGCATTGGACAGGGCTTTGCAAAATCGGAGCTTGCTTGCTTGATTGCTGCTACTGTCGGTCGGTTTCACATGGAGTTGAAGTTTCCTGATGCTAAGTTGGAGATTCGGGAGGGGGCTACCGTTGCACCTAAAGATGGGGTACTTGCCTTGCTTACGCCGTTGGAGGGGTGGTAGATCGGGATCCGATGTGCCTGTTGATTTTGTATGGTCCTTGCTGTATATATTGTTAGCCTTTTGGGTGGTTTCCGTCTTTACATTGCTGAGGGCGAACTATCAGGGCACTGTTGCAGATAGTTAGTGCAACAATTCGTTGTACAAATTGCTATTCTAAGATAAGACACAAATACAAGGATGTATTAATAGAACGCAACTGGGAGCTCGAGTTGATACCTCAGGCATCAGTTGGGTGCTATTTGGGTCACGTGCTAAATACCAAGCCGTGTGGAGCCGCAACATCGCCCACGGGGTTCCACGGGTCAGATAACCTCAACCAGTTGCTGTTGCATGCGTGGGGAGGAATGCCCGAATAACCCTACTTATAGCAATAGATTGCCACTGCGAATATGGAAAAACGAGCATTCAACGATATCCAACCACAATTTTCCATTTATCTTCGAGGTCAGAGAAAATGGCCCATGATCCTCTTGGGTTGTTCGTTTCTTGGTTTACCTTGGTTACTCGCATGCTTGTATCGGACGGGCGTTCCACATTTCTTACCTCTCACTCCACGCCCAGGCGACCCGGTGAACTGTGAAGCAGGGGTGTTTTCTTGGCCATTAGTATGGCGTATTCGTTTTTGGGTTAACGAATTTCTTGCTTATTCCACATTGGCCCTAGATCACCCCGTCAGAAAAATTATCCTATACACCATGCTTTGATAGTTACCAATGCGCTCGCCTCGAGGTACCGATGGATTGGAACAGCACCAATAAGGCCGAAGAGAAGGTTGCCCTTGCAATAATCAAACTCCCTGCGGTTGTCTCGGTAACAGACCCTAGATACGGAGGAGCTATTCTGATCAACCCAGGCAGGTTCAACGGAAGAGCTTCCACAAACATGAAAGCTAACTGATTTTAGGAGGGCCGGGTGCATCGGGCGTCAATATGGTTTTGGAACAAGGGAGGCGCCTCCAGAAAATAGTGGACTCCCAAAATACGCCTCTACCTGTTCAAGTGAGTTCGACTTCGTTCCAATGCCTTGGTATATTGATATCTCGGAATATAAACTTACGCCAAACATTCAAGGCTTCCCCGACGGCCGACGACAAATACTATGACATTATAGGATTTGATCCCCGTGGCATTAACAATACTACTCCGCAGTACGAGTGCTTCACAGACCCGCATTCTCGTCAGCGCTGGTCTCTGGACAATGAATTCCTCGATCTGTTAGGCAGCTCGACTGTAGCAACAGAGCAAGCATGGGGAAGAGCCATGGCATTGGGTGCTACGTGTACACGGAAAGATGGCCCAAAGATAGGGCGATTCATGAACACTACACCAACCGTCGCAGATATAGTTGAGATTATTGAGCGACTCGGAGAATGGCGAGAAAATACAGCCGAAGCCATAATTGCCAGCAAGGTAACCCTTTCGGAAGCCCAAAAGCAGGGAAATCGTGATGCAGCCCGATGGAAAGAAGACGAAGAGCTTCTTCAATACTGGGGCTTTTCTTACGGTGCGGTCCTGGGGGCGACATTTGCAGCTATGTACCCCCACCGTGTTAAGCGTCTGGTCCTCGATGGAGTATGCGATTCGCACATCATGTACTCGGGTTACTCCACAGCGAATGTTCTGGACACCGATAAAATCATGGAGAAATTCTTTGAAATTTGCCATCAGGTTGGGCCTGAGAAATGCTCGTTCGGGAGTGACAACACTGTCGAAGAAATGAGAGGCACTCTGGACAAGACCCTTGCATCGCTCAATGAAACTCCACTCGTTGTACCGGGTTCCGACACAAGGGGGCCTGATATCATTACATACAGCGATGTGATGCGAATCATCAAAGAGTCAGTATATGAGGCCCTGGAAAAATTTCCACTACTAGCCGACGTTTTCACGGATGTCTCTCATGGAAACGGAAGCATTCTTGCAGATCTGAAAAGTGCGGATAAAATTCCAATCTGCCCAAGTGATAATAGCGAAGACGGCTTTAAGACCTGTCCTCCTTATAAAGAAAGATTTTTGGAAACTTTGGCGTCTATTAGCTGCACAGATGGTGAAGATCGTTCCGGTCTAACGAAGCAGGATTTCTTCGATTATTACGGAGTTTTGAAGAACCAGAGTAGATGGATGGCCGACATCTGGGCTTCCTTTACTATGCCTTGCTGGGGATGGAAAAATAGACCGAAATGGAGATATGAGGGTATTTTCTATTGTCAATTCTTTCCCCTAGCCTCTATCTGACCGTTTTTAGGACCTATTGCCGGTAGTCCTGCCCACCCGATACTATGGATTGGAAATACCTTGGATCCAGCCACACCACTCAGAAAGTATGCGGCCTGAAACACTCCTACTTACGTCCAGATCAATTCCAAACTGCTTATATTTAGCGCGTACAAAATGGCGCTCAGGTTCTCAGGCTCCGCTGTCCTTGAACAAGAAACTGCAGGCGTGAGTACAATCTGGCTTGAATTCCTCCTTTTCCTTTCTCATACATCTTAGCATTGCACCTATTCCTCCGATTCGAAATGCACAGCCGAGAACGTGCGCCGATACTTCCACACTGGCATGCTGCCCAGTGTAGGAATTCGGTGCCGTGCTGACAAGACGCCTTTTGGCGTTTGATAGTTGGTGCAGAACAACTGTATTGGGGTCGCAAGCCATCCTTTGGCTGGGCAAGGCTTCTCTCGATTGCGAGTGTTAATTTGGGGAACTTTTTGTTTCAAACATCTCGTGGCATTGGAGTCTTATATACTGGATATGATGGAATTCGCTGCAGTAACCACATTCTTCATTCGTGTCACTCGTTGTACCTCTCAAGACAAGCATTCAATGTTTCCAATTTGCCACAGGCTCTTTGAAGGAACCCCCTTTCCCAACCCGTATCCGTGAGTGGAGCCCCATGAACGATATCAAATTAGTAGTTCCTCACCCACCGCAAATTATTGCTTTCAAGCAAGTGCCTTGCCTTAATTGCAAGCCCAGCCTTGATAAGGTTAACCCCCTCCTCTGAAAGCTCGCATTGCTCATCTGTCAAAGGGGTACCATATGATTGGGAAACTGGCTCAACAAGGTCCTGGGAAAGCAGTAGTGCCTCTCTGGGGTTCCCACGATTCCTCAACCATCTTGCGAGCGCAACGCGGACCCACGCTACTTCCCGAATTGCAAAACCCTCATTGATCCACGTGTCATACTAGTTTCCATCACAACGCCATATATGCAATGAGCCATAAAGGATAAGTAGCATGCAGGTAAACAGCACCAGGGTGAAATACCCTATGATGGCCACGATGAGGCTGAAATAATAAACAGTAGAGTATTATGAAGGTGATGGCTCTTGAAGATATAATCAATCATATTTGTTGTGCTTCCAAGGTCTAATACATCACGGAATTATACGGTCACCTGCAAATAATTTCCTTTACGAAGTGCTTGATACAATACACATGCCTGTCACGGGTCCCAACCCACAGTATGTCTTGGTTCAATATTTATATTCTCTTTTCAAAGTCTAATGCTTTCTCGTTGTATTTTTAAGAATTGCGCTGCAGGTTGCCTAAGCAGCAACACCTGCCAATGTGGCCTCGGATACACCAACGATTCCGGGGAGTGGGTGTCTGGCGACGACGTGAGAGCAGGCAGAGCGCCTCCGGCACCTGCCAAGCCGCAGGTAAGCATATACAGACCACGTTTATATTGAAATATGATATCCTTTAATTGTTTTTTACTGGTGCATAAGGCTAAGTGGGACATTTTCATGTCAATCCAGGTCCCCTCGATCACAGATATCCAAAAAATAGCTCACTAGGTTATTCCCACTGCTACCGTTTCTCGGCTCACTACATCGTCGCCCTGTCAGTATTATGTGGGTATGAGAAATTGAACAAGCAACAGGGAAAAGGGACCGCAATCAATGAATAAGTTGGATAATTGTGTTCTAGTACGTTATAAGTGTGTAGTGGAGAAAGAACAATTGCCGAAGATATACTATCGATATATCAGCCTAGATGTGAATTCAATTGGAGAGGATGCATATTCTATTGATATTGCTCTCGGAAGACCATAATCTTCTCAACTTCGTGGCCAGCACCATCCTCCTCCACCCAAGCACGCCACATACCACCACAATTGAAGTCAAATACAACCTTGCCCCGACGTAGTTTGACATCCGATGCCCTGTTTATAGGGGCAAGATCTGCCTCTATGCCGATGATACCCCCTTCGCCCTCACCAGTTTTGTTCCACCTAGAGCCAGCGGAACGTTGAAGCTCACCATCGGGCCCAGAAATAGCCGTCACTGCGTCAGCCAGACCAGAAGGGAACCTCCCGGGCGAAGAAAACCGTAGCATTGCAGCAGTCGTGCGCGCAGCCGCAACCCGAAGGAACGAGTCCCCATTCCCCGTCCCAGAGACCGCAACGGCCCGCCTATTGTATTGACAAACCTTCTCGGACCCAAAGTCCCGCCGGCGGGAGGAACCATCACCCGAAACGCACGAGTAAACAGGCGAGGCCTGATCTCGCAAGAACGCCGGCATACAATCCCCCAGCCAATTCCTCGCACCGGCTAGCAGACCACGCACCGAGTAATCCCCCGGCACTGCCTCACCACCACCCGACACAATCTCATCCCACGCCTCAGCCCAAAACCCAGCACCCAAAGTAGGCGTATCGCCAATTCTGCCGGGCAACTTATTCGTCATACCACCAGTACTAGTAGCAACAGCCAGATTCCCCCACTGATCAAGACAAGCACAACCAACAGTCCCCTGACTCAACGAAACAGGCTCCTCCTCCCCCTTCAAACCCCTCATATGCTCATCCCACCTCTTCTGCGTGAAGAACCACTCATCGGGACAAAACTCAAGCCCCCAATCCCGAGCAAGTGTCTCAACATACGGACCAACCAGCTGAGAATGCATACTCCCTCCGTCATCTACGGGAGATCCATCAGCGGCGACACCGGCTCTGAGGAGCGACTCGCGCGCCAGAAGGATGGGGTGACGCACGTTACGGACGCCCATTACGCCTGCGCCGCGCTTGATGGAGCCTGGTTGTGTTTCGCCGTGCACGGAAGTCACCATTACTGAGGCTTCCATTTCGATTGTGCCGGCTGTGGTGAAGACGCTGCCGCGGCCGCAGTTGAAAAGAGGATCGTCTTCGAGGAGTGAGACGGCGTGCACGGCTGCGTCTAGGGCTGTGCTGCCATTTTTGAGGAGGGTGTGGGTTGAGCGGAGATAGGATTGGAGAGAGGCGTGGTGGGTGGCGTAGAGATCTGGCGGGAGTTTGGAGCGTTGGATATTGCCGGCACCGCCGTGGATTATTAGAGTGGGTTTGAATGACGCTGGTTTCGTCATCTTGCTGGGTACTTGGGCTGGTTGGGATTCTGACGTTGGTTGTCTTTGGTGCGGGGAAATTTCCATTGGTAAGGCGGAGTAACATTGTCCGAATTGGGGTATCATCTTCTATCAACATTGCGCGATTGCGACCATACAGGGCTATGTACAAAGCTATCTCGTTGCATACTCCGTGTACAGAGTTGACTTGTCACGACGGCAGATTCCAAATGAAGTCTAATGTTCCACCTTCATACATCGGAAATTGACATCCGTGGCTCATGTCAAACGGCGCCATCGATGGATCAAATGGCAGCGAGAGCCAGTTATCTGCACCAATATCATTCAAGGACGGGATGTATCCCATATCCGGTGTTGGGTCCTGCAATACAGGGGTACTCATGGGATTTGACCGGTCACCATTATCTGGCCAAGGAGGGGGCCCCATGGATGATCTTCGCGTAGCGTCTTGACTACTTTTCATGACTTTCGATGATGCAAGCAGATTGCGCCGCAAGCGCGAGACATGCATGTCTAGTAGTGCGGCATAGCGCGTGCTCAGATGCACATCATCCAAGGCATTCGACTTGAGTGCTTTGATGCTCTTTTCTAGTATTTCAATTGATTCCTGGAGCTTGGCTTGCCGGGTGCCCAGACTGAGCGCTTTCATCAAGAAGATCGAGGCACTGGTTATGCGAAGAACAATTCGAACTGGCGAGAATCGCAGCGCCCCTGCTTCGGCTAGATGGGTGACTTTCTGCAATATTTGGCCACATCCATCGATCACTTCTTGAATGTATTCGTAGTCTGTTGGGTCGATGGTCATGGGTCGCACTCCGTCGAAGTTGTTGGGGTCGTTTTCTGCGACAGCACGCTCCACTACGGCTTGCATTCCCACTGAATGGGTGTAAACGCGGACGAAGTGGTATTCTATGAACAGATCGTTGTAGAATGCTTTATCAAGTACCTGGGGCTGTAGGTACTTTTCTTTCCATTGGTTGAGAAGAGGTCGGAAATGTTCAAGAAGCCCAACATATCGGCCGCTGTGCAGTTGCTGACGTGCAAAGGCGGCAGAGGGGAAGAACATATCAGTGACAGACTTGGCTAGCTTGGTAAGCTCAATCCACGAATCCATGAACGTCAACCACGTGCTGCCCGGTGGACCCAGTCCTTCCGGCTTGCGTCCCCCCAGAATAGCATGGTTTAATGATTGAGGAATCGGTGACATGCATCCAATCCGCCAAGCCAATTGATTGATGTAGACGTATAGCAGGCGTTGTACGCGCTGCCAACGAATTGTCATCTGATCTCTCCATTCTGGTTCATCTGCTGGTGAGCTGCTTCCTTCTGTCTCGAATATGCCCAGCTCGTGACCAAGGGAGAGCGCACACCCAAGCAACATCCAGGACATTTGGTCAGATCGGCGAGCTGGCTCAATTATATCTTCTACGCCACGACTGCCAGGTGCTGAGCCAGGGTCGTTATTCTCATGGTTCCTTGGTGGTGCTGGGATCAAATCATCGTCCCAGCCATCCGTCTCGGGCGGAAAATGCAGGGCGCGAGGATGCCATTCTGACATCAACAGAAGTGCCTCTACAGTACCGAGACTCCGCACCTTGGATTTCGTTGACTTCTCTTGCCCAAATATTAGCCGCATCGTCAATTTCTGGCAATGTGACCATAGTCGGTGGTGGATAAAGAAATTCCTTGACTCTCCCCTGCCCCAGGAAGGACATGATAACGGGAAGAGATCATGAGAATGGTGGAGCATAGAACTGGTTCCCGAGTAACCAGCCAGTAGTGGTATCGATGATTGGCGTAGAAATCAGTTAGAATCGGAGATAAACAGGACATATTCTTATAGAACCTACTTCCTGTTAGCTTACGTTGGCAGTTGAGACGGGGAACACGTAGGGAACACACAGATCAATAAAAGTAACAGCCTCTCTAGCAGTGAACCAGCCCATCTTGACAAACCGACAAGCCTCCCAGACGTTAAGAGTGTCTTGAGTGGCGTCGGATAGCCTGACAGGACGTATTACCCGTGTCACTGATTCAAACGCAGAATCGTAGTTTCCAGGTGTTCGATCATGAGTACTCGGACCAACCGATGGAGGCCCGGCCGGTGATTCGGAGCTATTACCAGGACTGTTTTCTTCTTGAGCAGTTGCAGCTTCGAAGAGAATATTGAGCGCATCATTGCCACTTGTAACGACAGTGCGCATCATAGAGCTCGCGAGGGTGGAATTCGATCGGTGCCTATTATTTTCATATGCATGAGAAGGGGACTGAACAGCTCGTGAAGACCCTACGGAAGGATGATCGAGAGAGCCACGGTGAGACCCGGCTTGATCCCGATGATATGGCCATCCTGACTGAAACTCAGTCTCCTTATGAAAGTTGGTCTCGGGTGTTGAGTTGGCTACTTCGCTTGCCTGACGCGGGTTCAGTATCCGTCCTTGTGTGGGGATGGAACCATCAGGCGATGTCGTCGTAAGTTGACTGCCGTGTCGGGGTGATACATCCGCTTCGTAGCTCTCTGGTGATCGCGCTAGAAATTGACCATTCAGAAATCAGCCGATATAGATATGGTAAGCACTCAATTCTAGCGCACCTCGTTTGCGGGACCTTTCCCATGCCCGTTTCTCCGGGAACACACACTCCCTTAGTTCCCTTCGGCAGCGTGCGCATGGTGGGCCGATCGGAAGGCCATCTGGGCCGGTTCCTAGGTCGCATTTGGCCTTCCGTTGCCGGCAAGGGATGCATGCCTTGTAGGTGCGTTGATACGGCTTGTCCGGACGGGATGACCTGACACCATCCATCGTCAACCGTTCCTGGGCGAATTAGCCAGGATTTCGGTGCTGAAGTGGATTCTGTGGATATTTGGTGATGCGATGGATAATTGCAGTGAGACAAAGAAATGCGGTCGAGCCGGGATTATTACCCGGCGATATCCGTCGGCCCCGCACAAGCTTCTCAGGCGTCCATATTAGGATCGGACCTTTTTAACTACAACATAGAGGTGAAAATTAATCTAATCATAGTGCCAATGTATCTGGACTTATGAATAGAATCATATTTTAGTTCTATCGTGAAGTTGATTGGTGATGCTGCTACTGGACAGTCAGAGCCAATAGAAGCAGAACTCTTTATATGTCACGCAGAATATCAAGGATGCAAGCCTCCCGGGCTGTAATGCAATTCATGAGTATGATGCTCACAAGTAAATAGATTGGAATAATACAAGTAATATGAACAATATCCAAGAGTCATAGCCGAAATGTGCAAAAGGCACGCTTGGACTCGGCTTCAGAGATGACGGAATTTATTCCGTACTATATACTCTGTACAAAGTCCGCCTGCGCAAGGGGTAAGAAGATCCACGGGGAAAGTCACTTAACCTACTTGAACTTCCAAGGTTGTGTACTTTGGTTTATAAGCACAGACTCTCTGCAGGCTTCTGTCTAGGCTCTTTTGCGTTTTTTCATTACTACTCCAGTATCCCATAGACCAAACTATCAACCAGCCACAATGTCCGACACAGTGACTCTCTACACCTATTTCCGCTCCTCCTGCTCCGCCAGGCTCCGGATAGCCCTGCACCTAAAGCAAATCCCTTTCACATCCGTCTACGTGAACCTCCTGAAGGGCGAGCAATCCTCCCCAGCCCATTTGGCCATCAATCCCTCAGGAACAGTGCCAGCGCTAGTAATCCAACGCGAGTCCAAAGCACCCGTGACAATTACGCAATCTCTCGCCGGACTTGAGTACCTTGCAGAAACATTCCCAGAGCAAGGACCCGCGCTGCTTCCGCCAGCCTCGGACCCAGAGAGCCGCGCTGTAGTGCGCACGTTGGCAGACATCATCTGTTGCGATATACAGCCTGTTACAAACCTCAGGATCCTGAAACGGGTTGGACAGCTGGGTGTTGATCGTGCTGAATGGTCAAAGGATTTGATGGAGGATGGGTTTAGGGCTTATGAGGCTGTTGTGAAGGGTTCGGCGGGGAAGTTTAGCGTTGGAGATTCCATTACCATTGCGGATTTGTGTTTGATTCCTGCTGCTTGGGCAGCTCAGCGGTTTGGTGTTGACTTGGGTCAGTTCCCGGTTACGAATGAGATTGTGAAGAACTTGGAGATGGAGGAGGCTGTTAAGAAGGGGCATTGGAGGTCACAGGAAGATACCCCTGAGGAGTTTCGTATTAAGGAGTAGCTGAAAAGGCTGTAAGAAGTGGACTAGTCTCAGCCAATGTTCCAGGAATATTCCACCGTCATGCTATTGATACTGGCGTTTGATATCATTTTTACAGAAGGCCATCAATTATCCTTGTTATACTGGCTAAATAAAACCGACCGAGACATAATTCCAGGCTCTCTATTGTAGAATTAGACAAAACTCAAGAAGAAACATCACACTTGATCATTTGATTTAAGTCATTTTAAGTCATCTACTGCAGGGAAACGGCAGGAAGGATAGTGCCAACACAGTCGCCGAAGCCGACATAGTTGCCTTCTGTGCCAGCCATACCGCGCAGAGTAACAGTGTCACCATCCTCAAGGAACATACGCTCAGAGCCATCCGCCAGCTTAATAGGCACCTTGCCATTGGTCTGTTCCAAGAAACTACCCTCGGTCTTACCCTCTTTACCAGAGATAGTACCCGATCCCAGCAAGTCACCGGTGCGCAAGTTGCAGCCCGTGATAGTGTGGTGGGCAACCATCTGAGGGAAAGAGTAGAGCAGGTTGCGAGCGTTGCTCTTAGAGATAATAGTGGGCTGGCCACCGGGGTTGGTGATCTCGACATCGAGGGGGATCTCGTAGGCACTATCGGCGCGCTTCTCGCGCAGGTAGGGGAGCAGAGACTCGCGGTTCGCAGGCTCCAAGCCGGCAGCGCGGAAAGGCTCGAGCGCATCAATCAGAACCACCCAAGGGGTGATGGTGGTACCGAAGTTCTTCGCATTGAAGGGGCCCAGAGGGATGTATTCCCAGGCCTGAATGTCACGGGCGGACCAGTCGTTCATGAGAACCAGACCGAAAATGTGATCCTCGGCCTCGTCAATTGGGACAGGCTTGCCAAGGTCATTGGGCTTGGAGATGAAGCAGGCAAGCTCCAGCTCAATGTCGAGCTTCTTGCAAGGAGAGAAAGTAGGCACCTTGGGGTCCGCGGCGGGGTTTGCCAGGATCTGACCCTGGGGACGGTGGAGGGGTGTGCCTGAAGCCACTACTGATGAGGCACGGCCGTGGTAGGCAACGGGCAGGTGCTTATAGTTAGGCTGGAGCGCATTGTCCGGGCCACGGAAGAGGACGCCAATGTTGTAGGCGTGGTTTAGACCAGCGTAGAAATCAGTGTAATCGCCAATTTGCATGGGAACATGGTTGGTGACCTGGGACAAGGGGAGCAAGGCTGATTTTTGGAGGGATGCATTGTCCTTAAGGACCTGTGGGAACTTTGTGTCGGCACGGAAGACGTTTTGTAGATACTCGCGCACTTGTCGGTGGACAGGGCGACCAAGTGCAGCGAAGTCATTCAGCGTCGGCTGGCTGAAAACAGCTAGGTGTTTCTCAATAGCTGGTAGCTGTGAGAAGCCTCCAGACGAAGCGAATGCGCTCAAGTTCAATGCATGATCACCGATTGCAATCGCAGCTGCCTTTGGTGCGGATTGTGTTGAGATGATGCCGAACGGGATGTTGGCGAGTGAGAACGGCGAGTTCTTGGGAATCTGGAGCCAAGAAGCCATGGTGAATTGATGTTTGAGGATGGAGAAAGAGAAAGCAAGGGGCTTAACTACCTAACTATGATGTTTAACCCCTCGACGTAAGGCGGAATTGGTCCGCTCCCCCGCATCCAGCCGATGCGGAACGAAGGCTAATCGCGGGAATTATCAGATTTCCGCGGAATGGTGTGACCTCACGTTATTTACTTCTCTTGGAAGACATCCGAGGTTGATCTGGGGTATTTGGTTAAGAGGTCTGCATCATCCAACTTCAGACATCACTGCCAATATGCCTGTCACTAATTTCACCCACCCCGATCCCTATAAGTACCAGACGGGCTTCGACTCGTATCACGAGTATGTATACCCATAGTTTCTAACAATGAAAACAAATTAATAAGTAAATAGGACCGAAGCCATCGAAGGAGCTCTGCCAGTCGGTCAAAACTCCCCGCAGAAAGCTCCCTACGGGCTCTACGCTGAGAAGCTGTCGGGAACGGCATTCACTGCGCCTCGCCATGAGAATAAGCAGACATGGGTTTACCGAATTATACCCGCAGCAGCCCATGAGAACTTCGTCGCGGAGGATGCCGACTCGTACCATACGAGGATGACAACCGAGACCCACAAGCTTCACCATATACCTAACCAGCTGCGATGGAACCCCTTCGATCTAGATGAGAAGGTCGACTGGGTGCATGGACTGCACCTCATCGCAGGATCTGGAGACCCAACTCAGAAGCAAGGGTTGGGTATTTTGATGTATGCCGCAGGCAAGGACATGGGCAAGGAAGCTTTCTACTCCGCAGACGGAGACTTCTTAATTGTGCCTCAGCACGGTGTGCTAGACATCCAGACAGAGCTCGGTCGGATTATTCTTCGACCAAATGAGATCTGCGTGATCCCTCGTGGTGTTAGGTTGGTGTCTTATATGCTCTACATGTCATCAATAACTAATCACTTCTATCAGATACCGAGTGACGCTCCCAGACGGCCCTGTGCGGGGATACATCTGTGAATTATACCAAGGCCACTACCAGCTCCCAGAGCTGGGCCCCATTGGATCCAACTGCCTGGCCAATGCACGCGATTTCCAAGCCCCCGTTGCCGCTTTCGACGACGAAGAGGAAAGCGAGTACAAGCTTTACAGTAAATTCAACAACACTCTCTTCTCTGCACGACAGAACCACACCCCCTTCGATATTGTCGCCTGGCACGGCAACTACTACCCTTTCAAGTATGATCTTGGCCGATTCAATGTCATCGGTTCGATCTCTTTCGACCATCCCGACCCCTCTATATTCACTGTGCTGACGGCTCCGTCGGACCATGTCGGTACCGCCGTTGCTGACTTTGTTATCTTCCCTCCTCGCTGGCTCGTCGCAGAGGGTACTTTCCGTCCACCATGGTACCACCGTAACACTATGTCAGAGTTCATGGGTCTGATTTCTGGTGACTATGATGCGAAGGTTGGTGGAGGCTTCAAGCCTGCTGGTGCTAGTTTGCACAACGTCATGAGTGCACATGGTCCCGACTCGGGTGCTTTCGAGGGAGCTAGCAATGCTGAGCTGAAGCCTCAAAAGGTCGGTGATGGGAGTATGGCCTTCATGTTTGAAAGGTTAGTTCGATTTCCGCAATTATGCCGAGACTTGTTATATTTGCTGACAATGATTTAGTGCTCACATGGTGGGCGTCTCGGAGTGGGGTCTTAAGACCTGCCAGAAGGTACAGCCAGAATATAACGAGCACAGCTGGAAGCCTCTGAAGCGGCACTTTGTAAACCCCAACAAAAAGGCCTAAGCTATGAGCTCTGAGCACTGCGACGGGGATATGTGCACATCTTCAATTAGCTCTATAGCTTAACAAGATACCAGAATTCAATGATCGAATCTATCAATATTTCTTCTCATTATTGCTTCGAATGTTTCATTATTCCAAATGCCAACATCATAAATTAAATTACTTAAAGATATATAAACTTCAACCCTCAAGCTCCTTCTTCATCGCCTCCTTGACAATAGCCCCACACATCTTAGCATAAGGATTCGTTTGCACAGAAAGCTGCTGCGCAACCTTATTCCCATAGCGACCCCCAAAAAAGAAGTCCCGACTAGCCATTTCCTCAAGCTGATCAGCCGAAAGTGCACGCAGACGCTCCGGGCCCGCCTCATCACTCGAACCAGCCTTCTTCATGCGCGCCGCTTTGAGAAGCAAGTATCCCCGATGCGTGTGTGCGTCAGCCAATAACCGCGCCTGGGTTGTTGAGACCGCATCTGCAGGAGAGGCAGGTGTGGCAAAGGTTATGGCTTGACCTAGGTCAGAGAAGATGCGGGAGCAGAGCTGGGAGGTCTGTGGGGCAAAAAGGGCCGCATCGGATATCTCGCCCTCAGTGCTTTGATCACTACCCGCTTCTTTGCTGTAGATCAGATCGACCAGCAGGCGGAGTGTTTGTGCTCGGTTTGTGTATGCGGAAGGATATGTTGGATGCTCGGTGATGAGAGTGTCAAAGTCGTCCAGTGCTGACTGGACTGTCTCTATACTTGGTGATTTGTCTGATTGCAGCTTGCGAATGATGTCTGTTTCGCGCTGCTTGAGCGATGTCAAGTCCGTTTCAGAAATGTTCACAGATGATGGCCATGGTGGTAGCGACGGATCAACGGTGAATCCCGATGATGGAGAGGATTCGGCATCAAATAGAGCTTGTAGTACAGCCGAATCATTAGATGTCAATGATGGGCGAGCAGCTGTGATGGATGTCATCTTGCGACTTGGTGTTGGGGCGAGAGGTTGTGAATATTGTGGGAATCGTTTCAGAATATGCTCACTACGGTCGCAATAATTGAAGAACAGAACAAAATCTCCCGAGAATTGAGAATCTAAGAAACTGATCTTCGGGCGGATGTTAACGATGATCTCACCGGCCCGGATATCTCCGGATATTTCAGGATCCTGAAATAGCCGCACAGGGACAAGCCGTCCAAAGGTCAGCAACAAAAGTGGATTGGAAGACATACCCGCCGAGACACGGTTAATAGAGGATCCAGTTATTTAAAAGAAAGAGAAGGGGTAGACTGGACATCAAATAATTCGAAATCGCCACCTCCCATCTTGAACTACCATCCAAGTTCCATCTACCAATATCACCACAAACATACAGTATTAGCAAAATGGCGCCTTCAGCTATTTCCAATAGCCCTCCTCCCTCAGTTGCCGATGCATCTTCAGTAGCCAGCTACCGCGGTTACGACCATGTACACTGGTACGTCGGAAATGCCAAGCAAGCCGCAAGCTACTACATCACCCGCATGGGCTTCAAGCGCATTGCCTACAAGGGTCTTGAAACAAGCAGCCGCCACATCTGCTCGCATGTCATCCGCAACGGCGATATCACCTTCATCCTGAGCTCCCCTCTGCGGTCCCTTGACCAAATCGACCGTTTCGATCCCGAGGAGCAAGCGGAGCTAAAGGAGATCCATGACCACCTCGAGAAGCACGGTGATGCTGTTAAGGATGTTGCCTTTGAGGTTGACGATGTCGATGCTGTCTTCTTTGCCGCTGTGAAGAATGGCGCTAAGGCTGTCTCTAACCCTAAGGTCCTTGAAGATAAGAGTGGCCGTGTCAAGACTGCTACCATCCAGACTTATGGGCAGACTACCCATACTCTTATTGAGCGCAGCGAGTACCGCGGTACCTTTATGCCAGGCTACCGTGCCGAGACTGCCAATGAGGATCCCATTGTGAAGTTCTTGCCTGGTGTTCATCTCTCGCATATCGATCACTGTGTTGGAAATCAGGACTGGGATGAGATGGATAAGATCTGTGAATAGTGAGTTTGGCCCAGACTGTCTGATTGAGCCTCATTTACTGATACCACTGGTTAGCTACGAGAAGGCTCTTGGCTTCCACCGTTTCTGGTCCGTCGATGACAACGAAATCTGCACGTAAGTGTTTTAGTATATTTTATCTGATACTGGGCATCATGACTAACCTTATAACGATAGTGAATTCTCAGCTTTGAGTAGTGTTGTCATGGCCTCGCCCAACGAGATCGTCAAGATGCCCATCAACGAGCCAGCAAAGGGCAAGAAACAATCCCAGATCGAGGAATACGTGGACTTCTACAACGGTGCCGGTGTACAGCATATTGCACTTCGCACGGACGACATAATCCGTGATATCACCAATCTCAAGGCACGGGGTGTTGAGTTCATCAAGGTCCCCGACACATATTACACGGATATGGAGGCCCGCTTGAAGCAGTCTGGCTTGGTACTTAAGGAAAGCTTCGAGACCATCCGTAGCTTGGACATTTTGATTGATTTCGATGAGGGTGGCTATCTGCTGCAGCTTTTCACTAAGGTATGTGGAAACCAATGGCCCCAGTATTCGTTACTTTATGCTAACCTCACAAATAGCACATGATGGACCGGCCTACTGTGTTCATTGAGATTATCCAGCGACACAACTTCGAAGGCTTCGGAGCCGGCAATTTCAAGTCACTATTCGAGGCTATTGAACGAGAGCAGGAACTGCGCGGTAACTTGATTTAAGGACATAAAAATTTGTATAGTCAGGCATTTTTCTTGACGAGCCCGTTCTGTTTTGGGATTTTCATTTTGTATTTAGCGAATTGGAGACTATTCCTTAATAAGCATCTTTGAATCATCTCATGATACGCCGAGTTTTGTAGCTTAAGTCTACATTTACTTGGGATATAGGGTATCATTAGCTTCTGTGCACCCCGGCTCGCCTACGATAATAGCTAGCTTGCTACTATAGAAGCATTGAAGACGTAGAAGTTAAATAAAGACCGAAGCCATCTTAGAATCCTGGAAAAACAAGTACCTACTTTCTTTTATACCGAGACATCCGAAACAAGGCATTATCCTTACCATTTAAGCCAAATTCCTAAAAGCCAAAAGAAGCAACCCCTACCAACCAGTCATCTATCATCCAGTAAGCCTACGTTGACCTCCAAATTCAAGCTTAGTCGCGGTATCGATCCAGCAAGTCCGAAAGCTCCCGCCAATTCTGTCGAATCTTAAACCGATGTTCATCCAGATGTCTTTCCAATACGGCCATCGACTCAAGACCAGCAGCATCAATAACTCCTTTGGCCATTTCGTCCTCTCCTCGTTGAAGGTTCTTTATCAAGGATGCTTCGCGATCTAATATGGCCTTTGATTCAGCGACCAAGCGTTTCTTATCATCCATCCATTTCTTCTTTGGCTGCGAGAACGCGTTCTTTGTCCATGTGGCAACCGGGATTGTCTGCAGCCACAGTACCATATGCCCTAGGCATTTCTCTTAGCGATAGGAAGCGGGGTGTATCGGGACGAAGACGCACAGAGAGTAGCAAAACTGACTAGAGTTAACACCATAAATATGGCAGCGCAGATGGCAGCTTCTAGCGCTCCCAGTATCATAGACATTACGTTGGTTGATGTAGACGCTCGATCTGGTTAAGTAACAGAAAGAATGGGGATGTGCTTTTTCTCGTGGGTAACTAAGATGAGACACTGATGATGTTATGTTTAGGTTTCCGCGACTTGCGTTGGAAGAAGCTTTTTGCTAATATTGGAATAAACTATATGATGCGTATAAACCCCTAGCAGGGCCATAGTGAAATATATAGTTTGATTCTCACCCTTATTCACTTCCGCTTCGATGAACTCGAAGTAGGAGCATTGCCTCCAATCCGCTTAAATTTCCTTGGATCTAGAGCTATATTAGAGAGAGCACTCATAGGAACTGGGACCGAAAAACATACCTTTCCGACTCATCAGAGCCCGATTTCTCGTCCCCTTTCCACCCTCCCAGAACCCACTACCAGCCTTTCCAATCAGGACAGCTTTGCAGATACCGCAGTTCTCGGGTCTGTAGATTTGCTCGCGGGAGCAGTAGCCACATATCATACGATTTGCGTGTTCGTTCGGGTGATCGGTTTCCGCGTCGTGGCATCTAGATAAACCATAAGCATATGAAGTGGGATAGATATCGAGTGGAAAATCATACTTGTCACAAGGGAAGACTTTTGAGCAGCAGCTGAATCTGTAGGGGGTTAGTATAACCTGTTTATCGAGGGCCACAATCACATACCTGAACCAGCGTTGACTCTTAGCATAGTGCTGGCAACGACCGCGTCGCGGAAGTTCTTGTCCTGCGACAATACCGAGGACTTCCTGAGGCTGCGGTACTTGTTAGATTTTATCACGACGATGCGCTGTAGGTTGTACGAACCTTTCTTTTACGCGGGAGGGCTCCACGAGCAGTGACTAGATAGTACAGTAATGAGCAAAAGCGTTTTAGGTAGGTAGGTTTGATTGAAACTTACTGGCTGCGCTCCCCACTAGAAGGAATTTCACCTCAGGGATTTTGAAAACTTCGGATATGTCAGTAGCCAAACAACTGAGACTGTGAATTAAAACCTACCCATCTTGCGATGGCACTGGCGACATATACCCATGGCACTCTCGCCACGAACTGCAGATATACCAGGTGCCGGATGGGCAGTCGAGCACTCGGAGCATGTCGGGATGAAGTCGCTATAGCAAAATGAGTCAACAGATGGCATTTTACTGATATGAATGAGAGAACCAACCTGAGAAGCATGTCCCCAATCGTACAGCCGCCCAATTCAAGGTAGCCAGCACGATTGGCATGGGAATGCATCAGCTGCTTCCGGAACGCTGCACATAAGAGTCAGTAACTCATCTGAGAAAGTAAATGAGATCAAGTGTATACCCACCAACGCTCATATTATTAGCGCATTTCCGGCACGACTCCATTTTCGGCACCTGGCCCTTCTCATCGGTAATTTGTGGTACGTTCTTGACGTCAAGCGACACCTTACATCTGTCACATTTGATAGTGATATTGAGGCTCGCGAGTTCCAGCAGCTCGATTCCGTAGAGCTCCAAGTATGGGAAAGAAAGTGCGACGCCTCGTCCGGGCGCGTTGTTGTCCACTGATGCGGGAACGGGTGCGCCACCTTCTTCGTCTTCCTCTTCATCTGAATACTCGTCTTCATAACTCGATTCGTCCGACGTCCCTTCGGTGCCACTGTTGGGATTAGGAACAGACCATTCTGGTGGCCTGGGAATGACAACAAGATGTGGTTTGTCTTCAATATCTTGAGTTGAGGACGGGGCAGGTGCTTTCGTAGGCTCCTCCAAATTCTCATCCTCGTCCTCTTCGAAAGTGGAATGTACATCCTCAGCGGGCTCCTGCTCTTTTGGCAAGGGCGTTTCGGCGAATTTATGGATGTTGCTCGCCAGGTAGTTTATCTGAGATACCAGACTCAGCTGTGAAGTCTGTTGTACCCACTGAGTGAATCCCACCTCTGTGGTCTTCACTTCGGGGCCTTCGACTCCCTGCAACTTGATCGAGCTGTGCTCGAGCGGGTAGAGTGGTGGCACAATCAATTTCACAGTTTTGAGCACTTGAAGTGTTCGCGGCAGACGATCCTTCTTGGTTGGCTGAATGGGAACAACATATGTCTTACCATCTGACAGCTTTTGGTACATCGGCAGTCTTCCAAGGCGCGCTTCGAGCTGTTTCGTCTCGGTTGCTCGTCTCTTCTCAGCTGCGGCTTTTGCTTCGGCTGTGTGCTTGGCTGCTACACTTGGTGCTTGCGGTGCTGGCTTAGTAGCAACACTTGCTGCTTTACTATGGCCTTGAGACAAGCTCGGCTGGCTTAAAGGCTTTTCCGGGGCCTTGGTAGGTTCCTTAGTTGTGGACCCATCACCAAGATTGGCGAAAAACTTTAGCGTTGGACCACGTTCCAGGGTGGTTAATAATGATTCGAGTTTTCTGTCCAGACTGTTGAGCCAGCCCAAAAGAGTTCCTCGGCCGTTGGTGCGGTATGTAAAGTCGACAATCTCATTGAAGCCTCTGACGACATTTGCTTGATACGCAGCTTCCATTTCAGAATTGGTCACTGCAAGCGTGGGCCGCCCTTTTGGGTATGAGCTTGGGACATGGAGGACACAGTGAAGTCTTTCAAGCTCAAACGGGAAGTCTGGATCAGAAGGTACCAAGCCAAAGGTCAAAGTAGTACCCTGAGCATCATTGACTTCCTGTGGACGGTAACGCCGCCTCAACTGGTTAATTTGGAACTCTCTTGGATCTGACTGCTCCAATTTGGAAACTGGTCTTTGGGGCTGGGCAGGACTTGCGGCAGAGCTCTGCTTCGACTGGTTCTCACCAATCTTCAATCTCTCGGCCCCAGTGACAATGGCTTTTGCCGAACTCTGGCTTTCACTTCCCGAAACCTGGGCAGGTGTCTGCTGCCCCGAAGAAGGCTGCCTAGCCTCTATGGCCGAGGCATCATGTAGATACGGACATGATGCTCCAAGTCGGCATCCTTGAACAATATTAGCATATGACCTGAACGAAACACCGCCTTCATAGCAAATCACAACCCCCGAGAATACATGCGTAAAAGATGTAGGGCACAGATCGATCATACAATGCTGATAATAGCCTCGGTATCATTGACCCTTTGGGTGAACATGGCAGATTGGTGTGTACAAGCATTCCCGAAGGGACCCGTTTGTGGCACCCAGCCCGTATTCAATGACGCGTCGATCATTGTAGTGACAAAACAGACAAAGAGCCCTTACAGAAAGAAACTCAGAACGCAGACTTACCCTTTTTGGATTTGAAAAAGCGACATTTCGGCCGCCGAGGCGATGACTGGCGAGCAGCACTCAGTTCATCGGTGGATGCAACACCATGCGACCGGACCGCTGCCAACTCATCAGTCGTCAAAGGGGACGGCAGCTCTGTACCTGTTCAACAAAGCGATCATGAGCGTGTGATCAAAAAGGTTGCGGGCGGCCGCCTCCGATCCAGACGTATTGGCAGACCGGAGCCACCCTGCACGCCAACAAAGCTCTCGGACGAGATAACAGGATTGATAGGCTGTGTGGCTGATGCAACATGTGGTGCATGGACATGCAACAGGGGGGGCTGAAAATACGAATGCCTGTGGAGGGTCGACCGAGATAATCCGCCCAAGTACGGAGTAGATCTCGTGGAATTGATTGGGAGAAAAGGTTCCGGCTTGACGGCTTTTACGAGCCAATAATAGAATATGCTTGACTCACCTTGGATCTGGGGTGTTGGACCCGCATCGTCAAATGACCTATTCTCCATGCTGAAACTGAGCCTCGAGCCGTGTTGCGAAAGATCCAGAATGGAATGGCCCGGTTCTGGGCGACTTGGAGGTGACGCGCGCTGCCAACGCAGAGATCGGGTGACCTTGAGGAGATCGACAGGACCAGATCTGCACAGTAAGTAAGCCGAGATGTGCGACCGTCTGAATTTCTGTAGCGATTAAAGTCACGGCGCTAAGCAAAAAGGAAAAGTAAAAAGAGAAAACTGTGAAGAGATACCACGTGACGTAAAATATCAAAATCACAAAGCAGTAGGCAGTATCTCCAGGGCCTAAGGTCTGAAAATATGAAGCTATACACGAAGTTATAGTTGTTTACGGTTTTACTGGCAGGCGAACGCCAAGACTTCAGGCGGACCCGATGATCTCATTGGCCTTGATATTCGCCTGTTGACTCATTCCCAGTCATACTGCGGTTAGTCACAATCGATTTTGCAAGGTGGATTGGAGGTTTCTAGTCGTTTTCGACTAGAATCTTCTGGGGGTCCTAAGATGGAGAACAATTGGTTTGTAGATCCGCCCTGTCTAACTCGAGTACTCATTATTGCCTACATCGCATGTTGTACAATGTACAAGTACAGGCTCACGAGAATTAATAATGATAACCACTGCAGAGCCCTCTTAATATCATTTCAAGTATAGCCTTCGTCATTCCACGACCAAATCGCAACCCAAGGCTGTGGCGTTCATGCTCGAAGCCACAACAGGAAGCAAAACTAACCAAGTACTAGCATCGATTGACAATAATCTACCTGCACAGCACCGTTGCATACAGAAAACATAAAAGCAAAAGCCATCAGAATAAGAAGCAGAAGGGAAACAAGATTCCGAATTCCAGTCTGTCAGCAGAGCATATACTACGCGGAGCGCGCCATGCGCCTTATCTCGCACATCCATGCCGGGGGATATCCCCTCTAGCAAGGGTCCAACACCGGCCAGCGAGGCCATGTAATATGCGAGAGAAGATTAACCTTCATGGGGGCAATACGACCCGATGGTCGCAACAAGCTCAGGGCAATGTCCTCAACGGCCACCAGTCACGGACAGCGGTCGGTCCGCGTTGCGCGGAGAAGATGAGGGGTTCGCTTTCGAGTTTCTAGAATTCCCGCATCCCTGCGCAATGGGTGCATATTCGCCAGGGTATGCGTTTAGTCTGGGATACGACATCGATCCATCAGACAGAAAGGTTATCTTCGATAGTTTCTTTTCAGGACTGGGGATGGCTGTGTGGAGTCATATTTCGAACTCTACCTCAATACCGAACTGCCATGACACATATCGGGTGGGTTTTACGTGTTTACCCCGACATTTAGGGCATCTAACGTAAAGTATGGAGTAATAAGGTAAGAGAAAAGGACTCGATTAGGGAGTGGATCCAAGCCCCGGAAATTGAACTGTGCGACAAGTAAATGTACGTACTATGTTGTACAGATACAGAGAGAATTCGACCTCGATTTAGAGGAAACTCTCAAATCCCACACAACAGCTGTGGCGTAAACCATGATTGAAGGAAAGTTGTTTGGCGAGGCTATATGGAGGTCACTCGGATGTATAGTGGAACCTCTGATGTTGTACTCCGTACTCCGTACTCTGTGCATAAACCCTGTCTGTGGCTGCCGCTAGTAGGCCACCGGTATCCAGCCCAATCGGGGAGTTACAAGATATACTTGCGTTTTAGATGTAGCATTCCACATGACTAGGTTGTCTGGAATATGATAGCCGAGCTGTAGATGCAAAACAAAAGCTGTTCGAAGAACATGTAAAATGGCCCATTCAACCGAAGAACCTCCGCATCTACAAGGGGCACTGATTTTGAGCCTCGGTCAATTGTATTGTAAGAAAGACACCGGTATGGGAGCTCCGCTCCGCGGTACTGATCCTTCCGCTGTACAATATGGTAATGTAAGATACAAATACAGTACAGTAAGTAAAAACACCGAAAGCGGAAAGGCGCGAATCGGACCTGGAACTCACCGGCCAACCGGATCATCCTTCCAGAAGCCTTCCAGAATCTCGCACGGTCTTCCGTGGGCGTTGGCGCGTTTGACCATGGGTGTAGCTTGCAGTTTCCGGGTTTGAGCACATGTCGGCATTTCTATTGGCGTCGATTTGCTATTTCATATATGCGTTTGAATTTGCTCTTACTACCACTCATGCTATTCGATTCTCATCATCTGACAGCAATTGACGATATTGGCAGCTTGCGGGGTTTCGGAGTACAGGGCTCCTGGGACCGCTGAAACACGTGACCGTTCTCCACTAGAGGGCCTAGAATAATAATATGGCCAATCACGGGCGCTGTAATTGGGTTGGGTTTTGCAGATTCAATTTCCTTTTTTGGCCAGGGAAAACGGGCGGGGGCCAATCCCGAGCGCCTCATTCGGGATTTCGCCGAATATTAATAATAGTCGATATGATGTAGCAGTTAATTCGGGACAGCCACGAAACGTGGGATGTCATATATGATGGCAAATATTGTCAAGTGACTTGAGACAGTAGATATCTGTCGTCATGCAGCATTACTGCTAAGATGGTAGAGATGTCCCTGAATTGAAGGCATAACAAGAAGTCAGTAAAGCATAGCGTAAGTCTAAAATACGGCATTGAAACAAAAATCGAGTTCTGTTCTAGAGCTCGAGAGGCCTATGGAGTAGACAGGGATTGCATGGGTCATGGTTGGCCGATCACTTCGTAGTGGAGGACGACCGAGAAGAAATCAAGAAGATTGTTGCGCGTCCAGGATTCGCCTCAATCATCAAAGAGCCTAGAGAAAGCGACCGAAGCTGTATCCAAGGTACCTCAATCTTTGAACATCGAAAACACCCTCCATTTCCAGCTCATGGGCGCGATATCCTTGCATTCTCGCAAATTGTAGCTTTTGTTGACATGCTGCACGCTGCAGGCTGCATCGGCTTGCCGATTGCACGTCGGGCGCACATCAGCAACCCGATGAGCCAGTTAGGCGTCAATCTTGCATCAAGGAGGCGATATCCACTTTTCCTTAACCACCACGCCTCTGCCTAACAGCCTTGATCGTGGAGCGGTCCGTGGGGGTTAGTACGCGGTACCCATAACATAACAAGTCGTCTGAAGGCCCGAATAGGAAATGCGGAGCTAAGGCTGTCACATGTGTATAGTGTCAGTTAGAAACATTTCAGTACCGGTGAGACGCGTGAAAAAGGAGACAGCGAATAATGTTTGTCCCTGGTTGTGAGTGATCCACTGCGATATCCACTTTGTGGCCTGTGTGAAGCTGAGATCAAGAAGACTCATCTGGCCGGGCCGGGTCAGAGAGGAGTTCGCCCTAACAGGGCAGGTGGATTCTATGTTGTAGAGTTGGAGGCTGGAATGCGCACAGTGTATGTTAGAAAGAGATTTGGTGATGGCTCTAGAAGAGGCTCTTGTTTCATCTTCGCTGTTTCGCTGTTGTTAGGTCGGAATGGAATAAAGGGGCTTGTGATATAAAAGTATATGACCTTGGTTATATGTTGCCAAGATCTCATTTTTCGGTGAGGAGCTATATGTTGTACTGAATTTGACATTGGATCTGTTTTATCCATGTCATTGGCTTCATTTGCTTCTTGGATCTTTGTTTCCTAAGCATTGAATGGTTCATACTAAGAGCCCCACGACTCGGGTATGACCGGAAATACTGGAGACTTTCCCAGGATGGAAACGGCGTCGGGCAATTTAGGAGGAAAAGTCTTCATCCCCACCCCCGTTCAAAGTTGGAGACAGGAAGCTTGCGCATACGTCATTGGTTGAGACTCTGGACCACCTGGGCAGGGAGGACTACCTTGTATACTATTAATTGACCTCATGTCTATCAGCACTTTTCAAATATATGAGATGCACGAAAAGAGAAGGACGATAAGAGAATACAATATAGAAATGGATCTCGGGGCATCAAAATCCAGCGGCTCCACCCCCGGATCATGTGCGCCGGTCATGTGCAGCTACCACATGACTTTACTGTGGACACCCGGTACCTACCTAGGTAACCTAGGTAAACCATAGTAAAGACTACGATGTATAAGACTCCTTCTATTGGCGTCCGACACAACTCTGACCCATCTCTTCATGAAAATAAGCATATATCCAAGGCATATGAAAACGCAATTATGCCAATAATGACATCAACGTGATACAACACCTTCAGTGCAGCCTTCAGTTACGATCTGCACGTCAATCTTAATCCTTCAGGCAACTCCCACCACCACTAGGTAAGACATGGCAAAAATGTAAGTGAAGGCAAAAGCATGATGAAAACACACATAACTCAGGCAAGATCCATGTAAACACAAATTACAATTACTCATAGCGTCATAATGAGGCCCTCCAACGGAACGTGATTCCTTTCCTACAACTTCCCTTAGGAGTAGATGGTAGTTTGTACATCAACCGGAGTACCATAGCACAATCCCACGCTTAAATAGACCCAGGATTTAGCTCAAGATCAAGGAAGATACAAATCCAAAAGTACAGGCCTAGAACTCACCTAGCCAGCCACACGGCGCAAGCCCAATCTAATCACCCTCACCCCCCTCATATATCCCACACACCAAGATCTCCACTGAGCTGGCCCTGCAACCCATGCAGGGCGAGAAAGCCACCGCGAACTGAGCACGTATCTCGTCGAGTCGATTTCAAGCCCACCACCACCTCCCGAGTTCCGCGGGAGCTTTGGCATAAACTAATGTAAAGATGACATAGCTTCTCGTCGCATGTGCTAGCGACCAGTGCGAAGCCGAACAAAGAAGATGTCACCGAGGATCGCGCGGCTCGATCGGGTCAGTTTTGGAAGATGTAAACTCTCTTCAGCAAAGACTCCGGGGCTATACGGGGTTATATTAACTCGTAATATCAAATATCGACATCACAACCTCTGATGTTAGAATATCATGACATGATACATGCATATGGTCAAATTATAATTAGAAAAACAAGGGAATCCGAGTTTCTGGTCTGTGTTCTAGATCTGCGCGAACTGTTTCCCGGGAGAGAGGTGTACTTTTGACATATTTTCCAAGATTCCGAACGGAGGTCCCGGGATATCGCGCTGCTTTTTAATTGCCCCTGTATTGGAAATTATTTTTGCATCCCACCTGACCTTTATTATTTTGGCGGGAAGGATCGGCGGAGATTGTCACTGAAACGTCCATCCATGAACTCATAGTGAAACTCTTCTTAATGCCTGTCTAGGCAGGTGGTACTGCATTAAGAGATTCGATGATTCGATTCGATTCATAATGGAGTGTAACTCGACGCCACGGGTGTGGTTTAGATCAAGATCTTCTTAGTTATGGGAAGTACAACACACGGAACTTCGTAGGAGTACCTTGGTACCTTGTATGTGGTTATATCCCAAGAAGTATAGCGGTAGTCAAGTACCGTTTAACTCCTGTAGTCAGGCAATATAATCAGAATGCACCATGACCACTCGCATGCAAAGTACATGCAGACAAGTCTCAGTCTTATGCCATCAGACTCATCTCTCATACGTGTCAGCGCCACAAAGTCAACCCGGAATTTCCACATGATTGATTTGGCGCCGTTATCGCAAGGCTTCTAGGATCTCTGGTATCCTCCCGTGCTCTGCAGCAGAGCTATAGCTAGCTACTACAGTACAACATAGATCCAGACCGCCAATTCAGGCCTATGCAAGCCACTTCTTCTGATATCCAAGGGTGCAGTCAAGGAAATACGATATGCATGTGAGAACAGCTTTTCTCTGATTTCATTCATTGGACTTTTTTGTTTTTAGCTGTCATCATGTAGCGTACAATTGGCCCGATCGGGGAGATCGGGGTGCCGGATGAAGAATTGCAAGACGTAAACGTGTGGTATCAAGTATCGCAGTGAAAGCAAAAAGAACATGACTATCTCTCCGATCATAATCGGGGGTAGTGAAATAAATGCTAGGCGTTCTCTGCAGTCGGATATGGACATGCAGTAAAAGACGCAGCGCTGAGATAGATGATAAAATAAACCCCTTTTTTTGGTGAACTTTCCGGGCATGAAAAAGCCAACCGGAAATATCTTGGAAAGCAAGACGCAGAAAAACAAAACCCATGTGGCATCAACCGTTGGTGACCCGAAAAAAAGCACGAGGGATATGAGCTGTACATGGATATTAAGGTCGTAAGAAATAGCCCTCGAAATTGGTATTCATACCCTCCATGCAGGACAAACGCCCAGTGAATGCTGTGACAACATCCCGGCCTTGGAGCCGATGAGATCGAGAAAAAGACAAAGCAGAAAGAAAAAGAATTCCAGATGCGCCATATATGCAATGCATGATCATGATTGTACGTGTCGAGAAAGAAAAGCTGTGCTGTGTTGCAAAGCTTTGTCTGAAAACATTGGAGAAGCAGGTAGGCGAAGTGAATCGCAGGCGAATTGACTACCATCCCTTCACATGGTACTCCCAGGGACCGTAGTCAGTGGTGTAGTTGGTCCAGGAACCATTCTTGCCCAGGTCAGCAGCATTAGGATCCGCTTCAGCACTAGCCTGGTTGGGACCAACTCCCCTGTGGGGACCCTTAGGACCAGGATACTCCTGAAGGTTCTTCATGTCGTGGGCGGTGTGGCGACGCTTGAAAGCGTTCGCAGTTGCGCTCTTCTGCTGGCGCTCCCAGAGAAGATGTCGGCGGAGAGACTCGGTCAATTCAGTAGCAAGCATGTTACGACGGGTGGTTCGCGGAGAGTGTGCCATAGACTGCGAAGCGTTGGTGTTCATGACAATAGGCTTCGATCGGGGAACATCAGGACCACGCATGACCAAATTTTCCTCTTCGTTGCTAGGAGGGGACTGGGGGATAGATGGACCGCTGGGTGAAGTCAACCGCGATCGTTGAAGTGCGGGACTGGACCGGAACGCGTTCCCTTGCATGCGGGCCGGCTGATGCATCATCATAGTGAGCATCGAGCGGCGCGAGACCAAATTGGGTCGGGAATCAACCCGTTGGAACATTCCGCCTTGTTCGTCAACGCTGGACTCGCCACCTTCAGTGATGGAATCTTCCCAGTCAGAATCCTCGTCATCTTCGATCGCACTCTCCGAGACTTCATCGTCGGTCTCGATGGCGTCCTCGTCGGATCGACTGATGTCCTTCGAGTTAGGAATGATGTGGGACGAGACCTGATTGCTGAAGGAAGCAGTCTTTTTCGTAGGGTCTGTGTTGTTTTTCGGTTTCAACGCCCCGGTCGCATTCTCCTGGGCCGCCTGGGGAACCATGCGCTCTTCAAACGAGCTTTCATCGTCATCCCCAGAGGATCCGCCCAGTGTAAACATGCCTCCCTTCTTCTTCAAAGGCGATGGCTTCAGTTGCGTAGCAGAACGAGAAGGACTAGGCTCGATAGACAGTCTTGGTTGGGATCTGAATGAAGATGAGATGTGTGATGGCGAGAATCCACGAACAATGCTGGTAGACTTGACTAATTGAGGTCGGCTGGGAAGAATTCCGGAAGATGAGACGCTAGTATCGGACGCGTTGACCTGTGCAGTGTCGCTCTCGTTGCCTTCGGGGGCAGTCGTCGAGCAGGATTCAGTCGACTCATGAGGGTATGGGGTCGGTCGGACGGAGAAATTAGGGACCTGACGAGCGGTAGAAACAGAGGGAGGAGTGGGGGTGGGGGTGGATGGGCGAGGAGTAATGTCCACAACGGGGGCAGCAGGCTCGACAGTAGGCATGGGCTCCAGTTGCTTCTTTTCCTTAATGTTGAGGACCATCCGCTCCAAATCCAACGAGGTGATGTGCTTCTCTTTGCCACGGCCGAGGCTGGCTAGTGAGTCCTCGCGAACAACAGCTGGTCGGTAGTCGGAAAACTTGGGACGCTTGATATGAGCTTCGATTCGCTCGGCTTGGTCAGATGCGGCCGACTCAACACTAGCGGAGAGTTCGGGCAAATCCCCAGCTTCGGATCGTAGCAATGGGAGGGCAGAAGTGCTGTTAGACTTTTCAGGTTCGACACAGAAGGTTTCGCGAGTCCACAGCCGCCAACTGAGGTTTTCAAGTCGACGGCCCTGGTCCATGTAGTCGGCACATTTGGAAAAGACTGCACAATAGGTTAGCAAAACAAGATATCCCTCGACCAGTAGAATTATCACTTACCCATCCACATCCCATGAAGACTTTGAGCGTTGGCGGTATCCACCTTATGAATATTGTCCGCGTCCACCGTGAGAACCGGTGTCGTTAAAGGCATTTTCGCGACGCCACGACTAGCAGTGAAGCTATTGTACTTATCGAAAATCTTTGATTGATGTTCCGGGGTCGCCGTCTCCCCCGAGAGTGGTCGTACGGCGCTTGAGATACGGTGGTGAAAGTTCGTAAGAATCGACCGGTTTCTGGAATGGGCCTTGAAATTTGAGTCTGGGCCCTGCGGTGTGCTGCAGAGAGTCGATCAATCGGGTTTGGCGTCTAGGATGCAATCGAATTCTCACGCGAAAGATGCGAGTTGTAAAAGGATTTGGATTTTCAAGTGAAGTGAAGAATCGGGCGTCGGATGTCCGTCAATTTTCCGTCAGAGCGCCACAGTGCGGAGATTCCGGGGCGAAGAGTCGGAGAAACGGGGCGGATGTTAAAAGAGCGGATTGGGATGGTCCTCCGGGATTGAAGGGTGAGAGAGATTGTAGGTTGAGAGTGAGGTGAACTAGAAAAATCTGGAGAAGGAAGAAGAGAAAAGGGAGTCGGAACGATAATAAGAATGACGGGGGGCGGCACTTTAGTGGAGTGGAGTGGAAGGAGAGGGGGACGGTAATAAATTATTAAAAGAAAATGAAAAAAAATGAAAATGAAAATGAAAATCGAAAATCGAAAATTGGATTATTCCTAAAAAGAATAAGAATTATTGGAATTATTGGTAAGAACATAACGATACAAGGGGAAATAATTGAATAAATTAAAATAAAATAAAATCCCGAAATAACTCCAGGCCGAGGATAATGGTCGGTGAAGGGGGGAAAATTCAACCGCATCACGGGGCCCTGAATTACATCGATACCATGTCCATGTATTCAGATCCTCCCTACCATGGTTCCAACTGTATTCCCCCAGTATTTTAGACTTTCCTTTCCCTTTCCGACAGGAAGTTCCGAAGTTGCCCCTAAAAATACCTGGGTACTGTTAATACCAGTTTCCGTTTCGATTACGGATTACCTAAATATCAGTTGAACCTTCCAGGGTTGGAACCCACGGTTTCCTTCAGGGCTTCAATATTGGTTTCTAGTAGGGAAGTTGAACTCCAGAACATTTACCTAGGTACATTTCAAAGAGCTTAGACATTCATGTCAAAGAATGAGAAATAATCAAAGCCTCTGAGTGCCTGTGACCTGTCGGGGCAAAAAAAAAAAAGTAAATGAAATAATAAAACAAAAGACAAAATGTCAGTGTACAGATCGAAAGACGGCAACCCTCCAACGCGGTAGTTGCAGTGACTTGCCGGAAGTCCAGACCAGGGCTCTCTCTACGCCACTTAATGTATCTCAATGGTCGTTTGGACATTTGACATTCGGGCACAACCTCTCGCCACTGACAATCGACTCTTTAGTCCTGTGGAAAAAGAGAGGTCTACTGACTGATGAACTGTCAAACTGCCAGCGATTGGTTTTGGCAGAGATAAAAGTCCGGCTGACTTACCAAACCGATATCGCGTTTAAGCTATTTTCGTCACGGACGCTCTATACTTGGACTATGGGGTACACCGCGTCCAAAAGGCTTGGAATCGGTCTAAGATCTCAAGCCACGTTGTGGTCACCGATATTCAACTTGGGGCTCGTTCATCCTCGAGTCTACTATGCCCGGAAGTATTAATTGTCACGGGTTCAAGGCTATAGACGTCGAAACACAATAACTCCGGTGGAGATTATACACTTCCCTATAAGCGCCTCATTCCTTTAATGGCTGTTTAGTTTTGTCAATTCCGGCTGAAATCTGTGCTTTTCCCCAGCTATTTCCCCCGCAAGCAGCTATTACCCGGGAGAAAGGGATAGTTCCAAGCCCGGCTGCATGCCGGGGAACCAACGTACCTCTTCCATCGTAGATCGTGTTCTGTTTGAGATGCATTGCTTTGTTTCAAAACAGGTAAATTCTATTGACACATCTTTCATCGGTGAGGATTCTGAGGGATATTCTGGTAAATCACTTCAGGCCTCAATCATGTGGATGAAAAAAGCAAGTCAGCCACAGCTTCACTCGAAAGCAGAGAGCGAACCAGCCTTACCGCTCTTTTTTCTTTTCTTTTTATCTTCCGAACGGACACATTCTGGCCAGATTGTCTATCTTTGACTATTCAGACAGGACTCGACAGTCGAAAGTGTCACAAACCTAGGCTACTAGTCACGAGTCGGCCAGCTCATTGTAGTATTCATTGGTTTTCCTTGCTTTGCCTGAAGAGAAACGGGATTGACAGATGACGGTCGACATAAAGAAGGCCACGATACGTAATAGGCCGGCTTAGAGAATGGGGGCCTTTTTTTCGTCACGGGGGGGTTGAACACTTACAGCAACCCTTCCAAGGTTGCCCTCAGGCCCGGACTGGCGGAAGGGAACTGTGTCTTTCTCTACCCGATCATTCCAAACCTATACCCGGGCGCCTGGAAGGCCGATCGTCCAGGACACGATCCCTGCCAAAAGTCACACCAGGTGCACGTTTCATCTATCATGTGATATTGTACCATGAGATTCCTATGTAGCTACCAAGGTAAGTAACTTGGATCCGACCGATACATCCCCAGTCCGTTATTACTGTCAATATATGACGTGAAATTTTGCAAGCTGCCATCATCTGAGACTCCAGAGGTGTAACCAGAGACTCCAGTTGGATTTGCGGGGATCCGGATGAACAAAACAAGTATACAACTCGGTACACCCCACCGGAAAAGCTGGTGTATGAAGTCGTTGATATCCCATTTCCCTTGTAGAAGGTCTTAGTCAAAAAGGTATCTACCAATCAACCACTGTGCATCTTCTTTGGCCACCGAAAAAAAAAAAATACCGAAGTCGTCTGATTCGTTCAAAACAGTTCGTTGGTAGTAGGCGTATCCCTGCGGATGTATGACACTACACAATCATCTACATGATGCGAAGCATTGGTCTGGCCGATTGTGCAGCCTGACTTTCTTCATAGCTGCTGACCCCTGTATGCAAGTATTACACAATGCCAATGGCATATGGAAGCCATTTCGATAGGCAATCTGATGAGAGGAACATCGAGGCGCAACAGAAAAACTGATCTCTCTTGACTCATCTACTCATCTACTCATCTAGACATCGAGCTCCTGTCTCACTAGTATTCGGGTGGTACCAGGTGGCAATATGAAACCACGCATAAGATACCTCATCAAACCAGACATGCCGCATAACGACGTTAAGGCGGCTGCAATAACTCGGGACTGGGGAAATGGGAAATCACGCCCCACTTGGACCAGAACATGGACAAACCTTGGAAAAGCCACGATACCGGGGTAGGACTGGCAAAAAGGATTTCCGCCATAGAACTCAAGACTCGGATGGTCATTATCCTATGCGCTGTACAATATGCCAAATGATCACGGGCAGACCGAGCCGCCAAAGAGAAATAAGACCAGGGCTGTGATGGCAGCTGATGTAGGCGCAGGTCGTGACGAGCGCGCTTCGGATTGCAATAGCTCCACATGGTAGTGCCGATAGGGCAAATTAAGGAGCTGGGGTATTGGTACCCACAGTCGCATGCAGTGCAACTCGGGTATCCAGGTATAATGACCACATTCTGTCTAATATGAGCAATGAGCCGAAAGGACAGCTCATAAAGTGGCGAAGTCACGCGCAAGTCACGTCACATGATGTGGGGTTCCAGGAACAGCGCGCCACTTCAGGGGCTTGTGACTTTCCCGAGTTGACGCCTCCCATTTGATTCTCGAGATCTCCGTCTCGGTCCTGGATTTGGGCTATTTTGCTGCCTCGTCAATCACCTGAGTCCATGTGACACGGAAAGGACGCCGAGGATCACCTCGACCCCATTCTCTTGTCTCGTCCTAGTCATTTTATTTCTGCTTGCTGATTGAACCATCATAGCTGGCCAGATGCCTTGGCTCATTGATCCGCGTAACGGCTTGAGATGACAGCTACCTGTCTGGCCCAATAATGAAGTGAGCTACCTCCATGTAGGGAGTATCACGAAAACAGATATCAGCTTTCTGAATCCAATCCACACGGACTCCAAACCTCAGGGGTATCCAGATCCCCTCTCAGGCGAGTATCACTGTCATACAGCATTTTCGTTCATCTCCCATTGTATCATATACCCCATGTAATATATCGCGACTCATGCGTGGGACGCAACACCATGCGCCGTGTCGATCAATGAGATGAAATGCTTCTATCTATTCAGGGGCCACATATGTAATGTGGCTGGACGTAACAAAGAGCTCTATCAGGGATTCGACAGTGAATAATCAATAAAAAGGGCCTGTAGACCCTGTAATTTGGAATCGACAGACTAAGCTTAAATGTGTCACCGTCCCTGAATCAACGCGATTCGCGTCAACGAACCAACAACCAGAGCCGTGGCACTTTCAATGTGACAGGGCGCCACGCCGGTGACTGTCACCACTTGGACGGCCAAACGTGTGGCACATAACGGTGTACGAGGGTGATGAGTACCGTCAATTTACTCCCATTCATTCCCACTGGGCTCAGGGGGACTAGGATTACCTGATTCTTTGTTTTGAATTATATAGATCGCAAAATTGAGCGATACGGAGTACCTAGGTAGTAAATAGGATACGTAACGACAGGCATCTCCGAGTTCTCTTTGTATCACATCCGGCAACGAATCACATTCCCCCACTTTCGCACTTTCACACTTTATTTGTAGCCCGCTTCCCCGACATGTCTGTGCTTCAAATCTTTCTGATATAGATGGTCGAATCCATAATTAATCAAGGGGATCAGGAATCATTTGAGACTTGCTATCCAAGCGAGAAGTCTATCCGTTTCAATGTTTAAGAGTTGACTGGTACGAGCAAGGGATACTCGCGGGTTGCGGGAGTAGGAGCCGGAGATAGTTTTCTAGATTCAGAGAGTCAGGTGGACAGATCGATGAAACTCAATCTAGAAACATTCACACCGAAACGGGAAAACATGCAATTGAGATATTCTTCTACCAGGGCCGGAGTTAATCCACGTAATGATGTCCTTTCCAATTCCCTACTCTGCAAAGATCGGCCTACCAGTGGATAATGCATGTGACCTTCAACAAGGGATATCCGGGGAATCTTCCAGATCGAAAGCTTGCTGTATCCGCGAGGCTGGTAGGCCCCGTGAAACAAGCTGAGACGAAGATAGGATGTGGGTTCCTGGATCCTGCGACCCAGCCGGAAGCAGGACTTGCATATCCGCGACGATGATTTTCTTCCGAATGTCTTTGGCTTCTTTCATACATTTCTCTGCAGATAGTCGACTTCTAAACATCATGTTTGACTGGAACAGGTGACAGCCAATATATCCCTATCCTAGACGAAGATCGTTCTGGACTTGGGTGTTGTGTCTTTTTTTTTTCATATCCCTCGCCCTTCAATATCGCGGTCTCATCCAACTATTACAATAGCTCGGGCTCAGGTGGTCATGTGTGTAATTTCTGTTGCTCGTTCAACCATCGCAAACTAGCAAAAGAAAACCACATCCATGCATACCATTGAAAGGTCTAGCCCATCGTCTTGTCTGCGCGGCCCCTGGTCCCGGATCGTCGACAACTCCCTTGTTTGGAGTTGTGGCCCAATTATCTATCCACCCTGTGCTTTCTGCAGATCACCTTCCCAGGTGTTCGGTAGCCCTGGCATGTCTGCTCCCATTTTTCTCACGATATGGCCCCACTTCTCTTGATGTTGCAGTGCAAGGGTCTATACATACTCTACTCCATACAGGACGAAGTATTTGGGCTTGATGCCTCATCCGCCACCTCGTCATTGCATATTGTTCTGGTAAGCATACTGCGAGGAAAATCCAGAAAGCAATGCATAATTATTAGAAGCCGGTTATGGTCTCTTACTCTTTCTTTGCTTGTTCTGGCTCTCTGGTATTTGAGATAGTAACAGCCCCCTGTCATGGTTTCCTATTGTGGACTTCCAGGCCCCTGATTCGGAATTTTGAATTAATTCCTTTTGTATGGATCTTGTTGTAAAGACACCAATGCCAAATACAAAATCCAAGCCACTCATTTTCCCAAAGAGAACATAACTGGTTTTTGCTTGTTGCGATGGTCGGAGATACGAAGTAATCAAAGACAAGAGTCCTGGAGACCCAAGAAATAGTCCAATTTACAAAGCCACCAGACTAAAATCCTAGACCCATCTACCTATAGAAGATCTAGAGAGCATATCATCCCTTTTCACTCCCACCATTGTGCAAATAACTGAATAATATACGTGTTGATCCTAAGCTGCCTGACCAATGACATTCCCACAACACAAGCTGACTGCATCGGGCCATGTGCATCCGGTGCTTTAGGGCGGCTATCTCCTGACAGCTGTCTTTGCTTTTATTCCACGCCCAGAACGGCTGTAGCGGCTGTGTGCAAAGATCTCTCATCACCGCCGGTTTGGTCTCTCGGCGTGTGATTGTGGCGGTCGATGGGCTGAGATCGCTGTCTTTGGTTGCTTATTTGTTGAGATGGGGGCCTATTTGTTGAGATGGGGTGTTTCATCGACACGTAGTCTGAGACCATCACGAGTCTAATCCCTGATTGATAATGAAGCCTTTCCGGGATGGTTGTGACTGTGGCTTCGGCTTCTTTGACACCACGCTATGCGACACCTGATCGATTGATCTCTCTTTCGTCGTTGTACTGGCATACAGGCACTCTATCACTGCTGATTTTGGACGCTGACCGGGTGTTGACTTCAAAGCCATGGGGGCCATTTTGATGTTTCGTTTGTTCTGTGCCCCTGATCACCTGTCAGTGTGTTAGGCGCTGATCTGGAGCCTCCTGCAATCAGGCTAATTCGTCCGGGTTTGTCACCTGCTTCCCCGTCAGCCGTGGTTGTTGGTCGCATAATATTTAGATATCGACCGAATACAAAGACTGTTACGTACATCTAATCAAACATGTTTTGTTGAGGCTTGAAGATAGGTCGTTAGCTCGGAGCTCTAGACGCTGTGATATATCTTTGCAAGTACAGAGTCTACATGTAGGTCTCCATCTAGCTTTTGTTTTTCCTCTTCATTACTCCAGGAGCTATATTTTTATAGAGTAAATATGTGGACTTCCATAATATTACAACTGCCAAATATTTAGAAAATGCTACCTTTTGCGGGGGTCAAAATCCGGGGAAGCAACCTTGAAGGGACCAGACCTTGAAAGTCCGCTTTCGGCCAACGTACTGGCAAACCATTTACTATTTTGGACGCAAATAGATTACTGATGAAAAGCAGAAAGAGAACATGTCTTGAAAAGTATTGTCACTTTTTGAATAATACGTACCTATACCGATTTTCCATTAGTACAGAGTAGAGGCCGCAAACATCTACAGATCGGGTAAACCGAAGTTTCCCAAGGCAGTCGAATTGTCATGAACCTCAAACATAGCGATCACTGGGTTGGTGATGTGTCGATAACAAGTGCGTCGTGTGACGAGACCAAGGGTTCCCCGAAGGAGCGCTGCGCTAGAACTAAATGACCACAGGTCGGAAGTGACAGTTGCTCATTAGCAGAGGAAGATGCCCAATTTACATAAAACAACTGTCACGAGCGGACAAAAAAACATCTAAGATATTAGTACTGCTCTACTACGAACGAAATGAAGCCACGTCAATCCACGCCCATGTGAACAGCCTAGGTGATTCAGATTCTAACACCGATGAGGCCGACGCAACAGTAACTCATTCTCCGAGGTCCCTTAGGGTCAACAACGCCCATAAACAAAATATCGATTATGGCCAGACCATGCTCCTTCTCGCCTGTTCCACATGGAGCCGGGCCGACAGTACCAGGTCATCTGAACGGCGGAAATAACATCTCCGGTAAAGGTTTTCTACAAGCATAGCGCGGCTATGTCGACTATCGCCAGGAAAAGAACATACAATACATCGCCTACTCCCCTACAGGGACTATGCAACGTAGCCCAGTCCTATTGAGAACGCGGGCACAGAACATAGAGAGAAACCAAGGCTGACCAGCAGCATAGCCTCGATCCAGTTCTCCCACCCACAATGAACTAGTCGACAAAAAAGGGCAAAAATGAAGAATAGCCAGCACAACCAATCCACGCCCGCATGTCCCACAGATTCCAATCTGGCCCCGACCACGAAAATGGGCGCCAGATCGGGGCTTGCACTCGTACCTGTCAGCGGTGTCACACCGCAGCGATGGATTTGAATTCGGCCCGAGGCGAAAGATCGAACCAATCCATGTACACAAGTACCTAATCTGTCCAGACAGGGTACGTCGTACCCCGGCGTACTCACCTACGGTTAAGCTGGAGCTGACGTCCGTCTCCTGTGGCGGCTGCCGCCCGTTTCCCAATATTCCAATCAAGGCGCCTTGCGACACGACCCGCTGCAGGTTATGGGGGACTTTAAATTGATCAGCCGCGGGATGCAATGCGTCTTGGAATCGTGTGCTATGTATAGACATGCCCGATGCAGCTGCATTCATATGCCCACATTATAAGGTCGTTATCCTGGTACGGCACTTACTATTGCCTCGTTTGCTTTGAAATGGCACTGCAATGCAGCATTTCGAGTTTGATGGCTTCCTGGCTTCCTGTTTCAAAATACGACACCATTATGTGTCTGGGTATACAGCTGGGATCTGGCTAAGCGACCTCTCCATGATTTGTTTGACTCTTTTCTCGCCTAGACCGATGCGATCCGCCAAGTTGGATGCCCAGAAAGGAAAGCTCACACGTACAAGTGGATATATCGTCAACCATTCAGAGATCAAGTTAGCCATTCCAATGTCCCAACACTCCTAATATCAACAGCTTACACCTGAAAAGAAAGAAAAAAGAACTGGTCTAGGCCTGTCTCGCCTTCAAGCTGTGAATAGCAGAATTCTGAATCGTATGGTCCACGAGTCGCGGGGAACTGGAGTCGTACTTCCATGCATTGTGAAACCCTGGAGTCAACTGAATCCCTGTAAGCTGAAAGCTCTACCATACCGGTTCAAGAAGGAGAGAAAAAGAAAATAAGATTGTATTTTTCTCTAAGCGCCAGAAGAACTCGAAAAAAATGACTCCTTCCTATTATGTGCACAGGTTTTAGAGCTTGGATATATCCATCCTACCGAAACTGAAACTTAGTACGCGGCCTTCGCCGTGAAATTCCGATACGGGCGTCATGTCGAGAGAGGTTTTGTTAATTGCCCAAGCTAGGCATTATCGAGTTTATGTTCAATTCATAATTCCAGTCCGTCCCATAGGCCGGCACTTCGCTGCTCGACGTAGTTCCCCGAGGTCACGATACAGCGGAACTCAACACATTCGAGACAATGAGCTTGTTCTGAAGTTGTATAACCTGTACGCATAACCTGTACGAAAACGTCATTGCAGGTATGAATAGCGTAGATCGCTACTCTTTGCCGTTGATGTCGGCATCTGCTTGTCGTACAGATTACCTGGTAGAGTGGGGGTCTCGATATTGTGCATGCAGAAGCGATCTGATCTTCGTCCTGCAAGAGTTTCTTCAGGGAGGTAAGAAAACATGTCGGAGTTACCACTGACGCTCGCATCAGTCTAAACAAATGTCATTAGGAAGGATGAAAATACAGAATGACAGAACCAAGTAGCCAACGCATCGTCCATTTGATAGAACGTCATGACCTAAACACGCATGCAAGGCTTCAGGTGCTGTTCGAAGAAAGTATACATCGATTGCCTAATCTTAATTTCAAACATTAAGATTTAACTCTCGTATCCGGGTAACCTGGCAATGTATATCCCCATGATGGGACAGGTCACCAGCTACCGAGTTCCGTTCGTCCATTACTCCAGAAGACCTTAATGGGAAAGAAAACACGGAAAGAACAGGCACCCCCACAAATGCGCACCGAGGTTAGACGGAAGACTCCGAAATGTCAAAATTGTCAGTTGATGTTGTGGGAGTGCGCTTGTCTTCTTCTGGGTGCGTTGTTGTTCCTCGGCATATCGGGTGACCCTCGTGAACACAAACAATCCCACACGATCCCGAATGGAGGCACGGATCTCTCACGAAAATGAACCTGTCTGCTGGTGTGGAAAGGCTGGTTTGGAGGGCTTAGAGTGTTTTTACATGCTGTACTGGTATGTATTTCGCTCTTGTTGTGGTTTCGGCAAGGGTGGAAGGTTGACATCGTGGACATGTAGTCCTAATGCAGAAGGGATGGCACCGAATCGGGAACTATGGGTGTTTTGGGTTTATGCGTGAGACGAGTGTGTCATACCGATAGATTTCTAGCTAAGATGCACCTGTAAATGTGCATGGCGCTCATATTATTCGTTCAGAACCAGATGCCGTTCTAGGCTATGACATGTGTATCTACATCTATAAATGCTAGTCACAGACCAAGATTCATATCAAAAGCGAGACAAGAAGTGACCAGATAGAGACATTATCAATCCTTTCGTTTTTATTGAAACTAAAAGGGTTCTATGTAAGGGACCATGTTTTTACATAGCAAACCAGAATCATCAGTTTTTTTCTTTTACCATCGTGGAATAGGACTAGAAACTAGTGGTCTAGAACTCAGACTGATCATCACCAGAGATAATGACGTTGTTGATCTGATTGAGGGTTAGCATCGAGCGCGACAGAAAGAGTGAGTGGGAGCCATACCTTAAGAACCATACGGCACAGCTGGGTAGCAAGCAGAAGTTGCTGGCGCTTGCCAATCAGGGGGTCAATAGCGAAGTGCTCACGCATATCTAAAGAATCCAAATTAGCCCAGGAACGAAACTGAGTATGGAATGATTTTCAAGGAGCGTACCGTTGGTGCCGGTCATCATGCAGTCAACACCGAGACGGGTGTTCTTCTCCTTGACCTGGCGCGACTTGATAGAGGCAAGGGTCTCAATGGGACTCAAGCCAGAGTTCTCGGAAAGGGCCAAGGGCACAGCATCCAGCGCATCAGCGAAGGCGCGCATGGCATATTGCTCGATGCCGGGGCTCTTGACAGCGGCGTCCTCTACGGCGATGGAACAAGCAATCTCAGCAGCACCACCTCCGTAGACAACACGGTTGTCGCGCACCAAGTTGCGGACGACACACAGAGCATCGTGTAGTGACCGCTTGGCCTCATCAATGATCTGTAGCTGAAGTTAGCAACCGGCACATCTCCCTACGGATGGTGCAGAGATTGACTCACCATCTTGTTACTTCCACGAACGAAAATAGTCACTGCGCGGGTGTTGGCACACTCCTCAATCACCAGCATCTTCTCTCTCGTAGTTCCGAAGCTCATCTCGCGGACAACACCAGCCGTGCCGAGCTTGTCAGAAGACAGATCCTCGAAGCGGGGCACAATACGGCCGTTTGTGGCAATGGCGATCAACTCAATCTCAGGCCCGCCAACCCACCGAACGGCAGGCAAATCATTCTGGAGCAAAAGGTGGTTGGCTTCATCATCGAAACCCCACTGGCAGATGACCAGGTTGGCACCCGATTCCTTCAGCTGCTGGATCATCTCTGTGAACTTCTCCTTCTCGTAGTCCTGCAGCTTCTTGAATTCCTCAACAGATGTGATATCAAGCTTGTGCTTGGTCTTGGGCTTGGGAGGCTCAAAGGGACAGGTCAAGATGGCCAACTTGGCATCCCGAACTTCGTCGGGCATCTGGGGGTGAGAGAAGTCCTTGTCCACAATAACACCACGGACAAGCAGAGAGTCCTCGAGGGATCCACCGACCTTGCCGTCAACCTTGATCAATTCGAAGTCGACATCCTTGCGCTCAAAGTCAGCAACCGAGAGCACAGCATCAACAGCGATCTTCGCGAATTGGTCGTGGGACTTGGAGACACTATGAAAACTGTCAGCATCAACGAGAACTAACATAAAGCTAGAAATTCATACATCTTGCTGCCCAGACTGGTCTTAGCCACTTTGAGGAGGTTGGTGATATCATCTTTGCTGAATGTAATTTCGTCACTGATTCTGTCGAGCTCAGCGATGGCGATTTCGCAGGCCTGGTCGTATCCGTCTGCTATCCGGATGGGGTGGATGCCTTTGTCAATGAGGTCTGAGGCTTGTTCAAGCATGGCCGCTGCCAGCACCACGACACCGGTTGTGCCATCACCGATCTCCTCATCCTGAGACTGCGAGAGTTCGACCAGCAGCTTCGCGACGTTGTTTGTAATCTCCATCTAACCATAACCATCATATCAGTATCTCGAACCAGAATTGGATCTCTCCAGGGGAAAGGGCTTCGGGGCCGAACCTGTCCGAGAATAGTTGCGCCATCGTTGGTGACGGTGATATCGCCGTCGGGGGAGATCAGAATCTTATCAAGACCACGGGGACCCTAAAAACGAGAGTCAGATCTCTTTCCATCCATCGCTTGCCGAGTGCCATACCAGAGAAGACTTGACAATGCTAGCCACCGTCTTGGCGGCAACAATGTGTGACTTAACGGCCTCAGTGCCATGCTGTCTCTTCTTCTTTCCCTGACTGTTTTATGAAAAAGCTCCGTCAGCCCCTGATCTCGAGCGTCCAACTCTCAATGGTATTATGAAACGGAGGATAAGGCGTAGCGGTGAACGTACTCCCGAACGACAATAAACGGCCGTCCCTGCTCGTCCTTCAAGACCGAAGCTACCCCATAATGTCAGCGACGAATCCGTGTTGTAGCAAGTTATTCGAGGGGATAATCACCCTGAGACATATCAAGCTCTGTTGAAGATCAAATCCCACATAGTTAGCCAGAGCACATTTGAAGAATGAGGGGTATGGGGGTGCGGCCTTACGCATTGCCATGTTGACGGTGGGCTGCCACCTGGCAGAATATAATGATTTTTAGAAAAGGGGACACCGACAAGGAGACCAAGAGGGAATCAAAAGTAAGTGACAAAGACAAAAGCAGTGAACTTGTAAGTTGAGCCTTGAGGGGGAGCTTCCCGAAATGCACTTTTGACAAATGAAATTCTGACTGCCCAAAGCGGTATAGCGTATCTTGTCCGCCTTCAACGCGTTTCTGCTTCTTGACTACTCCAATTGCTCTGGATGCGACTGTCTTACGTCTGATTTTACACCTGCAATTGAGGTTTTATACCTCCAGTCGCCAATCTGTTTTCTAAACTCTCTAACTTCATCTCACCCTTCAATCGAAACATGCCTCGTGAGTGCTTTCCCCCAATGTTGATGTGTCGCGCGCGCAGTAGTGAGCATCTCGGTTGACCCGAACAGCTCCCGTTGAAGATGTGTCCGACGAGGAATCCGGCGATATTCCTTTCAGAACTGCGCCAGAGACAAATGGCAATGATGACCAGGACTCCCCGGAAGACGAAGACGAAGAGGAGGAGGATGAGGAAGAGGGACTGTAAGTTGCGCATTCTGGCCGACTGGTGGATACTTGTTTCTAACTTAATGCAGCTACGTCGTTGAGGATATTATTGATCACGCCTGGCTTGATGACGTATGTCCATAATGCTCAGTCCCATTGGGCCGAGAAGCTAATCAACTATAGGGAACCCTCAAGCTCTTCGTGAAATGGAAGGGTTACGAGAAGATCGAAGACCACACATGGGAAGAGGAGGAAGGTCTCCTGTACGTTTATGCACTCGTTGAGCTTCGATATTTACTGTGCGCATTTATTGACCAAGAGCATAGGGAGGGAGCCCGCGATATTGTCACAGCATACTACAAGAAGATCGGCGGTCGCCCGAAGAAGAGCGCAGAGAAGCCCACTGCAGGAAAGCCAGGTCGCAAGCGCAAGTCTATGGGTGATTCAAAGCTTGCTAAGCCCTCGCCGGCCCCCGCAGCGAGCGAAGCCAAGAGACAGCGCCGAAAGTCAGCGCCCAAAGAGACGACCAAGCAAGAGACGCCCTCGTCCGAAGATAATGGCGCGCAATGGCTTCCAAAGGGGAAGAACTGGGATAAGGATGTGAAAGAGGTGGACACAATTGTCCGGGAGGGTGACGCAGGTCTTATGGCCTGGCTCGAGTTCAACAATGGACACAAGGCGAAACTATCTGTCCAAGCCTGCTACGAAAAGTGTCCTCTGAAGGTATGTCCTCGACCGTCCTAAAAAGCTACAAGGATACTAACCGCCGAACTAGATGCTTAAGTTCTACGAATCACACCTGTGAGTTAGACTTTCCTATTGAAAGCGCGGAATGTCTTCCTAACATCTCTCATAGAGTCTTTAAGGATAATTAAATCCATCCTGTTCAGCGACAATGGATATATCACCAACTCGAAAATGGTACACAAGTGTGATATTTCTAGGCCATTTCTTCAATCTCGGATGTGCAATAGCAAGTGGCCATTGCCACAATTCTCCCTGGCTACTGCGACCAACGCGTTTTGAATCTGGCCCTTACATTGATGTTTAGTTTTGAGTCCCAATTCCCCCTTTGCGTTCTGGGCAGGTCAATACCGGTGTCTTCGGCGAGTATTTCGTTTCTAGTTGCACGCTAATGTTCATGTACTTCACAATTGCGACTCGTCCATTGTAGTCGTCCTTCGCGCGCTTTCTCAAACTCCACATCTCATGAGTATCATTCAATGAGCCCTGTCTGCCGGGCCATGCTGAAATATTCCCATCTATCCTTGTACGCTTCTGAGCCGTGTTTCGCCAACGCTCGCTGCACACGCGAATACTCCCCCGCTTGTAAACAGCTATCGTCCTCGGCTGTCCAGACCCCGGGCATATCCTCGGGAATACCCTTCCCAGCGGTGAGGTATTGGAGAACCTTGTCTGCCATCTCTGGGACCATGCTTGTACATCGCAGAGCCTCGAAGACGTGGGATTCTTTGGCACCTCGAGCAAGGCGTTGATCAATCCAAGTATCCACATCGGGCGCATCCGAGGTGTCGTCGTCAGTCGTCTCGGATGCGGGGCTTGATGGCAAGAATGGGAGTTCTAGGAAAATAGGATCCACTGGGTCTTTGAAGATATCCTTGACTGGTGGTCTGGGTTTCGGTACTTGTTTCTTGAATCGGCCAGACTGTGCGAAGGCATTGTCACCCAATGGTCGCGGTGCGGCTGGCGGTGCTGGCGGTTCTGCTACATTAGTTGGTCGTTGTGAAGTCTCGCGAGTGACGCGACGTGGGGTTTGTATGGAAGGGACCGGGACTGGGAAGAGATCTGGAATTCCAAGGCCTTGAAGCAGTCCTTTATCTGATGACAAGACACTGGGAGAGCCTCTTTCTGGCCGTGTAGTAATGGGGGGTGTGGCTGCCACGTTTGATGACTCTGGCTGGGGTCCCCGGGTTTCAGGACGGGGACGATGTGAGGAAGCGACCCCAGTTGCAGTAGCTTCGATGGCTCTTCTTTTCATAGGTGAAACATCCCTCCGCCGTTGAGTCGGTGGTTCAGGGACGGGATCTCGTTTTCGTTTTGGGCTGTTTGCTGTACTTGCTTCGGCCGGAGCAGGTGGTGCCAGCCGGGGCACCCTTGAGCTAGATTTTGCTGTGGACACTTCTGGGGAAGTCCGGGCAGGTAAAGTCTTTGGGCGTTCGCCTTGGGATGGCGCAGACTGTAAAAGCTCGTCAAATGATAATGGGGTGCCGCCACCTGGGCGGCCCTTACCACGCAGGTGCTTCAGATATCTACTACGCCAAGACTGCCATGGATGACTGGGGAACTGCGTGCTACCAATTAGTATCGAGTTTATATGTGTGTCTTTAGTCGACAGAAACACCTGGGCAAGAGAGCATCATACCAGTTCACCCAAATCCTGGTATATTTTGTTACCTTGGATAGGCACCGTTTGCTCTTGTCCATAGGCTTCAACCCAGTCGAACAAAAGTTGATCCTCTTTCAGGGTGTAAAACGATCTTGTGCTTTTCGTAGGAATGTTGGATGCGCCCATTGGACGAGGTGCAGATGGCCCAGCCCGGTGGGCTTCTAGATCTTCGAGTCGTCCCTTGTTGATAGAACGCTCTACATATTGATAAGAGAAACTAATTTTAAATTAGTACACTGATCGTGAGCCAGTAAAGAGTTCTGTATTCCGTACGTGTCTGGAGGCAGGTCTTTCCTTGTGTGATCCACCAGCTTCACATCAGCATCCTTCTCCATCAGCACAACTATGCCGCCATATTGCTAGATACTCATTAGCCTCCGCAATCTCCAAACAGGAGAAGGCGTTCCCGAAATACCTTGATTAATTCTTTAAACCTCGGCCTTTGTGGAACAGCTAGAGATAGCCAGAATCGTGCGCCTTGAAACAGATTCATCGCCGTAGTCTCAGCCCGAGGCGATTCATTTGCAAACGACGACATTTCACCTCCTCAAAGACCAAACCTAAAGAACTTTTTCTTTGAGCTCCCACACCTTAAGGTAGGTCAGCTTTGTCTGCGACGCGGTATCACGTGTTGACGTGTCGCAAGGGGCCTTTCCCATTCAGCAGCGGGCTATCGGGCAAGATAGGTGTTGTTTCGCTGACTTGATTGTCAGTTCTTATGTTCGATAATATGGGATCCCGACAGCCTCCATCGACACGGGTCATAGATGAAATGGTCGGTTCACGCCGAGACTGAACACGCGGTCACGTGGCATACACAAAACTGACGACTTGCGATGTGAATATTGTTGGGCGCTCACAAGTCAAGGAATGCAGGAACCGTGAAAAATATCTCCAGAAGATGCAGAGCAAATAGTATCTCCTTTGTACTTACTGAGAGAACTTGAGATCCAGAATGGGGGCCCTCAGAACCGTTGGTCTGGTGATACTGGCGGTCTCGGCGTTCACCTTTATCGCGCTGTTTGGCAGGCTGCCAGCTTTCCGGTGAGCAATTTGCCAACTTGCAAAAATTTGAAGCTCTGTACTGACTGTTCTAGGAAAACTCCGGTTGCCTGGCTCCATCGGGCACTGTGGGTGTACTTCCCAAATGGAATTGCCGTTGTCGATAATCGTTTGTTCGGCGGGAGGGTAGTACGATTCTGGAATCGATCTGGCAGCTATATACTGAAGGAGAACCACCCGCTCGTTCTGGTGAGTCCCCAAATTTATCATTACTTATATATCCACATACTGATCCTGAACACTAGATCTTCTTTACCTCCTTGCTGGTCATTGGAGAAGGTCTCTTTGTCCCGGCGGCGTGGCCTCGGCTTTCGAGCATACATCGAGTCTGGGTACCTGTAGCTATCATCTTGCCATATTTCCTGCTCTACAAGTGTGTTGTGACCAAGTCATTTATCACGGCGGAGAACCATGAAGAAGAGATGAGACGCTATCCGTACGATCGAGTCCTTTTTCACCCCGGGCATCGATGTAGCACCTGCAAGTTCCTCAAGCCAGCGCGCAGCAAGCATTGCAGCTTCTGTCAGGCCTGTGTTTCTCGACATGACCACCACTGTGTATGGCTGATGAACTGCGTCGGGGCCAAGAATTGCGTGTACTTCATCTCGCTTTTGGTCTCCCTTTCTGTGATGTTGATTTACGGCTCCTACCTTGGTCATTCCATACTCTCCGAGTCGCTGAAGCAAATGGTTCCGCCGGAAATACGGGAGGCCATGCAAGGCTGGACAGCCTGGATCAACACATGGGGTATTGTGATTACTGCTAATCCCAAGATTGGGACGGTATTCCTACTGATGGTTATGACTGCGCCGCTAGCAATATCTTTCCTGGCGTACCATACGTATCTCATCTGGGCCGGGGTGACAACCAATGAGAGTGCGAAGTGGTCTGATTGGAAAGATGACGTGGAAGACGGCTTTGTATTCAAGACAAAACGAAGTCTCATCTTCGACAGGTCCCTTCCTATGGATCTATATGATGAGCTGTGGCCTGTGCATACTGATCAGATCCTTGTCACTGATGAATATCCTCCAACTGAAGGATGTCTATTGGCCTCCGACTCCAATTGCATTGCCCATCGGCCGGCATCAGACTTACCTCCTGACCCTCGATGGAAGCGACTCCGCACTATGAGAGATGTCGACAACATCTACGATATGGGCTTTTGGTGTAACCTTCGGGATGTGGTGGGATTATCTGTCCGTCGATCTAAGGAGACATCTGGTATCTAAACTCTTGCATATAGCATCTATGTTAGCTACGGAAGGTCCTGGTTGGTTCAAAGGAATATCTAGAAATAGTGGGCATCTACCTGAAATACGCTATCTCTTACGTATATCTTGGAGCCGTCCACACTTAAAGTACGACGATCAAATTGATATATGATCGTATGACGATATGTGGAATATATATAAAGTCACATACAAACGATGTATCCAGGCGGAGAGCTAGGAATGGGCGAATGAGTGATAACGATAACATTCCGTGCGGGCGGAAAATTTGTCTCTCCACACCTCCGAATCTTTGATTCTCTCATCCCACTTTGATCTCCCCGCGCTGTTTACCGTTTGAAGGAATACGCGTTACGGCTGGATAAATTGCAAGATGGCAGATTCCAAGCCATTATGCACGCCAGCTGAGCTCATGCTCAAGGTAATCCTTGCAGGGACACTGAGCCACTACGAAGTCCGGGGCATGATCGATGACAAGCGCTTGGAGCACATGCTTGCCGCTGGGAAGCAGATCCTGTACAAGACACACCAGGAGAGCGATGTTCGGTAAGACCATAATTTAATTGACCGTTTGCGTTTCCTTGTATACTAATCCGTTGCGCCCTGCTAGTCACAATCTCGGCATGTCGAGTGATATTTGGCAAGGTCTCACGAACGTCCTCACCAAGGCAATCCCCGTCCTCGAGTCCCAATCTTTCGCATGGAAAAGCCCCGCAGCAAGCTATGAACACTCCTCTGCCAATCTGATCGCATACAATTATTTCTCGTTGGTCAAAGACATTGAGCGCTTGAATGATCTGTGTACAATTGCTCGCAACCTCCTCGCCACAACCAAGAAGGCGCAGAACCTTGCAGCGGAAACAGGGTTTGATCAAAGAATCCTAGCTCTCATCGACACCTGTGTTCGGGTCACCGCTCGAGGCTTCGATGGCGAGCAAAATGCGCGAAACGAGGAGCGATGGCAGAAAGTCGTCAACCTCTACAAGCGCCTTCTAATCACTTGCCTCCAGTACCTTCATAACTTCATTATGCACAACGAGCATCGCAAGATGGTTCTCTGGTTGGATCTGTTTGGTTACCATTCGACCGCTGATACGAACATCATAAAGCCCAAGGAGCCTTTGGACGATGCCAGCTCGCGAGAAGGAGTGGCACCCATTGTACAAGTCGGAGAGCGTGTCATCAACCCGCCGATTCGCGCGCTTTACGACCAAACTGCGGAGGATTTGCTATTGGAGACTATCGCCAAGTTCCCGCGAGAGCCGGCAACTATCAAGGAAGAGGCTGCCATGCTGCTTCTGGCCAACATTAAGGATCACATGGAGAGGATTTTGGGGCGTGACCTCAGCGCGATTCAGGAGATGGGCAGAGACCCAGACCAGGTCAAAGATATCCGGGCTGCTTTGACTGCGATACTCGGGGCTAAGGTTGACGGTTGGTCTGATCTCCAGGACCGGGCTCGTGAGATCCCGGCAGCGCTTCCCGAAGAAGAGCACGATGAGTCTGAAGACCACGACGACCAGGAACACGACGATCACAGGGAACACGACGAGGAAGAAGAGGAACCCGAAGTCACCAAGAAGAAGACCATCCTGACTATTGATCGCAGTCTCACGGCTGGTTTCCCTCGTCTTTGCTGGGCCGATCTTCCAGAGATCAACGATTTTGGCGCTGTCGATGGACCTGTTACAGACGAAGATACCAGTATGCCCCGGTCAGCTCAATCTGCCGCTGAGACCCTCCAAGAGGCCAAGGACGAACTCATGGCTCGGCTTCAGGAGCCATCACATATCGATGGTGACGAAGAGCATGACTATGACCACGGCGATGCACACACAGTGGGGGATGATGATTCGCATAGTCTGGATCACATGGCTGACGGAAGCGTTGACGGAGATGGCGAGGATGACGTGGATGATGATGGCGTCGATGGAGACGCTGATGACGAAGAAGAGGAAGACGATGAATACCGTGGCCGTCCTGGTGATCAACAGCGGGGTCTTCTGACAGATATCCCTCTAGTCCTTGGACCGGCAGAAATCGAAGCTTTGCCTATGATTGTTCAGGCCGGTATTGTGGACAGCTTTGGCCTCAAGGGCGGCGAACGGAATGGTTCGAGGAACATGCAAGCGCTCCGGTGTCACATCCTGCTCACCCAGGAGACCGGACGCAACCTACTGCGTGAACTACTGATTTTCATTGCGGCATGGGATCTTCCCGACGACGAGCTCTACTTCAAGATGATGGTCCAGATCATGGAGGCTGTGCTTAAGAACGGCCTTATGTCTCATGCCTACTCGGATTTCGGTCAGCCCAAGGACATAATTTCTCCGGCACAGGCTGTTGTGATCAAGATCCTCACCCACATCTTCCGAGCCAAGTACTCTCCTGCTTCGGTGACAGGATCGGCTCAGCCCAACATTCCTCGCAACCCGAACTCACTCAACCGGGTTGATATTCTCACTGTCCGATACATCTTCACCATCTTCCGTGGCAACATCATCCCCGAGACTTGTGCTCTGATCTACCTCCAAGGCCAGATCCGCGCCAACCGGGCTCTTTCCGAGGACTTCCCGCTCAATCTATGGGACATGGAGCGGGTATACGAAGGTGTCTACCAGTTTTTGGAGTTCTTCGCCGTGCTGACCGAAAACAACGACTGGAAGAACCTGCTTGTTAAATGGGAGATTGTCTATGACTTGGTGACGTTGATCAAGGAGTTGGAAGCAAGCATCCCCAAGGGCCAGCTGAGCCAATTGTCCTTTGGCTCCGTGCCCCCTCCTCCTCCCCGAAACGACACCACAAACGATGCCCCCAGCGCTAGTCCTCCAGCCCCTGTTGCCGTCGAACGTCCTTACGATCCCAGCGACCCAGACCCTGTCGATACTGGCGCCGGCAGCGTCGACTCTCGACCCGAGACCCCTCCCATCACGGAGGATCCCTCCGAATTCGAATGGCGCAATCTCAAGAAGCTGGTCGTGCTTGTGCTCTCCTCTCTGGTCTGGAAGTGCCCCGATGTGCAAGAGCAGATCCGTCGTTATGGCGGCGTCGAGGCGATTCTCTGCTGCACTGCTTTCGATGCCCACAATCCATACATCAAGGAGCATGCTGTGATGTGTCTCAAGTTCTTGCTGGAGGGTAACCGTGAGAACCAGCGCCTTGTCGAGGAACTCGAGGCTCGTGAGGTTGTCAGTAATGACAGCGGCGTGCTGGAGCGTAGTGGCTATGAAGCGATGATTAACCAGGCAGGCAAGTTGGCCATCCGGCCCAAGGCTCGGGCCGAGGAAGTTCCTTGAAACATTGAAGTTATGTGTGATGAATTCTGTACCGCATACTGTACATAGGGTAGACAGGAAAACCTGGATGATACTCCTGAACGATTACAATTGTTTTCTTCCATAAGATGCATGATGTCTGTGCCTATGTAGATATTTAACTGGAATTCCATGGTGGTTGTTATCAGAACTATCAATATGTTTCCAAAGAGGAAGGTGGGTCCCTTTGTGTTGGTGCCTGAACATCTGATCTCCCTGCCTGGAGATCTTACTGGGAAAAACATCAAGGACTTTATTGTCTACAAGATTATTCAGAATTACTAGGTCAATTAGGGTGATAGGTATACATTTCAAGCTTAGCAAATTGATTTCTACCTTCGACCAGCAAGGTAGTCGTTACTTGTAATTGATGTCTAGGTTATTTTGGCAGCTATCTATATCGGACCTTTTTACCAGGACTACAGATATTGATTTGGTTACTGCTCGAAAGTCGCCTATAGTCCTTCTCTCCGCCTTTCCACAGCGTCTTTATAGACGCTCCAAAACTAAGATAAACAATAACAGCCTATGATAGATATGGTTGATATAGAAATATCTACCATAGTCACATCAAACACGTCGTCTTCACGAAGGGCTTATTAGCCACGGGCACAGCACCGAAGTGCTATTCCAGAAGATACCACGACCCCACCCACTCCACTTCCATCAAGGTGAGCCGCCTCGAAAGACATGGGAGTATGGGGCAGGGAACTGGGGTAACCCACTCGGGCCGATATCTCATGCGCTATCCCTACGCATAGGAGGCATCCAGATATTCGGTTTTTGCGTCCTGCGTCTGTTACCGGAAGGTATACTGACAGTACATATGGATAGCGATTAAGGGGATGGGGCTTGATCGTGGTATTCAGACAAGTATCCAGCAAGCTGGATCTTGCGACCAATGTCAGTTTCCATCTGCTCAACGCGCCATGTCAGTTCCTTGACGTCCTTTAGTAAATAAAGGCCCGACTCCAGATCGAGAGTGCGAGTACTACGCAGTTTCGGCCAAAACTGCATAGCTTGGTACTCTGTCCACTCCTTGACAAGAATCATGGTTATCATGATGGTTAGTCCCAGTACTAGGGAAAAGAATACAAGGGCGAGGGTCTCCCAGGGGGATGAGAGGAACATTTTGGGATTGGAAGGGTTGGGATACTCACTGGTAAGTATCTAGATTGCCAAATGGGTTGGGTATATGGACCTGCTGGTAGTAGGTTAGAGAGTAAGCAAGTAGATAGAGTTGTTGAGGGAGAAATGGGGAAGATACTCTGGTAATATGTGATACCTCCGCAGATGTCACAGTCTGTGACTCGGTTCAGGTATAGTGAAAGATGATATGAGTTGGAGAGAGGATGTCATCTGGAATGATGAATTATATCGATCGGGACTTGGGGACTTGATATTTATGTGAGCGGCGGTAAGATCCTCGACGAGGACTGACAGCTTAACAATGAACTTGTATGCCCTTTGTTAAGAAGGTGATCAAAGATATAGAACAAAGACTTCAATGAAAATGCCTTAAATCTTGATCAAAGAGAGAACAAAGGTCGATGAAGCAAGTTCAATAGTTAGATTGTGAAAGCCATCGAAGGGACAAAGGACTCGGGTATCGTCGAGGTATGCCTCGAGATATTGACTCGGGATGGAGGTGTCAACGCAGTTCTGGATCTAAGACACCTAGATCATACACCTAAAACCCCATTGTTGTCCTCCTTTATGTCTTTGTGTTCGAGTAGACACAAGAATCAAGATATGGTGGCCGGTCAGTTTACATTCAATATCAATTTGATTGAAATGTACATGATCGATCGATGCAACGGTCATTCACTCATGCTAAGATTGGCAATACTTTTATGTAGACTCCATCACAGACAGTTGAAAACACACGTATATGCAGTCTCATGTCGGATCTCTTCAGCCATACATGCCATCCCATTCCTCCTCCTCATCTTCCTCAACAAGCTTCTTCTTCGCCTCCGCCTTGTCTCTCAGCTGCTTCGCGAAGTCCACCCGGTCAAGCGGACACGTGCCGCGCAGCCGCAACCAGGGCCGCACACACTCCAGATCGAAGCGGTGTGTAGGGTGGCAGGGCAGCTGGACGACGAGCGGGTAGGGATCTTCCACGAAGGGGTTGTTGCAGATAGGGCAGGTATCAGAGGGTTTGAGGGATGCTTTGGGGACGCGGTCGAGCACTAGAAACATGCAGGCGTTAGTTATGTTAACGATAAAGAAATACCCCGCTGATTGCGGGGGAGGTTGATGGACACGGCGAGCTAGAGGTGTGCTTCTTACTATCGCAGAACTCCTCGTCGACCCCCTCCACCTCCCGCGGTGGCGTATCTGCCTGCGCGAGCAGCGACTGGATCATCGTGGTCAGCAGATCGCGACCGGTATCTGAGTCGGCGTTATCGGTGCCCTCCTGCGCGCCGGGTTGTGGCGCTGAATCGGCTTCGCGGCGCATCATGTCCAGTGCCTCTGCAAGTGAAAAGAATGCCGCGCTCACATCTCCTGGGACTGGGACTGCATGGGGTCTGTGGTCGGGAGCTGGAGTGATCTGGGACAGGGCTGAGAAGAAGGTGGAGAGGTCGGGGCGGCGGCGTCGCGCAGACAGGGCTGTTGAGGGGTCGGTAGTATTATGTTCGACTGGAATGGTGTTAGCTTTGGAGGTTCTTATTTCATTTGAGTGATGTGGGTGCGTACTTTCGTAGGTCGACATGGTGGGGGACGGAGGACTGGCAAGCTTTCGGAAGCTGTTTTATAAGGAATCTGGGCGGGGAGAGCCCTTGTGTTCTGTGACACCTTTGAAATTGTTTGCTTTCGTTGTACAAGTTTGAGCTGTAAAAGGGAAATGCAGATCAGGTGAAGGTGTTTGTTTTTTTAGAATGGAAGTTCCCCGAAGGCAGAGAGTCGATAACGCGGCGCGGCAGTTCTGATTGGTTCGTCACTATACAAGCTTAAGACCCTACGAAATTGATAGTTATATTAAGGATGAAATGAGGCACATTTAATGATTACAGGGGATATAATAGAATAGTTCTAATATTTGGGCTACTTGGGAGCTTCGAGAGGGTGACATTGCGATATATATTGATGCCCAGGTGGACTATGCCATACAAAGGCTATTAGAACACCCCATTGCCATGCGTTCGAAGGACAACCTCATTATTAGAAAGAAGTTGATTAATTATAAATAGTTATAGAGATATATCACATGTGAAATATTCGTGAAGCTTCCAGGTACACGTACATCTGTCATCTCGAGGGTCTGGGCAGGGCAGGATGACGCGATGAATAACCCCCCTGTCAGCCCAATAACCCCCGCCCTTGAGGTACCTACGTTCTCTCTTGCTTTCAACATGGGAGATCTCTTAGCTTTTCAACATTTCCAGTCTCCCTACTCGATGACCTCACTTCTAACAAATACTGTGCCGTGGCACGAGGGCGAGGAGAGATTACACCACTTGCTTCGAGTCCCTCACGGCGACAACCCGACTGCCCCGTACCTGAGTGCGAGAGCTGCATCTCTTGTTCAGCAATCACCACTACTTGCCCTAGGTACATTGGATTCCCAAGGCCGGCCATGGTCAACGATATGGGGCGGCACCGCGGGCTTTGCAACGCCAGTTGCCGAATCGCTAATCGGGCTTCAAACACAAGTGGACACCAAATACGACCCCGTTGTGCAGGCATTATTGACCGGCAACCAAACTGATGCGTACACAGGAAAGATGGTTTCGGGACTTGCGATAGATTTGGAGAATCGTCGGAGAGTGAAGCTGCATGGCAGGATGGTGTATGGCAGGATGGTGAATGGCTCACTGTCTGATGGAGACGAAGGGCAAGCACAGGTGGTTGTCCACATTGAAGGGAGCCTTGGGAACTGCCCCAAATACTTGAATAAGAAGCATATCGTACCTGCACAGCCTGAACCCAAGCTGATCTCCGACTCGCCACAATTGAGTGCTACTGCAATTGAGCTGCTCTCTCGTGCGGATACTATGTTTGTATCCTCATCTCATGAAGCAACAACTATGGACACGAACATCCGTGGTGGTCCGCCTGGATTTATGCGTGTTGAATCCAACAATGCTAGCGGCGCTGTTCTTGTTTATCCCGAGTACTCGGGGAATAGACTCTACCAAACGCTAGGAAATCTAGAAACCACCCCGCTGGCTGGTTTTGTCGTTCCCGATTTTGACAGCGGCAATGTCCTTTATTTCACCGGCTCGACCGAGATATTAGTTGGGAAAGACGCAACTGCTATCATACCAAGGTCAAACCTCGCCGTGCGAGTCACCATTGCTGCTGCAATCTTCGTTGAAAATGGGTTGAGCTTTCGCGGCGAGGCCGGAGATCCTTCTCCATACAATCCTAGCGTGCGATATCTCGTCAACGAAAAACATATCCCCGGCGCCCAAGAAGGCAGTGGTTCCGACGCATTGGCAACGTTAATAAAAAAAGAAAACATTACACCATCCATCCAACGGTATCGGTTCCGCATCTCCAGCCGCAAACCGATTTCATGGAGTGCGGGACAGTATGTCACACTGTCATTTGAAGACGAGCTGAACATGGGCTATAGCCACATGCGAGATGACGATCCAACCAGCCTAAACGATGACTATGTTCGAACTTTTACCGTGTCTTCATACCCCGGCCGCGATATACCCGCTGATCAATTCGAGATCACGGTTCGACGACATGGTCCCGTTACTAGATATCTATCTCAAGTACATGAACGAGCCGGCCTAGATGTACCACTCAAGGGATTTGGGGGAAGCTTCCATGTCTCTGGAAAGTCCATTGTCCCCTACGTGGCGGGCGGCATTGGCATCACACCCCTTCTCGCACAGCTTCCAGAGTTGGATATCTCCCAGCTGCGATTATTCTGGTCAATTTCGATCAATGATCTGGGGTTGGTGCATGATGTTTTCCAGCGGTGGCCACAGTTGCCCCTATCAACGACTTTGTTTATCACCAATGTGGAGCTCGATGGAGCCGATCGGCAGATGTGGGACGGCATTGAGTCGTCTGGGGTCCAAATGATACGACGACGCATGCAGGCTGGGGACTTAGACCTTGCGCTAGCTGATGTTTGGTACCTCTGCGCGGGTGTGGCCTTGAAGCGGATGGTTCTAAATTGGCTGGTGGGCAAGAATGTGATTTATGAGGATTTCAGCTATTGAAGAAGGGATATTGAAGTCGACATCTGGATCTTGATAGTACATTTGAAACATCTCCATAATTTAATCTACATGTCAATGTCTTATTTGAAACAATTATACGAAGATGCTGCGCCGAAAATATAAAAATAGCGCCATGACGCAGCCCCAAACGTGTCAAAGTGGAGCGCCGATCATGAAGTTGTTGATTGTAGGGGTTTCTTTGGCAGATTCCTCTTCTTCCATCTTCACATCTCCAACATTCGCCATGCGATCACCCTCCGTTAAACCATCGGCATACCCGCCATTGCCATTCCATCTCATCCGCTTCCTAATCGCCCTCTCCTCACTCGTGGTAGGCGTAATCTTGGCTGTGTTTACCTACCACCTCCACGCCGATGGCTACAAACTCCCATATTCATTCCTCGTCGTAAGTAAACATCCAACATATCCCTCCTCCCAAATAATTATAAATACTAACAAATCCCACCAGCTCTTCGTCTCAGCAGGCCTGTCCCTCCTCAACATCATCCTAACCTCAATAATCCACTGCAGCTGCGGCCTATCAACAAAACTCTCCATCTCACTCAACATCCTCCTAACAATCCTCTGGGCACTATCCCTAGGCCTGCTGAGCTGGAGCCTAGCAAGCACAATAACAACAGCCTGCACAACAACCTACTGGGGCAACTCAACCGGCATCTCCGTCTGCCGAAGCTACAAAACCCTCTTCACATTCACCGCCATCGGCCTGGTGAGCTACATCGCCGCCGTCTGGCTGGACGTGATCGTCCGCCGTCGCCAGACCCGTCTCGGCGTCTACGACGCCATGGGATCTCACCCGGGCCTTGATGACTCGGGCGCCTTTGATGTCAAGATGGATGACCGTCACAGCGAGTCTACGCCCGCCTTGCATGATTATGATAACGTGCCCCCTGCGATGTCCGGTGCCCATGGACAGGGTCCACCGGGTTACGGGCACAATTTGGAGTATGCGCATGCTGGCGAGGCGCAGAATTATTATGATACTGCGCCTGGTATGAGCCACCGCGGTGCGCCGCGAGTGCGTTTTAGTGCTTATGATCAGGGTGGGCAGCAGAGGCCGGCTGAGAATACGGGGTATGACCCTGGTATGTATCGTTGAGTGGGGTTTGGTACTTGGGATTTCTTTGTGTTTTTCTTTACTTTGATGATAGCAAGCGGGATTTTACGATATTTATCTGGGGTTGCATCTCAAGGTTTATATTCGGGTGTTTTGGGTTGATGACATGGGATTTGGCGTTTCGAGGGATGAATTACCTAGGTACTGGGATATGTGATATAAGGAAACAAAAACACTACTATAGCAGATAGCAATACGAGAAATCCAACGACTCTTCCATTTTGGGTTCGTTCTAGATAGATTAAAACAAAAAGATCCTTAGATCGGCTGCGCTCACGAAGCAAATAACCATCCAACCATAAGATAAGATGAGATGAGACAAACCCGACAATGAAGCAGTATCGACGAGAAGATCAGGGTAAATTTCGACCAAAGATGACCAAAACTCAGTTTACATAATGACCTCGTTGGAGACATCCTATAGGAAACGTTAGTCAATGGCACATAGAAGAAGCAAGAAAGTTACATACCCGCTTGAGCTCCTTGTAAGGCAGACACACGCAGTTCTGCACGCGGACCTCATCGCCAACACCACACTCCTTGCCAAGAATGGTAATGCTCTGCACCTTGATACCCTGCTTGACAATGCTGGTAGAGTGGCTGCCCACGGGAATGGGTGTGCCCTCCACGCGAGCCCAGGCACCGACACGGCTGCTCCAGCCGATAATCGAGTGCATGACACAGGCGTCGTGACGGATCTCGGAGTCCTCAAGGACGATCGAGTCCTTGATACGGGCACCGGCGCCGACCACGACACGCGGGCCGATCGAGACGTTAGGACCGAGCTTGGCGGTGGGGTCGATGGAGGCAGTGGGGTGGATGTAGACCGGAGGCACGATAGTAGCGGAAGGGGCAGTGAGTTCAGGAGACTCAGCCTGGAATGCCTTTTGGAGGTACAGGGCGTTGGCAGGCACGGCAGAGCCGGCGGACTTGATCTGGCGCCAGAAGTCCTTGGTTTCGTGGACGAAGAAGCGGTTGCTGTCTGCGAGATCGGAGAGGATGTCTTGCTCCAGGCGGAGGACCTCGCTCTTCTCGGCGTCGTCGTCGTCTCCGGTGGCGATGAAGGAGGACTCCAGGTTGTCGGAGGAGGGGTAGGAGAGGAGGCGGGGGCGGGTGGTGCGGCGCTTGATGGCGCTGCGGATGGCGGGGAAGATGCACTCGGTAGCGAAGAGGTAGACGCCGCAGTTGATTAGGTTGGAGATGTGCGATTCGGGCTTCTCGACGTAGTGCAGCACACGCTTGGTGTGCGAATCGGACACGATGCATCCGAAGTTTGTTGCGGTGTCGTTCGATACTCTTGTACCCAGGATCACAGCCTCGGCGTCCTTCTCCTCGAATAGTCGCATCATCTCGCCCAGCGGGAATGAACAGCAGACATCGGCGTTCAGCACGAGCAGCCGCTCGGGCTTGCCCTTAAGGATCGCATCACGGAAGTGGTACAGCCCACCTGCGGTGCCCAACGCTGTGTACTCCCGTAGGTAGAGGATGCGGAGCTGGGGGAATTCCTTCGAGGCATCCTTGATGAAGTCACGGAATACACTTTCATCATAGTATCCGACCAAAATTACTTCGCGAACATCGGGGACCTTGGCCACCGCCTTCAGGCAGTGGTGGATGATGGGGTGACCGGCGACTTCGAATAGGGGCTATGGGAATTGCGATGTCAATTATTATCCAGCGCAGATCCATGTGGACGATCAAATAAGATGTAGATGCATACCTTGGGCACATCGAGCGACAATGGGCGGAACCGAGTGCCTCTTGAGGGGCCTCCGACCTGTGGACAAGGTGTCAGTCATTGTTTATTCGGGATAATTCCGTTACTCACCAAGATCACGGCCTTGGTGGAAGCCTGAGCACTGTGATTTTCACGCATTGGTATATGAAGCATGACGGTATGTAAGGGGATGTGAGGACTAGAGTTATAAGAACAAAAGGCCAGAGAGATGAAGCTTCCAACGCCAAGCCGACGCTTTCGGTGGGGCACCTGACAACATTTTACTCCTTTCGGTCTTAGACATTTAAATACTTCGCTGATTTATCCCATTTATTAACAGTTTTGTCTTGATGCTATATATATCTAACCCTTGCCGATGACTATTCTTGCAATATCTAACCATTCCAACAGTTGTGGGCTACCGGGGTCTGATAACCTCAATGACGTGCCCTTCATTGGCGGTCTGTTCCTATACAACGACAGTTAGGGCTTGGGCCAAGGGTATGCGCAAATGATATTCTTTGTAGAATACATCGTTCACTGAAGCTCATTCACATGCTCGCTCAATTTCCATCAAAGCATAGATTATAGACATCTTCTGGCTGCTATCTTCTGGCTGCTATCTTCTGGCTGCTCTTCAAACTCCCTCGCAATATCCACATGCATCTATGATACATCGTCCTTGCAAACTCTTGATGCCCCGAATTTTGATCTTCGTCACCAACAACAGCATCCTCAAACCTTCGGCGAAGCGACTTTTCACACTCCTCATTATCATAGAGCTTTGCAGTGAGCACTTTTTCAACATCAGGAGCCCAGAAGTCCGATACTACCCGTGCGAAATCGTCCTTTGACTGACAGGAAGATACAAAAAGGGGGTAAATATGTTGAGAGAAGAGGTTGAATAGACCTTTCGGACTGTCTAAGGTATGGAAATACCAAAAGTTTCCGACTTGCTAACCATTTCTTATAAGATTTGTCCTATAAGAACATTTGAAGGGTTATTGCTAATAGGAGGAATCTGTTTTTCTTCCTCCTCGAAAATACCAACAAACCCTTCGTACGCCTCACTAAAGGTTTCGAGATATTCCTCTATTAGTTTATCGACTGAACACCCAGTCAACCAGTATAGAGGACGCAATGTCTCCGTAGGTAGTGAACATACCTATTCAAGGTCAATCACAAATTTGATATTTCAATCGCTGTTAACGAATATATTGCTAGGATAGAGATCGGTAAGCCTATATAGGAAGGGCCCTTCTCAAAGCTCTTTGTTAGAAAAATAACGTAGGAGCGCTTTTATTATCGTCAATCTTGCTATCTAGGCTCGGCTATCCTCCGTATCGCTTATAGAGTTTGGCTAATACCGTATCCGACTATCGTAACAAGATAAAAGATCGAGGTAGTATACGTCCGCTACTAAGTAGGTCAGGCTTCGGCTGATATTAGTCGGAATTCCGCCGTTTTCTAGTTAATAGAGTCGAAGGGTGAGAGGTCGATCAGAAAGTCGTAAAGCTCTATTTAAGTCTAGAGTCTATAATCCTATACAGGGGAGTGATATCCAGCTTAACGAAAGCATCATACGTAAGAGCCCACGAAAGAGGTTTGTTCTTTTAGCTTACTTATAGCGGTCTTTATCCTATATCTCTGAAAGCATTTAGACCTCTAAGTTACTAATATAGTCCATCACTAGATACCCGGTTTCGAGTAAGGCCAGACGTTAATAAGATATATAGGGACAGGGCAAGGAGATCCCTAATAGCTATTTGATAGATCTTTTAAGAGTCCAGAGAAGTCTAGTCCCTAGAGAGATATTCTCCGGTTTCGTGAACTATATAAGAATACGTTAGAATTCGTATAATAAAAGCAAATCTTATTAAGATTTCGTACACTTTGACCTCCAATAAGCCCAAATCCCCACAGCTAAGGGATAGGTATCTCCGGACAATACGTATATATCCAATAAAAGTTATAGCTTCACAGCGAAGCTTTTTGTCCACATTGCCGGGGTTTCTAAATTCGCCTATTTTGTAAGGTAGGGGAAACCTAATAAGAGCTTGTTTCCCTAGATCTCGATCCTGTTTGTTCACATAGAGAGGTATACAAACATTGAAGCTGCCGTGGACCCATTCATTTACATCGCCAGTCCGACAAGTATCTAAAGGACCGAGACAAAGATGGTATGACGCAATACGTTCGATATCACCACGATTGCTGTATAGCAACACGAAGAAATCAATGCGTTGCTCTGGGTAATCCAATTCAAGGAGAATATCCTCCTCTTGCTCCAGTGCTGACTCCAAGGTGGTGTTGCCCCTGAGCAGTGGCAGAGTGGCCCCCCGATGTGTCATCGCTGAGATTGATAAATGTAAGAGAACTCCAATGCGAGTGAGCACAGTTGATCGCTTTTTGTCTAATAAGGCAGCTCTATGAGCACTTGGGTACAAGGGCCCCTTTCAAAAAGACAGTACAATGCACTCTTTACCGCCTTCGTCTCTCCAGGTATATGCAGGCAAGGGCAAAAATAGCTACCACGTAAATAGATACTTTACCTCCGTGGGTTTGAAGACACTGTCGCATGTACACAACGGATAATTGGCCAGTTAGTAAGAGCACGAGGGCCGTCCACGAGTAAATTCCTACAAATCTACAGGTATAGGTATATAGAAGGAACGGTGTATAACTTGGATCAATGGCATATAGCGAAACATTTGTGAAGACTTTGTATCTACACCATCTCCACCCTGGTGTATCAAGTTGGACAATTCTCTCGTTCTGTATTCAACTAGTTCCCTAGATCCGGGGAATACCATTGCCCTTGTCTAGTCTCCCTTAATGGTTAACGAATGAATATGTGAAGATAGCCACAAGCTATCTGATTGTCAATACTCCTTTGCATCCTACTTTAGGAAGATTGGTGTCACTTAAAGATAATATTTTCCAATGTTGGCGATATCTATGATTCAATCGCCCCTCCATGTACGTATATTGCTGTCAATTGATGTTAATGTTGAGATTATCCCATCCTACATGGATGCATGGCAGGCTCAGCGCTTGTCTGCCCATGTGACGTCTATAAAAGGGCAAGCTTTGCTGTTTCTACCAGCCTAGGGAGTATATATTGTCGTAGACTACTTTCCATTGATGTTAATCTATACAATTTCCTTTTTCATTATATTTTTACTCTACTCGGCTTGCTATTCATCTCTATACATTCCTAATATGAGTGGAGTAAGCGGCGTGGACGAACTTTTGTATTGAAACAATGAACTACGACTGGCGAAACACAAGACTGATGTCGAAACTGGAAGAAATAGAAGGTAAAAATCAACACTGGAACGAGAGAAACATAGTCGAAGGTTGACAGAAGACAAGTTCATAAACAGCCAACACCCCGTTCAGTCAATCGACATCCATCAAACCCTCCTCTAACTCCAATTTGTCTTTCTCCATCTTCTCAGCAATAATTTGGTCCGCTCCAAAGTCCCACTCGTGGACTCGCAGAAAATAGGCAACAAGAAGTTTAGTCTCGCGGTACGTACCATTTTCCTGCAATTTTTTCCCTTTGTATTCTTGCCAGGTAATCTCCTTCTCACTTCGTGGTTTATCACGTTTATCCTCAAAGACCAAATTCGCACTGGTGCCGGACTTTTTGTTTCTGGCCAAGCTCATGTTGCGCTTTGAGTAGCAATTCCCACATATAATATGATCCCAGGTTATATTGTTGTCCTCGGTCCGGTCGAGAGATTTCTTGCCGAGAGTAGTCCACCTCCATGAGTAGAGGGTATGGCAATCTTCGCACCGGATTTCGTACTCTTCGATGTCGATGATTCTGACCCCAAACGACCCATGCTTATCGGAATGGTTAAAACAGCCTCTGCAGATCCACTCCTTAAGATCTTTATGCCATTGCCGTTCATTCTTCCATACTGTACCAGATTGCGACTGCTTTTCAAAAGGTTGACTGCAGAACCAGCAATTCTGCCTGTCCCTTGTCTTTCTAAAACGCTTCTCTGCATTGCTCTTTTGCCAGCATGACATGCATGTTCGGTATGTCTTCCAGGCAATGGGATTCGAGCTTCCACAAGTTGAGCATATCAAGCCGGCGAGTTTATTGTCCCGGGCCTCCCGGTCGCGTATCCTCTGGCGACGCATGGCACAAGTGACGCACCAGTATTCCTGGTCCTTTTGGTTCGGACCAGAGGCGCGATGCCAATGGCCTTTGGTTTTTGTGGTACCACAATCTGCACAGAATTTTTCTCTTTTTGGGGGTCGATCAACTCCGTATCTACCCCAGTGAGTGCGACAACTACCACAAAAAATACGATCCTTGTCTCTCGGATGCCAAGTCCATTCAGAACTTTCAACCGCTTGGCAATTTGAGCATGGCCCAGCTGTGGGCGGGGCGCGCGAAACAAACAAGTCCGGCGGCCGATCAGCGTTGTTCCGGAATCGATACCAGTAGCAAGCTGAACAGTTGTACAACACAGCAAGTTCGCAAGCGGCCGGGTCGTAATACCATCCATTGGCTCCTGTTCTCATGTTTTTGCAATTTTGGCATACTCGCGCACCAGTGATCCACCCACACTTCTGTTTCAATGGCATAGCGTGGTTCAAAGGATGAAATATGCTTCTAGGTACGCCGCACTCTGTAAGAGCCTCGAGGTACATCTCATCTGTATAACCGTAACGCCTAAATTCGGCGGATCGACTTGGCGCATAGGTATCCAGTAGAAGCATCATGAGATGCTCGAGCATGCGAACTAGCCATCTCGTATCGGCATGTGCAAAACCGACTCCCTCCAACCCTTCTGGCAAAATCGCAATCTGCCGGAAAGACGGCACAAGCCCATACTTATAAGCATAGTAGTAAACGTACATCCATCTAGTGCCATTGGGTGAACATCGATTGTCGTCTAATTCCTTCCCGGAAATTCGCTTGAACTCTGTACTATGCTCGCGACGGCGCCTGGAGAGACTTTTTATGCTGGAACCAACATACAGCCCACTGGGAACCCGAAGCTGCTGGTCATTGGGTTTTGTGAAACAAATTAAATAGACACCTGGGCAAGATGACGATTGATCAATTGTTGGCAGTGCCATGATGTGCTCATGTGTGAGAGTAAGACACCCGAGAATTGCCTTGGTTGATTCGGGAATGACCTCTTGGAAGACTTCGATCATCTTTTTTGCTGTAGATTTCCCTATCGCCCGCTTGAAGAAACGGTAGACCCAGGCTTCTTGGGAGACACTCAATTCCCAAGGGGTTTCATCTGCCTTCCTCTTCATCAATTCCACTGACTTCTCCAGTCTTTCGTTCCACCTGTCCACGCGGACATCTTCAGGCTCGCTGTCAAGGTTGAAGTTGGGATTGGTTGCGCAAAAGTGTTCATCAATTGTCAGCCCAGAAAGACTGAGCTCGCCGTCGTCTTCGTTGTCTTCATCCTCCTCAACTTCCGATTCCTCCTCAGCATGATCATCACAATCCTGAACAGAACGAAGCGTATTCAACTCCGTATCGTTATCATCGGAGTCGTACTCGGGGTGGGTCTGAGTTCCAGCGTCGACGTATTTAGGGTGGTCTTCGGAGTCAACAGACTCATAGTCATCATCGGTCTCAAGATAGTCGGTCATCTCATGATCTTCGTCCTCTGAAGCATGCTCAGGCTGGCCGGGTGTCATTGTATAGTTGAAGCCCTTCACATCATACGGTCAGTCGCTTTTATAAGAAAGAGCCTTGACATGGCTGCCTTTCATGAAAAAAGAGCATTGTCCAGAGGTAATATGTCACACATACCTGATAGGAAGTAATTGAACAGTACAGCGGCGATAAAAACGGTCAAGAAGAAGGTTCCCAGATACTAGGATTTCTTGAAAAGTCTATTGCTAAACATAAAAAGGGGAAATATTACAGACTTAGAGGACATTCTTATATAAAATATGGATGGGACAACAATATGGGCCATATTGTTCGTCCATTAGTTAATGGTTAAAACTGATGTTGAGGAAGAGTCAAGTCATCTATTATGCCTGATGCCATCAAGTTTAGTCCAAACCGCCCAGATTCAACTAGGGCTGCGTACCCTGGACTGGACTGTATATGCAGGTGAAAAATGAATCCCTGAGGCAAATATCTGTTGACCGCCGCGATCTAGATTTCCCTGATTTACTGTGTCTCAGATTTACACATATTATTCCCTCCGGTTGCATAGTTTCAGCATCAGTGAGATTGCAATGGAATAACTACTCCTATCTTCCAAAGATAAAAGACCCAAAGACAGAATTAAGGTTGAATATTGAGAAAGCAATGCGGTTTATAGTAAGACAAGTGTATGTAATAACCACAAGTTCCTTTATGCCCATCCTACCAACTCTTTTGTATAACAGATATTGAACAATGTGCTTCAAGTAAAAACTTCTTGTATCATACATTATCCCAATCTCTCCGGGGCTATTTTTTTCTGGGCTTAGAACCATCAAATTACAGTGGTCCTTCAAATGAAAGATTTGTTTCATAAATGTTGGGAAGGAGCCAAGTCTTACATTATGCACTACACCAGCGGGTCCAGTGCAAACAGCCCAGAGTTGATTAGGGCTGCATGCCCTAGGCTGGCCTAGATATGTAAGCTGCCATAGAATGCAATCTTTGTTATACAGCAGATCTCCGTTGACCTCCGTAACACGCGATGGTGCATGAGCGGTACTGAAGTTATGACGCAGGCTTTAATATAAGGGGCTCAGAAACGTAGGCCAACATTGAATTGTTCCAAGGTCGACCTTACGAGAGGTATTTCATTACTTAATCCCAGTAACTGACCGACAGGGCTCTGGAGCTCTAAAGCTGACGAGACGCGGGTCTGTCTTTTACCCCCTGAACAACACGGATGGTTTATCAGAAGGGATGGTATCAGTGTGTCAGTCTAAAACGTATTTAATGCCTTCAAATATAGTTAGATCATAGTACACTCGTATCATGACTGTGGGTGCTCAACGGAGTCCTACAGGCAATTTTAACACCTGAAATAATTCACACGAAGCCATAGCATGGGGCTAGACTTGGTTATCATAGACACTAGATGCGAACAAGACATAATGAGCTATACACCAATCCCATAACCAGAGCCCAGTCATGCGCCCCTAACTAAATTTGGTTCATTTGTTAAGGACTAGTCCCAGCAGTATAAAAAGGAGATAGACAACACGGCTAGAAAGATAGTCGTGATGCCCTTCTTGGGCTTTACCAAGAAAATCCCGGTTTAACTGCCCCCAATTGCCACCAAATATACTCCGTATTCGGTAACCCCTATCCTACTGTAGGATTATGACTATATTTCCCTTAAAAATTCACCCTCTCTCTTACACAGCACTCGGTAGACTGCATATCGCCTCAGCAGTTGGGTTTACCACTAGACTAAATTACGGATCTATACTCAGGCTGATGGTCTGTCTGTATATTGCTACTCAAATGTGGAGAGGAGTAACAGAGAACCAATCATGGACCACCCATCTAGATTGCTCCTAGAAAACGACATAATCGTTACTACATCACCGACGACACGGTAGAGCTGCGGAAAGCAAAGCGGCTCGGGAGGTGCGTAACCATATAGAAATTTTCATATAAAAGAGTCTGGACAGTCAAGGCAAATATAGAACGAAGAACTGATTATAGTCAAGCTTGCATGATCTTGTGGATTGGGGAGTTTATTATTGTGTTTGAGCAGACTTCCCATCACGTGTGACTTCAATCTAATTCTCTTTCTCCTCCAGGGTTTTCCTCTCGACCTCACATCATGATCAAGTTTAAAAGATAGACATAAGTTATCTGGTTTTATTCAAATTCTGAATAACATCAAGCCTGTCCGACTAAGATCGCACCCCTTAGCTACTACCACAGCGGCTACAGTACCATTTATAGATGTGGTACATCCCTAGCTTTCCTTGATTAAGGGCCTAAGGTCCTCCCTGTCCCAACATCCAATGCTAGCAAGCTGCTTCAATGTGGGTAGATCACTTCACTAAAGTTCGGCATCTAAACTGAAGTTCACATACCCCTACAAGCCCGCAAGTATAAGCTATTCATAGCATAATCTGCTCTTACTTTGCTCTTACTTTGCTTTTACTTTGCCCTCGCATTTATTCTACTTCAATCCGATCCTACATACATTATTCAGCTAATCTATTATCCTACCCTGTTTGTTAGAGGTCATATGACCTATGTCGTTTGCTCCCAGTCATGCACAACATATTCAAAGTTCCTCTCAAAGGTTTCCTCTCCCTTCAACACACTTGATATTTTCAGATCCTGCTATACTGTGCTTTTACATCTACCTCCTCCCAGTTTATGACGGCCTCTCTCAGATGAACCTTGGAAGCTTTTAACTCCATCTCCAACCCTGGTGCAGTATTGGCATCGCCCCACTACCGTTATCTACGCACCAATAACAAATTTCTACCCCATTACCGAGATCCTGTCCCGATACCTCATTCGTCCATCTCTGAGCCACCCTCCTACAATGACCAATCAACTGTCGACCTTCCATCAACACTCTTTATAATCGACTACACTCAGTTGCAGCCAAACCATTCATCAAATTCGACAATTTAACTCATCATCGACCGGTCGAATACCGAGTTTGGAGATCGACCCTATACCCCGCCACAACTACCCCCAAAGGGTCACTGCCATTCGGAAACAATACCCAGGGAGTCGGGTCCCGAATAAAAACACAACAGTCCTTTGCCCAAAGCCTACCCCGGAAGAAGATTGATCGCGTCCAGCATCATAACACACACAGTCAGGCTCCGATCCCTTCTACCTTGCCTGTCTAGCCCACAATTACTTCTGCTTCATTCAGCCCTGACTTTTGGCTCACAACTGGCTCACAACACACACAGTCAGGCTCTGGTTCCTTACACGCAGCCTGCCCAGATCAAGGTTGCTTCTGGCTGTGATTTTCCACAACCCCATCCTTTATCAGGCTCACCAAGCGTATGCCGATTGAATCATAGCTCCCTGTCAACAATTCACCACATCTTGTTAGTATGTTTTGGTCTATTCCACCGGCGACAGAGCTCTTGTCTCATGAAGAGCAACGATATTTGGGCTCTTTCTTTTGAGTAAGCGACTAACCATATGACGTAAAGGTTTTCGAACGGCACAATGGCGCTCAACCAGTCCGAGCATGCTTTAGAAGAAGGCGACTCTGAGATGCCAGACTATGTCGGAAACGACGACGATGTTCCCAACGACGATACGCTTGGATATTATGAGAACCTCGATTTCTACTCAACAAAGGATATCGTTGAATCGGACCTTGAGGAAGAGGACGAGGACGAACAACGACGACGAGGACATTAAAGCCTTTTGCTCAAAAAATCGTGCGTTCAACCTTGACGACGAGCCCAAAGATGTCCGCCTGGACAGGTTCCACCAGAGAATGGACAACATAGTGAGGTTCCTGGTGGGAAAGGGAGAGGAAGCGGTACCGGGTGACTTCGGCCCCGATGACAAGTGGTTTTGCAATGGGGGTGTCCAGCCCTTAGGAACGCACTCGGTTGAGGAGATCCTGGATATCTTCAATGATATAATCCCCGAGTCTACGAGAGCAGTCCTAGCATGTGCCACTTTAACACCAGAACACATAATGGCATTGCCGGGCATTGATCACTCCACACCAGATCCAGGTGTTCACCTGATCTGTTTCAAAAAGACAGGTCAAAGGCTTAAGGCGGCAGATGTACAGTTCGTCGCTGCCACTAAGCAAAACCATAAGGTGCCCAGTGGACTGTACACCGGATCTAGTGTCAAAAGTATTTCTGGGCGCTGCGTGAACCACGGTGCCCTCTTCGAGGAGATCAGAACCAAGAAGCTCGTTAACGGTCGTTATCTCGAAAGCATTAAGAAGGTGATGTACCTCTACTGCTACGCCAACCTGCATGGGCTTGTACCTGTGTACCGGCAGGTTGAGGGCTGGCCTCGAACTCGGCGAGGAGCTCTTCGCAGCCGTCGAGTCCTCCCGACGCAGCCATGAACGCGAATTGTTCACACACCAGATCCTCGATCAAACTTATGGATTGGAGCGAGAAAAGCCCGACTACATTGATGACCTGATCACCGACTTCTCCCATTTGACAATGGTTCTGGGCGATAGGCATGAGCACGCCTCCTAACAGAAGTTAGAGAACATCGATCTTCTACTCATCGACGTGAAGTGGCTCGTTCGCTTGCTTGAGCAAGTCATGATACTGCTTCTAGACGTATATGAGCCATGCAAGAACCCCAAACTGGGAAAGACCATTGGATACTCTGACCGGATGTACAAGGGGACAGTCGAGGAGTGTGGAATACCGTTGAGTGTCTTCCACTCACTCAACCACGCCATGCCACTAAAGCAGAGCAACGGCACTACAAGGAAGTTTGTCAAGCATGTATGCCACAGTTGTGGCGCCACGTGCTCGATCACATGGTACATTGACCCGGCCGCGTCCGAAGAGTCTCTGTTGTACAACTGTTCAGCATGTTACTGGTATAGATCTCGACGTAGGATTGTACGCCCGAGCGCGCCATTTAACAGTTTCCGCGCAAAACCGACCCCTGGGCCATGCACGAATTGTCAAGTAACCGAGTCCACCGAATGGAAATGGCATCCAAGGGACAAGGACCGCATTATTTGTGTGTCCTGCTTTGCTTACTGGTCAAAGAACCAAGTTGATCAACTAGCCGAAGAGAGAAAACCAATGTGCGGGAAGTGGCGCGAAAGGCCTAAACGGGCAATGGTACTTTCCTATGACGCGAACGGACAAAAGACTGGGGAAGGTTGGTGCTCAGTTTGTGCTATGAAACATAAGATTGATGTTGACAAGGAAGTCAAGCAGAACAACTACGTAAATTGTACGTGTTCAATTTACGGACGGACCAAACTCCCTGCTTGGAAGTCAGCCTCAACATGCTTGTCGTGTTGGAAAGAGAGAAACTCGGACGAGCACTGGCGACAGAGCAGGGATAGGAACGATTGTTGGCATTGCCATCGTCCCTCCCAGAAATGGGATTTCAAGCCACTTTCCAACAAAGTTGGGAGGTTTGTACGCCACTGGCATCCCAGATTAAAAGAGTGGATATGCAAAATGTGTAATGTAACGAGTCGATATCGTGAATCTTTCGGGATCACGGCCACCCACCTGAAGGACTTCGAAATCAGGAGCGAAGACTGTCATATTCTGTATGCAAAGCTATGGAATGCACTCGGTAGAAGATCCCTCGAACACACCAATGACAGCAACCTAGCCCTGGATCGCATTATCTGTGGAAATTGCTACCAAAAGCGAAGCAAGGTCTTGCTTAGGAAAGCTAGTCGGAAAGATAAGGGGAATGCTACGACGATGCAAGCCAGGAAAGCCGTGTCAGAAAAATGGATGAAGAATTTCAAGAAATGAAGACACGGGTTAACAAGATCGAGAACTGGTGGTATAGCAACCACGGATTGACGGAGCGGAGCATATGCCTGGCAAGATTGGGCAGGTAATGACTTGAAAGATGGGTTGTACTTCCAGACTAAACTTCTGCTGGCATACTTGCTGCGAGTTCATGGGGTTCGACTTTAGCAGTGACAATATTATTACCGGGAAGATGGAGGAGAACGATTGGGAGCTAGATGATTTAATCTATTCAACCTTCCAAGGTTTGTCTGACCGCAATTTTATAAGTTGCCTTGATCCTCTCGACCGTCAGGTTTCCTTGTTCTCTAGTGGCTAACCCCTTTCCTTTAGCAATTATCCTCGAAAGAGCTTTCGTCCATACCGAAATGACAACGATGTATTTTGAGCTATTCCGGCCACTTTTCGCTCTACTTGAGCGAGTTCGGGGAAAGCAGTTTCCTTCTACCATATCCTAGATAGGGTTGCTCCCGTTACAATTCATGATACCAACTATCAAGCTTCCTAGGTTTAGCTCGTTTCATTCTGTCCGCAAGTGACAACGGTATCTTATAACGCAGGCTAAAGCGAATTGTATACAAGGGTGATTCTGCGTACAACATAGATTGGGGACCATAAAATGTGCTAGTCGACTCGCAGAGGCAATTCCTGCTTTCGGTACGTAGCTCAAATGCTATGTATTGGATGATATTGAACCCCTGCATGAACAATGAAAAGGGATTTTGTTTGACAAGATTCAACGTGCCATCTCAGATAAACAGACTTTGTGCTTGAGCTACAGTTGGACATCGTACACACCGGCCTTGTTGCCTAGATACTCTTTATACGCCTGGGCAGAAGCTCACTTTAAAGCCGGTATTACCTTACTACTCCGATTCCCTCCGGCAATAGCAGCATTCAGAATGCTTCACTCACTGGGGGTAAACACCTTTAGTACACAGTATGCTACTCGCATTTCCTAGCCGCTTATCATAGGCACTGAAAACCTTGGAATGCCTATCGAAAGAATGAATGAACTCATTAAACACATAGTTGCTGTCCGTTTCCTTTCGAAGGTTGGTGAACGATGGTTAGTATACTTTGAGGAACAAATATTTTCCTGTTTTTTTGCTTTGAGATCGTTGGTTTCACTCGAAGACACGGGATTCTTTTTTCTTCCCCCAAATCGACGAAACGCCTGCTTTAGTATATAGATCGTTGTCAATCGATGATAATCTGAAAATTGTTTTGTATTTTGCTTTGCTATTCATTTCTTTTTCCTTTTCATTGTTACAATTTCCCATTCAATCCATATTTCCATCATACTCGAAAACATCATTGAAGTTCACAGGCATTCCCCCGAGAACCACCACTTCAAGCCCAAATTTGACTCAATCAACACCAGTGCGAATAGCAAAGTCACAAAGGCCGCAGGAGGCGACAAGTTTGGAACCTACCAGTCCTCCTTAATGTCTGGAAAAGCAGTGTGGTCAGAGTCTTCCATCTCGACATCTGAATCCCGCACAGAGTCCAGCCACTCTTGGGCTTTGCTAAACTTCTCTCGCTCCTTCAATAACTGAGCGCGGCGATGCTGTCGCTCGGGATCTTCGGTCATGAGATCGAGACAACGGGCACGGCCTAAGGTACCTATTAGCACAATCTTCCGACCTCATACTCGGTTCAAATAATGTGCATGCTCACCGTTATCGCCGAAAATCTCCAGGTCGTCACGAAGAGTGTTGACGAGACTTGCACGGCAAGCCCGGAACAACTTCATATGAGTTGACTGGCACAAGACGTCTAGGAAACGAGAAGACGCGATATCGTAGTAGGCCAGCGAGCTCTATGATCACAATTAGTGAATGTCAAAAAATCCCCCCCCAGTAAACTTACGGCCATCATGTCAAGTTCTTGGCAGTATCTGTCAGGACCAAGTTGATCGGGTTGAATCTTTTTGATCTTCTCGGAAATCCGCTCGTCGTTCATATCATGGCCCCGGATTTTAAGCCAGCAATTGGCTCGAGCATTGAATCGACGAGCTCTCAGCATATTCGAGGCATGCTGCATCAATACTTGATGCTGGCCTTGTGCCATTGTGAACGGTATTTCGCGCTCAGATTTGCAGAAGTCCGCCGCCACCTGCAAGTGAACTTGGCGAAGCTTGCTCATAAATTCTTTCAGGATTCTCTTGAGCTCCTGATACAACCCAGTTTGGTGGTATTGGGCAAACTCTTCTTCAAGAGCTTCACATAGCATGCTGTGAACAAGGCTATGCGTAGCCTTCAGGAAGATCTCCATGAGCCTTTCCCAATGATCAACGCTCCGTTTATTCAGGTTTTCAATCGCACGCGGATCGAGCTGGTTGGGGACACTAACTGTGTTGGAGCGAATCTTGAGCTCAGTGAGCTGTTTCAAACTAATTCTTGCAGACTTCAACCCTTCGAAGTGTGAAGTGCTGTAGACTGTCCTTCTCGGAGTTGCCGGTTCCGATGTGGGAGTACCGTTCGCAGGCGACTTTCGTTTCTTTGGTGTTGACGTGTTGACGCCCACGATCTTCATCTCACAATCTGAGTCCACAACTTCAGCCAAGTCCTCAAGGTCCTTCTGTGCAGCAACATCCAAGATGGGACGCGTCTTTGCAAGTGCGGTTTGGAGATCCATAACAATTTTGTTCCACTGCTCTTGCAGCGGCTTTCGCTGGGAAGAGCCGTTCTCGATACTAGGGGTTCCATCGAAAAGCTCATGGATTTTCCGCTCAAGATCCGAAGTTTTACCCCAAAGGATTCGCTGCACATCCTCAGTGGGAGGATTGGGTAGGGTCTTGAGTTCTGCGTCAATAGCCTTCGATTTTCCATCAATCTGGGCAATAATGGAGGGCAAAGATCCTAGGATTTGGCGCATCAAGAGGTCAGACAATGCCGTCTGGAGTTGTCTGGTGCCAAAGCGGTCTTCAAATGCTGCGAGATCTCTTGTCCACAACGAAGAGCCGAAGAACATCTCTTCCTCCTCCCTAGCTTGGGCATGACTGACAAGTGGATCGGGGTTGTTTCGAATGACATAATAACCGTGGCCCAGCTTGAACTTGCTACCGTCCAAAATTTCATGCCACTGGTCAAATGCTTCGTCAGAGGGCCGACGATCGGGTTTCGTCAACACCCCAAGGGTGCGTTCCTTTGCGCCCTTGATATCGCGGACAAGACGAGCGGCACTGGAATTTGTCGCATCATCTGTCATGGGCAGTGTGAGGAGTACGATGCAATGCTCTTGAGAAACATAATCCTTGACGAGGTTCTCGACAAGGTTCACAAGGTACCTTTCGTTGTCTTGTTCTGCCTGGCTAATCACTCCCGGCAGATCGTAGAATGACAGATTGGGAAGTCCAGAACCGGAGATATCCAGGCGCACGGCATTGGGAGAAAATTTAACCTGAGGTGTCTGTGCCATGTCGGTAGACCCGGGAACAAAATCCTGTGAATCGGTGCTAGGGTTCAAGATAGCCAGCTGGGCGCACCAGATCGCATTTTTGACATCTTGTTTGTTTTCCAAGGTAATGAAATGCTCATCATCCTGTCCACCAAGGGCAATCCACGGTCCTAGTGGCTCTGATTTCTTAGGCATCTTCGAGCGCTTCGACGGATCGAAGATGTAGCGACGTGATAAATGGATCACACATTTCCAGCTTTCGTCGCTTTCAGAAAGATTTATCTCCAGGGGGCATCGAGTGCATGTTCCTTCGGCTCTAGGCACCTTGATCTCGGAGATACCCTCGATAAGGGAGCTTTTCCCGGTGCTCTGGTCACCGACGACACATATTTTTGGAAGCATAATCTTGCTGTCCTCAATCCCCAAGTGACTGAGATCTTGGATCTTTTTCACAAGGTTCTTCATGTCCATTGTCAAGTTATCAAGAGAGGAGCCGGGGATTGGCTGAGTGGAGGTCGTATCAGGTAGGCCATGAGAGGCCGGCATTGAAACAGCTAATCCAGCTAGAAGAACAAAGAGACTAGTTAGCTGGAAGAGTCTTTTGTATCAGAAGAGACCAGACTCACGCATGGATGCACAGGGTTCCGACTTCGGAACTCGATCATACAAGCCTCCCATAGTGGATGATCAAGTCTGGAGGAGTGATTGTTAGCCACATGAAGACAAGAGACAGCAAGTGGAGCCCAAGGTTACTGGCAGCGGCATAAGGCAAAGTGACACATACCCAAAGGCCCAGATAAACAAAGCAGAGAATATGAACGTGGCACAAGTTAGAGACAAGCGTGATTCTCAAGACAAAGTTGGCCGAAAGAGCGAATGTCTATGCAGATGATGAGGCGTAGCAGGGGCCAAAGAGATGACCAAGAGGAAAACTTTGCAGACAGAAATAGGCCGGTGTTGGCACATAGGAGGAGAAGGGCGAGGTCGAGGTCGAGTAGATAGGTGAATGAAGCAAGATGATGAAGAACAAGGGTGGTCGTATGAAAGCCAAGGGGGGGAAAGAATAGTGAAAAGAAAGCAAGCAAAGAATAACTAGAAAATGGTAAATGACAGCAAAAGTAAGGATGACAGAGATCCTCGCGTACACGATGGGTAGAAGAAGAGATGGAAGATAGTCGACACTACGTTGTGTCTATCAGGTGCTACTGATTATGCCCCTTCTTCCGGGGACATATATCACAGTATCCCCCGCGCCAGATTTCTACATTTTGAATTTATACAAGTTCGAGTGACAGTATATGACACGAAGAAGCACCTGCAGTCGCTAGGCAACGGATATATGGAGGAATAAGGAAGTAGGAATCATGACATTTTCGGGGCAGCATTCATCATCTTTTCCACTTCATGGCGCTTACTCTAGGTTCGACAACAAACAAGGTAGATATAAGTCATTTATTACTCCTCGTTAACTATAGATTGGACCTTCCTGTCCCATGTGTTCCGAACAAATATCGGGTCTTCTGTGTCGGTTTGGTAGTGCCAGGGGTGCCCAGCAATTCAGCAATAACACTATACACCAACTAGGGCTTTCTACTAGTTGTACTGGAACATCTTACCCCATAGTGAAGTGTACGTAGATACCTAGGTGCGCCTGGATATTGAGTCAGCTACGCTAGCCCTAACAAGTCAAAATAACAATTCCCTGACTGCGCATGATCTATAAACTAAACGCGTTTTCCATTTAAATACAAATCGTCACTACAAGGAGTATACCACCGTAACGCATGCACGTGTTGCTATTGGTGATTCGATGATAGACAGTCCACGGGTGGTATCGCCAACATCTGTACCCAGCAACAAGGCTGTGGCGACTACTCAGGGTTGTGGCCAGGCTATCCCTACTATGTTAGTCTTGAAACGCAATATGGTCTTCTAAATTGGCTTCAGCCTCGAATACAATGCTATTGGAGGTTACAATTCTTAGGGAAGCAGCCGATTGCGAAGGGGCATAACGGCCAAAGGTCAAATGCCTGACTTTTCCGGCTTGTAACTTAAAATGTCTGGTTTATACTTGATTTTAGACCGCTTTTAGCACCGCTCTATACATTGTATTATATAGTAGTCGGACACGTAGATATACCGCCTTATATACCGCCTCCCTTTTTCGAATATACTACTATAAGAATAAATAGTCGGCCACTTATACGGCCGTAGTCTTCTTAGTGGTCTTCTTAGGTAGTCTACTCCGATCCATGGATAGTCTTTTTATGTCTTTTTAGTGGTCTTTTTAGCGGTCTCTTTAGATACCGATGTAGATATCTCCGTGCCCTAAACCCTATATCTAAATTTAGTTTCCGCGAACTATGCTCAACAACGGAAGACGGGAAGTATAGAGTCCAGACACTAGAACATAATCTTTGAATGAAGGTAATATTTACACAAATACCTCAATGCCATCTATGAACGAGTCGGGTCAATTTAAGAATGAGTCATGAGAGTTAGGAGTTGTAAGAAACCGACCAATCACATGCCATGCCGATCCCGCCCAAAAATTCCAGTCCCTCATCCCACCATCCCACCATCCCACTTTTTGTTCTCCGTAACCACACATCATGGCGGATTCCAACCCTGTTCAAGAGGCTACCGCCTCCATTGCCAACCTTCTTCTCGACGAGGTCACCGGCGAGAAAGTCTCCAAGACTGAATTGAAGAGACGCCAGAAGCAGCGTGAGAAGGATGCCAAGAAGAAGGAGAAGGAGGCCGCTGCTCCCCCCAAGGCCGAAAAGAAGTCATCCGCCGAGGAAGAGGAGGCCAACCTGACTCCTAACGTTAGTGCTCTAGCGACTGAATCAATTCCTGTTTCCCGCGAAGCTAATTCATGTGTCATTCCAGCAATACTTCGAGATTCGTTGCAAGAAGATCAACAAGCTGCGCGAAACCAAGCAGCCGGATCCCTACCCCCACAAGTTCCACGTCGACACTGACCTCCGCAACTTTGTCAAGGAGTATGATGGTCTCCAGAAGGGCGAACAGAAGCCCAATGTTACCGTTCGCGTTGCTGGCCGTATCTATACCAAGCGTACCTCCGGTAACAAGCTGAACTTCTACGACATCCGCTCAGAGGGTGTCAAGGTCCAGGTAATGTGCCAAGCACAATTTGCCACCGGAAAGCCCTTCGAAGAGCAGCACGAGCACCTTCGCAGAGGTGATATTGTGGGCATCGTCGGTTTCCCTGGTCGAACCAACCCTAAGAACCGTGACGATGGTGAACTTTCTATCTTCGCCACTGAAGTTGTCCTCCTGACCCCTTGCCTGCACGCCATTCCTTCGGAGCACTACGGCTTCCAGGACAAAGAGCAGCGTTTCCGCCAGCGCTACCTGGATCTCATCATGAACGACCGGTCACGCGATGTTCTTATTACCCGATCTAAGATTGTTTCGTACATTCGCCAGTACTTTGAAAGCCGTGATTTCATTGAAGTTGAGACTCCTATGATGAACGCTATTGCTGGTGGTGCTACAGCCAAGCCCTTCATAACCCACCATAACGAGCATGACATGAACCTCTTCATGCGTGTCGCCCCTGAACTCTACCTCAAGATGCTAGTCGTTGGAGGTTTAAACCGCGTTTTTGAACTTAGTCGTCAATTTAGGAATGAGGGAATTGACCTTACTCACAACCCCGAGTTCACTACCTGCGAGTTTTACCAGGCTTATGCGGATGTGTACGACCTGATGGAAACCACCGAGGATCTCGTTTCGAATCTTGTCAAGCACGTGACCGGCGGTTATGAGACCGTATTCCACACTCAGTCTGGCGAAACCTACAATGTGAACTGGAAGGCGCCCTGGCGCCGAGTGGAGATGATGCCTGCATTGGAGGAGGCCTGCGGTGAAAAGTTCCCTCCTGGTGACCAGCTTCACACCGCAGAGACCAACGAGTTCCTCAAGCGCGTTCTGAAGAAGATGAACGTGGAGTGCTCGCCCCCCCCAGACCAACGCCCGCATGCTTGACAAACTTGTGGGTGAATTCATTGAGAGCACTTGCATCAACCCCACTTTCATCACTGGTCACCCCCAGATGATGTCGCCACTGGCCAAGAAACACCGGCAAATGACCGGTCTTTGCGAGCGTTTCGAAGCCTTCGTTTGGTAAGTTCTCATCCAACCTGTAGTTGTTTGAACGCTCCATGTTCTCTCCAAATTTGCTTTGCCTAGAATTGGCCAAATCAGCTTTCCGGGAATTTTGGCTAACTCAATTACAGCACCAAGGAGATCACAAATGCTTACACTGAGTTGAACGATCCATTCGACCAGCGTATGCGCTTTGAGGAGCAAGCCAACCAGAAAGAGCAGGGTGATGACGAGGCTCAGATGATTGATGAGAACTTCTGTCAATCCCTCGAATACGGCCTGCCCCCGACTGGTGGCTGGGGTATGGGAATTGACCGCTTGGTCATGTTCCTTACCGACAACTACAGCATCAAGGAAGTGTTGACCTTCCCCATGATGAAGGAGGACAAGACCGCTGCCGAGCCGAAGAGTGCTGCCGAAGTCGCCGGTATCGAGCCCAGCCCCGAGGAAGGAATCCGTATGTTATTAATATCAGCAAATTTCCACGAGCCGATATCACTGACCATGACTATACAGCCCACAAATGAATAAAATAACATGATTTTCCGAGAAGAGGACGGTGATGCTATGGATGTGTGATGCGTCTTGGGGTTTGCATGCAATTCTCTGTTTATGACAAATGCAGCAGATAAAATAGGTCCTCAAGAATATCTAGGCGATACAATCAAATTTCGAACAATATCCTTCGTTGTATTTCAATTTAAATCGGTTGATATTAAGGTAAAGCAGATATCTCTTGGCCAGAAGGCAGACAGACCATGGACTCACTGATAGTTAGCCCTAATGAGATTGACCAGAGGTTGATCCATTTAATCAAGTATACCTATGCTATGTTCTCGAGGGTTCCGATCTGTTTGCTTGTCCTTAAACGGCACTCTCCTCAAACCATCATCCGATCCCATGGGACGGTATTTAACAATGCCCAATACAACTTGCATCTGAGAACCTTCATCAACCCCATGCCTTTTATCTACACCCACCACATATCCATTTTCATTTCCATTTACATCCCCCATCGTCTTCTTTCCTTTTTGCTCAAAGCAATACTTCAAATATCATCAAGTACCACCGAGCACAGCTCAGTTGGAATCATGGGTCATCATACCATGCCTCTCCCTCGCATCCCAGACCTGAGTCTCCCATCTTTTCGAGAGCTGGACGAGTCTGTCGAAGCCAACAGGCGCAACCAGCCGCGCTCGCATGTTTCTAACAACATGTACGATGGAATAGGCGACAGATCCTCGTCTCCGCCCCAGGAAATCAATACCCTTCCCAACCCGTATCCACCCTATCCAGCTAATGGATGGCTTGTACCGCCTGACCCCAGTCAGAATGTTTGTATCCATCCGTCTCTCCCTCGAGATATCATTCTAATATCTAGTCAGGCGTTTCGAGAGCCCGGATTTACCTACCAAGATGTGCGTGCAGGATGCTAGGTATACTACACAGGGAATATTATGTATCGCTGACGAACAGCAGGTCTCCGCTGGGGTTCTCCAACCCAATGTGACCGTGGATAGAGGTAAGGAAGAGAGGACAAAAACCTACATTTCCACACGAAAATGCAGCTCACAAGCCCATCCCACAGAGCACCATCTCGTCCCTCAACTCCCTCGACTCGCTCTACGCCCAAAGGAAACCCAGGCACTTCAGACATCCCCAACCCCGACGCAGTCAACTCTTAGCTCCGCACAGACGGCCCTCCGCGAGACCCTATCTCCAAGCACGCAGGTGTCGTCGACCCCAGAGAAGATCACCCCTAACGCGCCTCGACCAATCCCAACAAACCGGGTACCGCCGAACAAGCAGATCAACCGTCAAAGGATCAACCGCGACGCAGCCGCAAACCACCGAGCCCAGAGACGACGAGTCGGCGTCCACTTCTCAGAAGTGGCAGCCCACACCGCGAAGTGCGATGTATGCAACAAGCGCAACAAGAACGGCATGTCCCGCTGCCAGAACTGCGGCTGGCAAGTCTGTCGCAAGTGTCTGACCGACCGGAACGGAGACAGAACACACGCTTCGTTCGGAGCTACTCATGTCCCCGAGGGCGGCGGCGATATGCCGGTATCTTCGCCACTGGTGGATGGGACTCAAGATCGCGGATCCTCAAAGTCGATTGCTGAAGTCAGGGCTGCGCAAACCTTGCTTGATCTTGGATCTTTCAGTAACGGAACCGGAACCGGAATGCCTACTACCACCGGAGAGGTGACAGGTGCTGTAGGTGGACAGAAAGTGGCTCCTGTGCGTAGCCGGGTCTTGAAGCAGCAGGGGGATGCTTTGTCTACTGATTCTGATATGACGTTGTCGGTTGTTGGAGATGAGGAGTGGGCTCAGGATGAGTCTGATATCCCTATTGGTGAGGACGGTCTGCCTATTGGGTATGTCATAACTCGACGCAACCCTGCGCGTGCTGCGAGACCTTCTACCAAGATGGCGGAGTAAGTGGCTGTGGATTTGAGGAGACAGATGAGAGAAAGGAAGTATCACTGAGATCTGAAAAATGTTAGAAAATGGTGGAAGACAAGTGTGAAGACATTGATGATGAGGACAAAGAAGTATGAAAGCGAGAAAGAAGAAGAAAAGCAGAAAAAGAAGGGACAGATTGGCGCGCTTTTGGGATATCGACTTTGACTTAGGTAAATCAACCAATGAACTTTGTTTTAGTTCAGAATGTATTTTTACAATGAATGAGTAGTAATGCTAGTTATACAACAAGACTCGAGAATCGCTCGAGCCAACCGATGAATGGAGATGGTATCAATCACAAAGGGCATTGACTGTCACAATCAACCCTGGCCGACATATTCATACACTCGAGAGGTTATTATACTCTCTTCACAGCAGAGGCAGCAGTGCTAGAAAGCTGCTGGGACCGAGCTTTCGCAGCCAGCTGCAGAAGCTTAGCTGTACGCGAAGGGTGCCAGACTCGGCTGCCCAAAATCATGACCCAGGTCAGGAGGAACAAACTGCCAGCCTGGTGGGCAGAGGCAAGCGGGGTAGGAATGAGGTAAAGAAGGGTGGTAATACCGAGTCCGACTTGGCAACAGGCGAACGCGAACACGCCGTGGACGCCCTTTCTAGCAGGTGCCGGCAGGAAGCGCTTCATGGTGGGGGAGCGGCGGGTGTAAGCCATCAACGCGCAAATGGCGGTGAAGGTAGTCATTGCGAGTATGCGGTGGTCAAGTTGAACAAGAGAAGGATTCTCAAGCATGTTGCGCCACCAAAGATCGGAGCGGTCTTCGTGGCGGGAGTAGCGGGCATCGAAAAGCTCCTCCTTTGGAGGTGCTAGTCCTTTGCCCATCCATGGGAACTCGTTATAGATAAGGCCAGCATCAAGACCAGCGACGAGACCGCCTGAAATGACAGTCGTGAAGACCAAGAGAGCAATACCGGCGACTGAGCGGCGGAAGAAGGCCAGCTTCGGGTCGCGCAGCGCATTCAGCTGGTTAATTCCAGCAACTGGATCCGCCATCAACCGGTTGGACCGCAAAATAGCAAGACCGTTCCACAACATCGCGACGTAGCAAACGAAAGCAGCGCCCAAGTGAGCAGTCAGACGATATTGGCTCACTCGCGGGTGACTGCCCGGAGCAAACAGATCATCCTTCAAGCCAGACTTGACCATCCACCAGCCGAGGAAACCCTGGAAACCAATAAGACCAGCAATTCCGAAGAGACGCCATGCCATGGGCGTGGAGACCTTCTTTCGAGCGACGAAGTATACTGCAGGTAGAACAAATGAGATTCCGACAAACCGGCCCCAGAGCCGGTGAATCCATTCCATATAGTAGATCGACTTGAACTCGGACAGGGTCATGTTGGGGTTAAGCAATTGAAATTCGGGAGATGCGCGGTACTTTGCGAACTCATCCTCCCAGTGTTCCGCGTTCATTGGGGGGGAGGGAACCAGTAACAGGTCGCCATTCGGTGATGCTCAATCTGTGCCAAAATTTGTCCCGTCAGCTTCCGAAGCTCACTTTTTGTCAAGACCAAAGCAGCCTAACTCACGTACCCTGATTCTGTCAAACGTGTCAAACCACCGAAGACCACAATTCCGAAAACACTGGCCGCGCTGCCTAGAAGCCAGTAGGCAACGGTCTTGTCGCTAATTTTGGGGAAGCTCGATTTGGCTTTCGCGCCGCCCTCTTGGACCGCCTCTGCAACTGTGGGTGCAGTATTTGAACGCTTGAGACTGTAGGTGAAAAATTTCTTGTTGTTCAGAAGCGTGGATTGAATCTTGCTTGGTTGACGGAACTGCAAGGCACCAAATTGGCGGATCGATCTGGCTGCGTAGCCCTGATTTGGGAGGCATTGGGATGTGAAAAAGTCCTTGGCTAAACGAGGCGCAGCGCTCCGCCATAGCGACAGAGAGCTCCCCAGAGAAGCCATAGTTAAGGCGGGTGAGTGAAAGAAGAAATTTGGTGAAGTTCGGGGATTGTACGATGTTGCGGAATGCCTTGGCCAATCAGCAGTGGAGCATTTGCCGGAGTGGAATAGCACTGTCAACAGTGCACAACAGTTGACAGGGGAATTAAATGCTAATTGAGAGATATACTAACTTCTATATAGTATGATTTAGAATTGACCGTGACTATCCATCTATGGCCCCAATATTGATGTTGATGCCTCAGGCGGATACACTTCGGGCGTTATGATCGCCGCAGCTCCAACCATCCGCATTGTATTGATCCGCACCACTTGACTTGCTTCCCAGAGCTACGCCAATATGTCCTACGCTCTGGAGTCAAAGAAGCGGAAGTTTCACCGTGTTCTTGAGTCAATATCCAAGCCTCTCACCTCCGACAACGCACCCAAACCAGCCCCTGCGGCGGCCACAACGGCGCAAGACCGTCTCTCCGCCAACTTATCGATCAAGAAAGTACGCTTGGCCAGTGCTGACCCTTCAGAGATTACAGCGGTGCGCAACTCAATCCACAAGATCTCGCGACCAGCACACCGAATAGCCTCCGCAAGTTCGAATAAGCGCCCAACCTTTGTCCCTTGGGACCGTGAACGTTTCCTCGAGCGGTTAGAGACCTTCCGCCGTGTCGACCGATGGACGTCAAAGCCGTCTCCTATCAACGAAGTACAATGGGCGAAGTGTGGCTGGATATGTACGGATGTTATGCGCGTCACCTGTGTGAGCGAATGTGGCGGTGCAGTTGTTGTGAAGCTTCCCGATGAAATTGATGAGCTCGATGGGTTCGACATTGAGAAGGTGGAGGAGCGGAAGGAAGTCCGTGAGTGATCCAACACTATTGATTGCTGGTCGAGCTGAATGGGGTCATATGCTAACCTATATCTACAGGCGCGAGGCTGGTGGATGAGTATGCGAAAATGCTAAGTAGTGCTCATGGCGAAAACTGTCCCTGGCGAAACAAGAGCTGCGATGGTGAGACTGAACGTGACATTGACCACCTTTTCTTCCATAACTAACATCGAATTAGCCACTATCCAACATCTCCCTTTGACCAACTATGATGCTGCCCTATCGGGACTTCATGAGCGATATACAAACGTCTCGAAGATGGGCGATAAACTACCAGCTGATGATATCATTCGAACTCCGGAAGGGCTTGATCTTGATGTTATTATCAACGGCCTTCCCGACGAATGGTTCAAAGATGCCGAGAAAGCTGCTGCATCCACCAACGGAGAGACCCAGCCTGCAAACGCCGACAACCAAAACTCCACAGAAACACATAAAACTGTTAATCGATTTGCACTGGCGCTGGCATTGCTCGGCTGGGATACCGCCTCCGACGGAGCTGCCGGGTTAGTTGGGTGTGGTGCCTGTTTCCGTCGCCTGGGATTATGGATGTACAAGCCCAAAGAAAATGGAGACGTGACCGTCTACACTTCCCTCGATGTAGCTGGTGAGCACATGGAGTATTGTCCCTGGATTGACAAGGTAGCCCAAAGCGGCACTGGCCGGCCCAACGAGAAGTTGGCGGAACTACGCGCTGGGTGGCAGGTCGTCGCGGAGGCCGTCAAGGTTAAACACCGCCGGAGAGTCCGCAGTATGGCCTCCACCGATACATTGCGGACGGATGCAGGGACATCAACCGAGACGGCAGGCGAAGAAGAAAACGCGGATGCGAAAAAGACAGCAGATCGCGAGTGGTGGGCGAGGATTCGACGAGTAAGACAGGTTTTGACGGCCAAATCACCAAAACGGAAAGCTGTCTTGCCTCAATGATCCTGCATTCTGGTCTTCATTCTGGTTCAATATTACATTAATTGGGAGCACGGGTTTTATGAAGAGGGTCAAAGTGCATCTTTCAGCGGCTGGTTTTTTTTTCAGATAGTCACAATGATAATAATACATCCATCTCATATTCATACCTACAGACCGTAATATTAAGAATTCATTGAGATATTGTACCTAGGTAGATAGGTGAATGGGAGTTAGGGTTGGATTGGATCGCTCTGATTGGCCGAGATCCGGAGCTCATTGGACTTGCTTCGGACCCCCAGCTGGCCATTGCTCTGATATAACTCTGACTTCCACAACTCCGGAGGCATTGTTTCTATGAAACCAACTTGAAAAATCTCCATTTCTAGGACATTATTCTAATTTACACATACGCGTTCCATTCTTACCTCCCAGATCCTCGCGACGATTGTTCTCCCGAATCACTTCTTTCGACGAGTCCACAACTCTACTCACGTCGCCATGGATCATCCCAATGGAGACGGAGCTCAGCATGGAGCTACTGGCCGCTCCACCCCCCGCTCACCTGTCCGTACGAATACCAGCCACCCTCCAACAGATACCGGCAGACCCAGAAGCACCGAAGGAGACGGTGCGGGCGATGGATCGAATCAACTATCAAGCGCAGCATCCAAGCGCAAGAGACTCCAAGAGAGACACCAAGCCCTCCGAAAACGAGGCCGAACTCCGCCGTCAGTGTTCTCGCGACGCAACCGCTCCCGCAGCCCCGGCGGCGCTCCACCACGCGAAGACCGACGCTCTCGATCGCCACTACAACCACGCCGCTCTCCTTCCCCCGATGCACCGCGTCCACGCAAGAGACCGGGTGGCGGAGCGCGACAGGGTCTCGTAGACCGTGAGACCCTACGGCGCAAACAGGAGGAGCGTGAGCGTGCAGAACAGGAAGAGGCTATGCGCAACTCTCAGATGCGCGGCGTCACGGACGTGGTCCGACAACACTACAATGCGGTTCCTGAGAGGGGCCGTGAGTGGCGGAAGACAGAGAGCAAGATCAAGGGACTACGGAGCTTCAACAACTGGGTGAAAAGTTCTCTGATACAGAAGTTCTCTCCCGATGAGACGTTTGTTGCGCGATTCGAGGATAGCAAGGACTGGGCGGATGATAGCCAAGGGCCGCCGCCCTCTGCCGATCAAAAGCTTCTTGTGCTCGATCTGGGGTGTGGTAAGGGTGGCGATCTGGGCAAGTGGCAGCTGGCGCCTCAAGCGGTTGACCTTTATGTCGGTCTTGACCCTGCCAATATCTCGATTGAGCAGGCTCGGGGTCGGTACGATCAGATGCGCTCGGGCCGTGGTCAACGTGGCCGTCGACCACCCCAGCCGATTTTCCATGCCGAGTTCTACCCGAAAGACTGCTTTGGTGAGTGGCTGGGCGATATCGACATCATTCAGCGGGTTGGTATTGATGCCAATGCCGGGCCTGGTGGATCCATCATGGCGTCTCGCTACGGCGGTGGCGGCTTTGACGTCGTCACATCTATGTTTGCTATTCACTATGCCTTTGAGACTGAGGAGAAGACGCGCCAAATGCTCAGCAATGTGGCGGGTTGCTTGAAGAAAGGCGGTCGTTTCCTTGGTGTTTGTCCCAATTCGGACGTCATTACCAGCCGAGTGTCGGCCTTCCATAAGGAGCGCAAGGCGCGCGAGGCTGCCAAACCTGCTGAACCAGAAGGCCCCGAGGATGGCGAAGTCGAGGAGGATGAGCGGGCCCAGTGGGGCAACGATATATACCGCGTTCAGTTCCCTGGTCCAACCCCTGAGGATGGAGTCTTCCGGCCGCCTTTCGGGTGGAAGTACAGTTACTTTATGAAGGAGGCAGTGGAAGAAGTTCCCGAATACGTTGTCCCGTGGGAGGCATTCCGAGCGTGAGTGTCGGCCATCATCACATTTACCATACATAGCTAACCTTTCACCCAGCCTGACCGAAGATTACAACCTGGAACTACAATACCGCAAGCCATTTTTGGATATCTGGGAGGATGAGAAGAATCATCCGGAGCTCGGCCCGCTAAGTGAGCGGATGGGCGTTAGAGACCGCATGACTGGTGCTTTAAGTATGACAGAGGAAGAGAAGGAGGCTGCTAGTGAGTAATCCCTTTGTGTTCTTTGCCTTTTTACCTACTAACGGATGATATCGCTAGGCTTCTATCATGCATACTGCTTCTACAAGGTATAAGCTACCATTCATACTATGTACTTGAATATCTCATTGCCATATCTGTACACTCTTCCTCGCTCAGCATTTATATTCTCAATCTCAAAGAATATATTCTTGAATATCAAAATAACAATGGTTCCAACAACATTTGCATGGCATGGATCACGATCGATGATTACAGTCTCCAAAACACGTTTGTATAGCACGAAAGCAAAGCATGTCTTCTGGATCTAGGATATAAAAGCTTGACGTGGTGGGTGATGATGATGGGGAAGGTGTACCTGGTAATGGTTGGCCCTAAGCTTCACAAAATTGCAGAACACGGGTATAGACGATGCAGAAGAGATAAACATGAGAGTATTTGCGAAAAAGAACGACGGAGCAGTGTACTCGACATCCAATGTCAAGGCCCACTCCATACTGATAAGGCTTATCGCTCACGTATGTAACCCAAACAGGACTAGCGTCATCGCGTCTCGCGTCGGGATTTCGAGATGCGCTTTGTTACTTGGACTTTCTTTGTCAACGCTTGGGAATCCTGTACTCGCAAAGCATAAAGCCCCCGGTAATCCGGATCCCCCAAATAAGAGTTTTCCCTTCAACAACAATGTCGGCAACACCAAGCCGACGGCCCTCAACGCTATCTCAGTCCCATCCACAATCAGCACAATCGCGCAGACGAAGCACAGCCCACACCTCAGTCTCAGAAGCAAGACCCCTGCCAGAATACGAGACTCCCACGGGCCCCCTCACAGCAGAAAGCCAGCGCCAAATCGCTGCTCTCCTCGCATCACACCACCTCCGTACCCTCCGCACGCACCTCCAACATGCCGCCGAGAAACTCACACACTCAGGTGGCGAAGTAAATGAGCGCCTTAGTGATGCCAGGACCCGGTACGAGAAATTAAAGGAAGCACGCCGGCGCCAAGGCGACGAGAATGTTGACGACGACGAGGCGAATGAGGAGTACCAGCGGCTTGCTGAGGCGGAGGCTCGAGTTGATGCTATTACTGCGCGAATGGAGGAGAAAACGCGACTGATTGTCGATTCGGAAATAAAGCTCCAGGGGTTGACTGATGCGATGAGTCAAATTGAAAGGGAGGAGGGCGAGACTGTTGCTGCGGCTTTGGGAGTGAGACAGACTCGTCAACAGCGGGCAAGACAGAGAGCCAATGATGGCGATGATGCCGATGGGACTGAGGATCCTACCGATGCTGATTATGAAGATGAGCAAGAGAGAGAGATGCGTGAGCGCAATGCACAGAACCCGCCTAGTCGCAAGCTGGAGGATAAGTTGGCAGAGGGCGTTCAGAAGTGGAATGAGCTTTCTTTGACAGAGAGGTATGGGATGTGGCTGCTATACTCGAAGATGCAGACACTAACAACTACGGTCTAGATATGCCAGCAATAACTCCTACATCGGCTTCTACCGGATGGTACACGACTCCAAGTTCCCCGGCGACGACGTCCCGCCATTGCCCCACTCATCTACATGGTTCGAACACATGGAAGACAGAAATGCGCGATCAGGGGCATCAGCGCGTACACGCAACCGGAACCGTGGCGTCTCACCCGCCGGCTCGGACGACGACATTGCCATTGAGCGCGAGCGCATCTCCCTCAAATGCCCATTGACTCTCACACCTTACCAGGATCCCGTGACGAGCACCAAATGTCCGCACAGCTTCGAGCGCGAGGCCATTATGGATATGATCAACCGCAGCCCGACTACTATTGCGCCCCCGGCGTCTCGTCGGGGACAACGTCGCGTGCATGTTGTTAAATGTCCTGTCTGTTCTACTCCGTTGACTGCGGACGATCTGCGGCCAGATCCTGTTCTACTACGACGTGTTCGCCGGGCTCAAGAACTTCAGGAGCGTGAAGAAGATGATGATCACCTTGAAGGGGATGGGAGAAAGCAGAAGGATCGGAGTACCGGCATTACCTTGGGTAGTGACGTGGAAAGCGATGATGATGCTATGGATGTTGATGCCAACCCTCCCTCACAGCGTGTCAAGATGGAACCGCTCAGTCAGGCTGCTCCGGCTGCTCAATCCGATGCGGCGAGTCAAGATGTTGAGCATGAGGATGCGGAGAATGCGGAAGGGGAGAGGGAAGAGGGAGAGAATGAACAAGAGGAGAACGAAGAGGTGGATATTGAGGAACCGGGCAATGAAGAAGAGAGCGAAGATGTGGAGAACGAAGAAGCGGAGAATGGGGAAGTGGAGATTGAGGAGCCAGTCAACGAAGTGGAGAATGAAGAGGCCGAGATTGAACAAGGGCAAACTCAAGAAGAGCAGAACGAAGAGGAGAATGGGGACGTGGAAGATGATGATGTGGATAGCGAGGGAGGGCAGAACGAGCCTGCGGATTTCCAGGAGGAACCAGCAGATGCGCAGACTGAGAAAGGACAGGATCAAGATGACAGTGAGGACGACAGCGAAGTCACTGAAGACAGTGACAGTGATATCGAACCCAAGGTCGAGAGTGGGTCCGAGGATGAGGAAGGAGAAAGCCAAGAGAGTGATTGATATGCATGATACCGTTCGAGCGTTTTTAAATGAAGTTCCCTTCCATCAAGCCGAGAATGAAACGGTTCAAGTAGATGTTCGGAGTTTTATTTTGAGAAATCCCCTAGATCGAAAGATTACTGTATCTGTGCTACGTAGAATAGAGTCTCAGATCATCAGATTTATGGATACCTAGGTATCTTATAGATCTAAATGCGGTGACCGCAGATGTCAAATATCTAAAATCTAAAATTCCGAAACAAAAAGGATCACGCTAGTCCTCCTTTGGTCACTCCCCCGCAGTTGAGCCAGCGGATTGGCTTGTGGGACCCGGGCCAATCAATCCATCAACCAATCAAACGCACTACTAGTATGATATGGCTGCTTCAAGTTTAGCGTCCCTTCTCATTTATCGCTTATACGATAGTCTTTTCCCCAAGCCCAATGGTTTTCCTGTTTTAATATCTCGGGATGTGACTCTAAAAGATCTCTTAACTCTATTAGCCGAAAAAGCCCCATAGTAACCTTGATGACCTACAAATACTACATCTCATCCAGTCTCACGCGACAAGGTCTACCAGCCTAGGAGAAACAGTGCCATCAGGGTGTAACACTACTATCATAGCGCTATCGCCCCCGCAAAGTACGAGCCCCTAATTGTACTTACCAATGGCTATCCCTCATAACTATCGTTCTTTCTTAAGGCCAGCCACAGAAAGCTAGCTTCAGCCCGTGACCAAACCCAATGCTACCCTGCAACATACACTATTTTGACTATTGATCTCTTGTAATCTGGACTTGGTCTCGCCTACTCTGGGGGTGCATCGTACAGGTTTGCTATCTTTTATTTTTTTTTTGCTTTTAAGATCTCATGTCTCCTTTTTAATCTTCCTTCTCCCCCACACAACTCATAATATTCTCACACCTTTTATCGTCTATTCTTCTGCGGTCTCCCGCCTTCATTCATAATGGACGAACGGATGGCTCCTCCGCAATATTCCTCCGAACCTGAAGACATCCCCCGACCCGCAGGATGGATGTACAAGTCCAGTAAGATCGGCAAGTTCTCAACGAGCTGGTATGCCTCTCCGCGCATCCAGCTGGGCATGGTCGCCTTCGTCTGCTTCCTCTGTCCAGGCATGTTCAACGCCCTGAGCGGATTGGGCGGTGGCGGCAAGGCCGACCACAGCTTGGCCGATAAAATGGTACGACTTGCACGGGACTTTTGTTTTCCTCTTATCTGCCCCCACTCTTCTCATCTCATACTCCGAAACTCCGACTTGGTCGTACATTCTCTAACGACAACAGAACATCGCACTGTACAGTACATTCGCCGTAGTGGGTTTCTTCGCCGGAACATTCGTCAACCGTCTCGGCGTGCGTCTTTCCCTCTCATTCGGCGGAATCGGCTACTGCATTTACTCCATTAGTCTCTTGGTCTCCGAACATGCATATGTCCCTGGTTTCAACATTTTCGCCGGCGCCTTACTCGGTGTGTGCGCAGGTCTCCTCTGGGCCGCCCAAGGAACCATCATGATGTCCTACCCGATCGAGCAACAGAAGGGCCGCTACTTCGCCTGGTTCTGGGCTATTTTCAACGTCGGCGCTTGTATTGGTAGCTTGGTAAGACCGACCCGGTCCCTTTCCCAGCCCTAGACTCCCAATTGGCTTCCATCAACAACAACTAACATGTTAATTGAAAGATCCCCCTGGGCCAAAACATCAATGTTAAGGAGAACAAAACCGTCGGCGACGGCACCTACATCGCCTTCATCGTACTCATGTTCATAGGCGCCTGTCTTGCCCTGTGTCTCTGCGACGCAGAAAAAGTCGTGCGTCGCGACGGCTCGCGCGTGATCCTGATGAAGAACCCCTCGTGGAAATCCGAGATCGTCGGGCTGTGGGATACACTACGTGCGGAACCGTGGATCGTCCTCCTCTTCCCCATGTTCTGGTCCTCCAACTGGTTCTACACATACCAGCAGAACGCCATTAACGGCGCTTACTTCAACACCCGCACCAAGGCCCTCAATGGATTCCTGTACTGGTTTGCTCAGATCGTGGCCGCTGTTATCATGGGCCCTATTCTTGATACGGAACGGGTTCGTCGCTCCGTCCGTGCTAAGGCGGCCTTGGTCATCCTTTTCATCCTCACCGTCGTTATCTGGGGTAGTGGGTATGCTTGGCAGGTGAGGTACACCCGTGAGGATGTGGACCCCAAGATCACGGGTTTCAAGGGCTGGGATTGGTCTACCAAGGGCTACGTTGGTCCCATGTTCCTGTACTTCTTCTACGGCATGTACGATGCTGTTTGGCAGGGTATTGTCTACTGGTAAATTTCCCCCCTAACCTTTACCATACCTCACGGCTGACATTGTTCTTCTAGGATTATGGGCGCCCTCGGTAACTCCGGCCGCAAACTCGCCAACTTGGCCGGTTTCTACAAAGGCCTGCAATCCGCCGGCGCGGCCGTCATGTGGTCACTAGATTCACGAAAGATCCCCTTCATGAACGAATACGCCTCGAACTTCGGTCTATTGTGCGGCTCGATCATCGTCGCTATTCCCGTCGTCTTCTTCAAGATTAAGGACTCTGTTCCCGTGGAGGAGGAGCTTGAAGGCACTGGCGAGACACTCGAGGACGTCCTACCGCCTGGTGCTGTTGAGTCCAAGCGTGTTGGCGACGAGAAGATCTAATCAGAAGTAATATGAACTCGAAGGGAATTGGATGGGATGTGATCTTTTTCCCTTTTTTTGCCAGGCGTCTTCTTGCTCTGTGGTGGATATGCAAGGGCGCCGGTATCGGGACATGGTCTTGATCGTGGACTGTCTTTTATCCTTTTTTTAATGGTGCCTCCTTTGTGATTCCCGTCTGGCTTGTATTGCCAGTGCACTTTGGGTCTCTATTTTTACCAGGTCGGTTTCAATAGTGGATAGGTTCACTTTCACGATGAGATGTCTTTCCTTATTTGTGTTTCTATTCTGTAGGCCTTCTGCTTTGCTGCTAGGATGGAATACATTCTCACGAACAGTGGAAGAGCTTAGCTATGTCTACACATTTATTCTACTGGTAATGAAATGCTAAGAGCAATGCCGCTTTCCAAAAAGAAAGTACCCATTGCCAGAAGGTTGATGTCAATAACGTTAGTAATGAGTTCAATGCTGCAGGTCAGTAACGCTCATATTCTCGAGTCTACTTAGACCAGCGAGACCTTCGTCATCTCCTCAGAAACTCCGAGTTACACGTCATTGCACCTATGCAGCATATCCGAAAACGATTATCCACCGCAGAGGGGTTGCCGCAATGATGAGGAGTCCTGTGATGCCTTCACTAAAACGATCATTACCCATAGCCCTTGAAGAATATAAGCCTACATAAACCAGAGAAATATTAGACTGTTTTACTATTGAAGAAAAGCGAAAGAAAGAGACAGGCAAGTAAGCTATCTATCCACTCTACCTCAAGCGTAGCCAAGACCATGACGTAAAGTATGACAGACGCAAAGAACCAGAGCAAGACAAGGGGGTATTCGCTTGCCGAAAACACAAAAGAAAAAGGAAAAAGAAAAGGAGGCATTGAGCAAGGACTTGACAAAGACAATGAGTTGTGTTCTGTTGTCGCTGGCTTTCCGCGGAAAAGACCGGACAACCGCGTATCCTCTCCCCGACATATTTTCATCTCTCTCCCCTGGGAATGGAAAGGAAATTGCAAGTCGGAATGGCCCTTCACCGGTATCATGTTTTCCGAATGCCCAGGCACCAGATCTACCATGTGTAATTTCTCGTTGTAGGGAGGATGGGTTTGTGCGAGGCACACAGACCAAACGGAGCATAAGATGTCTCGGGGTGGATTGTCTGTATTCCCCCGGGCGCTGCGCTTCCCATGGATGTTAAAAATAGCAGACGGTGTCTATCAATAGACTTTGTGGCGGGGTGAGAATATTAAATCGCGTAACTGAGCAATGGGTCAATGCGATGTGTAATCGGAGAGCAATGTAAAAGAATGAAATTCGAAGATCCAGGCTCTCAAAACTCGGTCAAGTAAGTTTACTTGGTGAGGAGGTTGAGATAATCAGCCACGATGAGGGTGACCATTCTGCAGATCGAGTCAGTGGGGACAAAAACCGGGGTAAAATAGTGGGGGGAACTAACGCATGAGGAGCGATCCGAACGTAGTAAGTTCCGAAGCCACGGTAGAAGCGCAACCAACCCTCTTCCTTGGCAACCTTGCGCGCACAATCCACCAAGCCCTTGTAAGGAAGCGAGCCAGTCTTGGGGTCCTTCTGTTGCTTCTGAAGACGGGTCTTGATGAAATCGAAAGGCAAAGACAGGAAACTAGCAAAGAACCCGGCAATGCCGGAAGCAGCGAAAGTCTGGTTCTGGGTGGAGAGCGAAGTGTGTTGCTTAAGCTGCTGCTTGGCCTCGGCGAAGAAAGTCAACTGACCCATGTTGAGGGCCATAGCACGCACGACCGTAGGCGTAGCACCAGCCCACAGGGCAGAGAGGCCCTCGGCGCGGGTGATGCGAGCGAGAGCATCAAAGACGGAGCGGTAGTTAGCGCGAGCCTCGGGGGCCTTGAGACCGTCGGACTGCATGCGCACGAGGGCCAAGTCGGCTGGGTTTCCAATCATGGCCGCGATTCCGCCGGCAGACAGTCCGGCTGCAGCACGCTCGGCGAAGGTTACTTTTCGACCTGCGGATTCGGCGCGGGAATTGAGCGTCTTGATGAATGTCTCGAAGAAACCCAGGCGGGCGGTAGTGTAGACGGCTTGGCGGAGGATGCCGGCGGACAGGCCGGTGTAGAGATCGAGGACCTTGCCAGAGGCGACGATATCGCGAGTGATTCCGAGAGCGGATGGGCGAGGACCGGTGCGGGCTCCTTCGCCAGCGAGCTGCAGGCGCACCTTGACCATGTCGACGGGTTGGATCACGGCCGTGGCGGTCATACCGGCCAGTCCACCGTTGATGAAGGGCAGGGCGGCGCGGGTGTACGGGTGGTGCAGGAAATCGGTAGGATTCTCAATGGTGGGCTTCGCGTTCTGTGGAGAGACAGCATTGCTGGTGCTGTCCTTGATAGTGGATGCCATGGTGAAGTCTTGAGATCCTAATGCAGGTTAATACAATGCACGATGTATCTGGAAAGTCAAGAAACTAGCACTGACTAGAAAGCTTTTCAGGCTTTTCAGAAGATTAGCAGGATCTCTCGGATTCAGAAGCCACGGGGACTGTCCACCTGGGCATGTCTGGGACCATGGTACTCACCGATGACGTAGTTGCTTTGATATGAACCTTGGAAAGATTCAGGATATCAAGTATTATTAGTATTAAACAAGTTGAAGAACAGAGAAAGGAAGAGAGAAAAATATGAGAGGAGACACAAGAAGTCACAAGACAAGAGAAGGTGCGGGGTGTTAGTAGATTCTCAAGGAGTACTACTCTGGTACAACTGTACAACTACACAGGGTCAAACCGGGACAACGGGGGCCTGAGCTTCTCTAATATATTGAAATCTCAAATCTATAGAACCGTGTTCTCATTCCGAACCGGAGATTATTCCCCTTCAACCGACCGTCAACCGAAGGCTAACCGTGAGTTCCCCGGTATGGAGATGGAGACAATATGGGACACGGGAATAGTAGGCATTTCCCTAGTCTGGAGCGAAGGTCAAGGCCTCTCCACCAAGGACTGACGTGTTGGACCAATGATATTTTACATCATTTCGATTATCAATGCACCATCGTGGACACGCCTGCACGCTATGGAGCTTGTCAAAATGCGGGGATAGCTCGACGATCCTGCATTCCACGAACTTGTCATTTACGATATGTACCCAGGTCAGGAGGGTATAATATCTGAATATCCCAGAGTTGTGTCTAACACTAATACTGTCTAATATAGATATAGGACAGACTGTCGACTGTCCGTTGATCCCTTTCAACTACAACGCGATATCTTAGTGCCACGAGCTAAACTCGGAATCCCCACCAGCACTAAACCCTTTTGGGATTCCCCACGAGAACTTGTCGGGATCCCGTTCATCCTGATATACCTAAGTACCCGGCACATATACAAGGGGCATATCTCGATGATCAATATACTATGTATCTACACATTCTGCATTAATGTCCGATAAATATCCTGTTTATGAACACAGGCATCAAGCCCTCCCCGACACAATCTCCCAACGGGATCAGTTCTACGTCGAATATACGATGCAAACGCACGGATTAGCCGTATATCGGACAATGATCGAATTGTTGGGACCTCTGCCACAGTCACAGTGGCTAGAACCCAATAAGACGTGACTAACATCTCGGCGGGGTGGATAAGTCTAATCGGCTATTCCACGGTAATTTCCTCCCGCTTCCCTCGGGCCATGATCCGAGCATACTCGGACGGCAGTCCAATCGGCCGAGCATCATTTCGCTGACGCTGGTGGACCCCCCCTTGCACCATCCCCTGATCAACAACCAATCCCATCCATTGAGATTCCAAAGGATCCCCTGTCCCTTGTGTGGAGCTGCGGCTCCCGCTACTATTGTTGGGTTGACAGAGCCAGTCTGCACAGATTCCTCCGGTTTGGGCTTGATTCTGGCTCGTTTCCGCCGATGACCGGCATTAATTATCTCAGGTAAGCTTCTAGAGTGGATTCTCACCCCGTGTCTAGTGCTGCATCTTCTCTATGGTATTGGTCATTTGTGACGATTACGGATATAAGTCGTCAACTTCCAACGTCGTTTCAAGAGGACCGGGCAAGTCGGTAAGAGTCAGCGGAGGACTGTTCTCCGATAATATCGTCATATTTCCGTTCGGAGATTCAAACCCCTTGACTAATTGTCCTGGATATGCCACGGGGACTAGACGGGATCATTGATGGGCTCGGTGTTTGAATTGGCTGGACGGGAAGTTTAGCAAAATGAGGCGAGAGTACACTACGAACAGTGCCCAAGAGAGACTCAGCATCGGATATCACCGTTCGATAATGGTTTAGGACCCGCGGAGTGCATGTTTGAATCGTCATCTCTCTTAGAGTCCGAGGCCGCCGGTGTAAACCAAGTCCTGGACCTCAAAGTACAGTGCAGACTGAATCCCCAACGACTCAGCGCATATCCACGGACCTCTCCGATGCTCCGATGCCTACTAACCTATTAAGCTATTTGCGTCTTCTCCGACAAAAAGGAATCAGATTGATCTCGGAAACCGCCGTCTTGTAAACCGTACTAACCAACGCTAGTACTACTGCATACCAGCCAATTGTGAAAGTCTAAGTGCCGAATGTTCTCTAAAGCATCTCCCGCGGAATTCACTCCGTGCCTAGCTCGGCCTTGAAGAGCACCCACGCGCAATCTATCAATGAAACTTAAGCGCAGCTTCACCCCTAGTTCCCTCCGCGGAAAGGATTTTCGACAAGTCGGGAGCTCCACCAGCCTCAATCCTCGATTTGGACCCACCGGCCTGCCGGCATAGGAGTTCGGGAATGCTTCTTATGTGTGGCTTTCCTAGACAGGGGCTATCGTATTGAGGAGCCGGGGACGGGTTGTAGGAGCGGGTACGAAGGTTTTTAGGGGCTATTCATGCATCATGACAACCGGCCTAATCGGGATACCGCCTACATTACCCCAGTCCTCTTTCCACTCGACTTATACCTACATAGGTAGTATATAAGAACAGTTGGTCGTTTATACGGCCTTATGTTTGTTTTAGTAGTCTCTCAGTGGTGCAGACTGCCATACACTATCTTTCATCAATCACCCTTAACAATCTCACTTTCCTTTACCTCACCTCCATATCCCCTTTCCATCTACCTCCTTTTTTTTACTCTTCTTTAACCCGCTTTCTTGTGATTTTACATAGAATCAACCCCGGTTCATATCGTAGATACCAGCGTCATACGTTAAAGCATCACGGACCGGTACGGATCAGCAAACGTCGGATAGCATGTCCAGGGGCATATGGAGCATGCGAAGCGGCGTGCGGGCGTGATTCGCCGAAATGGTGCAATTCGCCATCATATACCGTGCAATAGTGTTCGTATCAGCCCCACTGGACAACAACTGATAAGCTAGGAACCAATTTAGTGATATGTAGGGCCATACATAACACTGCGTACACATTTCCAGAGTCAGCATTGAGCTAGAATGTAGAAATTACAGCCAAGCCTAGGAGCGAGTTAGAGACAGGGATTACCGTTAGACCTCATAGTCTCAGCTTCCAATTTCTCCAGCAATCCAATCTCCATTTCACACTCCACTAAACACCTACATATCTACCTATCCAGGCGTTGCTATTCTCAATTGCCGATTTACAAACTTCGCGGCGGTACATAATGATAGCAGAGGCTGTTGATTTATGTCCTACGCTTGAAGACCGAGATCAGAATCGTTCCACAGCGCTTCGATCTTCCCCGGCGTTGATTCTCAGACCTGAGCCGCTGCCGACGTAGCTTTTCGACGGTGTTTGGGCACAACTTCTTAGGTCCCCAATACTCCGTTTCCCCCAGTCAGGTTCACTCTGCGTAGGAGGATCCGCCATGATCAGTGGGTAGGGTTAAACACCTGGGATAGATGCAGATAACTGGATAAGAATAAATGATAGGATGGTGTCTTCCAGTATCCTTGTGGTTAAGCAAGTAAATTGAGCAGAATGATAGAATTTGTGTAAGTCTGTATGCCGTTGATGTGTCCACCGAAACGCTCCACTGTGCTGTTCCGCTCTGTTGTGTATGGAGGTGTGATTTCAAAAGTCATTCCTCGTTTCTCACCCCATTTGATAAACTCTTTGAATTCTGTGCCACCGTCCATCCGCCAAAGTTCGAAGTCTCTTCCCGAAATCAGCCTTTCTCTGCGCCATAGACGCAGCTCGCTGTCTAGCCTCGGTGGGTTGTGCATTCGTGATATCTATGATCCACCCCCCAGGTAACGAGGTGCATACTGACTAGTCACGACCCTGCTGATAACGGATAGAAAAGAAAGAATCCCGGCGTCCTTGGTTCAAGAAACGTTCCATCAACCCATTGTTGTGTAGTGATGGGGACTGTGACGGTTCGTCGCGGGTGTTGACATGTAGATGTGCTGAGGGGTGATTGCTGAAGTTGGCCTCGACCGCCGGTGTGTTAGCTTCTGAAGGTTGTGGCGCGCCCTTCGGATCCGGGTCTTGCGGGTGACGCCAGGTTGTGGTTCTGACGGTGTATACTGCGCTCCTATGCAGTGGGGAAAAATTGTGATGTTCTGGTAGGAGGCGTCCGCCATAGACGACCACGTCGGTTCGTCAATATCGTTCGGGCGGTTTGCAGGACTAGTCTTAGTGGGGCCGGCAGCCGGGTGAAAGCCTCGAATATTCGGAGGAGGGGTCATAACAAGGCTTGTCCCTTGGAAGGCAAGGATGAGCCGTTTCGTGGCGCGGTCGATTGGAACCGGCGTAAATTTAGACCAGTCGTAGCTGTCGAAGTCGACATTGGATGTGGTGTCGGAGGGCGGTCGGAGTGAGACGGTTATCTCACCGAGGTGCCAGCCGGTGTGTTTCAGTTTCGCATGACTGACCTTCTTCGTCAGAGTCCAGCGTTTCTCTAAATTCCGTTGCCAGGCAAGCATTAGAGGACTGAAGCACAGTAACCCGAGCCGCGAGGTTGCAAGCTAGGTCAACCATAAAGTCCCCAGTCTCTTCGTGAAACTGAACAAAATGACGACTGAACTTTTGGTGGGAATTGGTAACGAAATCGCAAAGGTTGGCTCATGGATGTCGGCTGGCTGCCTTTCCCAGGGGTCGTCGCCCTTAGGGGCCGGCTCGAGCTGGGCAATGCCGATGACTGGGTGGATCTCTCGGGAGTTACTATGATCGAGGAGACGTTGATGACGACATACTGTCTCGCAAGGCTTATGCAAGCCATTACAACGCTGGCAGTTATTGCCATCATAGGTCTCGGCAAAACAGCGAACAACACAGAGACGCTACGAGGCCGAGTCGCCTTCAGACCAGGCGCGGATTGAGACCCACAAGCAAGTTAGGCACCAAGTGCGCTTACGAAGGACGCGCCTTCGAAGTTTGTGAGGAGAACTCCTAATGGGAGGCATCTTCGATGACGAATCGCGACAACAACATCGACAAGCAAACATTTTGAACGCGTTTTTTGGCACCTGCCCAAGTGAGCCATGTGATCTGATCTAAGACCGATCTTTGTATGCATCCATGGCTTGATATATGGCTATGTATTTTGTTTTGGGACCTTTCGCATAAACCACACATCCGTGGTTTATTAGCCTTGACAATGCTCGAAGTATCCATGCGACGGCAACGATTCGATTCTGTCGATGGGATTGGCGACATGTTGGTCGGCGACGTCGCGAACGCCTATAATGCTCGAAGTATCTGGGTATTGTCAGCCTTCATTTCTGATTAGGCCTTTCAATATTGACAAAGAACCTCTGTCCGAAACTTCTCGTTTAACCTACGATATCTACCGGGCCCATTTAGATAATTATAGAAGAGGCATCCTCCTAGTTGTAGCTGGGCTCTTTCCTCCTCTGCTGGACCGAAAAGACAAACGAGGTGTCCGGGAAGTCAATGGGAAGAACAGCACCGTTAAGTGTAGGAGCTCGACAACAACGCGTACAGAGGCTCCGGAGTTGTCGATGTTATGGTAAATCGGAACGCTTGAGTCGTTGGATGACGTTGTCCACATCAGTAGAGAGCGTGGCCGAGGGAACATCGTCAATATCATGCCGATTCCAAATGTTTTCCTCTGGATCATGCGTGACCTGCGGAATCCTGCACGCCTCTTGAAGGTATCTGAATTTCGAAGCAGCATAATGGGCGCCGGTGCTTTTCTTGGCTTTGCGAGTTGTTGCATCAACGGTGCCAACGTACTGAGGGTTTGGACTGCACGGGACCGAACGAGAGTAGTAGAGGAAAGTGTATCCCTTATTATCAGGACAAGCTAGCGACAGCAAGGTAAAAATGGTCCGTGATATAGTAAATAGATGCCAGACACTAATTATGTATCGCTCACGAACTTCATTTATATTAACCTTGAAAAGTAAGTTATATATAGGAATGGAAATATGGGCCTTCTAGGAGGCCTTACATATAAAACACTTCGTTTTGTCAACAAAGTAGCTTTTGTGAATGAGAAGTCATCAGAAGATGAAGTCATTCACTTGTGTTTCTTTGTGGTATGTTTTGTATCTGTTGGTAGTGAAACATATTCATCTAGTCGGGTTAGGGGTTATGCCTTCTCACTTGAGCCTCACGTCTCATTTAAACCTCACCCCTCACTTCATATAGTATTCTTAAAAGCAATACTAGTCTCCGAGGCATACTCTTAGGTATTTCCTAGATATCTGATCTTCCTCCCTTTTGTTGGTGCTGTAGCTAGAGGGATATAAAGAATTAGCTGTGACAACCTGTGTATATCACGCACCTTCATATCTAACCTTGTCATATCCTGCCGACGCTTCACCCCCCTAGCTCTCCATCTTTTCACTTATCATAAGCCTGTACTAGACAATCTGAAGTTCCATCAATTTTTAACCTAACAAACTTGCCTATAGATGGTAACTTGAACAGCACAAAATGCATTCTTGACGGTCTCCACTCAAGATACACCACTGCGTAGTATAGAGCCCAATCACCAGATAAGCGTCAAGGACTATTAGGCTCAGGGCTAGTGAAGGCTGTTCATGACACAGGATCTCCAGCCGTATCCTAGACATTTAGTGATGGCCTCCAACGGAAGACAAGCATTCACGGGCTAGGACTGTCAACGAGACCATTACGAGGAGCAATTATTAGATTACAAAATAAGGTCAATTTTGAAATAAGGTATTGCATTCACTATCATGTAAGAAATTCTTCATTAATATCACTGCATAACTCCGTTAAGCCAGTCAAGATAGATGGCGAAAGATAAAAAAAAGCACAACCCAAATCGGGGGGAAATCAATAAAATATCCATCGCTTGTCCCGATACAAGCGGCAGACGTTGGCGAGAGGATCCAAGATCATCACCAAAAAAATGCAGCACGCCATGCAAATGACTTATTCAACCTGTTTGGGAGAACAAGAAACAAGGAGAAAAAGAAATTTTTTAACCATCACTCGAACCCTCTAAACCTTGGGGGCAGCAGCGAGGACATCGGGGGTAGCCTCGTCAGAGTACTTCTTGAAGTTCTCGTTGAAGAGGACAGCAAGCTTGGTAACCTCATCCTTGAAGGAGGTGGAGGCGGTCCAGCTCTTCTCGGGGTTGAGGAGCTCGCTGGGGACACCAGGGCAGGAGGTGGGGACGGGCAGGTTGAACGTAGCGTAGGTCTCGTACTCGGCCTTGGCGAGCTCGCCGCTGTGGATGGAGTCCAGGATGGCACGGGTGTACTTGAGAGGGCAACGCTTGCCGCCAGTGGTAGCACCGGCGCCAACCCAGCCGGTGTTCAGGAGCCAGGCGTTGACCTTGTGCTCCTTGATCTTCTCGGCCAACATGCGGGCGTAGCGCATGGGGTGAAGAGCCAGGAAGGGCTGAGCGAAGCAAGAAGAGAAGGTAGCCTGGGGCTCGGTGACACCGTCCTCGGTACCAGCCATCTTAGAGGTGTAACCAGAGATGAAGTGGAACATGGTCTGCTCGGGGGTGAGCTTAGAGATGGGGGGGCAGGACACCGCGGGCATCACAGGTGAGCAGAATGATGTTGCTGGGGTGGTTGTCGCTGAGGCAAGGAATCTTGGCGTTGTCAATGTATTCAATGGGGTAGGCGCAACGGGTGTTCTCGGTAAGGGTGGCATCGTCGTAGTCAACAACACGGGAGATGGGGTCGAAAACGGTGTTCTCAAGAACGGAGCCGAAGCGGATGGCGTTGAAAATATCGGGCTCCTTCTCGGCGGAGAGACCAATGCACTTGGCGTAGCAGCCACCCTCAATGTTGAAGACACCGGTGTCAGTCCAGCAGTGCTCGTCGTCACCAATCAGCTTGCGCTTGGGATCAGCGGACAAGGTGGTCTTGCCAGTACCGGACAGACCGAAGAAGACGGTGACATCGCCATTCTCACCCTCGTTGGCAGAGGAGTGAAGAGTCAGGACGTTGTGCTTGACAGGCATCTCGTAGTAGAGAACGGTGAAGACACCCTTCTTCATCTCACCAGCGTACTCGGTACCAAGGATGACCATCTCCTTGTCGGCGAAGTTGATGGCTACGGAGGTGGCAGAGGTCATGCCCTCAGTGAAGCGGTTGGCGGGGAAAGAGCCAGCGTTGTAGATGACATAGTCGGGGTGGAAGTGGTCGAGCTCCTCACGCTTGGGGCGGATCAGCATGTTGCGCATGAAGAGAGCGTGGTAGGCGCGAGCGCAGACAACGCGAACGCTGATGCGGTAGCGCTCATCCCAGCCGGCGTAACCATCGACGACATAGATGCGGTTACGGGTGTTCAGGTAGTCGACAGCACGCTCACGGTTGATACGCCAGACCTGTGGGGAATATGTTAGTCACCAGCCTTATGATTGACGTCATGCACGTGATAGCCTCGGACCAAGGGCGGGGAATTGTGGAGCCGCAACTGAGAGCCGAGGGGCAAAAGAGGGAAGGGGGGGGGGGGGGGGCAAAGGAGATCAAAAAACGGGCAAAAGAAAATATTGTCAAGATGAAAGATGATGAGGCATTATCCGGGAGAAACGGCATTCCAAAAGGTTGCACGAAGTTCCGCCGAAAAGCTTGACCTCCCGATGCATATGCAAGGGATCCCAAGTGGATCTCTCATCGGGGCCCATCTGCAAGGGTGTGCTCCAACATCGACAATGAAATATCCAGCAAAATGGCGCATAGAATAGTAAGAAAAAGTGACTCACATCAAGTGTCATGGGCTTATTTACGGGTCCCCACCAGACATCGCCTTCTGAGGAAGCCTCCTGGACGATACGCTTGTCGGAGGGGGAACGACCAGTCTTAGCACCAGAGTATGCGCTCAAAGCACCGCTGGATGTGACAGCAGTACCAGTCTCGTAGACAAGAGCATCTTCGTAGAGGGCAGGAACAGAGGGGTTGGCAATCTAAACTAGGTCAGTCAATGAACTAAGATAGCAAAACGCCAGAGACATTGTAATCAAATGTCAAGCGCAGGGTGTCGAGGTCTTACAATGGAAACACGGTCGTAGTCAATGTGAGCAGTCTCGTGAAGCTCCTCCTCAAGCTCGGTGTGACCCTTGCCAGGCCTAAGTAAAGATAGTTAGCGACGAGAAGGTAAGGACAGCGAGGTAGAAATGCAACATACTGAACACCACCAGGGTGCAACGCAGTGCGATTCACAGATGTGGCAACCATTTTTCTGAGTGAAGTAGAGTGGTAGTTATTGTTGCGTTGTTTCGCGACTTGTTGTTGGAAGAAATCTGAAGCCAGAGGACCAGGAGAATCGGAGCGGCCGAGGGGTATATAATCCTTTCCGGCAGAGGCCATGGTTACGATCGGTCTTGGTATGAAGGAGGTTCTCGTGCAGTTTCGGTAGTGTTTCTCCACAGTTCCACGGGTGATGTCGGGGCTGAACGCCGAGCTGAAGCGAACACGCGGTTGGTGATGGGATGAAGGGCTGTGGGTTGCAAATGCCTGAAGGCGCAGTCCGACTTGACCCGAATGGTTCAAATGGGCACGAACTTGATTCGGAACAAGGGACTCTATGACCGAGAAGGCGAATAGCGGGAACAAATAGGAGTTGTAGAATCAAAAATAACTCATTGATGTTTTTTGAGTAGTTTACAAGGAGAAGTTGATGAGTCCAGTTCTTGGGGTTCTTTTATGGTGCTCTGACGGTTGCGGCCACCTACCTAGGTACCTTAACTTTACTATTTCGTCAATCATCTGCGAATTAGTCTTGAATCTTGCAAAAATGAGTTTCTTTTTCTCAAAATCTAAAATTCCATCACAGACGACAGGAATGACGCACAATGACTTCACCAAATCTATATCTAAAAATTTCTATAGTCTAGCCCCAGAATCGCGGGGAGCTGACATAATCTCGTCGATCAACCTCTTCACTAATTCACTTCCACCTCTCAATTCTGTTTTCGGCTTGCATCAACCCGAATTGATATCGGAATGTGTGGAAAAAGTACAAAATGAAAATTGTTTCTTTGAACTCCCGAATGACGACAGGTTCGGCTGTAAAATCGGAACAACCTGCCTGGGAGCAGGGATTCAGCAAATAACGGCGTTTAACCAGCCGAGGATGATGCACATGCATCCAGTGATGGCGGCGGTGGGGGCCAATCAGAATGCATATATTTCGACCTCCTAGGATGGTCGGGTGGGCAGAAGATATTGCCGCTGGGTCCTCCCTATTTTTACTGGTCATCACTGGTCGACGATAATTGCTCGTTGTGGTTGTGCAATAAGATCAACGCCAGGCTCCGGTACCTGGTCCATCCAAATCCAAGCCCTAAGAAAGAAATCCATGCATATTACGTCTCAACGCCGAAAGCCATGGCCTGGACCACGGACTTTGAAGTATGACTCCTATGACTCCAATATTGTAAATAACCATCGCACATGCGGTCTGCCATGACGGTATGAGTTTTTATCGGCCACCATCGCCGTCGCCGTCGCCTCTCGGGATGTATCTACTGTGGCTTGTGCAACGCAGTCAACCCCAGATCCTTCTCCCCGTAGCGGCGGATCCCGAACCGGCTACGGCCTCGGGAACGCGAGCTTTTGCTTTTTTTCTTCTTTTTTGTCACATTCCACCCGGAGCCATTCTTCGTGAAACAATTTAGTTATTTTTGCGCGATTTGTTTCCGCATCTTACGTACACACTAACTTCTCCTTTTCTAACCCTGCTGATCATTTTAATTTTTCCTGCCTTGCGTGTGACACGAATTCCAGCTGGCTAGAACGATGTCGCGGATTTGAGGCTTTTTTGTTCACCCTGAAGGAGTAAGGGCTGGTGGAGAAAGGGGGTTTCCCCTTGAATCCTCCGCAAAACGGAAGATGTTCTGACAAGATGGAAGCTAAGCATGACCCGTGACCTTCAATTATTGAGTCTATTCACAACATTCCGGGAATTGCGCTTTGTTCCTTTGTGTCCACGCCCGTCGCATTTTCTTCTTTCTGTTATCCGGATCAACATTCACCAGCGTAACTAGTAGATTCTCGGCCCCTGATATTAATCACAGCCAATCATTTCTGAAACTTAGCTTCCTAATTTACCCGTTGTGATATGTCTCTTGTCTTTCATTCGAGTCTACTTATCTAAAATCTCTGCCCAACCAGCGCCGGCTGTTTGAAAACGGCCTGGACCGATTTGAAGGGGGTCGAAGATTGATTTGTTTCCTATTTTCCCCGAAACTGACCCTAGCAGCTGCACGTCATTGATATCATTACTTCATTTTACCAAGTACAAAAATAAATTCACATTATAAGACAACTTATAAAACTATACTAGTTTAACTAGTCTCATTCCTGATCCCATGACTTGCCGCATTGGGCAGTATCCAACCTTTCTACGTTTCGGTCGACTCGCACTGCTTGGCGTCTTGGCTTTTATCTGGGGAAATTGTCGCGTGGTCATCCTAGCTCGAACTGCGGATGCGGGGTATAGTTTAATGAACCACCAGTAAAACGGCACAGAGCATTAGACCGTGACCTCGCTCGGCACTTTTCATCAAATGACGTATTTTGGATTGCAATTTAGTCTGCCTTGACAGTGGATCTACAGATGCCACGTCCTAGCGTTTCCCGGAATTGACAGGATTGGCAATGAATCTGTCGGCGATGGTGAATTAGGAAGGTAAGAATCATTGCATGTGCGGTTGACTCTGGTATACGTTAATTCGCTCGTCCAAGACGGACGCTGATTCTACATTTCTTCGGGGTTTGGAAGCGACATTGTGCTTCGCACTAATTGATGGTCGCTGTTCATCCTATGGCTCGAGCTCAAGCGGGTGCCAGCTCTTCCCCCTAGTCGCACCACCTTGAAAAGTTAGATGTGTAGCTAGGCGGGTTCGACGGGCTCCATTCACTAAATCTAGATATATCCTAAAATATCGTGAGAAAGCCGAGTACGATTTCAATGCATTCAATATTCAGTACACACTCAGGTTTGGACACCAACTTTGTAAAATATAAATCTGCTTTACTCTGTTGTCTTATGAACTAAATTATAACCAAAGTTAGATACATCTAGCATCTAACTGTTCATGGTTTAATACGGTAGGTACATAGAAGTGCATTGAGAGAAATGACGCCGGCAATAACGTTGGGGTCCTCAGTGCGCTTCTTACGCGGCCCGGTCCTCCTCCCCAGCTCTCAGCCCTCGTGAATTTGCTGGTGCCAAACCGAAGTATAATGATGACCCATCTCATTCAGGTAACTGTTGAAGATTTATCTAATATATAGAGAGAATGAATCAGACAGGTTCTAGTAATACCTCACTCTCAAGGTGTCCAGTTCGCGTTTATATATAATAGAAATATCACCAAGAAACAGAAGAGCCAAAATCTCTAGTACAAAATAACCTCATTACTAGCAGCTCCAGCCTCAACCCATCCACTCAGCAATTTCCGCGCAATACCAGCAACAAGTTGGTGGATGTTAGGTGGTAGAATAGCACCAGGAGGAGGCTTGCGACTTGGATCACCAGCGATCCAAAGAATCGGGTCTTGCGAGACGCCAGCGACACTCTCGCGCAATCCTTCGATATCCTCTAAGTCAAACCCACGACCAAAGATAATTGCACGCGCAGGCCGGCTGTAGTCTTTCGTGCCGACGTCGTTGACGTGAGGGGATTGGGGATCACGGCCTGCGAGCAGATGGGGAATTTCGGATTGTGCCGCTGACAGGCTTTGGATGAAGTGGATTACTAGTAGGGATTAATTGAGCAGCTCCGAGGTAATTTGGATCATGTCGCACTAATGGATAATGTATGTGCTACTAACCTTCAAATTCGGGGAGGAGGAGCTCCGAAGCCGGCTTACCGATCCCGGCATCTTGGGCACAGAGCACGATTGGGAGAGGGGAGGACATTTTGGAGATGTGAGGGATGGGTGAAATGATCTGTATTCCTTTCTCGATGTGATGGGAAATTGAATTGGGAACCTCTAAACGAGCAGATGGCCCCTTCTTTATTTTGAAGCTCGGAGTCCGACCTACTCGATGCGGCTCGGGAGTGGAGACAAGCCCCACAATGTTCCAAGCTTAGCTAACTAATACATTGAGCCCTGGAGATGATGGATGAGGTGCTAATCATTCCGTCGCATTATGAATCTCCTTCCGTATACTTTCAACAATCTTTTGCTCCTGTTTACCGCCCCAAGTATACGAAACAGCTCTATCCTTTGCCTTTTCAGCCCATTGATTGCGTAGAATGAAGGTTCTGTTCAATCAGAATGTGTAGCCAATCCAAATAATTAGACTGGGTGTCTCACAATTTGCCATTCTGTTGACTTGCAAGGTATATCTCGTGAGGAAGTTGGAGAACATCTTCTTGGCTAAGTGTTTGAACGACATCCAAATCAAGAATGAACCATCGTTTCAGCGGCTGTTGTGAGTCGAAGTTAGCGGGGATATGGACGTGGTCGTAGCCCGCTTGGTGGAGAGTAGGATTGAAGCCACGATTTAATATCGTTGCACAGAAATCTTCCCCGATTTTGACATGGCGCCTTTGGGGACAACCATCTATATCGGTTACACAGGCATAGATAATTATTCTAGCAGGGTGAGGGTCCATATTGGGAAAGAATAATAGCAAGACGACTAATGTAATTGCACGTTGTGAATTAACGCTTGTGCCTCTTTAATTTGGCCAGGAGTGAGCGGTCAATAATCTCGGTGACGGATTAGGCTAGTCTCCTGATGCACCTCCTTAGCTATAAGGCACATCTCTTCCTGCGTGTAGTATGTCCTTCATCGGCTTTCTCTTCTCTTTTATGGAAAATCCTAGTCATTTTTGTTGGGAGGCTCCAATTTTGTTACCTATTATGGTTCTATAGATAGTTAAATTTAGTTATACTTTCATGGCTCCACCTGCCCAATTTGGTCAGACGGCGGCGATCTATCTAAGCGTCATACATCACCATTCGGGGCATATTAGCACTATACTACAACAGTTCGCTTCTAACATCAACAGCCGACTCATGCGTTACACAAAATCCCCCTTTATCTGTCGGGTAACATCCGAGAGGGATCATGCAGGTCCAGTGACTAACAAGTTACATCATTCGTCCACATAAACATCACATATCGTCAATTGTTCTGCCAATTCTACATTTCTACAAGAAATGATTCATCGCAGTATAGTATGGCACACGCTTCACCCCCTCCATCCCGCTCCGCCCTCAGCAACAAGGCCCACCGATACCGCATACTCTTAAACCTCCGCTCCCTACTAGACCGATACCTCTCCTGGCCACTCCCCCCACGACCAAGCGTCGAAATCGCCATTCCCTCAAAAGTCAGCAAAACCCCAGGATTAATTCAACTCTACTTCTTCACTGCACCCTCAAAACCCCTCTGTCCTCGCAAGCAAACGAAAAGATTACCACCCCGCCCCGTCCTCATCAACTTCCACGGCGGCGGCTTCTCAATCGGCCACGCACGCGACGATTCCCGCTGGGCAGGAACCGTGCTAAAAGCCTACCCCAATGCCGTGATCGTAAGCGTCAACTACCGCCTAGCCCCAGAGCGACCCTTCCCCGTCCCACTGGAGGACGGCGTCGACGCCATACTATGGCTATGGCAAGAAGCGCAGAAGTACAATTTCGACAAAACGCGCTTCGCACTCAGCGGAGCCAATGCAGGTGGGAATATTGCTCTAGCACTGCCATTCCGACTACACGAGGAACTACAGAAAAAGCGCTGGGTGTCGTTACGCGGGGAGATAGCGTTGGCTGGGTTGGTAGTATTCTACCCCAGCACGGACTGGACACGAACGCGGATAGAGCGTGATGCTACGAATCCTATTGCTCTGCAGAAATCCATGATCTCGCCTTCTTTATTCAAGTTCTTTGACGATTCCTACCTTCTCCCTGCTGGGCTGCCGAAACGGCCCGGTACGGATCGGGTGGATATGTCGCATCCTTATCTTTCGCCGGGTTTGGCGCCTGCGTCTCTGTTGCAGGCGACGTATCCGCCTGCTGTGGCGATTTATACCTGTGGGTGGGATCAGTTGCTTGTTGAGGGGAATACGTTCCGGGAAAGGCTTGGTGGGTTTGTTGAAGATGGGAAGATGGTGAGTGTAGGCGGGTTTGTGGTTGAGGATGTTGTTCATGGATTTGATAAGAAGCCCTCTTTTTGGAGGGGGAATGAAGCGCGTGAGAGGATGTATGATGATGCTGTTAATCAGTTGAAAGTAATGTGGAAGATTGATTGATGTAATTTCCGAGCCCTGAAGGCGCCTGATATCGATGGTAGTATATACTCCCTGTGGACACCGGAGCTGAGAGAGAAAATTGGGAGGTGAGAAATAATAAAGAGGCAAGCGAGGTAGTGGTAAAGTAATCAATGTTAGCCACCTGGGCGGAATAGGTTGTTTGTCTACTCAAAAGGGGTATGTTTGTGTGATATGCCTTTGAAACTGACAGTATGTCTATAGAAAGGAACCCCATATTATGAAGAACCATCAAATGTTATATATTGAAATGTCGGGTTGCATATATTACACCTTTTCCATGGTCTATATATTATATTTCGATACCAATTCTTATCCTTCTAGCTACCAATCCAGTCTTAATATGGGTAGTGAGTTGGATACGCGCCATCAACTACACGAAGTTTACTTCCTGTGTGCTGATGCCAGGAGAACATTGCTGCAACTGCCACTACCAACGGGCTCACCGCACTATCAGCTAAGAGAAAGGTGCGGATGGAAAAGCGCTGATGAGGCAGCGGGCAGATGGGAACTGACCTGCCATCTAGGTATAGAGAGGACTACCGAAAAAGGCCAAGGGTCGCCCTTTCCTCATCTCTGTCAAACGGTCGATTTCCTGCAGTCTTCTCCCCTCCGAGTGAGCTTCATCATCGCCTCACTTGCAATTCAAAGTGCTCATACCCGTCGTTACAGCCTCCACATCACCTTGTCAGCTTCCTCAGAGGACTCGGAATGGAACAGACATGGCAGACTTGTGGAACCCGTCAAGCTCGTCCAGAGGTACGGGGGACACGTCCAAACTAACTCTTCTTACCTAATCTTCCTTCGGCAGAGTCCCCGAACGGTCGCTCTCTTTCGTTTACATGTCCTACCCGACCACACCATGCCATCCAACAATCAACAATTTTCTTGAACCATGCATGGCAAGGGCTGGGTGCCGACGATCTTCTCCACACGCTCGCAGACTCCGCGGGCCCATCGAGTGTTGACAGATGATATGAGGAGCTTGGCCCAACTGAAGTGTGGCATACGTTGTTCAACATTATCTCGATTCCCAAGATCAGTGCATCACTTGACATATAGTAGATTTCGAAAAAATGGTTTCTCCTGGGCACTCAGTCTTTGTTTCTCGGCCGGTACCCGAAACCACCGTAATTGGCTAAGACGTAATTAATCATTTCCTAAAGATAACTTAGATCTTTTTATTTCAAGACAATTGAATTACGTACAATACTGTATATTACGCGAACATTCGTTGGCCAAAGATGTAACACCCAAGGAAGCTTATTTACGAGCTGAGAGGGGAACTTGTTCAAGGTCCAACTCATGCTCTGATCCCACAACTTTCTTCCTTTTCTTCACTCTCCTTCATGATCGATTATCAGACAAGCCTGGGGAAACACAAAACTCCATTGATTGCCAAGGAGGAGCGTTCTGGCTGCGACAAAGGGACGCCAAAACTATAAGGACTCACCGTTTCTACTTCTGTGGGTAGTTTGACCAACCATCCCGTATAAGTCGGATACTGTATCGAGATTGTCTAAGCAGAATTGAAGATGGGCGTCGATACTGCAATTAAGTAAGTAGCTGAGCTTCTTCTGGTGGTATTTCTCTGTCACGGTGGTTGCTGATCGGTCTAAGATGCGTTATTTTGGGCGACCATGGGACAGGCAAGACCTCTCTATTCATTTCCTACACAACGAAGAAATTTCCGTCAATGGATGTTCCAGTCCTCCTTGATCCCTGCGACGTTATTATAATGTAGGTTCGGTCTACCATTCCAATCAAGAAATAAGCATGGACTTTCACTTTGTCCATTGAGCTACACAATTTTAGTGGTGAATGTATGTGCTAATTCCATTACAGGGCTGAGGGCAAAAAGCGCATGCTGCGATTATGGGACACCACCGACGAACAAGGCTACACTCGGTTGCGTCCACTCTGGTATCCACAAACCAATGTGTTCCTTGTATGTTTTTCTATCGCGTCACCTGACTCGTTTGAGCTTGTTCGTGAAAAGTGGTTACCGCAAGTCCGCTACATGTGTCCAGGGGTGCCGTGTCTGATTGTTGGCACAAAAACCGACCTACGGGATGATCCGAGTACAAAACGCAAGCTGGCGAAAATGAAGATGCAACCAGTACGGTATAAAGACGGCGTGCGAATGGCAAAAGGTCTCAGGTCTCCAGTATGTGGAGTGCTCTGCACTTACCCAAGACGGGTTGAATGATCTATTTGATCAGGTGAATTCACAATCCCATCAGCTCGATTGTCTCCGCTCTAATAACCCCTATTTAGGCCATAATTGCTGCTCTACAGCCTCCAACGCCAGCGAAGAAATCTCAGTGTAGGATACTATAGCAGCCTACCACGCCATCTTTCGGCACCAATCCCCTCACATCGGTGTGCATCTTGCGGGGCTGGAGACGTCCCGAGACTGTGGAAAGAACTCGAACACTAACGGCGGATGGAAATCGCCATTTTTTTTGCGAGATGTCTGCCTAGCTTCGCGAAAAGATGAGTAGGCCGTTGCGTGAGTGTGCGCGAGTTTGTCGATTCGGTGCAATTCCCCGTAAATCGAATTGCTCCGGCTTTAGTAAAATAGTACCGTAGATAGCAATTGCACGAATGTGGACTTATATAGACAAAGTGAAAACGAAAACGACGTCTAATCACTCAGCCACAATGAGGCCTGGAGATAAGACTTCTATCGAAGACTCATTTCGATATACTCACTGGCAGGCTTAGCCATCCAATCAATCAATAGGTACAGGCATCCTGCGAGGAACGTCTACCTTGTTCTTGACATTATATACAAAGGAAGCGGGTGTTGGAATGATAAGATGAGGAGTATATGGGAACCCATGTGTGCCTATGGTCACCATCACAACGACCTCGATATCCATTCTCTCGGCCGTTGAGATGCGTTCAAAATAAAATTCCCTCGAGACAATCCTCAACACACCCCTTCCCGAGTGTATGGCAACTCATGTTCACTCCACAGAGCTCTTAAATGGCCGTTAAAGTAAGAGTCGTCATGTATCTCTCAGAAAATACGACTCAATCCTTACATTAGGGGTTCGGTGCATGTGTGACAGCTCATCAAATCTCAAGGGTTTTCGTGCCACTCTGGTCCAGTTCATCGCGATGTCGATTTGCTACCTGAGCGCCCAAGTAATGAGCCTGCTGTCGAAGCATGCTAGGGCTGTTCCCAAAATTTGCACAGGCTGTTCTAGTCTCTTCGGGAGCCTCCTGTACAGACTGTGGAGGACATCGTCCCTTTGATCGAAACGCCACAGGCCAAGCCAGCGGAGCTTGAGCCTAGAGAGGTCTTCGACCTTTGACGTGGAAGCCATGGCAAGCAATATCAAAGTTTCGTGTGATATTGCATTTTATGAGATCCTGGTCGCCATGTTTGTTTGAAGCCTAACAAGGGCTAGACCGTAACCAGGAGGACGAACGACTTTCTACCCGAACATCGGATCGTTGAGATAGTCACTGGTGAACACACTGAAATTGCCTTCGCCGTCCACCAGGTAATCGACAAGGCCCTAGAGCGCAAAGGCCTTAAATTAAGCCGTTCATCAATTCGACATCACCTGTACTGGGGACAAACTGAGTCATGAACTCTGTCATAAACCCGGTCAGAATCTCCACCATTTTGAACCAATTTACGTCTTCATGGTTGGGCGACGGTTGAGAGATGAAGAAAACTCTTGCATGGGCGAAAGGGGTATTTCCCCCTTTTGTGTGGAGGTCGATCTCGAAGATGAGCACACCATCCATTGCGCGTCAAACCGGACTTGCTGCACAACTGACTGGAAGCGATTGAAATCGATTGAGTGAGAGGCTGCGCTGATCAATTGCAAGTAAGTTTCCCTGCTTTTAATAACACATGCGTTGGGTTACCTGCTAATTACTCACCAAAGAGGCCAGACAGCCTTCCATATTATGGACCGTCCGGCGTCCGTTGCCGACTACGCCTGGCAGGAAAGAGTACCAACGACGTATCGCAGAGCGATGGGACAAAGAGAAGCCGATGGTCTCATCACGCTGAGAAACTCCAAAAAGGCTGTGGTGAAGACTCGGCTGAGAAGCTCCTGGTCAGATTCGCTCGAACATCGTCGGGGAACCTATTATGGAACTCACCCATACTGATATCACGCTCGTCAACCACGACAGCGGGGTGCAGTTTACTAATATATCTTTTAATGAAACTATCGTCCCACAAGATCCATTCACGCTCGATATCTTCATTCAGGCAGGTGAGACAAGTATAGGCAATTGTATTTCCCCATTCTTCCGTCAGTCACTCATTTTTCTTCTATAGGAAAAGCCAACAGAGAAGGCAAGATAAAAGCCGTGGCTGACCAAAAAGGCCCCACTGTACAGGAATATGGAAGCCTGGAATGCTTCTGGCACCCGACGGGTCATAACGCACTCTTAGGCTGACCTGTTAAAAGAGTGCGTCCATAAGCAGCGAAAGATCTTGGCAAGACAGACACCACCGTCTACGGCATCTCCACCGATGCCATGAATTTCACGTTTATGAAGCTAGACGATGAGTCTCGGGTAAGTGTATCTAAATCGTGTCAGTGACCCTGATTCTAATGTTTACCAATGGTCGTTTAAACTAGTCGGTGTCGTTAGAAATGGGTTCGAACAAGTGCTTAGTCTACTAGTCTATCTGATGAAGAAAGCGGCCTCGATGTCACCCGCACGTCTTGCGGGATATAACAAGGGTTAAGGGAGTCTGACCTAACCTTCGACCATGACCTCGGGATGGATGATAGGATGGATGTTGAATGATTTCGTCGCCGTATTCGTCCTCTAGCCTTCTTTTTTACGTCTTCTTCCTCTTCTTCGCTGGTCGTTCTTTCCTCGCCGTCTTGATATCATTCTTATTCTCCTTTCCTACCTTGCTACGTCTTTCACCCTTGCTCTTCTTATTTTTGCCTATATCCCTTCGCTGGTATTAATTGATCAAAATATAAGTCTATTTTTCCAAACCATAACCCAATTATAGATAGTGAGCCCTATATCCACACATTCTCTACTTCGTTGATATCTAAACCTGTAGCCTAAAACCTGAAAGGGGTTGGCAGATAACAGGGTATTATACAGGTCAGGTTTGCGAGTAGAATTGGAAGAGAAAGGTCAATCTCCACTTCGTGTCTGTAAGTAAAGAGCGAAGTCTACTTTACGCCGACGTTGGGTTTCACTATCACTCGATGGACGACCCCAAGCTTATGAAACTGACGAGGAGGTCTCTATGCCTGCATCAAGTATCGCTGCCAGAACTTGAACCACGAAGCTGAGTTCGTATACATCCGCATATGAAACTGCGAGCTAGGCATAGGGCTCATGGTGACAATAAACTAAGTACCGACGGGAAGCTTTCCACTGAAACAATGAAAACTTCGGAGGATAAGCCAGTTTACCGCGTTAGAGTGCAAGGAAAACTGATTGCTCTTGGGCCTTTTGATATGCTTGGGAGCTAGCCTAGCAGTGATGATGTGACCAGAGAGCTAAAGAAAAGAGCCTAGCTATGGGTTTTAAAAGGTTCTCGGATGATATTTTCCTTGATAGTCCGTTCCCTAGCACTTAGAGGGGACACGACTAGATCACTAGTGGACTCGTGTTCCTTGGAACAATCTATACAAACCATTCCAGCTCTGAATCTGTTATCTTCTGGTTAACAGAGTGTCTGAAGTAGCTGTCAGGAATATAAGCCACAGAGTTCTCAATTCTCTTGTTACGCTCATACGTTAGGATCATTCCAGTTCTCGTCGCCGCTGACCAGCTAGTCGTAAGGGATACACCGTGGTTTAGGTCGATACATGTATGTAGTCTTGCGCTATTGCGTCAGAAGCTCATATCGATGGCATGGACTTGATGCCCATGCTTGACTATGAGATTAACTCGCAGATTTCCTTTTGTCAAAGGCGCAGGTCTCGAGTTTCAATATGCGCTATAGATCCTATTGCTGTATGGTCTTGTTGGTCACCCCGCATCGGTAGGTTTTTGGTTATGGAACGAAATGCACCGATGCGAGGTTGGTTATTCCTCCAGATCTCTAGAAGTTATTTCTTTTTGCCGCGTTAGCCTATCTATATATGTACCTATATACGTGTAACACTTCACATCAAATCATGTGCGAGTAAACAAGTGACTCTGAGCGGGGCACCAGTCAGGCGGGGTAGAAAAGTCAGCAATTTTCTCTGGAGGGTGACTTCACTTCTCCCACATTTCCAAATATTATTTTTTAAGCAAATCACTTAGGTATGTAAGGGCTGTTACTTCTTTGGGTGTCTCAAGAGGACCTTCGTGGTTGCTAACGGTTTTGTCAGATCTACTTCGTCTATCAACAATGAACGGACACGCTGCCTGCCCCAAGTGTGGTGCCGCCGCTGACGGCGCTGGCAAGAGCTGTGGTGCCTGCGGTGCTGTATGTTGACTCTGCAGTGCTTATATGCGAGCTTATACTAACCATACTAGACCTGCCCTGTTTAAGCATCCTACTGAATCGGCCAGTGTACTCGAGCGTTTGGGATGAAGGATATCGGAGTTGGGACTGCTTGTGGTGTAGTTAGGCAAGGATAAGCCAGGGCCGGGCTTGGAGATCAATATGTTCATAGCAATGATGTGATGACGAGAATGAACTCATATCTCTCCGAAACCAAGTGCGATTGTTATGTACGAAAACAAAAGGAACGACGTTAAGACATTTCCCTAGAGAATAAAAATATATAAGACTGTTCACGAGAAACAATCATCAGGATATAGAGTGCGCAATAAGAATACCTCCTCGTTTCGTTCTTCCCTTTCCCAAGCCAGCAGTTAGGCAAGGCCCCGAAACCACCCAAGTATAGGTGTCACCTCCCACTTCATACAGACCAACTATACACCTTATGCAGGTCCGGCGGTCTTGCGCCACTGGGACCAAACACCGATCAAACTGCTGATAGTACCTGTGATACCGACGAGGCCATCGTCAAGATTAAGAATACCAACAGCAGACAAAGGCGCCGCCAGATCGCAAACATCAGAGATGAGCTGTATCCGAGCAGCGGAGCGCTCCCTAAAAAAAGTATTAGCATGCATACATTCCCATTCCCAACGCTGGTAATAAACAGGTATTGCATACTTCTCAATCTTCTTAGCCTCAACAACACCCTCACCCTCCTTACGGTCAATAGTCTTCTCCTTCTCCTGCAGACGAACAAGAGTGTAGATACCAGCCACAGTGCTGAAAATCAGACCCGCAGCCCAGGAGCGGTAGGCGGAATCCTGCACCCGCTTAGCGGAAGACAGTTTCCGAATGCCAATCACATCGATGACGGTGACGGCGTCGAGAGTCAAGTAGCCGGCATAACCGAGCTGGCGACCGATGGCCAGGTAGCGCAGGACCGGGTCAACGGGACTCTTGTTATCGAAGGCGACGGCGGCGGCCTTGAGATGCTCGAGGAATTTGCCGATACGCATGATCTTGCGCGTCGTGCCGAACTGCTTCTTCACGGCATTGTACGGGTCGATTGCGGACTGTGGCTTGTTCGTTCGGTAGAGGTACCATGCGTAGAAGCGGGAGAAGTATTGAATTGTGCGGAGGAGCTTGTCGCGGCCGACTGTTGGTTTCCCGGGTTAGCTTGGGTGCTCGGGTGAAGGCGGGGAGAGCTCTGCTGGGAGTTCTCGGCCGAGTTCTTGTCACCGGGGGGTTTTTGCTGATGTCGCAAGGTGAAATGGGAGTTTCTCTTGAAGAAAATTCTTCGTGGATAGATGGAGGTATGTGCTGGGGTGGTGTTTTTGGGCTCTGGGATGGATGTATCACGTACCGGTTGTCGCGACGAAGCGTAGCCAGTGCGCCAGCGCAGGGTGGTAGATGAGAGTGTTGGCGACCATCTTTTTCCTTGTTGCTAGTGAAATGAAAAGAATGCAACTTCGAACACCTAGGGATGGAGGATGTCAAGAATCAAATGTGATAGTTCATAAGGGAAAGGGGAGTCGGTAATTGACCGGCGTATGGAGCCGGAAGACCGACCTCGGCTGATCTCGTGCGTGTGGGGAGAGATCCGGAGAAACGATGTAATGTATTTACTTTTATTACGCCATTCACGGGCATTTGAACCCTTGACTCTCTTGAAATCTATTGAAATCTCGAAATCCCTTGAAATGCTTAATTTCCATGTCACTCGGCTTGTGACTTTTCCTATCTTTCACGTGAGCGGGACATTCTCCGACATTGCCCAGCTTCTTCTGACATATAAATCTCAGCTTATCCCTTTTTTTTATGCTTGAAAAAGTCTAAGATGATCCTTCGGGTCTTATATACGAATTTAACCTAGTCCCAATTTGATCCGGGTATCCACACGCAATGAATAGCATCAACATTGAATCAAGCAGGACTCGCGGTTTACAAGATCCATCCTAAGCCAGGCAAATGGATTCCCTTTCACATGCGCTACCGAGTACTGTATTTAATGATTTTCCCCAGCTGACCTCCTTGATACCCTCGACATAGTGCAGACTTGTCTCGGGCCAAACAGCATAAGGTTTACCTGCCCAATATCATTATCGGATGCCAACCCGACATTCCTTGGACCACACCGTATCGTCCATTTCGGAAATGGTAACCGAACATTTATAAGGTTTGACGATAGTTGTTGTCGGATTTGCTCTGTCACCAAAGGCAGAGTGGAAGGGGTTATCTGTTGTTATCCTTTCCTACATCCCTGGTTTTAGAGACATCCAAGATTGGACGTACTAATACTTAGAAGGGGATTGTGCAGCAAATCTGGAGTAAGTTCTGGATAAAACACTGGAACATGGACACCGATATCCTAGTACGTTCACCAGTACTTTAAAAGACAAGGATACCAAAGAGGCAGTCAAGTTGGCTACGATTTGTTTTACAATTTCAGAGTGAACCTCAATAGGAATGAAGACTGAGTAGTAGGGCCATTTCATTTGTCTGATTATGCGGACAACATCAAAGTTCCCACTTGGATTAGTTTGCTTGTCATACAAGTCCAGAGATCAGCTTCTGTCCCTCGAGATGCATCACCAGCAGCTCAGATAGGATATGCCGCGTTCCTCTCGTACATTCATGGGTCATATCGCAGGGGCAGGGAAAGATCTCAAGTCGCAAGGGCCGGGTAGTCGCTGTCTTATCAATGGTATCTGGTTTGCGTTGCTGGGTGTGGATTGTCGCGTATGGGTGCTGTCCGTGGGATTAAGTAAAGCTGGTTGGGACACAACAGCCCAAAAGGGTGAGCAAGTATGTGTCAGGCGCGGTGGGGCTGTGATAATATTACTCTTGTTCGCGGGTGGCGGTCTGGCGGTTATGGGTGCCCATTTCCGTGGTATCATAGCCATTAGCCTCGAGGTAGTCGCGGAACCTGGCATCTTCGAAAGTAATAGTGTCCTGGAAGGATGTGAGCATATCAACAAGGTACTCTATCTGCAACAATTCTTACCTGATTAATCTGCGGCATCATGAAAATGGCCATGAATGCGGCCAGGAGACACAGCGAGCTGGAGACGAAGAATGGGTCCTGGCCTGCGCGAGTCGCGTTGGGTGCATTCTTCTGGATAATTGGGATCACGTAGGTGCCCACAAAAGCCCCGACCTTTCCGAAAGCCGCAGCATATGAGTAGTACTGGCCACGGATAGCAGTTGCGCTGGTCTTGGCGGCGCAGAGACCGATGTTGTCACCGGGCCCCATCTCACCGAGGGCAGAGAAGATTCTATTCCCAAGATATTAGCATTAGCAATTACTAAAGTCTGAGGAACTTTATTAGTAAACTTACCCGAATACGACAACAAAGGCTGCCACGTTTTCCGGGGTCGCAAGCCATTTGTAGCATCCAGCCATGATGAATCCGATGACGCCCTGGAGCCCAACACCGAGGGCAAGAGTGTAGCGAGGGCCAATCCAGTCACTCAAGAAAGCTCCAAGGGCAGAGCCTGGGATGTAGAAAGAATTGACCACGGTAGTCCAACCAAAGCTCTTCCACAAGGGAGCCTTGTCACCCAAGATGATCGATAGCCAAGTTGAAGAATAAATACCGAAGCTGTAGGCAGAGAAGTCGTAAAGGAACCAGATAATAGAAACAACAGCCTATATATCACATCCAGTCAGTTAGTCGGTTCACGCCTGTAAGGGCAACGTGGTTTCTTTTACCAAGCGCTTCCAATAGAATCTAAACCCGTTAGTAAGTGAGTCCATGCATTGTGAGATCGTACTTACTTAACAATCAGCAAGATCGGGAACTTGTGCATGCGCTCCCGGTTGAACTCCTCCGGCTCGTTCATCTTCAGTCGGAGGTACATCAAACTCAATGGGGGGGATTACTCCTAGCCCTAGAGCCACCCGCCAGCAAGCGCGCAGATGGTCCTCAGTGAAGATCAGGACGAGAATCATGGAAACCAACGCAGCAACAACGAAACCGAAATCAATCTGGAAGTTGGTGAACATGATGAACCAGCGATTGCGATGGCCACTCTTGAGCTCTCCGGTATTCTCGGCAGCGCCAACTGATCCAGCAGGGTATTCTCCGCCAATGCCAATTCCCAAGAAGAAACGGTAGGCCGTCAAAGCAGCAAGCATGCCACCCAGGCTACCTCCAGCTCCATAGGAGCCAGCACCGAGAGCTGCAAAGACAAATAGGATAATGGTGGAGATCATCAAAGACCACTTGCGCGACCAGTGATCACTAGTGTAGCCAAATATCAGCATACCCACCACGGTGCCAGCGAAAACGATCGAAGAGACGTTCTGTTGGGCTGTCGAGTTGGTGTATGCATCACCGTAAATCTGTTGCAGCATGGTACCGACAGGACCAATGACCTAGATCCGAGTGTGTTAGTAAAGAATAAATAAACATTGAGCAAGCTGCAGGCCCATGTGGAACAGCTAGCTGTGGGGCTGCACACAGAGGACGGAACATACCTGGTTCAAGTAGCCATCAGAGAAGAGACCAGCACCACAGGCAATAGTGGGCCAACTACGTTCCCAGCGACCCTTCTTGATCTCGTCAAGAGGCGGTAGCTCGACAAGGCGCTCCTCGAGGGGACCTGCGCCTTTCTCGGGCATCTCCTTGGAGTCGGACTGAGGCTCGGCCATTGCGATCGTGTTTTTAGATAGAAATAAAAGTTTTGGGTGTGTCTTAAGACACGCGGCGAGCTTGAGCCTCACTGGAGACTAGGTCAAAAGAAAAGCAAAGTTGGCACGAGACCAATGGGAGTTACTGTGTCACGCGAGCACAATAACAGGAGTCGCGCCGATCGTGGGTAATCAGAGAAGATATTTGAAGCTGAGAGGAAATGGAAAGAGACCTATGGGGGGAAATAGTTGGCAATCGTAAACAATATTGACAATATATATTAGAAAAAAAAAAAGAAAAAATTTACCGGGAATAGCATCACTCTAGACATGGGGGGTACCTATCACAGAGAGCCCGCGTTTAGCCAACAGCCAACGGAATCTAGTGGGACCCGGCCCCCGAGCTTGATCATTCTAAGCATTTGGCTTTGGCCATTTCAGTCTAACGGATTTGTAGGCCAATGATAATCTCCAGAAATATCAAGGTCCTTTCTCTAGCCAATGGTGTCTCTGACTAGACCAGTCGGGGTACTTAGGTAGGTTGCACTCTCCGACATATACCTAGGTAGGGACCAAGGTCTGTATGTTGTAGATAGTCGGCCTGAGTGTTAGGAAGTGGGCTGGTGTCAATATCGAAACAAGCTTTTTGTTCAAACCTTGGAATCAGATATGGAACTGAGTGTGATGTCTCAAGGATGTGGATGTTCTCCCTGAAAAAGAAGCGCATATCCTATAGGACAAGCACGTGCTTTCCCCTGTCGGAATTTGGGGCTGCACCTGCCTACCTTGGTATTTCGGTAGTTCGGGAATGGGAAGGTTCTTGAAGGAGCCGGACCCAACTCCCTAAAGCAGTGAAACAGAGCAAGTTTGGCCTACAGGTAATGTTGTATTCTACCCTTGATTTTCTCAAGTCCAATGCCAGTAGTAAAAGCCATAAAACGGTTCAGCCCTATGCTATACCGGAAGATCACCAGGCCGTGAATTCCTCGGGCTTGGGTCTTCCAAGGTTGACCGTAACATCCACGGATGCAGTTGCAATTGATTCATAAAAGTCTCTTCTATAGCCAACGTATAGAATTCCTAGAATATCTTCAGTCTGATCCAATGTGATCAGTATAACCCAGAGTAGTCAAGCCAGACATATTGCAAGCATGTATCTCTCTCCAGATCAAGATAATAAAAGTAGAAATGCTTCTTTCACAGAGAAACATATATATTTTCTTTGTAGATGCGACCGAGATCTCATAGAAGATAGGTTTATCTTGATGTTCGGGAGAAGGCTAAAGAAAGCTCGGCACGGAGAAACATTCCGCCAGCTGAGCTCGGGCTACGGTGATGCACCTGGCTTGATCTCATCCCCAGACATCACCAGCTCCCATCTTCTCCCTGCTCTATTGCATCGTCTTTTTAACTCGTGGGAGTCCTGTCAGCATCTCCAGTTCCCCATCGCCACCATGGGGTCTGATCCGCAATATATCAAGTTCCCCAACCTCTCCATCGCCCAACATGTCTTCAACCTCTCCAACCCAGCATGCGCGCCAGCCGTCCAGCAGAGTTCATTGAAGAAGCTCCAAGATGTCATCCTGGAGAACAAAATGGCTCCTTTCTACCGGCATCTAGCCCATCCCACTGAAGGCATCTTGAACAACTCCGGCGAAGGCGTAACACAGCACCCACAAAATGGGGGGAACTCAACGCAGCCTCTTATCACGTCCAATCTTATTGTATCTCGCAAAACACCGGTGAAGATTGATTTCCCTTGGGACGAGCAGCTCTACCAGTCTCTACTGGAGGATAACAAGAAAGAACTGGAGACCTTCCAGAAAGAGGAAGATGAGGCGGAAGAGGCTGCTGGGGAGACTGAGGTACAAGCTGCGCGCGGGAAGCGAGCTGAGTTCTGGGCCCGTGTGGGAGATAAGGTGAGGATTTTTCGTTTTATGTTTCTATCAAGCTTCTTGGATTTGCTAGCTAACACCAGTATTCCAATAGGACAAGGCTGTCGAATCCCACGAAGCCCTCCTCGAAAAGACCGGATTCCTGGGCACCAAGATTGATCTGGTGATGGCTATGCTCCGCATCGGACTTTTCTTCGGCGACCTTTTGTTTGTGAACAAGACCATTGAACGAGCAGAGACCTTGGTAGAGAGTGGTGGAGATTGGGACCGTCGCAACCGTCTCAAGGCATACAAGGGATTGCATTTGCTCACCATTCGCTCTTACAGCCTTGCCGCTCCCCTCCTTCTCGACAGTCTGTCTACCTTCACAAGCTACGAACTTTGCAGCTATTCTTCGCTGGTGATTTACTCAGTGCTCGCGGGATCCTTGTCGCTCAAGCGTGTGGACTTCAAGGCGAAGGTAGTGGATGCGCCAGAGATCAGGGCCATCCTTGGCTCTCCGGAAGACCAACTGGCTGCGCTGAGTGGGGAAGTCTCCTCAGGCCCTGGCGCCCGGGATGAGGTGATGAAGGAGACCACAGGGGGGACTACCCACACCCGCCGGTGCCAAGACCGCTGTCAACATCTCCACTTTCTCAACCGGCTCTGGTGTGCCAGTAGAGACCGAGGCGCCCGTTGACTTCGCACCGCTCGCAAACCTGGTTACCAGTCTCTACAACGGCAACTACCGCTCGTTCTTTGTAGCACTCGCGGCCGTTGAGGACCAGTTCCTGACACAAGACCGCTATCTGCACGAGCACCGGGCTTGGTTCGTTCGTGAGATGCGATTGCGCGCCTACCAGCAGCTTCTTCAGAGCTACCGTGTCGTGGGGCTGAGTGGTATGGCCAACGACTTCGGTGTGACTGTAGACTACTTGGACCGGTATGTGCTGTCCGGAACTCCTCAAATAGAAAGTAATTTGCTGACCACAACCACAGGGACCTTGCCAAGTTCATTTCAAACAACCGCATTGCCTGCACCATCGATCGTGTCAACGGTATCATCGAGACGAATCGACCAGATGACAAGAACAAGCAGTATGCCGATGTGGTGAAGCATGGTGACTCCTTGATCACCAAGATTCAGAAGTACGGCCAAGCTGTGCGTCTTCGCGGAAGTGAGCGAAGCTAAAGTGGCATATCTACGAACTTGGAGGCATTCTGAGCCTCAAACCCACAACCTATGATCGACTATGTATGCCTGAATGGACAATCTTACTTACCGTGTGTTCTCGAACCTGCCAAGGGAGATTTAGCCCGTAGATCCTAAGACATGCCACCCATGCCTATGACGTGACATGATCAATTCCTTGACTAAAAGTACGTCCTTTCTAAGTCGGACCCCACACCGGGCAGCTCCGAAAATGGGTCAATGTCGGGCAAGCGTCTGACTTTCCCTCGGATAATGATCGTCGCCGATCATGTTATCATGCATAAACGTGGATGATCCTCAATGCAGGATGTGTATACGCAGTAGTTCTCATCATCGACCAGACCTTTCACTAAATCTTTCACCGTAGCAACCTCTCCCGCGGTCTCCATGAGTCTGAGATCTCAACATCCTTAACGTAATCGGCTACCGACGGCCCATGGGGGTTGTGGGGAAATGCTGACTCACAGGTTCACCGCCCAATCGCCAGGGTCTTTTATTTTTTTTCCCCTTCTTCTCCCGATCGCAATCGGACAATCACGACAGGGGTTCGTGCCAAAAGGACTCTTCCAATTGATCAATCCGATCATTGATTGACCATTTGTCAAAATGTCCTGGCAATATAAGCTCGCATCCAGCGTGCGGGCGTCTCCGCTACGGGCACTGACTACCCGGCCGAATGGCCTCCTACATCGCCCGGCCGCACGTGGCGCTGCGGGGTGTCTCTCCGCCAGGTCAGGTACGTCGGATCCCGATATCACCCCAGCTTACATAGTTGGGGGGTTTACGCAATCCTTCGGTCTTGAGCGTTTTTGTGGTGTGATTATTTGTCTAAACCATATCCCCCAATTACTGGTTGCGATCTCAACATCTCCGCAGCCTTTATATACTTGATTCTCCTCTTAGTCTCGAGAAGACTAGTCTACTTATTCTGAACCTCACTAACCTCCTCCGGGTCAATCCAGAGCCCATCATGACTCAAACCACCGTCTCATATACCGCTAAGCGCACCCTGTCGGCCGTCCAGAACCGCAAGTGTCTAAACGTCGACAACATCAACCAACACGTTAGAGATGCCAAGTACGCTGTGCGCGGTGAATTGGCCGTCAAGGCTGAGACATACCGCCAGCGTCTGCTTGATGGCGACAAGTCCCTGCCCTTCGAAAGCGTCATCTTCGCCAACATTGGTAACCCCCAGCAGCTCGATCAGAAGCCCATCACCTTCTTCCGCCAGGTCCTCAGTCTTGTCGAGAACCCCTCGTTGTTGGAAAACCCCGAGGTCCTCAAGCAGTCACTTGGATACAAGCAGGATGTGATCGACCGGGCCCAGGCCCTTTTGGCCAATGTGCAGAGTGTTGGCGCCTACAGTCACAGCCAGGGTGCGCCGGGAATTCGTGACAGCGTCGCCAAGTTCATTGAGAAGCGTGATGGCTTCCCTGCCAACCCCCAGGACCTGTTCTTGACCGGGGGTGCCTCGTCGGGTGTGAGCACCATCTTGAACGTCATCTGCAACGACCCCAATGCCGGTGTCCTCGTCCCTATCCCCCAGTACCCTCTTTACACCGCAAGCTTGAAGCTGTTGAATGCCCGCTGCGTTCCTTACCTCCTCGAGGAGGAGAAGGCATGGGGTACTGACGTCAACGCGATCCTCAAGTCCATTGAGGACGCCAAGGCCGCTGGCACTGATGTGCGTGCCATTGTCGTGATTAACCCGGGTAACCCTACCGGTGCCTCTCTGAGTCCCGACGACATCAAACAGGTCCTGGATGTCGCCGCCGAGGAAAGCTTGGTGGTCATCGCTGACGAGGTGTACCAAACCAACGTTTTCAAGGGCGAGTTCATCTCATTCAAGAAGCGTCTGCGCCAGCTCCAGAAGGAACAGCCCGGTAAATACGACGACATCGAGCTGGTCTCGTTGCACAGTATCTCCAAGGGTATGGTTGGTGAGTGCGGCCACCGTGGTGGCTACTTCGAGCTTGCTGGCTTCGACCCGCTCGTCCAGGAGCAGATCTACAAGCTCGTCAGCATTGGCCTGTGTCCGCCGGTCGTCGCACAGTGTCTGCTCGAGTGCATGGTCAACCCTCCCCTCGAGGGCGAGCCTAGCTTCGAGCTCTACCAGAAGGAGTACAACGGTATCAAGGAAGGTCTGCACAAGCGCGCCCTTTCCTTGTTCAACGCCTTCCAGCGCATGGAGGGTGTTGAGCTCCAGGAGCCCCAGGTATGTATTATAAACCTGTTCAAATTGTTACTTATTTACTAATCGTGTCAACAGGGTGCCATGTACCTCTTCCCCACTATTCATCTCCCCGCCAAGGCCGTTGAAGCTGCCAATGCCGAGGGTCGCGCCGCCGACGAGTTTTACTGCTTGGCCCTGCTGGACGCCACAGGTGTCTGCGTCGTCCCCGGCTCCGGCTTCGGCCAGAAGGATGACACCTTCCACTTCCGCACAACCTTCCTTGCCCCCGGCACCGACTGGGTTGAGCGCATCGTCAACTTCCACGCCGAGTTCATGGACAAGTACCGATGAACGTGTACAAACGTACAAAAAGCCATGTGCATGTGAACCGCCCATCCATCGCCGTCCTTTCTTCGAGCGATTCGCTGGCACCATATATCATTATTGGTTGTGGTTCTCTTTTTTCACGTCTAGACGGGATGGGTCATCGGCATCCATCTATGTGGCCTCTACGACGCAATGTTTTGAATATTTGAATTTGGATATGGATCTGGATTTGGTTCGCCCTCGATACCTCATAGACTACTGACTCTACTGGGCTGCTATTTTCGATTCTCATTTTTGGATACTCTTCTCAGGCACTTATGCATCGCATTTTGAATAGTGGTATACATCTCTCGAGGCATGTTTGCATCGTTCTGTTTGATGTAGCTACTGCATATCTCGGTTGCGTTTTATAGAGAATGAATTTTGCTTCATTGATTCCGATCAAGTTTTCGTAACTTCGATTCTGCTCTTGTCCATGCTTTCTTAAAATAATGTTTGGCTACAAATAGACGGATGACAGGAATAGGCGTGGCTAGGGGTATTAGGGGGGAAAGAGGCGACATAAAGTACCAAACTCCATCCGTAGCGATAGTGCAAATGTTAAATCCATCGAATATCACAGTTCACTCCCTAACCCCAAAAGAGCAAAGCAAAGCATGATGATCACTCCAGAGCGTAGGCTGAGTCTGCATGAAACCGGGTATATTCGCATCACTTTGAGTATCCTGCTGTCCACCCAACCCACCCACTGGCTGAGCCTCGAGTATTCTAATTCCCCGCGCCTCGAGACCAAGCAACGCGACCTTATCCATCCGATTCGGCGGAAACCGCTTCTTCCCATCCGCACCCCATGTATACCCCGGTTCCTCAGGACGAAGGGCAGCCCAGGCATCTGTAAGACCGTTGGTCTCTACGAGGGCGGCATCTTCATCCAGAACGGGGTTGAAGTCTCCAGCAACAAGCCCACGGCCTGCAGTACGCAGGAAAGAGGAAACGACGGAGAGTTGCCGGGGTCGGTGCGAAGGTCTGATGGGTAGGGAATCCAGATGGACGTTTGCAAGCCGTACTCGTGTAGAAGAAGCGTCTGTGCGTGAAGGAACGAAGAGATCACAGAAGAGTACATCTCGACCAAAATGACTTGGGTAGGCGACTCTCCAAACAGGACCGAGAGCGAACCTGCTTTTCTCGGAGCTGTGTTGTGATGTAAAGCGTGACTTGGATACTAATGTCATCGTCGTGAATGACTGTCTGCACGAGATATTCTCGTGCTCGGTTGAGAACCACGATTCGCGAATGCGTTCATCGCTTAGAATTAGTCGTAGAGCCCGCTGTGATACTTCTTGGAAGAAGATGATGTCTACCCTGGCGTCTAGTTTGGTGATGAAGGCGAGAATCTCGGTGACGCGTTCTTGAGTTCGCTCGGATAATGCGTCGATGTTCCATGTTAAGAGCACTAGATCGGTTGGGGTGTCATCGGTGCGTGCTGGTGCTGGTTCTGCATTTTCATTCGCGCTGACTGTATCCCACTGCTGCGAGGTGGCGTCGAACTGGTGCCAGGACTGGAATTTTGGATCTGCTGGTACATCGGTTGGAAGTGGCGTGTCGTGTTTCCAGGACATTATGTTTGACTGGACGCGTGCGTAAATGTTCATGGTGAGAATGAGGTTGGCTACTTCCGAGGTTGCCTGGTGAGATTTACCTTCCTTGGAACCTTGGAAGGTTTTCCAAGGTTTACCTAGGTAGTCTTGGGATTAGTTAAGCATTGAGCCTCAGGCTGACCAGAGTGAACAGCTACTAGTAGTACCTACATGTATGTAGTATCAAGATATATAGATCAATGATCATATTAATAGGTTCATTACTATAGTTTAGGTCTGGCTTGTAGTAGAAATCCTAAATCTTGAGCGAGGGGCCTTGTGACCCCTATATCGTAGGCCTTCTAGCCATATTGGACATTCTTTCAGTGAGATGCTCTAGAATTTCCCGTATATTTCGAACTTTTCGAACGATAATTTACCGAGAACTCTTCTTCTAACAGCTCGGATATATATAAGACGGTAGATTGTCGTTCTGCAGACCCACTACAACCCTAAAAGGAGAGAACCGAAGACAATGAGGTAACAGAGTAATGCCTTTGGGAACATGCTGACGAAGGAACTGCAAGTATATTCAATGAATTTCAAAGAATACATATGCAGGGCCCGTAAGTCTCTTGCTTGGTAAATGCTTAGTCCTAACAGCAAGCTAAGCCCAACCTCGAATCCTTGGAATGCTTGTATGATTAGTCGATGAGCTAATAGTCAGCTGTATTTGATTGCAATAAGGGAAGTATCATCATTGAACACAATAGCATACACACATACATATTCTACCTCGATCTGACATGTACTATGACACAAGAGATGCAAAGAAGCGGTGAGCATGCCATAGAACACAGAAGGATACAACTATGAGCATAGACATACACCGGTTGATTCATTGGAGCATATGACGGAGTAAGCCCAGGTCTACCCCAGATCCATGGTGCTTTCCCTTTACCCAACACATACATTGTACAGCATGCATCCCCAACCAGCTCCATTTCTGTACTTGTATGCAAGGCGCACAAGTCCACCCACTCACAGGCACCTTACACTCTTACGCTAGGTCCTCGGTAACCGGCACCGGTATAGCTGATACCACGACCCCCACATCCAAGTCACACACGCAAGACCTAATCGTACAGCAAGATGCAGCATACAGGAGTCACACCGCAGACCGCATTCTCGGACGAATACCGCACCTACCTCGTGCTCCAAGCCCTGACTTGCGTTGTCTTGGCTAATGCTTAGCTATGAGCTGGCATCGCTACAGGGGATTCCCTGTTGCATGGTATGTACAATGTACATTACATGTATGCATGGATGTGGGTGGTTGCGTTGGCTACCTATGTAGCTAAGGTGGGGTACATGTTTACGTACGTTAGGTACATACGAAGTAGGTGATATGGAGTGTGGATTTGCTCTTTTCACTTTTAGGATGGAGTAGTGTGTATACTACATATGTATATACCTGGGTATCTTACAGCCGCTGACTCTTCTAGGAAAAGATGAGCTTCAGCAGTTGGGATCTTACGCCAATGTTGCTGTTGTAAGCTATGTAAGAAACTGAATCAACTTGATAATCCTATCGAAGACCTTTCCATTTGAAATTCAGACTCTGACAAGACGTAGAACGATACCTTCTAAGCCAGATCGGGCCACTATCTCCCGGCCCCCAATTATCACCAGTTGGGTACTTATGTCCATGCGGCACCACCTAGACACACCGTGATCGGAGTCCTACAACACAGAATCCCGTGGCACTCGCATTCCCATGTCTCTCGAGCTATACCACACAACGCACAACACCGGCCAAACAACAGTCGTCCTAATCCACGGCGCCCTGGTATCCGGCCTCTACTGGGATCTAGTAATCCCCCACCTCCCATCCTACCACCTCCTAGTCCCCGACCTCCCAGGCCATGGCAAATCCCAATCAACACCATTCTCAATAGATCTCGCCACCCGCACGATATCCCAGCTAATCCGCACGCACGCCATAAATGGCTCAGCACATATTATCGGCCACAGTCTAGGTGCCCAAGTCGCGATACGTCTAGCCTCCACATATCCAGATATAGTCAACTCGATCTTCATCTCTGGCTTTGGAATGTTCCCTCGAACGTCAGTCACGCCGTACATCCCATACGTAGCATGGACGATGTCGCGGGTGGAGAACTGTCTTGCCCGCCCTCTGGTCAGCTGGGCAATGGATGGTGCCGATATCCCACGCATCGATACAGATCTCTGCACACTGGACTTGTGTCGGCAGATCGTGGCGCCGGGTATACCCACCGAGTGGCCGGCGCGCACGCTTATTGTTGCGGCTGGTAAAGGTGGGCTTATCCCTACTAAGGATAGCGTGCGTGATGCTGTGAGGTTAGTGGGGATTGGGAGAGAGTTGAATGAAGAGACTGTTGCGTATACGCACTTGGGTATGCGACATCCGTGGAATCGGCAGGCGCCGCGGTTGTTTGCAGAGACTTCGGAGGCGTGGTTCGAGCGTAAGGAGTTACCTGAGGGCTTTGTGAAGCTTTAGCGGTGCTTTTGTAGATTCGCTTTTGAAAATTCTAGAAAATTGTCCTAGGGTTTTTTTCTTTTATCGCTTCAGTAATCAATTCAATGGCGACGATGGGTGGTCTCATACTTGCTATGCTGGCTGGTGAGCACTAAAACGGAAAGGAAAGCCCTCTCGCGGCCTGAAATCCGATGTGTATGTAATTTGTCTTTTATTTCCGGTATTATAAATTGCTTATGGTAGTTGTACAATATGTAGATATTGTTTCACTGTCTCAGAACGTAGGAAAGATCGTGTGTAGTGTCTCGGAGTAAGGGATCGCGTTACTACTGGGTCATTGGGTACTCAGGGCAAAAGAGCTGTGCAAGAGAGCAACCTCTAGGGCCGAAGACACTACGTCTAACCTAAGCCACGAGTCGATCAGCCGACGAGGCAGCTGAGTGCCACTACAGCTCGAACTTGCTCACCGCTACATCCCGGTGCCTAGCCGGGATCCTCTTTTCGATCGACGATTGTTACTAGTGTCCTTGAAGATGTAATACACAAGAGTTTATTTGGTATTGAACTGCTTTACCTAGTTGATAGGTAACTGGGGATCAGTGATAACATCGGCTTGGGGTATATCAACGTTCTGTGTTGCCCTATATCATAAAATATGGGGCGATGAACATCCAGAGGCAAATCTCGGGGTCTGTAGTGATCCGCACTGTGCATCTGGATATCGTCGTCCGGAGGCGAGTGTATAGAGAAGGACCACCCGAGTCATTGTACATGTAAAAAGGGAACAAACGGAAAAAGTTTCTATACATCGGCGAGAATGAAAGGAAAGAATAAAAAAAGCGCATGTACGGAAGCAAAAAGCAAAAGAATGTACAGGCACGTGCAAGTGTCCAAATCGCAAACCCCTCTAGATTGAATGGCTATCAAGGAAGGAATCTAGACTGGCTAATGGAACAAGACAAATCAGGCATTTATCATCATCTCTCATCATGGTCATGAAGACGGGTGGAGGTGGTGGTAGATTGCCGCAAGAGAGCAAGCCCCAGGACAAAAGAAGTATAGGAGGAAGATAATATAAGCAAGGAGAAACGAGCACCACTGGTTCTTACTGGGCCCAGGATTGTTGGAAGAAGCTGTCGTCCATGGGCGGGGTGGAACCAGCATCGAACAGACCAGGCCAGATAGGAACGGAGTCTGACGGCGGCGAGGGAGCCTTGGTCATTGGGGCCGACGTCATGGGCTTGTACGCTGGCATCTGCGACATGGCGTAGATATCCTGCGCAGGGACCGATTTCGGCTCCGCAGTCATGCTGGCTTGCAGCTGGTGCTCGAGCGCAGCGGTGGACTCGTTAGTCGACTTGAGGAAGTCATCGATGTTGATCGAGTCCAGCTCATTGGACGACAGGAGACGCGTCTGAGGTAGACCGGCCAATGAGGATGCAGAGCTGACGCGGAGATGGTCCATGTCAGACGCCTCGCTCACGCTGTGCAGATCGTGCATGTCATTGCTAGCATGACCCAAACCCGGAAGCGGTCCAAACTCATCACCTTCGGAAATATCTCCGGATGATGATGGCGGTGGAAGACCCGAGGGATATCCGGTGTAATCAAAGCTGGCATATGAAGGAGCTTGCGTGCTGGTTGCGGCAGTCACATCGGAGTATAGGGGGAAGCTTGACCAATCGACCGAGGGAGCACCGATGCCAGCAGATCCCAGGGGCATGTCGGAGTCTGGGGAAGTGAAATAACATTCTTGGTAAGGCTCTTGGAATGCCATGCAGGTGATCGGAGAATTGGTGCTCGTTGTCGGGAAGGAGGCGAAAGAGACGTCAAGCGGAGGAACACTGGTGACAATCTGATCCAGAGGGAATTTGTCCACGGTTGCAGAGGCAGATATAGGGTTTGACATCGTATCATGGGGCCGGTCTAATGATGGAGCAGGAGGTGCTGGCGTAACGAAGTTGTCGAGGTATGAGGGTTCGAGAGGAGCAGGATTCAAATCGTCTTCCGCGCCCGAGGTATGCGCGCTGTTGGGAGAACCATTTTGCGACGTGTGTTGTGAGGTTGGGAATTCGGACAGGGTAAGAGGTTCTTTGATAAAGGTCGACTGGCCTAGCGGCAAATGATCCACTGACCGACGGGGTAAGTCAGTTGGGTGGTGGATGGTATGCGATCGTGGGATCGTATAAGGCAATCCACATTTGTGGGCCATGTCATTATGCTTGTGAGCGGGTTTATGATGACCGTCGCGGAAAACCGTGAGCGTCGATTCAGATTTGGTAGACGTAAGAGGAGGTTTCCGTGGGGTCTCAATCGGAGGCGGAGGCGGAGAGAAGGGAAGACCAGTCTCAGGCACAGTATCTAGGTGTTCCTTTTTGAGTGCACAAATGCAGCGCTGGCCATGACAGCAACCACAGCGACCGTGAGAAACGCCGCTATGGCAGTCTTCCTTCTTCTTCTTTTCGCCGCAATCACACTGGGTGTGAGTTGTCCGAGACTTGCGTAGGCCGCGACAGTGAGTACATTGAGAGACTGGGCGGCCCTTTTTGTTGATGTGGGTCAATTGGCGGTCTAGGGGGGAAATTAGCATAGATATTCCTTGTAGAAAGAGCGCAAGATTGACATACCACTGTGGTGACAGCTGCTGACTCGGTGACCCCGGACGCAAGCCTCACAAGCATACTTTTCACCGTCGATGAGCATCGCTGCGGTGTTACTGGGAGGTACACATGCGATTATCCGCGAGGGATATCAGAGAAGATCAGAGTATTGAAATAAGAGAGATTGAAGAGACCGGGATATCAAGCCGTCAAGGCGATTGGCGGTTCCTTCGATGAGGTCCGAGTAGAACAAGATGAACAAAAGGGTATAATCGTATAGTCGAAGGTCCCAATGCGCGGAGGAGTTCACAGAACGCCGGACTAGCAGTGTAAGATGCTGTTCAAAGGCACTGGACTGTCTTCGATTGGAAAAGCATAAAGTAATCAAAATCCAAAGGGTATCTCGCGAGGTAGAAGGTGGTCAGGGATCGGAGAGTAAGAGAGAGAGGGGAGAGGGGGACCAAGCCTACGCACCGTTTGGCGCCGGCCGTTAGACAGGACACCAAGTACCGGTAGTGGCGGCCAAGATAAAAAGCGTTCGATAAAAGAAGACGTTGGACACGCAATGAAGAAGAGAAAAGAGAAGAGGAAGGAGGGCGGGCAGCCAGCCGTTAATAACGTATGGAACGAGGATTTTCGTTGCGCCACTGGTCTTTACCGGTGGCCGTACATAACTTGTATTGTACTTTTACTGCGATTTTACTGCGATTTTACTGCTTTTACTTCTTTTTTACTGCTTTTATTTACTGGTTATAATCCTTTTCATGTATGGAAATTGGCTAATATATACCTAGGTAGCAAATAACTGTCCTATTACTAAATATTCTGTTCTTTGACTAAAAAAGATCAACCTTCCAGGGCTTGGAATTCCTCGTCCTTTGGAAGACTTGCTCCACAGGAACCATCACTGCTTAGGGTTTTCCAACGCACATGAGAATTTGAATTCAGTTTTGCTTCTTTTTTGTCTTTGATTTTCCTTCCCCCCCCCCTTTTTTTAAATTTAAAACTTTGACTTTTTTCATGCCCAAAGTGGCAGCCCCAACCATGTATATAAGGTGGCAACTGAACCACTGCATGGAAATTCCCTTACGAACTGGAGGTCAAGCCTTAACTCCACTAGGAAAATATGGATCTAAAATCTGGGGCCGTACATCCCGACCTTGACAACTCATACAATAGTACTCCGTATAAATAGGAACATTGTGTCTTGTGTGACGGTTGGGGTTGGGGCTGAATCTATGAGTGATCTCTCATGTTTCAGGGGTGCGGTTGAGCCAGGAACATTGGCAAAGAACATTCCATAATCCCTGTAGTAAGTTTTCCCTAAATGGTCCGTTGAAATTTTCCCTATTAAAGTGACTAATGACAGGTCCTTGGCGTAGGCAACTGCTGGAAAATGATAAGGGAAAAAAAGCCCAAAGAGAGAAGCATCCAGTGGAAGAAGTCCACGTAGGTGTCCAAAGTTACATATACCGATACATACAAGTACAATACCGAATGCATGCCATAGAAAGTGGACCGATGGCGTCAGTGTTCCTGCTTCGGGCGGCCTGCAGGGAGAGTTCGGGGCCCTGATCTGCATTCTTTACCAACTAATGGGTTCTGGAGGATTTCATTAAGTATATTGTATCTTAGGCTAAATTATGGAGCATGATCTTTCTCATCTATATATTCTTTATAGTTATAAGGTTGATCTAATGGAACAAGAGTATTAGCTACAGAGTACATATACGCAAGTATATTAGGTAGATGTATGGTAAGTGGAAGCCATATCGTCAATAAATTCCAAATTCATATTATGATGATCTACGGAGTACAGCCGCCTCGCTACGGAGTACGGAGTAGGAAATTTCTAACAGTTTTCTCGAGCCAACCTTGGAAAGCCAAGAATTTTGGTTTATGTAACTGCAACAGATGCAAAAGCCGGTGAGACGGCCCTTTCTGTGATTAATATATGCCTCCTGAAAAGGAAAGGCGCCAATCTGATCGAGGGAATGATGATAATATGAAACACTACGGAGTACGCTTGAACGAAAGTATCAAGACGACGCCTTGCATTTAGCGAAGATAAGGCTGGATATTGAAACAAAGCCTAGGCGCAAATCATTCATTACTTCCTCAGACTAGCTGTCCGATACTCCGTAGATCTTGGGTGGCTCCAGAATGTTGCCACGGCCAATAGTAGCATTATCATATCCCATTATGTGGGCATTGAAGACTAGACATAAAAGCAGAGTGACAATATGTGAATAGGTAGATAAATCAAAATGCTTATGTGCAGTAGGGGAACATCATCTGCGACTCTAAGGTCATGTGATCTCGGAAACGGTGACAATAATATCAGCCAGACAAAGCATGTACTTCATAGTCCAATGTCATTTGCTGGCTTAAAAGCATGATTAATACACACCGGGGCCCGCGGGCAGTTGCCAGGATGTTGAGCACCCTTGTAGAGGGGCGGCACTGGCAAGGTGTCGGTACATGCTAACATCGACAGTGTAGAAAGTCTGCATGGATAATCTCTGTAGGACGTAGAACATTGGCACGGAACAATCCTATCAGTCTAAACCAAGCCAACAGCTAGAATATGCCCAGATGGTATGAGCACCATGTATGCGAATCTGAAAGTATCGAACTGGAATGTTGAAAGTGCAAGTTGACGTAGTTCATCCGAAGCCGAAGGGGAAATAGTATTAATCCGTTCGACACGCAGAAACGAAAGGCCGTCCTCCGTGCGATCATCCAAAAAAAGACTCGGGGAAGTAAACAACTGTATATAGCTTCAATATAATATCTAATTCAAATGAATCCTCCGTACAAATGTTGTTGCTTAATGCGGCGCTCTCGGCGCTAGCCCCCCTTGAAAATCCCCCCCCCGCGAAATTTTAGTTAAAACTTCACCTCTTGCACTTCGCGTCCTACACTATCTTCCCTCCATCCCCGGAGGCCCGCTTTGCCCACAACCCATCATTTTCCGAGGTGTTTTCGGTCTAATCTTACGCGATGAACTCTCGCGAGCAGTCTGACATGCCTCCGGCACCCTCTTACCCGTCTCCTAACGGTGCGCAGATGGCCCAAGGTGTACCCTCGTACTATGGCAACCGCCAAATGACCACCGACGAATTGCTGTCCGCGGAACTTTCGCGCGATGCCTCTGGTCCAGGTCTTGGCGAAACAAGCAACGGTGTTCACCATGGCCAGTCGATGGTGTTGGGTTCCTCCAATGCTGCCGACATGGGTCGCACCTCTTCGGAGGATCAGCACCAGCACCAGCACATGCTCCAGTTCCCTCCGAGTCAGCAGGTTGGCGTCGACCCTAATCACGACTTGAGCTATGGCGAACAAAGTGCGCGCAAACGATCAAAGATCTCAAGGGCTTGCGACGAGTGTCGGCGAAAGAAAGTATGACAACTCCCCTCGAACGCGATCGTGAACCTCGAAGCTAAGACGCGTTCTCTTGTACAGGTCCGATGCGATGCGAGCTCCGAAACCGGTCTTGAAACATGCTCCAACTGCAGACGCCTCGGCGTTGTGTGCCAGTTCAGTCGCGTCCCGATGAAGCGCGGCCCCAGTAAAGGGTAGGAAAAACAAATGCGCCACTGCGAGGATCGCCAGCGCTAACAGATACACAGTTACATCAAAGAACTCGCCGAGCGACTCCATACCCTGGAGAACCAGATGCAACCGGGGATAGTCCAGCCTGATGTGCCATACCAGTCCATGAACGAGGTGTCGGGGCTACCGAGAGGATACCAGGATTTCGCATCACCGGTGGAATCAACCTCGGGCAATCGCAAGAGGACTTACTCGGTCTTCGAAGGTCTCCCTAGTTCCTCGTTCGCGCAACCTTCTTTCAACGCCCGCGTATCGCAGAATGCCTTCGACACGTCTGAGACAGCAGCAGACCCGTACAACCCAGCCGTCGCCAGCGGTAGCGCACCGAAACCTGGTAATCTGTTCTGGAACCCGACGGGCGATGAGAATGACCTACCAAGTGGCCTTGAGATGACGGATTTGCCAAAGCATGACGGTGATGATGACATGACACCAGTGAATTTGGATGAAGGCGCTCTTGATGCGTAAGTGCAATGTGGTAACCCCCGTAATTATGAGAACCCCACCTGATACCGGATTGCAGCTATTATCATAAGATCCACACCCTTCTGCCGATTCTTCCCCACACCAAGGAGCGAACATTGGAGCTTTTGCACCAATGCAATCGCGAGGCACAGGAAATTTTCTGCCATGCGTTGTACAGCGTCACTCGAACTGACATGTCTCGCGTGGCGGGTAATTTCGAGAAGATTAACGGCTTCGATAATGCTCAAGATCTCCTCATGTTCCACACCCGCCAGCCATTGATTGTCCACACGACCCCTGTCAACCTTATCTGGCTTCAGTCTCTTTTGCTGATGATTATCGACTGTGACTCTCGTGGACCGGATAATTTCGTTCTGAAAGATGGTGTCCCCAAGGGCAGCCTGGTCCAAGCAGCCAACAAGCTCGGATATGATTTGGCCAAGAGCCAAGGCCAGCTGAAGAACAAGCGATCTGTGGATCCTGATGTCGACTCGGATGCCAACCTCACCCGGCGCAACTGGGTGTCTTTGGTCATCTTGGCCCGTTGGTACGCTATCAGTGTGGCGGATGCCACCGTCCTGGGTGGTCATGAGATTGGCGGCCGTGAAGATGAAAGGGTGGTTGGTCAAATCACAACCGGAATTGCGTGTATGTTAACCTTCCTTACTTTATACTTGTGCTATTTCACTGACTTTTTCGTACCAGCTTACTCGACATTCCTCTCGGAGATGGTCACTCTGGCTAATGTCGACCACAACGTTTGCCAGACTAACTCCGGCCTGGGTCGCATCATCGGCGCGAACCTAGTATCATCCCTGGAGCGTCTAGCGGAGATGGAGGACATATTCCAGATCCACGAGCTACCCGAGAACTCTACCACTCGCCCACTTTACGAGAGCCTCCAAGCACAACTTTACTGGACCGTCCGTTTGCTCATCAAGCGCCACGTCTTCGTATACAGTCCGTACGAGATCATCTTCTGCGCGCAGGAGGTAATCAACGAGATGCACAAGTCAACCATGCAATCCCGCCTCCCATCTCCTTTTGATCTGCACAGTCTCGCCCTCGCCTCAATGACTCTTCTCGAGGCGACAGTTCTACCAGAGCACGCAAACGAATGCTGGGCCACCCTCGAAAAAGTCGAAGAGATCCTCGACCGCCGCTCCAAGCGCGCAGCAGAGGGCTCCGAATTCGACAATATCTTCGGCACCCCGGAATGGGACGCCAAGATCCGCATATTCCTCGAGTGGCGCCGTATCAAGTCCCAGGAGACCCAGCTACAGGAAGCTGAAATCGGCGGTCTCGCCAAGTCCCAGCAGCCTGTGATGGGCCCCAATGAGCAGCGTTCTCTCCAGCACCTTGCTGATCTTGCTGTAGGCGCCGAGGGCTCTGTTGGTCAGAATGCGCCGTCTACGCCCCCGCCGGGTATTTCTAATGAACAGGGCGAAACGGAGCAGAATCTTGCTCCTCAGTTGACCCAGTCGCAGAGCGGGTCGGGTCGTGTTGTTGTTGATTTCACTATGCTCACTAAGGAGGGTTATCTGAATGTCTTCTCTGGGTTGATCTACCGTCGCACACGTTAGTTTGCTTCGCGATAAAGCCTGGTCTTCTCCACTTAATCCTTATGTTGTCTACTTTTTGTCTGAACAAAAAAGCCCTGTCAGAAATTGTTTCTCTTTATGTAATATTTGCGGCCGGCCTTCTGTGGCCCAAGTTTCAATCTTGTCTCTTATGTCTTATGCTGTAGTCGTGCCTAGGGGATCTAGCCCTTGAATGGAATATATCGTTTACATACGACATACACACGACTGCCAGACCGTCAAAGGCCCCAAAGCAGTTTCGAAAATTTGGAATTACCTCTTGCTGATGATGCAAACTCAGCAAACAACCTTGGAAGGTGAGGGATTAGCAATCTGTCAACAATTCTCTCCGGCATCTCGCTGTTGGTGCACTACAGACATCCGCTTTTACCTGGGGCCATCTAGGGTTATCTGACAGGAAAGTCTCTATACTACTCCGTAGGGCTTCCCTTCTTGAACCCCACATTTACTTATGACCAAGCCATCACTTGTGTGCTTGGCTACCTCAGCAAGTTAAACGGCTAAGCTGATATTGAACAGTTCTTTGCTAGTATCATAAGCATGGAGGATGAAGGTTTCGACAGGCCATTCAGATTTATCGTCACTGGCCAATATCTTGCTATCCATTATCGCAGCAGCAACTTCGAGATACGCAGAGATTACCATGCCCGCGGTAATCTGTTCTACCTCGCTGATGACGGAGAAGGCATAATCCATAATCACACATACGTTGGTGCTCTCACCGACCATCCCGACTACGAAGGAGATGTATTCTACATCCGCAATGGGCCACAGTACCTAACCCAAAACGGGCAGTGGGCGGACCACGTCAGTGATGCTATCAAAGTCCAAATCGACCCAGTGGGAGACTACGGCGACGATGAACCTCCCCTTCCCCCGCCACTTCCCAATCCTGTCATTGGTACAGACAATCCCATTTCCGCTGACGGGGTCGATCTCTACCTTCCCGATAAATGGTTCTCCTTATATCCCATTACCGGCGACTGTCTCTGGTCAGGCGATGCTGGGGAGTTCGAATCCAAGCTATATTTTGGTGGCAACCCGTACAGTCTGGGAACATGCTTCCAGCTCTCTGAACATGAAGGGAAGACAAGGATACGCTCTAACGAGGGTAAATACCTGGTCGTTATGATGGCACCTAGCGTTGCTGCGTACCAGGATGAAGGCTGCAAGCAACATACTAGGTTCGATCGATGTCCCAGTTGCATGCTCCATTACACTATTGGATATAGTTCTGAGCTGCAAGAGGGGTTTCTTTTGGTTCCGAAGGGTCTGTCAACTATGTTTGTTTTGAATGATGGCCTCTTCTACTATAAAGTCAATGTTCTCAAAGGTAGTTATGCAGAGGTGCAGCGCGTTGAAGATATCGACGATGCGTCGCTTTTCCAGTTTGTCGCTTGATCTTCCTCTTTGTTAGGAGTTCAATTACAAAATAAATATCTGGAGTCGTGTTCCTTCAGGAGTCATGATATGATATGGTATAATATGATATAACATTATAACATATAAAATAAGATAGAATATCCCAGAGAATTAGCGAATAGCAGGCGCTCATCCTTCACTGCCTTTGTCCGAATGCAAAGCGCCTCCATGTTCCATCTACGTCCTCACATAGAGTCATAAATTTGTCGTCATCAATCAACTCGCACATCCAGTTCTCGAGGAAAGCAATTCGTTCAGCCGTTGGCGAAGATAGATACCGCGAAAGATGGTCTTCTGTCAGAGCTGGGGCTTTATCGTTTGGCTTGCTGGCCGGGTTGTGGTTGTGGTTGGAGTTCGAGTTATTTTGATTATTCTGTCTTTGCGATGCATTCTGAATGCCGGGTATTTGGGATGGCTCTTCGACGGATTCGCAGATCGCTGCTGCGTTTTGCGAAGCAGGAGGCTCTTCATAAAGCACTAATGGCTGGCTTGCTTCCGGGCAAGGATTTGTTTGGGACAACGGTTGGGAATCGGATTCGGGCAAAGCAGAATAATTATTAGGCTCGACCTCGAGATGACATGGATGAGTCTCTGGTTCTGGAACCTTGGTTGGCTCAGTGGGTTGAGAACTTGGCGGTGGAGCTGACTGGGGATGCTTCTGTGTTGTTCGAGCCAAGCTTGCAGCTCTCGGCTTCCTCGCGGTTGGCTTGGAGAAGGGCAGGTCTCTCTTTGGAGGTAGCATCTGGTTTAACTGGTCGACGTCATGAATTGCAGATATGGTGGAAAGCTGAGAGCTTGGTGGCTCAGGTTCTTTGTTCGACGTGTATGCGAGAGTAGATGCATGCAGTGGTTGAGACAGATCTACCAGTTCCATGCTTTGACATGGGGGGGTTGGGAGCTGGTACAGGGCCCAGCCTGGATACAGGGTGTGAGATAGTGCTTGCAGGAGATGATGCTCGAATCGGTGCTACCGAAGCAAAGTGTGAGATAGCTGCTCGACCGGTGGTCAGAGGAATCGTTACATACTTGTCCTTCCAGACCCTAACGCTCCCGTGGGGTAAAAGTGGACCCCATTGCTGCCAGTTGAAGTTGCCGCCGTGTTTGCAGACCTGGGGGCAATGGAAGAGAGATGCCCCGATGTCCATGATGATACCGAAGGAAATCGTTGTATTGCTGGTGCTGGTATCTTGCCTTCTGTCAATGGACAGTTGATTTCGCCCAGAAGAGTCAAGGCCGTGAAGTAGTCACGCTCTGTAGTGAACTTGATCTGAAACCGACGAATCTGCGAATTCAGAAGTGGATTTTGTTAGGATCACTGACGGAGTCATGTCTAGTACAGAATATACACACATGTGTTCCACCATGAGGATACTTGACTGCTAGACAAGGCGACTTTACAACGACAGCAAAGTGCGACCTTGGGGGTGGGATCAGCTGGGCCTGCATTCGTGCCATGCGAGTAAAGAATACGAGATCAAGCTGCTCCTAAATCAGATGACCCGGATGTTCAGCATTACTGACTTGTGTCAAGCTTTATGCGTGAGTGTACCAGGATGCCATCACCTCGAACCACCTTCTGAATCATCCTCGATGGCACAGATCCGGAATCGAGGAACTTCTCGAAGATGCAAGCGAGATCTCCATTTCCAGGGACATGATTCCAGGTCAGTGGACCGACATGGTCGATGGTAGTGGTTGTATGGGAGAACTTAGCGATGGCTAGACGAAGGACCTGGGGAGGGATGGCCTGTTGCAGAAGCTGCATCTTATAGAACTAGGACAATCAAGAAAGAGTAATGTCTCAGGAAATGGCCATGGATATGATATAGATGAAGAATGTGCGTGGTGTCTAGTGGAATGAGTGGTGAGGGCGAGATTGATTGAGAGAACTCTCTGACAGCACTCCCACTGTTATTTGAATTGCCCACCTCATTATCACCTTTTATCACCTTTAACTAGAGTATAATTGGATCTATATACCAAAAAAGTATGCCTTGAATTTCATCTTCGAAAAATTAAACTCTTAGAACTCATGTTGGGACTCCCAGAGATATGACTCCCCCGGTGGGTTCCTCAAGACACACTCTATGCAGCTGACCAGTCAATCAATCAAAGTTGGCCATCTTTGTTTATTGGACCATTTTCAAACTGAAAAATGTGTATAAAGCACATCAGGACAGACTTGATTGTGTCTATTGTGTCTAATGTCTCTGTGTACAGTTGAAGAATGTGACAGCCTGAGGCATCAATATATACGATCAGATTCCTTAGTCATCAATGGGAACAACCAATAATCCGACAACGCGCCTTGGAGAAGCGCGGACTTTTGGCTGATCAGTGCCGTTGATCGCAAGCCCAGCTCTAGCCCTCCAGGGCCGCAAGGCATTGACGAATATTTTACTTTTGAAACATATCGCTGATTTTGATCGCCTACGCGCAAATTTACTACTGCCTTAGAATTGCCGTTGCTGCTGAGCAAAGTTGCACTTTGCTCTTTTCACCGTCGCATCCAGTGCTCCGACGTTCGAACGCGCGAAACCTGCGACTCAAGCCGAGTCACAACCACTGGCCGTCGCTATCACCTCTTTCGGTCAGAGTCAACGTTGTCTCGCCTTTATACTCCGACCTTTAGAAGCCGCACGAAGTCGCGAGTTTCATACCCCTGCAATTTCTCCTGCTCGACTGGTTCGCAAATAAAGACGCATCAAGGGCAGCATCCCTCGAGGCGTGTCTTCAAAGTTTTCGATCTTGAGAGTAGAAGGTCCTGTCCCCGATTGCCCCTCGAATTCTCGAGGTCAAGTTTGTCAGTCTCATCCGCTGCAAGGACGGAACCACACGTGCAATCGAATACGTGAACGGCGCAGCGCTGTCGCGTTCCTTCAGCAGCACCATGTCTGCCTCTACCCCTCGCACCTCGCTGCGACGTAAGACTACCATCTCTCAGCCGACAGGTGTGGTACCTATACTAACGCCACCCACAGAGGGCTTACGCCATGCTCCAAAAGTCAATCAACCTTTCATCCCCGATACAACCCCTGCCCGTCGATCACACATCCATCATGGACACACATCACCACAACCACCAGCTAGCCCCCATCATGTAAACGTCAATCCCGCCGCCAATCCCCAAAGCGCGCAGTTCACGGTCGATAGCTGGGAAGGGAGAGACAATCGACAGGTTCCCATGTCGACGAGGGAAGTCCCGACCCCAGGGAACCGACCGGCCATATTTTCCCATCTGCGTGACCCTTCGAAAGGGCCCCGGCAATTGGATTATTACGACCCTTATTTCCCACTGAGATATCTCGAGGTTCCAAGGAGTAAGTCTTCCCTGCATCCATGGATTGGCTAGAAATACTGATGGTCCTGTCTCATTTAGCGGATCACATCTACAAACGTGCCCACTACGGTCTGCAGTCAGGTATTCCGGACGAAGTCGACTTTGCGCTATACCACCTGGTACAGATTTCAAATCAACGATGGGATAAATTCAAATTCGAAGGATTTCCCTTGCTTGCGGAAACTTTGATGCAGAAAGCACTTGACATCACACAACTCTGCACGGGGGTGAAGTGGGAATTCCAATATGATCCTCGGAAGCCGACTGACCGTGTCAACGTGCTCAATTCGTTACATGGCACCCGGGATATCCTGGACAAAATCAGCAAAATCCCAGTGAACCTTCCGAACGACAGTCTTGAGACCTACGACTTCAATCATCGACTGAGAAACATCAAAGAGGCCACGTTAGTGTTGCGAAACATGGTGCTCCTGAAGGAGAACGCATTTTATGTGTCGCGTTATGCGAATGGTCTACTACGGGACTTTTTGGTTATCTTGATCAATGCCCCCAATCAACCTCGACTGAATGAAATCAAAAACGATGCGCTAGATATCGCCGAGGAGGTTACCAAGTTCTTGCGGACTGATCCTGAAGATCCATTGTGGATTTCTTTGGTGAATTGCCTAGACTCCCCAGACCGCGCCCATGTCGTGCGGTCCCTGTGGGCCTTGACACACTTCGGCACTGAGCTGGACGATGCGGATGCAAACCGGGCCATGGAGACCCTGACCAAACCGACTCTCCAGCAGATGTATTATCACACGCTTCTTGACCTCGACAAGGATATTCTGAGTGGTGCACTGGACTTTTGGTATCAATACACGCTCAGTCATGACAATATTGAGACATTGATGGATGTTCTCAATTTCCCAATCGTCTTTGTTCCTCGCATGGTCGCACTTCTCACCTATGAAGCACGACCTACCAAAAAGGAAACTGTTCTTCAGGAAGAGAAGGTCGCACCTCCACCTACCGACATCCCTCGTGTATCCCCCGAGCTTTTGGAAAAGCTCATGGAACTCTCCGAGCCGGAACGAAGCTCCCAATGGCTACGTTGCTGCTTCATTGAGGATGCAGAATGCGAGATCACACAGATCGCTTTATGGCAAGCCTACCAAAGCCGGTTTGCAGATCCCCGTGTTACTGGAGGGGGCGTTCTTCCCGCTGCAGAGTTCATCAAGAATGTCAGCAACACGTTCACGAACGCCCAAGCACAGGTCATCAACGGCCCTGGCACTGCCACCAAATTTATTATCAAGGGCATTCGACCTTTAGAAACAGCCCACACATTTGAAGGCTTCCCTTACTCCTACTGCAGATGGGCGGACAACTCAAAGCCTTCAAAGATGTGCCAGCGTGCATTCACATCTCCGACAGACCTCCGGAATCACGTTTTCGGCGACCACATGAACCTGGAACCCACAGACACTCCCGGCCAGTATAAGCTTGATCCCGCAGAGTCCCCCATCCACACGTGTCAATGGGACCACTGTGTACGGTTCCGAGCCTCTGGGCCCAGCGCCAACACGTCCATGGTCGCTGGCCACGTTTCGTCCCATTTGCCCGAAGATCGCCCCGCAGGCGCACAGCCCACGAGCGCCAAGCGTGCGGTTCTCCAGGAGCGCATCGTCCGCAAATGGTACTATATGGATACTCCGATCAATGAAAAGGGCGAGCCATTCGGCGTGGCCTATAAAGCTGCATTGGTGTTGCGCAACATCGCCCGAGGCCTGCCGAATCGGACCACGTCTAAATATGGTGGACTTCCCTGGAAAAAGGCGTGCTTCACGAGCCAGCGCCCCAAGATCGTCGAAGTCTGGGACCGAAATCGTGCGCTGCGCAAGGAGCTTACCGAGTTAATCATGGTGATCGAGAAAGAGGTAGACTATTAAATTTCCCATTACGTGTTTTCCGTCGCAACTGCCTCTTTTTCCTTCTCTCATGAACCAATGTCTCTGTACGATTAATACCCTGATTATTCGTGTTCTCACTGTCTTTCTGGTTCCCAGGTCCTCCATCTTGTCTAAATGTACAATATCTAAGAGCCAGGGCCACATTGGCGGTGTTTCCTTGTTTCTGCTTTGTTTTTAATGGCTTGTCGCTTTGATCTAAGCCCAAGTTCGCACACAAAAAGCCCCCGCAGAGTGGAGTTGCATTACTACCTGGGGTATGGGTATGGGGTGGTTGATGTCTGATCTTTTCCGGCGTCTCTTAAGATAGAAATTCGATATTCATTAGTTAGTATACCGAGGCTCGGGGTTTAATTCACGTTTTTTTGTCGTTTACTTCCCATTTCTTACTTAGATATGTATACACGTATCTATTCAGGAAAAAAAACCTAAACAGCAAGATTGGGCATTTCTAACATCTAAGATAAAACCCGTCGAATTGACCACGAAAACGACCCTTCATCCCCTCGCCTCAGCAGCCACTTCCTCCAAAACCCGCATCGCATCCTCCGCCCTCGCAACGGGTACATAAATATGATCATGGAAATACCCACTGACCACATTCGTACTAATACCGTGGTCCTTCAGCCGGTTAGTAATGGCAGCGATCAAGCCGACCGCTTCCAGGCTGGAGTGGATAGTAAGAGAGATCTTCTTGCAGGGGAAGGTTGGCTCGTTGAAGCCATGTGATTTGGCAAGCGTTTCTGTTGTCACGATTGTAGTGCCCTCTTCTTCTTGTACGATTAGTTGCGGTTGAAGTGTCGAGAGGGGTAGTGAGTGGAGGGGGGATTTGGTTGTGAGGAAGACGTAGGTTGTTGGGTCTAGGCTTAGTTGCATTGTTGCTAGAAGGATTGAGATGTTGTTTTCGCCTGGAGATGCCATTTCGGTGGTTTTATATGTTATTTGCAGAAAGGGAGATGGAGGTGGAGTTGATGTCATCTCAGGGCATGGTTTAGCCCCCAAGTTAACCAATGAGAGCGCAATCTGGGATCTATGCATAAACTTCATAGATGTTTCCAAAAAGCCATGGGAAACAATTGTTGCGATTCGGGAATATTCGAAAATAGATGTCAATTTGTGTATCAACAGTAATTGTTCGGATATTTATACAGAGACGTCGAAATGCATGGTGCAACGTAAGCCGAATTAAGAGTTGAGAAAGCTAAGAAGATAAGACTAGACTATAGAATGCAACAGATGTGATCCTATGTAATAACAGTAATAATATCAGGTAAAAGAACTTCATACTTAGTAGTCACCTGTAGGCATTCCACCCACAGTCGGAACATGCTGTCCATGGAATCCAAACCCAACAGCTCCATCGACATTTGCTCGGCCAAGCTCCGACAAGTTACGAGCATCAAGACAGAGCAAATAACTCTTGCCACGCATCCCGTCGAGAACCACGCTAAGAAGTACACCATCATCCTCACTAGTGCCCTCAGGGTTAGCGACGAAAATGGGCTCACCGGGCGATTGGCCATGACATGCCCAGAGCTGGACTTGCTGGGTATCACAATCGAGCTTTATGATACCGTCTGTCAGAGTTGCTTCTCCACGGAAGGTCACAGCGTAGACATATCGGTGTTTCTGAGTGACCTTTTTCGAATTCATAGTTGGTAGCTCAGGCGACAAGGATTTGCAAACGGACCACTCGACTATTGCTTTCTTAGGGTCGGTGCATGGAGTGGAAGGCACGGCAGGTAGGCGGATCCGGGTAAATGATGTACGGAAAGAATCGTCCCTCTTCTTCTGGAAGGCCTTGGCTGTATCCAACGAAGAGATCAAGTTCTCGTAATAGACGTATTGCAAGAATTTAGAGTTGTCGGTTCTCACAATATCTGCAACGATATCCATCTCCGCCGGATTCTCCTTTGAGGGCTCGAGCCATGCGTTAACCGTGTGGAAACAAAAGAATGCAGGGCTTTCGTATTTCGCGATCAAACCTTTGCCGTGCTTACGGTCAATGACATACCACATTGCCGGCTGACTTGGGTCTGTTGGCAAGATTGAATCCATGAACGAGGAGTCCAACAGCTGTGGATTTATGTGCGCATTCCACACACACAGCACAACATGGTCCTCGGTGACGAGAAGAGAGTGAAGATAAGCTGGTGTTGCGGGGAAGGTTGCTAGGATTGTCGTCTTCCCCGTTGAAGCCGAGACCCCGAAAACACGGTATGTACAAGTTGGCCCCAGGGTGAGATTATAGTTGAACATGTCTCCGGTAATAGGATCAGATCGAGCATGAGCTGCAGAGAGCTGTCCCGAAAGTTCAGGGTGCAAAATAATCTGCGAGGCCAGGCCAATGGGCTCCAGGGTTTCTGGATCGAGCTTCTTGAAGGCATTGTAGTCGGTCTTCGCATAGAGAGTCCGAATTCCCCGGGAATCGCCCCAGCGAGAAGCCAACTCATCGGGCTTAGGATCGAGGCCCGGAACGTTAATTGAAAGAGTGACACTTATGTTGCTACTCGACGGAGTCGGCTGCGGGACATATTCAGTCTGGACTTTTCCCAGGACGCTCCTGCAAGGATCGCGTTTCTGTCCGAAACTGATATCGTTCAGAGAGCCCGTCTTTCTTGCATGTTCGATAAGGTCGTCGGTTGAGAAGCGAGAGTTGTAGAACACCCGGGGTGAAGTATGGGAGTTCTCTGGTGCAAAGATCTGGAAACGGTGGGTTTGACCGAATCCATCGAACCAGTGGGAGAGTCGTAGTGTTTCTCCATTCTCAGCTTGAAGTTGACTTTTTCCTGGACCTGTACGATACAGGACTCCAGCAGCGTAAGCAGGAATCTGTCCTACCACAGAGAGCTCGACGGGGTCACGCTGTTCGTATTCAGGATCGAACTATGCAGGGATTAGTATGTATACTTCGAGGTGTCCATGATTTTCACTTACACCCTTGTCGTTGGGCCAGTTGTTATAATGATCTTCGCTCATATGATTCTCCCGAACTGTCGAGTCTCGACCAATAGACGACATGTTTTCAATGTGATCGAACTGTGTTGACATGGGCGTTTGTTCAGGTTGAGGTTGATGCCTGATATTTCAGGCCAGTAACTCTTCTTCTTTTCCTTCTGCCCTTTTCGTCTTCAATCTAATTTACTTGACTGCCTAGGTAACAAATTGACAGTCTTGACAATTCACCCTTTATATATTTCTTAAACACTGTGAAAGTTAACTGCCCATTTACTACTGGTCTTTGTCTTCGTCATTGGCGGGGGAATCGCGACGGGCTGAATTCCACAACTTGTCCCTCTTCGCCAATCGCCAACGTCGAATTACCGAGTCTCGCTCATCATCGTCATTCTGAGGCGCCAAGTCTATAACTGATTTCTGATCACGGATGACACATTTAATTTCAGTTTCACCCGGATCTTGGCGGGATACACCCACTTGAAGGCTGTTTGTGCCGTCTTCCGACGCAAATCATCTATATGAAATCCACTCCATCGGAGGCAGCCACATTCTCGGTGTCTTCTATTGAACCGACGCCAACCCCCCCATGAAGCGACAAGTACAGAAACCCGATACCCGAACAAGCCCAAGGATGTGGAAATGTGAAGAATGTCCCTCCAGTTTTCAGCGACTAGACCATATGAAACGCCATGCCCTTACTCGTATGTTTCGAACGATACTCGAACGGATATAGTAATAACCTCCTACAGATCACACGGTGAAGAGCCACATTTGTTTGTTTTGCGGCTCTTCATTCAGCCGAGGGTGTGTCACCTTCCATCACTCCAGAGGATATATGGCACCCCGTCATGTATGCTGACAAGAACACAGAGATGTGCTACGGAGACATTGGAAATCGTGCAAGGCCCGTGTAGAAGGCGGATATGAAATCCCTCAGCCGGAGCGCGGCGGGAAACACAAACGTGCCTGTGATAGCTGTGCAAGCCTTAGGAAAGCCTGTAATGGGGAAACGCCGTGTGCGGAATGCACCCAAAGAGCAAAGCAGTGCACTTACCAACGACTCCTCGATGACGAGCTTCCCTTGCCATCTAAATCGCAGGCTTTACCAGAGGCTCCAGACGCTGAAAGCTCAGGTGCAAATGATGATGATCCTAAGGTTTCTGAGTCAAGTTGGGACCTTGGCCCTGCGACACTTTATCCATCTCATATGAAAATCATTGCTGGACGTCAGAAATTTGCTCTTGGTTGATTAAAGAGGTCAATAATGAGCTGAGTCCAGTCCCATGCGGGACTAGGTGTTGGATCAGGTATCTGATTGTCTCTTGATTGCGAGCTAATGACATACATACTGTGAGATGTGTTTTTGGCGGTATGACACATTTGAGTGCGATACACAGATGTCATTGGTGAACAGCCCTGGAGGTCATCTTAGGTGCCTCTAACAAAGACGACGGTGTCGTGAACTTTCCGTTCGAGAACTGCCCCATTGGAATTCGAAGGGGTTGAGTCCCTCCATGCTCTCTCGCGTTCCGTGGCCTATCCGAGGCGGAACCCTGGAGCGAAACAATCTACAGAGTTATATGAGCTGAGTCTATATGGTAATTGGACAGGGGTGCGAGGCAGAGCCATCTGATATAGGGGATTCGCCCACGATCACTTGGTGGCCTGGGGTGGAGATTTATTTCATTTATTGTTATATTAAACTCTTTAAGTGCCTCTTTGATGATAATGAGACAAGAGTGGAGATTTAGCTATGTAAATCACTGCATCACTCCTAGACATGGTACCTGGGCATCTCTATGCAATCCAAGTTCCCTTTCACTCCCGGAGATGTGTTTTCGTCACCGTGGCAGAAAAATAGAATCAGCGCTGTCGTAAACATTTTCAATAAAGTTCTCATAGCTCAACCAAGCCGTGTCATCGGAGCCACTCTGCAGGGATGGGTCACTGAGATCCATCGCATCCCACACATTGGGCCAGGACACCGGTGCAAAGGAAGTCGGCACTTCTGTGACCTGCGAATCTCGCGGTTCATCAACGGCGTCTCTCAAATCGAGCGAAAAGTCCGCGAGATCCTGTTGATGCTCAGGTTGTTTCGAGAAAGGCTCGGAAGATGTGCCATCGAAAGAGTATTGAGACACAGCTTGGCGAGAAGCGTCAACACCGAGGAGCTCATTCCTCCGCGTTTTGGCCTGTGACATCAGCCTCTCCAGAGGCTTCCAGAGCATCCCCTGTTCAGAATCCGCGATTACGAGCCGCAAGCGCTGGTAAACATCTTCAACGACGGTCCAATACTTTGACATCACTGCCAGATCTTTACAAACGCAGAGTTCGGCAAGGGCCACAGCCAACGCATGCCAATGAACCCACATCGAGCCGTACCACCGCCAAGACCTGGCTCCTGGGTAATTGTATGCCTCCTGCGACCACTGCAGGCTATCAGCTGCAATTTTGAGGAGGGCATTCCCCTGGATTTTCGGGGGTATGAAATTATAGCTTCGTTGCAGCGGTCGCAGACAGGCTAGCTGCAGCCAGCTGCCCATAACACCCGCTGTCTTCTGCGCGTACCACTGGAAATCTGAAAGGTCGGGCCTGCAGCCGCTCAGAAGGTCCGATGTCTTTTGTTGGAAATCGTGGACGACTTGCTGCCGCAAACTCATTATGGTTACGGCTGGCTCGGTCATGTCTGAAAATGCAAGGGTACGGGTCACGGACACTGCCGCTGCCACAACCAAAGTGTGCGTCATGTCGGTAAATGTGCCTTCAGTGTGTTCGGGGATTGGCCCTGGCATGTTGAACCACAAGTCCTCGTCGTTGATATTCGACGGCTGGTTGTAATCGAGCCATGCGGATTGCATCATCGGCTCGGATGCCCTGTCTAGAGAGGCTGCTACATCGAGAACGCCGATTCCTAACCATGCTCGCTTGCGCATCTCCTGCTCAAAAGGACGCACCGTGAATGGCGGCTGGGGTACGTGGAGAGATAATGCCTGGCCTACCCGGAGTGCCATGCTCAACATGGTCCAGACCCTTCGGCTTTGGTCTTGAGATCGCGCGGCGAGCTAGAACCGTTTAGATTAAATCCCATTTATAAGATGAAGGGGGCGAAAGACGAGAAACATGCAGTCGTACTCACCAGAGAGATAATATAAGCTTGCAGAACAGTGAGGTCGTTCGTCGTCACAAAGTCCGCCTTCGCGAGCGCGGATTCTGTTTCTTGTTGGAATTCCGCGACTATTATCTTTTTGCTTGTGTTGAACATTGACTGGCATTCCACTTCGTCAAGAGTACACACAGCGCAAAGATAAATAGCCGAAGCAAGGGTGACTGGCGCCTGGTGATCCTGCTGATAGTCAAGATAAGGCTTGCCATCTTTAATGAATGCTTGCAGCGACGGTCGATGTAAAATTTTGAAGAGAGGATCGACATTGCGGAAGAAAATGTCACATAACCTGTGCCGGATTTGGGGTTGAAGACTTAATCGTCTGTTGGCCTGGGGTGAGCTCGACAAGCTTTCAGGGCTTTCTGAGCTCACAAGCGATGTGCCAAAACCAGATGTTGAATCTTTGACACCATGGTCTTCATTTTCTATACGACCTTGTAGAACACTGCGCAACTCTTGGGTCTAGGGGTCGATATGAGCCAAACAATCCCATCCGCAAGCCATGAGTTTAACTCACCTGCTGCATGATATCCTCCCAAAATGGACTCCCCACATACGCAGTTGAAGGGCGAGGAAGATGTGGCTGCGCTGCACCGGGCAAATAGTCACTCTGACCCTGCCGAGTATCCTGACTGGCCTTGCTGGCCTCTGCTGCCGACCCATGCGGTGTGTATGAATGTGACGGCGCAGGGCCAGTCGAGGCAACTGGTAATTCATCTCGCTCATTGGCGACTCTTTTCAGGAGTTTCTCGAGTCTCGCTACTCGCTCCGATAGTTCCTTGTCCGAGCCTACAATCCGCTCGGGCTTTCGCGTGCGCCCGCGCGGCAGACGCGCGCGTTCCACAGGAACACACACGAGGCCAAGTCGCTCGCAGCTTGTACAAGGACTTAACTTGTCGCACTTCACTTTGCGCTGGCGACATGCTTCACAGGTGAGGCGGACCCGTGGCGCGGAGGACCGTGAGTGGGTTGTCCCGGCTTGGCCCACCGGATCGGCCATTATTTTGCTTGACCCAATCGGTCTAGCTGTATATGAGGTAAACGGACTTGAGATAGATTGTATAGACTGTACAATGTACATCCATCTCTGTCGAAGATCCAAGCTTTGGGTTTTGCAGAGGTTGCGCACATCCCCCCGAAGCTACCGATCCACATTAGTTGGTACTGGCCAATCAGAGGTCAAATCAGCACGTTGTGTCTTTGCGGATGATCTGCGCAAGTCGATTGCATATAAAAAGAAACAAAGTGACGTTGAGATTGATTTCAAGCTAAGAACTAGACTACCTACATTAGGATTAGGCACATATGTACGGAATATGTCCAGCATAGAATGGTAGTCCACACTTTCCCTTTTCGGATAAATTCCGTCCTTCGTATTAATATCTCGCTCGTTTCCCCCTTTGGCAACATTTCTTTACTTTTCAAATCTGCAGATCTCCACATCTATTATCATCATTATGGATTCTAGTGAGCCCCAGAGTCTCGATAAATAGACAGAATGTGGCAAAACTGCCAAGGCACTGGTCTAGAGCCATTATTGGAGATGTTGAGACATATGAACCCCCTGATTATTAACTTCACTAGCAGAAGATGAAATAGTCCTGGATACGGAGTACTACAGGCCTAAGGTTCAACCTGAAGGTTCCAAGTTTGCTTAAAGCTGCTGAAATACAATAAGGTAGAGACGATCCCTGAGACCACCTGGGAATCTTGAATCTGCACAATACATCTGTATCCGTGTACGGCGTTGCCACCGATAGTTTCGGATTTGATCAAAACCAACCAAGTAGCTAGGTATGAAAACTTACAAAAGGTACGGAGTATTAGTACTAAACTACTAAACCATCCAGCTAATTACTTGACAACATGGAGTCGAATAAAATTTCTTCCGTTCATAACATTGTTCTAGATCCGCGGAGTTGTATCCGTACGGAGTGGTCGACCGAGGCCAATGAGGTTATCAGGGCAGCCGATGAACCATAACATAAAGATCTTCACTCGAAAAGAAGTGTGAATGGTTCGTCCGGAGCTAAGTGCCACTTAGTGGCAATAATGGGTGGAGTGGGCACGGCATCAGGGGCTAAGCCGTGTGTTACGCCTGGCAACTGTGCTCCGTCCTCCGTACTCGGTACGGAGTATATAACTAGAACATATATACTTTGTGGTATACCCGTGGATAGGACCTTAAGAGAAAACTATAACGCTCCGATGTATTCTTCGGATGTACTAGACTTTTCTCTATTCTTATATTGGAAATGTCTGGTTGATATGTGGACATCGAAAATATCTTATAAAAGACGTCTAAAAGGTTAAGTAAAAAGACGCCTAGAGGGTTAAGTAAAAAGGATAGAAGGACAATTAACTAGAAATAGGACGTAGACATACCGGGCCTCTTATTAACCCTCATGATGTACTTCGAATAACAGGGTGAATAAACGTATATAGACGAGAGCAATCAGGGATGGGTTCGCATAACTAGACCATGACATCAATGATCTGAAACTAACTTCATATGACTATCAATGCGTTTCTCCTGTCATCAATTTGATTGGAATTCTCCGGTACCGTGCACGCGGCCTTTTCCGGAGGGGTTGGGGGACTAGATCGGCATTCAACCTTCGCATTGTTCGATTTCCCCTGCAGAGAAAGCCTTTGCTGGGATTCTTGAATTAGGATTCTTGAATTAGGATCAGGGCAGTAATTATTCAAATGTTGAATCATCAAAGAGATATCCCCGAACTCCCCGAAATTTCCTGGGCCCCAGGATCGTGCAGTTGTGCAGGTACAAAAGCGGGCTGCAGAGGTGAGTGCAGATCGTAGGAACAATGGAATTATTACATTCCGCCCACCCACGTTCCCTTGAAGCCAAGAAACCTATTCCGTAAGTTTCTTGGATGTTAATGAGGGTTAATTTGACACTATTGCTTTTTATGTTGTACATCCATGGATGGTAGAGACACTTATGGATCAATTAAGCGTGAAAGTATAAGCGAGGGGAAAGTGGATATGTATTCCGTACTCTGTAGATGATGCGGAATATGGCAGTGGATTATTGTCAGGCTAGTGCCCTCTTGGCTTACCTTTGCAAATGCAGATGTCCTGTTTATAAAAGTGATCATTGTGAGATTGAAGTTAAAGAAAAAGTAATTATTCCCACGTGTTAGGGTGTTCGCGAATCCTGTACCCTGGCACTATTGCAAACTTTAGCAGGGGGAAGCTTCCTAATATGTATAGGCCGTCCCTGACCACGGGAGTACCATGGTTCAGGGAATCAGATTGACGAATCAGAGTGTGCCTAGATATTTCACTGAAAACAAAGTTCATGTCATGCGGAGACCATGTGTTCTTTGGGTCAACGTTGAAATTCTGGACTGACACCTGGGCACATATAGGTATATACATAGCTGGACAGCAATATGCAATGTACAACATTGTACTATATACGATGTACATCAGAGGCAATCACTTATCATACTATACGCAGTATCAATGTTCGTCACAAATTTCCGAGTTTCTACCGTCACCACGAATGGGGCCCGCTAATGTCTAGTGGCGTTGACGACAGCCAAGCTATGGACAACAAATCCAAATATCCCGTCAAATTTAAATAGTCTATTATTGCCCCATCTCTAGCCCGGTGGCTGAATGGTGATCTTCAAATCGGGTGGAGAGGATCTCATATTCCTCCTACCTTTCTCTTTTCTTTTTTTGTCCGCAATACTTCAAACTCCTATCCCTCCTTTGTACATATGTATTGAGAAGCGGGCCATTCCCTGATCCCGGGAGACTTCATCTCGACCATTGATAGAGTGGCGTTCATATCTACTATAAGTCAAGGAACTTTGCGATCTCTCTTTCAGCGCATCGAATACCTTCCGTCCACAGTCACAATCCGTGCCCGAAACTTGCCCTACACTCATTTATATATGCCTTTATGACACGATGACTACTCTATCAACATCCCGGGGTCACCAGGCCCTCGCCACAAGCGCTGTTTTTACGACTATAGCGACATTCGTTGCGGCCGTCCGTATATATACACGAGCATTCCTCGTAAAGCAGATGGGAGCGGACGACCATGTCGTCATAGTCTCTCTAGCTTTCTCATGGATTTTCTTCGGCCTGTTGGCAGGCGAAGTCTTCCACGGCATGGGCGAGCACTATGTCCTTATTCCCGCCGAAACCTTCAAGGTTCAGATGATCGTACGCTCCATCCCAGCAGAGCATCCCTCCAACAGTGCAATTCCATTGACATGCTTCTCTTACAGTGCTTCTGGGCTTCAGTTCCCATATACCAAACAAGCCTCATCAGCACAAAGATGTCAATCCTTCTCCAATACAAACGAGTCTTCTCCACACTACGCATGCGTCAAGCATGCTGGCTCCTCATCGGCCTTCTAGCCGCCTACGGAACCTGGACCATCATCAGCGCCTGGGCGAACTGCGTCCCTCTCGCCAAGTTCTGGGATCCAACTGTCCCAGGCTTCTGTCTGGATAAGAAAGCCCTGTGGTTTTCCAACTCCGCCATCCACATTCTTACCGATATCCTCATTCTCATATACCCAATGCCAGTCCTGAAATCACTACAATTGCCCAAGAAGCAAAAGTTCGCTCTCATGGCTGTTTTCGCCCTAGGTGGATTGTAAGTCCAGCTCCATACGACAACCATCTCCAACGCTAACAATCATTCTAGTGTCTTGATCACAAGCGTACTCCGTCTCAAATCCCTCCTCGTCATCTCCAACTCAGACGACCCAACCTGTTAGTCCTAACAACCCCTCACACACAAGCCAAATTAACAATCCACAGATGACAACGTCGGCGCAGCAACCTGGTCCGCCGTCGAGTGCAACGTAGCAATTATCTGCGCCTGTCTCCCCGGTACGCGCGCCTTCGTCTCCAAACTCCTGCCGCACATCTTCTCCACCCGAAGCAACGGCTATCGCAGCAGGACCACGCGGCCTTCGCGAACCGGCCGGAACGTCCTTACAGGGAACGGAAACACGGAAGTCCTGGCCTCGGTTGTCGGCGGACGTGATCACAGCTCGGCCTATGACCATGATCTCGAAAATCTGTCGCCGTCTGGCTCCTCCAAAGGTTACTCTAATGAGTCTGCGAAGGAGAACTTCGCCGGTATCAAGGTCACGACTAATGTTACGCAAGAGAGTACATCGCATTCGAACACTGCTCTTAACGATGATACGGGTAGTACAAAAGAATTGGTGAAGAAGCATAGCTTTTGATCTATAATGACTTGGTGATCTAGCGGGTTCATTCTTTATACATAATTATTTTTGTTTCTTTTTGGCTGGTGGTCTTCTCTCTTGTCTTATATACCTACATGTATGGTCCACGGGTGTTTAGGTGGTGCTCTTGTGCTTATGTTCTTTCTGTCCGTTTACGCGATGATATACCCAATTACAACAGGTCAGGCTGTGTCTTCAGCGCAGTAACTACGCCATTACTATCGAATTTCCAAGGAGTGCCAACGTGAACCATGGCGGTAGGAGAACTGGCCAGCGATTTATTAGAGCTGCGGATTATGGTCGAATCATTGTGATGAGTACATCTATCACAGGGCGGGATTGTAGCGTTCTAGAAAGGACGTGGCTTAAATTACAACAATCATTTCTTTTAAACTAGGTCGTCCCTAACCTCCAGGCTACCTACAAATTCTCCCAACATGAGCTCTAGGGTATTATGAATACATTGTAAACACAAATGTACAAATATCGAAGCGAACAAACCGAGCTGATCATTCAGTATGCATGAGACCCGCCCATTGTACATTCGGAAGCCGCCCACATTTTGGAGACCAAGGGCTAGTGACAAGGAAGATGCAAAAAAGACGAAGTAGAAAATAATTCTAGGCAAGAATTTCAAAAAGATGAACACTGCTATGTGCAATGTGCGTGAGATTACGCAGATGTCATCATGCAAATCCTAAAACTCAATATAGTCGTGAATCTTGGATCTGCCGGAAAGATACACTCTACTCCCAAACGTTGGAGAAGAGGTCGTCAGATCCGCCAAATCCACCAGGGGGCTTGTTATTCGTGCTTGTAGAGGTAGGGTTGCTGACTGGGGCAGCGCTGGCCCAGCCGCCAAAGTCCTCGTCTGCTGCCACAGTAGGCGCAGGCTTAGAAGCAGCACTGGGCGCGCCCCAGCCGTGGCCCACGTCGTTCGGAGTCAATGTTTCCGGGACCTTCATCATGGATGCAGGCGAGGGTGCGGCTGGAGCAGCCGACGGGACAGGATCAGGTGTGCTCCAGGCGTTTCCGCCCCATGGATCAAGGCTGGCGGACATCATGCTGGCTGCCGCTGCGTTCGCTGCGCTGGTGGCAGGCGCTTTAGGAGGGGCAGGAGGTTGCATCGGCGGAGCAGAAATATTAAATGCCGACTTCATTTCCTGCTGAGGAGACGTTGCTGTAGACTTTGGGGGCGAGACTGTCGATGCATTTGCGGGAGGCGATGAAAATCCGAACAGATCGTTCGATAGGGACGAGGACGGAGGGTTAGGCTTAGCAGTTGGGGAACTAAATCCACCGAATCCGAAATCTTGCCCACTAGAGATGGAAGTTGTTCGGGACTGGGGCTTCGGAGCTGACACCGTCGGGGAGGTTAAGCTATCAAATAAGTCGCCGCTCGCAGACCCCGAGGGTGATGTGACCTTCGGAGCAGCAGGGCTCGACTTGCCGGCGCCGAAGGATGAGAGATTAGAGAATGCCGATGGCTTCTCCGCCGGTTTGGCGGGTGGAGGAGAAGTAGTGGTTGGGAAGCTCAGTCCACTGAACGCGTCCGTCAGGCCGCCCATGTGAGACGAAGCGGAGGGAGCAGGAGGCGAGGCCATGTCGCCGAAGGAGTTGCCCCGCTGGTGCTGCACGGGTGGTGTCGGCTGCGGCTTCGAGTACAATGACAAGATTGACTGTTTGAGGTCTGGCCGCGACATTCCGGCTGGTGCTGCTGGTGTGGATGCTGTGCTAGATGGGCGGCTGGCAGTGGAGGGCTGTGTGCTACCGAAGAAGTCTAGCCCCAGCAATGAATCATTGGGCTTGTGAGTCTTGGCTGGTGCGGGCTGCGCTTGTCTAGGGGGGTGCACGCGGAGTAGGGTCGGTTGTGCTAGGGCGGTTCGGAGGAGAGATATCGTCGCCGAACAAATCAATCGAGGCTTGTTGACGGTGTACCGGAGGTTGACTAGCAGTGGCGACTCTTTGTGAGGCTGAACGTTCGATCTTTGCTTTCTCCTGGACAACCGCAAGAGGCTAGCAAGTCAGCGACTGCTGGTAGCTGGATGATCTATCACGCGCACTCACCACATCGTCATCGCCGTCATCCAGAGTCGAGGGGTCCGGCATCCCACCATCCATTACCCATCGCTTGCTCTCGTACTTAGTCCGGATGAAGTTCTCAATTTTCCTGTCCACTCTAATGTCAGAAACTACCACCAACAAGCGCCAATCGAATGGACTTACGCATCGGAGGGAACATGGCCGGGGGCCAATTTCGCTTCCCAGTATCTGCATCCTATTAGTCCACACCCAACGTGGTCGGTCAATTGGTTGCGACGAACTTGTTGGCTCTTCCATTTCCCCATCTCACCACACTCTGAAGTTGTTCATCGGTCCAAGCATCGAGATCCACGGACTTGACTCGGCTGATATGCGTTCCCATACCCCGGTGAATTCCCGAGCACCGAATGCAAACAAAGACACCCAGGTTCCAAGACGCCCATCGCGGATCTATCCAAAAGACAATTCAGTATATGAGTGCCAAGAAATAGCCTCGGAGATGAAGCCAGCGTGGGCGCAACTCAAGGAGGGTATCGGGGACCACTCACGCTTGTTCCGTTTACAGTCGGCACATATCTTGTTGGGCTCGAGTTTCAGCAGAGCCTTGATAGTCTGCGAGTTTTGGGCAGCTTGGCCTGGAGTAGGACGTCGAGACATAATAGCAGCAACTCAAGAATCGATGTGTGAAAGGGTTAGGGAAACAATGAGAGCAACCTAATTATTCTTAGGTGGCGGTCGGCAGGATTGTGGCCTAAGGCTACACATGTGTATACGGATGGGGAAAAATGCCAGTCACGCAGTTTGATGTAGAGTAGCATGAGGTCATTCTCCAATAACGGTAGATATTGAAAAGATTACAACTTTGTACATTGTATGTTTACTTTGGTTTTCATTGAAGGATTTCTTCAAAGTTGGGATCTACAAAATATGGTTGGTCCACTCAAGCGACGCCTCTCTCTCCGTATCATGCATGTCGGCCTTTCTGCAGCCTTAGTCTCCGCAAAACAAGTAATGGATAATGGAATGTCAACAGAAATCCCTCAGGCTTTTGCCTGGGGATTCTTAGCAGCGCTGGCATCTTCTGTAAAGCGCAGACTGACACTATTCACACAATGACGCTCATCTGTGGGTGTCGGATACCCCTCACCCTCAAATACATGACCGAGATGACCTCCACAGTTGCTGCATACAATCTCTGTCCGCTTCATGCCAAACGTGTTATCAACATGTCTAGTCACAGCACCAGGGATGGAGTCAAAGTATGCTGGCCAGCCACAGCCAGATTTGAACTTGTGGTCGGCAGTATAAAGCGGCGCATCGCAACCAGCGCAATTGTAGACACCTTTGGACGGATAGTGGGAATCGTATTCACCGGTGCCAGCACGCTCAGTACCCTTTTCGCGGAGAATGCGGAATTGCTCTGTAGCCATCCTTGTAAGCTCACATCGATCATATATTGCCGAGGGTTTCAAAGACCCCAATGGTGTACAGACCTGGGCTCAAAACAGCTCTCCACTCGTCTTCGCTTCTCTGGTCCGGGGGCGACATGGCGTCGGCCGGTTTGACAGGGCTATGGTTAGAGCTGAAGAAGGCACCCAAAAAGGGAATGGTCGGCGCAGCTAGAAGAGCCTTGGTGCTTGTCTTCGAATGGGGAGGCTTGCGCGTCGAGGATAAAAACCTGGAGGAGCAAAATGTCGGTGCAGGGCGGAGAGGGATGGTTTGGTGTTTGAGGGGCGAGATAAGATTGCGAGATAGTTGGGATCGCATAGAGACAAGAGTCGATAGAAAAGTGACAAAAATATAATAGTGATCGGTAATTGAAGCAGAGATGAGAGTGGGGTGAGGCTAATCCCATATGGGCTCTCCCCCGGGCCACCTGGGCAGCACTGAGATCAAGGCCTTTACGTCATTATGCGGGGAGACCCCCGGGGACTCTATAAGGCCTAGACTGGCATGGCCAAATTTATAGCGTGAATAGATGTATATATATCCTATGGGCTACGATGTTCCAAAGCCGATTGTTTGTCTTTCTAAAAAGAAATGTGATATTCAAAACAGCCCAGGTCCCACCTGGGAAAACTCCAGCAGTGCAAGGGTATCTTAACAGTAAATCTGACACAAACAAGATTGAAGAAAATAATGAAAAAGAAAAGAAAAACGAAAAAGAAAAGAAAAAGAAACAACAGGCCAAAGAAGACTCAGCGGCGGTTCACGCCGGTCACCAACATGGAGCCCCTGTTGAGCTCCACGCGCCACCCCTCCTTCAACAACATGTTCCACACGGCGGGTCCAATGTGTGATTTGCGGTCGAGGGAGTGGTGACCAACACCGCACACAATATTGAACCCGCCGTGGGAGTTCCGTCCTCCGCCACGAACATACTTCTGGTCACCCAGTCCGTCCCACCACGCCTGCACACGCTCACGAGCAATTCTGACCGCATTGGCGACCGTCACACCATGCAGGTCCAGGTCATATGGTGACGATTGGCGGGCCACCAGCCGGTCAGAAGCTGTTGCCAGGTGGCGTAGGGCAAGCTGGCGTTGCTCGTTTCCGACATCCCTGTAGTATGCAGAGGCACCGCCGTAGAGGGGGTTTGAGCGGGCGCGGCGGGCGGACTGGGATGCTTGGGCAAGGGCAGCGGATCGGGCTGCGAAGTGAGAGTGGGCAGCGGCAGCAGCTTCATTGAAATCCATGTAATCCGAGGCAGACTCTGTCTGCGGCGTTGGCGCCACATTCTCCTCCTCGTTGTCGTCGAGAGCGACCGGTGACGAGACGAAACTGATGATATTTGAAACTGAGGTGAGATCAGGGCGACGGGCCAAGGCCTCAGCCAGTTCATCTGCAGCTGGGATCTCATTGTTTGCAATTCGAATCAAACCGACTAGAGTGATGGGATTGATGCCGGGGTACTTATGAGTGAGCTCCCCCACTTGCGTGACGAGTACAGGATCGTCTTCAATCTCATGGATGTCCTTGGGTGCATGGGCCTGTGCCAAGACTCTAATCGTCGCACAGAGTGATATGGAGTTTTCATGATAAGCCGATGCGATCTTCTCTCTCTGCACCGTGCAGGCCCGCGAGGAAAGAAAGTCGATATCCTTCTTTCCTGCCTCCCATTTATTGGTAGTGGTATTCATGGCCTGAGAGGCCAGGTCGACTCGAAGATTTTGCTTCTTTTTCTTCTTTCGGGATTTCTTGCCGCCGCCGTTCTGGTTCTCCTTGGCCTGGAAGCCATCGATTGACTTGGGAATGGAGGATTGGCTGTCTTGAGAAACCTCTCTGGGGATTTCTTGGGGGATTTCTCTCGCAATTTGTGTTTCTTCGATAAAAGCAAGATTGAGTAAGACATCCATTGAGCGACTGAGGTTACCATGGCAATCTTCTAGGATGCGCTCGGCTTCCAGGTGAGTAATGCTTGGGAACATGCTAATCAAGTTCTGTGCCTTGTCGGCGGTTGTCATACCCAGAAAGGTGTATGCAAGCTTAGAGCCTTTGAGCTTTTCGGCATCGTGACTGGCACTGTTGGTGTCGCCATTATCCTGTTCAGGGTTTTCAAGCGATGGCCTTGTAAAATCCGAAGGTGCGCCGTCAGACGATTCACCGACCAAAGAGCCTGAGGCCTCAGAGTTTCGGAGGTTTGTTGTGCCTGTGGGGTCAAATGGTAGGTCTTCTTGCTCAACAGCAGATGCGTTTAACACATCCAGAGTTTCGCGCAACCGTTCGACCTGAGAGGGGATTGCCAGGTTAAAGTCTGATGCGATCGCAACAAACAACGCAGGGTCAATTGGCGGACAGTAGGTGCTTTCAAGCTCCTAAATAAGGGAGAAAAAAAGAAAAAACATCAGAACAGATCATGGCAAGCAAGTGGTATAGCAACAAGCTATGCCTAAACCGAGTGAAGCAGTGGGACGCGACGTACCTTGAAGACTTCATCGCCACAGTCCCCCATGGCTGAAATAATGGATTTAATTGCCTCAATATTGAAAGTACTTGTTTCATTCCCTGTAAAGGACGACGAGTTTGGATAATTGCAAGGGGCGCTAAGGGAGGGTGACAAAGGTGAAAAGTGGCTTTTTTTTTCGTGATGATCTTGATAGCTCCGCGATAAGATAGGGATAGAGATCGATGTGGTTAATGATGGGGGAACCAATCATCGAGCCATACAGCAGTCACGTGCTTACACCACATTGGTGGGGTAGGAAGTGGCACGTGTACAAGGATCACGTGTTGGGGCGATGGTTCTAAAATGGTATCAAGACAAACTGATCCTATATTATTTATGTAGGATTCGAGTGAGGTCACTTTTTGAGAATATTGAGACTCCTAGGAAGTATCATAGTATATGCTTGCTGTAGATAACATGACCTGCTATGCAATATCACAAGTACTTCCTTCCGAAATTTCCATTGGATATGAATGTAGAAAAAGAGAAAAGAAACCACCGAAGTCCAAAATAGATAGCCTGTTGGATTCAGTAGGCACCACCACTAGGGACAAATTTAAGAATGCGTAACACATTGGCACTGAAGGAATGATACAGTCAATCCCCGCATAGCATCGAAGCTCTCCAGCTAGCAAGCAAGCCCTTGCTTTCTTCCAAGCTATTGACCAACCAACCCTTAATAGAATAATCGTGAAGGTAGCTAAACCAGTCGGAATCCGGTTTCTGCAACAACCTTCTGCGGGGAGGCAGTTCTGAAATGACGCCCAGGAGCATCTGTAAACTGCAAGGCATCCTGTGTGTTGCTCCCCGTGGAAAATTGCCGGAGGAAATTGCACACAGCTGAGTGGCCGTATCTTTCGGCCAAGTCAGCAGCAGTTTGACCCGAAGGGTCTCTCGTCTCTATTGATGCACCGCGCTGGACCAAGAGTTCCACAGTATCCAATAGCCCTTTGGCAGCGGCATAATGAATTGGGGCCCCTATGCCACTATACATATGAAAGTAATATTCATCACCACAATTCTGATACATGATATCGTTCAGCGGATGGTGGTTGTCTAAAAGATACTGGAGGATCTCTAAGAGATCATCCAATTCACGCATTGCCGCATAATGTATCACTTGACCATGCTGTAGGGACGCACCATGTCTGAGAAGAAGCTCGATAATTGCAAAGGGCGCTTTCTCAAAAGCGAAGGATAGTGGTGTTCGATCAGTGTATTTATAACATCGGCGATTAGGGTCCGCTCCATGGGCGAGGAACCATTCTGTTAACTGATAATCGTGGAAGGAAAATCTATGATAGAAAAGATCTATTAGCCACCTGGGCAGCCGCCGGTTACCTTATTAAGCCAAATAGACTTACGCTAGAGCTGCGGGAGTGTCCGAGTTAATCGATGCGTTGATGTCCCCTCCGTGTGTAAGGAATACATCTAAAATTTGGTATGACGCGTTCATCGTGGCTTTTAGAATGAGCTGCGAATTTAAAGCCACATTATTGTCGAGGAGACATTCGACTAGTTGTGACGAATCTTTATCTACTGCCTCACGAAGTAGGGGAACTGTTTTTGCTTGGAACGTCACGTCGTCGAGACAATCTCGCAGTTCGGAAAGTGTTGAGTGAATTCCTTCCAGATTTTCGGATGGGATATCTGCACGTAATCGAGCCATTTGATTAGATGCGATGAGATCGGAGTCAGACATCTTCAGGCGAAATTGGCGGATAAATATGCAGTCCGTGGATGAGAAAGTATGAATGGAATCCACAGAACTTGGGAAATCACGCGTTTCTAAGGTCTACATGACAGACACAATCGGTCCGGAGTAACGTGGCCTCCGACTTGCATTCCCGCAATCTTCACCTGCACTTGAAGATGGATACATTGTGCTGAGTTTCGACTGGCGAATAGAACCCCGCTTCATTTTCTAGGATCTCAAAGCCTCGAACCACAATGAGAAGAAGATGGAGTTCTTTACTGAGCCTATCGTTTTAGCCTACATGACTTGATTCGTAGCTTGTTGGCCAAGAAGCATTGGCATAAATACCCGCTGGAACAAATATATAATCCGTATGGAAAGATGGCGATGAATAAGTAGAAAAATGCCCTACAGAGCCTTATACCTACATATCTTCTAGCACGCATAGTGCTATACTAAAATGGCATAAGCATATGCCTAAGTAGATGTGCCCATTTGGATGACCTTGCCAAGTTGTACGAGTATTGTTCGTAACTCACAGGGAACATCGGGATCTGGTTCCGGCTCCAATTTACTTCGGTGTATCTATCCTACTTTTAAGCCCGTCGACCAAACTATATATATGATGATGCCAGTCTACTATATACCGCAAGTGTCAGAAGACTTCATTAATGTATTTATACGGTTGTCTTCGAACAAAGACAAATACATTTTCGGTTTTCTTTGCCGGGGCCTTTACGCAGAGTTGCCAGTATCGCAAGAGCTACGACAACTACACGAAGAAAAGAATTCCTTTGCATCCTCCCGGACAATCCCGATGACTTAGCCCTTAGAAAACAAGTTAAAGGGTTAATTTACCATAAAATTTCTAGACAGCTAGGCTGGACCGAATATGGCTAACATTGACTGGCTAGAGTGCATTACGACGGAATCAAGACATTAGTGGCCACTGGAAAGCTCGTCGCGGAAGGTGCCATATCCGAGGAACACCCAGAAGAGGGCCAGGATGCCTCTTTAAGGGTAGTGTGGTCGTGTACTCGGGCGATAGTGCTGAAGAAGTCCGCGCCATCCCCGAGAAAGATGTTTACGCCACTAGTGGTGTGTGGGACTTGAGCAAAGCACAAAATTTTCCAGTTAGTAGAGTCTTTCATCTTAGTAAGTAAATGCTAACAAATTTAGTATGCCCCTGCCGTTCGAGAGTCGCTTCCGTGACGAATATAGATGCTCAAAATAGTAACTATATATCTTGAAAGAAAGCTTGCACTGAGTTTAAGAAACCAACTTGTACAGTACAATAACTATACATAGCTGGGCCAGACAAAGTAAGAAGATGTTGCAGTAAGGGTTATATTTCATATTTTCAGCTTCAGTTTAGCTTGCTTCTTGAATGATTCGTCATTCTCGCATTCTACCATGCAGCAAGATCTGGGTAAGCCTTGCGCTTCTTGATGACTCCTGAGGCCATCTGTCGGTAATTTAGTGGCACACCTGTCTAGAAATTATTCCTAACTTTTGAAGCATAATAGTACTGATGTTGGCATGACCTTCATAGTTGGGTAGGTATTCAGGGGGTACCTGAGCACGGGTAACCTGTAAGGTTGTGCGGGCCGAAGCCGCAGGTGGGGCCGGCAAGACATCCATGGATACACCAAGCAATGGAAGGAACCTCGAAACCTAAGCAAGACGCCGATTTCAGTCTGCTAGCTAATGCCAGTAAGTAAGGCTTGATGCGCGGATGGGAATTCAACCAGGATTCTCTGGTACGTCGCATGCAGTTTGCCATACCGAGTCTAAGGAGATTCAATACAGATTTGCTTCGAGGCACTCGAGAGGAAGCTGGCTCGGCCCTTCTAGGAGTATTAATTTTACAATTTGGTTTTCGTCTATTGATATAAAACCTCTAGTTACCATTGGAATTTTGGATGGATTGCCGTCAAAGCATACCCCAATGTGCAGTTGTTCGAGCCTGCTTTCCACTGAGTATGTTGATGAGGCTGGCCGACGTGGTTCCCAACCTTGGAAGGTCTCACCAGTGTAGAAGTACATATATAAGACATAATAGTGGTTGACTACTCATGATTCCCTCTTTAATAACTCGGAGTGATTATATAGTCAATTACCAGGATAACTGCTGTGAGCGCTGGTTCCCAATATTGTGAGCCAAACTGACCTAGTTATGCAAAGTCCCTCGCCATCCAGGATAAAAGTTGCATAGGCCACGGACTATTGCAAGATTGTTGTGTATATAAATCCGAATGGCAAAGTAATCTCGATAGTATACCTACATAGGTATGGACTATTTGGAACAAGCTTCGAAGTTCACCAAGATGGGTAATTGACACAACACATCAACGAGTTCATGATTCATTCGTGTGGGAATGTTATGCGTCGAAAAAGATAATGAAATACAAACAAGGTATAGTATCGTACTGTACCAAGGAGAACAGAAAAAGGAAAACCCCAGACGCTATGCGAAGAGATAAATCAGGGCTTGTGCCCAAGCACGACACTCGGCCCATGCGTGGGCCGAATATACTGCACTCTTTAGTGCCATGTTGATCATGATACCAAAGAAAAACAAATAGGAAAAAGAAAAACAAGAAGCAGGAATCAAACAAAGAGGAAACCCCCTGTCAAAGCCGCATTTCATCTTCCCTGGTGCTAGATGCCAATGAGTGCGTAATAATACGAGCCCCCTTTGAGAATTGGTACACGGGAATTATGAAGAAACATTTGAAAGGATATGGGTAATGCATGAAAATGGGAGAACGCGCTTGAGTGTACATGTTCTAGGGATATCCTGAACCGACAAAAAGCATGGGTATTTCCGTGTGCTGCTAAAAAAACGAGAAAGCAGAAGTGTGGGAAGAGAGATATAAAGGAAACGAGTGAGGATGCCAGCCCCTGTTCACCACATATCATCATCGTCGTCATCATCGAGTTGGACGTCGTCGCCAAAGGACGAGTGTCCGTACTGGTGGCCTGGGCCATAAGCCTGGCCATTTTCATAGCCCTGCTTGTCACCCCTCGAATGGCTACCGTAGCGATCATGTGGATCGTCATCATAGTCGTACATGGAAGTGTCGTCATAGGCACTTTCTCCGTAGTGTTGTTGCTCCTGAGACTGTGCGAGACTGTTAGCAATCTTGGCTCCCCAGGACAAGGGACATATTCACTTACCTCCTGGTATCGTTGATATTGCGAATACTCATCTGGCTGGTCCCTTGACTTTGATGATCTCTGGGATGATCCAGATGAAACAACTGGCATCTGCGGGTGCATCTGTTGCACCTTGGCCAGGTATGAGTACATGAAATTGCTCAGCAAGACTTGAGAGTACAGAGCTCGCCGGGGATTCGCAAGCTTGATATGCGCCATCCGGTAAATAGCTCGCTCCTCCAAAATTGAGAAACGAGTCCATGGATAATCGACATCGGCGCGGAGTACTCGCATTGGGGGCTCAGGAGAAAGGTTTCGTGACGAATGTTTTCGGTGGTGGCCATCACCACTGTGCTTCTTTCGCCCGCCGCCGAAAATAGAAGAGAAAATGCCATCCTTTTCTTTCTTTGATTCTCCCGATGCTCTCCTCACACTATCTTTGCGTCGTTCTTCCTCGAGCTTCGGATCAAGGCGGTCCAAGACAAGACTTTCGCGTCCCCGCGGAGTGCTCTCGATAGAGGATTGTAAAACGTCAAGGCGTGTGTTGTCATGGGGTTTGTCGACAATCTTTGATTTGGTCTTCTTCGAGTCACTGTCCTTGTCCTTTTTCTTGTCTTTTTCCTCGCTGCCCAACAACCAGTGCCAACTAGACTTGCGGCCACCATCAGAGTCCTTCTTGTCTTTCGATTTCTTGCTCTCGGATTTCCGCTCCTCAGGCTTGCGTTCTTCTGAGATAGTAGGGATGAATGAAAGACTATCGGTGCGTGTGCTGTTGCCAGGTATCATCTGAGGGTTATTGGCAAAGTCATTGAGCGAAGATGCGGGTTCATGGGGAGGTTGGCGAGGATTCTTGGGACGTTTGGTTGCCGGGTCAGGCGAAGGCGCGGGCTTCGACGCCGGTGTAGTTGCCGCAGCACGATCCGATGACAGCCTAATTTGTGAAGGCGGACTTGGTATGCGGTTGGATTCAGTGGCGGGAGGCGTTTCAATTATGGCAGGGATCTTCTGGTCGCCCGGAGCTATGTTCAAAGTAGATCGACCATTAGAGCTGATACGAGAATGCCATTTCCGTGCATTGGTCTGATCACCTGAATCGGATCGATCCAGAGCAACATCCGGTTGCCCACCAGCGGTGGCTAAGTCTACCTGCTCTGCCTCGGGCTGATCGATAATCGGAGCGAATGTCGAACTCGCGGTTGAACTCGCAGCATAAGCTGAGCCATGCGATGAGGCAGAGGAGGCTCGAGTCGCTCGTGTCGTTTTGGGAGCAGGATCGGTCGACACACCTGTTTGCCCCGGGATTGCGGGGTCTTGCGGTGGTAGAGCAGCCGGAGGCCTTGCGTCACTCCCGGCAGATTCAGATGCCCCCCGTCCAACTCGTTTAGAGTAGGGCAACTTCTCGCCCTTTTTCAAACTGCCCGCTTTCTTATATTGTGTCCTGGTTGACCGGCGTAGGCTGTTTCCCAGAGGTGTGGGTGGCAGGATCGGCCTGTCCTCATTTCCTGCGATGCCAATATTCTGCATACCGCGCACGAGTGATTCTTTGTCCACCGGTTGCGAATCATCCACCAAGCTTTCCAATTGCTGCAAGTTGGGACTCAGCATGCCATCTCGCTTACTTGATTGAGAGCGTTGATGTTCCAACCGATCCGCACCATCTGTATAACCCGACGAATTATCGATTTGTCTCGATAACATGGAGCGTTTGCGCTGAAGACCACCTCCCGACCCTTGGCGCTCGGAACCTAAAGTCGAATAATCGCCGGATCTGCGCTTGATATGGTCGGCCTTGCTGTCGAGAAACGACTTGAATTCTTTCGGAGCCAGTTCGGGATGCAGTCGCGCAGGAACCCAGAATAGCCGAGAGGCGTCATCTTCGTCGGCCGAGGGCGAGGGGGTGGTGCGAATCCTGGGAGGTCAGGGTCACCGGCGGCAGCCACATCCATCGACATGCGCCGAATCGCGGCGAGATTGTGCAGTTCCTGAGCGACGGCCGCAGGGTTCGACTCGTAGTCGATATCATTGAGAGGAAAAGAGGATGTGGCAGTGTCTGAGGGTAATCGAGTACCATCGGCAATCCCCGGATCACTTTCTCGGTCAAAAGACCGATTTGCGACAAGCGGCGGCCGTTGTTTCCCATTTGTCTGTATCGTTTGCACATCCGACGAGGATTGATGCAGTGGGGAGGGGGAGAAAGAGAGGACTCGGATCCGGCGGCGGCGCGCGGAATTGTTGTTATTGACTCGCCAAGGGGGGATGTTATATAGCTCAGGCGTCTCGGATCGTTACGATCGTAGTCATCGTCGTACATGTGCCCGATGGCCTCCGTCACATGGTGGCTTGGATCGCTAATCGATAGATGGGCGGCGTGACCTCTCCGCGTCGCATGCCCGCCAGCCTCGTGGGCACTCGTGGAAGCCTGCGCGGGTACAAAATATCATTAGAATCAAGAATTCGCCAGTTCGAAGTCGAGGTCCAATTCTCGGGGTTCCATGGGAAGGGGTCCAATTCCACAAGAATGTGGTTGTGGTTGTGCCTGAGGGGTCCGAGGTTGAGGGGTCTCGACAAAAAGTCACGCCCACATGAACCAGAGCAGGGACCGGAAAAGCGACGCACCTGCATGGGAAGCCAGTTGTACAGGGACCAAAAGACGTCAAAGACGGAGCCCGAAGGAAGCTTAAGAGGAGGGGGCAGTGTCAACCACGTTGGATAGCGAGGAGAGACGGGTCATCGAAGCGGGGAAAGAGGAATGGAGACAAAGAGCCGGTAGCAGCGTGCTAGACATTCAGATACCGAGTCCGAATGAGGGTTCATGGGTCGAGGAGTTTTGGGAGAAGGAAAGAGAAGAAGGGAGTTTAGCGGGCGGAGAGAAGATGAGGTGAGTGAGAGTACATAACCTCCACAGCACCTGACTATCTGAAACTCCTGAAATTCTACATATGTATTATATTAAGGGTTTCTATCTAGTTTCCTCTATTCCCTCCATTTCCTCTATTTTTTTCCATTTTTCCTTGGATTTAGGGCTTTTAGATCTTCTAGATCTTGATTCATTGAGTACTGTTGGGCTCCACTTACATTAAAACGGGGGATGGTGGACGATCGATTGATCTGCATACAATCGCACATGTGCTCTTTTTCTTTCTTTCCCTTTCTCTCTCTACTAGTACACTGTACTTTTTCAGTGATACATTCTTTTAGTTTGAATTCTAACGTCGGACTCCAAAGAAAGTAGGTACTACCTTCTTTTCAGAGCTGACTTGCAATATATTTTTTGAACCGTGACACTGCATCTATGTACCTCGAGGGCTGAGATCACCTCGTACTCCTTACATTCATCTTTGCTCGAAGCTGAAAGTCCTGAATCGGCATAAGAAACGTCTGAAACATCTAAGAACTTCAGATTTCCATTGCAAAACCGCTTGGCGTATTCTTCTCTATAGTGTTCTTATATGGATGGACTAGATGGGATTGGACATGAGTCCATAGAACGCCGTGTGACTTTATTCAATCTTCCCCAGCCGAGGGCAATAGCTGGATATGCCATGCAAGTGTTCGCACGAGTCGATGACACGAGAAGGTCCAGCCCAGAATGTGAGAGACCTGGAATACATAGGATCATTATGTGGAAACTATATAAAGCTCAAAATGTCAGGGTCAAATGGAGCTGAAAAATGTATTCAACCTAAGAGACTAAGAAGAGTCTTGTGAGACGTAGATGGAATAAACTCTGGGGGAAATCACAATCAGATGGGAAATGCTCTGCGTAAAACCGAAAATATCCAAGATGACAGTATCCCCAAGCCCCCCACGATGTAGAAGGAAAAAGAAAAAGCATGAAAACGAGAAACTCCACGCTGAAGAATGTGAATGACACCAACAACTTTAACGTAAATAAAATAAAGAATGGAAGAAACAAGCGTTTGACGAATCCGTATACACCAGGATATATGTAGGGCAAGAGTTTGGGGGACGTATGTTCATCAAGTCCCGGAGAAATGTGCATCAAGAGTTCATCACAGTGTGCCAGATAGACCAGCATTGGACTCGTATCGACTTAAGAGGCCTCGACATAGTTGCTGCGAATGAATTAGCCGTCAAACCTAGAAAGTGGAATGAATAAGTTCTTACCTGGGGAAGATGCCCACGCGATCACCAATGCGACCAGTCCACCAGTCTTCCGCCTTATCTGTCCGCTTCATTATGGTAATAATTTCACCCTTCTTGAATCCAAGGTCACCCTCCTGATCCGCATCGAATGTGAAAAGGGCAACGGCTTGGTCCGATCGCAACTGGGCTGCACCAGTCTTTTGTTGGAAGACTGGTTTAGGGGCGGTTGGACGGGTAGGTCTGCGATCCGAATAGACATAGTCCTCCTCGAATGGTGCAGTGTTGCTCCGGTTGCGCCCGTAGCTATCAAATGCATCACCGGCAGGGGACCGGGTTGTCGCGGAACGACTAAGGCCCGAGGCAGGTCGATCATAGACATCATCAGCCCAGGTGTTCGCGCGGCGGGGCTTGTCGCGGTAGTCATAATCATAATCATTGGTGTTGGATCGAGCACGATGGGTACCTTGACCGTAGGCATCGCCCTTGCGTCCCTCCCAGACCACATCGTCATGGCTGTCGTCATAGACAGGAATGTCATTGTACATGGAATCACCATAGGCCCGCGCATTTCCTTGGAATGCACGGGAGTTCAGCACGCGCATCAGAGCGTCGGCGGCCGGCGGGGCGCGAATGCTGCCCGTGAGGAGTTGGTTGGCGGTGACTCGACTGCGGTACAATTTCTCGTTCGCATCCTTGCGTTCGACCAGCATACTGCCTTCCAAACTGACACCGGCGAAGAGACCCTTGGTTTTCGAGTAGGAGAAGACGGCCGCAACGCCCTTGGTACTGGCTGCGCCAGCCGCCTCGGCATTTCGGCCAACCGGTCCAGCAGCGAGCGATACATTGCCACCCAGCGTCAGTGTTCCCACTTGGGAGAATGTGCGAACAGCAGCGGCATCGTTGAGAATGAAAACAAAGTCGGTCAACTCAAACCCGATCTGTCCTCCAATTCCGGCACCTGCAGTCGCAATGGCTGATGGAGCCGACCAGGACCCATCGCCAAGACGAGCGACAACGATACCGGAGCCGAATCGACCGGAGCCTAGGAAACCGGCCTTGAGAACTGTGAGAACCGCCAGACCCTGAGGAAAAAAGGTCCGTTAGCCATGGATCTCCGCAACCTGAGCATAATGAGTGTCTTACCTTTGCGTTGGCCAAAATCTCTGGGGGAATGACCTTGTCGGGGCCGAATGATTGCCTAGGATCAACGAATGAAGTCAAGATCTTTGCAGCCTTCTTGCACTCGCCTGTTAAGAGAGAATCCACTGTCAGCCGGATATGCCGCACACGACTGCGGGGAAGTGGGCTTTGGATATGGATGAAACCTACTGCTCATAGACGCGGGCAGCGGATTGTGGATCCCGAAACCCATCTTGTGTGATTATCGAGGTGGACGAACGAAAACTGGGGAGGGAGAAATGGGGGGAAATGAGGAGCTGTTGATGTCTACGGGTTTCGAGGGTAACGGTTAGTCAGTGTGGGCCTGATGACGGCGAATGCGGGACGCCGGTTCGTGGGAGGCTCAAGATGTACCTCGCAGCACTCCAAGACTGCAATCAGATACTAGGTACAGTACAATGTTGGAGATACTTTCAAGACCTTAGATAGCCAATTGGTGATAAAATCTCCTCAAGGATTGCTAGCCCTTGATATCTCACGCTATCTGGGCAACTATGGGGTTTCTTGGCTCCGTGTTTAATAGTGGCTGAGCGAGACGAAGGTTGCTTGGCAAATTGGGAGTGTTCTTAACAATGGGTTAAAAGGTAAAAGGATTACAAGAACAAAGAGATTATAACCAAAGCAATAGTCTCCTGATGTGTAGAGAAACATGTGTATACATATGTAGCCATAGTATAGCATACATACATATGTATGTACATACTTGCAGAGTCCCAGGTGCCAAGACCTGTTATCGTATCGCGATTGTCTCATCCGTAGTCAACCTTGGGAACCTCGGAACTTATCCACCTCCATACACTTCGTGAATGCAAGGTCATGGTGGGATTATGATCAATATATGACTCGCTAGACGCGAAAATGGCATCGGGTATGTTATCTATGTGTCCTCCAGAAACACCCCTAACAGGCCAATTCGTCCAGTTCGCATTTGCGTTTGCGGCGACGAGGGCACTGGCAAGTCCAGTCTCATCACCTCGCTCGTCAAAGGTGTGTTTGTTACGAACAAAATCCAACCAGTCCTCCCCCAAATCACCATCCCTCCTACCCTCGGGACCCCCGAAAATGTCACCACCACGACCGTCGTCGACACCTCGGCCCTTCCCCAGGAGCGGAACAATCTCGCGCGAGAGATACGGAAATGCAACGTGATTCTCCTCGTATATTCCGACCACTACAGCTATGAACGGGTAGCTCTGTTCTGGTTGCCATACTTCCGCTCGTTGGGCGTAAATGTCCCGGTAGTCCTCTGTGCCAACAAGTCCGACCTGGCGACTGGTCATAGTGAGACGCGAGTGGTTGAGGAGGAGATGCTTCCTTTGATGGCAGAGTTTAAGGAGATTGACTCGTGTATACGTACGAGTGCTCGGGAGCATCGTAATGTTAACGAAGCCTTCTTCGTTTGCCAGAAAGCTGTCACGCACCCGATCGCGCCACTGTTCGATTCCAAGGAGGCGGCTTTGAAGCCCGCTGCGGTGGCAGCTTTACAAAGGATATTCTATCTCTGCGACAAAGATCGCGATGGGTATCTATCAGATAAGGAACTCAAGGATTTCCAAATCCGGTGCTTTTCCAAACCGTTGAACGAAGCGGATCTCAATCACATCAAAGACACCATTCAAAAAGCCTATCCGGACTCAGTTACGGAGTCAGGCATTGACTGCAAAGGGTTTATTCATCTGAACAAATTGTATTCGGAGAAAGGGCGACACGAAACAGTCTGGATTATCTTGCGGGCGTTCCAGTACACGGATAATCTCTCCCTGCAAGAGAAATTCCTACACCCGAAGTTCGAAGTACCGCCGTACGCTTCTGCCGAACTATCACCCGAGGGCTATCGATTCTTTGTGAATCTCTTTCTTCTATCTGATAAGGATAATGACGGGGGATTGAATGAAGCCGAACTTGCATCCTTGTTTGCCCCTACCCCGGGCTTGCCTGCGTCATGGGTGGAAAGTTCATTCCCATCATCCACAGTCCGCAATGAGGCAGGGCATGTAACACTGCAAGGATGGCTTGCTCAGTGGAGTATGACTACTTTCCTGTCTCCCAAAACTACCCTCGAATACTTGGCATACCTGGGCTTTGAGCCCTCTGACCAAAGCGATCAATCTATTACTGCCGCGTTGAAAGTTACACGCCCACGAAGAAAACGTCGCCGCCCGGGCCGTGTTGGACGAAATGTTGTCCAATGCCATGTTCTGGGAGCCCCTGGATCCGGAAAATCGGCCCTGCTCGATGCACTTCTTTCCCGCGGATTCAGCACTACCTACCACCCTACCATCCAGCCACGCACCGCAGTGAACACGGTGGAGCTTCCGGGAGGGAAACAGTGCTACCTGATTTTGGATGAACTTGGTGAGCTGGAGCCCGCTTTGCTGGAGAACCAGTCCAAACTGCTGGATCAGTGTGACGTGATTGCGTACACATACGATTCCTCGGATCCGGACTCATTTTCGTACATTCCTGCATTGTTGGCGAAATATCCTCACCTGGAGGAACTCCCGAGTGTGTTCATTGCCCTCAAGGCCGATTTGGATCGGACAACGCAGCGAGCCGAGCACCAACCTCATGAATACACGGCTATGCTGAACATGCCTAGTCCGCCGCTCCATGTGAGTGTAACGTGGAGTTCCATCCAGGAGGTGTTTGTCCATATTGCCGAGGCTGCCATGGAGCCCAGTACCGCTTTCCCGCGCAGTGAAGAGGATGTGGAGGGTAAATGGATGTCGTGGGGAATTGCGCTCGGAGCGGTGGTTTGTGCAGGTGCCGCCGCAGTGATGATATGGCGACGAGTTGGGAGCAGCAATTAAAGTCTTCGTTCATGTTCTATACCATACCCCATTAATTTAATATGCAAATAAATGTAAAATGATCTGAATACATCTATGGATTTATCTGAATCGAGTACGATACTTAGTTAGGCACATCGGCTCAGCCGGAGTTAAGCCGGTCCCCCGCCTGGCACGCGGTTTGTTCTCCGCTCGAACGTTACCCCGGACATCATTTCCCTTGCTGATCCTCCCTCGCGCCTCGACTTGTATTTTCGAATCCAACCTCAAAACCTCGAGCCCTGACATCGTTATATACATCATATCAAGTACATACATATATACATGTGTGATTATCGGACTTATTGCGCACCTCAACTCGCTGTCGCCCCCCATATTCTGCGACCTGTCCATCGCCCATTTCCAGCACATAAGAGCTTGGGGATATCGGTATATAAGACTGGAAGAGGAAAGACTGCATAAAGTACATCAAGAGGGCAAAGTTTGCACATTTGCCTTATCGGATCCAAGGTTGCGCTGTTGGTCACACCAGATCTCAGCCCGAGTTCAAATTGCGCCTGTACGAGTCACGACTAATCATGTTGTAAGCACACACTTTCTCCAGGGCTCTGCTTTCCCACTTACTCCGATCTACTTTCAATCTGAGCCTTGTTTTCTCATTACCAATGTAATTTGAGAGAATTGCATTGCTCTCAGGCACCAGATAATCACTTCATTTGCTGACACCAGCGGCAGCGTCCTTTCCCCCTCCCCCTCCGCGCTATACCATCCCTGTCGCCTATGCGGCGGGGGCGGCGAATGGTATGGCGGTTCCTGTTGTGGAAACGAATAACACTATTACCCACCCGGAGAATGGGTGTCCATTGCAAGTTGGTGAGGGTATGTGTGCACATCGATCGCTGAGGTCCCTATATATATCGATTGCTTCAAAGATCTCAGAGATAGCTTACGTTTCATATTGTGACAGGAACGTACATCCTCCAGGATGATCTCCTCCTCGCAACACCGCCTCCCCACCCATCTGAAGCTCCTATCATAAACCCGAACCCTCTTGCGACACTACCCACACCCCCAACCACCGGTGTAAAGCTATCTCTTGTTACCCTCGACGCTCGAAAGAAGCCTCCGACTTTCTTGTCGGCTGTTACGGCTCCCCAATTCGGAGATGGAAACCCCGCACTTGCGGCACCACCTGTCGCAGCAAAGGACGCATCGAAGCGAAGGAAGCCCAAGAACAACATCATCAAGAGCAGTTCTTCATTCGTGTCCCGAGTCATTACACACGAGACTTCTGCCAAGCGATTGGGGGATCGTGACTGGAACGGTGTTTTTGCCTTTGCGAATATCAACCGAGCATTCCAATGGCTCGACCTTAGTTCGCCTACAAAGGAGGAGCATCTTACGAAAGTGCTCTTTACCAAGGCGCACATGCTCTGTCATGATATCAACGAACTCACCAAGACATCATCCCATTTGGACATTGTGATGGGATCTTCTGCCGGCGACATTATTTGGTATGAGCCCATGTCGCAGAAGTACGCTCGGATCAACAAAAATGGCGTGATAAACAACTCCCCCGTCACTCACATAAAATGGCTTCCTGGGTCTGAGAACCTGTTCATAGCATCCCATGCGAACGGTGTGCTGGTCGTGTATGACAAGGAGAAGGAGGATGCCCTTTTCACTCCCGAGGCGAACGGCCATTCCGAACAAGAGGCCGGACGATTACCCTTGGAAATCCTCAAGTCTGTGAACTCCAAAAACCAGAAGACCAACCCAGTCTCATTTTGGAAAATGGCGAACCAGAAAATTTCAAGCTTCTCCTTTTCGCCGGATCAAAGGCATCTGGCCGTGGTTCTTGAAGATGGGTCGTTGCGGCTCATGGATTACTTGAAAGAGGAGTAAGTTTGGCCTACGCTAAGAGAACCGAACGATCCCGGACTAACGCTTTCTAGGGTCCTGGATATATTCCGCAGCTACTATGGGGGCCTGATCTGTGTCTGCTGGTCGCCGGATGGCAAATACATTGTAACCGGAGGCCAGGATGACTTGCTGACGATTTGGTCTTTCCCCGAGCGCAAGGTTGTCGCCAGATGCCAAGGACACAACTCCTGGGTTTCGTGTGTAGCATTCGACCCCTGGCGTTGTGACCAGAAGACATACCGGTTCGGCAGCGTCGGCGACGACTGCCGCCTCCTGTTGTGGGATTTCAGCGTTGGCATGCTCCATCGCCCTCGGGCACATCAAGCTTCGACTCGAAATCGATCTAGCATCGTAGTGCCAAATTCACAAACTGCCAACCGCCACCGTGCAGACAGCGGTGACAACCGTATGCGCGCAGACTCTAATGAAACCGCCAAGTCCACCGGAGATATCGAACAGATGAGCCACCCCGTGGAACCCCGGTCTCGAACAGCTCTTTTGCCCCCGATCATGGTAAGCATTGACGGAGGCCCAAATTCTCAGCTTCAAAAAACTAACTGATACGTAGTCCAAAATCGTTGGCGAAGATCCCACCTGCTGGCTTGGCTTCCAGAAAGATTGCATCATGACTTCCTCCCTTGAAGGTGTGTATAGCGAGGTTGTTCGAGACCGAATAATACTGACATTTTGACACAGGCCATATCCGCACTTGGCATCGACCCAGCGACAGCGTCGTCAGATCGTGATGCTCCATTTGAGGGCCTACCGTATACTTTTCTGGTGCAGGATGACTCGAATCTCCGTACTTGATGTACCAGGTAATCGAAATCGATTCAACAATATTGGACGCCCTGGAGGTTACCAATCGGGGGGTCAGTTTTTTTAGCGTGGCTATTTTTTTTCCTTTTAACACCTATGATATCTTCTCATGTCAATATATATTACTTTACCAGTCTACACATATTTCCCCGATAATATCTGACACTCGATACGTGTTCTTGATTCTGATAATGACCTCTAGATAAAGAATGTTTACACCCGAACGAAACACCACACATACGGGAATCCGCGCCTCGCCTGTTAAAACTGTGCGATTTGAACTTGCCTCTGATGAGGCTTGGTTGATGTCATGTCTCCAAGACGGTGTACCTGGTCAACGCCGGGGGACTGTGGCGTAATACCTCGTCCAAACCAGAACTGATCGACGATCGCGCTGCATTAGACGGACCTCTGACGGATTTGCAAGACTAGGCACATCCTTGGAACTCTCATCTCTGCTCAATATACCGGGTAGCAAGGTAGCCGGAAGCTTTGACACGGCATCCGCAGTAAGGGTCCAGAGAGGCGAGCCGCTCAAGATCTGGAGCGTTGGGATGTCAACGGATCTGACAAACCAACTGCGCAGATCAACTGCCACTAGCGAGTCGATGCCCAGGGCGCTCAGCTGTGTGTCCGGCGTCACGGCAACATCCGACGCGAGGTTAAATTTGCTGCGGACCTTGTCGGCAAGGCCTGCAGCCACAATCTCCGCAGCCTCGGAGTGAAACTCAACCGCGGCCTGATCGTCCTCAATACCGGCCATCTCCTACTACCCCGCCCCTTGACCGAGATTGAAATTCGGCATCTAAGTATTCTCGGTTGGCTGACCGAGTTCTTTCAGGCCGCGTACTTGATCTGGGACGATATCATGGATTCCTCCGAGTACCGCCGAGGCCAGCCTTGCTGGTACCGCCGGGACAGTGTCGGGCCCAGTGCCGTCAACGACGCGTGTCTGATCAAGTCGTCCATCATGGTGCTCCTGCGCCAGTATTTTAGCGATCATGCGGACTACGGTCAGCTGATGGAGCTATTTCAAGAGGCTGCGTTCCGAACGGAGCTGGGCCAACTCGCTGCTGATATGACGACTAGCAGTAAGTGCAATCTTGCTGAGATGACAATGGAGCAGTATGAATTCACAGCGGAGAACAAGACTGCATTCTATAGCTTCTATCTCCCCGTCTCGCTTGCCCTGCAGTACCTCCAGTGCGCGACTGAGAAGAATCTGGAAATTGTGCGGGAAGTTCTGCTTCACATGGAATGGTATTTCCAAGTTCAAGATGATTACATTGATGTCTTGGGGAACCGAAAGCTACGGAGGTTGGAACAGACATTCGAGATAACAAATGCTCGTAGATAGACCTAAAGGTCTTTGAGCTCTCCACGTCCGAGCAGAAAGCTATTCTCAGCCTCTGCTACGGAAGGCCAGACTTTGGGAAAGAAGCCAGAGCGAAGATGTCTTTTGTCAGGTAGATATCGAGGGCGCGTTCATAAACTTGGAGATGGCTGAGTTGCACAATCTTGAGAAGCGGATTGATCAAATTGGAGCAGAGCATGGGCCTCTCAAGGATATTCTCTGGTCAGTTCTGGAGAAGATTTCGCGGTGGAATAAGTGGGCGTAATTTCATTGCCAGGACGCATGACGGCAGTGTATAGCTGTTAGTGCGCCATATTGTATTTTTCTATATTGAATTTCGGCTGTCATACTGCCAATTTACTATCACCTACAAATTCTAGTGGTTAGTCCAACTTCTGGAGGATCAATTTCTATAGTGTCTCAAATTATATAACAAGAATAGTCGGCCACTTATACAGCCGTAGTTTCTATAGTGGTCTTCTCAGGTAGACTTCTTAGATAGCTACAAGTAGTCATATAGATGTTTTCCCGGTCTCCCCCCCTCAATTTATTAGGTAGATAGTACAAAAGGGCCAGAAAAGGCTTAATTTATAAAGAGAGCTTTTCTATATATGACCTTAGATATCTCAACCTCTATAATATCTCAACTCTTTAGTCAAAAACACATAAATACTCGTTTATAGTTCCAAAAATATAAAACAGACATAGCATTATCGCATTTCTCATTAATGTAAGGGGCATATCATAGGTCCATAGACCAAATCATCAACATCAACATCGTCAAGCACAATAAATCATCACTAGTCAAATAAGCCCACTTCCACAATGACTTCAACAGATAGTAGACTTTGTCCAAATGAACTGCCACAAATACCCAAAAACTATCTCCAACTCAATATCTGTTCCCGAGTGTCCAACTGGCCAGTTGCCTAGAGCCGAATCACGAATTACCGATACCGGGGTTCAAAGGACCAGAGCTAACAGGCCGAGGAGAACACTTCCAGCAGGGGGCATGAGGACGGCAGCAGCGTTTGTAGTGGTACTGGCAGACTCCGTGGCACTGGAAGTTGTGGTTGAAGTCGACTTGCGAGTGGTGGTCGAAGTAGTGCTCAAATGGGTTGCGGTAGATATGCTGGTCGAGGAAGTCATTGACGCTGAGGTCGATTCTATGGATATAGTTAGTCACTGTTTCCTTAATGTGGTGGGTGAAAAGCAAAATGCTGTCTCGGAAGCCAGCCTTTACTAACCAGGGGTAGTGGAGATGTGGGTAGAAGGAGACATGGTAGAGGAAATAGTGCTTGATGTGGAAGTCGAGGTAGGAAGATGGGTGGATGTAGTAGATGAGATAGAAGACGCGGTAATGGAAGAAGAAGTAATCGGGGTAACAGAGGTGGATATAATAGAGGATGAAGTTGCTGTAATGAAAGATGAAGTTGAAGGGCTAGATATAGCAGAGACTGAGGAGGAAGGAGGAGTGGTAAGCGTCATAGTAGAAGACAGGGTCGTAGTGTAGGAAGTTGTAGATGGCAGGGTTGAGGAAGTTGAAAGGGAATAAGAGGATCCTTCAGGGGTGGAGGTAGAGGCTGAATCGAGAGAGGAGAAAATGGAAGAGGTAGACGCACTTGCAGAAGAGCTTATAGAAGAAGATGTTGTAGGGGTAGAAATAGAAGATGAAGCAGTAGAATAATAGGACGAGGTAGGGGTAGACGCACTGATGGAGGAGTGAGTAGTCGAAGACAGGTAAGAGGAAGCAGTCGAGGAAGAAGGAATCGAAGAAGTGAGATCACTAGTCGACGCGGTGGAAGAAAGCAAGGCAGACGAAGTTTCAAGCGCAGAGCTGGTTTCCTTACCAGAGCTACTAGCACTAGCACTAGCAATTTCACCAGGCTCAGTGACTCGGAATTGCTGAGACTGAGCCAGAATGCCACTGGTCGGAGAGAGGAAGTTGATCTGATATCCCTTTCTAGATTGATTACCAAGTCAGTAGCTCAAAAGGCAATGCAATCAAATTGGACCTACCCATCATCCACGTCTGTGAAAGTCTTTGCTTTGACAGTATAGGAGCCCTTGGAAGAGTCTATATCTTCTGCCACAATCGTTGTTGTTGGAGGGTAGACATTCTGATTGACCAGCTCGATGCTAAAGGTCTCTGGGTCGGTCCTATTGATATTTTACATTTAGTTAGCAATCGCCAGTTTTTCTCAATGCTGCTCAGCATGTCAGACTAATAACTTACGAGACAGACTGCCACTTAATGGTAAGGGGCATATCGGGGTCGATCTTCTCACCCATCCGCGGGGAGGTGACGGTGAGACCTAATTTAACGGTCATTAGACAGATTCGTATTCCCCTGGACAAAGTGCCATACCTGCAGCTGTAGCAGCCAGAGCCACCAAAGAGATAACGTTAATCCGCATATTGATCGAATTCAGTGGTAATCAATGTCAAGTGAAGTAATTCGAGGAAATAGTTGTCAATCTCGCAGGGTCGGGCCACGATATAATATTCCTGAGGTTGTAGGAAATCAAAGTCAGGGGCGATATAAGACGGGAACATGATATTATATAGTCCCTATGGCAGTTGCAGGAGGCTGTATCTCTCACAAGGTCTCCTCAAATTTCAATGGCCATCTTTATTTTTGGGCCGATTGCCGTGGTGCCTTGATCCATCGCGCCTCGTGCTCCCAGATGTGTGTCGGAGTACAAAATAGTTAGGCGAGACCAAGTTCTCTAGTCCCCGTGATGTAAATTTACTACTGTAATGTAGTCAAATGGATCTAGAGGAAGAACTGTTGACTCTGTAGCTTGCAACTTCATTTTCAGCCCAGATGGGAATTTTTCATCGACTCAATCCATGATGTACAACGTCTCCGATTTCGACCAGCCGCGCGTCATAGTTCCTGTCCGTATCGCAATGAGAAGTTGTGATTTTATGATACATTGCCTGTTAATATACTCGGCACAATCATAGTAATTGCCTAGGGCACGGGACCCCTAGGATGACTGCGGCCCGTTCAGACTCGACGCCGAATGCCAGAGATTCATGGGATAATTAGCTTTTCGGAGTGTCATATTTTCTATAATGCAGCAATCCTGTGGCTATAAAAATACCATAGAGTTCCCGTTTAGATCAATTATCTTATATCCATTAAGCTTATACGAAACTACATATTCTTCCGAGGTTGGAGACATAGACACGCAACTTATTCGAACCCACTAATTTATGATCATTGACTTTCATTACACTCGATAACTTATTAAATGTCGGACAATAACTCCGAAAGGTCTAAGCACACCGGAAGTCTTGGTCCTTATGAGCCTAAGTAGGACGAAAAGCCAAGTGAACAGGTGTTTCACATTTCAACCCAGCTCCCGGTCCACGAAAATAAGATGGAGATGCCAATTAACTTCCCATATTTTTGATTTAGTAGTTAAAAGGCAATCTAGCCTTTAAAAAGGCTCTGGGATTTCGAAATGGTTGCCTAGGAGGTCTTGGAGTACATAAGGAGTTCCACGAAGCACACAAGGTCGGAACAGCATTCATTGGACAACTCTTAGAAGAAATTAAAATAGTACAGATGGTATCCCTTGTCGGGATAAATTCTTGTCTTGACTGTAACAAAAAGTCCCCATTCGGTCTCGACCATCTGTTTGTATTCTCCGACACTTCCACCACTGCCGGGCCTGCGTTTGGCTTTGCAGTGCATCTTGTCTAACCCACTGATCCTAATAGGCTCTGTTTAGTCGTATGGAGTCGAGAGTCGTCGTCAGCATTCTACCAAATCTCAATTATGACGTGGAATGTGCAATGTAATCTAAAAGAAAAACAGGGTACAGTTATGGTAGGTTAATGGTCTTACGAACGAACGGACTGTGAATCATCAGGATCTTCTATTGTACGCAGTAGACGCAGGAAGAAGCCTGCAAACAATGAACATCACATAATTCCAAGGACCGTCCTGATCACTTGTCACTTGTAGGTAGCACGTAGAAATCCACCTTTTAGATAGTTCAACCCATAGTGGGGAATTTTCATGCACGGTAAATGCACTTTGCACCTGCACTTCAACCTAGCGGGCACCTTAACGCTCGAGCACGCTGCGACCACCGTCAACGGTGATCCTATTCCGCACTCGAATGTGGGCATACGACGTTCCGAGCTGAATGACGCAATGGAAAGTAGTCTCATCTTGAGAGTCGAAGTTGATCGTCGCAATCTGAGTGCTCTCTGCAGAGGACGGGCCATCAGGAGTATCTGGCCGACTGGAAGAGGTAACACTTGAAAGCTCCTCATCTTGCTGATCGTTGTGCTTTGCGATGTCCAACAGCGCTGTCGGACAGAATACCAAAGCCTCCCCAGTCGGCAGACGAACAATTTTCTGAAAGATCGTCGAGGAAGCCGGGTTGTTCGGACCAAGTCCCTCAATCCCAGCTCCCGCGATGTGTGACTTGATAGCCTTGAACCAAGCCGGCGATGAGAATCGATGGATAATAGTCACATTGCAAAGCTCAAGCAGTGCCGGTGCAAGAGTTGGTTCCTGTGTTGCCATCAACACTCGCGCGGCTAGATGTCGCTGCTGGCGGACGACAGACAGCAGTGTATCCGTCAGATCGGCGGCTTCCGGTGAAGTTGAGGTCATAAACTATAATCAAATAAAGTGTGAGTATAAACTAACATGGATGACTCAAGAAATTGGGGAAGTCCATGAACCTTGTGCGCTTCATCAAGAGCAATGATGCGACCCGCATCATTACGATTCTTTAAGAACAAGGAGACTGCGATGTTGAATAGTGCGCATGCATCTTCTTGGCCAACGAATGGGCAGCTCAGATCGATTATTGTCAAAGTCCCAGGAGGAAACTTCCAGACATGATCAGCACCGTGTTGCTTTGACTTATCGGGATTTGCACCAGGGACAGACCCAGGCTCAAAGGATGACTCGAGAACCTCCAAGCGCATGTTAAGAGGCATAAGCTGGCCCTTCAAGAATTGTTCACGCTGCAGAAGAAGTTTGAATGCGCTGTAGTTGAAGCCTGCTTTCCCCTGGTTGGCTATAGCCATGTCCCGAAGAATCTTCATGACAACCTATGTGAATAGTTTATTAACACATGGTCAGCCTGGATGGCAGGAGTCTTGGCCTACCTCGATGTAAAGCGGTTGCTCCGTCCTATTGCCGATGCCCATCAGGGTTTTCATCATACTAATGTTGAGATCCTTCTGGGGCAGATACAATGGCTCAACCTTCAGCATTTTGGAACCCCCTGCCAGTGTTCTGTATGCTTTTTTCATGGCAAGGTAATTCGTTGGGGAGACCAAAACCCTGACTGGAATGCTCGAGGAGTGAAGATAGGCCGCCTCGCACAGCTGAGTGCTGGAAAATGCTGTGAACTTGTCATAGTGAATAACCAATCCAGCCAGAGGTGAAGATAGCTTCCCGGCAGGGGAGGATGAGATCAATGCATTTTCCAGCAGGCAGGACAAGGTATGACTCTTGCCACTTCCTTGACTGCCGCAGATGAATGCAGACCAAGGTGCTGACACGTTGGCGTACACAAGGTCGTCTTGTGTCGGTGGACTGCTGGTAGGTCGATTACGCAGACCGAGCGGTCCATATTGCGGGTACGTTGGGTCTTCGTCGAGAGTTTGCTGGCTATTCAGGTGGTTGGTATCCAAAGTCTCACAAGCGGAGAGTGAGAATAGAGGTGCTGTTATGAGCTCCTCTTCCAAGCGGGTGATTTTGAATCTCGACGTTCTGGAGGAATCAGCGTCGCCCTTGACAAGCTTCATATGCTCGCCAGTCTCTGATGTGTTCCTGGAAAGATACAGGGACGACATATTGTCAGGTTCTCACTCAAGAAAGGTTCTTGATGAGGCTAGTTGGGGACGCGAAGTTTCAGCTGAGGGCCTGATGGAAAACGAGAGATGATAAGGGTTGGGTAAAGATTGAGAAAGGGGGCAGAAAATAACTGGGGTTTGAGTCCAAGTTTGTAGCTTATGGACAAAGCAAGAATAAACTGCACTATGATCATTCAGACAAATCCAAATGTCAAACATTTATAAAGCCTCTTCGCAGCAGGTCTTTTCCTTCAACCCTATAAGGCTGCTTCTATGGCTGACACTACTACATCGCTTCAAACCCAGTTCCGGCGTACTGGCGTATTATAGGGGACAATTTCCAAATCGCATCCTGTCCAAGCTAGCTGTGAAATCTATCACCCCCATATATCTTCCGTTAACTGGCTTTATCTAGCACGTGGTGCTATATCTGCTAGTATTTGAAGCGAGATGGGCCCCTTACCAACCTTCGAGTAGACACTTAACATAAGAGTGTCGAAAGAAGGTGCCAGGAGGGGGTTTTATTGCGAAGAGTCCTGTGGACAGGAGTTGTTTTATACTTCAACCTAGAAGAGCATAATTGTAAGTACACGCGACGGCACGATGGCATGGGAGTTACAACTGAGGGAATGACACCCGAAATAGCGAATTTTGCATTTTCGCAGTGGCCGTTGCCATTTAAGCTGTCAATTCTTTATAATCTATTCGCACCAGTAGTATCGGAATACTCAAACTGCTTAAAAGTATGCAAGTCATATTGTCGGGTTCACGATCGAGAAGTTCAGTTTTAGGGCAGGAGTCGCGCCTTCCTATCTCGATTCACTACGCTCTTGCCATTTACAGAATAGCGACTGGAATCTACCTACATATGTACATATGTAGGTACCTAGGTAATAATCATCTACATATGTAAGCGCAAGCATTCTAAGATACGGTGAGACATTGTAAGGGAGCAGAGGAGTGGTTGCCCATCTAAGATTCTAATCATGGAGTTCCGAATGGGTGCAGTAAATACCAAATTTCTTGTTGGACTCGAGTCAGGCTCAGTTGCACTTGGTGGTTTTGTTGGCTTCCCACAGTAGGGATCAGAAGAGGAGAATGAAAATGACAGTCAATATCAAGCAGAGCACAAATTTTAATGAATAACGATTTGGTTGATTATGATTGAAATAAAAAAAAGGAAAAATGGGCAGGATCGTACTGGAGACCTTAAGGTTAAAAAAAACATGGGTTGGCATGATTTATTTTTGTTAACCCTGTCACTCATGCCGTTGAGCCATCCTGACCCGAAGGTCATCGGATCCTTCTTTTCAGATATTGAAATAGCCATCCAGAAGCGGGTTCACAATGTCTGTAGAGGATTGTGGGATGGAGGGATGTAGCACGTTCACGTCCATTCGACAATTTAATGTCAAATATCTGTGATGTCTCTTCGCCGTAGGGTTTTCTCTCTCAATATAAGGCTTCCTCTTATGGCTGGCACTACTATATCGCTTCAAACCCCTAGTTCCAGCGTACTAGCGTAGTATAGGGGACAATTTCCAAGTCGTATCCTATCCGAGTTTGTTATGAAATCTATCACATACCACTTATATCTTCCGTTAACTGGTTTTATCTAATACATGATTTATTTTTGTTTACCACATTCGTCTCCCTTTCCTGTTCAAGGGTAACTTCAAGATGTGATTGTCTTTCCTACAACGAGCGTCCTACAATTCGGACTCCAGACGTTCAGACTTTCCTCCCGCCTAAGCTCCCTTTTGACGAAGAGGCTCTCATTTAGAGGAAGCCGAACGACCTCGAGTCCAATATCCCATGTGACATCCCAGAAAGCCCATCGCGTGAAACCTACGCTGTTCGTCTGCAAACTCAGCATGATCTGGATATCCTCGGTGTTGGACCTTCTGGCCAAATATACAATGTTGGCGATCAAATTGGTCTCAAATCTTGTCGCATTTTCGCATCACCTGGTGGTGACACCTCTCGAAGCGACCTTTAGCATTATGCTTCGGACACACTATTTCATTTCAATTTATTGAAAGACGAGCGCGCCGTCTTCAAGTTACTACAAAAGTGGCCACATCCCCATATCATAGAAGCCATAGATACAGATCAACCGGAGGGCTTGTACCTTCGCAAGTATCGACAATTGCCCATAGATGTGAAATCAACTCAGTCTCTTCGGATCAGATTATATAGAGATATTGCCAACGCCCTGTGCCACCTCCACAACCTCGGTATAGTGCATGCAGATGTTAGGGTTGATAATGTCCTTTTTGATGACAAAATAGAAAAGAACCTAGGCTAGAAGCTTTTTGACCGTCGTATCACTATCCTAGTCGTATTTACCCCTACAAGGTTACAGCGCTAGGAATCTATACCCTGCTCGATGTCTCAACCCCTCATTGCAATATTTGCATTTAATCACCTATATGATCCTGTAGTTGAACCATTCTGTGAATTTGTGGCAGTTGGCAATTCCAGGTCAAGGAAAAGAGCCATCTGCGCTTGATCAATCGACTTGCTTCCATTACAGCAATGAAGGGAGACCATGCAAATGCCACTACAGGCAAAATACGTATTGTGCACGAAATGCAGTAGTGCGAATAGTTATCCAATCAGACATTAGACTAGAATTTCCTGGTCTCTTTGTATTGTATTTGAGAAAAGGTTCACGTGAATAGCCGCCTCTGATACCATTTAATAAGTGGTAACATCCATAATGCCTCAAGAGTCGTATCGTAACTAGATTGGCTAAGGTTGACGATCGGCTATCAGCTGTAGGGGCCGTCACATACTGGAATTTAAGTGTCCCGCTTTTTGACTCAGTCACCGCGCCCTAGTCGTATCCTTGTCTATTTTACAAAGAATACAGCGCGCCATGCAGTAAGGCTCCTACGTAGACTACGCATCACCTCTGTCCAATTCCCACCATATAAGTGAGTGAGGTCCCTCATCTGAAATCATTCATTCAACGGGATTTGGCATAACCAACAAAGAAGAATGATATCCACAATCCATAACCCCGATGCTTCTCTGATCGCACAGCTAGCGTCTCCACCGAATATATCCCTACAAATACTCGGCACGCACACGGCGAGCGAACAGACCCAAGTCGTCGATTTCGATCTTTGGATTGATTGTTAAAAGCAAGCGAAAATCAAATCCGGAGAATTCCTGACAGGCAACGAAGACGATCATCGCTCTTGGGAGCAGTCCGATGATTCCAATGACAGTTTCTCGACAACATCATCTGGCTGGCTTCAAGATTGGCTTAGTGACAGCAGCAACGGAACAAGGTACAGTCTGCAAAGCCGTCGTCTCTCGCCTATGTACACTAACTAATGTATGTCAAGCTGGACAACCCGTAAACTAGTCTCTTCGCATGATGACGATTCCGCTGCTGTAAAAGGCCATGCAGAGAGTCTCGCACGCAACGTCGCGTACGGCGGATCCATCATTGTTGAAATCCATACACCACCTGTCGAGACGGATGTCGCTGAAAACACTGCGGAGATTCGAGCGGAATGGAGCTTTGGCTCTCCTTTCATTCCTGTGGAGGAGTCATGGGACCAGCTAGTGATGAATGCAATGGTCGACCGTAGAAGGGGGTTTATCTCTGTCGATGAGTCACGGCCATCCCATGGAAGATCACCGCTTCGCAGGGCCATGAAATCTAATAACACTTCTACGGTCGTGTCACAGGTTCAGGATGGGGGGGATCGGGCATACAGTGCTACGGTACTCCCAATGGGGTTCTGATGTATAATTGAGAAACATACTAGCTTTCCCACGCGTATTCTAATAGGAGAATTGATGATGATAGGGCTACGATATATCTCTGGGTTAGAACATCTTGCGCTTTCCTTATTCAAACACATATCTGCTGCTTCTATAAAACGATGCTCTTTGCGGTACTGACTCTTTTATATAGGCAGTTAAAAGCGATATAACCAGCGGGTTCGTGACGACCTGAGGCAAAGAAGTTGCTTGTATCACCTGAGGGTTAGGACGCAAAGTCTGTGTCAATCGAAATACTGGAATAGGTTTATGAATAGCATACAGTAAATGTCAATGGATGGATTCAGACACTCCTACATCTCGCAGATGTGATCTGTGCATACGCAGGCTATCGATCCAATATCAAATTGCGTATATCCATGCAATGTCTACTGCTACGTGAACGGACTAAGCGCCTTTCTAGGGCTTGTCATGATCGCGCTAGTTTCTGGTTTTATTATACACTAAAAGCTATGGTAGCCGCCCAAAGAGGGTCCTAATAACATTCAAGCGAGAATGTTCAAATGTACTTCTTTTTTTCTTTCGTTTTCGTTTGCTAATCTGCTCTGTGCTGTCTCCTGGGATCTTCATATTCCGGATAGAAGATAGAGAAGGAAAAATCAAGTAAAAACACAAAATATGCGAGGCAAGTATGCGATTGATCAAACGATTTGTTGAGGACATGTGTCGTGATCTCTCAGTGTGGCACAGAATGAATGTACCAGTCAGGTCAAGTGCGGCGGAGTTTGAGTTCTTCCCGAATTCTCTCTACAGTCATCTCTATGAACTCCTTGCAATGCACATCATCTCGCTCACAAATCGCGTCATAAAGCATTGTAGCGGTCACGGTAACCCCCAATTTCATCAACTTCGAGATGACTGTGGCGTCTCTCCGATAGACTGCGTATCGCAGAACAGGTCCAGCATGAGCAGCAATATCAAATCCTTGGTCAAGGACCAACTCAATCAGGCCCGGATCACCACCGATCATTGCAGCGTGGAGTACATTTGGTGTCGGGGTTGACCAGCCAGGAGTGAGGACCCCTCCAATGGCGACTCCCATCTTGTATGACTGGACCAGCTTGATTCGTGGTCTCAAGGGGTATTCCTCTGGACGGAGGTCGGGAGCAAACCGGAACACGAACTGTGGATCTTCGTCATTCACATCAGCACCGTTTTCGAGTGCATATCTGACGACACTTTCTTCGCAGTGCCAGAGTCCCTCGTACAAGATGATCTGTGCAGCGTCCTTGACAGCGAGCCTTCGAGGGGCATCCTTAAGAAAAGCGAACAGGGTTTTGAGTACGGGTAAATGGCCACGAGCCGCTGCATACTTCAGAGGTCGTCGTAGCTTGTAAGCACCCATGAATGCCATAGGATCGGTGTCAAGCAACAGCTGAACAATGTCCACATGGCCATTTCCGGCGGCCTGTCTCATCGGGGTTTCGTAGTGTTCGTCCAAGAAGTTGGCATTGACGCCCTTTGCGAGGAGAAGACTGACGCAAGACAGCGAGCCAGCTTCGGCTGCTACGGTCAAGGGGTGTGATTTTGGCCTCCGTGGGATGACGTTCAAAGCCTCGGGGGCATCGCGATCTCTCAAATGAGACTTGAATCTGTCTAGTCGTGTAATCTTGGAACCGGCCCTCAGGCACTTGCGGATGGTGCCATCGAGGCCGTTCTGGGCTGCCCATAGGATAATCCATTCGCGCAAGTGTGGTGGACAGTCCTGGTAGAGTTTGTCTTCGAAAATGAGGGTAAAACGTGGGCAGATGCGAATAAAGGCATTGAGGTCGCTTCTGGCTTGCAGGTGGCTCTCAATCATGAGAAGGAGCTCTGTGGGTAGGAGAACGAGCGACATCGTTGCTGTCGCCAGAGGCAATGTTAAAGTGCTGAGCGGGGGTATGTGAGAGTCGGGGGGGTTGATCAAGAGAAGATCACAAAGATGAAATATCACTAGTTGGATGAATGGAAACTGGGCAAGTGATCAATGGAAGCATAGAAAGAAAATTGAGATGAGACATGAGTAGGTGAGATGTGAGGTTGAGGAAGAGAGAAGAAGTTGAGCAGATGAGATCTGTTAATAAAGAGAATTGCTTGAATAGAAGAGTCTGAAGACAAGAGGATTATTCCAATTATCAGGTGGCCTTGTTTGTCAGGCGTCTCTCACTTTTGTATCGAAGGCTTGTCGAGGTTGAGGCAGGTGACCTATGATCTGTATAGACAATTTATGCTCATTGTGGCTATCAATAACATGGAACAATACAACAATAGATCAATAGATCAAGTGAACAATAGACCAAGTGAACAATTAAGAGACATGCTACCTATCTGCCCAAGTAGTATTCCACCTTGGTCCTATAGGAGTACACCTCTTGCCACCATTAGCCATTCAGTAAGACCCTAGCGAGGGCTTAATACCAATCTCATCCTCCAAGTCATCTGGATTGTGCTATTGTCTCCATTTTCATTCGTCTCTATTGACCGTCCACGTCGTTACAAGCAACTACGTATAACGTTCAAACCCTGCTTGGAGTGAAAGGCGCCAGTTATAAGCTGAAGATGAAAAGATGGATGTGGATTGTTTTAGTAGCCCTTGTCTACTTTCCAAATTTTGGATCATTGGAGTTGTCCTATTCGCTAGGATATAATTCATTGCCTGCGAGCTTAACTCTCAAGTGCAATTACTTCAATCTCCAAATCAGCAGGCTTTGGTAGTCGACTAACTTCAACTCTCGACCTAGCCGGATTATGAGGGAAGCCCCGATCCAATTGAAAGAAGTAGACTTGACTCCATTAATGTGCATTCTTCGGAAAGCAAGATCGGGATATAATTTTCCTTGTCAGATTCACTTACATTGTCCTTGTTTACCAGATCTAAACAGGACCCAGAAGATTCCAGTATATTCCTAACATCCTCGATTATTTTAGTGTCTCTTTACGGTTACCGAGGGCTTGACTGGAAGATATTTGCCATTGCTGTCGACGGGTACTGGACCTGATACAAAGACGAACCTGTTCCCTTTAGCGGTAGTGGACTAGTCAGTATGTTAGATTAGGGTAAAAATTCAAAATATTCTTTGGTATACAGACGTAAGGAACACCGGGCCGGCCTGTTGTTGTACATTAGTTTCATAGTATGTGGTGTTGGATGGCAGAAGACTCACGACGAGCACGTCTTTTACCCCCGAAGTGCGTTGTGATAGTTGAAGACGATGAGTATGTCTTTCCTCGTGAAAATATGCAATCGCGTTGACGCAGCACCATGGTTGATAGCTCCATGAACGGACTCGAAGAACAACACGGAAAAATTTCGCACATTCAATGACTGACGCTGCGGCCTCGCCCCGGTATCCCCGCACTGTTGATGTTCGTGTTCAGGGGGTGGACTGCAGTCTACGCCATTGAACCTGAACTAGTGCCCTTTCGTGTTCATTCTGCGCTCTTCATAACTGGCACCAATACTACTAACCACAGAATAAAGGTAAATAGGTATTTTGCACAGCTCTATTCTCAGGGGATAAGAATTGCATGTTTTCGGGCAGTCGATCCCAGCCATAGGTTCTCACTCGCCCGTTCCAGCTCCCGGGCTACATTCACACCATCGGGGGTCACAAAATCACCATGGTAGTCAATAAAGGTGGCTTCCACCATTAACCGCAGTTGGGGGTCTGCAGTAACGGCCCATGCCGCCGACAGAGATATTATTACGTATCCTGCTCCAACCGGTCTGTACACATTGGACTCCTGGGCATGTACGAGCGTCTCTCTAACAAGAGACCTCGATTCTATCATACAGCAGTAGTCACTGGGATCCAGTGCCTGAAGGATGCAATTGAAGAATATTGTGATTGCGAGACCGATTCCATGAGTGCGGAGATAATGTGCTCGCAAGATCCGGGCCATGAAGGTTTCTGTCATGGTGCTGAGCTCCGACGTTTCGTATTCGACTGTTCGTGCTTTCAATTGGGCCAAGATAAATTTGCATTTCTCGTATATTGGTCGGACTTCCATTGTTAAGGGTGTTAAATCTTCGCCGTCACGTATGGCTCGTTTGCCGCGTTTCATTAGGACTGGCGCCCGTGCTAGACATCGCAAAATTTGGCCTTCAGGTTCGTTTTGATCATAGTCATTCTCGACTAAGGCATCCCACTCCTCGGGGCTGAGGTCGATAGCATCATTGTATAAACCCTCGAATAACTTTGGAGCATGATTAGCCGGGCTTGAGAAGATGGTGGGAGTTGTGGAGGACTTACCACGCATCCCCGTAACGAGAGGAATAATTTACGCTCAAAGTCGTCGCGTGGCCCAAAGTTCCTTCGTACGTGCAGAATGCTGGCGGCCCCTTGCGCATGTCCTGATACCATTTGCCCGGGATTCCCAATGAATGTTTGGCAGATTAAAAGTATCATCACGGCACATAGTGTATTAGAAGCACTCGCCTGGAGTGGGTCATCTAGATAAACTCTTAGGGTTTTGAGAGCATGGGAGTACTTGGCTAGCGCCTCAGCCCGAACTGGTTGGCGGGTGCAGAAGCTTGCGTGGGCAGTGATCAGCGCATCAACTGCACGGTCAAGGGCTTCATTACTCCCGAGTCGTCGGGGTACATCTTCCAGGAAAATGCCGAACGACCACCAGACATTGTATCGGAGGTCGGTGGATCGTTTTATGGTGCCGACAAGCGAATTAGTCAACGATGTCATACTGTTGCCAGGACATGCCCGGGGTATTTCAAAGAAATATTTTTCTTTCTGTGTTGGTCTCCATCTCGAGAGGAGAGCCTTTTGGCCGCTTTGATTGGATTTTGGGAGAAATTGTTGCTCTATGAACATAAATCGTTTCTGACCGGACCCCACACAACTCACTTTCAGACGAAGGCACCGTCCACACGCAGGTTGTTTCTCGTCGCACTTGATATCTTATCAGGAATAGCGCTCTGTGCCATAATCTTATCGCACGTACCTTTTTCTTCTGCTTGCGACACGCGTCACAGGCCCGACCTGTTGGGACACCCGGCATTGCGGGGTGAAGACCGTAGTGGGGAAGCGGAGCGTGGATCTCAAAACGGACTGCGCAGGCCTTCAGGAACGGGTATATTTAGTGCAGAAGATGCTGTGGAAGACTATGAAAGCACAATGTGTCACATTAAAAAGGGAAAAATGCCCAAACCACAAGGTTGAGGTTATTAGGCTGCGCAGTCTAACCGCTTCGGGTCAAATGTAGCGCTCCCCAAGGCTGAGTTGGGCACCGCTGATTGGCCAGTTAACAACTATGAGCGAGTGGACCCGTGGACATCAATGCAGCTGAAATGAATCACAGCTTAGCCTAACCCGATATAGACCTATATAGCGCTTCATGATGTGTAGGATAGCGCGTTGGTGAGAGTGTATTTAAAGCATCTACCTCCCAACATTCTGGTATCCTATCCACAATTCATTACTCTTAATCATGACCCCGGATAACTCGGACGCAGGGGCAAACCTCTACTTGTACAATCCAAGTCATGTCTTACCAGCTGTCTTTGCCGCCTTGGTCGGCGCGTCTCTATTTCTGCATATTTACCAAAACTAGTAATCATTTGACATACAATCTCAGAAAACACCAAGCTGATTCTTACACTTTCAGCCGCTACCGATTCTGGCGCGTCACCTTCTTCATCTGCTGGGGTGGAGCTCTGTTCACCGTGGGCTGGATTCTCCGCTGCATATCGAGTTACCATCCAGGAAACTTAAACATCTACATCGCATCAATAGTCTTCATCTACATCGGCCCACCAGTTTACTCAGCCGCCGCATATAACCTCATCGGACGCCTCACGAACTACTTACCAATGCACGCAGTTCTCAACCCCAACCGCGTTCTCATCTTCTTCGTCTATGTCGGCGCTGCCGTGGAAGCAATTACAGTCGCAGGAGCAGCCAAGAGTGCATCAGCCGGCTCTGACCTGGACAAGTACAAGGCCGGTGGGACTCTCATCGCTGCGGGGCTTGTTCTCCAAGCAGTGGTCGAATGCTGCGTGATTGGGATCGTTGCAACAGTTCACGCCCGCTGTTCTCGGGCCCGGATGTTCTCGCCAAATGTCCGTATGGTATGCATCACACTCTACGGGACATCGATTCTTGTCTTGCTGCGGTGTATTTTCCGCGCTGTTGAGACATTCGAGACGTTTGGTAATCTCGGCTGCCGGGAGAACTGCGGGCCTATTCTCAGCAACGAATGGTATCTATATGCATTTGAGCTCGGCCCGATGCTTCTCTTCACCTGGTGGCTCAACGTGATGCATCCTGGTCGACATCTACCTCGCCAAAAGCTGCGCTATCTGTGTCACGATGGTCGCACGGAGCGAATGGGTCCTGGTTGGATTGACCGTCGCTCTCAGTGGGAGACCTTTGCCGATCCGTTAGATCTGAAGGGGGTGTTCAAGGGTGCTCCTTCTCACAAGAAGTTTTGGCTGCGACAGGATGAATGGCCTGTGTGCACGGATGGTAGCTTTGCTATGGGGACTGCCACTAATACGAGGGCTGCACCAGAGGGCGAAAAGGACCTCGCTCCACTTGGACCTCATGTTGGAGTAATGGATCTGTGACATGGTTTGAGCCCTGTGTTATATTTCCAGATCGAGGTTCTTTTTTTCTTCATGTTTTCTTTTCTTCCAGGAAGCGAATGAATCCGGAAATATATAGTCTCCGAATCGATCCCCATATTTAAGAATCGGTCTTCATGAATATCACTCACATACGGTTTTTGGGACGTACTACATTCAGTCCTGGCCAAGGCCCGGTAGGACATAATTTGAGTCAAGTCTAAAGAGATCCCAAGGTTGCTTGTACGACAGGCTGTTTGCTTGACAGCTCGACTAACCGGGGCATTTGCTTGATTAACCTTAGCACCGCTTACCCAGCAAAGGGCATTAAGTGCGTCAGGAAGATCAAATAAGAGTTTAGGCGACCTACCTACGAAATATACGAAGCTTATCGTGTATTCGGCCATTTGTGAGGGACAGAGATGGCATTCCTTATCGAATAATCAGTGATAAAATATATTCGATCGTCATATGTACCTCGGTAGCATCATATCATCTAGTATTTACAGCTTAGCTTGTTCGAGTGGGCTCAGCTTCCTCAGTGGAGGGCCTCCTCTGCTTCCATCCCCTGCCATGGGTCCTTTCGAGTCACCTTGGGGCACGTTCATCCTCCACTTTTGGCGCAAATCTTCGGGTGCTTTGTTTTCGAAGCAGTCCGCGATATATTGGCCCAGGATGGGGAGGAATTTGAATCCACTAAGGTAAACCTAGTTAGCATAAAGCCACAATGTGCAGATTGATTTCGATGAATACTCACTGTCCTGCGCCACCAGTAGCCATGAACAGGCCCTGAATCGTTGGGTGGTGGTCGATAATGAAGTCACCGTTAGGTGTATCCGTATACCAGCAAAGCCGACGGTTCATCCAAGGGCGATCACCCAGCTTGGGGAAGAACTGACGCAAACCCTTCCGCAGGGATTCATCCGCATCGTCAGGCAAATAACCAGTAGCCGCATTGCTGGTTTCGAACTTGGGCGATGAGAGCGACTTCTGAACATCGTCCACATTGACAGTCATATCGGTTGCATATCCGTAACCGTGGCGCGCCAGTTTGAGAACATTTGTGTCCGGTGTGGGCGGGAATGAGAAGACGCCGGTGCTCATGTTGATCATGACCGGGATCTTCCTCATCTCGAGAGCCTCCTCCTCGGTCAACTGAATGAAGCCAACAGGTTGGCCAGAGGACGATGCCGCATGACCCATATTCAAAAGACGGTTGGTCCATGCACCGGTGCTCAGGATCACCTGCGAAGCAAGCAATACCTGCCCTCCGACAAGGTTGACACCAACAACGCGTGATCCCGCCCGGCGGAGAGAGACAACAGTACCGCGAGGACCGGCAATGATAGAAACGCCCGCCACAGTACACTTGGAAGCCAGCTTTTGAATGCTGCCTGCGGCATCAGCCCACCCACCTTTCGGGTTGTGATATCCGTTCATGCCGGAAAGATCCGCTTGAACGCTGGGGTAGAGTTTCCGGATCTCCATGGCGTCGTCAAGTTCGTCTAATTTGCCACCTGCTGCCCGAATAACAGCCTTAGACTTCTCCATGTATACGTTCTTAGGTGTTTCCGAGAACAATGCGAATCCTGATTCGAAGTATTGGTCTTTGTACTCGGTGGTCCATCCATTGTATGCCTCCCGGGCCATTTGAGAGTAGATCGGGTCTGCATAATCGGCACGAATAATGCGCGAAATGTCAACGCTGCTGCCATCTGCTGATGGTGGTACAAAGCGGTCGACAACGGTGATGTCCGTATATCCGCGCTTGTTGAGTTCAAGAGCGGTCGAAAGTCCGAAGACCCCGGCGCCTACTATCAGGATTGAGTCTGTCTTAGCTGTGGTCATTTTGAACCCCAGACTGATAGCCAGAGGAGTGTCGTCAAACTGCAATCGGTCGGAGAATTTCCAGCATTATAAAATGCGGAGGCTGTAGGCCGGCCCAGAACCGTCTTGGCGTCCGGGAAAGTCGGACCCGGTCCGTGTTCCCCGGGTGAGGACCAATGAACGTGAATGAGTATATATGAGTATTGATGAACATCTAAATTCCAACCTCACGTCGGGTTAACGCTTAGCCAATCCTCAAAGGCTCTCCCATAATCTTGAAGCTGCAGGAACAACGTGTCACCACCGCTAAATTCCATATTAGGCTCCCCCCGGAAGCCCTGGGTATTCCATCCTCGGTGAGATCTGACTCGGCGTCTGTATGGGATCCTCGGTCTGCTCAGGTGGGTAGGTGACACACTCGGGGGCCACTGTCTTGTGGCCTGAGATCCCAGCGGATCCAATCAAAGCGAAATCGCGTTCGGTGATATCGCCAGCCGAAGGGTCCCCTGAGCACCCAACACTGTCTTTAGCAAGTTCTGGACCGAAGATGTCGCTAGCAGGATCGGTTAGATTGCTTGCATGGGAATATACTAAGATCTTCCACAATAGCTGCAAATTCACAGACCACTTCTGGCGAGAATTCGACCTTCCTGGGGCGATGTTATCTGTCATAAGGCCTCCAGGGGAAACGCTGTCCCGGAGTTGTTGCAGTTGCCGGACCTAGGGGCTATATCAAAACTAGTGCACCAGAGGAGCGACCGGGTGAAAACTAACCTGGCGATTGATGTGTGGCCATCGATGACCCATGTTGCGTAGGAATCTTAGACATTTCTCAAATCCCGTTTGGGCCTTTCTGTTGAAAGCTTGGTCTTCGACAAAACTATGTTGAAGATAGATCGTAGCAACTATTGCCACGCATTGCCCTATGGTCGGGTCAGATACCTCGAAGCTCTTCATCTCAATAAGCTCGAGAAAATGAACAACCCAGCCCGAGTGGAAGGTTAACTGCTCGAAAGAATTACGGAGGAATGACTGAGGCATTGTCCTTCGGAAATTCCGAAGTCGCATGGATAACAGAAAGGGATGGTTCAATAAACAAGGCACCGCATGCCACACCAACTGGAAGAATAGCCATGGGCTCCAGTAGTCGCGATGAGCCTGAAGTTCGGCGGGGGGATAGTCTTGGAAGCGACTTGCATGAAGTCGGAACCTCAGTGGCATGAGACTCTCGTGCTCACAGTGTCGAAAATTGATCATTGCATAATCGGAGTTTGGAGACCATGGGGGATGAGCGTCAACGCCGACATGGCTGGCGGCATAATTACATGCCATCGCCCACAGCTCGCTTGTGTAAACACTGCTACCATTGATGCCAATATCCGGCTTAGAGTCACCGCTGGTACCACGGGCAATTTCTTTGTTGAAAATCATGACTCCCAACGGAGAGACGATTTCACCAGGCTCTGCAAGTAAGTTTGGGCTGTCTTTAGGTGGATGCATGGAACCGTGAAGGTTCTTAAGCATGATAAGGCTTACGTGGCAGAGCTTGCGCTCATCACGCTCGGTTTCCAAATTGCTCAGAGACTCTAGGCCATTGATTCTGAGATTTCCCATCAAATATGTAGCAAGTCTGGTATAAGACCCTGCACGAATGATGTGACCCGCTGGATAGATGAAGCACAATGTTAGGATTGAACACAAAAACACGGGCTAGTGCTGCTTTACCTGTGAACTCCAGCATACTTAGAAGACAAAGGGTCTGGATCGTAGACAGCTCCACAGTACCGGATGCTAAACGCATCATGACCATCTGACAGGCTTTTTCTGTTTTTCTCTTGATCTCCAGTTGTATGTCCCGATCAATGACCCCTGGCCCCTTGAAGCGGACCCCAAGAGCTTCAATTGCGAGTAGAAGCTCGGGGTCCCGCTTTCCCAGGGAGGCCAAAGAGGATCTATGGGGGAATAACAGAAGGGGCTGTGCGTTACAAAAGGTCAAGTAGAGCTCAGCATCTGGGACCCCGGATAATCCAAATCTATTTCATTCGTCAATACCTCCTGCAAGCAAGCTTCAAGTTGAACTCACATAGAAGAGCTCTCCGGGGCTGGAAGTTCTGGTACTTGAGGGTTATTCTCGGGGCCAACTGGCGAGGGGGTGTGATTTGAAGCAGGTCGCCTGCGACCTCAGTCAGCCAAATAGAGCGAATACTTAGAAAGTTACAACACACGTAATATATTCCATCAACTGTTCTAGCTTCCCCTCGATGCCGGAAATGCGTTGTTCCTATGTCACATTAGAATCTGCCTTTGTCTAGGCATCAATGATACTTACCATCATCTTCTGGGAGTGCCCTAAGTCTTCCTCTCCAATCTCGCTGCCTGCGTACACGCACTGTTGGCCCAGTCGCTCGCAGTACGAGCAAGCCGGTTTCTCCCCCGGGCAACGCGACTTTTTCCGGCTGGAGGAATGTCAACTCAATTTGGCTCATAGCTTGGGACAGTCGAGATTCACACTCACCGACAAGGCTCGCAAGCCTGGCGGGCTCGTTTCGATGGCCTTACATCTTCAGTTGATCCCATCGTGCATATAACGTGACCGTAGAAGGTGATGATGATCTGTTCCACGTGGTAAAACGTCGATCCGAGGCGGGGAACGGCTGTGGGTCCAAAAATTACATACAAAGTCCAATATAGCTTCCCCGGGTTCTCTTCTATATTTCTCTATCTGGCCTCAATGGGGGTTTGAATGTAAAAGACCCAACAGGAACAACACTCGACGATAATTAAGACCTAGTAAGGGTTTGGTTAGGACATGAGGTCTTCAGGCTCAGTTATACAATCACAATTATTTCCCAGGCAAATGGACCACACAAGCACCAAACTTGAACGTCTATTCTATGTTCATTCAGAAGATCATCGGAGATATCAGCGTATCCTTCCGATTGCAATATAGCAATTCATAGGCTTTTTATGAGCAATCTGCCCATTATGCGACTCAAATTTGCGTGTTGGAGACTATGTGCAACTGGGAACATGGCATGATATACATAGCACCAGGCTATCTGTGTGGCCTGGACAATGCAATATCATTAACCTTAGTTAACTCTGCCCTCTTCAAACGTATAATGCAAAGTAGGGATGTGTAAATTTCCGTATAGCGAAGATCGACGATCATGTGATCTCTCACGGAGCTGACGTCGGCTCCGATTCTCCAACCTTGGAAGCCTTTGGCCACTCACCTCCGCCTCACTCATTTCTGTGACAATATTCCCATCTCTGCGAGATTTGCATTACTCCGAATAAATACCCTGTACAGCACCGAGGGAAATTTGAAAGTATCGAAAATGAGTGACGCCTACGAACGCGAGCAGTACGTCCCCCTTTCTCCACCTTGTCCCATCGGATGCCCCTACGGAAGGAGTCACGTTTGGATTTCAGTGCTGATACTATGGAACAGGCAGAATAATGCACTCCTCAATTCGCTCTCCTCAAAGGTCTCAGCTCTCCGGTCCGTGACGATCGATATCCATGACAACGCGCGGGATCAGGAGACTCTGGATCATACGGTATGTCTTGATCGATCTTTCTCTGGTCCGATAATCACTCAGGACATTTGCGTGTCTCTTTGAGTATACTTATAATTGGCGTCTTGATGGAGTTAACTTACGACTGACAATCATGCCTTCTTAGAGCGATGTATTCTCTTCCTTCTCAACGAACCTCAAAGGTAGCGCCACTCGACTCACACGGATGGCGAAACAAGGCGATTCTGTGGCCGTGATGAAGATTGCAGGCATGTGTATTGCCGCTGGTGTCGCTCTCTATATCATTCTTGGGTGGATCTTCTGAGGGACTTCTTACGTCCTTGCGACCTGCTGCTTCCTCACCACAATTTCACCACGTCCGCCTCAATATTCGATACCCTTGCTGGACCGAGACTCGTATCGAGCATTCATGTCCCAATCCAGACATGCTATTCCATGGTGCTGGGTTGTCTTCGTCTTATGGATCGCATCTCTGCTTGGCTAGGTCTTAACATGGCACGGCACGTTGGTATGGAGTGCATGTTGTGCTCCAAGATTTTCCCCATCATTCTTAATATCTACTTGTTCTATTTTCGGGCTATGCCTATTATAGATATTATGGCCCAAGACCATCGGCGACTCGATTCCTACCACCTTCGACTTACTTCGGACATCTCTCGACCTCTAGGTCCCCTTGATTAACGTCTTGATGATTTGCAAATCCGCCCAAGTGGTTCTGATATCTTCCTTGGGGTAGCCGGCTCCAGACATTATCGCGACTCGACATTTTTGCTTCTTCCCATTTTCCATGTTATTAATACTGTGAATCCTCATGAACATAATACATACTTGGCCCAGGCTCTTTGGATTTTTTAACCATACTTCAGTATATACTCGTTGCGTAATTGAGTGCAAGTGGATCGCGTGGATATATGTAACAAGTGGTAAATGCCATTCAATGGTACCCGTCGGTCCCTCCAGAGCTCTACTGACATCACCACCAAGTCCACTACTCTAGCACGATATATTTAGATCAACGCAATCGAAGTCTAACCCGACAAACTTTAATCGCCGATCGTTAGGTTAAGCTCACCAAGGTCGTGGCCGAAAGCGCTAACCAAAAACGGAAACCAGGTGGTATACCTAGATACGATGAAAGCCCAATTCAGACTTTTCCCACTCCGATATTCTCGTCATGGCTCCACAAATTAGATGTAGGAGTCGGTCGACCGGGAAGTTTATCTATAATGCTAAATGCTTTGTTCTATTCCAAGATTGTGTCGTGTGCCATATTTCCGCTTCTCGATATCACAATGCCGCTTTCGGCGAACACGTCCTGGAATGCCGTACTTTTTGTTCATGTTTACCAAATATATTTACTCATGGCAGCAACAAATTGCCCGATTTAGCTGTGGTTGTCGCAGAGATGACGGAAGAACCATTCTTTACGGCTGCCACTGGTAACACGATATACCTGGATTTGGAACATTTGTTGGCACCAACATAAGCTAGCTCTTTAGCCGTGAGCTCATTCCTTAAGATCGGAGGAGCTGTTCCCATGGTGGAAAATAAGGACACACTTTGATGATCTATATACCAAGCAGCGCTTCCACGTGTCCGGCCTGCGCATATATCCTTGTTGCCGAGGTGGCATTGTGAGTCTGGCTGGATTCGAAGCCTGTTGCACCGGATACTGTTGAGGACCGACACCGAGGCTACATACCCATGACGGTATTCAAACCCTGCTGAGCGAAACGTAAAACCATCTCACATTGTAAGATAAGCAGCCGGGCGTAGCTAGGTGTATCCCTAGCTTCAAACAGCCCTCGTTAGTAGCTGTGCCAGAACCGATTATCTGACAATGCCGGGCGGTCTCGCGTGTTCGTTGACTTTCCCAAATTCCAGTTTTAGAAATGATCGATGTTTAGAATATAAGAGCATCCTTCTTGCATGTATGAAGTCCGTGTTGTATGTATACGCCAGATCTACTTAGGTAGACCACGGGAAAACCCGAACCAAAAATCCCCGAAACGAGACCCTGCCCAAGCATGTGGACTGATGCCGGCGTGCAATTGGCCTAACCGAGGCCATTGCAAGCGCGAAATTTCTTTACCGTTGATCTTGGCGGTCGATCCACGCGATCTTTTTTAGTTCCCGCTCTACGGAGTCGACATTGCACCCTCGCCCCTGGCGATCACCGGAAGATAGCAGCCGTGACCTACCTATGTTCGGCATGAGAACTACCGAAGAATTCCTAGCACTGCTGCGCTTGGGCGGATGCGATAGCTGTCCTTGCTAGCCCCCTGCTTATCGAATCGAAATCATCAGATTTTATAATGGTTTTTTTTGATGCGCTGTTTCCTTTGGGATTTTTCCTGGGTGGATCATATCTTTCACGATATCTGGATCTGGCAATTATTATTGGTAGGCAAAGACGCGAGGACGTGCTTCTTATCTGCAATCTCGAAAAATAATACCGAAGTGATAAGCTGGGCTTCAGGGCTGAATGAGGCGTTTACTGATGTTTTGTAATTGGCTTGCTCTTTCCAAGGTTGACGGACGTATTTACCTACCTAGGTAATCTGATAGTCGAAATGTAAATTGAAAATACCGAGTGAGTCACTCACAATGACGACATTTCAATAATTACATGTCTCTATCTACTCCGTATATTGTACATGTATTGGAGTACAAGGTTATCTGCACACGTAAACAAACTTGACGAGATCCACAATATTAACTTTTCTTCGGCATGATGCAATCCGAATTGAAGTTCTGGAACTCAGCGAGAATTGCACGAATTTCACTTTCACTTTATATGGAGCATCTGCAAATGTTCACCGTGATCTGCTCGGGGTGGGGCCGTAAGAAAATCCTTGAAAATTTGTAGATAGCTTTGACCCTGGACTTATTAGTGCTTTCTAGACTTGGACTAAAGGTGTGCCTTCGAACTGATGATTCTAGACCTGTAAGCAGAATGGTAGGCTTCCAAGGTTGGATCAAAATATTAGATTACAGCAGGTCGCACACCATGGAAATGAATATTCTGAATATTCTTATCCAAGAGGTGGCGCTGTCAAGAGAAAAAAATTATAAAAATAAAATAAAAACCCAGTTTTAGCCTAAATTATCACACCGGGAAGCCTAGTATATAAAAAAACCACGGCAACTACCATCGCATACACTCGGGGGAGCTTAAATCGGCACACAATCGGGATTCCGATCCGGTGAAGCGGAAATGCCGCCCATCTTTGGAAGACTTCCCGACTGAGCCCGTGCTCGGCTTGCACAATCATCGGGGAGCAAGGCAAGCCGAGTGCTAAAATTCATGCGATGGACACATATTACCCGAAACACGTACACAGATGTGGGCCACGTAAGGCACCATAATCAGCAGCTTGTGTCTCGTTCGCCTGGACCTTATCTTATGTTTGGTCTTAGCCTTCCAAGGTTACCTGAAATCCCCTAATATCTCTGACCCGCTTTGAACCTATCACAGCGCCACGGGTATTGACAGCTCGGTGGGGTTTGGTTATCAGAGCTGGTTCCCGCTCTTACCGCAATGTTCATAAGGGACTTCTAAGTGATGTAAGTGATGGGTTACTGTAGGCGGTTAGATTACGGATATTTCCGAATGTTCCCGGTGAGATTAAGATAGGCCAAGCTTGCCAGAGTCAAGGTCAATATAGATGCCATGCATCAATGTGCATTTGGGATTTTCATGCATTTGGGATTTTCAGGCACGGCACATGCAGGAAGACATGGTCCCATTTTGAAACTGCATTTGTGTATCTGCGCAATCTCGGAGTGTCGGAGTTTCAACTCTAGGAGCGAATGGGCGGCAGTTGAATGAAACATCAAAAAGGGTCGAGGGTCCAAGCCCAAGGCTTCCCCTTTTTTTTTTGCGTGGCGCGATCCAGAGCCTGGGAGATGTCGAGCATTACATGTGCCGCGAGTGGTTGGATGCAGCATGGGCACGGAATATACTTTGTAGATCTCCTGTTTATCATCAAAGTGGAGTTCAAGCTGACGATCAAGCTCTGAAGTACGTACGACATATAAAATATCACTTCATGTTGTGTGACTTCTGAGGCAGAGGCATATGTACGTTGACGTTGGTGCATCTTCAGGGATCTGAAATCATGCAGGGCGATCCCGAGGTATGTACTACATATCACATGGCGTGATGGAAATGGACCCTACTAGGTCAAGCTGAGTGATTTCTTCCATGTCCGGAGTACTCCGTACCTATGTTATATTATTCAAATTTAATTCCGGATATAGTTTGACTCGCATTTAGTACGGAGTAGTAAAGAGACTAGATAGTGATCAGTAACCATGCATACGCGCTTTACATATAATAGAGGTCTGACATTCATATGATAGCGCTGACGTAAAAGACGACTCAATTGGATGTGAGCAACCGGTTAAGATGGTTCTAAGGTTCTTCACAAAATCTCTCAAATCCCACAAAATCCCACTGTTTCTCCTGTTTTGATATCTCTTTATACGCCAAGCCTTACTTCACAACAACCTTCCAAGGTTTTTTCCATTTGAGATTAGTCATTTCACATCTCGCCACTGCAGACTAAAAAGTAATAAGGAAAAACGAGGAAAAAAAAGAAAAGAAAAAAAAAAAAAAGAAAGAAAAGAAAATCGCCGGAAACGGCACAGCTCCACTGGGGACCCGAAAGTCGGACCAGCCTTGCGTATCTGGCCATGTTCCGGTAGATCAGCGATAGAGAAAAAACGGGAAAAATACCGGTGCCATACACCTTACCAGACTTGCGATCTCTTCTTTCTTTCTTCCCTCTTCATATTTTTATTCCTCGTTGACATCTCCCATTGCTGTGGGCAAATTCCCAAATGGCTCTCAGCTTCTTCAGCGGCGGCGGGAGCGCCAGCAGCGCCAAGTACTTCGACATAAGGTGAGTGGGGGGAGACCTGCAGCTCATATGTGAACTGCATATTTAACTTCATCCAGGTTGAACGATGAATATATCGTGTTCCGCGGCGGTGAACATGAAGCCGCCAGTGCGCATCTGCGGGGCACTCTCATCCTCTGTTTGTCCGAGCCGCTCACCATTAAACACCTCCGACTCCAGCTTACGGGCATGTCGCGAGTCTGGTAAGTGTCGCATTTCGCCCAATTTCGAATGAACACCGCTAACAAGTCCTTCGCACAGCTGGCACCTTCCCTCAAGTGCAGCCGCCGGTGGCCGAAAGTCGTGGCGTGAACGTGTGTTCTACGAGAAAACTTGGAGATTCCGGGACCCGGCAAAGGAAAAACTGAAGTCCTCCCTGCGGGCAACTATGAGTATCCTTTTGATGTGGTGCTTGAGGGCTCCATGCCTGAGAGTGTGGAAGGTCTTGCCGAGACATGGGTGATGTACCGCTTCAAGGCTGAGATCGGGCGCAAGTACGTCAAGGACATTGTTGCGCGCAAACCGCTCAGGATTATAAGAACTCTGGATCCCAGCGCCCTGGAACTATCACATGCAATGGTAAGTGGTGCTTATCGGCGTTATCGGGACTGATGGACTTTTACTGACAAACATTCCAGTCCGTGGACAACATCTGGCCCAACAAGATCGAATACTCCATCAGTACTCCGACGAAAGCCATTGTCTTTGGAACCGCCATCCACGTCGATTTCAAATTGATTCCTCTTCTCAAGGGTCTTCGGATCGGTCAAATTACGTCACAGTTGATCGAAAGCCACGACCTTACCCTCAACCCAGAGGATCCCGATTCTATTCGAAACACATACAAGAACACGAGGACGATCTTGACTGACGAGCATGAGTTGGACGAGGACAACATTGAGATCATCGATGAATCTGCGGAGGGATACCAATGCACGCGTGTCCTAGACATGCCGCAGACGTTGACGCGCTGTCTGCAGGATACGGACACCAAGGGAATCAAAGTGCGCCACAAGTTGAAATTCCGTATTCAGCTGCACAACCCCGACGGCCACGTCAGCGAGGTGAGCAATAGTAGAACCACTGACCATTCTTCTTTCAAGCTAACATTTCAATGCAGCTCCGGGCTACTCTTCCAGTTTCGATCTTCATCTCGCCGCATCTTGCCATTGACGACAACAACAACCTTCTTGCGCAGACGCCTCAATCTACCCGAATCGCCGTCGATGAGTTCGCGCACCAAGCGCCTCCCCTTTATGGCGAGCACACGTTCGATCAGCTGTATAGCGAGCTGGATCCCAGCGGCTACCGCACACCAGGTCCCGGCAGTGGTCCGGGCACACCGTTCACTCCGCTCAGTCGCAACATATCGTCAGAGAACCTTGCATCCATGAACGCCCTGACCAACACCGATATCTCGGCTTCGGCACTGCATCATCGTCTCACAAATTTGAACGCGAGTCCACTCCACAATCCAGTCACTCCTGGTACAGCCACTCCCGGCGAGGGGTTGCATGGATCTCAATCCCCAACAGAAGGATACACCATCCATCGCCAATTGGGCGTCCCTAATGACTACTTCGGGCCCGCCTCCGGATCAAACTCACATAGCCATGGCAGTCCAGAACTTTCCCGTCGGGCATCCGACGAGGTAGAGCCCGAAGCCCTTCCCTCGGGCATGGCAACTCCCTTCCATCCCCAGTATGACGAGGTTGAGACTCTCAGCCGGGTTCCTAGTTATTCCACTGCAGTGCGCTGCGCGGTCCGTCCACATGACTCTGGCCTTCCTGATTACAACGCCGTGATTGCTAGCAGCCTCCCTACACTACCAGTTCCGCAGTCCCCCCAGCAGGCTCATATCCGCAGCGGCCGGGCAAGCGGGACTGGAACTCCCCTAGAGGTGCCGACTCGCCCCAGCTATTTCAATTCTCGCGGCACCAATGCTGACGATGAGGAACGCAGACTTAGACTTGTGCAAGCTCGCGCAAGAGTATGAGATGAGGTCATTATCCATGGATCCACGCATGATCCCGCGCGTTCAATTTCAACCAAAAGTTCTCCTTTCTGTACCGGTGCTGGACACTGAGACCGCGAACCGCCCTACCCCTTTAACCTTCTTCTGCCCTTTTTCTTTCCATTGTCCTTTCCCTCTCACTCATGCCTTTTCCACGAACGATCATGGTCCCCAGCATTAACTACCCTTTTCCAACCTCAGTCTCTCAATATTTCCCACGCAGCATTGTTCCGAAACTTTCTACCGTCCACCAGCAGCAACTTCCCACCTCTTTTTGTTCTTCTTTGCCCTTCTTGTTTCTCTTTGCCTTTCCTTCAATCATTTTCTCTCTTCCCGGCGTTCGATCATAGACGGGCGGGAACATTCCATAGATGGCCACGGGTGTTTTCGTTTTCCTTATGCTTTTTTTACCTCACGAATGGGATCCGATATGAACGAGCTGCATGACATTGAATTATGCCCATCAGCACAAGCCACGCATACGAGCCTTTGAAGCATGTATTTAATTATTTTTGTCGGATTAGACCAAACTCTCCAAGGCTTAACTGATTTGATATGTTCACTGATGAAATCATGGCCCGATTAGGAAATTAGCTGTCGATCACATTAGGTAATCCATCAATCTGCCGGGGCCAAGGTGCCCTCGGAGGACTGCTTCTTCCGGCGTCACGTCAAAGGCATTGTTCGCTGTCAATAGATGCAACATTGAGGAGCCATTGGCACCTGGCTTTTGCGATTTTCGATTACAATTGCTTCCATGTTAGATTCTCCCCAGGCTCTAGCGGTAAGGTTTAGTTAGAGTTCAAGCCTATAGTTAGTCTTTGATAGTAAGCACACAGCCTCGAGTATAGTATACACGGTATTCCATTCCTACCCAAATCAGCTTGACAGAATAAGGTTGGAAATTACCTGAATATTGGGTGGATATTAAGCCACATCTCCCGAGTAAAGCCCAACAGGGTTACAAGTGGCTTGGGTCGCCAAATTATCATTTGGTGGTCATTGGTTTACACCGTGATACAATATGGTGCCTAAGGCAACACCTCACTGTGAAATACAACTTGCTACTGGCCAATTAGGTGATGTCAAAGACTCTACTCGGACCTGCTAGATAGCAGTCCTCGCAATGAATGTGTATGTATAATGCGTCTGAGGTAAAGAATGGACTGACAACGCCCTCAAAAGGACAATTGCTATTGTTGTTAGTTAATAGGTCAAATGGACGTTTTCACCGATTTACCAGTGAGCCTACATAAATAGTCTTGGAGGTATGCTGAGGTCTATGGATTTCATCTAGGTTATACTAGTCATTCAGAATAATCCGAGAAACTCGCTCAGGCGCGAGCGAATGACCCAAAACTTTTTAGAAACAGGAAATTTTCCAAGCAAGCTTAACAATCTTAACAATCTATAGAGCTCTGCATTGGGATGAGCTTTCATTGATACCTAGGTCTATAGGAATTGATTTGTCGAGAGCAATGGAATACAAAGAGATTTGTAGATCGAAATGTGTTAGGTATCCCATTGTAATGATTGTTGTTCATACCTAAGGGATTGCCTTCTAAGGTTATAGGGCCATCAATATATCAATAATAGCGCATTATGATTAATAGCCTGGGATTCTGTAAACATTCAAATTAATCAATAGGCCAATTGAATGATTATACTGTCTGAATAAGTAATTCCCTATTCAGCTTCCAAGCTTCAATCTATTCTACATATAAGTAGAAATATATATCTCTATCTTCGTAGGTAGTTCCTTGAGTTAGTTTCGTTCACCTTACTTTTTTTACCCCAAATTACCAATCGACAGTGAGGATCTTGAATATTAGGAGCCCTGGATACTGAAAAGTTACTAACTCGGTATGTTAGTCCAAAATGTCGACTGCGCTTTCCACAACTGGTGGCGGGGGGGGACAACGGCCACAAGGGCCAAGGCAATCACGGGAAGGGCGCTTCCAAAAAGGTATGCAAGCCGGCAACGACTCATATAATATTGATGCTAACTTATGGTAGAAACGCAACCGGGGTCGCTGCGGAGTGTGCGGTGTGCGCGGCCACCGCACCCACGACCACTGGCGACATGCCCAAGGCAGCGCCAATGCCGGGCAAGGAGCCCCAGTCATCAACATCGCTGTAAGAAGCCCTTCTTTGACAAATTTAAACCCAGAAGACTCATAGTGACTGATGGAAATAGGGGTCGGTTTTCGGTGGGGTCGCGGGAGTGGGCTCCACGACCACCAATTTGGCCTGGGGCCGGGGCCGTGGCGGAGGCCAGAACCGAGGAGGGCGGGGCGGTGGGTGGGGAGGAAGAGGAAGAGGACGAGGAGCCCTGTTGCCAAGGGCCAATGCAGACCACCCCGGCCGGCTGGAACGGCTGGAGGCTGCATTGGCCCAGCAGCAGGAGACCATTGCTCGCCTCCAGCAGGAGAATGCCGAGCTGTCGCTCCTGCGACTCCAAGAGGGGAGCGCAGAGCAGGTCAATGAGGATCCCACTGCTGCTCTCTCTATCGCAGACGGCCTTGATGCCGAATTAGACATCAACATGTATCTCGACTCCGAGGGAGAGGAGATGACGAAGAGTCCCTCTCAGTAGATGTATCAGGATGTTCGGATGGATCATCCTTTATTAGTGCATATCTCCAGATTCAGTAGCTTCTTCTTCTTTTACAATCATCAGAATCTATTCAGTATCTTGATATCCTTTCGCATATCGTAGATCCTGACACGGGAATTGAAACTTCCATCTTCGGTGCAATTTCCGGTTTCTTTTTTTTTCCATTGATCTCCGATGTAAGTTCGATATAATGACCAGTCGGTTATTATACGCGGCCTTCTTGGTAAATGCGCACCGTGGGGTGAGGCATTAGTACGATATCGATTGTGGATCTGGGACAAGTCCGGTTTATGATTAGGACACCATTAAGTTCACGTAGACTGCGTCATCGAGCTCCTGGGAACTAGCGCCTGGCAACCTCACGCCTCTCCCTCACTAGATAGATCAGACGAAAGCTTCCGGAGATCAATTGCCTGGTCGGAATAGTCATTGGAGGATCTCACAAACAACGCCGTGGATTTGCCTTTGGATACGCTTTCACACCTTCTGAAACGACGTTCATTCTGTCAGTTTATGAGTGCATCGAGGAATGCGGTCTCTTTCGAGGATAAGTGAGCTCCAGTGCTGTTTGTTTTCGAGTTGAAGTGCGTAGACTTGGGCAGGGGGTCGCAGGAAACGAGTGGATTTGTGGCCTCAATATCGGTTAGGTGAACGAATTGGTTGTCCCTGTATTCGGTGCTGAGTATACTTATGCAGTATGGAGAGGAATTAGTATGGAGAGGAATTGTCTTCATCAAACAAGTTGACTCACTGGCTGGTTCGTCGGAGAGATTGAAAGCCTGAAATCTGAAAACGCGAGGACTGAAGCACGAGGAGAGCCCTCCTACCTTCCTAATCAGTGTTTTCTCGCTTCCATCTCATCTTTCCCACACTTTCATCTCACTCTTCGCACTTCCGAAATTACCATCAACAGCATTCACCTACATCATGGGTAAGCAGATCCGCGTGCGTGAGACCGTCAACGAGGCCCTGCCTCCTCTACTGAAGACAGATTTCCATACGAAGGCCAGTGCCGTACACCCGCTTATTTACAACGGCGAATTGAATTATTGGCCAAATTTCTGTCAAGATGTACGAGCAACAACGGATAACCAACATTGGAGCAGCAAGGTTATCGGATACACCCTGAATACCCGCAATCTTGATGATAATAAGGTCTTTGTCGGAGATGAGACAGGTGTGCAGAGAAGGTTTCAACAGGCGATTGGTCAAACACTTGGAAAGGTGTTTGAAGCTCAAAGGCTTGATATCCAGTTTGCCGATTTCAAATGTCTTCCTAATCCAGGGAACAAAGTCCCTGGTTGTGTTATGAAGACATCAAGAAATGAGTTGAAGCTTGTGGGTGAGTTGAAGGTGCCGTGGGTTATCCATCACCGTATCGAGGATCACCTAGGATTGAGGCCCTTCCACCAAAAGTCTTATTTTCGAGTCTTAGTGGGCCAGGTTCTCAGATATATGAAAGAGTTGGGGTGTATGTATGGCTTTCTCTCGAATTATGAAGAAACTATCTTCCTCCGACAACGGCATAACGGTACGACATGGGTCGTGGATTGCTCCCCAGTGATTCTGGCGTCCAATGTCTACACCAAAGGATCTCCGACGGTGACCGTGAGAGAATGCTTTTTCTACATTGCGATCCTGGCGCGTCAACAAGGGAAGGTTGATAACCAACTACCTCGAAAAAGCTGGGTGGAATCAATAAGATAGGGCACGAGAAAACTCCGCTTCATTTATGGAGCTGTGAGTAAGCTCCCCTCTCCTACCAATGTAGAGAGGTGCGGGTATCTCTGAAGACAAAACTCCTCATGCGAGTGGATCCCTTTCCTTTGTCGAATGTGTGATCAGATGTCTAGAGGCCTTGACTTAGCACTTTATTCAGTCTCCAATGAAACTTATCAACCTACTCAAATTTCCTGGTTGCTTTCAACATAATTGACTATCTGGAGTAGTCGTGAACTTAGGGAATCGTCAACTCACTCTTGTAACTCCCTGAGTGTGCTCCAATTGTCTTTACGGGGTGGCGAAGTCGGATGACGGCCATAGTTTTGATGCAAGCTTCAAATGTAGTTATATGAATACAGTTTGAATGATCTGCAAACTCTCTTCCAAACACAGATATTCTTGGCCGACTACGAAGGTTCAGAGCGGCCCTGGGATCAATGACTAATTTAGTGCCTGAAGATGCCTGAAGATGCCTGATCTTCTGCTGGCAGAAAATGAAGATACCTGAGAACAAAGCAGCTTACTAGAGGAGTATCATACGTCGGAACGTAAATTCGGGAGATCGTTAAGAACTAGATTGATCACGAAGCAGAATCTTGGAAGACACTAGACTATTACTCACACCTCAACAAAAGAGAGGAGTTTACCGAGGACCACTGAAGCGGCACCTGGGTGTTCTCCCTGTCATCAATAGAAACCTGTATCACCACTCCCATTCATCAAGGGTTCTCACAAACGCCGGACGCGGGTGGCTTGATCAAGCCGTAATAAGCCAGAATGCAATCCTCCCACTTTTCGTCAGTTGGATACGAACCGCGAAACCCCGAGATCCATAGATCGGCGGATTCTTTGTCCCATATAATCTTTGTGATATTCTCCCATCCTGGACCCCAGCCAAAGGACGACATTTCCCTGATTTTGCGTTAGCATGATCTCAAGGACTTAACTCCGCACTTACTCATATGCAGCCCGGAACTTTCGGCGAACGAGATCACGTTTTGGTCGCTCGAATGACCAGAATAGTTCCGGAGTGAGGACCTGTCCGCGGACCTTTTCCCAAACAAGATAGGTTATGTATCCTCCAGGTACAGGTCCGTGTTCCCCTTGCACGGATTGGCCATATCCAAGTAGTGAAGGTACACTTTTGCATCCACCTTGTCTGAACTTCTTCCGAGCTTTAGCTTCCTGCTTTTCAAAATGAGGATTTGCCTGTTGGGCTCGAACTTCCGGCGGAAGGAATTCTGTTCCCTCATCAGGACCTTGACAGTAGACTCTCATAAAGGCTTGATTAGATGGGAAATGGTGATTGTGACATAGATACTTAGCCTCCCAACCGGATGGTTGTTCGTCGGGATCAGAAGTAGGCTCACGCACTCCATCGACTCTATTCTCATAAAGCTTCTCGTCGATCGCCCATGTACTCGCGTTCAGCCGGAGAGCTGCGGAGCCAGGAAGGGCGATCTGAGTGCCTTTGAAAATCTGAGAGATATCAGTCATCTTGAAGGTTGCGAGGATAAAAAGGGAGGAGAGTTCTGAGAGAACAGACGAGGAAAAGAAGGGAAAGTTCTGAAAGAAATGAAGGGAGATGGACTTTGTGGGAACGAGAGCGAGCACTGGTGACCTCATCGGCGTTTGTCGATCGGTTAAGAACTCGATTTCGCCCTGGTTTTGATCCTTTCACCTAAATATAATCTCAGAATATCCCACATCGTGGAAACTGTTGGTCTATTAACTCTGTGTAAGTCTGCGCGTCCTCAAATTATAGATCTCAGCTAACTAGTCCAGCTATAGACTAGCGTTCCCCCACCATCGATCGGCCTGACTCTCACAGCCACGGATGCTAACATCCCCCCCCCAATTATTTATTTGAGCCACACCATCACTCTTCTGCCCCGGATTTGGCAAGGAGAAGATCGCTTCGACTTCGGTTGTTAATTGTCGACACCTTGAATTGGTTCCCGGACTCACCGATCTACCTTACCCCGCCGTTTCTCCGCTACCATGTCCACTCCAACGAGCCCCGCGGATGTGAAGCTGCCTCAGCGGTCTGGTACCGTTAGCAGCGGCTTTACTCGTCGTACTTCCATGAGTGACGATGAAGCTATCCCCGATACTGATAGCAGTGAGGTCTGTATCCGTGATATCCTCGAAGAAAAGTAGTAGCTTGGACTTACGGTGTGCTTGTTTCCAGACTACCAATCTCCTGCTCGAGCGTCTCCGAGCCTGGAAGCATATGTGCGGATACCTCGAGGATTATTTCTCTGCCACTGCGAAAGTGCAGAAGTCCCAGTCCAAGGATTATGAGAAGATCTTAAAAGTCAGTGGTCATTTCTATGGGTCGGACAAACCGGGAATAACGAATAATTGGAATAGGCCGTGAATGAACCCCTCAAGGAGGGCCACCACTTCAGTTCCAGCGCCGGCGGCGTGGCTGGTATGTTCGAGAACCTCCGCAACAACACCCAGGGCATGGTTACCATGTACCTGGACGGCGAAAAGAACATCAAAAACGGCGTGCTCCCCACCCTCGAGCGTCTCCACAAAGAGATCAAGAACAAGTCCAAGGAGCTGAGCACCGGTGCCACCAAGGGCGCTAAGGCCGTCGAGAAGGCGCGCAACCTGACCCAGAAGCACATCGAGCTCCTGGGCCAGAACTCCGCTTGCTTCGACGCCGCCGCCTCCGGCAAGATCGAGCAGCACCACGACCCCTACCTCCTTAAGCGCGGCATCAACCACCGTCTAAACAACCAAGTGAACGAGGAAAACAACCACCGCCAGGATATCCTCGCCGTGCAGAACTCCTTCCAGCAGTTCGAAGCGCACGTCCTGCAGACCGTGCAAGGCACCATGGAGCAATTCCACCAGCACATGGGCGGACAGCTGGAGCGCCAGCGAGCCATGTACGCCGACATCCTCGGCACCGCGCAGCGCATCCCACCAGACTTCGAATGGATCAACTTCTGCATGCGCAACGACGCAACCCTGGTCAACCCAGACTCGCCCCCGCGCTCCTTCTCCAGCATCACCTTCCCGAACATGGACCACCGCTCCACCCAGCCGCTGATCGAGGGCTCTCTCGAGCGTCGCTCGCGCGCCGTCATCAAGGGCTACAGCACGGGATACTACGTCGTCACGCCGGCGCGCTACCTGCACGAGTTCAAGGACAACGACGACTTCCGCCGCGACCCCGCCCCAGAGCTCTCGCTGTACCTGCCAGACTGCGTCGTCGGCGCCATTGACGGCGTGAAGTTCAACGTGAAGGGCAAGGACGTTTCCAGCGGCAAAATCGGTAACGCCTTCCACACAAACACCGAGCTCAGCTTCAAGGCCCACACCCCCAATGATGCCGAGAAGTGGTGGTCCGTTATCAAGGAGGCTACCCGCTCTCCGACTGTGGCAGCTGCTCCTGCTGCTGCGCCGGCGCTCGCTTCTCCCACCGCGACGTCGCCCGCCGCTATCTCCCCTGCTGGCTCTGCTAGCCCCTCCCGCAGCGTGTCTGGCCAGACTCAACCGCCCACCTACGCCGAGAAGGAGATGGAGAAGACACAGTCTGCTCAGGCTAGTGCTGCTGCCCCTGTTACTGCCTCCCCTGCTGATGCTAGCCCGACCGCGGGAATTAGCCGCACGGGCAGCACGGCTAGCCACTTCCACACCTCGCCCGGTGGCTCCGCTGTGGAGAAGTCGTGAGGCATTTTTCCTCGCTCTCGTTTAGGCACATATTTTTCAAGCTCTTTTGGTTTTTTTGGACTTGCATTACCCACACACAAATAACGCCTGTGTATCTCATCCGTTGATTAGGTTGTAGCATTCATCCATCCCGGGGGCGAAGCATACCTTCGTCAACTGGATATATACGTCTTAATGAATTTCTTCACATTAAAGCAAGAATCAGATATCAACGCTAACTGGATCTAAGATCCTTTGACTATCAAATACACAAAGCGGGCACAGTTGTGTCGTCGAATCATATCATAGCCTATGCTGGATATACATACGAGCATATGGGCTAACTAGGTAATCCCAGCATATATCGCTGCGAACATTTTCATTTCCAAATATCAGAAATCCTCAGGACTTTCCAGATCGTCCAGTTTCTCCCCGAGGAAGCGTGCTAGCGCCGCGCATTTAGACTCCAGCGCAAGCAACACAGACGGCGAGGCAGAGAGGTTCAAGCTAGACAAACGCGCAAGATCAGCGCTGCGGTCGATCTCAAACTGCGCGTCTCGATGTCCGTTGTGAGGCTGTTTCGGAGAGATAGGCACGGCAGCCAGTGTGCGCGAAATATCACCCTGCGAGCCCTCGGGCGTCGAAGTCCCATTCCCAGCATCGGGTACGCCGGTATCAGCTGCGACGGAGTCGCTGGTCGCGCCGTTTGGCTCCGGTGCGTCTAGTCTGGATGGGCCGACGGCAGCCACGAGGACTTTATCCGCGACCCGGGTTACCACGGCGACGGAGTCGTCCAGTTCGAAAACGATCGAGCCTACGTCGCCTAGCGACATCGACTTGGCGGTCACGTAGGAGGAAGGATGACTGGCTGGGTTGACGCCCGTCAGGTTACCGCTTGAGGCTGTCTTGGCGTAGCATGTGTAGGCGGCGCCGTAGGTTGCGCTGAGGTTGCGCAGTTGGCGCGAGGGGAGGGAGGAGCCGTGGGCGAAGACGGCGCCGTTTGTTGCGAAGACACTACAGAGAGTCGGTCATTAGGTGTTTCTTGCGATGGAAGCGCAGCTGGCATACATGATCGTTGTGATCTCTGGCGGGGATAGGTTATCTTCCAAGAGGTCGCTTAGCGCCTCCGCGTCCAACATCTTGATATCGGGGAGTCCGGGAATCATGGTGTCGGTGTCGGTGTCGGTGTCCTGGTCTACCGAAGACGTGTTTTCCTCCACCTGGGTCTCGGGTTCCTCCTGTGTTGATGCGCAATTTGCCTTCTCAATACAACCTTTTGGTGGTGTCCACGAGCAATCTTCCGGGAAAAAGAAGCAGTTGTCGCGATAGTCGTCGTCGTCGTGATCGTATTCGATCGGCTCGTCGGAGTAGTCCAACAGGTTCTGAGCACACTTTTTCTCGTATCGGGCCCAGTAAGGCAGGAAGTTCGGTTCGAAGGGAGCTTGGGAGATAGGTATGGAGAGAGTGGTCGAGGAGCAATCGGATATTGAATCAGAGAAGCCTGGAGCTGGAGGTTCGCATTCAGCCATCTTCACACCCATACTCGGCGCGGAGAGATTATAACGCGACGTTTAATTATTTCCCACAAAAATGGTAAAATAAATGAACGGAGGGCACGAGGGAAGCAGGTAATGCTCTCATACCATGGGCTTGGCCAGGTAGATGATGGGGAATGAGGGGAACACGCAGCGTCTCGGAACCGTTGACTCAATGCGCAGCGCATCCGGGCTCTCTGGTCCAGATAGAAAGTCACGATGATTCTAATCGCGTCCGGTGGTACACAGGAAGTAGCCAGGGAAACAGCGCTTTATGAAGTCCGGTCCGAGCAGCATGTCATGAGATGTCTGAGGCTGCTCCGCAATGGGAGCACCCTGATCGGGCATATATGAACGAAACGTGCACACGAGCAAAGACTTGATTGGGAGAGGGAGAGGGGAAGAATATGTAAAAACCGACAGCTAAGCGCGGCAGTATAGGAAAGTCGATAATTAAAGGGGAGAAACGGCATGCGACACGAAGCCGGGGCGAGGATGGAAGCCAATGGTAGGAAAGGGATCAACCGGGAGCGGGGGTGAGAGTTTGGAGGATCATGCAAGAGGACTTCCACGAACCTGGTGAAAAATTGGCAAGGAGAATCGAGTCGAGGTTGAGGATGAGGAGGTGAAAGAGAATTGGAGATAAACATCCCGTTGATGTGGAGTTCCCGCATGACGTTGGAACTTAGGTAGGTATATTCGGCATATATATGTGTACCTAATAGTATATACCCTATGTGTAATAGTATTGTCCAGATCGAGATCAGGCAATGCCTACATTCCTATATTTCAATCTATATTGTCCTTGTCTATACTACTTATCCTTACCTATATCATTCGATGTTTATTATATATTTATATACTTGGGCTCATGCAGTTCTGTTTCAGATCAACCACACATACTAGCCGTAGTCTAGGAGTGTCAAAAATGATAGACCACCTGATAGTAGTTTAATTGATCTCAGTCCTATATAATATACTGCTAATATACTAATATCCTCCTAATCCTATATGTTATAAGAGCTATATGGTAAAAACGTCATGTGCCCCACCTCTCACGGCTGACAAAAACCTCCCAAAATGTTCTTGCCCCTCCATCGTCCCCCATGTTCGCTCGTCTTTCCTCCTGGGGTCCTCAAACAAAGATTCTTTGTACCAATCAGTAGGCTGGATTCATAATCAGTCCATAATTCTATTATTGACAGGTTACCAGGATCCCTAGCAACCATGGCTTCCGATACCTCCACCTATAAGCTCAACCGTTCGTGGTCCATACTTCAATCTCCGACAACCACTAACACAATGGGTACATTATAGACACGATGATTCGGGTCAAAGACCCGAAGCGATCGGTGGAATTCTACAAGTTCCTTGGCCTTAACTTGGTCAACACTATTGACATGCCGGAATGGAAGTTCTGCAACTACTTCCTGGCGTATGACGGCCCCGCCTCTCTCCAGGGTGCCCGCCACTGGACTGATCGCAACGCCGTTCTGGAATTGACTCACAACTACGGCACTGAGAATGACCCCAACTACAGCGTGGTCAACGGAAACACAGAGCCGCACCGTGGCTTCGGCCACATCGCCATCTCGGTCGACAACATTGAGGCTGCCTGCAAGCGCATCGAAGATGCCGGCTACCCGTTCCAGAAAAAATTGACTGAAGGGCGTATGCGACACATCGCCTTCGCCAAGGATCCTGATGGATACTGGGTTGAGATCATTCGTCGCGCCGATGAGGATCTCAGCACCACCACCGACCCGGGTAGCTACCGACTCAACCACACTATGCTGCGCGTGAAGGATGCCGAAGTCAGCTTGAAGTTCTACCAGGAATCCATGGGCATGACTCTGGTCCGCACCATTGAGAACCCAGAGAACAAATTCAACCTATATTTCCTGGGATACCCTGCGTCCAACCCAGAAATTAAAGAGGGCGCCAAGAATGGCGTGGCGGAGTGGGAGGGTCTGTTAGAGTTGACTTGGAACTATGGCACCGAGAAGCAGGACGGCCCTGTCTACCACAACGGCAACACTGAGCCCCAGGGTTTCGGTCATATTTGTAAGTGATCACCCGACTTCTAATTGTTTACCAAGGTTACTAAATTTGAATTAGGTATCTCTGTTGACGACCTTGAGGCTGCGTGCGACCGCTTCGAGTCTCAGAAGGTGAACTTTAAGAAGCGCCTGACTGACGGGCGCATGCACAACATCGCATTTATTCTGGATCCCGATGGATATTGGATTGAGGTGGTGCAGAACCAGGGAATCAAGCGTACTGGAGATTGGTAGTATTTTGGTAGTAGAAATCCTGTACAAGCCAAGCCAATATACATGTCCGTCCTCCGTAGATACTCCGAAAAATGCAGAATATCACTTGACCACCTGGGCAGCTTATCCCCCACCATTTCATAGGTCAACGGAGGTGGACCCTCCCCCCGCAGAACCTTTTGATCTTGGGGAACCTCCTTTGTGATTCAGAAAATCTCTCCTTTTCATCTCTGGATCTAGCTAATGGCTTGACAATGAAAATTTCGAGAATTTCGGCCCTTGACGCGGGATGAATTGATGTGATCTCGCCCATTTCGTATTTGCGGGGATTCATCGCCACTCACCACTTGAAAACCCCAGACTCCAGCTTTTGGAACAATCGTCGAGAAAGTGGTCTCAACCTCATAAACGATGTCGCCTGACCCAGAGAAACCAAAAAAGGCACCCCGTAAACATGTCACCACCGCCTGTGTGCCATGTCGGGAGAGTAAAATCAGGGTATGTGCTCTAAGCCTGGGGAAAACGCCTAAATGGTTTCAAATAATCTAACGTGTCTCCTAAAAAGTGTGACGGAGCCACTCCGCACTGCCAGAATTGCCAGCGCAAGGGAAAAGAATGCAAATACCAACATGGAGATGACAAGCGCAAGTAAGTACGACCTTTTGCAGAGTTCGAAAGAGCCCAAATGACAAAGCAGCCCTCATAGACATAGTCATTACTTAATGTTCAAAGGGCTAATAGAACTAGAGTGTCTCTTCGAGCATCAACAGAGCTATTCTCGGCTCGAATTGACCAGCTTTGTCATTTCATCAAGGAGCAGGGGCTTGAGCCACCGCCAATGAACCCAGAGGATGAGGCTGGCATGAACAGGGTGTTAGACACCCTCCAGATCCCGCGCGGATTCCCTCAAGTCCCAGCAGTGGCCGATGAAAAGCGACCACCGGTTGAGGCAACCGCCTCTGGAGTCTCAAGCAAATCTCCATCCCAAGATCCGCCTACCGTAAATCCTAAGGGGCAATCCCCAAGCACCAATCCGGTTGTTTCTGGTGCATCCCCAGCGCAAGATACTGCGTCTAGTGGAAAAGTCCCGTCTCCCGAGGGCTGGAATCCCTTTGGAATGGTACCAGGCGCTTCGGACAATCAAAACTTCGTCCACTGGGGCTTCACTTTGCCAACAGCTGAAAGTCTGGACACGATATACGCTAATCTCAACGGAGGGCCTGGAGTCCCTACGATGCCTAGAATCCCCGTGAACACGGAAATGAACTCGGATAGCTACCAGCTTGGCATAGACATGGCCCAGCAGCCCGGGAGTTTGCTAGGCCAGCTACACCATGAGGGAGAAAATGATTCGGACAGCGGCGAAGAGGACGAAGCTGAAAATGACGTTATTGAGCAATTGTCGCACCGAATTGGCACTTTGAAAATTGCGGGTGATGGCCATCTACGATTCTACGGTGCCACGTCCAACCTCAATTTGGTGGACGTGTCTGCGACACAGCAGCGGCAGCGACCAGACGCGCGGACTGTGCGCCACGATGGTCAGGATATTCTGAATCACCTCCGGGTTGGTCAACCTGTTGATCAGGCCTTGGAGGATCATCTTGTGGAGCTATATTTCACCTGGCAAAACCCCAGTACATACATTGTCGACAAAGAGATGTACATGACGGCACGAACTAAATGGCGCAATGAGCTCGACGATACTCCGTTCTACTCGGAGGTTCTAACTAATGCAATGTGAGTTCTTATTTTCCGGTGCTCAAGGATATGCTGACCGGTTGCAGGTGCGCGATCGGGAGTGCCTTTGAGGCACGCTATCACCCCACATTCATCACTTTCCCCAAGTCTCTGGCTGAATTCTTCGCGGATCGTGCCAAGGCCCTTTTGGAAATTGAGCTCGATTCTCCTTGTGTTGCTACCGTCCAGGCCCTTGTCATTATGAGCTGCCACGAAGGCGCATCAAATCGCGATGCTCGAGGTTGGCTGTATAGTGGTAAGTATACATCTTGGAAATGGGGAACGATTGCCTAATTGCTCTGCAGGAATGTCTATGCGGCTTGCTTTTGATCTTGGTTTACACCTAGATATGACGGCATACGTCAACAAGGGTGAAATCACCAAGCTCGAGGCCGATGTACGCCGCGCAACCTTCTGGGGAAGCTATGTCGCGGACCAGTGAGTTTTCGCACTTTTCATACGGTCGATTTCTCTAACAGTAACTAGTTTCTGGGGATTCTACTTGGGTCGTCCGTTCCGCATGAACGCTGGAGACATAGGTGTTCCAAAACCTGGCTCTGCTCTTTGTCCTGAAAAGGAAGAAAACTGGTATCCATACGGCCATCAAGCTGCTCACGCGCTATCTCAGAACGGTCTGAAGAACCCCATGGAGCTCATATGCAGGCAATTCGTCGTTCTATGGGAGATGATAACCCCAGTTGGTCATATTTTGTATGTGACTTTTGCATGACATTCAGTACAATGCTAACATGGTACTAGGTATGGATGTTCCGACATCTCTCGGCACGACTTGCAAAGAATCTGCTATCAAGTGACGGAGGATTTGTTCGCTTGGAAAGCAAATCTTCCTTCTACCCTTCAGATTGATCTGGACGATGATACATCACCGATATTGCCTCATTTGATGATGCTTCAGTAAGCTTGTTCCAATACAATAGACACCGGAATCATATTAACAATCTCCTGCAGCATGCAATACCACCAGATCATCATTTTCTTCCACCGCCCATGGCTCTCCAAAAGCTATATCCAGCCCCGCAGCCCCCGTCAAGGCCCCGGGTATCACCACGCGCGGCGCATGTGCGTGGAGTCAGCCACCGCCATCGCACGGCTACTCCAACTCTTCGAGAAACACTACACCTTCCGCCGCATGAACAACCAAGTCGTAGCGATAATCTTCAGCGCAGCGCTCATGCTTCTGTTCGTGACCGTATCAAGTTCCCCAATGAGTCCGGGCAAACAGGGCGACAGCCCAACATACCCTCGTAGCACGGAAATGGTAGCATATCTCAATCTGTGCTTCCGGGCTCTCGATGAACTGGGCCAATCATTCGACAATGCCAAGCGCACCCGCGACTACCTCGTTACCCTGCAGCGCCGTTGGCAAGCAAACATGCGCCGATCCGGCTCGGCGACGAAACGCCAAAACAGCAGTGCTAACTTGGCGGCACTGGGCTCGCAGAAGCCGTCTACACAAAATATCCGCGCTACCAACGCCCATGATGTAGATGGCTCGCGCAAGAAGTCTCGTTTATCTGTTTCTGGTGTCCCTCCCAATATGCAGTCAACAGCACCCGCGACAACCAACCAATACTCCCGGCTCTCTCAGCACACCATGCCTCCCCACCAGCAATATCATCAACAGAGCTCTTATCAACAGCAAGCCCCCTTTCCTGTCCCGGGTCCGGATTCCCAGCTAGGCGATCTAGATTGGATCCCCAACTCAGACATGCGACTTTTGTCCGAGACTCAAAATGGCAATGCTCTAAATGACATGGGCCAGATCTCTTCTCCTCCCTTCCCAGAGGACCCCAGCATGCTCTCAGACATCGCGGATATCGATGCATGGTGGGCGCCGGATAATTATACGAGGACCTCAATGCCACCATGAAATCATTATTGGGTGACTAGTCACACTGCTTTCTGGCTTGCTTGTCTGAATACTTGCAGCATTGTGAGAGTACTGAGTTCATCGAGTTCATCGAGCTCACCACATAGAGGAGATAGAGTGAATTTTCTATAATCAAATGATATATCACCCCAGGTAGTGGAAGGCGTTAACATAGATGTGCCATTATTTCCACATTTCATACTCGGCACCTTTATAAGTCCCTCGCATACGCAATTCCACATGTAAATTCAATATTATATTCATTGCAACCAATTCTAATCTATATCCTCGATTGTTCCTTGGAACACATTCTTGAACCAGTCACCTACTTCCTCTCCCACATTATCACCAGTACCCTTGACCCGAGATAAAGTAACCCTCCGCTCCCCAACCCCCTTCTCCCGACCCCAAAAGCAAGCCCGCCGCATAACAGAGACCATCTCATGCGCCTGTCTAGCAAGAACAGTAGATCCCTGACCCCCCCTCTCTAGTTTTCTTCTTCATCTCAATCGCAGACGAAGACAAAGAACCAGGAGTGAAGCCAGCACCATCCTCCCTCGTAAACACCCGAACCCAAGGCAAAACCATCTGCAACCGCCCAACCCCATCCCCAGGCCCAGACCACGTCTTCCCACTAAGCCCATAATCCAAACCATACGGCGGCCAGCGAGAAAGTGCCTTCCGACGCCGGGTCCCAGTAGCACCAATACCATCGACGTCGTCGACATCAATATCTATATCGGAATACACATCCCGATCCCAGATCAACCCATCCGATACCCCGTATTCCTCCGCTGTCGTGCTCCGAGTCTCCCTCAACACAGGCACGGGATACCCCGGCCCCGTAAGATACTGCGGGAAAGAGCGCGGTACGTCCCGGCCCGCAGAGCGGAGGAAGAGGATCGGCGAGGCGAAGGAGTCGAAGCAGCGTTCTGGAGTTGAGAAGAATCTTGAGCGGGCTTGCAGGAGGGGGACTAGGTCTGGTGGTGCGTTCTTTTTCTTTTGGCGCTTGTTCTTGGATGCTTTTGTTGGGATTATGGTATTATCGTCTGCTCCTGTTTTGGGGGCGATGATGCTCTCGCGCGTGCAGTACTCGTCCAGACCGGGCCAGTCGCAAATGGGGTCTAGGGCGGCGACGGCGTGGATGGATTGTGCTTCTGTTAGAGATAGCATGAGGGCTAGAGAGCCTCCGACGTGTGTGCCAAAGATGGCTAGTTGGGATGGTCGGAGGTTGGTTTGGATCCAGTCGAATCCGGCCAGTGTGTCGTGGACGGGGGTTGGGTATTTGTAAGAGGTGAGTTGGGGGTTGTTTGATGCCGGGGTTTGGTCTGGTGCTTCAGTTGGCTCTTGTGAGATAGAGCTTTTATCTGATGGTGGGGAGATATGTGTTGGTATCTCCCCGAGGCGGTAGTTGACTGTGACTACCAATGCAGATGCAGTGGATGCTAGGACATGCTGGGGTGAACCTGCTGCAGAGGCCAAGGTGTTGGTATCACCAGTCCTTTGGTGATCAATTTCAAATTTTTCATTATTTTGAGATGCGATCGTTCCATTTCCCTGTAACAAAGGTCCAGGCGGAAGGTAGAGGATGACATTTGGGCCTTCTGGAGATAGCCCCTGGTGAGACCGGCTTAACACGCTCGGTCGCGTAATTCTGGGGATGAAGTTAGCATGTATAACTAGGGCTTATAGGGAAATTGATCTATTACTTGAGAGAGATAGCTCCATTGTTTCCAATAGGAAGAGAAATCGTCTCGTCTGTGCAATCGGTTGAAACGGTCGAATATCGCGAGCTTTGGAAACACGCGACGGAGACGCGGGTAGCTCCTCTGCTGCGTCGCAGTAAAAGGGCTATACTGCGGGACGAGTAAATAACCCCTCGCATAGTAATTTTAGAGCATGTCCTGGTGTTTGACAAAACTTGTCAAGGATCGGGCTGGCCTTGCTATCCGAAAGTAGTTGATGCCTGGATAATATGGCTATCTATGTGTGGCCTTATTGGAAAAAGATCCCAGCAATAGATTATAAAGCATCCAAATTGTAATGTGCTTACTTAATGTCTCTTAACAAATTTCATTACGGTCTGGAGTGTTATAGTACGTGCAAGTACCATAGTTATAGCATTCTATTCTCGGCATCATTCAGCCCAGCAAGAAAGGACCAAGCTAATCACGCGCGAATGTCAATATTTTTCTTTCTTCAATTTGAATAAAACAGAATTGCTGTATGAGCCATGTTTCTTAGATAGGTAGCTGACTGCTCCAAGAGTCCCTCCACGAATAAGTGTCTCGCCGCGAGGTAGTCGCCGACGCCGCAGGGTCGTCTCGGTCCAGAGGAGCTTCAGTATCATCCTCTGGTACAGGACGCACAACCTGCAAACTCAACATCGGATCCTTGGAGTAAACGCGCAGACCAACCACACAGACGGCATTCCACGGGTCAACAGCAGGCTCGTTGTGGTCTATCAATGGAGGGTGGTTCTTCACATCCGCCTCGTCAGGAGGCATATCGAGATCGCTGTCAAATTCGAATCCTTCTAGCAACTCAAGGTCACTCGGGTCCAGAGTCTCTGTAGCAAATCGAGCGTCTAGACTGGGACGCGGAGAGTCGGCTCCACGTCGCCATCCACTGCTTGCGCGTCTTGCGTGTCTTTCATGTAGGCCCTGGCCGCCGTTGACGTGGATGACCGGGACAGACCCGTTGACACGGCGGTCACTGTTTTCGCTCGACATGCTTCCAGCGTCGATGGGGGATTCTGCCACTTGCTTCTCCGCCAGAATTTGGCTAGGGAGAGAATCGCGTTCGGGGTTGTGATCGTAGGAGCTACCACTGCCGCTGCCGATGGGCGTGCGACACCCGCGCCTTGCTTCCATGCGCTCTTGTCGGGCATTTAGCTTCTGATTGCGGATCCAGTCCTTCTGCATCTTTTTCTTGATATCGTCGCGAAGCTTTCTTCGCTCAGCTGCCTTGAAACGCTCTTGCTCCCGCTTTTCTTGCTCTGTCTCGCCCACCAGCCCCTTCGCATGCGCGAGGTCGTATGAAAGGCCAACCTGCACGAGTTTCTCTCTTCTCGTCGAGGCAACCTGGCGGACAATTTCTTCGGTCGAGTCTACGTCTTCGTGGCGGAAGGCTGTGATTTTCATCAGGACGTGATAGCGCCCCGGGTCAAGGTTAATCTCGGCGTTAACAGATCGGCCCATGAAATGACTGCTATGGCTGCGCACGAGATAGTCTCGTTCGCCCTCCTTCTGTAGGCGGAACTTGAGCACGAAGCTGTATTCGCCAACTAGTCCTTTGAAATAACGGGTATCGAGCTGCGTCTGTCAGCCCTGCGCAAGAGCAGGAGTAAATAGCGTAAAACGAACCTGGGATAGGACAATGACTACTGGGCCACTCGTAGTAACCTCCATCATGAACTTGGTGCTGTGATAATCAGCGGACCAGGGAACATTCAAGGTAGTCCATTGCTGGGTAATAGTCCACTCAGGGCCGAAAAGGCGAGTCCGGTCGAAGTGCTGGTATTTCCTGAGGAGGTCTTTATACGAGATCCAGAAGAACTGGGCCAGGTCAGCATATTTAGTAAAATGACCATAGGTGAATACCTACACCATCGTTGCCAAATTTATGGCCAAGAGTTTGCATCCACTCGGGCGTCCATTCTTTAGATCCATCACCCCAGGCGCCGTGCCATTCTTTGCGACCCCATGGGTTCCTTAGATTTGTGAGCTTTCATTCATTTGCCTTGAGTAGGAGATTCATGCACGTACCTGAGTCGTAGTAGGCGATGTCCGTCAATCTCTCTGGCTTCCATGATGGAATAGGAGTGGCCCTCCGAGATACCCTTTCGATCCCTAGGTGGACCCCGGTACTTGGGATCTAACCAGTTTGAAAATAGGCCCGTCCCGCAACCAAAGAGGAATTCCTTGTTGACCTTCATAATTTCCTCGGTCCAGAAACGGTCCTTGTTCAGGATATTGCTGGATAAGACCTCGGACGTGACCCCTCCGGTGAGATCCTCGATAGCTTCACCTACAAATCCACCCTCGATGGCGGAATAGTCACCATGGGCCTTTGCGAAGGCTTTTTCGAGAAGGGGTAGCCAGGTCTCGTTTTCATCAACGCACTGCGCGAAGTAGAGGGCCCGCGAGCCGGTCTGCCAGACTCGCCGGTACTCTTCCTCTGTATCAGTTCGATTTATGTCGTCCCAGATGGGTCGCTCTTCCACAGACTCGTCATAGTCAGCAGCGCGGAGATATAGCTTGTCGTCTACAATGCACTGCTGCCACTCGCCATCTGACGATTGAAGTCAGCATAATTCCTAGTCGGATCGGACGTCGAGCACAGGCCTACCTCGATGGAAGACGAATCCATAAATCCCAACCTCTTCATTGCGAGCAACACAAATCTTCTCGATCAGCTCCTCCTTGTTACCCATAGTACAAAGTGCAGCCATGAGCCAGCAATCCCCATCATATCCCTGCCGCACATCTGACGCGGTAGGCCCATTAACAAAGAACTGCGGATTCTCAAAGATCTCCTATATGAAGAACGGTTAGCAAACCGCAGCCCGATCAACCCATTGCAGATAATTCTCGAACTAACGGTCACTCTCTTCACTCCCCTGGGTCTCATCTCCGTATTCGGTTTATCCAATCCATCGAGATAGTGTCTCCGACCAGACTTCAGGTCCAGCTCGATATCAAAGTGCGGGTCCGAGTATTTCTGATTCACACGCTCGCATTCCTTGACAATACGGTCGACAGACTTTTGACATTCCCGGCGCGCCTGCTCGTATGATTTGACGGCCTCGTGGCCTTGAACACGGCCGCTGGGCACATGCTTGGCCCGTGTCCGTGCATAGGGATTATCCGGCAGCACGGTGTATACTTTGCCCGGGTACTTGGTGTTGAATTGCTCCCAGAACTGCTTGACAGTTTCCTGGGGTGCTTGAGAGCGTGAGCGGGGCGGTCGGCTGTTTGAGCGTGAGGAGCCTGGTCCTGCTACGGCGTAGCCCATCTCGTCGTCGAATTCCATGGTTTGAAGGTCTCTGGATTGATATCTCTGGATTGATATTCTTTGCTTGGGTGAGGGTGCTTTTGGTTTTTACTTTTCCTCGAGGAGGGAACACAGCGGTGGAGATGTGTGGGCGGCTATTTGTTTTATATCGTACCAATGACTCCGGAATGGCGATCACTGATGAAAATAGAAAGACGGGTGTGTCTGCTCTTCTGAATGTGCGTTCTGGGAAGACATTCCCCAATTACCCCCTCACACGGCCACTCCGAGCCGAGAACATAGCCTCAGCCTCCATTTTCTCGTATTGATTCGCTGGGCTTGGACCTGTTCTCCATAAAATCGTTCATCGTAAGGCTGCATGTGCATTGGACTAGCGGGCGAACGAGCGAATCTGACAACAAAGGGTGCATTCGGCCCCCACCTCACTTCTCAGCCCCTCCTGCAACGGGCGCGTAAGAATAAACATGAATTCCGTATTTCAGACTGGACCAGACTTGGCGGAGCAAGTAGACAAGTGAGATGTCAGAAAAGGAATGTAGGAACTGGAGTCGGATAAGATGCTTAGCATGTCCCATTCCCAACCTTGGGAGGTTCTGTGGGGCGAAGTTCAGCTGACACGGGACGACTCTTGACCTGCACTTGAACTCTGTATGTTGCTATGGAGGTTTATTATGAGGCTGAACAAGCCGAATACAATAGTACCGTCACATCATTTTCCGTATCTGGTTACAGGGTTGAAAGGGTATGTACGCCTGTTATTCAAGACTAAAAGCACTTCGTATCCAGTAAGCCCGCCATATCACTCCCCATTGAACGCCGAAAGAGGAGAAAGGAAACATGCCCCCAAACCATTCTCCACTGTGAATAAGATATCACACCATTTTAAAATATGTGGAATCTTCAATCTAGTGGAAGCCATTACTTGGACCACGTCCGGAATAGTATGCGGTGCCGTTGCGGAAGTACGGGTGTAGGCAGGCCTGTTTGGCCGATAGTCGGTGTGCAGGGTCAAACTCGAGCAGAGATTCCAAGAGCTGACATCCGGCCTCTTCCAGCCCAGGAACGATCTCAGCATCGGGGCGCTTCCATTTGGGGAAGGTGGGCTTATAGTCAGGGAACGAGGTCACACCGGGCCAGACATCTTCACCAGGCGTACCAAGGATTCTGCAATTTGTTAATACGGTTGAACATAGAGCAGAAGAGAACCACCCTTACCGGAAGATCTTGAAGATCTCGTCAATTTCAGAGTCACCGGGGAAAAGAGGCTTGCGTGTACACATCTCTGCGAAAATGGCGCCCACCGACCACATATCAACACCCGTGGAGTACTGACGTCCACCCAGCAGAATCTCTGGAGAACGGTACCACAAGGTGACAACCTGTAGATTATGTTAGTAAACGGAGAATCGTATAAATAAAATAGGAGATTCAACGCATACCTCGTGAGTGTAGGTACGAAGGGGAACACCGAACGCTCTGGCAAGACCGAAATCGGCCAACTTCAGGTTGCCTTCACGGTCGATCAACAAGTTCTGGGGCTTCAAGTCACGGTGCAGAATTCGGTGGCTATGGCAGTATCGGATGCCCTCAACAAGCTGAGCCATGAATTTCTTGACCATTGCCTCGCCCAGGCCCAGGGTTGCACCCGCCTTGAATCCATCAGGCAAAGGCTTCCCTCGCCCACCGTCACTGACAGGCAGAGCCTCCATATATTTCTTAAGGTCGAGGTCGAGGAATTCGAAGACAAGGTAGAGCTTGTGGCCATCGGCGTGGACAATATTTAGCAGCTGGACAATGTTGGGGTCCTGCATCTCCTTAAGGAGGGAAATCTCGCGGATTGCAGTGCTGGGGACGCCCTCATCTTCGGCCTCGAGGCGAATTTTTTTCAGGGCAACGATACGGTTGGGGTGATTGAGTTCACGGGCCTTGTAGACCACACCGTATGTGCCTATAGAGTATCGACGCGTGAGTTGATCTGTAGGTAATAACAGTCGCGTCGAAAGTCCATACCTTCGCCAATTTTCTCAATTTTCTGATAGTTATCCATGGTGCCCGTCATCCAATCTTTTCCTACCGTTAGTGAGATTAACAATTTCAAAACAGAGGCAGAGTGAGGATTTGACACAGATTGGAGGGATATTGCCAAGAAGAATCTGTAGGGGAAGCAAGGAGAGCAGATAGCCACTAGTCACTTACATCCGAGGATATTGATACCTGAGAACAGCTGGAGCAGCACGCTCTCCAAATTCTACCGGGAAATTGAAAGATAGTAACTTGTTGAAGAGATGATTGACAAAAGACAGGATTTCTATGGTGGGGAGAGAAAGAAACAAAACAAACAACCCCCGCGATCAGAGGGCGGTGAAGCGCGTACCTTTTCCTTCCTTATTCAACTTTCCCTCTGACTTCATCCCTTCGCAATGGCTCAAATTAAGGGTTTCAGTGCCCATGATCGCCCTCCTGATCCAGTGAGGCTTTGCTACAAGAAATATTCTAAAATTGCCCTGTCCGAAGTTGACAATGATCCGGGGATCCTCGACCTGCAGCGGATTGATCCCGACCAACTGCCCGACGGAGTGACGATCACGCAGTATATGTCCAGCCAGGATCTACGATTGGCATTTGACGATTTCTTTCGTGGAAGTCATGCTTCAACAGAAGAAGATGCTCCTCTGACTGAGGATATTCCAGTATTCGCTCATAAATCGATTTCCGGTTAGCATTGTATCGCCTCAATATGGAACTGACCCGGCAGGACAAAGAGCTATGCCTGACCTCCTGACAGGTCTCCTGATGATTCCCGCCTTGTTTCCTCCTACTATCCAGATCGAATTGCTCTCTCGCCTATTTCACCGAGACTTACCCAACCCCGAGCATCAGACAAACCTACACCTGCACTACGACGTCACATACCCCGAACAATCAGAACTCACCCGGATGCCCAGGTCGTTCTTCGCAGACGATCCCACTCGGACTTTCCAGCCCAAAGAGCCTGATGTGCACAAGCCTTTGACAGTTCAAAATTTCCTAGAGAAAAAGCTGCGCTGGGTGACATTAGGTGGCCAGTACGACTGGACCGCGAAAGTATACCCATCTGGACCCCCACCGGAGTTCCCCCCCGGACATTGCAAAGGTGCTACGCGCAGCCTTCCCGGCAACCTCGGCACAGGCTGCTATCTTGAACCTCTATTCTGCCGGAGATACACTCAGCGTCCACCGGGACGTGAGTGAGGAGTGTGACGTAGGTTTGATAAGCGTGAGTTTTGGATGTGATGGATTGTTCTTGGCTAGCCACGACGACGGGAATGGTTGTGAGATAATTCGGCTTCGCTCGGGCGATACTGTCTACATGAGCGGTAAATCGCGGTTCGCCTGGCACGGAGTGCCGAAGATTCTGCCGTCGACCTGCCCGAAATGGCTGGCCAACTGGCCATCATTTGGAGAGCCCGCTCCAGGAATGCCACCTGCTCCATACGAGATGTGGAAGGGTTGGATGTCTAGCAAACGGATCAACCTGAACGTTCGACAGATGACGGCCACCCAGGCTTCCGAAGAGAGAGCAGGTCATGTTTGAAAACAGGGAATCCAGGTCTCAGTAACTTTCCTTGGTCCAATCTTGGACAACATTCTATCGTGCCTACTCAAGCACAGATACAGGGTGCTGTTCCAATGCATCCTGTCAAATTCTCCAGTGAGGCGTTTCGTCTTGAGAATAGTGCGCGATTGTATTTCCGCGAGGACAACCACAGGGGATAACAACCAGCTGCCCGCCTAGACGAATCAATTGCAATTAAATAGAGCGAATAATATTTGCATCTCTGCAATACTCCAAATTAAAGACAGTCACGCGCAAAGGGAGTGGGCGATAAGCTAGCCTCCAACTGTTTCGTGTTCAATGACCCCAATAACCCCGCACCACTGTACACTTTGTGGAAGTCTCCTACAACCCCTCGACGAACATATCTAATTCAAAATGACTGGCACATCCTGGAAACTGAAAGGCGAAACCAAATGCCAGTCAATTCTAAATGCCATCCCCGAGAAATGGCGACTGGAATCCCCTGTCCCTCCCGCTACAGAACTACGAGATGTTACAGGGGATTATATTCGACAATACCTCACCGAGCATGAGATTACTATCACAGAGACAGATGCCGTAGACATTGTGGCTCAGACATCTACAGGCCGCTGGTCAGCCCTGGAAGTGACAGAAGCCTTCTGTCACCGGGCTGCACTGGCTCACCAACTCGTACGTTTATATAGTTGCAGCACGTGCACAAGAATACATCGACCTCAGACAAACAAATAAACTAACCATTCACCGAACCCTAGGTCAACTGCCTGCACGAGATATTCTTCGAAGCCGCAATTCAAGATGCCAAACGGCAAGACGAATACTTCGCAAAGCACAAAACCCCGATAGGACCCCTGCATGGCCTACCAGTGAGTCTAAAAGACCAATTTCATGTGAAAGGTGTCGAAACCACGATGGGCTACGTAGGTTGGATAAACACCTTCCAAGGCCAACAGAACGATCCGCGCAGCGGCACAGAAGAAAGCGAACTCGTCCGCGAGCTACGCAATCTCGGCGCAGTCCTGTACTGCAAGACCAGCGTGCCAGCCACCCTAATGGTCGGCGAAACCATGAACAACATCATCGGCTACACCTGGAACCCCAAGAACCGCCTGCTATCCAGCGGCGGCAGCTCTGGCGGCGAGGGCGCCCTGATTGCGCTGCGCGGCTCGCCTGCTGGCTTCGGCACTGATATTGGAGGTAGTGTGCGCATCCCCGCGGGTTTTAATTCCCTGTATGGGATTCGTCCTTCGGCGGGTAGGATTCCTTACCAAGGTGCTGCGAACTCGTTGGATGGCCAGGGTTCTATCCTGTCTGTTATTGGGCCGATTGCGCCGACTGCGAGGTCTTTGACGTTCTTGTTTAAGGCTGTTCTTAGTCAGGAGCCTTGGTTGCGTGATCCGCTTGCGTTGGAGCTGCCGTGGCGGGATGAGGTTGTTCGGGAGACCAGGGCGTTGATTGAGAAGGCTCGGGGTGGAGTGCCGACGCTTGCGTTCGGTATTATGAAATACGATGGTTTGGCACTTGTTCACCCGCCTATTGCGCGTGGGCTCAGGATTGTCGAGAAAACGCTACGGCGATTGGGCCACCGCGTTGTTGAGTGGACGCCTCCTTCTCACTCAATTGCCAATGGACTACTTGTATGTATCTGTGCGTGAAATCCGGCGCGTTGCTAACTTGTGGCAGGGTAAAATATTCAACATGGACGGCGGCGCAGATGTGAAGTATCATTTGGGTCTATCTGGAGAACCTCAAGCCCCAGAAATAGTCTGCAACGAAAATGGTATTCAAATGACAGCATCTGAGATTGCCGCGCTCAATGTTGCGAAGCGTGAGTATCAGAAACAGTACATGGACTACTGGGATAGCACAGCCGAAGTGACAGGCACCGGCCGCCCTGTTGATGCGCTCTTTTGTCCACTGGCACCTCATGCGGCAGTTATTCCCGGCGAATTCAAGTCTGTGGGATATACTGGATTTGTAAATGTGCTTGACTATACTAGTCTTGCGATTCCAGTCACATTTGCGGATAAGAAGATCGATGTGCGCTCGGCTAATGAGTCTGTGAATGATTCTGAGCTTATTCAGTGGGATTGTGGGTTCCCCCATACCTTCACTCCTGTGGTTTCTTACTGATCGCTGTATAGATGATGCCGAGGCCTACGATGGGGCCCCGGTGGGAGTACAGTTGGTAGGCAGGAGGTTGCAGGAAGAGAAGATGTTGACTCTAGCTGGGTATTTGGGAGAAGAGATTGCTCGAGATACGAAAGAGAAAATTTGAGTCCAGAATACCAGACTCATCACGTCACTGTAACAGTGGATATGTGCATCAATTACGATTAAGATGGACCATTTAGATTTTGTACGGGTATTAACGACCACGCGATTCTCTATCAAGAAGAGTGGATCTAGAAGCAGAGAGATCAGACCAAGCCTACTGTCCCAAGGCAGTGCAGAGTATAAATCATAGCTCCCAGGCACCTTGGCTTGTCCGGTATTTCTTCTACAAAGATTACATCCAAAAACCAGTCAATTCCTAGACGACGATGACGGAGGCGTCTGTCCCGAGGGTGCAGCAAGATTGGATAAATGGGGCGTGGAAGATCCCCAAGGTTTTCCAGCTGCAGAAGGCGGAGCATGACCAGACTCGGACGAAGGACCAGACGTGTCTTCTGAGCCGTTCATGAGGCGCTGGCGCTTAGCCGGAGGCAGCCCAGCCACCTGGGGCATGCCGGTGGGTGGGCTGCGAGGATCTGCAAAGGAGTGGGGAGAAGCGTAGTGGGTAGATGAGGCAGGCGTCGAGGCAGCCGCAGCGTCTGGGCTCAAAGCCGTAGCAGATTGCAGGGGGCGCAAGCGATTCGGATGAGAGGTGGTGTCTTCGCCTGGGCGTGGAGGCCGGACATCAGGGCTTTGCTGAGACTGACTTTTGTCAGAATCCCCGGTCTGACTGGGGTTTCCATAGCCAACCCCAATCCGGCCCATGCCCTTATCGTGCATAACAACGCGTCTCCATTTGGCGACCACGCTGTCGTAGTCCCACCGTGTAGAGTCGGGACTGATATGGCTTTCTTGTGCGTCCAATTCCTGCGCTACCTCCCGTGGTAAGGGAAGTGTATCTGGAGGAAACAGTGCGAACTCACGAGGCCACTGGCATGATCCCAGACGCTCGACCTGTGCGCGCAGCTGGTTTGCTTCCTGTTGCACTCGAGCGAGCTGTTCGTGTGAGGACTTGCGCTTCTCTGCCTCGCGCGCAAATGCACGTGTGATCTCCAATTGCCACGCCTCGCGACGGGTCTCGTGGGACAGGGTATTCCAATGATTAAAAGCCAATTCCAAGTGTCGGAAACTGATCTCCTCGTGCTGTTGCGCGCTCCGGTATATCATGTTCGGATCCATCCCGCTATTCCCATGTCGCGTGTGAGTCGCAGCAGTGGAGTCGGCCGCGAGTTGGTCGGTCTGCCATTGTGCGACATTGGACCGAAGGGCTTGCCGGACTATATCGAGATGCTCGGCGCCGGGTGGCTGGAGGGGAAACGAGGTAGAGGAAGGGAACGGATGTGTCGCAAACAGGCTTGGTGGAGGAGGGAGCAGCTGCAGACACATGGAGGGAAAAGTCTGAGCTTGCATGTCGAAGTCGAACGGAGATAGCCGAGGTCGGATACGAGATCTGAATATTTCGTTAGCTTGGGGGGTTTTGATATAACGATGGGATTGAGTCGACATACGTTGCGGCTTTGATATTGTCAAGCACTTCGCGCAGTGCGAGTTCCAGGGCCCGCATCGTATCCGGGCTGCTGGAGCTAGCACCTCTACTTGCATAGTCCGGTAGTTGTAACGGCGTTGTCCGAGACTGTGAAGGCGTAATGCGAGGCCCATCCGGCACGCGACTGGGATTCGGGATATCATTGATCACCCCAGTCGCATGCCAGGTGGGTGTGTTAAACATCATGCGCACCGGAGCATCGTGCGACCTCGATCCCGAGTCTGCGGCTGTAAACAACTCCGAGGTGCTCTTTTTTTGGACTCGGTCAGGACTGCCCTCGTTCTTCCCTGTGGATGTTCGGGCCTGGCGCCGGGTGATACCACTGCGAATTCGTCTGATCTCTTCGACATCGTGGATGCCGTCGGGTTTCTTCTTGAAAAGGAATTGGTCAAGGTGTCGACCCAATGATGAGGATGTGAACGCCTGTTGGCAGTACTGGCATTTGCGATCCTTTGTAGTAAGACTGGTCTTCGACTCGTCACCAGCAGTCGAGCCTTCGGGGGTATCTCTGGCAGTTTCTGTTTCTTCTTTCATGGTCGGGGAAGTAGAAAAAACGAGGTAAATACAATACGAAGAAAATTGTCTTAAAAGATCATGACATATGATATAGTGCCAGAAGCAGCAGGGTTGGTATAGGTAAAATTCAACGCGCAAGAGAGGGAGAAGACGGAGAAATGCCAAGCTTTTGGGCGCGGAGCTGCGCGAGCAATTCCGTCAAGGCACATGGAGATTTATCTACGGACTTATTGATCTCTGATGATTTATCTCTGGTGTGTAACTGTTTCAATGCTACCTATGCAAGCACTAGGTAGGCTCTGCAATGTAACTAGGCTCTCTCAGCCAATGGACTGATCATAATCGATGTGACTGCCTAGGTGCATATAGTCCTTTCAACAAATCAAAATCAAAGAATCGCAATGATCGTATATTTCTTATGAGGATGGAGCGCTGATATCGTCTTATACTTTAAGTCTCGGACATTATATTGAGTCAATGACACGATGCACCCGTGGACTTATGCACATGGAAGACACAGTGTAACCCTCAACGGTCTTTGCCATTTCTCGCCTTACGCGCACTGAACCAGCGCTTCAGGTTGCTAACACCGTGCAAATACAACCAGGAGAAGACAAAAACAAGAGTGAAGTTGAAAATGATGTACGCCCAAAGGATTCCCTGATAGATGTCAGGTTAGTATGACCTCCAAGGTTAGCCCAAGGGGTACAAATCACGATACTCACATAATTTCTCCACTTGTGCGAGTAAAATACATTGAGGCTCTTAGCCTGGAAAGTGTGACAAAGTTCTGGTCAGCCATACTCCAAGTCTGCCACTCGAGACACTCAAACAAAGATGATCATCTGCTGGGCAACTCACATATTGATTACCGGTCGAGTATTGACAGAATGAGCACATCCCATTCCCAGCATCTCGGACGTATCCACCGGCCTTTTCAGCGAAAGACCCAGCATAGTCTTGACAGCTCATGCCAGCCGGAGTGCTAAAGCGGGATTCTTCACGGTCAATACAGCGTACGGGGACGTTATGCGTGATGACTCCAACAAATCCCTCAAGCAGGTAGTGGAACGGCGTAACCCAGTACATCCATGACTGCCAGAAATGCGGCAAGGCGGGATAAGGGACCACAACACCGCAGAAGGACGCAATGAATGTAAAGAAAGTCGGCACAAGCAAGCTTGCAAATAGCTCATTGGGTGCAAGTGCGGCTATGAATTGACCCAGTCCAATGTAGTATAGTTCAAACAGCATCAGCGACATCCAAACATAGCCGGAGCTGAATGAGTCGCGCGGAAACCAAGTTCCCCAGTACCTTTTGTGTCGCTGTTAGAGGTGAGAGATAAAATTCCTTCTCGAGGGGCGCTTACCAGCAGTTAAAGTAAATAGACCCGGCAACAATCGAGTATGGCAGTTCTGGGACAATCGTGCTCGTCACAAATGCAGCCCAAGAGTAGATCTTAGAGTTAGCCTCGCGAGATTTATAAAGTCCTCGAAAATGGAGATACCGCGGTTGGAGTTGCTGTATCAGCGGCGGGGCTATAGTCAATGTCATGAAGACAGAGAAGAGCCGTGACTGCATGTCAATGAAGCTATTTCCCAAATGCCAGAATGTGAAGGTGTTGAAAAGGCCAGTAAAGATGTGGAGCATCATTTTACCCTGTGCGATAATCAGACAAGTTATTCTTTCATGTTTGATTATCGGAGCGTAGTGACTTACAAGGGTGTACTCTGGGGTCCTCCAGTAAGCCACGAATGCGCGCTTGGTGACTTCGGTTACTTGAACATAGAGAGGCATTGCGTACTCGCGATGGTCGTCAGTGTTCTCGTCGCTTCCAGCATTCCGACGCGACGCGATGATACCCTCTAGCTCCTCAGAAAGCTGCTTAGATTCGGGAGAGTTGGCCCACACATTGCCCCAGTCCTGCCCCTTATAATCAGGGTTTCCGGCCCCAATGACTTCCAACATATACTAGAGAGAATATTAGTGAGAAAGAATACCTCCAGCTTCAGAATACACACCTCTGCCGGGTTTTCATGCGGTGAGCACTTCCTCCCGCCATTTTGTTCAAAGTAATCGATTAGGGTCTTGGAGTCATCTCCAAGAGGCCCATTGTAAACAACCCTTCCACCACTTTTCAGCAGCAAGAGCTCATCGAAATTCTCGAACAATACAGCAGAAGGTTGATGGATTGTACAGAGAACGGCCTGCCCAGCGTCTGCAAGTTGGCGAAGGAAACGTACAATGTTGAACGCGGCCAGAGAGTCGAGGCCGGACGTTGGCTCATCCAGAAAAAGCAGCAGCTCCGGTTTACTCGCCAGTTCCACTGCAATGGTGAGTCGTTTGCGCTGCTCCTGGTTCAGGCCTGATCCTGCAGATCCGACAGTTGCGCCGGCGATAGGCCGCATCTCTAACAAGTCAATGATGGTCTCACAATAGTCATATTTGTCTTGTAATGGGACCTCCTTCGGTTGCCGTAACAGAGCAGAGAACCGAAGAGACTCCCGCACTGTAGCAGTCGGTTCGTGAATATCCATCTGCTCGGCGAATCCGGTCGCTCTCTGAAAGCTCCTCGGGAGAGGCCTGAAAATATTAGAGCGCATAACTAACGAAGTAAGTTAGACATTCCCTACCTTCCATCAACTAGAAAGCTGCCAGTGACCACACCAAAATTGATTCGCTGCGCTAGCGCATTGAGTAAGGTGGTTTTCCTGGTCAGACATTAGCATCGTGAACGAAGTCAAGTGGTTTCGTGACTTACCCTGAGCCAGAAGCACCCATCAATGCAGTCAGCCGACCAGGCTTGACATATCCTTCAACATTTTGCAATAGTTGTCTCTGTCCGCCCTTGTATGGAATGGTGTAGTTGACATCTTGCCATGTAAAGATTGCCGTGCTTTTAGCAATGTCCTGGACCTTGCTATTGGATACACTTGTGTCGCTGTGATTCTTGTTGGATACTATGCCATCTTTCTCTGCGGATTCCTCATCTCCTCGGGGGCCTGATCGTTTGATGACATCTTGAACTGCTTTGGGGGCTTCGCTTCTTTTGAACACCGTGACAGCGCTGCCACCCTTATTAGGTCTCTGCAATTCCATTCCCAGCATTGTCAAACAGACGAAAAGGATAAGCCATCCAATAATGATACCGAAATTTCGCCACAGGTGAGCTCTGGTGTATGTGAACCCCGTTTGAATATACTTGGAACCGTGCACAATCAACTGGTCTGGCTCGCTGCCTTGGATTGCACAGGATTGGTGACCAGGTACAGCGTTCGGTCCATCGGGCACGACGTAGGGTGGTTCACATTTTATCTGGAGGTTGTAGAACTCATTGGCCATCAATGCCTCAAATGCATATTGGACAGGGTTGATCCAAATGAGCCACTTCAACCACGGGCGCATTTTCCACGGAGGAATGAGATAGCCTGAATTATGTTGGCCATTAGACTCGATCAATAGGTTCATTTCAATTGAGCTCACCTGTATACACAATCAATGCCTGAATGGCGACGCCAGTGAGACGAGTGGCTATATAGTGTTATTTGAGATTCCTTGGTGACGAGGGGATCGTTTCACTTACCAACATCCAATGAAGAGCATAGTGCCCCAAGGGCACGAAAGAACGAGTACATGGTCATTGTGAGAGTGAAAATAATAAGCAGATTTATGAAGAACTGTGAAGGGGCCCGCGCAAGGTTTGCCATGCTAAATAACCCATCAGTCCAATTCACGTGGAGCATCCAATGAGACTCACAAGTATACTACAATATCAAATAGAACGACTTGTATGAACACGAGAGGCACATCAACCACAACCTGGGCAAGCGCATATGCTGCAGGCCGATAGAAAGAGCTGGACAAAATTAGTCCTGTCATTTTCCGTTTTCTTCTCTGTAGTTCTCACAAGCTTTTATGTTTCATCAAGATTGGTCGACTCTCAAATGCTGCTGTCAGCTCTGCCATGGCAAGCAAGGCATTGAAAAGCAGTATAAAGAACATTACACCACCCCTCGTAAAAACACCATTGCTTGAAACCGTAAGCCACATTAAGTCTCGTCACATTTGGAGAGGCAATATCTTACCTTGTATCCGGGAGATTGTAAAACAAGCTACCAGTAATGAGGGCTTGAAAAGTTATCACACTCCACTTTCCAATCAATGACTCTCTGTCACCAAACATTACCAGAAACTGACGATGTGTGAGGATCATGACCTGTTTGTAAAATGAGATCGTGAAGTTTTTCCGTTTGGCTTTCCTTCTTGCTGCCTCTCTCTCCTGCCTCTGGCCTTCAATTTCGCCCTCAAAGCTTTCAATATCCGCCAGGTTTCTTTTATAAGTGTCACTTTTACGATATGCAGCTTGAAATTCAGCTGCATTCCGAGGGATTCTGTTATCCCACCCGTCCTTGACACGCCTTGCATGAGGGTCACTGACAGAAGTTAAAAAGTCGGGGGTTGTCCAACGCGGCGGGCATTCAAAGCCCAGCCCTTCGAAGTAGGCCTTCGCATCTTGGCTAGGTCCGAAGAAAGAGCATTTTCCATCCTCGATCAGAATCACCTTGTCAAAAAGATCAAACAGACTCTCTGAGGCCTGGTAGAGAGCTACAAGGGTTGAAACGTTGGCGGTGTTTGTTAGACTTCGCAAGCTTTGAACGTATTCCAACGCCGTACTGGCGTCCAAGCCCTTTGTAGAGTTGTCCCAGCACTGGGTGCTAGCCTTTGTAACCATAGCCTCAGCGATTGAGGTCCGTTTCTTCTCGCCCCCGGAAATCCCGCGAATGAGTTCATTGCCAACTCTGGTTCCTAGAGCATGTTCAATCCAGAACAACTTAGCTATGGCAGACAAGAATGTCTGCTGATATTCTTTTCGGCTTTCTCCTGGGATTCGTGAAGCTCTGCCAGGGGTTCGGGATTTCAGGGCGAAAAGCAGTGTATCTCGCACAGTAAGAGTCGCATAGTGAAGGTCATCCTCGGGGTTGTACAAGACTGATGGCTTTAGTTCGGAATCATGATCACATAGACAGGGACCCACCTTCGGATCTATACTGCTTTGCCATCTTTTCCGAATCGGTGCCGCCATACTGCACGTTACCCTCTACGCCTTCGTAGCCCGCTCGTTGATTACCGAGCACTTTCAAGAAAGTGGAACAACCAGAGCCAGGACGACCGAGAACAAGAAGCATCTCCCCCGGACGAACGCAGCCCTTGTTGTGGGATCAGTGAGTCGATTCCTGGTAGTTGGAAATAGACTTACAGTAAAATCATCTAAGATAGTTCGTATTGGTGGTTTGCCACCTCCGACACCTTTCCTTCCCCGAGTAAATAGTTGCTTGATGAGCCGTGGCAGCCCAAGAAAGATGTCCCCATTGGTAGGTTGGAGAGCAGCCCCAAGGCCCACGCCCTTCACAGTAAGGTTTTTCCATACGACTCCAACATGCCGTGTTTTCTCTTCTTCGGAATTTGCTTTGCGCTCCGAGCCAAACATTCGTGAGATCAGTCGTTCTATCTGGGCCCATTCCTCTCCTTTAATATCATGACCGGAGGCATGAGTGCTTCGGCGAGATGAAGTACGTGCGGCACCATCCTCGTCTGATATCGGCCCTGCGGAATCTGATTGGGACTGTGATGGAGTAGGGCGGGTTGGCGCGTGATCTGCGGTTGGTGACGACTTGACTGGCGAAGATGAACTCTCAGAGGTAACGGAATTGTGAGGAATGTGTTCTGGGTTTGCACCTGACGCGGACGCGCCTTCCTCGGAATGGTCGTTTGCCATCGTCGTTTGTTTTCAAGTTGACTTGGGGCCTTTTGAAATGCATCCGCTTTAATCAAATATCTGTGCAATCATGAGAAAAGGTGATACCGGATGACAATGGGTATGGATGTAGGTGCGCGGGCACCTAGGATATCAGTAAGAAACAATCACAATCACTTTCTTTGGATATCATGAATAAAAAGGAAATAGAAATAGGAAGACAACGCGTTGGAGACATTACGTCAAGCAGATCTCGGGGGTCGGAACAGGAACGAACCGAAATATTATCCAGATTATCCAGACGTGTTCCTATTTGGTTGTGTTCTCTGACCAGGTAGCTAATGAAGCTTGTGAACAGGCATAATCCTGTCTAGTGAGGTCATCGCATCCCGCTCTGTTATATCATGTTCTTAATCTCTTTCTGGTCCTCTTCATCCTATTCACAATGATATCAACCATGAACAACTCCTAACATGAAACAATTAATTGAGAGTACTTATTCCCATCTAATAGTGTTCTAGGTAAAGACGTGCGATGCAATGGAAATCTCCCCGCATTTCAGGTTCTATGTCTCCGATCATGAGGTCATCGATTATACAACATGGATATTCGGGTTATGTACATAGTTACTAGTAGGCATTTTGGATGTCATTACCTAGGTAATACCCTTTTATCCCTATTCGTCGATTCCTTGTTTTCGATTACTCTGTACAATTGCATTTTCTCATGGGTTAATATGACCCGGACTATTTTACTGAACAAGAAGCTTCCCTACGATCCGAATTCGTTACTTTTTCTGATATTATTGCTCTTTCTGTTTCACTCTGTCTCCTTCGCACGAATTTAACCAGTTGAAGCATTTTTGCTCCCTAGCGTCTAGGCAATGATTACGACAGTGTATAGCCGCCAGTGCGCCATATGGTACTTTTCGATATCAAATTTTGACTTTGACACCGCTAGTTTACTGTTACCTACAAATTGAGGTCTGGTGATTAATTCCTACAATATCAACTTCTATAGGGTCAATTTCTACAATATCCAATTCCTAAAATAAGAATAATTGGCCGCTTATACGGCTATAGTCTTCTTAGTGGTGTTCTTAGGTAGTCTTCTCCGACAGTCTTTTTATATATCTTTTTAGTAGTCTTTTTTATAGTCTTTTTAGTGGTTTTTTTAGTGGTCTCCTTAGGTAGTCTCTAGATGTCTAGTTGTGTAAGTATCTTCTGTCCCTCCTTAGTTCACTTCGTAGATAGTAGAAAAGGGCTAAAAAAGGCTTAATTTATAAAAGGGAACTCTCCTATATATAACCTTCGATATCTTAACCTCTACAATATCTCAATTTCTATAGTGTCAATCTCTACTTTCTATGGTTAATGAAATACACGTATACTAGTTTAATGAAATGTTCTGCTAGCAAAATACGATATGGCGCACTGGCGGCTATACACTGCCGTACAATGATATTCATTCAGGTTGATATGATAAGCTTGTGGAGATCACCTAATTTTTGATCAACGTAAAGTCCTTCAAATATTCTATCTTCAAGTTGGTCGTGGAGGAATTATATCCGGTATTTTAAAATAAACCGGTTCAGGCCCGGGAGACACAATGAGCAGTGCTGTCAGGATTACCCACCTACCGGATTAGGAATATATAAACATCCGCGGAATTGATTCCCGACGACATTTTACCAATTCATTTTACTGCGGCACAATAAAACTCTAGTTGTGTCAGTCTACCAAACAGTTATGACCAGAGTAATTTTACTATCATGATCTCGTCATCCTAAGAAAAGCTAAGCATATCAGACAAATGTTGAATAGAGTTGTTAACGAAAGCTAGAGCTAGAGCTAGAAAAGCCATTCGTAAATAAAACGCCCTACAAAAGGGCCTAGTAGTTAAGTGAAATACGGTAGGAAATATTTGATCAGCCCTCGCTGACTAGAAGGCCTATGGTGGTTCACTAGGTTGAGCGTGAAGTAGCATGAACGGACCATCATTCCCTGATCAGAAATGGGGCAGCACGCCATGATTACAACATACTAGTCTCTTCTTCAGTAGTGATAAAGCTCGAGATCCCAGGCTCAAGGGGGTAGATGTACTCCTCAGCCTAGAAATTATTTTTGGCTCTGGTGCAGTACTCTGATTGCAACTTCGATAACAATGAAGTCCCATCGCGCTCACAGATTCCTCCGGAAGGTATTGGAATTCTTCCACCTATCTACTCCCTCGTCCAAGCGTGCACTCAAATCTCGCAGCAAGTAGGTCTTTATCTTCTTGTAGTAATGATTTCCCAAAATTAACGAGTGGTTCAGTGCTCAGCTGTGGTGTGTTACTACCTCCGCACCTCTTCCCCACAACATTGCCGCTGGCCGAGGATGTGACCAGGGTGAAGGGTATGCTCAAGATGATGATCCTCCTCAGTATACCCTCGGCAGTGGCGCCCTTGAAAAGCCAGTTTCGACCCGCAGCCAACTGGAGTGTCGCATTGTGAAACTCTGGAAGAAAGTCTGGCTAGGTCTTTATCAGATCGATGACAACGAAGATCGATACCATGTCGACCGACTCGAAGCACTTTCTCTCGGGGCTGGCTTGACTCGCACGTACCGAGTTGGCGAGCTTCAAGTTCTCAGGCGCCATTTTCTTCGAAGCGAGACCAACAATGGCATTGCTTCGTTGAAGCTTTTCCAGGGTCTATCTCTTTCGACCCTCCTGTCTGTGATCCATATTCTGGAGGTTTATGAAAGCGAAATTGACAACTTGAGGCTGCTCTATTCCATCTTGCGAAGTGGTCAGCGGGCGCTGCATGAGACGGCTGACCTTGCTAAAACTGCTGTTGTCAGGACTGAGTATATGGCGATTGCGGAGCCGATGGAGAAGCGGATCAGACAGTACGATATTCGAATGAATGTGTTGAATATGGACATCTGCGATGAGGCAATGGGTTTCTATGAGCGACAAAAGGGGGAATATATTTACCACAAGGCATTCCCAAATGCGTGGTAAGAACGCGGCTCTTGAATTCGTTGGTGCCCTCTTCTACGATGACTCGTGTTGGGAACCTTCGAGTACAATCAGTGTGATTTGTCTTAAATAATTCTTAAATGTCTTGTTAAGTATTAATAATACTTATAGCGTTATTGGAAACTTGCAAAGTCCTGTAAGGGACAAATCTGTAATGATTAACACTTGGGTCTAGTATGGTAGATGGGACTCTACTGTTTTCGAATCACTAGTGCAGAGGGGTTATGTTCAACTTAATAGAAATGGTTGCAGAGTTGTCATGTACTACGTTGCATATGCTCGCAGAATTGCTCCTACGTAGAGACTCGATAATTCAAAAAAAAGGTAATTGTAGAGTAAAAGGCCTAGTCCACAGCTGACCTTTCGTTAGGGATTGTTAACGTAGCGGGCAAAGTCGCCAGGAGATGCAGAGAAGCGTCCCGGGATGCATCAATTTTGCTCAATGAATTTTATGTCGGTACTGAAGAAACGGGTGTTGAGCAGGTAAGAAGTAGCCGCCAATTCAGTGTGCCAGATCATGTCGACGCTTGCACTTCTAAGAGGGCTCAGCAAATGTCTTATATACCGAGGCACCAAAGCCACCCTAGGCCACATGTATATGGGTTCTTACCCTATCGCAGTAGAGCAACTCGCATTGTTCACAAGACTGGAGCGGATGTCCAAGGTCCTCCTCGGTATCGCCACATGCGATGCAGCTACAGAAGCAGAGTTAGCAGGAAGCGAAACAGCATGCTTCGATGGGTCAACCGACCAATCATCCTCGAAACTCCGCGGAACACCAGGCTGGTAGTGATCCAAAGCAGAAAGAAACTGGGCCTGAACTGATTCGATTTCAATCGCCCGAGCCGCCCTGCGGAGATACAGGAGATGTTCCGGCTTGATCTTAGCACCTGCACGCATCATGACAGCTGCGAGAACAATCGTCTGGTAGTATGTATACAAAAAAGGTCCGCTACGACGAGACCTTTCTAGCAGCTTTTCTCCCAGGCCATCTGTGTCGAGCTTATGGCGAACGTAGGGGACGATGACTTCTTCATGGAGTTCGGCGTAGTCGTCGGTCCCGTACCAGGCAGTCGACTCTGCTGGAGCAAGCATGTCGCTTTGGTGAAGTAACTGACCGAGAGTGTATTTCCAGTCTTTTTCATCAATGCCTATGTCTCTTGGCAGCTCCAAAAGAAAGTCCAAGTCGGTGTCACTCTCGAAAAGTCCTAAAGTGGAGAGGTCAGCGAGACTAGGGCCAGAGAAAGCTTCTTCCAAGGTTGGGGGCTTGACATACGGTGTCCCCAGCGACCCATCTTCGCGGTGTCAGAAATTTCCCTAATTAGGTTGATTAAGGAGAGATGAGTTGGGTGTGGGGATGATGGAAGATGGGTTGTGGACAGAGGGGAGAGTTGACGATGAGAGTTGCTGTGGAAGTCTACAGATTTCTGCGCCTTAAAATTGTCCCATGATTGTAGTTAACTTTTTCTGAGTGGGATATAAGGACAACAATCCTCTCCTTAACGCTACGTTTGCTTTTCGTGTCAACTTCCATGTCTTCATCTGAGAACCAGGGAAAAACAATAGTACTCCAAGCAACAACTTAATTTGTGACAAACACCTTTCAGAATCCAGTCCAAAGAGGTGAATGACCAAGTATAATCAAAGAAGCACAGAAGCACAACCTGCCTTTGCACAGAAATCCAAACCCTCGACAATCAGACAAAGAATGGCACGCACTGCACTTCATATATCCTTTATATCCCACACCTACTCAAATAACGATCATGTTCGATGCTCCGTCGCACGATGAAAACGACCAGCGTTGGGGTTTCCGTCCTTGCCATCATGGGATATCACTCCTTTGAAAGACTTATTTTGGTTCGTGATTGCCCGAAAGGGACCTGGTCTAGCCTTTGGCTTTGTGTCAAAGGGATAGGTGGTCTCATTTGCCATGACTGGATACTCGCGAAACGATGTAGTAGAGCTATTTGTTCGGATGCGGAATAGCGGTCGGCCGTCTGGGCCTGTGTCTCCATTTCCATATTTGTGAGGATAGCCTGATCTCCCTGTCTGGTTGGGGCCAGGTCCCTTAGTTGGCTTTGGACAGTGGCTTGGGAAAACTTGTTCTGTTCCCTGGTCAAAGCTGTATTGTCGGTGTACCAATGTGGCTAAGTATCGCAATCACCGTTAGCGAACTGAATATCCTAGTTGGTGACTAAAATAAGGGATAGGCACATACTTGTCCAACTGCAGCTTGTGTCGCTTTTTTAGCTGCAGTCCTAGCTTTCATAGCCTCATTATTGGTCCCTAGTTTGGCCATAATAATGGGCTACGAGAAGCCACGATATAAACAGCAAAAACTGCTATATATGGCCGAGTGCTAACCCAAATGGTGACAGAGACCGTCTAAATTACGGCTTTAGTGCACCAACACTTTGCAAATTCAGCGCACAAAGCTCTTCACAGAGTCTCCTGTTCCTTGGAGGATAATCAAGCATCTATATAACCCTACAGACTGCTAGTAGCGCCGGAGGCGTGCAAGCTGAAACCCCTCCCCTCTCATAGTCCTGATGGGAAGACATCTCCTATTATTAGTATCATGCGCTGAGCCACTAGGATTGAAATGAATGTTTCATGGTAAGGACGGTAGAGGGCTAGCTAGAATTGATGCTGAATGGTGCCAGCACGTTAGAGTGGCTGGCATGGGGGTTGTATGGCGGTTAAACTGCGCAACCGTATGGCCCTGGATTGGTTGCAATATTAAAATAGAATCCTTTAAAGGAATATGAAACATCGAGGCTTGTAGGAGTAACCGCGCGCGTGTGGATCGATACTCTGATATGTTGACACGCAAGGGGAACCCCGCTTTTATGAAATCGCTTAAAGTCTACAATGTACCTAGGTACCTCTCAAGATTTTGAATCGAATCTTTTGCCATATTCCTACTTCCGATTTCCTTGACATACATGATCATGGCACCTCTCGATCTACGTCTTGCATATCTAGAATGTGAAGACCCGTGGATTATTGAGCAGAAATATTTTACGATCCTAAACGACTGCTTGCAGTCTGCTAGCCAGCTTTCAGCTGCTGAAGCCGCTGCTAGAATAAACAAACTCACCCCAATGAATCGCGAGGCAGAAGGGGAACCGGCAGAGCACCCTGAAAGCTGGTGTTTGGAGGTTTGGGGAACAATCAGCGAGATCGTGAAGCAAATTCCTCATGATCATCCATCGCAAGATAAAATGGTTGAGATCATGAAAGAGCTGAAAGCCTTGCCGGGAGTCGAAGTTCACTTTTCCGAAACGGTATTGGATTTCTAGCTTTTCTAGCTACCATGTCCAGGTAAACGACTAACTTGGTTCTCCTTCGCAGGCAACAACGCGAATTTGGACTGATCTTCCATGTTTAATGGAAGTATGGAGCGAAGCTTATATCAGTAGGTACTAACTTCCAGTCCATAATGCACCTGTATGCTAACAAAGTATGAACAGCTCCCAGCCCGAAGGATGACGCTTCCGAGTTTGAGAAATGGATAAATTGGCAGGCATTTTCAGCCCGTGTCCTTCAGGCTGGCTTAACAGATTGGTTTCATTTGACGACCTGGTCCTTCCGTGACGCACTGGAGGAAGAGCTTCTTCAAGAAGAGCAATTATTGGAATGTCGAATCCGTGCTGCTGCGCAGTGGATCGAGCATTCCAGGGATATAATCTTTCACTCCCTTGACAATTTACCCGACTTGAGGGATCTGAGACCCGGCCCTCTATATGTCGGAAAAGGGGGGGCTGTGCCGTGAGAGGTGGGACTTTTGGAAAGCAAGATTCTGTACATTGGCAGACAACGGGGTGTTTGCAGGGGAAACTGCTTTCATTTGTCACAGGGCTGCACAGCAAATGGCCGCAATTGCTGCAATCAACGGTGGCGATGACGAGCTGTGTTTTGGTCAGACAGAAATTCCAGAGGACCCCCATTAAGTGGGATGGAGTAATACTTGAGAAAGCGATGTAATAGATAGAAAGTTGAAGGTACGATGACCTTGTACATGCACGTTTGGACCGAGCCTATCACCACGGTACCGCAGTGCGCACACAAACGAGACGACTAGTCTCCACGCCATAACGCTACGATCGATGAGATTTATTTTCCTACACAACGAAAGCGATGTAATAGATAGAAAGTTGAAGGTACGCCGGCACCTGCCGCATCCCGTAACCAGCCAGTCTGTATTTGAACCACACGTCTCTGCTCAAGTTGAGACGAATTTGAGAGACTCGATATGGATATTCATCCAGCTAATCTCTTTAGGCCGTCAGTCCCACTCATCGCAGATAGACGTTGAGCGCATCCTGACCTGTCTGCCAACTAGCTGTCCCTTGATCTGGAAATCGTCACACTACTACTTCCAGCTCTACTCCCACTCTCAGCCTACGCGACAACAGTGTTTTCAAGCTGATGAACATGATTGCGACGACGCCGCCATCTTCAACCTCCCCGCCAGTGTCGTCTTGGACCTGTATGTCCGAGATAAAAATGGTGACGATCTAGCACGGGAATGGTATGCCCATCACATGAGATGCTTGCATCCGTAGGGGCCAGAATCCTCACCGACTCATTTGCGAAGTTTCCACAACTATGGAAATACAGCTATATTGGGCCTTGATGGGATGTGGGAACAACCCCTGGTCCGAAGTCGGCCCTTGCTCGTACAGTGAAAGGTCACTGAGTTTCCCGAGCCCCGGGCCCAAACCGTTGTTCTTTCCTAGACGGAAGATCCAGCTTCTTATGTTTTCTCGGACTATACCACGATATTGTCAAGATGAGCGAGCTAGGCCTCGAAAAGATGCTCCAATAAAGATGCGTCCGCGCTCGTGCAATTACCTAACCTCGTGAGATTCCCGTGGACTGATCTGCCATATTTCCGCCAACCGTCCCTTATATTTGGGCACACTAGCCAGAAAGGATCACTATCTGACATATCCATCTGACGGGGGACCATACAAGCTTCTGCCCTGATGGCGACGGGTGCAGGAATTTGGTACGTCATCCCGATGTCATTGTAGGCAACTTTTGTTTATCTGAAATATCCCAAGTATAAAAGACCAGGGAGACTACAGGTTACTCCTCCAAGACTTCTGACAATTACAGTTCCCGAGCTATTCCACATCCCATCACAATGCCTTCTAAGAAAGTCCTCATTATCCTCAGCGATGCACACTCCTTCCCCCTAAAAAGGACCAGCGGACACGACGCTGGCAAGGTCGTCGAACAGCCTTCGGGGTTTTTCCTCCAGGAGCTCGCAAAGCCCTTGCACAAAATCCTCAGTGCAGGCCACGAAGTGACATTTGCCTCACCTAAAGGTCAAGAACCCGCCGCAGACCCAAGTAGCGAATCACTCATCGCAAACGCCGGCAGTTTCTACGAACGTCAGCGCGGAAACGACCTTATCGAACGCATGAAACGTGAGAACGGCTTCAGCAGCCCGCGACCGTTCAGCACCATCAGCGACGATGAGTTGACCACCTTCGCGGCTGTCTTTATCCCGGGTGGGCACGCACCACTCAACGATCTAGGAGGGGATGCAGAACTAGGGCGAATTCTGCGTCACTTCCATGCGCAGAACAAGCCCACTGCTGTGATTTGCCATGGGCCTTATGCCCTGTTGAGTACGAAGAAGGCGGGAGATGGCTCGTTTGTTTATAACGGGTACAAGATTACATCGTGGAGCGATGCGGAAGAGAATCTTATGGAGACATTATGGGGTGGGGAAGTTGAGAAAGTTGAGTCGACCTTGAGAAACGAAGGTGCAGTGATGGTCGAAGGTGTGCGGGAAAAGACTGGTGGTACTACGTTGTATCGGGAGCTGGTCTCTGCGGGTAATCCTGTGGCGGCAAGCGCCTTGGGTGATCGGTTTGTGAGAATGATCAGTGTATAATATATTGTTTTTATTATTCCATGAAATATACATGTCTCGGTTCTTTCCCATGTACACTTTAGCGAATGCGAAGTATTGTTCGTAAACTCCTATGCGAGCTATAAGCTCAGGCATGAAGGGATAGAGATACCTGGTCCTACAGATGGCTTGCTCCAGTCTTTTACATCTGCAGTTTCTTCGAATGCGTCATAATTAAAAACTTGCGGCCATAATCAGGTTTCATGACTCTCATTGGAAGGGTAGGGCTAAGCTTGGTACAATTCTTTGGAAACAAGTCCGAAAAGTAGAATGATGTAACTATGAAAGCACCGAGAGATCAAGAGCTCATATACTGCTCTAGTTCACTAAATTGAATTCTCCTCCATTTTTACTGCAAATATTCATTGCTTTAAGTCCTATTTACCAATTACTATCTCCGAATTCATCCATCCTTGAGTATGAGCTTTATCCGCCGTTCAATTCCACATCCAGCAGGGAGACAGCATATCCTCCCATCTTTGAGACTTCAATCGCCTCGACTGACTTCTAGTCGAAGATACTTCGCCACCGAAAGGCCGAGCGGCCAGGAAAAGAGTTCCCGGTGGTTGGTCTCAGTTTCCCTTTCATGATATTTCGCACCAGCTGCATCTCACTTACACTTAATCTTTTCAACAGGCTACTGGTATCAATTGGCTTAGGGCTCCCAATATCAATCTACCTGTGGCAGAGAGGCGATAAGGGCAAGCCTAGCACCAAGGCTCCTCCGGAGCCACGTACAGAGCCACGCGGAGCAACCAAAGAGTATAGTCAGAGATCAGAGGGCGTGCAGGACGTAGCAGGATCTTCGGGTTATGATGTGGTTCGTGTTTCCTCCTGTCTTGTCATCATTACTTCGTTCGCGTTTTATTACCTAGCATCTGATGAGAAAGCATATCTAACTTGCTAATAGCCTAGAGGCATGGGTGCACCCGCTGGACCTGGAAGCATCTCGCAGAAGCAGGAAGGCCTCTCGAATGGGGATGCCATGAACCCATATGCGAACGAACCTGGCAAGAGTCAAAAGGGCGAGGGTGAGACGGAGACTATCAAAGTAAAAGGGTCGGTTAGGCCGGATCGACCTCAGGTTTAAGGCGTGAGATCATTCTTGTATCTTCCAAATCAAATAAACCAACATCTATGGATACATAACATAGGAGGTAATAGCTTGTGGACATACCAACTAACGGTCGAAGTTGTGATAACCTGAAAGAGTGCTAGAGACACCCGTTCTGCGAGGCCTGCGGGACCCGGCTCCTGCTAGTGAGGAGGAGACTGGGAGGAGACTGGGGAGGATATTTGGAGGAGAATAGGAGGATAGTTGGAGAAGGTATGAGATAAGGAAAACATCCGAAAATGAACCAAGGGTAATCTAGAGTTTCTATGAAGACACAGACGGTATGAAGCTGGTTGTAGGTTATTCCGGCTAAAGAAAAAGAAAATGCAGTGTAGAAGAGATAGGATTTTCAATTGTTATGCCTTAGTTGTAGTAAAAAAAGAGTCTGTCCTGGGTTTCCTAGTACCTTTTGCTCGAAGCTTGCCAGGAATTCCCGAACACGCTCCATCAGAGTTTCTATAGCAGAAGCGCCTTCCTCCATGGTGCTCGCCGGGTTATCAAAGATGCGTCGCAGGTTTTCGTTCGCAAGGTCTCAAGTCTGCGCCTGGAGGGCATGGTGGACTTGGGGGCGAGGAGAACGCCTGCGACAATTGCGCCAGGTTAGATGAAAAGTCTGCCAATTGTGTCAGAGTGCCTGGAATGGCATCGTGTCCAAATTGTCACCGGCAGGGACAAAGATGCAGCTTTTCAAAAGAACAAAAGCCAACCAAAGCACCCATTCCTAGAAAGCGAGGGCTGAAGACCATGCTTAAAGAAATAAGAAATTTATACAATGTGGAACGCAAGGTCCAGAAGAGCAAAAGACGCCTCACAGATATCGTCAGTAAAAAGCGGAACCTCGCCAAGGCTATCATGGAGGCTGAAAAGAGGGCCTATATCTGAATGCAGGATGGACCATACAATAAATATTTGAATTGGGCTTTTTGAAACCCATCCCAATTTATCCAACCAATGTAAAGATCGCGGTAGCGAACACCATGTGAGGTCGAGGGGCGAGGTTTATAGAAACGCCGGCTTTAGTTGGGCTGGACTTTATCTGATCCTCCTTCATTTCCACCGGTATGTGTTTCCCTCTTAACCCCCCCCCCCCCCACCACCCAAAAACCAACAAAACACACACACACACACACACACACACACACAGACCCCCGCGCGCGCAACTACCTATTGTCATATGCACCGGTATTTCACCAGGTCGATCTTCAAAGATCCGGTATATGTGAACCCAGGCAAAGGTTACAGGTTGCATTCATGCTTCACACTACCAACATGGACTCCACTACCCCAACCCCGAGACCACCCGTGGACGCTTCTGCTGGGAGCGTCACTCGGTCCGCCGGGCCAAGCTGACCTCTCAGTTCCAGTATGACCTACACCCCCCCACGCGCCGACTCGTCCACAATCCACTTTTACAGCACAGTCTCGGTGTTAGCATTCCACTGGGAGAACGACCTTGACTTATGTCGCTCGGACAGGCCTCCTCAAGTCCTCCCGGGACCACTACTCGTTTGACGTATTGTAATTCAAAATCCCCAGTCGGCCAGAAAGTCAATTTCAACTTGGCCCTCCTTGCGCGCTTCAACGTGTCGATGAAACACCGGTTTTGCTAACATCATCCGAGTTCATGTGTACTTCGAACATTCGCATGGTCCTGGAACGACTGGTGAAGTCGGGAATCCCAGGTAAGTAACCACGTACTCCGGAGATTGGCTCTTTCACCTCACAAGTTTAATTCTGATATTGATGCTTTGGTGGAACTCTTCGCTCTAAGTCCTTATCATCGGCGAGACATACGGGATAACGTTTAAGTGTACCCTGAACCATTTGATACATTGTCGAAGCCTGTATCGCGATCCTGGGGGTATATGAATCCTACAACGGGGCGGAATCCAAGGCTGGAGCCCTGTGGACCACCAATGCTCCTTCCGTCTGCCACAATACCTTCGTTTAAGCAATGTAAACAGCTGCGGGGTGTACTAATTGTTTAATCCAAGTCGACATAGGACGAGTCGATTTCTCTCGGCAAATAAAACGCAATAACACAAACATGTTTTTCATTTTACATCAAGACAGGCCCTCAGAGGCGAGAAAGATTGGAGAATTCCGCCGGAGCATGGTAAGTAGGGACCTTCATATCCAGATCGGCTCCAGAGTAGCCCAGGTCCTCCGCAACCAAGACAGCGCACTTTTCACCGATAAGGAGAGCAGTCTATCGGTTGTAATAGTCAGTGTTTGGCAGAGTCCCAGAGAAACCAAGAAAAGGGACACTCACGCTGAAAGTATTGCAGCCCACATTGTCCGGGCAGATAGACAAGTCGCAGACTTTGAGCCCCTTGACACCATGGACATTGAGGCGCTCGTCAACAACGCCTCCGTGTGGCGCGATCGAGTTGCCCTCTCGAGGAGCCATGCTGCACGTGCCGAGGCAGTGCCAGGTTGTCTCAACGTGACGGGAAACTACAGCAACTGTTAGACACCATGATCAAAGAGGTTACCAATTCCCATGTTTGATACGTACCCCACTTCTCGATGTGCTTAATATCCTCATCGCTATACTCCAAAGGAGCACGAGCTTCATGTCTGTTGGAGTTCAGGATTGAAGCTGAAGGTTGCTTTCCGGGCTCCAATGGAGTGGTCCAGGAGCCTATATTGATCATTAGCTGGACGACATAAATCGGCCTGGAGGAAAAGAAAACCTACCGTGTTGGATACCAGCAGAAATATGGTTCGGGCCGGCATATGCCTTGGTAGTCGCCAGATCCATATCTTGCGCCCGTGCCGATGAGTTGGAGGCGAACTGAGGATGCATGCCAGTGACCTCTCCAGCGTACGAGCCCATGCGCCTAGCGGTCTCACGGGATTTGATATATCCCCACACCAGAGGGGCCATGTCACGTTTGTCATTCATGAAACCCGCATCAAAGTCCGGGACTTCGTAAGGGTCGGCCGACTGGATGTGGGTGTGCCCACGAGAGAAGGGGTATTCCTAATATCTTGTCAGCGCTAGCTACTGCGCTTTAGGGAGCTTGTACCGTACCAGGAAATGGAACATGGTAAAGAACTTGCCCGGGGGCATGTGCATGTGGTCTCCGAACCAGCTATGCGTGTGTTAGCCTCGTGGCATCCAAAGCGCACCGTTATGAGCTGCTTACCCAGAAATGATCGAGTAATGCATGACGGGCTTATCGGGCTTGTTCCTGAAATACGATTCATAACCCTCTGTGAAGTCCGGGGTAGGCCACTTCTTCATCTCGCCGAGCTCTTGCTCGGTAGGCCGAATTTTGACACCGGCGTCGATACCGTTAGTGGCCAATGGACCAGTGCCCTTCTTATCCCACTCATCGAAGACCTTCTTCTGAACTTTGGGATCTCCACGGATGAAGTCATCAAAGGACTCGACGTCGGGTTTCGCGCGGTAAACGGAGAAAGTAAGATAGTGGTCCTGGAAGTTTCGGCCCACGCCTGGTAGGTTGACCAAGGGCTTGACACCAGCCCGGCGCAGCTTCTCAGGGTCACCGAAGCCAGACCGCTGGAGGATAAGTGGGGAACTCAGTGTGCCAGAACTGATAATGATCTGCTTCCGAGCCTTGAAGATCCTGCGAACTGGCTCTCCACCACCGAGAGGCTTAGTTGGAACTGTCACAACTCCCACAGCACGGCCATTTTCAACAATCACCTTCTCAACCTTGGTATTACATTGAAGGTGGAGATTGCTATGCTTGGCTCGAGTGCTGTGGACATAGGCATGGGCTGCATCACTTCGTCGCCCTAGTACCGAGTGTCAGAGAGATGATGATAATATTCAAAAGTGGACCTTTTTTCTTTACCTGTGTCACGATTTATCCATTTCAACCAGTGTTCTGCGCCATGGCTGTAACATTACGTCGTTAGCAGGCACAATATGCAACCAATCTTAGAGCTCATACGCAGTCTTCAAATCTTGCAAGTCGTCAGTGAATGGAATTCCCTGCGTTTCAGCAGCGCGGAGGAAGTCATTCTTGATGGGATACGTATAGTTTCCAAATGAGACCTTGATGGGTCCGTCAGTGCCGTGCAGTTCCGGGTTATTGCTCGCACGCTGGTATGTCTCATGCTTCCTCATCAACGGAAGGAGTTCTTTGGTTGTCCAGCCTTTTGCTTGAAAGTCGTCGTAATCCGAGGCAGACGCTCTGGTGTACATCTTCAATGCATTTAGCTCGGGGCCACTGGATAACAATGTCAAACAGGAATCACTTACCATGAAGTTGATGGAACTGCCACCCCCAAGAATGTTGGCACATGGGACAATAGCCTGGCGACCATCTAGATGTTCAGATGGCCTGGAATGATAAAACGATGCCGTCTTCGAATCAAGCTTCATGTTATTCGGGTATATACCCGGGCGGTACACCCTAATTCAAATCAGAATACATTCCCTGGAAGGGGAAACTTCACCATCCTCACCATTGATTGTTCAAGTTATCCTCGCCTGCCTCAATCAGCAACACAGATAGGTTGTGATCAAGATTCGCGAGGCGGCCCGCAGGCACACATCCCGAACTGCCGCCACCGCAGATGATGATATCAACCTCTTCTGGGATAGTCATGACTCTGAATTTGTTGACAAGCCAGTGAATTGAGGATAGTTGTCAAGAAAGTGATCGAGGGAATAATCAAATCTTTGATGAGACATCCCGGAGGGGCCTTTATATAGCCGTGTCTTTGTGCCCATAGGAGTATCTATGGAGGCAATTTCCCCAAATCAAGTCACAATTACAGCCAATAGCCCTATCCATTGACCCCGCGCGCGGAGACAGAGTTCAAGGACTTGGGTGTCGCTAACACCAGACTTATCCTTGTCCAAAAGTGCGTTTGGGATGTGTTTACCCGACTCTTCGCATCAGACACATGTATCAGTATGGTGATAGAAACCATAAACGCATGGCCTTTGCAACACATCGAAAGGGGCATTGCTAGAGATATTGTCTTGTTTTCTCTGTTGACTATCCCTGTCATATCTCAAACAGCCAAAAGCCAAGATATGCTCTGATGCTTTCTGGGAAGTTCCCCGCATTTCATGGATGGCTCTCGTCAGTTCAATTGATTGCCCAGACCGACCTCTTGCAAATCATGTGCTGGTAAGATGTTGCCAAGGGCCCTTGTTATTCCTCCATCCTCCCGGACGGGGTATCGGGATATGGGTATCGGGATATGGATAAGGAAGATATGCGTGGGGGGTCGAAAGCAGTTTGTTGGAGACATCCAGCGAAAGACTATATGATTGGTTCTCGAAGCACTCTAATTCAATAAATTGCCATGCACATGTACACATCCCTGGCTTCCGGAATTATACTCGAGACAAATAACCACGTGACGAATTTATGTTCAATGCCGTCCATGCATGTTTTAGCTGTTTCTCCGAACCTTCGCAGCAGAACAGAATATAAACATGGTCTGAACGAATCCAATATAGTAGGACTTGATCAAGTGAAGTAATATTCTGATTCAGTGAGATTCGTATTAGCCGGTAAGCATGATTCAGCCCGCCTATTAGGTGCCGGACTCTCGACGCATTAGCCTCCTGCGCGGATTGTCAGTATCCCCACAATAGCAGTGCTGTAAATAGGAATTTCGCGGGGTAGACTTAGTTGGCGTGGGGTGTACAGTCTTCCAGGCTGTTTACGGAAGAGGCGGCAGACGTAAATTGCTGCTACAAATTCCCATTGGAGGATATTTGACACATCAGACTGCATGGTACTTCTACATCACTTGCAGGTTAAGCTGAAAAGTTATACAACACTTTCTAGCATTACTCCTAACGGCTAGTTCTACTTGGTGCGTTTCAGGGAACAGTGCTTGCAAGAGACATAAGTACAGCGCCGAATATATCTTCCACCAATCAAACAAGAGTACAAAGTCAGAGACTCAAGGGGGAGAAACAAAGAATAACGCAATGTAGATAAACATGGAATTGGTTTTACATATTCAATCTCTTCCGTTGGCCAGGAATAGTCCAACGCAAAGTAGTGTATGGAGTTTCGGTGTTTAATGTTCTCTTGTTAACAACCCTTACCTTGACCATGGCCCTTCTCCCTAAGGAAGGTACGTGTCCTATATATCGGTGCATGAGGAAAATGAACAAGGAGGTTCTATTTTCGGACAAATCAGGAGATAACACGATGAAATCTAATAATTCTATATAATGAACTGACACGGAAGGAAAGAGGAGGCCACTATGAAAAAAAGAAAAGAAAATCTCGATCAAAAGAATTACGACTAACAAGAAACGACCGTCGAAGGGAGTTTCTCCGAATCCCCAACGTGGAGCGCCGCGCTGGGCTCTGCCATGTTGGCAACATCCCTCCAGAGTTCGTGCTCAGATTGACACACCCTCTCTTTGCTCCAACATTTGATGGGGGAATGCATGGAGTAGGTGTTCATCGATTGGTGATGCGTCACCAGACCCATGTCAATGAGCTCCATCAGCGCCCAGAAAGCTCGCGAATGATCAAGAGACTCCGGCCTCTGAGGTGAACTGCGGGCTTTACCTTTCTATTCCTGGGATCTCGCTGTAGAGGCTCTGTCTTGCCTCCAGCTCTGACGCCATGTGTTCCTCTGTCTCCAGGTTGTTGCCCACATGTCGGATTTGCCGGGATTATCGCGATACCTCCACTGCTGCTCCCCGTTGACAGCTTTGCGTTGGAGGATCGCCTTCGCTAGGCTAAGTAACCGAAAGCCAAAAGCACTTCATACCCGAGGTAGCGCGATGAGATTGCTGACAAGGATCAACCTATAAAGAAGATATCAAAGATGATAAGATGGGATGTCTTTGTCTCATTTTCCTATTTCCGTTAACCAAGTTGTGTATCCATGGCTCCTCAATCCCGATGGATCGAAGTTATTTAGAGCCGACAACCTTTCAGCGACTACAAAATTCGACTATCTCCACCCTCTCTTAGATCAAAAAAACCAAAATTACACCACAGAGCTTAATCAAAGACTTGATATAGGGTCCTTTCAGGATGCGATTAGCAAACCAAACTCTCGTTCAAGAAGATAAAATTAGACCCTTGGCATATTCTAAACAAGGACAACACCTCCGAGAAGCCAGACATAGAAGGATAATTCATATTTGCGGATTCGGAGGTTATTCTAGGCTGATGCTAATCGGATACATGTAGTGTCTCTGGCTAGTTGCATAGGATATGCGCAGCTCAAGAGGTCCAAGCCAAAATTCAGTCAAATTCAGTTGCCGAATTCCGGAAATTCGGCCGGTCTTGGCACCGGATAAGGACTGACGACTTCTCTGCCCTATATGATGCCCACCTTATATTAAGTCTGGTCTATGTAGTAAAAGTTCAAAGAAAACCCTGGTTGTTAGATTATGATTATCAACAATTGCTTATTCCCCCTCACTTTATTCTCTATAATTCTATTGCACTAGCTTTTATGCATTTTCCCCCTCCTACGTCCCCAACCGTCAGGGCCAATCTCGGGCCTATATCGGAACATGTCTCCTGGCATGTCTCGGTTCTTAGCACAGGGATGGGGGACTCGGGAGTGGGTTTGGTGGAGGAGTGGATTCGGGGACGATCTTAGGCTCGGGCGTAAGAGAATGCCTAGAGAAAATGGTTGTGGAGACGCCATCGTGGTGATAAAGGAGAGGAGAAACAAATTGTGATAGAAGTGACTTATTTTTGTTACTAGTTTACATACAAAGTGCAGGTACCTACTATCTTGCTATATTGTAGGGTAGAAATTGGTACATATGTACGTACGTGTACACGTGGATACAGGCAAAACAATCTGGCCAGCTATCAAGGTAGGATCTGTACCTAATTAGGAAGGTGCGCCTCAAATTGTCAAATTGTAGGGGCTCGGGAGGTTTCCAAATTGCTATATCGGGGTACGATCATCCAGGGCGCCCATCTGTGGACATGGATATAAACACCCTATTTAATGAGTTTGTTTTACACACTACAAAGTGGGAGCATTGTGCAAGCTTGATCTTCTCTATACCAATATAACAATAACTAATATCAGACAAGTCCGATCTATAAATGCTAGTAAATCTGGTTTCCAAGACAAATCCAAGACCAAAATCACCAAAACGCAAAACAATATGTATATCTTAAACCCGTTTCCCTTCAAACCCTTCGGCGGGCCATCCTTGGAGCGTATCTCCATCCTCAACATGGTCACCCGACAAGACCAGAGTATGTTCCAAAAGACAAGAATCCTGGCCCATTGAAGCGCCTGACATCAAACGGGATCCAGCGCGCAGAATACTCCGATCCCCAACCTTCAAGGTATGCAGCTCGAATCCACCACGCGAGTTCAAGTGGCAGACCAAACTGCCATCGTCGACCGCAACCCGGTCACCAAGGGTGAGGAGGTCAGGCTCGGTAAAGAAGATGCTGGGACTACCATTGGCGTGAATCGCACAATCCTTTCCAATCTTCGCTCCCAAGAGGCGGTAGTACCAGGAAATGTAGGCAGAGCCGGAGATCATGGGAAGAAGACCAACTCCGTCGTAGCAGTCTTTGATCAGGGTCTCGCAGGAAAGGAGGAATTGCCAGCGCTGGTTGTAGCTGCTCTTGTCCCAGTGGTAGGAGCCTTCCCTGCGGCGGCCCACGACTGCCCATTTAATGCAGAGAATGATGGCAAAGGCGAGGACGACTTGAGCGGCGGTGATGACGGATAGGATTGAGGCGAGAGTGCCGTACAGGACGAATGGGCGCCAGGCGCCTTGCTTGAAACCAGCCGCATCGCTATACTTGAGGACAGTGCGGAGAGCGAAAAGGGAGAACAAGACAGTGAGGAGCCAATAGACAGTAGTGACAATTACTGCAAAGGTAGAGTAGAGCACAATTTGCCACATACGGAGGACGTAGTAGTTGGCCTCATGGCAGTAGAAGGCGCGACCGAATGGCTTACAAGTATCGACATCCTGCTCAGCAATCTCGGTAACAGTCTTGTCCTTACCGCCATAGTAGGTCTGCTTCTCAGTGGGCATCTTCTCAGTAGTTGATCTCTCGTCTTCACTACCGCTGCTGTTTGGGCTGCTGCTACCATCGCCAATGATGGTTGGAGCGGTCGAAGTGGTGGTCGAGGTGGAACTAGGGAACTGGATAGCCTCACCACCCTTGCTGCCAGTCCAGACAGTGTTGGAAGGATATTCACCGTTACGGCGAAGCAAAGCACCGGAACCGATCATGGCTTGACGGCCGATGGTAGCGCCGGGCAAAGCGACGACACGATCACCAACCATAGTGCCATCGCCAATCACGATGCGGTCCCGGCCGTAGCCATCGGACGTGACCAGGGTTGAGCGGGAACCAAATACAACATCGTTACCAACCTCAATGAGATCAAAGTCGACCGTGACTGGACCAACACTTGGCCAGTAGACATGCTTGCCAACCTTACCACCAAGGGCACGGACAGCCATCGAGACAAATTCGTAGTGACGACCAGTCAGGCGAGTGAGCTCGTGAATGTCACCTGCGGGTAGAATCTGCGCAAGCACAGCGCTCCGAATCTTTTGGCGAGTCGTCTGCTTTGAGGCAGGACCAGGCTTGGGCTTTCCACAAATGAGATCCAAAAAGAACTTGATGGCCAAGACCGCAATAAAAAGCACAATTGGGCCACCAACCGCACGACAGATCCGTGCTGTAATGTGGAATGCAATCCGGTGATCACTGGTGTACCAGTCTAGAGTAGATCGGAACATGTCGGCCGCTGGGGTAGGGAACTGGAGTACCATAGGAATCAGACCAGCCATCCATGTAATACGAGTAGCCGTCCAAGTTATCAATTTGATTGGCTCCACAATAAAGAGAATCCAGAGCCAGTGAGGCTTAGGTATCTGAGAGGTTAGCAATTGGCGGTTGGACTCATCGGCGTCTTGGAGTTCCCAGCTCGACGAGTTGGGACCAATGCAGGTCCTCTCGGGGATATCGGCACCAGGAGCGACAATAGACTTGATGCCGATAGACGAGTCCTTGCCAATGCGAATGCGCTTCAACAGCATAGAGGTGTTGCGCTCCACGGCGAACGGGCGACACACGCAGGTGTCCAAAACGACATTGTCCCCGACCTCAATGAGATCATACTCACCAAGTTTGGCAGATGCAGACATGGTAACATTCTTTCCTATCCTTGCACCCATCAAACGGTAGAATAGAATGCGAGACCAATTGTAGTTGTTGAAGAGCCCCTTTCCACACACCTGGGTCGCTTTCTGAGTCAACCACCAGCGCGTATGGTATGGGCCCCACATTGGGGACATGCCTTCCTTGTAGCGACCGATGACAAGCCACTTGAAGAAGATAGCGAGAATGGGAGACACAATTTGTGAGCATAAGCGAGCAGACATCACGGCGAAAACAACCAGCATCAAACGAGCGATGAGGTTCTCACGAATTGGAAATCGATTGGAGCACTCGGCCACGACGTATGCGAACACCATCCACTGGAAGGCACGCTTCATAGGGAAGAAGAACACAGTCGGAAACAGATGCAGAACCAAGATAATTGGGTTGGTGCTGCTGTATGTCTTCTCGCAACCCGGCAATTCCACTCCGCCGTCGTCGCCCTTGGCAGCCTTAACTTCAACGGCTTCAATGATCTTCTGCTCTATTGCTCCAACGGTGCTGTGGTGGAAGAGAATATCACCGGCCAAGAAAATAGCAAATTCACGACGAAGCTGTGAGACCATACGACCAGCACTAAGGCTATCGCCTCCAGCAGCAAAGAAGTCGGTACCGCTGGATACTTCCTCTGGTGAACAAGACAAGGCCACAGCGAAGATCTCACGCACGCGGCGCTGAATGGGCGACAGGTCTCCATCGGAGTTGCGGGCGTGGATTGCCTCATTGATAGCGGCCTGATCAGGCTTTCCGTAGAAATCGAGAGGCATGGGCCCTTTGAGGGGAATGATACGGCTAGGTACAAGATAGCCATTGAGCTGGTCGTGGAGCTCGCCAGGTGTCACATGGTCATCGTCGGGGTTCTCGACAAACAAAACAACCTGCGCGAGCCCGTCGCGCGGGTTTATGTGCACGTGCACGTCAGGTGTGTTTGCCTTGTTGCTAAGGACTGAGCGAATAATTTTTTCATCGATGACACATGGCTTCTTCGGAATCAACGCACTGAGCGGAGCACCAGTGGGTGGACAGACAGCTTCGTAGTGCCGGCTCGCCAGGGGCGTAGTTGTGGTTAAGGTCTCCAGTGACAGGCGGTCTGCCAGCTTAATGCGCTGAATCTTGTTGTTTGCCTTCGGCACGCCCTCCATGTACACCACCAGAGCAGGCCACTTGGGCTGATGTATAATAGGCTGCAGCGCTTCGTGTATCTGGCGAAGATCCGGCCTAGTGAAGCCTGGAGGCGTGACGATAACCACACCGACGACTTCCTGCAGGACCTCGTCGGGAACAGAAAAGGCCAATGTCTCTGTCACGCGACCATACAGCGGGGACTCCGGGTCCTTGGCCGAGGACAGCACCGCATTTTCCACTTCGACAGGAGAGATAATTTCACCACCACGGTTGATAACCTCCTTGCTGCGGCCAGTGATGTACAGGTAATTGTCGTCATCGAGGTGTCCAAGATCACCAGTATCGAACCAGCCGGATTCATTGAATGCACTGGTATCAATCTTACCTTCAGGGGTCAGGTATCCCTCAAATGCAGGTGATCCACGAATGCAAATGTGCCCAAGCATCCCATTTTGCGGGACAGGCTTGCCACTCTCAGTCATAATTGCAACCTCAGGGCCAACAATCCTTCCTGATGTTCCAGGGCGATCAAGCTTATAGTCCCTCGGCGGTGCAGCAATGGGCATACATTCAGTCATGCCGTAACTGGGGAGGACAACGCAGTGGAAAGTATTATGAAGCTGCACTGCAAGAGTTGGAGGGAGACCACCACCAGCGTTGCAGATAAACCGGATGGCGCTTTGTTTAACGGCATCAGGACGGTGCTCGGCCTCGGCAAGAATCATTTGGTGCATCGTGGGTGTGGCGTAGTACCAAGTTGGTGTCATATGAGGGGCTTGCACAGCATCCCAGAACATGCTGGGGTCAAACGAGGAACAACATATCGTAGCGCCGCCGGCAAGGATGGGGGAGAATATACTGCGCATGATGCCACCGCTGATGCTGTTAGTTGCCTTCCTATATATAATTCGGGAGGGGGACATACACATGGTTCAGCGGCATCATGTTAAGACATGTATCTGTCTCGGACAGTTCCACTGACTCTATAGTAGCGACGGTACCAGCGATGAGGTTGTAAGTTGTGATGGGAACTAGCTTCTTAGTGCCACTGGTACCACTAGTGAACAAGATAATGGCAATGTCATCCCCAGAATTGGGGGGATGGTGATATGCACTAGAAGCATTCCGTGAAGACACCACGCGGAAAGTCAAGTTTTCAAGCTGCTCAATGCCAAACACTGGCCGGGAACCGTCGTCGAGCTGCAACTTGTCAATGTCAGCGTCCAGCGCGACAACAGCATCAGCTTGTGAGTTTTCTATATCTGTCTGCAGTTGCTCTGCCACCGTGTTCGTAGTCATGGGCACAATGGTGTACCTGTTGACGAAAGCAAGGACAGCAACTGCCATAAGAGGACCGTTGGGCAAGATGACAGCGATGCGAGGCTTTCCGTGGCGGGAGAGTCCCACTGGAATCTTGAAATTCTCCAAGAACTGCCGAATGGCAATATGTGTCAGGTGCCGTCCGGTATTAGCGTCGATGAGACCGGCGCGGGAGTCTGTCCCTATTAATTCTGCAACGCTGGGGGTGGCTGCTTTGACTTGTGAACGGAGAAGCGTGATTGATTCATTATTATTGGCCTTGAGGGATTCGGGAATGGACTTGTAGATGTCCTGGAATGTTGGGATTAGGTGTCGGATGGGCCAAGAACCAGTGTGTGAGGATAATAAAGCGGAGAGTTGGTGGAAGGAGTCTGGATGGGAGGCCTCACTGCGGAGGTATAGAAGCTTTTCTATAAGTCTGTTTGAAAGTCAGGATCGGAAGAAACTTCACATGGACACCCCAAAAAGAAGAAAAAAGACGAAAAGGATAAAATTTGATAAAACATACGAAGATCTTGATAAGTCCGCCATAGTATATCTCTAGTGCAAATCAATCTCAACTCACACTGATACACAACCCAAAAAGAAGAAGTCCTTCACGACTTATATGCTGCCCCGTACCCTAGTAAAATCCACCATCAATCTAATACACAGACCCAAAAAGAGAACTCCTTCACAACTCATCCACTAACAATATCCACCCGATCCACCAACCTCTTGCAAATTACATCACAGACCTCTTTGAGATCCCGAAATCCTTCATATAAAGTACAGCGGCAACCTCGCTCGGGGCCGAGAAGAGAAAGATCCGCATGGCATCCCGATACCCAGGCTTGACCCACGGAATTCCGTTCATAGTCGGAGGAATCAGCTCGACCACCGGATTGTACATCATGCAGCTGGGCGGGATGGTATTGGCCCAAGATAGAGACATTGTTCCGTCTGCCGTCTCAGGGCCGTGAGGTGATCAAACGCCCAGGGTCTTGATAGACATTGCAGGTTCACGGAGGCCGAAGGTCACAATAGGACCCCTGTTTCAATTGAGCTTTTCGTTATTAAACTTTCCGTTCGATATGCGAATTCCCTCTTGCCGGATGTAGTAATATCACCGGCATGATCACGATAAGCCCGACTCTCGATATCGCCATTCCCAATCGCCTAGCGTGATCTTCATGTTCTAGGTATATCTCTATACAGATTTCACATGAAATCCTCGACTCAGCCTCCATGAGCAACTTCTCAAGGAATGATAATATGTCCCAAAACACATATGAAGTGGATCTCTGAAGCGCCGCAGGATGGTAGCGTTGCAGGATTGCAGGATCGCCTCTGTCAGCAATTTAGGGCGTCGTGAATACCGCCGATCGCATGTCTCAAAACTGGGAACTGCGTGATATCGTAGTAAGTACTCCGTATGCGTCCAGAAACTCGAGCCGGTTATAGGTTTAAGGTAACTACTGGGGACGATCAACCGAAATATTGGAAGCTATGTACTCATCACGTAAAAGGTCCACATTGCAATTGTGGAAACACTCTGCCCTACGAAAAGTGGAATTTTGCCATCGTCCATATTCATCGACATAATATACGGATGAAAGTGATCTACACTGTATAATTTGAATCATTCAGCACATCTTTTTCTTAATTAATGACTCCTCCAACTATATGAGTCTATTCCGTAGGGTTACATACATCGTACCTCGTACTCCGTACGGAGTACGAGACGTAGTGTGCTGAAAACCCACTTGACGAAATAGGGCCGGTCCTTGCCAAGGCTCTTGGCGAGGGACTACGTTGCTTGGCAAGGAAATCAATTCCAAGTCTTACCTAGTCTTATCTCCCTAGGTATAACCCGAATTATTTTCCATTCGGGTCCAGTTTCCATAGCATTCTCTCCCAATGACAGGCCATCTCCGGGTCTTTGACACAGAAAATTCTAGCGCTTGTGGACCGCCATCAGGGTCGATCTCATCAATAGTAGCATTGAGTTCTTCGAAGTACTCCGTAGGGCTCCGAACGTTGGAGCCGCCGATCACAAGGCGCCGATCTGCAGTGAGAACAGCACTGCCCAATGTGACAAGGTAGCCTGGACTATTCCGTGCTTCCAAAGTTCCCGTCATCATGAACCGGGGTGAAACCCCAAGCCATCCATCACAAATAGAATAATTGATCCTGACTAATATTACGGAACTTACTTACTAGTACTTCCACTACTTATGCATGTTATGCATCGCACGTTGAAAGGTACCACCATCTTATTGGTTGTAGACTGCATTATGTTCTTCATGCTACGATTAGAGCTCCAGTAGAGCCAAGTACTGAAGTAAATTAGAAGCAGACTCAAACAACGTTCCGCCTATGGAAAGTGACAATGGTCTCGAATGCCCAATGTGCCTAGATTGCTCTAATTTACCTCAAGCGAGCCTAAACCAATTGGAACTTTTGCCTAGGCCGTGAAGTCCGACAGATAATCTAGCTTGCCGATCTGCACACCCTTCGCCCGCAAAATATCGTACGTAGTCACCACATGAAAGTAGAAATTCGGAATCGCAAATCGCACCGAATAATCCTCTAGCGTATAATCGAGCACAACATCTCCAAGCGGAGCCTTGAAAGTTTGCCCTTCCTTGCTAGCGATCTGTGCTGGATCGGCCTTTTTCAGCTCGGCGAGTGTGCTCTCAATGCGCTTGTAAAGCTCTTCGTAGGTCTTATCAACCTCTTGCTGTGTTGAAGGTTCGACAGAAGCTGCGCGGGCGAGGGCCTTGGAGACCGTGTTTGTTGCCGCCAAAATTTGGAAGGAGACAGGCTTCATATCCTCGACAAGGCGAGCATTGAGAAGTTCATCGAGCGCAATGTTGTTTTTTTTCGCGTACTCTTCGGCTTTCTTCAGGAGGGTAGAGAGGGTATTGAGACCCCTGGTGAAAGTGGCGACGGTGTAGTTGTAGAATGGGGAGGCCATTTTGATTGGTTCACTTCGAGGTGAGTTGTTTGACACCGGTAGGTTGTAGAAATAGAGTGAACGATGATGGATTGATTGATTGAGAATTCTTATTATCGTTGTAGAAGGAAGTAGATGAAAACTTATATACATGACATCCGCACAAGAAATCCTCGCGCTCACACCTGGGCAAATGAGGTCTGATTTGTAATCAGTGAGCCTCTTCCAAAGTTGTCTCACCTACCTATACGGTAGTACGAGATAATATTCTACCCCTCAGCAAAAGAAATTATCATGCTTACAAAGAAGTCGGATTTGTAATCACTGGTTCTCTTGTCTTCCAAGGTTTCCTACTTAGGTATCTGGTCAGGGGCTGCAGGGATGAAGGATTTGGCAAGGATCTGCATGATTACTATGCTACATTCGGACCCCAAGGTGGGGCAGCATAGCTCGTAGTTCCGGTTCTGCGGAGGATGGCGTACCTAGGTACAACATACATAGTATATGTTGTTTAAGGTTTCAGCCGCAACAATTATGTGATATTCAGTGGTCAAGAGAATTACCTGGTGCTATTGCGCAGATTTATAATCACCTGTTCAGAAAAAAGTCTCTAATCGTGACACCGCCTTCACCAACACTATTGGTGAGCCCCACCGGATCCCATTTTCTCACTGGATCCCAGATTTGCAAATTAAGTATCTTTCGTATGGCAACTCCATATAAAAGGTACTTATGCATAATATAAAAATAACTCAAGTCTTATACTAGATTAAAATAAAATAAAATAGCAAAGCTTAATGTGAGTCTACTTAAATCAATATACTACTAAAATCAATTATAAATACATTATATAGAAGTGGATAGCGCACTTTCGAAAAAGGCCGTGTATAAGTATCATATAAAGATACAATACGTACTCTTATCTCACACATACAAGGAATATTTTTCTATACTAAAATAGCACATAATCAGGGCACTAGTTACACTATATATATATCTTATTATATCCCTAAAAATTTTTAACTGTTGAGAAAATTGATATTATACTTATATTCTTTTTAAGTACCTTTTGTATGGAGCTGCCATACGAAAGATACTTAATTTGCAAATCTGGGATCCAGTGAGAAAATGGGATCCGGTGGGGGCTCACCAATACCCGGGGGGTGTTGGTGAAGGCGGTGTCACGGTTATATGTCAAATACTCTCGATGATTAGAATATCAATTTCAATATATTCTTCAAAGATCAAAGAGCAAGATCTAAACACAGTGTCACCGATGATATCCTATCAACTATACCCAAGAACCGCAAATCCCGAATCAAAATGCCCCTTGCTCTATGACGCACATCCGAGCCGGTTACTGGTAGAGGTAGAATTCTCCGCCATTGATAGTCTTGCACTCAATATCGACATTACCAACGGGGCCTGTGTAAGGGCCACACTGGTACTTGTAACCAGACTCAATAGTATTAACAGCTGTTCCAGCAGGACCGTCAGCAGCGATTTCATACTTCTCGACATCGGAAGCACCAGCGGGGAAAAAGAAGGAGTAGGTGGGGTCAGCGCAAGGCTCGGGTTTGTTGGGGCCGACAGGAAGTGTGCCATTTGTCCTAATTTTTCACGTTAGTCTCTTCTACTGTAGTCCTGTGTACTTCTTACAGAATGTTAATAACTTACCAACCAGTGTGGCAGGTGGTGGTCTCAAGAGCCTCGCCCATGGGGCTCCGGGAAGTAAGATAGAATTGCATATCCCAGGTGTCTCCCTCAATAGTGTGCTTGAGGGAAAGGTCGCCGATGCTGTAAGGGTAGACTCGGGACTCAGGAGCTGGAGCGGCGAAGGCGGCACCAGCGAGGGAGAAAACCATCCGAATGAAAGAAGTCTTCATTTGGTTGGATGGTAGGGGATATATATATCCTACTAAAAAGGACGATTCTGGGTTGGGGGTTGTCTAGAATTGGTGATTATTGCCTTAAAGTGGATCGCGACGTTGTTATAATGGAGGATAAGCAGGAGAAGGTCGCAAGTTCTTTATATATATGTGGGTGTCGAAGTGTTGTAAATAGCACGCCGGACGAAGCATATGACTGTCTCAGTCTGCTTCAGATTACTCGGTGGATCTTCACCAATTGTACATTGGATGCCGAGGAAGGTGGTAATGTTTTCCTCTGTAAGGTACATGGCGCACCAGTTCTGGTTGCAATGTCTTAGTGACAACTAGGATGACTGCTAAATATAGCTTGAATTTTAGACATACATAACTCGGAATTCCACAGTAGCGCGTAATACGAACTCACAGCCTTGGTATATGCATAATATTAGCCAACAATAAAGTTGTCTTAGAACATAGCCCTGGAGATAGAACTTGTAACTCCGGGGTAGTGATCTACAGGAGCCAATAGAATATCCAGTCAGCCGCAAGTGTCCCGAGCTTACAGAATACTTGGCGCGCTATTCTTTCCACCCTAGGACGCCTAATTCTATAAATGGAATTGATCAATACCCTTAGGACTGATATTAACATACTGTATTGGATGTAGACGACGGAGAAGCCCGACTAGTCAGTAGGACGCTTAGCCTATAAATACGTGGATGTGATTCGAATACGAAAACGATATAATTCGACATTTTCATCAACGCCCCATTAGCGTCTATAATTTACCACTTGAGGATGGTCCCATGAATACAAGACAAAAGCCCGGTCACAGACTTCGTGGGGCCTTTTGTTCCAGGGCTGCCTTCGCGGATGATGATGTCTGCACTTTAGATCCTTACGAAGCGTTTTACTTTAAATCATCAAGAATATCTCCAATCCAAATAATTGGCTGTACGATATGGGAGTTGAGACTACGGGAGATGAAAATTAATACTCGCTTGCAGGGGCCTCTATTCGTTGGGCATCTATGGGGGGCCCGTGGTGCAGTATAAATACTTCACCCCAAAGGAGTGTGGAATTTTCTCCATATTCTTTGCATTAAAGTTAGAGGCCATAGATAACTACTGACAGGATGGCTCCTAGTAGACTTCTATATATGTCATGTGGCTGTCTAGTTTGACCAGTACGTGTCTTGGGGCCCGTGAAATATGCTGCAGGAAACACACGATCAGTCCTGCCTTGATTCAGACGCTTATCCCGAAACGAAAACTGGATGGATCTTTTTACTAGGATTGTAGAGCAAATATATCAGATCTTCGATATCTAACCTATCTAATCTCCGTAGGTAAAGTTTTCCTACGGGTCCACTACGGGTCCATAGATGCTCTGATCCTTTGCATGACCATTGATTGGGTGGGTTAGACTCAGACGGTCCAAGGGTCCACTCCAGCCCTTGTCCTGGTTGGGATTCCCGATGGGGCTGGCGGTCTGCTCAGGCAGAATCCCCCTCGGATCTCTTAGTTTAGGATTCCATAACTTAATTCTACCTAACCCTTATAACTTGTTTGCTTACTCGTGCAGAACTGCCTGTCTAACTGGATGGCAACTCATCACTCTCGTATCTTATTTGTTTCACCAGTATTCGCCCACAGATGCCCAAGATGACCTCGGGGGGAGTCCACTTTACGCGTGTATTATATAAGCACTGCAACCTTGGAACCTTGGAAGGTTGGGCATCTAGGCAGGTGACGATAAACAGACCTCGGGAAGTCCTACTTACTACATTCGTATACGTAGTGTCACTTTTCACTCAATCACCAGCCTACTTCTTTTACAAGTCAAGCTCCTTCAACAATGGTCTATAGCCTATATCACGTAACTAGCTAAAAGCGTCATTTGAGGGGTCATTCCTCTGCTATTTTATCTAGATTATGGTGAATCTCCAGTTGGTATATTCTTTAACATATGGGCAACAATCATGTGTATAGTTAGTTATATATTTCCCATGTACATGTACAGGCTTAGCCTTTGTTCGAAGTAGCTCAATGATCTATATCGCCCTCTCTATATATAAACGCCATAGACTCTACAATATAGTTGATGCGATCAAGCAGATAATACCACACGGCAGATATGGCGGCCCTTTTGCCAGACATATGCCTTCTCCGCTCGAATCATTGCCATCGAGACGGCGTCTTACTATTGCCTACCAGCCATACCTGTGTCATCCCACAAGTATTGGACAAACTAATCTGAGGTCTACCCCTTAAGCCACCAAGACACCCGAAAGACCGAGATATCCCGGTCCCGCACGGAATGTTTCTTACTGTTGTTTAAACAGACCCGGATCTCCACAATCGTCAACTTACCAATATTAACATACTTTGTTATTCGTATTGCATCGCGGTCGCATATCGACCTACGCACCGGAGTTTAAGATTGGCAGTTGAATAGCCGTATGTTGCGAGGTGAAGAATTTCTTATAGCAAAGCCACCTAACCTTGCTGCCACCAGATCTTACGCCGTAGGTCAAAGGTCGGCCTAAGAACCAAGGGCTGTCTCAACGCTACCGAGCTGTAACCACCAGGCCATCGACGGAGAGGATCTTCTCCCCAGCATCACCGCGTGGCTGTTTTATCCTGAAGATGGCGGTCGTGAACCTTGCCCATACGACAGATTGACGCCCATTTCTTTCATTGCTGATGCGAGGAACCCGGCGTACAGTATAAGTCAGGGGCAAAGGAGAATAATGAAATTTGGCGAAGGAACCTTCGGAGCTTCTTCATTTAGTGGTCCGTTATGCTGAAGTCGCCTATTGGTGGGCTTTTAGTGCAGCAGAGTACTTGTGTATATCTGGGCTCGGAAAGTCTGACTAGATAAGACTCTCTCCAGATTTTCCGCAAGTAGTCATGTCGTGATCATCGTATGTTTAAAAGCGAGAGATGACGAAGACAATCTCCTGTCAACAAAGAGGGTCGCAACTTTGATACTCCGCTCGAGGAATATCCATCATCCCAATAGGCCTTGTCTCACTTAACTACATCCCTACTGCAGAAGTTGTTGAGGACCCACCACCGCCAAAAATTTGAATTCCAACCGACCTGTTATTGGCTCCGAGGCCGAACGGCTGTTCAATTCCGCTCGCGATACTTGCCAGTGCGGGCGAGGGTGTCTACCATCTGCAGATATTATTCAAGGCCAAATGCTTTCCGCGTGCGCGGTTAATTTGATCTCAAGAAAAGAAGCTTGCCTTCAGCCGGGTACTTACTATACTATAGGAGACGAGATATATTTAATACAAGAGGAGCAAGGAAGACAGGATATAGAACATAGTTAGCATTGATCTTATTAGTGATAATAATAAAGAAACCCTGCTACTTATATTAATGCTAACTCCTATGAGTATTTACAACAGTTAATTTGGAGAAGAAAGGGGTAAATACTTGTTCCGTATCCAGTCGTATTCGTTCGAGTGGAATGATTCCGAAGTTCACCCGTGGACTTGCCCAGCCCTGGAGGTGGTCTCGGGATTTGCCTAGTTTGACTAATCAGCCTTGGACCGGGGGTTCCACGGTTTCGAAATCGCCGATCTGGGAAGTTCCAAGGTTAGCTCACTGACCACGCTATAGTTTAAGTGAGCTTCCAAGAATCCGTGGATGTTAGTTATATCCCGAGGTCGACTATGAGTTACTAACATACGTACTCTTCCAATACCAACGTAGGTAGATTTAGGCTTGTAAGGCAAATAAACATGCATTTTACCTAGGTAGAGCTGAATGATAACTAATCTATGCAAAGCTTAATTGTACCCCACTTTGGGCCATGTCTTGCGGGCCGTAACTCCAAGAGTTCAAAGATACTATAACTATACCTACGACATAGTTGACTCTACTACGGTGTCCTACAGTATCAAGCTTACTAGTGTAAAGGGGCCCGGCATTCTCATTCTTCAGCAAACTGTTCCATTGCTAGGAAAAGACACCTTCGCACTTTCGTAAACAGCGTATATAGTAAGAGCCACGTCATGCTGCCGGTATCATCTGAGCGACGCTCTATGGCATTTTAATCACTTTATGAACAAGGATATAGTTACTCCGCAGCCGCGAGGAGAAATTAGAAAAAAAAGTCCACCAATGAATCGAACTTATGATGCTCGCAGGGAAAAAACGTGGACAACCACGACTCCTTCGATCTAGATGAAACACCCCTAAATTAACCGTCCGCGGCTCTACTGTTTCTCCTGAGTCTCTCGAAGTGCCAGTCTTAAAATTGATTGGCCAATGTTAGTGGGGGTGTTTCGGAGATGGGCTTGATGACGATCGCCTTCCCAAAGCAACTAAATCTACGGACAGATCGGCGGTAGCATCTCCACCCTCGGGACCTGCACATCCATGATGACTTCCGAGACCACATCCACTCTCATTTCGGAGTAGTATATGTTGTAGGAGCTAAGATGTCCTAACACACTTAGCCGTTTAACGGCAAAGAGGCACTGAACGGCTGAAACATACCTCATAACCTAAAATCGCAGTGATATAAGTAGACAGCATCTGCTCTTCTTGGATCCGTTCCTCATCCATTCTCTCCTTGCATTTCTTTGTTTCGCTTCACAGTTTCGTTTGCTTTTATTTTTCGTCACTCTTTATATACTACCTGCATCAACTTCCAAGATGAAGTACGCATATGTTCTCACGGCTATTGCCGCCATTGCTTCCAAGGTCGCCGCTGTCGGTGTCTCTGGCACACCTGAGGGTTTCGCTTCTTCCGCCACTGGTGGCGGTAATGCCACCCCTGTCTACCCTACCTCCACCGATGAGCTGGTCTCTTACCTCGGTGATGACGAGGCCCGTGTGATTGTTCTGAGCAAGACGTGAGTAGGGAACCCCATGGAGGGTGGGAGGACGTCTAACAATGGCGGAATGCTAGTTTCGACTTCACCGACACCGAGGGCAGCGCCACCGGCACCGGTTGCACTCCCTGGGGTACTGCCTCCAACTGCCAGGTTGCCATCAACAAGGACGACTGGTGCACCAACTACCAGCCCGATGCCGCTACCACTTCCGTCACCTAGTGAGTGTCCCATCACTCAGACTTGGATCGATGTCCTCTCAATGCTAACATATCTCCCAGCAACAAGGCTGGTATGCTCGGTATCACCGTTGGCTCCAACAAGTCCTTGATTGGTGAGGGCACCAGCGGTGTTATTAAGGGCCGTGGTCTGCGCATTGTCAACGGTGTCGAGAACGTCATCGTCCAGTACGTTCAATACCTGTCTTTGTTTTAAGAGCGAAAGTTTCGTTGGATGCACACTAACCGGTCTATCACAGGAACATCGCCGTCACAGACATCAACCCCCAGTACGTCTGGGGCGGTGACGCCATCACCATCAACCAAGCTGACCTGGTCTGGCTCGACCACATTACCGTACGTTGCTCCCTCAGCCCTTTCCAGCAATTATATAAACTAAACTATCATCCAGACTGCTCGCATTGGTCGTCAGCACTACGTCCTGGGCACTGAAGCTGACAACCGTGTCTCCATCACCAACAACTACATCGACGGTGAATCCGACTGGTCTGCCACCTGCGACGGCCACCACTACTGGAACGTGTACCTCGATGGTTCCAGCGACAAGGTCACCTTCAAGGGCAACTACCTCTACAAGACCAGTGGTCGCGCCCCCAAGGTCCAGGGCAACACCTACCTTCATGCTGTCAACAACTACTGGGACGACAACTCCGGCCACGCCTTCGAGATTGGTTCTGGTGGCTACGTTCTTGCGGAGGGTAACTACTTTGCTAACGTCGACACTGTTATGGAGGAATCCTCCTTCGCGGGTGCCCTCTTCTCCTCCGATAGCGCCTCCGGCACCTGCGAGTCCTACATCGGTCGCTCCTGCGTCGCCAACGCTAACGGTGGCACTCTCGCTGGTACCTCCACTGATGTTCTGTCGAACCTGAAGGGCGAGACCCTTGCCGAGGCCGCTGGTGCTAGCACCGACCCTGCTGGCAGCGCCGGCCAGGGTAACCTGTAAGCGGTTTTGTGCGTGTAGGTTGGGGGCTCGTCAAAGCTCTTGTGAGACAATTGCGGCAACTGCCTCCCTATGCACCCTATAGTCTTAGTATAGTTCCTCCCTCAGCCTAATCAATAACATCTGTGAAATGGATACACTTTCGTGATTCGACAACCAGCAATGTACATACGAAATGGACAGAACCAATTTTGTCAAAGGGACTAACGTTCATGAAAGAGATGGGCGTAGTCGTTTCGAAAACAGCTCATTAGGTAGGCATTCACAGCGACGAATTAGAACTTTATATCCATTGAGAGATGCATCAGCTTCAAATGGCTTAGTAGCATTGTGTGGTCGGAAAAGACCAAGCTTGAAGGCGAATCCAAACAGCTTCTGCTATTTCCTTCATATCGTCCTTCGACAGACGAAAATTTGCCTCGTTGCCCTTCTTTGCGACTCCAGCCCGGTAAGGTACATGCTCTGATTGAGGACTCTCAATAGGAGCAGACTCAAAGTCCAGAATTGCCACAGACATAGCGGCAGCGTGCAGCGAGATCCTCAGCCGTGGATGTAATATTTCTTCCCCTCGTGTTAGGGGCCGGCCGGCGGCGCATGACGGATCCGAAATCTAGTACCAGTGGAGCATTCTGAACATCTGTTGGGGTAATTACAATCTCTTTGGCCACTAGATGAGGTCGTAGGGTGGCGTAGGTGGAGGCGCTCCAGATAGCAGAGTGCGTCGGACATCTGCCTGTAGTCCATGCGTGATTCTGGGGGTGGTAGGTTCGAAATGGTAGAGTTTTATAACGACGTCGCTCTCAGGGGATCTCTGGGTGCGAAATAGCATGACTATGTTGACTTGTTAGTCGGAATTTGAGAACTCCAGTCTCCCTTACTACGAAATGTTATGCTGTCCAGCATCCACGGCGCGGATTGACAAAGACCGGAGAATACGAATGTGGGGATAATGAAACAGCCATCGAATTAAATATCCATCGAGTCGGAGATGTGGTACTGATTTGGGCTGGTAAGACTCTTTTGAGTGATACTCATTGTTTGGATGGGCTCGACAGCAGGCCCGGCAGTTGTTTGGTTGAAGTCCCATCGCTCGATTGTGATCTTCTCCTTCAGCGTAACCTTTATTGCAAGGGCGACTTTTGCTGATCTGATTCACGGAGCCAGAACAAAGCATATCACCTCGGTCTGTCTTGAGTCAGACCATCCTACTTCAACAAGCATTGTCAGCCACTTCATATTTCTCCCAGGTGCATGCTCGTCTAGCAAACTTTCGGACACTTTTCCCTTGTGAGATCCTCAATAGTTGCCCCTGGCAGGGGCAAAAGACGACTTTCCTAGCCACGATGCCAAGTCGCGAATATCACTGAAAGCGCGATCGCCGGCCTGATATATAGGAGTCGGGTTTTGAGGACAGTGGTATGAGAAGCGAATGTTGTAGGTCACTTTTGAATGCGTGAGTCTTTCTAAAGTGTGGAATGAAGACCAAGTGCATGAAAGCCTTGAAAATCCCGAAGTTGGGATGAAGATCCCCGCCGAAAAGGCATGATCTGGTAGAGATGAGGATATTGGCGTATCACCCAGACATCGGGAATGTTGTAGAGGATGGATACGGTGATGGAAATCGACGAATTAGATGAGGGTAGATGAGGATGCAGAAGTGAAGATTCTGCAAGGTATGCAAATGAGAGAGCTATGGGTTGAAAAAACTGCTGTCAAGGGAGAAAGAGAGAAGTGAGAAAGAAGCAAGGAAGCACTTGAAGCAAAGACCTTGTTGATTCGTCCCAACGTGGCAGAAAGCCCGTAGTGGACCGGGGGCCGTCTAGTCAGTTGCGGGCTGGGTACCAGGTCCACCCCGTTTGCTCAGCCTCACGTTGCTTTTCTCTTTTTCTCCCAAACTTCTCCATCAGCCTGGTTATTCCAGCATTATTCTAACAATGGAGGCCCTCCACCCTCCGAAGAGTGCTTTTGCTTTTTCTCCGGCACGGCTCACCATTACGGTCACTAGTGGCTCGGGGATTTTCGAATGATACAAGTACGTCTCCTCCACTATGATTGCTGTGCCGAAGCTTCCATGCTGATAGCTTCGATCATTAGTTTATTACAAGCCTGAACAGAAAGCTATCACTTGCATACACGGAAACGGGTGACCGTGTTCGTGTGGAGCCACAGCTCCCCGGCTGTAGTGCATCAACAGAATGTGGGCCAGTATGTGGGATACAGATCGCATTGGAGGCTGCGGCAGTGACGCATGTCACGCTGGCTTTTCAGAAAGCTTAATGCTCCGATTCTGCACTCGAGTGTCCCAAACCCTTCAAAAATGAAGATGACAATATCAATTTGATATTCTACTGCACAGCGTGATGAATAACCCCAACCAAAGAAACGTCCAAGCATGCCGACATATCAAGGCCTGAATTCTACAGACTAGCAAGTGGATGACCACATTGCTGATTCCCGTTTTAGAATAATCCCCCACGTTAGTCAGTACTTAAATGAGTGCCCCCACCAGGGTTGATCTCGGTTTGAGTACGGAGTCCCTGCTGTGTCCAACCTACCTGGGGGGTCGACAGGTACGCAAAACCGAATTCCCAGCGGCACATCCGCAATATTTGGGAATAGCTTTGGTCCTTGTCTATATCAACAGCCTCATTTTTCTCATCATATCCTCAAGCATGCTTAATGGCCCAACCCTGAAGATCCCGTGTTCTGATGCACGCCAAGGGCGCTAGGCATTCGTCCCTTGACTAGGCAGGGATTGCTGCTTGAAAGTTACCAAATAGCCAGTCACCCGCGCCCATGGCCGCTCAAGCCCCGCAAAATGGCCCCAATTTCGCAGTTATCCCTTTTAAACCAGGGTGTTCGCCTGGGGAGATCGGCACCAGAACTGGGCAAACTCAGGGCCTCCGCCCGGGTACGTTGAGCCTCATGTTCAAAGTCCCCCGTCCAAATGTTCCTATTGTAGCTAACTCTGTCTTGATGGGCTTTATTGTATACATAAGCTAGCCAATTCTGGATATATCTTGGCTGAAACACCGTTCCCGTCATCGCGTCCTTCCAGGCTTTCTGGGTCAATCCTCGCATGACTGTGCACCATGTCGAATAGGGGCTCACTCGACCGCGACACGGAATTATTACCGGTTCCCTGCCACCACCAAAGTGCAGATTTCCTGATCCAAAGTACATCAGAGCGCGAGTCTAAAAGATACTCGGAGAGAGACACAGAATGTCTCTCCGTACACAATGAGGAGTCCAAGCCCAAAAATAGTTGGCTCTTTCAAAGCGGAGACCGGTTCCAAGGCTGGAGGTTCACTATCTTTCTGGCTTTTATCGCCAGTCTGGTTGTCTTCTTTTTCAACCTCGGGTTTATGCTCTATACTATCTCTCATCATCGACAGGATGATACGAAGGGGGTCTTGTACCAGGGTGAATGCGATAAAGTGCAGCATTTGGACATTGGCTTCCATTTGTTGATCAACATGTTGAGCACGACCCTTCTGTCTGCTAGCAATTTTGGAATGGTATTCAAAGAACTTCCCCAAATATGCCTTTCAATAAACTAACAGCAATATCAGCAATGCCTCGCTGCACCAACAAGACGAAACATCGACCGAGCTCACCAGAAAGGCAAATGGCTCGACATTGGAGTGCCCAGTATCCGCAACCTTTTCCGCGTATCTAAAGGACGATCGCTCTTATGGATATGTCTAGCATCCTCCTCTCTCCCTTTCCATCTCATGTACGACATTCCATCGTCTAGTTAAAAATCAACAACACCCCCCGCTAACCAAAGTAAAAAGGTACAATTCAACAATCTTCTCGACAACCTCCGTCACAGCCTACCATATCTTTCTGGGACATGGAGATCTAGGCAAAATATCTTCACCAGACCTCGAAGTACCACTTCAAGACACGGACAAGTGGTCGTCCTTCAACGGTCTGTTGTCGTCCGCCAAAACTGGATCTCTGCAGCATCTCGACCCAAGAGAATGCGTCGAGAATTATGCGCAAACCTTCCAGACGACCTACGGCAATCTCCTTCTTGTCACCGAGCAAGTGTCAACAAATACTTCATACGCTTACCTTACGATGCAGGGTGTATTCAATCCTCAGCGATACCTGGAGGTTGGGCGCCCGCGGGCAGATCCGTATGAGTGGCTTTGTCCAAATGATTTGGGCTATGACTGCGAAGTGTATTTGCCGTCTATCCAGTCTCAAATCAAGAAGGACAACTGGACCGTGGCCAGTCATAGTTCGTCGGGTGGTGGGTGGAAGGTTGATTACTGTCTCGCCGAGAAGGTGAGACAGTTTTGTAAACTGCAGTACTCTTTCCCATTGACCATGGTCATTATTACATTCAATCTGGTCAAGTCCGCCATATTGTGTTATATGTGGTTTGGTATGAGAGAAGCTCCCATCCTGACCATCGGTGATGCCATTGCCTCCTTCCTGCGTCGCCCCGACCCACATACGAAAGGGGGGATGTCTCCTTCTCCACCGAGAAGTGGAATCCATGCTTTGGTACTTACCAACATCGATCAAAAAGTATCCACTGCATAAACCGAGGAGGTATTTTGGGAAGCGAAAACGTTGGGGTAGTGCCGTTTCCACCAGACGATGGGTATTCAGCATATCCTTGTAAGTGGTCCATCTACACCACCGTTCGACATCTGAGACTCTCAATTAATACCTCTATAGCTGGTTCATAGCCATCCTTGCCTGTATCATCCTTCTCGTATACGGCATCTCCCAAATCAAAGCCGGCTCACCCGTCTGGCGAGCAACCCTAGGCGAAGCAAACGCAAGCACCCTAATTAAAGGCGGCAACTGGCCCAGCACTCTAATCCCACTCGTGATAATTGCCAACATACCCCAACTCATCTTCTCCTTCCTCTACTTCGCCTTCAACAGCCTCCTAACCGCAATGAATATCGCCGCAGAATGGAGCCGCTTCGCCGTCAACCGAAAAGGACTCCGAGTCTCAGGTAGTCCATCCCTCTCGCAACGCAGTGACTATTTCCTCTCATTGCCATATCGCTACGCAATCCCACTCATGGGCGTCTCTTCCCTTGTGCACTGGCTTATCTCGCGGAGTCTATTTATGGTGGGCATTGATGCGTACGGTCCAAGTATGGAGAGACAGCCGGATAATGACGTTCTCACATGTGGATACTCGCCTGTTGCGATTGTCAGCTCCATTGCGGTTGGGAGCGTTATGTTTTTCTGCCTTGTCGGACTAAGTTTCAGGCTGTTTGAATCGGGCATGCCCGTTGTGGGAAGTTGCAGTTTTACCATTTCCGCGGCGTGTCATCCTGCTTTTGATCCGAATAGTCAAGGTAATGGGGAGGTCGACATAGGGATGGAATGGGAAAATGACGACGAGGATATGGCTCTATTACCCGTTCAATGGGGTTCCGTGCCGGTTGTGGGACCGGTGGGACATTGCAGCTTCACGTCCGGGGATGTGGAAGAGCCCCATGGCCAGCAGAAATATCTGTAGAAGGAGGCTACATGTATCAACACGTCCATTTCATGCAAATTCGGGACAAAAATAAAGTTGCCTGTTTCTCCCTCGATTAGTGGCGCCGCAGGGGTCCTCTCACCTCATTCGGCATCACGGGAGAATGTTGTCTTTCCCGAATGTCGTACAGCTTGTAACTACCGGTTGCGCTCACAGTAGCCAAGCAAATCGGCGTGGTTGAGAGAAAATTCTGTGAGACCAACTGTGAGGCTAAATACAAACGGGGTGGTGCCACTACCAGGGGTAAGACCATATAGTCTCTGTGAGCTTCCACCTGGCTTGACAAGGCATCATTTCTTTGGACTTTTCAAAGTGGCTGCTCCAGGTCTTTGGGACTCAAAGCTGCAGTTGAGTTCACTCTCGACCTTGTGAGAGCTTCTCCAGCGGGAGAAGGAACATCCTCAGCCTCTCATGATTGAAACGCTCGGCCAAAGGCTCATACGGCAACATTTGAAGTTCTAACCGTAGGCGATGCACACCGTGGAAGGTCTCCCCAAACAGATCGAAAAATGGGACATATGTGGTCATCCAATCATTTTCGTCGTCACCAGGACCACAAAAACCAGCAGGGAAAGAGATATCCATCGATATTATGAAAGAGGCACAGCGTAGTGACAATAGTCTGGACATCAGAAAAGGCGTGCCCAAAGTCCCACTTATCGCAAATATATTTGTCTTATAAAGAACTTCTACTGCTTCTTCGTAACTGCAAAATAGTGTAAGGCACTATACGGGTATTAGAGGGATAGTGACTCACCCGATTTAGCAGCTCCTAAGCCACTCCGCGCCGTTATTTTTCGGGTTTTTCTCGTTCGTATCCGCCTCACTCCTCCACTCCCGACAAAGATCATAATCAGGTTCCTGGGGGAAGCCGTCCAAATGGTAACAGACACTATGTCACCAATCCCAACGGAATCCGCGATATTCTGGCTGTGGCCTAAATGGCGATGGTTCCTTCCATACGTGTCGGATGTGTACTCGCCGATGACCCATAAGCTCAAGGTATATCATCCTCCTTATCTCGGCAGGTAGTCGAAAGAAAAGACTCTGGTCTTGCAAGTTGCGCTTTCGAGAGCCAATCTCGCGTAGGCGCTGTTCTGGTGGCGGGATTGGAAGCCTCCATCGATTAAATATATCGCCATTGATCTCACAGGTGGAATCTGAAATTCCTATTGCATCTGGACACCGTTCCTTCATTTCGAACTTCGGAGTTGTACTTTTTGCGCTTAAAGTTTTTCAAAAAAATCTTTGGTGCCATGACGATGTGTTGGTTGGAGGATCGTGGCAGCGGGGCGAGGACTTTATATATACTAGTAGTGTGTGGACAAAATGCCAACAGTGCGTGGCAAAGGACCATTGGCAAATGAGAGATAGCCGCCAAGCCCAAATCAGGTCTGCAACTTCACTCTCGAACCGCCCCCTGTTGCAGCCAGGACCTGCTCCAAAGTCTTTGCAAGATACGTCAAGCCTCCCAGCGTACCAGGAAAAATTTCCCCATCATCCCGGTGGCATTCTCACTGCGACAACATCTAATCACGATGACCCACGAATTCGAGTAGGTACCCCACCTGCAGAACTAGAATATACTCATACTAAAAATTTCAGATGTCCATATGCTGTCGGCAAAGTTATCAAAATTCACTTGAAGACACCAGATGGATTGGAGGCAACAGCAGATGCCAATATCATTAAAGTCTTCGAGCCGTTCACTCTTTCCTCTGTGATGCTTATTCGGATGGCCTGCTCTGCTTTAGGATTGGAAGGCGACATGATTTTGAAGCTCTTTGATCGGCGATTTGCGACGCAGCTTCGAGAAGACGAAAAGATTCGGCCCTGGACCCCAGACACAGAGACTGAGTACCGTCAATTCATCCTTAATGGCGGTGCATCAGAGTTTGTTGCTCAGCTCAACGACGGTGAAACACCTGAGGGCAGTACATGGAGTGCGGCTATGGACGAAACTTATCTTCATGATCATATGTCGGATCTCTACAAGACAGAGGTCCAGGTATACAGCAACCTAAAGGAGATTCAAGGCACCGATATACCAAATCTCCTTGCATCCGCTATTATGCCTATTTCCTGCCCAGCTCAAACGAGCAGCGAATATACCGATATTCCTGGGATCCTTTTGCAATATATCGAAGGCTTCCCATTGACCGATATTGAGGAGTATACACCAAGAGAAAGCTGGCAGGCCATCTGTGAAGATGCCATTCGAGTTATTAATCGTACCGGTGATATGGGAATACTTAATGAGGATGTTAAAACAAGGAGCTTCATTGTGCGTGAGGACGCGGGGAATGGATTCAAGGTGACCATGATCGATTTTGCGCTATGCAAATTCCGTCAAGACTATAAAGATGTCTATGACTGGGATAAATGGAAATCAATACAGGACGAAGAGGGGGCAGTGGGGTATGTCATGCAAAGGCGTTTAAAAGGTGGATTTTCTTACCATCGATCTGCTCGATACGAAAAGCTAGATGAGGAATTCAGAAAGGGTGAATGAGTTGAGACTGTAGGGAAAGCAGAAATCAATATCAGACCGAGGAATATAGCGTCTGTATGTGACGGTCAACCTGACCTGGAGTCGAAACCTCGACCTTCGCTAGGGCTAGATGATGTGTGCTTAAATTGTAGCGAGGACACCATCAATGGATAACTTGACACTTCGCAGCAAAGGGAGATGGAAACGAGGAATCACATATATAATATATATCTAATATCCGATATGGCGTTAATGGCAGGGCTTTGACTTGAATAAGTAATCAATTTTCTGTCTTTCCAAGGTCAAACTCGATTTCCAGTCTCGGTCTACCAAAATATATCATTGTAATTCTGTGAGAAGCTCTCTTGTCTACAGAGATGACCAGTCTGATATCGTCAACAAAATTTATTTCCAAGTAAAACTCCTAAATTCTTCTTGCTTTCTTTCTTCGCAAGTAATGGTAATGATCATCGAGATGCTGGCGATCGGGATGATCAATGTCCAATAATTTTATGGCCTGTTCAATGACCTCAATGGCCTCGGATAGATGTTCTTCTTCGCTCACTGCGTCGTACATCGCAAGAACAACAGCCAATATATCAAGAGAGAAAGGTTTGTTGGGACAGTCTGCCGGGGCGAGCTTCACGCATAACCTCATCTCTTCAATTGCCTTGACCAGATCGGAAATATCGTGTCTCCTTTCATACCTCTTTTGCAAAAAGTACCCTAGTTCATGCCCCCCAGAGCTCGCATAAACTGTGCCCTCAGGTTCCTCTCCAAGTACACCATTCATGATGTCTATAGCCTCATTCACATTCGCCATTTCCCTTTCGTGCAGACCACGATGACGCAGGACAGATGCAAGTGTCATAGAGATGTCGAACTGATGATTGGAAATGTCAACGGCCTCTCTACAATCTTGAATTGTTTGGTCAAGATCTTCTCTGCCATCGGAAAATTCGTAGAGGCTCCAGAGGCAGCACGCATGTTGATTTAAGACGTATGCCCGGTCGGGATGTCCAGTCGGTGCGTTTAGTACTGCTTGATCCAAATGCCGCTTCGCCTCTTTCACAGTTTCCTTCTTGCCATCCCGACCATATTTTCGAAGCAAACCCTCACCGAGAATGCCCAGTCGCTTGGCTCGCTTTAGCTCGCTTTATGTCATTTTCAGGGGATTGTTGGACGACAGTTCTGATCAAATCAATCCCACACAGCAGATTTTCCAAGCCACCGTGGCTGAAGTAATTTTCTACAAAGCTTAAACTCAATGCAGCGAGCATCTCAGCGTTCCTTGGGTGATCCTGGACAGCCTCTTGAAATTCTCGGGCTTCCAATGGGACGGGAAAGCCGAACAGCAAAATATATCGACGGCCAGCTTAACAAGCTCTGGCTTATACTCAAGTGAGGCCTTTTCCAGCAAGTCTGATTTGACCTGATCGGGTTCATAGCCTTGGTTGAAATGAACAATCCAGTTGGTAAAGCCATAATTGCCGAACTCAAAACTGTCTTTACACCATCTGTGGTATTTGCTTTGTTCAATCGTGTTGAGACCCATGTAGTCATCAGGGCTCTTGAATCCAGAACTCTTGATGAAGGGCAAAGAGATATATCTCATGCAAACTTTTGCAAGTGTTCTGTGTGAGTCCTGAAGATTGATTTCTTGCACCAAGCTGGGCATCTGGCCCGGAACCTCTTCGTTCTCTTTGAGAAGATAATCCTTCACGCTCTTATGGATAAAGTAGACCCGGTCGCCAACGATATCAAATAAAAAACCACAATTTTCTCGTATCACGGTTATCAAGTAATCATTTGGGACGCAGAGTAGATCTTCTTTCGTCAGGGGCTGGGTAGGATCATTGGTTTGCAGTGCCACCGCAATATTCATCTCCGTGATTGAAAGCGGTTCGGGTTGCCGCAAGCAAAGTCTTTAATCATTGGTGTGACGAGTTCAAGAAATCCCTCCGTGACGTCGCCTAGAAACACGTTGTAAGCCTCCGACACCGTTGCTGGGAGATCTTTGAAGATCCGAACCCAGTCCCGATTGAATGCTGAGGTATGGTTCAGGTATTCGAAGAGTAATTTGATGAATAGGTATGTTTCGTCTTTATGACCCTTCAAGATTCTGAACAGCTCTTCTCTTTTCGGTTCACGAATACCATTTTCCACAGAAAACCTGTTCAGCTTTCTCCCCGCAACGCAGAGAATGTCTTTCTGGATGGCTTTGCGACAAGTTGTATCTGTATCCAGATCCAAAATGTTAGGTTTATGCTCGTCGGACACGTCGTTCGATGGGCGACTGGTGAGAAGAAATCTCACTTGCGCATCTGGGAAGTCGGAGTGAAAACTTTTCAGCCTCTTCATAAGACTCTTTCTCCCACCTGGGCCACACTCATCCAAGGCATCAAGTACAATAGTCACAGAACATTAACACACTTACTAGCGATTTCGCTGTTTAGGGAAAGATCTGGATTCTCTTCTTGCATTCCTAGCGTTATAGACGTCTTGGTATATAGGCACATATATACCTAGCCTAAAATGTCCCAAGGTAAGATCCACCCCCACTTATGCATTGTAGCTTAATAATGGCTGCAATAGGAACTTATAGACTCTGTGTCCTAGATATATGATGCGTGGCAGTCTCTTACCTATAGAAGCCTTAGTGTCTGGACCCTAAGACTGTTGAGTGCATAGAGGGTCGCTATCCGCGTCTATCAATAGCAGATCGCCGATATATATACGTCGACTGCGATTAATTTTTAATAAACCTGGAAGTAGTGAAAGGTGGACTTTTGTCCTAGTTAAAGGGTACCTCTGTCTCCAGTGCTTAAATGGTTTTATATAACTGGAGCCGAACGATACGTTCTTTCGCACCAGATATTGCTTCATTCGTAATAATGAGCCGGCTTTTTGTATCTGTTAGATCGACGATAAACGAATCCACCCTCCAAGCGGTCCTGCATGATAAGTCCAACTGCCCCTTCTTCGTCCTGTATCGCCTTCGATTCACTCCAGTCATCGTCGTCTGCATAATCCTTGCGAAAATTGCAGAGCGCAAAGTCAATCATGACCACCTTGTATCCACTTTCCGCCCGCGGGTCCTTCTTCACGATAAAGCTCCTCGTCTTGACATCCTCGTTTAATATCCCTCGATCACCTATCCGATGAAGTATTTGAATAGCTTCTTCGCAGATGCTTTGCCAGCGCTCTCTTGGTGTGTGATCGGCAATATCGGTTAAAGGAAACCCTTCAATATACTGTAAAAGGATCCCAGGAACGCCGATATACTGACTGACTGGATCTAGTTCCGTCAAGCTAAAGCCAGGCATTATGACGCAGGCAAGGAGTTGAGGGACGTCATTTCCTTGCATGTCCCCCAAGGTGTCATACACCTGAACCTCTGTTTCATACAGATCGGATAAATGATCATGGAGATAGGCTTCATCCTGGGATGTATTCCATGTTTCGCCTTGCTGTGCTATGTCGCCGTTGTTGTTGAGCTCAGTCATGAATTTAAATGCACCACCATCAAGGACGAATTGATGATAATCCCTCTCAATATCCAAAGTCCAGGGACGAATTTTTTCATATTTCCGGAGCTGTGTCGCAAAGCGTCGATCAAAAAGCTTTAACACCATCTCACCTTCTAATGCCAAAGTAGAACAGGCTATTCGAACGACCATCACACAGGAAAGGGTAAATGGTTCGAATAACTTGATGATTCTGGCATCGGTCGTTACCTCGTTATTTTTCATTTTGAGGTATAGTTTGATGGTATTGCCGGCCACATAAGGACATCTAGAATAATCAGTATATCTCTTAAGACTCCGTAGCCAGGTCACCTACTGGATTTCTTGCGGGTCCATTATGATGGTGCTTTAGGAGTTCACAGTCCGTATTCTGAAGAGAGAGGCTTAAGACAATTTCAACTCTCGAGGTATTTCACAAAGACCTTCGAAGCAGAAGTCTAAAAAAGAAAATGTGGGATGTTGGGTGGAAGTGGGGGAGGACAGGGGACTATACTAGGTATACAACCACACAGGCACGCACGGGACCGGTGGCGCTAAAATAGAAGGGCTAAAATAAACCTAAATAGGTCTCCACCGTAACCATCCAATATGGTGTAATCCAGGGGGGCACAGCGGAAAGACTACAATTGTGTGTGGTGTTGTGGGGGACGTATAGACGGTTTTATGATTTTTACTATGGAAACCAGATTGATTTTTGCTGCATGTTTTCGATGCTCAGTCTAGGGGGGTGTGTTGCATACATAGGATGCTTCTTGGCAGACTGAGGCTTCCTAGTTTGCTAGTTTCTTTATCATGCAGGGTATATAAAGACCCTGCTAGTTGATAGTTCATAGATCAGTTTTCTGCTTCCGTATTTTCCCCGTGCTAGATCTGTAGCCTATCAACAACTTCTCGGGTCTACTACAATATGTTAGTTCAATTCGCTACCATTCTCTAACACGACATATTATTGAATGTCTAGATAAATTGGATTCCACGCCTAAAGAATTCTACAAGGATACAATTAACCTAGGGCTTTCATTAACCACTGATGATATTTGCCAATATTACGACCGATATTTCCGACTAGTTCGATCCATTGTCCGAGACATCGAGGACACAGTCACGCTATCACTACGGTTCGGCGGCGGGCAACACCATCTTAGCACATTTCCAAACAATATGCAATGGTTTACAGAGCAATAAGGGCTTCAGTGGAGATAGCGGGGCACGACGATATCGGACCGGCCCGATATGCTAGACGATCCAAAATCTCCCGGATCTTGTCATGCAGGGGCGAGAAGCATGTGCGTATTCGCAGCTTATGCTGCAAATAATTAGACACATGATTTCAATTTGCGAATATTATTCGTGGTGTTTACAATTGCGAACGTCGACGAGTATTCATTATTGGCAACAGCTCTTGTGCTGGCTTGGCTTGTCTGGCTGTCTCTCGATACTTGCTTGGCATCTTACCCTACCATGGATCCGTAACTCCGTAGTCGCCACAGCGTTATGTGAATCGGGCCGCTTCCACGGGTTCTTGTTACTATCACTGCGCCACCAAGCTTGGGTTGTATTACTAACTGCCTCCCGGGTCCACAGGTGCTCCCCCAGGAAGAAACCACGCGAACATTGTCTGGGGCTGATTTTGCCGCTTGTACTGTGTAAAAACAGCTACATACCTTCCTTCTTCCCCTCCTTCTATATAGAATTGGTGGGCATGGGATCTTGACCCGAACCCTATAGTGCTAGAAATATCTCTCACCACGTCCGCCGCCGTCTAGGTCATGACATCATGGCTCTCACACCCTCGCAGCGACAGCTCGTCGCTATCGCTGTCACGGAGCGCGTCTGCTCTGCCATCTCGCTGGTTGGCACCTTTGTTATCATAACTAGTTTCATCAGCTCGCGCTCATTTCGGAAACCGATCAACCGCCTCGTTTTCTATGCATCCTGGGGCAATATGATGGCTAATATAGCGACCATGATTTCACAATCGGGGATCCAGGCTGGGGCTGGTAGTCCCTTATGCCAGCTCCAGGCTTTTTTAATTCAGTGGTGAGAACTTCCCCCCCCTTTTGCTTGATTCGTTGGGCGTCCATAGTCCAGTTGTATCTAATGGCAGCTAGGTTCATGCCCGCTGACGCGATGTGGACATTTGCCATGGCGTGCAATGTCTATCTAACCTTCTTTCACAAGTATGGCTCAGAGCAACTGCGCCAGATCGAGTGGGTGTATGTCGTGTGTTGCTACGGCCTCCCCTTCATCCCATCCTTCATATACTTCTTCATCCACACTCAGGCCCGAGGCCGGGTCTACGGCTCCGCAATTGTAAGGCCACCCATAGACCCATGTACCTTTGCCTTAAGCTTCTGAAAATTCTAATATTCGTTGTATAGCTTTGGTGCTGGGTCGCATTGCCATGGGACTACCTCCGCATCGCCGTCTTCTACGGCCCTGTGTGGTTCGTCATCTTGCTCACTTTCACCATCTACCTGCGCGCAGGATCCGTCATCTACCAGAAACACCGCGAGCTACGTAACCTCAGCGGTTCCCAGTCCCTCGGCTCTGATACGCAGCCTGATGCCCCCCTCGTCATTCGCTCGGGTATCCATGTCACCAGCGAATTTACCTGCCTCGAGCCAGTGCACCGGCCCGTGTCGGCCAGTGGTTTCCCCACCCGCAGCTTCACAGTCTCGTCGTTTAGCCCATACTCCGTCTCGATCGAGGGCGGCCCGATCGACCCCTTCAGCATGCTGGATGACCCAGAGGAAAGCTCCGCGCCTACTCAGGGTCTGAGTCGCCCCCAATCGGACCCAACCCCGCTCCGCACAGAGGGGTCTCCCAAATCGGCGCGGCATGAAGGCGGGGACTCGTATGCGCAACGGCGGAAGGCGACAGAGGCGAGCTCTGCGGCGTGGGCGTATACGAAATACGCGATGCTGTTCTTCATCGCGCTGCTTGTGACGTGGGTAGGTGGTTACATTCTTAACTCAATTCAATTCAATACAGCGTCCAAGTCTAATCTGGTACAGGTTCCCTCCACGGCCAACCGAGTATACGCGTTCGCTCGCCCCAACGACTTCTCGTTCGGGCTCAACTATGCGTCAAGTTTTGTGCTTCCCTTGCAGGGGTTCTGGAATAGTCTTATTTACGTGTCGATCTCGTGGCCGGCGTTTAGAACGCTGTGGAGGGAGCTGCGGGGCAACTCGACGGGGTTGGGAAACATTTAGTTGCCTGTCATGTCATATCATTACTCGGGGTGCGATAATCCGAATAGTACACTTGCGATATAAAAAGTGGGACCTAAAATGGGTTTTGCCGAAGTCTAGTAAGAGGTAGTTTCTAAGTGGATAAGGTAGTGAGATAGTCCCAAGAGCCCTAACTAGAAAAAATTATATAGAGCTACCTAGGTAGAATATACTTTACTAATAATATATAATTTCGGAGTTTATTAGTATTTAACCATTTTAAAATAATAAAGGTAACAACCTCGAAGTTTCTTACTATCACTATAATCACCATACAATTAGCGGAGGAATTCTTTTTTTCTTTTCTTTCTTTATCTCTTAGATTTTGTTAAATAGTAAGTAGATAGTAATATAAAAAATAGATATACCGACTAAAGAAAGAATTAATAGTTATAAGCCTTTAACGCGCAGCACACATGGTTAGGTTCAGTTGGCTCGGCTCGGTCAAGGGTTCAGGACTCCAGGGGGAACATCGAGGACCGCATCACCAGATTGGTCGATGGGTCTCGTGGCGTGCCTGCCGCGGCCAGATCCAATCGTGGAGGTTGGTGGGAAGAAAATGGGAAGAAAACCCAAATCGGATCATACAGGACCCCCTGAGATCCTCTCAACTCAAAATATCAGATCTTAACTCGACACTCATCCGAACTGGATATCCTCGATAGCCGTGTTTACAAAACACCCTGTCCGATCGTTCTTGTTGACCCTGAGCATGGCAGATTGGAGGGGGCCGATTCCGCTCTCCGCTCTACATTCTATTGTTTCACCCATATCAGCAGAACTGAAAACTCCACTCATAAATGAGTATACGAATGACGGCTCCTATCAGTCTCGCATCAGAGGCCAAGTCTCTAAGACGGCTCGCCGCATGGGCCCTCGGGCTTGATACCGAAGAGGTAGGCAGAAATTTATTTTCAACTTCAATAGGATCGGTCGTACATGATGTGTCGAGCCTCTACCGAACAATCAATTGCGACCGATGGGGAATTAACCTTGATTCCAATCAGTATCGTCAGACGAATGCCGCAGGTGGTAGACCATGGGACCTCAATATGCTTGTGCTCAGTCAGTACTGCAAAATGCTAACAGAGTTTTACATTACACCACTAGCTGATTGTCTGCTTGTGAAGCAAACTGGAGGAAGACGGAGAGCGAAAGAAATGGAGCTGACAAAATCTCGTGTATTTTTCCTCTTTGGCGCTAGAACAAGATGATTCCACTTTCCGTGGCGCGGACGACTTGAATCACATGTATAATGTCAATCCCAAGCTGGGGAAGCTTTCTTCAAGCGCTGTATCCACCTGTCTCGGCATGATTGGCCAAGCGCCCAAGAGGGCGCATGAGGTCAAACCAATTTCGGACTTTCTGATGCTTTAAAAGCTCAATTCTCGTGGGTAGAGCTCCAATTCTGAAATTCCCGCCAAGACTGAATCGACGACTTACCTTAGATCTTGACTTCTGTCTCTATTGGAATTCGAAAACACTTTTCCCCTGTCTCAAACTCGAAATATACGATCGGATCGGTTCATTGGACCTTCCAAGCAGCGACTCATTAAGACTTTCCAAGGTTTTCTCATCATTTCTAAGGTCCCACAGAGACCCTGTTTCAGGGTTCGTTCTTTATTGATTAAATTGGTGAGACGAGCTTGGAGCTTGTCAGCAGGATTTAATCATGCAATCTTGTTTGGCCATGCAAAAGAGGTTCCAGACGTGCACTAGCTTATTTTTGATTGGACCTGGGCTGTTGGAGGCACTAATATATACGTTAGGGCAAATCGATCGCGACGATCGGATTCAAATCTTTCCCTTAGCCCCAGAATGACCGTGATGCCGGGAAGAAAACAACAGGTTTATTGGGTTAGTTGAGGGATCTAATTTCCGGAGACCATTTCCGACCCTTTCGCGATAGGCCCTGGTGCCTTGGACCCAATGCACTAGCCAAATCTAATACTAGATCGGCGACTATCTACGCCGATCATGGACAATACGAGATCCAGCGCCCTAGGGCTCCACACATGAAGTGTCGAAGTTTGGATCGCGAGCCTTTCTGCCGAATATAAATAAGTAAATGATAGGGGTACGATGGATTTGTACACCTTCTTTTTCCCCAACCTAGTCACTCTTTTGAATTATGGCACCTCTTTGGCCATGGCTATGTGCCCTACTAGCAGCTCTGCCTGTGGCTTTGGCAGGGCACGGCGACCCCATCGCGCAGAAATACATTGTCGAGTTTGCTGATGCTGAGACTGTGTGTTTATCAATTCGTCCTGGAGGTAACTCCTACTAATCAGTTTACATAGTCGTCTACCAGCTTTCTTTCGACTCTGAATGAGCACGGCATCCACGCCAGTCTCAACCACGATCTTTCCTTCGCTCTTTTCCACGGCGGCTCTTTCACTCTATTGGACAGCGACCAAAATGAGGCTGCCATCGTCAAACGGATCTCTTCATGGTCTGGTGTGAAGAAGGTCTCTCCCGTCCGGGAGTTGCACCAGCCGAAGCGAGAGGTTTCGAGCGTTGCTCATGGCGCGCCCATCCGCCGTAGTGTCGCCCCTTACGGTCTCCGACGCCGTAGCGCAGACCACGGAGACAATGACTTCCCTCACATCATGTCCGGAGTCGACAAGCTGCGCCAGGAAGGCTACCTTGGAAGTGGTATCCGCGTGGCGGTAGTGGACTCCGGCATTGATTATAAGCATCCCGCTCTCGGAGGCTGCTTTGGAAAGGGCTGTCTGGTGGAATTTGGCTTCAACTTCCTTGAAAACACTACCGACCCATGGGAAGGCCACAGTGGGCACGGTACGTCTCGGCCCTGGTCCTCTACATACTACTCCCGCTAATTGCTCGCAGGAACTCACGTCTCTGGACTGATCGCCGCCCAGCCCAACCCCTATGGCTTCACTGGTGTAGCTCCGAATGTGACCCTGGGTCATTATAAGATCCTTGGCACTCGGGTCGTCAAAACTGGTACTGATCTCGTCAGTGCCTCGTTCAAGAAAGCTTTCGAGGACGGTGCCGACATCATCTCGGCCTCCTTCGGCACGTACAAGGGTTGGAGCGATGAGCCATGGGGACAGTTGGTCCAGAAGCTGGCCGAGTCTGGCGTTCCCTCTTTCATCGCTAGCGGCAACGACGGAAGCTATGGATTGTTCTTGGCCTCGAACGGTATCGACAACTCTGCCGGCATTGGGATCGGATCTGTCAACAACAAGTACAGCCCTCTGCTGCTGAATGGAGCTACTTACTCAACTGCAAACACCACCGGAGAATTTGGCTGGCAGCTCGCTGGTACTTCCGACTTCAAGAATGGCACTTATGCCCTTTACCCGAGTAGCCTCAACGCATCTGTCGTTGGCGATTTCTGTGAGCCGTGGACAGGCAACAACGCAAACCTCTCCGACAAGATCGTCCTGATCCGCTACGGTGGGTGCCGCAGCAGCCAGAAACAGACCAACGCCATCAAGGCCGGCGCCAAGAACATCCTGTTCTACAACAATGAGGCTGGTACCTATGAGCTTCCCGTCCAGGACCCTGGCCTCACAGGCTTGGGAATGGTGTCAGCCCAGACTGGTGCAAAATGGGTCAACCTTGTCCAATCTGGCGCTCGCGTCAATCTTCACATGACCAGCGACAAGTTTTCCAAGACCATCTTCATTAACGAGACAAACGCTCAATCCGGCGGTCAGCTGAGCGGCTTCTCCCAGTGGGGTCCTAGCAACGAGCTGCTTCCCGTGACAGCCGTTTCAGGAATCGGTGGTTTCATGCTGTCAACATGGCCAGTTCTCGAGGGCAGCTACGCCATTGAAAGTGGTACCTCGATGGCGACTCCCTACGTTGCTGGCTGTGTTGCTCTTCTGATGGAGGCTCGCGGCAAGGGGAATGTGACCCCTGCCGAGATCAAGGCTCTGCTGTCGACCACCGCTAAACCCAATGTGTTCCATGACGGCGTCACCGGGTCGCCTTTCTTGGGATCCGTGGCCCAACAGGGTGGTGGTCTCCTCGATGCCTACAAGCTAGTGCACACCACCACCACGTTCAATGTCAGCACCATCGCCTTCAACGACACTGAACATATTGCCCCGGCCTATATCCGCATCAACAACACAGCCTCTTCGCCGCGCGTTTACACAGTCGGACACGTCGGCGCCGCTACAGTATACGCACTATCCGACAACAGCACCATTCCCCAAAAGAACAAACTCGGCCATTTCGTCGACCGTATCACCGATGCCGCCTCACTTCGATTCAGCACTTCCAGCATTAGCATTGCGGCTGGTAGTTCCGCCGTGATCAAGGTCACCGCCACTCCGCCCAAGGGCCTCATCTCCCGCCGCATCCCCGTCTACAGTGGATACATCACCTTCAATGGAACCTCCGTCGACGATTCCTTCTCTGTTCCCTACCTAGGCGTCGCTACCGCAATGCGAAACGTAACCATCCTGGATACCACAGAAGGCAACTACATCGTGGACAGCAGCACCCAAGAGCGCGTCAAGGCCAACCATCAATTCATCTTCCCTGGCGAGAATGATCCAATCGACCGAGCAAACACCAGCTACCCCATCTTCCAAACCAAGCTGTCCATGGCTACGAACTTGCTTCAAATTGGCATCAAGGCGACCAACAACAGCACTATCTTCCAGGCGGCTGCTCCCCAGACTGGCCTTGCCAGGACCGTGGATGGCGTTGCTGGTCCCGGCACATTTTCCTTTGATGGCCAATTGGCGGATGGCTCATATCTGCCTGCGGGTAACTATTCCATGGTTGTGCGTGCGCTGAAGATCTTTGGAAACCGCACCAACCTGCGGGATTATGATACCGTGCGAACTGTCAACTTTGGGTTCACATACGCGCCCTCTGCTGCTAATTAATCGTGGCTATAGATATATGTCTGAAGGATCGACCATCTCGTTCTCATTTTGTTTCAAATGCTTTAGGCACCAGTTCAACCCGGAATGGATTATGCAGAAGTCTACTCACAGGAGAGAGAGAGAGTGTGTGTGTGTGTGTGTGTTTCATTTACCCTGACCCCTCAGCAGTACTCTAATAAGCTTTAACTTTTATTATATCTATAAGACTCTTAATATAGATAAACGATAAAAGAAATACCTAAAATTATAATAAGAGATTATATAAATTATATAGTTAGGATTCCTTAGTATATTTATCTTATTTATACCCTAATTAGGGCCCTAGCCTAGGTCCGGGTTAGGTCCGGGTCCGGTTAGGTTCTACGATAGACTAGTCGAATCCGAGTAAAGTTACTTACTAGGGCGTTAGACCTAAGTATACTACGGATCTACTTTCGAATACACTCCATAATAATACCTCGCTAGCCGGTGTTGCCGAGGCCTAAGGTCTATTCGAGGAGGCTATATAGAAGTGTCATTAGGTTTTAGGTTAGGTTGGGTTATGGAGGGCGGAACCCCAAACCCAATGGTTTAGGCTTGGGGTCGGGTGCTCCGACCCAAAATGGGTTCTGCCGAAGTCTAGTGGAGACACGATTGTACATAAGAATACGCCTTTAGTGCATGAACAGTGCCAACGACGTGCTAACGAGGTGCAGCTGGGAGAATGATTGGCGATTTCGTACCATAAGCCCCCTTTCCCTTTTAGCATCACTAGCAAGCAAACGGTCATCATTGAATAGTCCCGGCATCCACTTTTCATAATATCTGATTGGAACTTAAATTATGCCCAAGGTGGGATGGTAAATAAATTAAAAAATCACTTTTGGGAGATGCTATTTCGTCGTACTTATCTGTGACTCTTTGGAGTTTAACATGATTGGTGTACAGGTTAGTGTAACAACACCGTAGCGGTACCATTCATACCATGGTACCTAAATCAAAATCGAGACTGCATTCCACTCTGGGCTCAGCACCTCATACGGTATGGTCCCCCAATCATCCGTGGCTTGCCCGTATCCCTTAAACTCCTCTTCGCTATCAGCAAGTGCCGTGTAGAACTTTCCGGCGGCTTTTGCAATGACCTGGTCCTCGTCTGATTCCTTGTTGTGATATACCCGGAACTTCGAAGCAGCGTAGACAATCAGGCTTTCTTTATTGCCGGGTTTGTAGCTAAGTAGGTATGGTGTATGAGACGCAAGAAGCCAATCTCGAGTATGATTCATAGGCAGCGCCTCAACAAGGTGTTTTTCGGTGTAGCCGAGCAGGTCATTCAGAGAAGATGGGAGGTCGGTGTAGAGACAGGGAGGTTTGTTGACGACGAACGACTGGTAGTAGTTTTGTAGATAGTTTACCGCCGTGTGTTGAGGGGAAGCAATGTGTATGCACATTGTCACACAGTCAACTAGCTCCGCGAATGTGCTGATGGTTGGGAAGGATGGCAGATCTGCACCGCTGGGACTTCGCATCTCTGCTGACCAGGCCTGAATGCGTTCGTCATGAAGGACCTTTTGATCGGCATCAGGCTGTGGGTAGTCTAGATTGAGCATCTCTTGGACGTAGGTCCTAATCTTGTGCCACATGCTGTTAATACATCTGGCATAGGCGTAGTTGTGAAACTTCGGACTGTCGAGTTGCCCCGGAGGGAACCCACGTTGGTTGAGATCTACCGGCACGTAGCGTTGCTTAAAGTCGAATGTCTTATATGCGTGCCGGATAAACCTATATGCCTCTGCTTGTTGGAGCCCAACTAACTCGACAATTATATAGGGAACTAGAGTGTTTCGGGCTGCCGCATTGATCGCCAGGGTCTTCTGCCAGTGTGGATAGAGCAACCTCATCACGGGGTGGTTCGGGTCGAGTTGCCTGTTAGCCGCGACAATTGTGGCCTCTTCGATTAGGTGCGTATTGGTGAGGTGTACAGTTACTTCATGTCGAAGCCAGTCGCTGCATTGCACGCAGGTTTTCGCTAGATTGAAACGGATAAGTCAGCGCACGAAGAAAGGGCCTTAAACGGTAGGGGAGTTTACCATATCTCCAAGGCCAGTCATGGGCTTCATCGATTATTTTCCCCTTTTGCCAATTCTTCTCGCTTCCTGACCGGAGATCCTTCCGTTTCATGAGTTCACGGTTGTAGATCGTCACAGATCTGTCCGCGGTTCCCCGCCAGTCAACAACAATAGCTAGTGGGTACAGTTGGCCTTTGTCATTAAGATAAAAAAGGCAGACCGATGCGCAGCCATAACGATAACTCTTACTGCCCTTGACTTTCTCGTCTGGCTCGTCAAACGCACTCTTGATAACAGCAGTGGGATCCAACCCAACAGCCTCGCGAAAGTAGCTGTAATCCTGCATGTACAATGACTCACGGCAATTGTCCTTGAGATCAGTGATGGTCTGCTTAGCTTCGGAATCCTCTGGTGCATTTGCGGCTTGAATGAAGTGATGTATCCAACTATCCGAAGCCAGCTCAATAGTTGTAGGATTCGCCCCTGTAAACTGCTGCTGGCAAAACCGGTTATCGCTGTACCAATCCTCCAAATCACCCACGTTGGGGAGATCAAAAATATCTTGACGCTGTGTAGATCCGCGAGCTTTCCTGTTATACGACTCTACGTCTTCGAGTTTGGTCCCTGCATCGGGTGTGCCCATAGAGCCAAACCAAGCCCATGCTGCTGCCTTGGCAGCTTCTCTAATGTATTTATTAGGCACAACACCAGGTAAGAGAGAGCTTAACTGAAGCAGGCGCATCTTGTTAAATATATCAGATGGCTGGAGTGTTGATCTCTCCGTCTTGTTTTTCTCCTCCTCTGCTGCTGGTACATTACCAGCAAGGTTTAGATGGGGTGGATAACCGTCTGAGCCATTTGTAAAAGCAAAGAACTTCTGTTTCTCTTCTCTGGACAGAGGCGATGGAACCAAAGGTTCAAAGTTGGCCACATCCATGAATGACATAAAGCTGTTGAGCGTATTAGCGATATCCGAGGATCAAAATAAATACGGTGCAAGTACCGCTGCTCTATGAGATCATAAGCTTTGGTGAGCGCTAGCTTGGTCCCACGGTATGTTCCTTCGCGGATGGGAGACGGCCCTTGTTCATGGGCTTTCCAATGTAGATTCTCGGGGTTTTGACCAAAAGACTTCTTCTCCTCGTCACTCAATGATTTGAGACTCCTCGGCAAAATTTCAATATTCGCTAGTTCATTGATGAATACACCGCTGTCAATGCCGTTAACAGCAAGTTGTGCGGGGTTCCTAGGCCATTTCCCTTGAACATCGGGATGGCCAAGCACGACGCCGGGAGTTAGCGGGGTCATGGTGGTAGCGCTTTGAGCCATAACTTCTCGAATAGTGCTGTATTAATTGGTAAACTCAGGCTGGAACTGGGTAGCCGCAACTTTTCATAATCCATTCAAGCCCGTTCATGATAATTCAAAGGATTAAATATGCAGGGGATATCACCGCCTTACTTCCTCATGATGTCACGAGTGGCGGTAATTGAAAATAAATCTCATGTTCAGCTGAAAATAACAGGGAGAAAATAATGGAATCAAGATAATACCCAGGAAAATATAGTGGAGTTTATGAATCCCCCAGTCTAGAAAGGCAAATGCGGGGTGGAAATATCCAGGCTAGATCGGTCTTACACACTTAGGTAGTCACTGCAACAGGAAATAGAAAGGCTATTTTTCGGCACCATTTTACATTCATACTTCGGGAACGCCGGAAACGGCAAATGCTATCTGTGACAGAGGTGTAGCTGGGCAGATGATCAGTTTGTCTTCGGCTTACTGATCTGATCTAGACTCGGCTTCTGCAAAGCTTAACCAGATCAAGCTAGAAATCCAAACCTTGGTTATCTTCCTATTATCCAGACTAGATATGGTAGTACCACCAAGTTATCATACGTGGTTGTAAGAACCTGAGATGCATCCTGAACAATCCTTTCTTGCTGCACCTGCGGCTTTTAGCGAACAAACTATCAATTACCTTTAAGCGTTATTTCTTTTCTTTCTTTGCAAAATGGCCAGGACATCTGTGGCAAGGTATGCAGCCTGGACCTGAAGGCAACACCACGTTGCTTAGGGTATTGCACGTAGGGTATTTGGTTAAACCAGTATGCGGCTTGCTAGATGGGATGCTGCTTAAACCTTAAGAGGATTATTGCGAAGGTCTATCTGTACGCTCTCTAGAAGGCTGAAGGCCTCGTTGACCACTAACATCGGATACCTAATCTCTAGAAGCTGTCGCTGAGCTGAATATACTCGTGCCCGGTCCCTTACATCTTGTGAGATACGATTATAATTAAGAGCAAAGCTAGACAAAAAGTCCAACTATACCACCTGGCCACAATATCAATATCGACAGTACCTCGCTAGGTAGCTATACATACTTGATTTCCTCTGCTAGGGCTTTCCTATCTTGGCTGCCGCCACTTTTATGGGGGCGCCCGGAGTCAACTATTGTGTATGTATTTTAGAAGGTGCTAGTAATTCATTGTCTCGCCTTCCCATTCGTCGCCACCATGCTTCGAGTGTGACACGTATTGGGGCCTCCGATACCGTAGCTTAACTTTGGATTCGTCGGTTCGAATGTTCACGTTGACCAAGTAGGCCCGAGCAGCTTTTGGAATGATGTCCCCCGGCTTCACTCCAGTGGACTCCACATCAATCAGTCTCTTCAAGGCCACAGTTGTCGCACATAGCCAGTAGCCATCACCTGGTCGGCTGTGCATTATAGAACACAGGTCACGACGGACCTGCCAATCGCGACATTTGGCCGCAGACCATAAAAGCGCAGGCAAAATAGAGAACCTGTGATTGAACGGCGAAGATTCGATGTCACTTGAGCCCGAACCCGGGCCTGCTAGAAATTGCACAAGTCTTGTGATATTCTGGAACTGCTCCAGGTGATCATCGTAAGCCATCTCATCTGGCTTTTGGCTTTTGGCGACAGCCAGCTTGATCTCGATGATATCAATCCATAACGAGAGGAATTTAAGTGAATCGCAGTCCCCTGGCGCGAGACTATCCAATTCGATGAGGGAGGCAGTGAGACGACTTCTACAGAACCGAAGCTTGGTCGAGACTGCTGCCGCGTCGCGGCCGGTGGAGCTTGCCGGTCCAATATCAAACCCGTAGGTAGTGCGATCCAGTACCAAACCCGAGACGAGGGTTGCGAATTCTTGGACACGGTCCATCTGATCAATACCAGAATAGATATGCGGGGTAATCTTTGAGAGAGCGCCTGTAGTGTTCGGAGATATCTGATATTCGCCATGGAGTGGCTCGGCATCCTCGACAAATAACTCGGAATGAGAGCAGAAGAACCAGTGGACGTGCATTTGGACAAAAGCCTGTTCCAGGGCCAGGCCAGTAGCACCTTTATCATCCTGAACATCCCATTCTTTGAAGAGTTTATAACCGGAGGTAAGGTGAGTGCGAGCAGAATAGAGATCTCCCTGGAATAGAGCAAGGACGGTAAAAATCAGACAAGTGACTAGCACTACTTGCCTGTGTGTGCGGGTTAAGCCGTGCGAAGATAGACTTTCTCGGAGGCAAGCAATGGCTTTTGCAGAATGATGAAGAGTCAGACGGGGATCTCGATCTTCTTTATGGCTCTTTGGAATCCGTTCCAACTGGGTATGCCATGCACTTATAGCAATCATAGCATGACGCACAGCAGGATAATTCTCGCACATTTGGAAAACCAACCCGTGCCAGAATGAGTTTTGGAAGTAATGCGAAAATCGTACCGCTGTGCGGTTGTGGTAGAAATCTAGATACCATCGCCCATTCCAGTCAAGGTCAATCCGGCAGGCACTGGACAAAGGCAGAGGAACAGCAGTAACTGATGGCCGGGCTTTCGAGCGATATCGGATTTGCAGAGCTACATTGTTCTGATTGTTGGCAGAGCCTCTGGCATTGGAGTCACGCCACTCGCGCGTCCTCTTATCAACGGGTTTTTTATAACCACCGCATTCCTTGCCTGCGCTCGTACACCTGAGACAGGCGGGATGCGTTTTCGTCACATTTCTTATGTCGTATCCTTTATAGCGGTTAGTTGGAGCGTGAGTACACATTTTTGGGGAACTCACTTGCACGTTCTACATCCTGAGGTCGATTTTGAGTGGTGTGATCTTATTCGCGTTGAGTATTCGTTATACATTCTGCTTGAAAACGACGGTAGGATATATCAAATCCACCTGTACATCATCTAGCTCATCGGTTGAAGCTGGTCCAGGATTTCGAGTGATGAGGACGTATTCAGGATTAGCAGTATAGAAGGTCACAGTTGATCGCAGTCCGTCGCCGAGAATTTCGGTGGACAACTGCGAAACGGGTCGACCTAGCTAGTGGATATAAGTCACTGACATCTCGCCAGGGTCCTCCCTGGTTACTCTGTTTGACTTGTTTGCACTATCACGCTCAGGGGCGTGCTCATTTCTACTCAGTTAGGAAAAATCGGCACTGAGCACTAAAACGGAAAGGGAAAGCGAAAGGGAAAGCGAAGAAGTGGCAGAGGAAATGAAGTATATAGGTAGACAAACATGCTAAATCGTTTAAGTCTCGCCGTAATGTCGTTAGATCAATATTTTTACAATTATAGATTCGCATTTCTAACCAATTCATTAAGTTCAACATTCAATCTACGACCAGACTAGAATATATCTACGCATGCAAAGTCTAAATCTCCGCACTAGCGCCTAGCAACAAGTTCTAATCTGAATTCCGAATTCGGGCGGACTAGTAAGGAGATCCCCTACCTATGGCGCCTTTACCGCTTAGATCATCGGCTGATTCTTCTAGAGAGGCTGCCCTTCTTTATACAAGGACAGCCGGCTAGCTATCGCTTTGATCTACGATAGGAAGCTCTCGATAATCGCTACTATCCGTTCTGCTGGGATTAGCCCTCCCTATATTATATGTGTGATAGTTTCTTTGTTCCACTTTAAACTTAACGCTACCGGCCCACGCCTCGGAACTATTTTTCTCCAAGTTAAACAGAAAGGTCACTTGCCGGATAGCTGATTATCTGACTAGAATTGAGACGAAGTATGATTGGAAAAAAATCTACTTATGGCAATGCTTTGGAGGCCACGTGGGGAGTAGTATATTAACGGAGAAAAGTGAAGTAGAAGAAAGCTTGTTAGCCATGAAGTTATCGGATAGGACAAATTCTGTTGAAAAAGGTCCACGATATACGATATACAGGTATTTCTGGCCTCTAGTGACCGGGAAGTGCGGAGATAAGCGGGGTTTCCAGATTTATAAAATCGGGGATATAAATAAAGCCGAACATTCATTGTCGATCTCCGGTGTAAGTCCATTTCACCCCAAACCCACCACCAGATCACATATTATATATTCATGTTAAATCTGTAACAGACTTTGCTGGTTATCGCTCACTGTGGCCCCTTCACAATCTTCTCTTCTAAAAGCGTCCTAACTGCACATCACACTGTCAGAAAGGCAATGTCACACACAATCAAGAATGTGGCTCTCGCCGGGGTAAGAGTGTAATTCAAAGTACTTTATTGTTCAAGCTAACAAGCTATAGGCTGGTGGAAATGTCGGATCTTGGGTACTCAATGCATTGCTGGATCTGAAGTTCGATGTAACAGTGCTTTGTCGCAGTTCTAAGCCCTTCCCAACCGGCGCTCGCGTGAAGCTTGTTGACTTCACCTCAATAGAGGATTTGTCTGCTGCTATCGCCGGACAAGACGCAGTTATCGATACTACTTTTTCACCCGAAGTTGACACCCCTCTCCGACTCATTGATGCGGCTGCTAAGGCTGGAGTTTATCGCTTGTTCGTAAGCCTATGAGGATTGGAACAATTTACCTTGGCTAATCTAATTCTATGCATATTAGTATTACTAGCGACTTTGGGCTCGACCCTGATTTACCAGGCGTTCATGATATGCCTGTTTTCGGCCGAAAGAAGGTCTCCTATGAGGCTGTAAAAAAACGGGCGGCTGATAACCGCTTAACCTACACCTTAGTAGCCTGTGGTGCTTTTCTTGACTGGTCTCTCTCTACTGGTTTTGCAGGCCTGAACCTCCAAGAAAAGACAGCCTGGATCTTCGGTGACGGGAACAACGTTGTGCCATGGACGACGTTGGAGGATGTTGGCAAAGCAACTGCGAATGTGCTTTTGCATCCGCAAGAAACCCTAAACCGCCCTGTCTATGTTCACTCCGTGTTTATGTCGCAAAATCAACTTCTCGGCGCAGCTAAAGAGGCCTTGGGCAATAAGGGGTGGACAGTCACATATAACGACATGGAACCCCTTTTCGAAACAGCGTTGGCGGATCTCAAGTCCGGTAACATTACCGATGCAACCTTTATGGTACAAATCCAGTACTGCCTAGCTTGCAAAGCGCTTGCACATCCCTGGGAAAGAGATGATAATACCCTCGCGGGACTGGAAGAATGGAGTCAAGAGAAGGTGAAGATGCTGATTCAGACAATCGCCAATAAAGCTATGTGAAGTTGAATAGTGTCGAAAGAAAACAGTTCTATGTTATACACCCCTAAATTGTCACCTGAAGGGATAAGCATGTAGCGGGGCACTGGGGCAGCGAACAAGTTGGACCAAGACAGCGATACGGTCCATCTCGGCGCAGGCAGACGGTGGACCGCTATTCTCCGGTTTGAGGGGCAATAGTAATTAGTCTTTGTCATATCAGTCAAACGGATTGCCAAAATCAAGATTACCTCGCTATGTCGAGCGCCCGTAGTTCGTTAGGCAACAGTTGAACTTTACTAGGTTATACCGTCCCGAAGAACAGCAATGGTCTCTCTGCAGAGTCGCCAAACCGCTCTGGTACTGAAACACAGCTTGACCTTCCTTTTTGCTATAGGCGACACTGTTTTCGATTATAATGTGAGCCTTGGCAAGATCGGATAAATTAGAAAAATGCCTCACTAGATCAACCTTGGGAGGTAAGAAACGACTAGTTAATATATAGGGGGATACCTAGGTAGGCAGGCTTTTATAGAACCACGCACGGGCACGCACCACGGATGATGAGCGCTAAAGTTGAGGGTAAGGTTCAACCTAAGAGGCTAATTCGCTATACCCCTCCGATATGGTGTAAGTCGAGGTAATGACGGAAAGGCCACACTTATGCGTGGTTTTGATGGAACAATTCGTGGTGTTTCCGTAAAGACTTCAGTGCGCTACCTAGAACACGTGCTTAATCAGATAATAATTAGCCGGCCACCTCGTGTTCGGCGCTATCAAACACCTATATAAGGGCGTACAATGAAATAACCGTTTCGTATAGGTTTCCCTTGAGATGATCACCTTGATAACAGCCGCTAATAAAAATGGCTTTGAGACGGCTTATCCGGCCAGTTTTTGATTGCTTTTCTAGCGGGACTAGATTGAATAGTTTAGGACTATTTTTCTAGAATAAACAATGAGCACCTATACACCATTTAACACCGGCTTAGGCGAGTAACTTCTTGGTTGACGTAGTATATAACTTGGTCTTTCAGGGCATGTCATCTAGAAGTACTCTTAATTTACTTTGGCATTATAATAATTCGTATTTATATGAAAAACTTTGCCTAACAGCATCAAGTCAGTTAGTTTCATGACCGCGGTCTTCCTGCTCATTACGTTCCTTTTTTTGTCTTTTGAAACAAAAGGGGAAAAAAGTGGACAAAGGAAAATGAAAAGGAGACCCGCAGATACCCTATAACTGCTTATCGAAGTGTCTTGGGGCGGGGAGATGTAGAAATTGGTGCCTTCGGCCTTGGTGTGAGAACCTTTCTGCCGGGGCTTCTCAGCTTTGATCCACAGTTTCCAGGGAAAGTTCTTTTAACAGTAATAGATTTTTGTCCGGTTCACTCCAACATCGATCTTTAGGGTAACCATTGCTTTATCTACCGGAGTATTAGAAATCACAATGATTATATATGAACCCGTAAATACTCTAGAGCGCGAGAGCTGATGATATTGAACAGCCGAGAAATGAGTGCCTATAGTGACCTGCCACGCCACTTTAACTGCAGCCTCCAGGCGGCGTTGCTCGTGAACAGGGGTTTTGTTGCGTTGACGGGTCTCTTAAAAGGCGTTTGGAGTTTGAGGGGGCTCGATCGAGTGAGTAGCCGTATTATTGAGTTTACATGGAACAATGAAATTTCAATTCAGAAAGGAAATCTACTGAATTAGTCAAGTCAATATATATCACCCAAAAACATGAAAAGGCATCATCTATCATCCATCTTCTAGTATTTCCCATGATCATCATATACCATGTGGGATTTGCTGGGCACGAAGAGGTATCTTATCTCGGACGAATATAGTTCGACGGCCAGCGTTGCCTTGTCGTTTCTATTGCGCTTCCCCCGTCCGATGGGATTGTTTTCCCTATCACAGAAGCGAAGTTCGACACTATCGCCGCCGTAAATTGTGCCTGTGACATGATGCTCTTGGGTTTTTAGAAAATCAACTTCCCGATGTCTTTTGGCATCCGAGTGTAGTATAAAAGCCTAATGGTGTGGCCGGCAATCCGGGGGTCCGCGCCAGTGTCTGCTGCCAAATAAGCCCTGTACGCCTTGTTGTACATTGTATATGGCATATTGTATTGTAGCTGTCATATGTCAGTCCATGCTGTACTTCTCTACCCTTAGCGGCCGTTCCAGTTCTGTCTCAACATCGGTCTCAAATATACAGCAGCTACCCGGTTCCGAGTGCTCATCTTCGGGGTCAATTCCGACGCATTCATACTAGCCAACTGTATATCCTTCCCCTTTGAATTTATTCTCGGCCTTGGTGGTACGACGCCCAATACGTTCAGTCTCATAGTTGTACATCATCTCTTCGTCTCTAATCAAATGATCCATCTGCGTCTCAAAAAGTCCCACTGTTCTATTGATCGCGCTATCAGTTTTGTCACGCACCCGTCAACCAGGATTGAACATACAATTTTTCTTTGCATTTTGGTCGAAGCGAAGGCCATAATACTGTTTCCCCTGTATCTTTCCATCCGCACCAACATCGGCACGGAGGCGGAAGCGTCAGGGCACTTTTTTGGTGGAATATGCGCTGATCTTTTGAGAATATTCGGGAATTGTTTATGCTCCTTGAAAGTCCCAATAAAGTCTGCAATTTCCGCGATGGCCTTTTGCTAAAGAGACAGTCAGCTAGCCAGATTAAAAACGCCGGTGTGTTCTTACAGAAGGCGAGTAACTTTAATGACTTTTCAGTTTTTGAAGGGCTTGAATGTAGGGCTCCAGGCCGGTCGGGGAGGGTGGGGGGGGATTAAATGATAGATCGGTAAATGGATGGATATCAACCCTGGTTAACAGCTGCTCACATTTTGCAAAGTGTCGTATCACCGCCCACGCTTCCGAAGAGAGTGCTTTGCTCATGTTGGTAGTCTGACTGACTGAAATCACTCTGGTTTTCCTTGCTGTAACTAGCAGGGGCCTGGAGTGGCGTTAACCGTAAGATTTCTTTTTTTCAGGGAAGCTGAAGAAGGCTGATGAAACTGGGAAGAGACCATCTTAGTTTAGCTCGTCTTCCTCATTATAGACTTCAACACAATCAACCTCTTTACACACACGCGGTACTAGTATCTTAGACTAGTCCTTTCACGGGAAAATATCAACGATTCGAAATGGACATTGACAGCTATTTGAGACACAAGATGATAACAACCAAGACATATAACTGAAACTTAAGTACATGAGAGCTCATCTTAGCTTCACCCGAAGGTTACTAGTCACCGGCCCTACGTAGAAGGGTGAGCTCGTCGCCGGTGCCCCCCATCGGCCACCACCTCCACCACCGCCGCCAACCCTAACCCACATTAGCAAACACAAGTATAGAAGACTCACCGGCCTTCGGAGTCAACCCTCATAGGGAGCGGAGCTGTAGTCATCGGTATCGCGATGGGACAAGTCTGGTTTATCAAGTCGAATACTGCCCCCGTCAGCATCTTGATCCTACCTTTCCAGTCAGATCGTGTGCCCCCCCACAAAATCACGGTGGCGCGGGACCGGGCTCGCGTGCAACTCTTACGGCGAGTTCGTGGGCGTTATCGGCGCCCTCGGACACGCCACGGCGTGCAGCGCGTCGGCCGGTCCGCTCCTTGAGCCACTTACGGCCTTTGTAGACGGAGACGATGATGCCGCAGATACTGGCGACAGCACTAAACACTCCCAAGAGGGCTTGGGCCCAAATTGGTAGAGAAGGCATGGTGAAAGCAAAATATACTTGTGACAGCAGAGAAAATGGGAATGGTGAGGAGGAAAAAGAGGACAATCACTACAGGAGAGGATATGAAGGAAAGCATTACGAACCACGGAATTACTGGTTGTTAAGAGAAACAGTTGTCATGAGATACCAGGAAAACTTGTGTTGAGAAAGAACAGATTCAAAGGTAGAAAGTGCAAATAGCCAGTAAGAGACTTAGGGCTAGCGTTGCCAAGCGCAGGACCTCAAATTTCTGTCTCAGGAACCTTATGAGAACCCGACGCTATGTCAAATTCAGATTAAAGTAAATGGAACAATCAGGTAGGATGAAAGCTTTTTCCTTTAAATTACCAATCATTTTCCACAAGTTCTGGTAGAGACAGGTATGTCTTGGCCCATTGCTTCTTAGATACCCTACCGCTGAAGCGCACAAACAGACAATACAGAGGTGTGAAAGTAGAGATAGACACAGTGGATTGCAACAATAAGATGAGTTAGGTGGATCTTTTCCCCTTTCTGTCGTAAGAGGAAGGGCTAGCGTTGGTGAAACAAATAGGATTGTGGGAAGGTAGTAGATATTTCTCCCGTAAGCTTTACTACTAGTCTGCCGTCAGCCGGTAGCACCGCAAGGGCAAATGACCAGAAACTTGTATTCACAAACGATCACCTTTTAGGAGCTCATTTTCTACGCTACCGGAAATGATTTTATACCAGTGGATACAAGCACGACGGTGAGTCGTGGAGACACGGACTTCCAAATTCATCAAATGGAAGGCATGTACACGTTGGGCTTGAGACTTTCATGAGGTAGCCGCTCAGTTGATCAGTTCTTACTTATTGCGAGCCAAGTCACAATAAGTCCAAAGGCATAAAAACTACTGAAATCCACTTCAACCACCAAACGGTAGAAGGGGTTATTATCATCAGATAAAAGAATACGACGTACTGATTCTTAGCGCAAGATATGTGTTGATCCGACTAACTAAAGGACTGGTAGGGAGACTTAAGTTAAAAGGGTCTATAAAATTACAATGGTTGAGTCCGCGGCCAGTCTAGGTACTCCGCTCTCTTTATGGTATGTCCTTATGAGACTAAGACTAGTTAGGCAACGGTCCCAAGCCCTATACTTTAGACTATCCGTAACTATTGAATCATACTGGTGCCCTTAATAATTAAATCTCCCCGACCTCTCTTATATTTTCTATTAAACCTCCTCGTTATCTTCTATTCGCTCAACTATACAATTTTGCCTCTATCTCTAGGCGCTAACTGTGACGATCCGTTTCTCTCTGCCCTTCCTTCAACGTCAACATGGACGCTGACTCAACTACTATAATCCTATATATTAGTGTGTTTGCACTCACGATCGCTTCTCTAGGGCAGCGAGTTGAGGTATGCTCTTTATAACCTAGTCTCAGAATCAAGCTAATAGCATTCAAGCTTTGCATACTATGGAGGCGCATTCAACGGGTGGAAAACAAGATAAAAGACATGAGGCGCTAGTTATTTCTGAGAAATCAGGTTCTGGCCCTGATTACAACCTCTATTCACGTTTGCTTTTTCGGACAGGTCGTGGTGGCCTTTAGTTAGATGGCTTACTAAGCTAAGCATTCGGCTAGTATAGTAAAGGAGGCACAATTCACTGTGGGTGGGTTTGCTAGAGTATATGCGAAGTTGCTTATATGATACGAAATGATTTTTCTTTTTACGCGTCCGCGTCCCCTACCGTTAAGCGAGCTACTCCTAGATATGACTCGGATAGCTAGAGTATCAGCACGAGTCCATAGTAGTTATAAACCTCAGGTTATCTGTTAGGAGCTGCCAGTCTCGTATCTATATCTTCATTTACGTCGGGCACGGACCTGCTATCTAGCGTCTCTAGGGCTTGTATATAGGGTCTTATAAGATATAGCAACGTTAGCTAGCCCCTTAGTCTAGCTTCCGCAATAGGCGAGACTGACCATACTGTCTCAATGCCTAGGCGAAGGTCATTTTATATTAGTTCAAGCTGAGACTAACCTCGGACTTCTGGTCATATCTAACGTATTTCACAAGCGAGCCGGCCATATAAGCGAGCCGGCCACCCCACCTAACATACTAATTTCAAATGCATTTATCTTAACCAAAACGCTATTAAATTAAATAAACTAAAATCATTATCTATCTAGGTATATCTCTCTTCTATACCCTAGCTTCCTATATATTCTATATACTCGTCCTACCTAGGGAGGCGGTTTTAAACCTTCCGAAACCTGCTTACGATAGTTATTAATACGCGCTACTTAGGCCTTAAATAGCTCCGAACGTAGCTTACGAACCTCTTAAACTAAAGAGAACCCCTTTATAGACTATCTTATAGATCTAGTTCGCTTTTATTTCTATTTCTTATTAGCGGCGCGTAAATCGCTTACTTCTTTCTTAAGTAAAGCTATAGATTATATTATAATTTAGTAGGCTTTTAAAACCTAGTTTATAGTAGAATTAAGTGGGCTTAGAGGGCTTCTTAATCTTATATAAAGTAGTGCTTTTATTAAGGAGGCTTGCTTTTATAATTATATATAGTTCGAAAGTATTTTTAGATCCTAATCACTACCCTAGCTAGAGGGGGGGTAAAGGTTCGAAGCTAAATATTAAGCTTTAAAATCACTATCTCTAGTATAAAAGGTATTAAACTAGTAGATCGAAAGCTATTTTTAATAGTCCCTAATTTAAAAGCCTCTATTGATATAAGAGGGTATACTTTAAAGAAATTAAGATTATTAATATAATTTATCCTATTTTATATTTTAATACTATAAAATAGCCGATATTAAGAGGCTATAAAAGGTATAAAGAATATAAAGATATATAGATTAGTATAATCTTATTTTTTTTATAGATTTTATCGAACTTCGGGGTTAAATAACTTCTATAGCTATTAAGTATTAAAAGCCGATACCCCCCCTTTATATATAAAAAAGTAATAGGAATAAAGAGCTTTTTAAGCTAGTGAAGTCTAATTTTATTAGAGGTCTATCTATTAGGACTAACCTTAAATCGCTAATCCTCTAGGAAGCTATCGAACTAGGATTCGATAAAGACTTTATCTTTAAAAATTGTATATAAAGAGAGGATCTAACTAGTAGTATTTATATACTTAATAACTATTATCTATTCTCGATTTTTAGGTTATAAAAGAGATCGCTAACTATAGAATTCGCTTCTTAAAATCACTCTCGCTATTACTATAAGCCCTATTATAAAACTAATCTTATTAAAGTTATAAATATTATTAGGGTCGATCCTAAATTAAAGGATAGTTTTTTAAATAAGATTAAACTACTCCTTAATAATCTTCGGGTCTTTATATTTTATATACTTATAGTTATACCGTTTCGAAAACCGAGAGGATAGAAGAGGATATTGTTTTATATAGTTTATTATCTAGTTTTCGCTAATAGAAATAACTAGGGTAGTTCCGCGCTTTTTAAGAAGAAGGTTTACTATTTCTTATACTATAGAAGGCTAGGGGGGCTACTCTACGTCGATCTATAGAGAGAATCTATTTTTTAAGAGATTCCTCTTCAATTTCTATAAGTTTATAAAAATTAGCGTCAGAAATTGTATAGCTTTAGTAGCCCTTAATTAGTCTTAAAGTATTAAATATAGTATATTATAATAGCGCGCTAGTTTATAAATAGAAGAGATTTCTTAATTTTTAAAAGCCTAGATAGCTAATAAGATCCTACCCTCTTTCTCTATTAAATTTCTAGAGGACTAAAAGCGAATTAGTGGTATAATAGGTAGTTAAATTAACTAAGTGCTAATTTATAGACGCGTTTTAGGTAGGGTAGCTAGCTCACTTATATAGCTAGCTCGCTTATAAAATATATTAATATAATCGGTAAACGAGCGGCGTATATAAATAAGTGGCGTACCCTATCTAAAATATATCTATAAATTAGCACTTAGTTAGTTTAACCACCTACTATACCAATAATTCGCTCCCGATCCTCTATAAATTTAATAGAGTAAGAGGGTAGGATCTTATTAGCTATCTAGGCTTTTAAGAATTAAGAAATCTCTTTAGTTCGCGAAGTAACGCGTTATTTTAAAGTACTAGAGACACTCTTTATACCGCCGCCTTAATAGTATTCTAAACCGCGCGATTTTACGCGCTAATTTATCTAAATTAATAGAGATTGAAGAGGAATCTCTTTAAAAATAGATACTCTCTATAGATTCTCGCGGATTAGCTCCCCGGCCCTCTACTATCCGAGAAATAGCGAATCTTCTCCTCGAAAAGCGTAGAAATACCCTAGTTCTTTCGGTTAGTGAAAAATAGATATATAACTTTATAAAATAGCGCCCTCTCTTATCCTCTTAGTTTTCGAAATAGTATAACTATAAATATATAAAATATAAAGATCTAAAAATTATTAGAGAGTGGTTTAATCTTATTAAAAAAATAATCTTATAATTTAGGATCGACCTAGATAATATTTATAACTTTAATAAGATAGATTTCGCGATAGGATTAATAGTAATAGCGAAGGTTATAATAAAAAGCAAATACTATAGTTAGCGAGTACTTTTATAGTCTAGAAATCGAGAATAGATAACTATTATTAAGTATATAAATACTACTAGCTAGGCCCTCCTACTATATATAATTTTTAAAAATAAAGTCTTTATTAAATCTTAGTTCGATAGCCTTCTAGAGGACTAGAGATTTAAAGTTAGTCTTAATAGATAGATCTCTAATAAAATTAGACTTCGCTAGCTTAAAAAGCTCTTTATTCCTACTACTTTTTTATATATAAGGGGGGGGTATCGGCTTTTAATACTTAATAGCTATAGAAGTTATTTAACCCCGAAGTTCGATAAAATCTATAAAAAAAATAAGATTATACTAATCTATATATCTTTATATTCTTTATACCTTTTATAGCCTCTTAATATCGGCTATTTTATAGTATTAAAATATAAAATAGGATAAATTATATTAATAATCTTAATTTCTTTAAAGTATACCCTCTTATATCAATAGAGGCTTTTAAATCAGGGACTATTAAAAATAGCTTTCGATCTATTAGTTTAATATCTTTTATACTAGAGAGAGTGATTTTAAAGCTTAATATTCGGCTTCGAACCTCTAACCCCCTCTCTAGCTAGGGTAGTAATTAGGATCTAAAAACGCCCTTAAACTATATATAATTATAAAAGTAAGCTTTATTAATTAAAGTATTACTTTATATAAGATTAAAAAGCCCCCCTAAGCCCGCTTAATTCCGCTATTAACTAGGTTTTAAAAGCCTACTAGATTATAATATAATCCGCTATATTACTAGAGAAAGAAGTAAGCGATTTACGCGCTAAAAATAAGAAGAAAAAGTAAAAGCGAACTTAATCTATAAAGACGATAGTCTACAAAGGGGATCTCTTAGTTTAGGAGGTTTGTAAGCTACGTTCGGAGCTATTTAAGGCCTAACTAGCGCGTATTAATAACTATTATAAGTAGGTTTCGGAAGGTTTAAAACCGCCTCCCTAGGTAGGACGAGTATATAGAATATATAGGAAGCTAGGATATAGAAGAGAGATATACCTAGATAGATAATGATTTTAGTTTATTTAATTTAATAGCGTTTTGGTTGAGATAAATATATTTAAAATTAGTAGGTTGGATAGGGTGCGCCACTCGTTTACATGCGCCGCTCGTTTACCGATTACGTTGGATGCCTCAGGCATCACATGCAGCTAGAACCTAGATAGTTTGCCTGCTCACACACTCTCTCTTTCTTCTCTCTCCGTCCGACCCCGAATACGTACAGTTCTCTCTATTGGTCTCACATTATATCGTATTCTATGAATAGTGGAATGCATAAGTCATAAATATGCCCCTAATACCCTAGCTCAACCACGGCGGAACCTCTACACTATAGCACATGACGATCCTGCAGTAGCTAGCTTGGTTTAAGCTCGGAATGCCAATCATTGTACGGCCGGGATTTTAAGACAACACTAGTGTATATATTCGCTTCCATTAGGTATTGAGTTTCCAGGTCATGGCTCTTCTCACTCCTCCCCGGTATGCCTCGTAACTATGTAGAGAGCCCGAGTGAGACATATAGTAGGTCGAAGATCTCAGACGGGTAATTTCTTACTTAAAGGCTTCGGACATGTACGCGTAGGCCCCAGTGGAGCTGCTTTTGGACTCTAACGCTAGCTAGGGCACTAGAATATAGTCTTGTTAATGAAATAATCCAAGAAAAGTGATGGACTTGACATAGAGAGAACAATCCCATAGAATGGTATAAAGTATAACTTCCTATGGCCGCTAACTTCAATCATCAGTAGTGGTCCAAGGTCGACAACATTGGAGAACTGCCATTATAGACAGGCCAACAGCAAATGCAATAGTGTTAGGAGAGGTCTACATGGTGGACGTTGAAGTGTATGGTGCAATATGAGATGGATTGTTGTTGAAGCTAAGAGCTAGACTAAGAAATCCGACAAATAGCATTCCCTAAAGTCGGTTCATTGCCGAGATGAAGGCAAAGGGGTGTAGGTCGTAATCAGAATCACATATTGACCAACCTTTTCTCGGAATATACAGGTCGTCCATTTGTGGAGGGTAGGAGGGTGATGGAGCACGGAGCTTGAAGGTCTGGATGAACAGCAAAATTGCCTTATTGGTGATGCATGTATAGAAACGTGGAAAAGGGATAATAGGAGTATGTATCTGAAAAGTTCACACACCTTGTTTACTTTATAGAAGCGGATTCTGTCGAATTACATGTAATCACTGTCCGATATGGTGTAGTGGCTAACATCGCCGTCTCTCACACGGCAGCCGGGGGTTCGATTCCCCCTATCGGAGTTTCTTTTTCCTTTTTTGTCCATGGCTCTAATATAACTAAGATCCTCTGTACAACATACAGTTTACGCTTTTTACTGCCTTAGTATATTTGGTCTACTGAGTATAGCACTCTAGGATCCAACCTACAAGTCAGGAAACGTGTACTCCACTAAGAGATTGCGCTTATTGGGACACACCAACATATGTAGCTACGGAGCTCAGGAGTATTTAAACCAGGATCAACCCGCCTACGTGGGCCACTAAATACCTAGGTACTTCTAAGGGTTCCAACTTTGGAAGACGTGTACTAACCCAAAAGGGTAATCGGCAGGCCCCTCAAGTGGGACCCAGGTACCCTTGGTAGGTACCAGCCTCAAAAATCCTATCAACTCAAGAGGCTTAAGTGAAATGGACTCGAAATTCAGTGAGCAGGTCTTAGGCGTTTTTGATACCACTGATTTCTCCATCACCTAACCTGTCTCGCTCGTCGTTACCGCACCAGTCCCAGCTGATAGTGGGAAACGGGTCGTTCACAAGCCCACTTCGATTGGCGTGTGGGACGTAGCAATTGAGACCAAGCCTACAGGTGGCGGTATATATCCCTAGTTCTCTTTTCGGCAAGCCTTTCCATTCATAGAAGACCTGATGGTGATTTACAGACCTAGGTATCAATCACCGCCAAGACGCCAATTCTGAACATATGAGGGCCTACTGTAGGACGATGACGTATGCTTTCGAAAACTACTTCTAGAAATATGGAAATAAGCAGGTCCACCTTACGTGGCTTATCACACACCCCGATTTCCGTCGGCGTGGGGCCGCAACCATGTTGTGTAATTGGGGTGGAGAAGAGGCTATTAAGAGGAGATGGATGTGGACTGTGATGGCCACCCCGACACGGCGGCTCGTGCCGGGGGATTATGCTCGCCGGGGACCGTGTTATCTAGTGTCAAGTATGATGGCTGCAGTTGTTCAAAACATGCGTTTCAAGGATATCGCAAATTCTAGTAACCGTCTCCAGATAGATAGAAAACGTTAGACCCTGCTAGTGGTCGTCGAATTGGGAGTACTACGATCCTTATACTGCCCTATTTAAATCGTACGAATAGCGCATTAGTACTACTATGTATGCTTGGATCAAGCTACATATGTACATGTCAAAGTTTACACCTAGAAAAGTTCATTTCGCAAATTAAGCCGTTTTGGCTCTTTTCTGATAAACTAAGAGGCAGAAAATATTTATATAACCGGGGATCTAAAAAGACTACCTGGAAAGATTACTAAAAAGACCACTAAAACGACATATAGAGAGACTACCACGAAGACTATGACTGTATAAGCAGCCGACTATTCTTCCAAGGTTGTATGTATTAAGCGCTTAAGTCATAACCAAGTATGAAATTATAGCCTTCAAACTGACCAGATCTTCTTCACTTCCTCTTCACTTGCTCTTCACTTCCTCTTCGTACCTTCCGTCCATTCATCCATTCACCTCTTTACGTCACCATCCATCTCTCAACAAGCTAGTACGGGAGCAGGCGTGCCTCACAAATACACACAACACGATTTCCTTTGCGTGTCCCATTATACAAAGTTCGACATATAACTCGACCCTGAATACGTCTTTCCCCCCAGAAGGCCTGCAATACTTCAACGATCTTGAATCCCAGAATCGTGCTCGGCGAGAGCAAGCGACAGAGGTTGGAGTCCCTGTCCCTTCTCTTGCACGGCAAGTACCAACTGATAACGACTGCCGGCAAAACGAAATCGAAGCAAATATGGCTTCGTCTACCGCAGTCAGCGACCGGGCGCCCCTAAAACAATTCCTACACGACGGCGAATCCCCGCGCGTCGTACACTCATGCTCAAGCTCGAAGAAATGGCACGGCGCTCTCCTTACGTCTCTCTCCAGACCTTTTCATGATGTTGCCAGCATTGGGCTTGAAGCCAGGGTCTTTCTTATGACTGCATGAGCGATCTGGTGAATGGGATCGTGGCAAGGAGATGTCATGGGCCACGAGGGCTTCCGATGGATTTCGACGTAAAGACACTCAAGATTCCGTCTTGCATGGGCATCGAGATTCCGACCTCGATGCATGCCAAACCTCATCATGTGGCACAACGTGCGGTTTACTCCGCACAGCACGTTGTCATTCCTCCACACTCAGTCGTCCGAGTGCCCGCGCGCGTACAAGCGACACTTCCCGAGGACAGGGATTGCATGTTCGAGGGGCGTCATCATCAAGCAGCCTTCTATTCTCACCTGGTCGATGCGAACTTCGCCTGGGTCCAAGCCGTTAACGACACGTGGAGCGTGACCTGTTCCAGGAAAAAGCGCCGATGTTTGAAGCGGCGATACGCTTTAGGTGGGAGGCCGCCCTTCTCGCAGACTACATTCGAGTTTTTTGACCTTCCTGCTGTTGGTAAGGAGATTTGCATCATGTGGAACCGGGTTTTGTGGATTGAACATAAACTGGGGACAATGCCAATGGCCGACTTGGAGGCACGTTGGGCACGTTGGCGGAAAATGTACAACTCCCTTTCTGGTTATTTTGAGATTCCTTGCTTGAGAGAGCAGGGCCCATCTTTCTACCGACCACTGCATTATTTGGTCGCGGCCATTTGGGGAGCCGATAAACCAGAGCATGAGATAAGTGCTATACTTTCCGCCATTGGCGATTTCAAGAGCACAGTTCGGATGTTTCGCCAGCGACGTCTATGTGAGGACCAAGAAGTTCGTGGTAGAGGCCGCGAGTGGCTAAGATCCATCGGTCGACGGGCTCACAAGTCCCTCTCGCCGCGTAAAAGGACATGCCACTCAACATCCGTCTCTTGCTAAGTTTGCCCGGGGAAGGTTTACGCGCTCCCGCTACTGAAGGGCTGGGAAGAAGGCCACAGAAGCGAACGAGATAGGAAGAACATCACATTATTATTATTTTCTAAGCTCTAGGGATTTGTATTTTAGCTTACTAGTATTGGATATCAATAAACCCTACTTCCCGACTTCAAGTTGGGCCGCCAGGTTTTGCTTAATTCGATACTATAAGTAGAGAGAAGTCAAGGTTGTGCCACGCAGAGCGGCCTTGGGAATGCCAAGAGTTGTGATCACCTGACCTTATCATATCTAATCGGATCGTATATTTTTTAAAGAAAAATTTCAAGATACATAACATAGCATTAAAAGAACTCAATTGTACTACTATTCACTGATCGCGGAGAAGCTCGAAAGAAGAGAAATCGCCGCCATCATTACCACCCAAACCAAGCTTTCCCACTCCATCAGCAAATCTTTTTCTCCACCGAGACCGCGGGGTACTCAACCGTACACAAAAAAGGATCGCAATCCCACGCCAGGTCCAACAACCATATAAACATATCCCAAAATGTCGACACCTTCAACGATCCAACCGGCCACAGACGCCGCCTCTCACCTCGACCTAGCCATCACCCTCACACTCAACAATTGGCCGGCGCTCTCACTAGCCGTGCAGTCAAACTGGGGCGGCCCGAACTCAAGCGAAAAGCGGGACTGGCTTTGCGGTGCAATTTCCGACATGCTGGCCGATCGACCCGAGACCGACGCCGAGGACCTGGAGGAAGTACTCATCCAAGTGATGAACGACGAGTTTGACGTGGCGGTGGACGACGAGAGCGCTGCGGACGTTGCGGACCTGATCATGGAGCTGAAGGCGCAGACGGATCGCGGAGAGTTCGGCACTGTCCAGCAGATGTTGGAGAAATTCCAGAAGAAGAGTCAGAATCGCTCTGCTGTGGGCCAGTTCCAGAGGGTTGAGGCTGCGGATGAAGATCAGGAGACGGATGAGAGTGAGGAAGGGGATGTTGAGATGGGTGATGCACCGAACTTGGTCCGGGCTCCTAGGGAGCGGGCTGAGCCTGAGATTGATGATGATGGGTTTACGAAGGTTGTTGGAAAGAAGAGGTAGATTTGGGCTTTTGTTGAATATGTTTTGTTTTATTTCCCGTTCGCTTTGGTGATAACGGGAAGCCCTTGGATAGATATCCTTTTCTAGTTACCTAGATGCATTTATTACCAAGAATTGATCGTCTGTCAGATCTGGCTTGCGTGTGCTACCCTCTCTTCTATGTGGCTGGAAATAACCCAAGAACCCGTACCCGGTTCAACCGCTTGGATTCATAGATACAGCAAAGTCTATGTAAAGAAAAGAACGTGGAAAAGGAAATGTTCATCATCGTCAGTTGCGGACTGTCTGTGGTATCATTACGCGACCTCTGCCCACCCGTACCTCCCAGTTCAGAGGTTCTCGCAAGCACATCGCTGACATCGTTATTCTTTTGTGGTTGTACTTTTGAGAATATGGACATTCAGGTATCCTCGGTGGCAAAAGCACTTTACTGGGCCTCGGTCTCGGAAGTGATGAGCTTGGTGATCATACCAATAGCAATGGTTTGACCCTAAAAGCGATAAGTTAGCAGATGAATAATATTAGGGTGCGAAGAAGACATACCTGATCACGCAGGGTGAAACGACCTAATTGGTTGTATTCATCGTACGTCTCGACGCAAACCGCACCAGCGGTGCTGGTAACCTCGAGACGGGCAATAATGGTCTGGCCCTTGCTGGCGAACTGGGGAGGGCGCTTGCTCTTGCGGCCGGTGCCGGGCTCGAGCTTGTGAAGAAGGGAGGCGAAGGTAACCTCCTCAACTGCGGAGTGAACGTGTAGGACACAGTTGAAACCGGCAGTCAGAATGCTCTTCAGATCCAAGATACGAATCTTAGCCTCGAAAGCAGACACGCAGTGAACAGGGCGCTTAGGTGAGCAGAGCACGAAACCGGGGAAGAAATCCTCTTCTTCGATACCACGGAGACGCAGACGAATCTGATCACCAACCTTGGCGGTCGGAATCTCCTCTTCTGTTTCACCGTACATCGCAGAGATCTGAACCTCCTCGCGGTTAGGCATCATGAGATAAGTACCGTTCTTCTTAATGATACCGGACTCAATGCGACCCTCTGCCATGGTACCCATGTCACGGTACTTGGCGCTGATTGGCATCATGAACGGCGCGTTGACCTTACGCTCAGGGAGCTCGAACGCAGTCAGGTACTCAAGCAGCGACGGACCGTCGTACCAATCGCACACATCTTTGGGAATTCGGTCCTTGATACCGATAGTGCGCTGGGCAGAGATAGGCATGCAGAAGATGTCCGACTTCTTGTAGCCCAGAGCTTCCAGGAACTTGGTGACCTTGATGGTACATTCATCGAACCGGGCCTTGCTCCATTCGACGGTGGGGTCGTCCATCTTGTTAACAACAAGCACCAACTTGCTAACTCCAGTATTGCGGGCAAGAAGTGCGTGCTCGCGGGTCTGGCCACCTTTCTCGAATCCAGTCTCGTACTCACCCTTACGAGCAGAGATAACCAAACAACCGAGATCAGCCTGGGACGCACCACCAATCATATGAGGAACGTAGGACTTGTGACCAGGCGCATCCAAGATGGAGAATTGACGCTCGATATCACCCTCCGGGTGGGGGATGTTGACCTTGAAGAAGGCACGGCCAACCTCGACTGTCTTACCCTTGGAACGTTCCTCCTGGGTCAGATCAAGAGCCCACGAGAGGTACCAGGTCTCTCGACCAGCTTCCTTGGCCTCCTTCTTGTATTTTTCCAGTGTACGCTCATCGACCATACCAGTGGCATGCAAGAGGGAACCTCCCAGGGTGGACTTGCCAGCGTCGACGTGACCGATGAAGACGACGTTGACGTGCTCTCTCCGCTCACCGTAAATTTCCTTCAGGGTTGCCTCATCAACATCAGCCTGCTGTGACTTTGCGACAGCATTGGCCTCGCGAGCTTGCTTAGCTGCCTCGCCGCGGGCTGGGCTGGAACGTCCGGGGCTAGAGCGACCAGAAGATGGCGTGGGAGAGGACTTGCCAGTAGCAGCGGCCTTTTCGGTCTTGTCAAGGCCCTTGGTCGCCGCCACCTTTGAGCCTGCCTCAGCAGCCGCGGTGCCCTTAGTATCACCATTGGCCTCCTTGGGGGTGGTATCAGCAGGCTTGGCAGCCGGGGTAGGAGTGCCGATCGAAAGGACCTTGGTCTTGGGGGCAGCACCGGAGGAAGTGGCACCGATAGACAGAACCTTAGTCTTGGGCGGGGCGGCATTCGATGCAGGCTTGGGAGCGGACTGAGCCGGTGCTGCAGCCTGGGGTTGCGGTTGTGCCGCTACAGGCGCATTCTGACGAGGTTGCTGGTTGTAGCCACCGTATTGCTGCGGCCCATTGTTGTACTGGCCGAAGCCACCAGGCTGCTGGGCATAGGCGTTGTATTGACCGTAGGCTTGCTGGTATCCACCATAGGCCTGTTGTTGGCCGTACTGAGGGTATCCCTGCTGGGGATAGCCAGCATATTGTTGGTATGGCTGTCCGGGAACGAAGGAAGAGGCTCCAGGCGTGAAAGAGGCGGCGCCAGGTTGGAATGAGGGTGCCTGGGGCTGGGGGCGAGATTGTGCGTTCAGGTTGACGCCCTCAGCCTGTCGGGAAAGCTCATCCTCCCAGGATTCAGGTGTTTGGTTTGACATCGTGAAATAAGATCCAAGGTCGAATTAACACGAAATACCAAACCAAGACGGATTTGGACAGATACAGGTTGGGTCAATAAGAGGGGGCCCAGTGCCCTTTTGATTTTGCACAGGTGAATGACTAAGACCCCGCGATAATTTTTTTCACGTGATATGTATGATATTGAATAGTCTTCCGGTGCGTGTGAGAAAGTGAATATTTATTTTTTGGAGGAAATCATTCTGTTTGCTTATGACTATGACTTTTTCGATTATCAGATCTCACCACGTTGTCTCTCTTCTAAGGTTAAAGGCACAAGTGTCGGGCAGTTTCATCTTTGAGCTTTCATTCTCTTATCGATAAGCACCCCTCCATGTCCGGTGGTTTATTGCTCAGGGGCCTTTTATATCGCCCGTCAATACGATCTACCATACAAATTTAAGGGCCATTGGCCTTTAACTTGAAACACGATGGATACTTTTCTAACTGGGGTTTGTCTCATATATTACGTGTCGTGGGGCGAGGAGCTAATCCGTTCATTGCATACAGCTTACCCGACAGGCAATGAATTATGCTATTCGGTATGCTTGATAACAACGGAAGAACAACACCATTCAAAGCTAAAAGCTGTCATTCAGGTCGGGAATTGCTATAACTGCCAGTTATGCAATGCGCCAGTCGTCGCGCTTGCTTAAAGTAAGTGTTCTTTTCGGCTGCAGAAAGAAGTCAGCGCTGATC